>OY728133.1:512002742-513398576 GCA_963277665.1 Viscum album | reverse complement strand
CTTATGGGTGTTTATAACTTCACTAATGAAAAAACACTATTTGGTTGCTTGGTAGAAAACCAGGTTAGTGAAAGAGACCCCTGTAGGTGTCTTTATCTCTTGAAAAAAATTTTATTTCGACAAATTTTCCTAGTTGTGGAAGGATGTAAACAAGTGTTTAATGTTTGAAAATTAAGATAGATATAACATTCCTATTTTTTCTTTTGGGATGTTAGTTAAATATGGTACCAAGTGATTTACTTTTATAATTAGTAATTGATGCTCAGTATATATCTTTTTAAATGATTAAATATTAAATGTAAATCAATGTAATGGCCTAGAAAATGGAACCTTATGTGGTGTAATTATTTTAAATCCTAATATAATGGTGGGTTGAGTTTCTTTTTGAATTACATTGGAAGGGAGATATAATGGTTTTCCATAGTCTCTCTCCTTTTTAGAAATGGATTAAATGATATGATCTTGATCTTGGTGACTTCTATTTATCATGACTTGGGGATATGGTAAACTATTGTGCTTTTTTTGAGGATGGACTATGGTAGGTATCACTCTTAAAGCTTAAATACCTTGATAAATGTTTTCTGTTTCTAACATTTAGTGTCATTCAGTTGTCGTTTTAACTAGTAAGAATCTATTCCTTTTTTATGATACCCTTAGTAGGATGGGTGGTCATGGAATTGTTTACACTTGTTATGGTCATGAGCATCACATACTACTCTTTATAAGTAGGTTAGACATGCTGAGGAAATGGTCAGGGGATTTGAAGGTCTCATGAAACTTTCTTCATCCTTAGTAATGTGATACATTGTATATCATTGTACAGGTTAACGATTGTATGGGGAAGTATGAATCTGGGTTAAATATATTGTATGGACCAACGAATACTCGAATACATGGGGTGGAAAGCCTTTGGATAGTGTTGTGATTTTTTATTTCTTTTAGAACCACTGTGTTGTATGAATTCATGTATACGGTTCCCATCGAGTTGTTAAATGATGTAAAAAACTGGTTGAGTTCATTTAAATCATTGATCCTTGTGCTCATAAGTGTATTCTTAGGCTGTCTCCATGATAGAGAGACTGGGGAGTTTAGGAGATCAAGTTCATCCTAGTGCTCAGGAGGACTTTCTAGAGACTTGGGTGATTTGAAACACCAGTCTTGTCAGTTTTATATTTCCTTGTAAATGTTTAGACGTATGTGATCACAATTAAGAGGAGTGACAGATACACGTTTATGGTGTTTTGATCTATAATGATTCTGAACAATGAGTCTCTTCATTTTCATTTATTAGGACACTCCTAAGGTGGGGAGTGGCGTGCTATCTCTGATAAATTTTTCCTTAAAAGTAGGATCAAAAATAAAGGGGACCGTTTGGAAATGGTCATTGAAGCTTTCTAATGCCTGTGAGGCTGATAAGTCTTGTAAATGTCGGTGCTTTCTTGATAGAATGATGTTTATTTGTTTGGTAGTGTATTAAAACTCTGAGAAACACTTGTTTTTTCTGGGATGGAATTCAGTGGTAAATCTTGAACAGACACAAAAAGCACTAGGTGGTAAAGTAATTTTGATTGGTTAAATGGTGATGTGTCAGTAGGTGAAGCTGAGCTTCTTTCAAGAGGTCAAACAGTAGTGGTTTGAAGGATTTTCATTTGGGTTTTATTGGATGATATTTTAGTGTAAAATACTTAAAGATTAGAATGTACCCTATCTTGATTCCATCCTCGATGTACTAAGAGAAAGTCAATCTCCGGCTACCCAAAAGTTCTAAAAGCTATTGGGATTGATAGGTGCACCTTGTATATGTTTCTTGCTAGATGTGTGGTTTTTTATCTAGGCATGGTTGGACTTGAGTGATATGTGGGTTCCTGTATAGAAATATATTGGATGGAATCTTGGACACCTATCAATTACTTTTACATGGCCGCTATAAAGATGCTTCTATGGGCTCAATCAATGTTATTTTGTGGGAATCTTGGATTTATACCAAGGTCACACTTAGAGAACGAGGTGTGGAATACCTAGGGACAGCTCTGTGGAATCCATTTTGTTGAATTTGAAGTTATCCTAGACATCTTTTTTCATGATTAGATGTAATTATTTAAAGGGTAATGTTTCCAATGGGCTAGATATGGGTTAATCCTTTTCTCATGTTGTGGGATTATAATTTAAATGATTAGTTGATAGTTTTCTCATAAAGGCTTCACTTTTCCTACTGATCAATGAAACCATAAGTGTGGATGAGATTGAGAGGATGTATATCAGTGAGATTACTTGACTTCATGGGGTCTCAAATTCTATCATTTCAGATAGGTATGCCTATTTTCTTATCAATTCTAGAAGGGGATATAGAGGACATTGGGTAAATAGGTGTTTCTAAGCACAACATACCACCCCCAGACAAATGGTCAATCAGAGCACACTATTAAGGTGCTTGAGGATATGCTGCGATCATGTGTCCTAGAATTCCAGGGATCCTTGGAGAGGTATATACCCATAGTTGAACTCACCTATGATAATAGCTTTCGGGATACTATTCAAATGGTGAAATATGAGGCTCTATACAGTTAGCCATACCGATAACCCCTGAGTTGGTTAGAGTAAGGAGAGGTAGTTATGATTGGACCTTGTTTTGTTTAGAAGACCATAGAATTGTTGAAGCTAATTTCGAAGTATAAGGATACTATGTAGTCTCATCAGATATCATACACCTATTGCTACACACAACCTCTAGAGATTGAGGTCAAGGATCGGGTTTTCCTACATGTTTCATCAAGGTTGGGGCACAAGTGGATTGGGCGATAGGGAATGCTTTTGCGGAGATATGTTGGGTTGTTTGATGTTTTGGAGAGGGCTAGGCCGGTTTCCTATCAGTTGTTTTTACCTCAGATATACAAGGTTACACATGAAATCATCCAAGTTTCTCTGCTACGACTATCTTTCAGACCCATCCCATGCCCCCAGCCTAAGGATATTGAGTTATAGTAAGATGAATCTTTTGAGAAGCATCATATATGTATTTTGGATCATAGCACAAAGGTTCTCTATGGACCGTGTATTCCATTAGTATGGGTTCTATTATGTAACATCCGAGTATAGGATGCGACATGGAAGTGGGAGGATTATGCACGAACCTAGAGGCCCAAGTTTCTACTAGATCATGCTTCACGACTCTTGGAAAATCAATTCATGCTTGAATTTCTTTAAGGGGGGAAGTTTTTAAGAACCTTATTCTTCTTTGAGGTACCCATTCCTTTATTTCTATTATTTTTTAGTTTAAAAGTTTAAATATGGACCAATGTGAATTCTTGTTGAGGTCATAGAGAGATTGGGTGTGTATGGGGATGACTCAAAGCCCAAAACCCATGTATTTTGGTGGAAATGGAATGGATTACTATTATTACAAACCATTTGGGCAAGCCCTATGGTTAGTACAAACCATGCGACGTTGGATAGCAGGGGTGTACAAGCCGCATGATTTGGGAATAATATTTGGGAGGAGGTTCATGGTCATGCTTTCAACTTGGTATTTTTGTTAGTGGAGGATCACATGATTTGCATGTGGTTAGTGAACCATTAGGGTAGACCATGCACTATTCCCCTTTGCTATAGGTACCCATGCACAGTTTGTACATTGTTTAGTAAATTGTGCGTCCCTATTGTTTTTTTTAAAATTTAATAATTTTAATCATATTTAAAATCTAAAATAAATCTATTTTTAGGTTATTCTTCTTTGCACATCAGCTCACCCCCATTGGAATGATGTCAACTAAGGATATTATTGTAATGGAGGTACCGTCTCCATCCGAACTCTGATTCAAGCGTGGTTTGTCGCGTTGGATTAGAAATGGAAAGACCTAGATTTACTTTTATCCTTTCTCAATTTTTATGGATATCAGGTGTGCCATTTAGGTGCAAGACAATATTTCATAATTTCCAGTTCATTATCTATTTTTCAAATTTATGCTAATATGAGATGTATCAGGACCCGATGTTGGATGAGCTATCAAGAATGGACTAATGGTAGGTGGTCTTATGCCTTCAAAATAAAGTTGGACTATTTATATATGTGGTCATGCCGTACTCCCAATTTCTAGGGGCACCTTAAATTGAAATTGAACAATATTTTTTATAGAAATGTTATAGTTAATTAAATATGCTTGTTAATACTTTTTATAGGTTGAGAACATCGAATGAACCAACCCTTTGGGTGTGTTAGCTAAAATGAACAATTTTATGGATTTTGACACTAAAATGACTTTGAGGTGTGACATTTCCCTAACCATGGGTTTTAAATGGAAAAATTGGATTATAAAACAAATGAAGAATTTATTGTTTTATTAATTTCAATTAAAATGAAAAATTGGAGGGGTTGATTGAATTAGGAACATTCCCTTGGATTTGAATGGCTTGTTTAAGCTTGAGTTGCTTCTTTAAAATAAATTCCATGTGATTAAAATGATGCCTATTTCATGTATTGGTTGTTTAAGGTTAGTTTCTCTTAATATTTTTAATTTTTCCATATGAGTAATTGAAAGTCCAAGCGTTATAAGGTTGGAAAATTCTAGATACACCTTTTGAGGTGAGATTTAATTGGATGCCCTTGGTTTTGACCTTATAATGTTTAATGAATTTTTAAATGGAAATTTAATTAATTAAATTCTTAATAGAAATGGGTGGTATATGGATCATTATTATAATTACATGGAAAGGCTAATTTGGCTATTAACCTTTATGACTTGGGCGATACATGGATTCATATTAGAATTCCATAGATGGAATCAATTTGATTGAACCTTGATTTTTTCTTATGTGATACATGGATTCAAATGAATAATTTCCTGGGTGTGCTCTGAGGAATGGCACTTATTCCCAAGTGATACTTGGTTTCCATGTAAAGACTTATAGGGGCTCAAATAATATACTGAGGGATACTTGGAATCAAATGGATTATTGAGTATGGACTCAAAGGGAATAAATTATAAGTAATGAGTGATACTTGTCGCTTATTTAGAGAACCTATGAGGATAGAATTGATTGTGAGGACTTTATGCCACTCCTAGATTGATACATGGGTTCATGAGAGGTTCCCCACAGATGATATTGTAGGGTGATGGTTAATACTATACTTGGAGTGATACTTGAATTCCAACTTAGGATAGTTAAGGATAGAATCATTTCTTAAATTGAATTAAGAATGAAATGAAATTATGATAAATCTTCCAATCTAAAGCACAAGCTCGGATTCAGTCTTTACTTATACATTATGGGTGGTCTGTTTAAGCATACTTGGATACATGTGCTTACATGGGGGGGATCTAGGTTTTAAGAAAAGTATCGAGACTTATAAATTTAATGTGAACATGGTTACAAAGGATGTTTACTTGCATGTACTTTCTTTATTATTTTTTATATTCTTACACACTTGTTATATATACTCATCTACTAATTGGCACATACCTTGGGTGGTTTCCCGCTAGGATTATATCTCACTGTAACATCCTAGGTATTAATTGAATAATAATTTTTCATATCTATTAATATTTTAAAATAATATATTAATTTTATGTTAAAGGGGATGTTTTTTTCGATAGCATACTGTACACACAACAACAGGTTTCTCCTAAATCTTACGTTGCACAAAACATTGAGTTATACTGAATGATAATACAATAATAATATTATTGTTTTAAATGGTAGTTAACGCTTAGCTATTTTATTTTTGGGAATGAATCAAACTAACTAAAATATGATTACACATGTTTTTTAAATGTCTTTACATTTATATAATAAATTTTATAGGTGTAACATGAGAATGAATGCAATTTTAAGTATAAAATAATATAATAATTTTAAAAGCTCTTTTTTCCGTCTTTTAATGGAGAACCCTTTTTTAAATCTAGTTTTTTTTTCACTTTTATATGTTATATTTGAAAAAATAAACTTCTTATTTAGAATATGCAGTTCAATATTTACTTTTGTGGAAATTGTTTGTATTTTTATGATAAAATCCATATTTTAATGAATACTGAAAAATACTGCATTTTAATTCAAAAATGAAATTTCATCTAATTTATTTATATCGTTAGATTGTCCTTTTAATTTTTTATAAAGTGTAATTGAATTTTTTTTATAATTTAATCAAATTTTGGTCATTGGAATTAATTTTACATTTAAATTGGACATGAACACATGTCAATCTTTTGATGGTTTTTATTTCTTAAAATCCTGTTTTTTGGTTTTGAAAACGAGAATTAATTTTAAATTAATTACTAAATTTTATGTATTTTGAATTTGGAAAAAATAATTACATATTTGGAATCATAAGGTCCAAATTTTGTAAATAGATACCTTTTATTTTTGGACATTATGAATAGTAACCTCAGTAATTTTTTTTATTTACCATAGTTAATGGGTAAATTAGGTAAATAAGGGTAAATATTATATTATAATAATATAAAAATAACCCAAAACGTGTCATAATATTATTTTAAGAGTAATGGGAGACCAAAAAAACATTTTTACCAAACTTTTGGCATTTGGGAGCCAGTTGGGTATGAAAAGGACAAGTTATAATAATTAATTTAAAGTAATGAGAAATATAACACAAACATGTACCTTTTAATAAAATAATATTAAGTTGGGGTTATAAAATTGATCTATTAAAATATAAATAGTCATTATAAATATAAAAATAATTAATAAATTAGGGTATTTTATTTATTGTTTTTATACATTAAATAAATAAATAAAATTATGACACAATGATGATGCATTGATTACCTTATCAATGAACGATTCATAAAAATGATGTTATAAACATTAAAATAAATGTAATTTGAACATTTTGATTCAATAAATGAAAATTTTGATGAAATTTACAAGTGATTAATCTGTTATTGCCTTTGGTTCGAATTAATAAAGTTGTTATGACTTCAAAAACAATGACTAAATAGTGTAAAAATTGACATAAACAAGTTATTAAAAAAATACAATTATATTAGATGATATAATAGTCATAAAAATCTAATATTCGAAAAAATGACTTATATAATGTTAGAAATACCATTAATTATACACTTTTGGTTCTGTCTGAATTTTTAGTAACAATAGTAACCATATATAATTAAAATACAAGAAGACATGGTAAGAATTAATGTTTTTGGCTAATTATTAAAGCTAAAAGATAAGGATTATTTTATGATATAAACATGTCTAAAACATATTTTTTGAGAGGATTTATACCAATAATAATCTTATCCTATAATTATATCACTTTGGAGCTATTATATTTCTAAAATAAATTTTTAATAAAATAATATTTCAAGACTTTTCTAAAGTGCCCCTCCTCCTTCTTATAAAAGGCCACCACCTCTACCCACGTAATCACACCTATCAAGCCCCTTGTATCATCAAAATTATGCACAAATAATCTCACATAATCTCTAGATTCATCTTAGAGGTCACAATTTGGGAATAAATCCATCCTAAATAGACCTTTTGTGAAAATCAAAAGGAGATACTCAAAAAAGAGGTTTTTTGCTTTATCACCTATTTCAAAAGTCTTTTCTTCTTATACTTCTTATTCATATGTAATTTACTCAATAAATTAATAAATCTAGTATATCATACATTCTAATATGTTATTATAATTATGGTACAACCTTATACCTCCTTTTATCCATCCCATGAATAACAATATCACCATGCGTGCATACGTACGACTTACCATCTCAACACAGTGGTGTAATTTGTTATTCAACAAGACTTAATTTGGATATGTATAATGATGAGTATAATGAATGTAAATAATGAATATAACATAATAATTATTATTTATTATAAATATACCATCCAATTATATAATTTTTAACGACTAAGTTAATGATATCGCCGCTCGTGCGTACGTACGACCTACCATCTCCACGACGCGATGCGATCAATTCTACATGATATTCGTTAAAAAATGATTATATACATGAATGGAATGAATACATATTATATATATTTTATATTTATATTTACTCTATGCTGTTTTAATTTTTATTTATAACATACCATTATGCTTTCCTTAATGTGCAAATACGATAATTTCATTTGAGGAAGTGTTGACTACTACCCCCCTTAAAGTGATATGACCTGTTCATGACACAAATGAAATGTATAAAAGATAAAATTAATGAACTTATGAAACAAATATAAAATAAATATAATACTATAATTATAATATACCTTTGTATAATTTAGTTTTCATTCCTTTAATATGATAAATAAACAAAGGTATCATTCTTGCGTATGTACGGCCTACCATCTCCATGAACAATGAATTTTATTTATTATCTATAAATGTAATGGAATATTATAAATACATATATAATAGAAATATATGATATTTAAATCATGAATAATATTCTGGAGATAATGTAATTTTGACCACATGGAAAATTTACATCAAACAAGTTCATTTTCGACTCAAGTGCTGAATATCGACAAAACGACCAATATGAACTTAAATAATTATGTAATTTTAATAACCTGGTAATAAGTGATATTTAAGTATTTATAAACATGAAAAAAAGTTTTTAGTAAATTATAAATTAAACTATATTTTTTATTAAGGAATATAAAGAACAAATGAGACAAGTTGGATTTTTTGGTTAGGGAAATCTTAACTCAATCTTCATTCATTGAGTTAACTATCCATGTTATTGGTTTTGTTTTTCCAAGAATTTGTGTGAAGGACCAATTATTATTTTACGTTGAATATCCACTTATTTTCGGTGTATTTATATTTTTCAAACATATTTTTGTCATTTTTTTATCCTTAATCTAAGGACATGATCTTTTTAAGGGACTTATTCACAATCTCCTTTTATTGAGTCTAATTTTGGGTTGTACACAAAATTATATTATACAGTGTATAATCAACCCCTTTTACTTTTAATATAATTCAATAGTTTTCAAAATGGATTATTTTTAATGAAAAGTTTTAGTAAACTTCAGTAAGAATGCTTCTTATTTAGAATGTTTCTTATTAACGTATGCAGCGACAATGAACTTTCTGCCACCATGAGCATTATTTGACATATAGCTTCCTCTATAAGACACAATGTTTTCAGAAATAAAATAAAATTATATATTTACATATTTTGGTTTTGAAAATGGTTTTGATATTGGATTGATTATATCAACAATTGAAATGATGTCTTAATTTTTCAATTTGGAAATGTAATTTTTCTTTTATGCTTGTTCATGTGTAATGATTATGTTATGGTTCTTGGGAATGAATTATGTATGTGAGTGGTTTTTGGATAAACTATGTTTGGGTGAGCCCAGGATAGCACTCCAACACATTGGGTAATGTGACAGAGGTAAACATTAAGGTTTCTTGTAACACCCCAAGCTTCCACGGTATGTTTCCCTTTGAATAATTTAATAGCATGCATTGTACGCAACTTCGAGATTCTAACACACCACGACCAATGAAACTAGCCATTATGAATAGTAATACCCTATTTTTGAAATTTTATAAATTTTATCATTCAAAATTGAATTCAGTTTTGGATTCGGAATATTGAAATTAACTTAAGGTGATTTTTTGGTATTTTTCTGAAAAACTTTCAATTTTTGATGAATAGTAAAAAACACTAAGTTATTGTTTAAAACAGACTTTTTATATAAATAATTATTTATTTTATTTAAATTTATTTTAGGTCAAAATAGATACATAGTACCAATATAAGTTCAATGTAATTCATTGGAGTCATTTTATGATGAGTTTGGATATATAAAATTTTATCGAACTTTTTACCGTCTTTTACCCACCTCCTAGGAGCATTTCCAAATTTGTATAAAACATAATTTTACAGCTTTTGTGGGTTGAATTTCAAAAATTTGAGACACACGGTTGACATCAGTAAGTAAAATGTGGTTCAATAAGATAAAAATAATTTTTGGTAAATAGTAACTTTTTACTTTTATTTACAACGGTTAAAAGTAAATAGTGTAATTAAGGGTAAAAATGATATTATTATTACCCTAACACATGTCTTAATTCAATTAGATAAGTATAATTAGATAAATAAACCTTAGGAATAAAATATTAACCTATTTGGTCTACTTGGATTTGATTATGATAATTATTATTATTTTATTTAAAGAAGAATTAAAAGAGTTAAATTCAAAGTTTAATAACTAAAACATTTTTAATATTGGGTTAAACATAATATAAATTCGACTATAAATATTAATTAGAAAGATAAAAATATTTCCTACATAATGGTATTTTATTTATAATTTTTAGATGTAAAATAATTAAATTTATTTATGACATAGTGATAATGCAGTAATTAGAATATTAATGAATGATTAAAACAATTGATATTATAAATATCCAAATAAATATAATTTGAGACTTTTAATGAATTACACTAATTTTATAAGTTAATATGAAATTTTAGGGTTGATTAAATGTATTTATTTCTAAGTAATAAAGTTTCTAGGACTTTAAGAAAAATCAATTATTAAATAATGTCAAAATTGACATAAATGAGTTTTGAAAACAAATACAATATTATTGGTTGATATAATAACCCTAAAAATCTATGGTTCGTCTAAAAGACTTATATAATTATAGGTGTATCATTAATTAACCACTTGGGGTTCTCTTGGATGTTTATAGTATGTTTATTAACCATATAATATAAAAATAGAAAGATACATGGTAAATGTCATACTATTTAACTTAGAGTTAAATCTAAATGATAAGGTTAATATAGTGACCCAAACCCATATAAAACCTTATGGTTGAGAGGTTTTCGACCCATTTCCATATTATCCATTAAATAATTCATTTTTGAGCCATTATAAACCTAATTTATTTTTATAATAAAACAATATTTCAATCTTTTCCTAAGGTGCCCCTCACCCCTCTTAGAAACGTGCACTTTCCCATCTCTCAAATCCACTACTTAAAAGCCATTTTTCTTGGCCAAACCCTGACCAAATATCCTAAAAACTGTCCTAACTTCATATTGTAGGCCTTAATTTAGTCATAAATCCAACCTAGGAGCCCTTTTGATCAAATCAAAAGGAAGAACCCGAAGAAGAGGTAAAAATTTCATCACATCTTTCACGTTCTTTTCTTCTTCCACTTCCAGTTTCTTTGTTGTTCCCATTATAAAATAATAACTCCAGTATATTATATATAATTTTATGTCATTATAAACATTTTACAAATATATTCATTACTCTATCCATCCTATAAATGACAAAGTCACCATACGTGCATACATACAGATTATCGTCTCCACGTCGTGGTGTAGTTTGTTATTCAAACACTTAATCATTTGGATGGATATAATAATGAGTATAAATTATTTAGATAATAAATATAATATGATAATTATTCTTTATATATTATATACCATCCGATTATATATTATTTTAATATCAACATAATGATATTGTCGCTCGAGCGTACGTACGGATTACCGTCCCCACGAACGCAAGGAGATTTATTCCCCATCGTATCCATTCAAGACTAATTTTTATTTAATGATTAAAAATAATGTTTAAATACTTAATATCATCCTGAATATGTATAAGATACATCCTATCTGTGAAAAACATTACTTGCGTAATAAAGCATATAAAGGAAAACCAATCATTTAACGCCCGAAACGATGATAATACTAAAAAATGATTAACAAAGGAATATTAGAAGATCATATATGATATAATATTAATGTATATGGTTCTAATATAATTTAATAACAATTATTTCAACATTATACAATAGGTTTACCTACACTCAACAAAGGAAAAGTACAAGGTAAGGGTTAATTCAACAATATTTTTATTATCCGAGGTTGTTTTTACATAAGTATCTACTGGGACCTCATTATCATCCACATCCATGTTTCATAAAAATTTATATCAATTTTTTTACTATTTAGTATACAATGGTTTAATTTCATTTATAACCTTATTTAACATATATGTTTTGAATGAAATCTTTCAGTTGTTTTCCAAACAAGGTACTTTACGACCTTTTCGAAAAAATTAAGGTAAGAATGTATTTTTTAACTTATATAGTGGGTGTGGTTATTCTCCGCTGTTATAACATCGTCAATGATTCCCTTACAAGCTTATAAGAATATTTTCAAAATAAATGTTTTGTTTTATAATTGTAACTTTAAATGATTTAAAAAAAAATAAAGAGAAAATTATCTCAAATAGTTTTGATTTAATCGATGTCAACATCATTTGATGGATTTTATACTTATTTGAAGTCGATTAATTATGATAAAAATATTCCATATTGTATTGAAGATTTTGTGATATTTTTGATTGTGTATGGGTTATTTTTATACCATTCATGGTTTTTGGTTAAATTATTGACATTTCGTATGCTAGTTTTAATACGAATGTTTATGTTATATTTCAACCTTTTCATGTAAGGAATATATTGGACTTATTAAGTGACAGGTGGAGACCTCTATAGATCCTCGATGCATCGGTAGGTCCCATGATACAACTAGACGTGGAATTGGCTGAGGCCTTTCCCAATTTGATATAAGGTTTTGGCCGAGGCCTTAATCATTATTTGATGTCTTGGCCGAGGCCTTGACAAAATGTCTGAGAATATACAAAATTATACATTCCCTTAATATGAAAATAATATTAATGGTTCATGTGGTCATTCGACTAGTAGAATACCCATGATTATGTTTTATTATGGAATTATTTACTTAGCTCATATTCCTTCCATAAACATGTTCATGTTTATTATTTGTAAAGGCATGTGTTTTTAAATTATTCACCTTTCTTAATATTTATGTTATCTTCCGCTGTATTTCATACCCTTACTGAGCATTTGAGCTCAACCCTTTCTTATGTTTCATTTTCCCAAGATATGAAGAAGTTAGTTATGAGTGACTTATAGGCATAATCTAGGAGGCTTGGATGTTTCTAATGGAATAAACTAGTATTGTATTTCTTTTCAAGTTGTAAAGTTGAACTTATGTATGAATCTTGTTTCCAATAATACTAAACTTATCGGTCTTTTGGTACATGATTTCTTTATGATCATGCCAATGTTATGTAATAATGAAACGACTCTGGGTAACTGGGGTCGGTGTGTTACATTTCTCATAAGATATTTAGGGAATATACTATGATGGGTATTCTAAACGTTACTATGAAGGTTACTACTTATGTAGCTATGAATGTGACAATGTAAGTATATTATGGATGCCATAAGTTACCATTATGATTTAGTATTTCTATGAGTTATTCATAAATCTTATGATTTCATGTGGTATGTTAAAGATCTATTGTTTTATGAGTAAAAAGTATGATTTCATTGATTATTATGTATTAATGGACTGATTTTATCTTTCGTTATTTTATATCCCTTACTAAGATTTTTATTATCATCCCATGTTTTTGAAATGTCTTTCAGATGGTAGAAGGAAGGGTAAGAGAAAGAAATAATTCCGGAATATTTTTATCAAAAATATAATTCTTTTTTTAATGAGTTTTATTTTTGTGAAAAAATTGGATAGAGTAGAAGTGTCTAATTCATAATAGTTGAGGTGTAATGTAATCATTATGGCATAATTCTCTAAAACTATAAACCTAAAAAGATCATTGAGAAATAAAGTAAATTATGGAACAATATCATGATTATATAATGTTTAAGGTTTGGTCCTTACACTCACAAACTGTTTGGGTCACCTTTTTAGACCCAAATAGACTATATGATTGTAGTTATTAATAAGAAAAACTGCCCTAATAAAATCACTTGATTTTCTTCTTAGGAGCATGAAATAATAGGGCAAAGATGAGGATTGTGATGCTACTCGAATATTTTTTGACATTTTAATTTTTTTACTTATACTGTGAATGGGAATTGTGTACCTATTTTTGATGGTTTTATAGAGACATATGACATGTATCATCATTTGCATATGAGATGACTTTGGGATTTGTTATATTATCAGTATTCCACTGTTAAATTTTTCACATTTATGTTTTTCTTCTTCCACTCTTTGTGTCTTATTGTTTTATTATGTGATGCACTCTGGTAATGAGGGAATAATCTCCTTACGGACACAGCTAGGGCATCGATGCCAATCGATAAATTTTGGAATTTAGGGAGATGCGCTTAAGGCCTTATAACCCACCGGGCTTCGGACACTATTGAGTGGAATTTGAGCTCAGGAAGATACACATGAGCCATCACAAGTATGGATAGTATGCACCCCCCGACACACAATAGCATGAACATAGAACTAGTTCCACCACAAACAAACCTGCTCACTAGAAACTAGAAATCACCATCATTAATAGCTGATGGGTGCAACCAAAATTTCCGAAGTTAAACCTTGAATGCATCAAGTGAAAACATGTCACCTGATATACCACCATTTTCATCATCACTTGATCACCATAACAGATGATAGTTGAAATAAACTAATACCCTGAATTAACTCTAGGAATAGATCCAATGAAGATAATACACCTTGAACCCCATCGACCACCTGAAGATCACATTCCACCGCTTCCTGCCAACCACCATTCTATACTTTCAGGGAGAAAATGATGAAATTTTGAAGGCAAGGAAGACTATAAGTTATCAGGACTTCAATAACAAGCCATGACCTATATCAGGAAGTGAAACCAAACTATGAATCCTGACACTCTGAACCCACAATTCATCGCACGCAACAAACATAAAATGAGGACCACTAAAATCTAGTTTAAAGCTAGCATTGGAAACACATCCTGGAACATCATTGATCGATTTAACCACACTTTTCAAAGCCTCCATGAAACCATCGTAGAAAACTAACTTGTAGAGAAATAAAGTAACATGAAGCCCGAACAACGATTGAACCATGATAGGGCCTCAATAGAGAAGTACATCCATGACTGGGCTACCAACCTTGAACATAAAAGCTACCACCATGTGAATATCACACCTGAAACATCATAAAATGAAAAACATAATCTGGAAGAAAAAACTAAGAGAGGATGAGACTAAACACAAACCAAGCACCTGAAAACGAATCCAAATTAGCCAACACATCCCAAATCTTCCCAAGAAAACTATCACAACAGACCAAAATGGGTTAAAAAACGTGGCCACTAGGAGGAAAGACTGGGGGAAGATAAAATGAGAGATTCAACAGGGAAAAATTCTACAAAATGGGTTGATCGGGAGCAATGAATCAGGGGAAAATAGAAACAAAGTAGATAATGGGGGGAAGTAAGGAAAGAGGTAAGAGGGGGAGGGGGAAAGAAGGAAGTAGAAAGGGAGGATATGAATCTGGAGAAGTTGTCCTCTATCATGACCAATAAACTTTTTAAAGGGTACTTTATAATTTTCAAAGGGTATTGTCAAAGAAAAGGATTTACAAAATATTTTTTAAAATTTTAGTTTTACAAAGGTATTTTTCAAAATTAAAAAGGTTATTTCACTAAAAAATTGTTCCAAATGCTATTTCAGAATAATTTTACAACTAAGATAACATCCTTTAATGTTATGTATTCCCTAATAAGGATATTATTCAATTAAAACATATTTATCATTTCTTTATATGGTTTACAATTATTGCGAAAAGATGTCTATGAAACCAATTTCTTTTCCACAGGTGATGCTATGATGAAATGTTTTTGAATACCATTTATTTTGATGGGTTATGATTTGATAAATGTTGTATGAATCCCATTTCTTTTCATTGATTCCGATATGATGAATTTTTTATGATTTTGTGGAACTTGTATGTATGATTTTCATTATGTGATAGGTGGGTCCAATAACTGGCTAAAATGTATTGTGATAAGATTAAAATCTTAGGAGATAGTTAGGATTCTAATACTGAGTGAACCTAGTTCATTAAGGCACTTTGTCCACTTTGATAGTCTTGGGAGTGAACAGTGACTACTTTGATGGTATGGGGGTGAACCCATTCAACTATGATAGTTTTTTCAATAAGACTTGACTAATAAAGAAATGATTTTCTATACTTATGTGTATGCTAAAAAACTATATATTATTCCAATTTTATGTTTTCATAGATCATGTTCTTTTATTGCATTATGATTCATGTCTTATTAAATACCAAGATTTATTCTATGTATCTTGTCTATGATCTTTGATTTACTTGGTATGGTTTTGAAATGTTATTCTCATGTTCGCATACCCTTATTCTCATGATATGTTGATATATCCCTCGTTTACCCTTACTAAGAATCAGATATCAACCTTTTTATATTTCCTTTCCCTAGGTCATGATGAAAATTATTTTATGTGATATGTATAAGAATGATGATTGTTAGGAAGAACTGTTTGGGAGATGACATAACTCACTGATGGACCAGTTATTTATGTGTCGAAGTTTCAAAAATAACTAGAACTAAATTATTATAAATTGTTTCATTATGTTATGTAATTATTATTCATCTTTTTTAGATGAAATATATATATATGTGAACTTTGGGTAACTGTAGTTGGAATTAGAGTAAGGTTCAGTTAAGCCTCTAGAAACAAGGATGAGAAAATGTTAGTGGGAACCCTTAAAATAATACTAAGTATAAGATAATTCCATATGTTATGGTAAATAAAGGATTTTTGTTTTCAAGAAATATATTATTGTGTGGATACTACAAGTGGACATTGTTCTGGGTTTGATTTACGTAGGGTAATAACTATGAAAAAGGTGTGTTGGGATCTACCTGAGAATTATCTAGTACATGAAAATGGGAATTACTGTATACCTAGTTTTACACTTCAAAGGGATTTGATTTGGATACTTCACATTATCTTTATGAACCATAGTGAATGATTTGAATAATTACCATGAATGGCCAATGTTAGGACTAAGGTTTCATAAATTGAAAAGAAGGTGTCTTGATTTTTACATCCTATAATAAACTTTTCATGATGATGTTGTTCCCTACTATGATTATTACACTATTATTTTTTATTATATTAAATGGTTGGAAACTTAAGGAACAATTTTAAGGACAAGTGTGATAGAAAATTCTATGATTTTACTCATGAGTAACCCAATGTAATGGGAGATGGAATGAAAAATCTCATTTATATGATCACACAACCTTATCAATCTATGAATCATAAACAACATTCAAATGAGAAATTGATGGAACAAATTTATATTGTGTTCTTCATAAGGAAACAATCAAAATTTATTAGTGGTTATTCTGATCCACTAGTTGAAGAGGAATGGATCAGTACCATCACTAAAATATTTTCCTTCCTCCATTTTTTAGAGCATGAAAAATTCATTGTTGGTAGTATATCATTTGGAAGGAGATGTAGATAAATGGTGGAGTATTATTAAGAATTTGTGTCAACATGATAAAATTAACACCGTATAATAGGATTAGTTTACAAAATTATATTACAATATGTATTTTCCTCATATTCTTTTCGTGAAAATAAAGAATTAATTCCTTGATTTAAAGAAAAATGATGATGAATCATTTGGTACCTATGAGGTGAATTTTAAAATAATTGTGAGGTACACCTGTGGTATTATCATCGAAATTGAATGTATGGTTAATTGATTCCCTAGTGGATTAAAACCAATTCATTTAATTGTGTCGAAAATAAGGGACTTTATTAGGTATGAGGAAATCATTTTTTTTCTCATATCAAGTTAGAAAAAGAGGGTGGGGTTACCCATAAATCACAAGGTATTGATAAGAAAAGAAATATGGAATTCAAAGGAAACTATAAATACCATGGTAAATGGAATATTATATTTCCACCCTATTCAAAATGAGGATCTAAACCTAGTGTAAATTGTTTTAAGGGGTCTGGTAAATATTTCATGTATGGGAAGGAAGGTCATCGGGAAATATATTTTTGAAGTGAGAGAGAGATGTTAATTAATGATGTAAATAGAGATAAATCTCTTAAAAATAAACCACCCACACTAAAATGTGTCAAATAAAAGTATTATGGGCATTATGATAACTACTGAACAACTGTGAAGGTCAATGATGTTGATCGACGTCAATAACCTAATAAGCTGAGATAAAAAGGGAAATATCATGAGATCACTATTTCACATGAGGTTTGTGATAACAACATGGTGAACGGTACACTTACCATCCACTCAATAACTGATAGTATCTTATTTGACTATGCATCTACCCACTCTTTTATATATTATGAATCTTCGAAGGATATCAAAAAGTGACCCCAACGATTTGGGGTTGAATTTACAGTAAAAACCACTAATAATCCAATGATTGTGTCACAAGTCTATGATTCTTCTCTTGTTGAAGTTTCTGGGAATGTTCTTCGTGTGAATATTCTTATTCTCCCTCTTTTTGAATTTGATGTTATATTAGACATATATTTTATTTCATTATATTAATCCCATATTAATTACTGAGTAAGGTAAGTAACTTTTTATATTACAAAAAAACATATTTTCCTATATCAATGCGATGATAAATATGCACTTACGACGGAAATAAAATCCATTATATGATCTTTGATTACTATTAAACATGGGTATTTATATATTATGGCTAGGGAGAAAATTGAAATCGATGAAATTCTTATTTTGATGGAGTTCATTGATGTTTTTCTAGAATAGTTTCCTAGTATTCCACTGAAACACGATGTTGAGTTATAAATAGAACTCATACCTAGTGCCACACCAATTTCAAATACTCCATATAGAATGGACCTGATTGAATTGAAAGAATTAAATAAGAAACTCAAGGAGAACCTTGAAAATGGAATCATTCATCCATGTGTGTTACCTTGTGATATACCTATTCTATTTGTTAAAAATAAATTTGGGTTATTGTGACAATGAAATGATTATTAGAAACTTAACAAGATCACAATGAAGAATAAGTATCCTCTACTCCATATTAATGGTATGTTTGATAAATAGTGTAGAACTTAATACTTTTCCAAAATTAAACATCATTATGTATATCATATATCGAGGGTTAATAATAAGAATATACCCATGAAAAAATTATGTACAATGTATAAACACTATAAGAATATTGTGATTCTATTTGGTCTTAATAATTCTCCTACTATCTTCATTGATTTAATGAATAGACTCTTTAGAGATTTAATTGATTAGATTTTGGTGGTGTTTATAGACAATATATCATTTTTTGAAAAGATCAATGAAGAGTATGAATATAAATTGGGAATTGTACTAAAGCCCCCAAGTTCTTCTGGAAATATGAATGTGTGTTAAGTTTCAAGGAACTAAAGAGAATATTAGTTAGTGAACCTGTGATTACATTACTCTATAGTATAAAATGTTAGTAATCTATAGTGATTCATCCAAGAAGTGATTAGGATGTGTTATCCCGAATAATTACATGGTTATTTTTTATTCCATGTGATGATTAAGTGTTCTTGATAAACATTTCCCAGCTCATGATTTGTAGTTAGATTTGGTAATTATTTAAATTAAAGATATAGAAGTATTATATTTATGGAGAGAAGTGATATATATATATATATATATCAATCATAATATTTTAAATTATATATTCATAGAGAAGGATTTGAATATATACCAAGGAAGATGGGTGGAGCTAAATTAACATTATTACTTCTCCATACATTACCACCCTAAGAAAGAGAAAAAGGTGGTTGGTGCTTTGAGTCAAAAGGATCATACTATTTTATCTATAATTAGTATCAAAAAATATCCAAAATTTATAGATTTAACAATTATGGACCTTGAAATCATGAAGGTATGTATTAAATCTAATATTTTTCAAATAAGTTTTCAATTATCTATCCATTTGAGCATAAAATAGTTATAAAAGTATGATATGGAGTAAAAAAATTAGGTAAGAAATGGTCATGAGATTAAAATCGATCATGAATGAATGATAAGTTTCATAAATCTTGTATGTGTTTTGACCATTCCATATTTTAAGAAGGATCTAATAGAATAAACTCATAGTTCTTCATTATCTCTTCATTCTAGAAGTATAAAAATATATAGAGGTATAAAAGTGTATTTTTGGGGGGATAGAATGATGATAGATATTGCAAAGTGTTTATCTAGTTGGATGATATGTAAATAAGTTATGGATGAGAGAAATAATTCTAGGGGGATATTAGACACATTACCCATACCAAAATAGAAATAGGAAAACCTCACCATGGGTTTTGTTGTTAGACTCCCCAGAACATCAAAAGGGTATACTGATATAAGGATTGTATTCAACCACCTTACAAATTCACCACACTTCATTACTATCAGGGAAGATTTATATTTGGATCATATTTTTAGAATTTACCTTATGGTAGTTTTAAGGTTTCTTGGATTACCACATTCAATTGTATCTAATCAGGGTTCATGATATACCTCAATGTTTTGGTGAAGTCTTCAACAAACTCTCGATACGAAGTTGAGTGTCAACTCTGTTTATCATGATCATAATGATGGTCAGTCTGAGAGAACCACTGAAACCATATAGTATATACTGAGATTTGTTTCTATTGAATTTAAATGTGGTTGATATAAAAAACTTCCTCTTTTCTAGTTTTACTAAAATAATAGCACTAAGTTAATAAATCAAATAGATCAGTATGAATACATGTATGGAAAGGAGTGTTGATCAGTAACATTCTTGGATAGATTTAGAAAAATTAATATATTGGGATCTAATCTAGATATATGAATTATAGATAAGGTTATATCCAATAAACAACACATAAGGACAATACAAATTTAAGAGAAATGTTATGCTAACAATTTCTCAGGTAATTTAAAATTTGATGTTGGTTTCAAGGTGTTTCTAAGATTTTTTTCATTGAATACGGTTATGATATTTAGAATGAAATAAAATCAACTCCCTAGGTTTATTGGTCCCCTTGAAATTATTTATCTTATCAGGATGGTAGACTATCAATTTTCACTTCAACTGAACCTACCTCAAGTCCACGATTTGTTCCACATATATCTCTTGAAGATGTATATAACTGATCCTTCACATGCAGTGAACTTAGAGGTCATACAATTATATCATGATATTTCATATGAGGAACAGGTAGTGGATATTTTGGATCTAATATAAAAAGTTCAAAGAAACAAGAGCACTCACCTGGCCATTTTTTTGGAAAAACCACTAATTTGAGGAAGCTGTGTAGAAACATGAGGATGTAAGCATGGAATAATATCCTTAGTTTTTTAATAATGTGATATAATTTCAAGAGATAAATTCATTTTAATGTATTATAATTTAACACTATGAGATTATACGAAATATTTTTTTTAATAAATTTAAATTCTTTGATATCTTCCATTACATGAAACATTGATTATTTAATGAATTGTGATATATTATTATTATTTAAAAAAGTCCTTCATAATATAGAAATTGATTTTTTTGGTATGAATAGTAATAATAAAATTTTAAAAATTATGTATAATGGTTTTATGTAAATAAAATATATTGATGGAAATTACATAATTTTTAGAGAAGTCTATCTATGTTTCGAAAACACTATTTTCTCCAAAAATGTTTTTATTTAATTTTGTAAAAAAATAAAAAAATTATTTTATTCTAATTTTAGATTATTTATTTTCAAAATTAAAATTAATTTTTGAAACCTATATGTCAAAATTTTATTTGAGTGATGTTTTGAGGATTTTTGGATAATATTAAAATTTAGATGAATACTCGAAAATATCGGGTTTTATTGAAATATTCGATATCATTTAATGTATTCAGAAGGTTTCATTCTGTTTTAAAATAATTTTAAAAGTAAAATTAGATTTATTTTATATTTAATCCAATTTATTTCATTAGAATCAATATCATTTTTAATTTTTATATAAAATCACTTTAAACTTTTGATAATATTCTCTTTGGAAAACTTCTCTTTCATAGTGCATGAGAATTTAATTTTAACTTAAATCTTGAAAATTAAGTGAATTTAATTTGGAAAATAGATTTAATTTTTGGAATCAACATAATCAATATTATATAAAATTTTAACTTAAAATATTACTATAATGAATTGTAAAAATAGAAAAAATTATTTACCATGATTATGGTTATAACAGGATTTCTGGGGGTTAACCAACAATAATAAGGGGTGAAATGATGTAGAAACTTGTAAAAAAGTCATTTTATGGAAATATTTAGAACATATGAAATATAAGGTTCTATTATTAACCATTTTTATCCTTTTTACATGTAAACAATATTGTTACACTTTATTCTTTTCAAAACTTTCATGTGTGTCCTCTCTACTACTGATAAATGGACACCCCTTCTCCTCTACTATTAAAACATTAAAAATATTTTTTTTTCAAATAATACCCACCAAAATATCTTTATTACATATCTAAACACATCCAATAGTCAATAATTTTGTTATTAAACTATCTTATAAAGGCTTTACGTGGAAACATTAAGAGGTTCTCCAAAAAAGAGGTAAATTTCTTGAACTTGGGTTTTTGATTTATTTCATCTTCCACCTCCTTAAAATATTCTTTAAATATAAAATTTTTAAAACAAATTATATCCCATATATTTAGATGTTATTATTTTAATGTAATGACCTATATCTGTCTCGTCCTGCTTTTAATAGTAAATGAAACCGTTGATCGTGTGTATGACGAACTAACGGATCACAAACCGATGTTATTCATTTTATATCAACACCTCTCACGATTGGATAAAATTAATAATTTTATGTGTATATATTATATTTATGATATAATTATATATTTTGAATTATAATATCACATATAAATTCTCACTTTATATTCCCTGGGTATACAATAATATCATTGGTATGTACGACATATTACCACCTCACGGAGCAATGCGATTCATTTTTCACTTATATATTACATGTAGGGTAATATAATTAAATTTATTATATATATGTGGAATATATGACATAAAATTATTTCAGGGATATATTATATTATTTATCTAACTTTATTTTCATCCTTGGAGAAAATAGAACCAATATTCTTGCGTATATACATCTTACCGTCTCTTCGAATAGTGTAATTAATTTTCTATCTCTAACATAAATGGATTACTATAAATAATTACATAATGAATATATTTGATACTTATATAATATTTAATATTCTATATATTATGTAACCATTACCATAATGAAAGGACTGATGATACAAAACAAAAACATACATGAAATACAAGGAAATTATTATTCGAATTGTGATTTTAATAAGGAATCATTAATAAACAAGAAATATAGGGTAATAGGTAAAACATATATGGTATTATATATATAACTATTGTTATTTTATAGTTTTATAATAAAAATATATTTATTTTACACGTGTTTCAAATATGTATGAATGAATTTGATACAAAAGGTAAGAGATTGTTTCTCAAATAGTCTTCTTTAGGATATATGTTATGTTTGGCACCTATATTCTTTTATGATGTATATATATAGCCCCTTTAACTTGTTATATCATGAATTCAGGAATTCACATGGAAGTTAATGTTTAATTTAATGTTTCTATTTCATGGGTCTTACGATTCAAAAGTTACAAAATTTGAAAGAGTTTGATGTTTTAATATTATTGTTTATTAGGACTGTTGATGATTGTGGTTTCGATGATGATATATTTTGAACTATTTGTAAGAAAATTAATTAATTTTCTTATAATATTTTTTATTTATGTAGAATAAAATTTCCCCTTCATTTTACTCTCTTTATGTTCACAAGATTCCAAAATAACGATTTCAAAGAATACCGACCTTATTTTTCTCTTTGGTTGAATTTGTTTTTCTTCAAAATCCATGTTTTCTAAAAAATTCAATAATTACTTTTATGATAATTTAAATAAATTTTTACACATGATTTTATTTTCAGAAAATGTTTTAAAAAGAATCTTCATGTCCTTTTCTAAATAATTAATGTTTGTATTTTACCAAAAATATGAATAGAATCATGTTTTGATGTGTATGAAATGAACACAATTTCATTCCATTATGAACAATAATTATTTTAAATGTTCATTTATAGGATTTTAAGTTCATTTTCAATGAAAATGGTTTGCACAATTTTTTTAACTAATAGTTTTAAAAAGTTAATTTTAAATTGAAAAGGTTATTTTCCTCATGAAATGTTCCAAGTGATATTTCAAAATAATTATTCTTCTATGATGAAATCCTTTGATGATACAAAAGCCATTATGGTGACATGATCCAATTAAACCATATTTATTTTTTCCTTATATGGGTTTTTATAATGAAAATATGTCTATGAAACCCAATTATTTTCCCTGAGTGATACTATAATGAAATGTTTATGAAGCCCATTTATTTTCATGGGTGATAAATGTGTTATTAATTCCATTTATTTTCAAGGTTTCTGATATGATAATGTTTTATGAACTTATAGAATAAGTATTCACGATTTTTAATATACGGCAGATGGTAATTGTATCCCCCTCTAGTTAATTGGGTAAATATTCATATTTCAAGAGATAAATATGACCATATTGAGTAGTACACCCAGTCCAGAAAGGGAATTTTTCCACTATGATGGCATTGGGAGTTAACCATGACTATTATGATAATTTAGGGAGTGACACCATTCCACTATGATAGTTTCTATAATAATTTTGGACTACTATGGATATTATACCCCATGATAATGTGTATGAAAAAAATTTATGTCTTTTAGCAATTTTATATTTTCCTTAATCATGTTATTTGATTGTATTATGATTCATTACTTATAAACTACCAAGATTTATTCCATGCCAAAATTTTATTATCTATCATATGCAAGGTACGATTTTCAAATGCTATTGTCATGTTCTTATATCCTTATGCTCATTATGTGTTGAAATATCACTTATTTACCCTTATAGAGCTTATGAGATCACCCTTTCTTTTATTTCCTTTCGTCTAGTTATGATAAAAGGTATTGTTCATGATAGGTCTAAGAAGGGAGATAATTGTGAAGAACTTAGCGGGAGATGACGTAGCTCGCTTATGAACCCGTTTATTATGTGTCCATGTTTCTAAAGGCACTAGATCTAAACTATTATGATATGGATCATTATGTTATGTAATGAATATTAATATATTAATATTTAATATCTATATATGATAAGTTTGGGCCCTATATGGTTTCCCCAAAATACCAACTTAAGAAGGCTTATGTTTTAAGTCAAGAGAGGTT
This sequence comes from Viscum album, assembly GCA_963277665.1. NCBI lineage: Eukaryota > Viridiplantae > Streptophyta > Magnoliopsida > Santalales > Viscaceae > Viscum > Viscum album. Next base: position 513,373,354 of record OY728133.1, on the reverse strand, counting down.
TTCTGAAGAAAGGGTATAATTATTAACCAATTATTTCATGCTAATTGTGCTTCCATATCATTAGAATATTATTTAACCATGATGATATAACAACACAATTATATTAAATATAATTAAATTTCATTATAAATATGGAAAACCCTTTGCGTCACCTTTTCCTTCCATAGGAAAACGACAACTTCGATTAAGAATACTTGTGGGCTACAAACTCATTTTAGTAATGTATTTTTTCATCAAAAGTTCATTTTTATGTTTAAAATGGTTGATGAAATGAATATGAATAATATTTATAAAGTAATTAATATTATTAAAATATAATATACTACTTACCTTCTAAGACTTCTATATGTAAAAAACTAAAACATTGCATGTGTGTACGTGTGGAATACCCCCTCAATGAAGAGATGTAATTATTTTTTCATTTCCACTTTATATGGACGGTTTTAAAGATATAAATAATGAATAATTATAAAATTTATAACATATTTATTATTTAAGGAAAGTAACATATTATCTACTTTTTTTTATTTTCTACCTAATAGAAAAATAAAAATGTTATTAACGGGCATCTACAAACTACCATCTCTGTAAAATTAAATAGTTCATTTTTATGACTATATTACCTAATTCATTTTAAAATTTTTTATAACGTTTTAATATGATAAATATAACATTTTAATTATTTCTTAGCTATAGTAACCTTATCCACTATTGGTCATAATGTAAAACATAAGAGGGGGTGATTTAAGTTTTCGATAAAATATTTGTTTAAAGAAAATAAAAAAAATAAGTCCCCGAATTTAATAAAAATTAATAATTAACAAAAACATTGAAATATATAATTTGACCTTTTGAAAATAGACCCAAAATCTTGATCATATCTCAGTTAAAATATTTGTGGAAATACTTTATCTTTTGAAACTAATCTACACATATCATACACAATATATAAAAAACTACTTTATATTAACTATCAGAGTTTAGTTTTTCTTATAAATTTGAAAAATAATAAAATTATTTGAATTAAAAAAAATAGATATAGTAGTAAATAAGTTATAGAAAATATTAAAAATTGTAATTTAACAATGTGTTTGGTCTCAACCCAAGAATTACTCATATTCTCTATGAAATCACCCATTGCCAAGAAGTTTATTATAAAATAAATTGATTGACAACCTAGATCTGGTTTTAAAAAACATATCATAATGATCTCTTGGAATATTGGTTCTTCAATATTTATATGTGGGATAAAATAAGTAAAGGTTACAAAAAACCTCTTTCATAGTTGTTATCAAGAATATAGATGAATAAGAGAGAGAGAAAGTGTCAAGAACTCTCCAATATATCCTAGAAGATTGTGTCTTATAAATAAACATATTAAAAAAACATACCTATAATTTAAGAATAAATAAAATAATAAATATTTTAGATATGATATTTTCTAGTTCCTATCAATATTTAAATATTTAGTTGTTCTGAGTCCTTGAATTTGTATTTGGAAGGATCTCAAAAATATTTCTTTGGAATTTCAGTAAAATAGGGGGTCATGGAAGTCTGAAAAAGCCTCCAATTTCAACATATGAATATCCAAGGAGATACCACACACATGTTTCCCTTATTCCTTTAGGTTATTAATGTGAGAATTAGTGGTTCTATGTTCATTCATCTGCCTCTCTATCACGTGTACACACACGGGGAGGTTCTTCTAAATTTATAGTCCTCCAGGTCAAATTATCTGTTGATGGATAATATTAGAATAATAAATATCCTCATAATGATAAAAAAAATAAAAAAGTGATTTTATTCTTTAAGAATACCTTGGATTTGTTTAATAATAATCATTCTTAAGTCCACATGCTTCTTTCTAGTGTTAAATGCTTAAACTAGACATTAGAGAGTTAACATTGAAATTAATTCTGGATAGTTACGGTTTTACACTATCAGTAGCATCCCAAGTTGTATATAGTCTTATTAGTATCTCTCCAATGGGGTTGGATATATCTAATAGTATTTCTTATTATTGGTATATATTCATAATGGCAGCTTCAATTTGGTGGTAGCACCATTGAATTAGTTGTAGCATCAAGAAACGATACCATCTCTTGGTGGCAGGATCATTTAACTATAACATCATCTAATAGTTAGAGTAAATGTTCTTGGTTGTAGATTCATTATTCTAATGGTAGAACTGATGCTATGATGGTATAATTGAGCTAAAATTGATGGTAGATCCACTCGATAGTATCACAACCAGATGATAGATCATGGAGGTTGCATGATTGAACTAGTAGTAGCTACTTGAACTAAAATTATATTACATCAACCTGTTATGGGTCATTATAGCTATGGATATATCTATACATAGACACTTTTTATAGTTTGGATATAATATATCTTACTATCATAAAACATTAAATTCATTACAAACATAAAAATATGATTTTTTATTATTTAAATGAAGAGGTTCTAAAAAATATCCCCCATTTTGATGATCACAAATCATGGAATTTATAGCCATATATGATATCTTTAATAGATAAATAACATATGGAAATGAATGTGATGAATAGCCTAATTAATATTCCATTTCCATATATGATGCACTATTTTATCCAGTCAATCCATACAAGTACTTTTTTTGATATTCTATTTTATTATTTGAATAAAATTTCTATACAATCATACCCATCCTTTTGGTATTACAGAAAAGAATAAGAAATAAAATAAAATCAAAAAACTGAAAATTATTAAAAATGTGTTTCATTATATATATTAATTTCAAAATTTTCCCTTACAAGAATGGTTTATAAGTGAAAAAATAACCTTATAAAAACTAATTGGAGTCTTAGGACTCCATTACAGGCCGACGAAAAGTAGGATCCACTAGATCCTTCCCTTTTCTAGAGACATGAGGAGAAGGGGTAGGAGGAGCTATAAGTATAAGTGGATGAAAGACAATTCTAGATGTTACTGGGCAAAGATTTCGCATTTCTTCTATAGGATTGAGTCCAATTGGACTAACTGTAATAGGTGTAGTTTGTAAAGGGGTAAAAATGTGTTCTGAAATAGATCAAATGAGAGGAATGGACACCTAAGGTGCTATTATAGCTATAACTACTATCATGGTGGTGTAAAAAAGGGTTCCATCAACAATAAGAACATTTTTATCACTTGAACCCCATGATCTATATCTTTGAAGAAATCATCATTATCTTCCATGAAAAGATTTAGCATTGGGAACATGGTCTTCAATTGATTCACCTAATTCTTGGAGGCCCTCATTAACAGAGGAATAATTATGTTTTCATCCAGGAATTTTAAATGGGATTTGAGACCATCCTTAGAATAAATCATTGATAGATAATGTTTTATAGCTTTAGTGATAGTCTCTTAATCAATTTTTGTATCATTTAAACATTATATTAATAACTCATAAATATTTTGACCATGTGACTTTATCTAGAGAAGCTCATCTTGGGGAGAAGAATAAAAATCATCAATCAAAATATAAATATCCTCTATCTATAGAATGGATCCGGTCAGCATCCATAAATGAATAAGCAGTAGGAGGTGGAGGTGGATATCTAGAGGAAGAAAATAAATGAGTGGAAAGAGACTCCAAACTCTCTAAAAGGGAGATCTCACTCCAAGTAAGGTTGGAAATCATTTCTTCCATTGTGATTTGGAGGGAAATAATCTTCTATGCTATACTATTATTCTGAATCCCCATGTTACCCCTAGTAGTAAAAAGTATAGGACAAAGATGATTAATTATCAGGGAAACAATCATCATAGTATCCTCTTCATTGGGCTTAGTATTATGTCCTAAGGAAGACCTAATCATCCCATCGAGGTTTTCCAAAAAAACATGCCTTAAATGAATCCAAATTATCCTTATTCACATACCTAGAAGGAGGAGAAGAAGGAGGTGGAGGATGAGTCCTCTCTTGGCTTAGCATAGCTATATTCTTAGGTCCAGTATCCATACCAGGTATCTAAGAATTAAAATGTTCGTACTGACCTTATTCATCTATCCTCTCTAGAAAATATACATTAGGATATCTAGAATGAATAATAATGGTAGGTCCACCATGCTTTGGTGGACTTTCCTGATCTCTATCACTATCATCTAAATCTGAAATTTAATATTCCAAGTCAAAGTGACAAGATCCTGGGGATTTCTCCCCCTCAGTAGGTTCTACATCCTCATCTCTAGTAGTGGTAGCTAATGGAACATAACATCCTAAAGCATGATCATATGGATCTCATCTATAACTAGAGTCCCAGATATTAATGAAAAAAAATGAGATCCACCTTACAACCATACACTTTCATAGATACCATATTCTGTAATAGTCTTTAAATGATGAGACTATTCATCCTCATCACCTCAATCAAAATCATACTTGGAATCATCTGAAATCACCACCACATCCTTAGGTGTCTCAGAAGAATATCTATTAACTTGATCACCGTTAGAGACCTTAGTCTCTACTAAATCATCATCATCTATTAGTAAAGACTCACTTTTTTGAATGGAATGTGGATAATTGGTAGATCCATAGGAATGAATTGTTATTTTAGCCACATTTAATTCACTTCCTACTACTACCAAAGTAGCCTATGATAATTCTTCCTCAAATCTATATTCTACCACATCATCCAATTATTCTTTAACTTAATCATCATGAAATACACCACAACCTCATCTGGATCCAAGAAAGGGTCAACAACGTATGTAGGTCTGGTAGGACACTGCATAATGTTAAATTTATCATTGATTTTATCTTTAGTATCCACCTAATTCTTCAAATGAGGGTTCCAATAAACCCTAATTCTCTTAAAAGTCACCATAATTAGGCATAAACCATTACACATGGTCTTTCTTTACATTTATGCACTAAAAAAATATATTTTGGCATGTAAGATATCATCTTGGGGTAGGCCAAGGAATTTGACCAAGAAGAGGGCTCTCTCAACTCCATAATATGGAATTTTATATATTTATATAGATTTATCTTATATAATATTTTCATAATAAATGTGAATATTACTCCTAGATACCTCATAATTATAAATTCCATCTTATTAGGAAAAAGCTTGTGCTATATTAAATTTAACTACAATCTGAACTCACCATAATGTTATATTATTGTAGGCCTTCACCCAAAAACATCCCCACTTAGCTCCAAAAAAGTATCCCTAAACAGAAATTTTTCATGGTTGATTGGAATAGGTCCTTGATAGTCTCTATAAATACCTTTTTGAGGAATTCCCAAAAAATATTCTGAGGGCTTTAAAGAAAGGGTTAGTTCAATTCCTTCGATCAGAGTCATAATATAATCTTCTTTCTCAATGAATTCATACTCTACAAAGTGATAAAACTCATGAAAAAACATAGGGAAGAATGGTTAATCATTCCTTAAGAACTTTTTGACCCATCCAAGGTGTTGGATCATAGTCCATAAAAGTGAATTTATCATAACTAGCCATGTGGTTTATATCTATTTCTCAATGATGATGGCACAATACTTTAGTTTAGGGTTCTTTGGTTGGATAATAAACCAATTGGATTCTCCTCTAGATTTCGTCAATGGCCATGAATTCCTTGGAAACAACACATTATGAGGCTTGAATATCCCCATTTATGCACTAGTTTAAGGGATAAATAATGAAGTTGGAAGGTTATAGTATAAGGCAGAAAGGATAAGGGAATGTTCAAAGGAGGCGCATGAGAGAGAGTTCTTGAATCATAATTTTAATAAAATCATTTTCTTTAGGGGATTTTAAAAATAAAAAATAAATTAAATATTAATAATAAAAATAAATAATAAAACTTGATAAAAAATTTAATTACAAAAAATAGTAACAATAATATTAGGAATGATATATCTAATGGTTGATATCAAAAGTAGCAAACAAGAGGAGGTCATCATGATAACATCTAAATGGTAATATGTGATGGTAGCATCTGGATAGAATCATCACTACAGAAGTATGCAATGGAAAATTACTATGGTATCATAAAAATGGTCGATACAATGATAAACAACCAATGGTAGTACCAATGGTAGATCACCAAAGGTTGATCAACTGGTCTTTTATTTTTCTACGAAACATAGATAAATATAATAATAAAATTTTTAACCAAAACTTATCAATACATGTGCATATATCATATAGCTAAATCTCTCCAAATTAAAAATATAGGTGAATATGTAATTAAAATGTGTTTCATTACCTAGGAACCCAAGAGTTATATCACCCTTTTGAAAATAGTCTCCCAAAAAATAAAAGTCTTATATCAATATGTTTAGTTCATAAATGAGAAAAATGGTTCTTGTAAATATTAATATCACTTTTATTATCATAATTTATAGGGACATATATAAATTGATATCCATAATATATTAAAGTTTGTTTCATCTATAGAATATATGCACAATTACTGCCTATAATTTTGTACTTATCTTTAGTAGAGGATATTGCAACAGAGTTCCATTTCATACTACACCATGAAACTACAAAAATTTCCAAAAAGTGAAATGTTCTAGAGGTCATTTTTCAATCTAAATTACAAACACACAACTCTGCATCTGGATAACTCACAAAGTAAAATTATTTTCTTCTATAATAGAATAGTCATGAATTGGTTGTACCATTAAGGTATTTGAATATAATTTTTATATAAAGTAAATGCGACTCTTTTGGATTTTTTTTGAAAATGAGTACACATAAACACACTAAATATTATATCTAACTGGATAATAGTCAATTATAGTAAGATTCTAATCATATCATGTGGTATGACTAATTAGTTTCCCGGTTTCATCAGGATCCAACTTGCAACTATTACTCGTGAGAGTATCACAAAATTTAGTTATATCCATGATAAAACATTTTAAAATAATTTTAGTGCACTTTATTTTATTTAAAATAATTCTATATTTATTCTGAAAAATATAAAAACCAAGAAAGAATTTAAGTTCACCCATCAAACTCATTTCAAATTAACTTTGTATAATTTTTGAAAACTTAGTACATGAATAATTTCTTGAATATCCAAAATTAATATCATCAACGTATATTTTTACTAGAAAAAAATATTTTTGAAACTATTTGAATAAATAAGGTTGGATTATCTATTCCTTTACTAAATCCTTTTGAAATTAAATATGAGCTGACCCTATCATACAATGCTCTAGGATCTAATTTTAAACCATATAAATACTTTGTTAATTTGAAAAAATAATAAAGAAAGTGATGTTTTTTAAATATTATGGGTTATTCAAAAAAAACCTCAAATATATAACCATTTTATAATACACTCTTAAAATTCATTCAATATAGTTTAAAAATAAAATGTGTTGCATATGAAATCAACATATTGAGGGCTTCATGTCTAGATACTCGAGAAAAGGTTTTATCACAGTCAATACCTTCTTCTTGATTACATCCTTATGAAAACAATATTTCTTTGTATCTAAATATTACTCCTAACTCATTAAGCATGCTTATAAAATCCCATTTATTTCTAATAGATATGAAGTATTTAGTTTTTTCAACTAGTTATTAGACTAAATTTCATTCAAATTCATTATCTTCTTATTGAATTTCCATTACCTATAATTTGTAATTAATTTATTCATTGATGTTCTTATGTTCTAGCTGTGATAAGAAAGCTTGATGTTCAACATGGTTTCTAATAGAATCTATATTCTGAGTTACTTTATTTAGGTCACTTACAACAACATCTAAGGGGTGATATCTACGATTCCAAAAAATTATAGGAATATAAGTTCTTAAAACCTTATTATTATCTATAGGTTTGGATTTAAGTTTCTCATTAGAACTGTAAATATTTTATTCATGAGGTCTAGTAGAATTTTTAATAGGTTTAGCATTGATGTCTTTATTTTAAATATCATCTATTGGATTTGTAAAGGGGATTTAGGCATATGGGGATCTGTCACATCAAAATTGACATGAAAATATCCTTCTTCAATATTAGTTATTTTATTAAATACCCCATATGTTCGACTAGATAAAAAATATACAAGGAAAACTAATTCATCCTTTTTGGATGATTTTTTTTCTATATTCTATTTTATGTTGAGTATTTATACTTTATAACCAAAACTAATAAATTAATTAACTTTTGGTTTTCTAATATTCAATAATTTATATGGGATCTTATTTAAAAGAGGTATAATAATATTTATTTTGATTATATAGAAATATGAGTTCACAACATCTACCTAGAAATAAATAGATAATAATAATAATTAAATATTTTTCAAGAAATTTCTTTGAGGGTTCTATTTCCCTTTTCCCATACATTATTCTACAGTGGGGTACTAGGAGAAGAAAATTTATTATTATAGATATATATTAAGAATGAAGATTAAAACTCTTTATTTTTAAAATCATGGTCATGATCACCTCTTATGGATGTAATTATAAATCTACTACTATTTTCTATATATTTAGTATATTTTAATAAATAGGAAAAAGCTTCACTTTTATGAGCAAGGAAAAATGACCATGTATAAATTGAATAATCAGAAACTATAATATAGGCATAATATTTTCCTACTTAACTAAAAAATATAGAAGGTATAAAAGAATCCATGTGAGCTATTTCTAAAGGATGAGAAGTTTATACTTTTTTATTTTATTTTAAATGGATCTTATACTTCATTCTCTTTTTATAGAGATTATAGACATTATCTTTGGGAAGTTCTAGTTTTTGTAGATCATGGAATAGTACTTTCCTTGTTAGTTTTCCAAGAGAGTGAATATTTAAATGTAATAGTTTCAAATACCAATGTCAATGTTATTTGATAAAGGAACCTAAACCTTAAAAATTATGAAAAAATACATAATTAAAATAAAAAACATAAACGTCACCATTTCTCATAGAAGAAAAACTAAAGAAGGTTTGGTATCAAATAATTTGCAAGAATTGTTTTTAAACTTGACATGAAAACCCTCATCATAATATTTTTAAATTCTACGAATATTATCTTTTAATCCATAAAGAAAATAAAAAATTCGATATAAAAACTGTATAAAAGATACTAATTTGGATGAGCCTACTAATTTTTCCAATGGAATTGTCACCAAAAGTCACATATGCACCATCCAATTTAATTTGGTTCTGGAAACATGAGTATTTCCTAGATATATTCTTTGAAAATACAATATTAAGATACAATAATTTCTTTCTAGAACATTTCAATTAGGCTTCATATAAAATATATTTAAAACAAAAATGGTTTTGGAACCCATATTGTCTTGGGTCCAGAGATGTCAGTAATATATTCTTTAGGAATCCATAATTGTTTTATCAGTTTCCTATAACCATACCTAATTATTTTAGAAATAGAAACATTATTAGGAATAGTATAATTATAAATATTATAAAAACTAGAAGAACTAAAATTTTTGAATTTTTTTTCTTATTTATCTTCCTATGTCAAGGTTGGTATCCAATTTCAGTTGTATAATTAGTAGATGTCTATTTAGTAGAATTTGGGTAAGTGTTTTTATTCCATTGTTAAATATCTCTATATATATCTTTATTTGTTCATTAGATAATTTCAGCTTATTATTTTCCTTTAGATTTTGAGTATTATTATGCTTTTCTACTATGAGATCAGACTTAAAGAGAACATACATATCATGCTACTTTTTAAAAAAATTATAATTATCACTAAATTAATTGAATGTATCTTCAACCATATTATATTTTTAATATTAGTCATTTTAGTAATATTCTCATCATTGTTTTCTGTCTCACAAGGAATAGAATTATGTATAAAAGATTTAGGAAAAACATTCAGTACCTCAAATGTGTTTGTAATTAAGTACATATTAGATTTATCATTTCTATCTTCTATGCTTGAGTCTGAATCACTCAAACTATCCATAGAAGAACACCAGGTTTCTTTCATATCCTTTTTTAATTTTTCATTGATCATCATAATTATTTATATATTTTAGCTTAAGAAAACCAACCTTAATGTTTCCTTTCCTCTTGAACTCATAAAAGATTACATCAATGTAGAATCATTGTTCTTCTATTCATTTCACCAAATCCCTTTTTTATAACACTTACCTCCATAGTTTGATTTCTTGTAGAACATATTTATGTAGATATTATTAAAAAATTTGGATAGATGATCCATCTCTCCATCGATATCCAAATATTATTATTTATCACTTGAACTTTCAGCTTTAATTTTATCCTTTAGCTTCATATCAGACATCTTGAAGGCTAGTGACTTCCTCTTTGGTTCAGGTACCTTATATTTGTTCACTTTTAATTATTATTAATAAATAATAATCTTTATAATGAGTTATTTAACTATTAATGTGATAATGTAAGATGATTATTTAATGGACACTAAAGTTCATATCTATATATATGTTAAGAACATGAGAAGTCATATGACTTGATCCTTGTCAACAATCTGTTTTACCAGTGTGTGCACCATGTTAACAATTTTATTGAACCTACAATACATATCATAATGGGATTCATTATGCTCCATATTAAAAGTATTATATTTAATAATATCTGTGTTCGAACAAATTTTTTTAACATTAGATGTTTTTCAAGAGATATATCAAGGGTATCTCAAATATCAAAAGCACTACCAAGGAAGATATGCTATTCAATTCATATTCTCCTAAATCATAGGACAAAGAATCCATATATTTATAATTAAAATCATATTATAACTTAGTGGAATCACTCTAAGAAGCTCTAACAGCTTGATATTTTTTATATTTTTCTTTTATGACAGTCCAGATATGAAATTACATACTTTATAAATGAATTTTCAATTTAATTTTCCATTGGGCATAATATGTACCATTAAGAAAAATAGGATGATTAGTGGTAGTTCCTTATTGTATATGAATATTCATAAAGATATAAATTTTGATAAAATTAAAATTCAAGATCATTTAATAAAACTAGATCATAGTATAAAGATATTTATGAATAAGATCTCATAACAAATGTTAGTCCCATTAGAAAAATCAAGAGGGGGTGAATTGAATTTACATTTTTTTTTCAAAAACAAATTCAAAACTTCAATCCCAAAATTTAATAAAAATCACTAGTAAAAAAAACATTAGAAATATGTTATTTGATCTTTTGGAAATATTATCAAAAGGTCAATCATGGATAGTTAAAATATTTTTAGCAATACATTATCTTTTTAAACTAATAAAATATTATAAAATAATATATATAAGACTGTATTGTTATTTAACAATTATATTTGAATTTTTTAGATTGTTTGAAAACATTAAAATGGTTTGAATTAAAGAAAATAATATAAAATTTATAAAGAAATAAATAAGTTACTTCAAATATAACACACTAGAATTTAACACGGGGTGAGATCTCAAGCCAAGACTTAATCTCGTTCATTTAGATCCACCCTCTACCATGTTTTTTATTTTAATATAAATGGATCCAAAAAATGGAACAATTTGTTTTAAAAAAACCATAATTTTTTCTAAGCACAAATCCACTTCCACTTTTATACGCGGGAAAAAACCAGAAAAAGTCACACACAACAACTTCTATCATTGTTGAGGGAAATACATATGAAGAAAAGAGAGAGTGTTTCTATCACTCTCTATTTATAACATAAGACTATACTTTAAAAATTAATGGAGTAAAATAAAAACACAACTTTAACATAAAGAATAAATAGAAGGACTTAGAGTTTAGAGATGAGAATCTGTAGCACTTATCAATAAGTAAAGCTTCAGTAGTTTTGAGTCCATGAATTTTTCTTCAAAAGGATCTTGAGAAGGTTACATTGAAAATTTAGTAAAACTGGGGTCCATAGAACTATAAAAAAGCTTCTGATTTCAGGGTGTGAATATATAGGGATATTACACACACATAAACCACTTATTCCTTTCATTTCACCATGTGATCATAATTTATTGTATGTTCATGCATGAGACTCTCTATCATGTGAATACACAAGAGGAATGTTACTCTAAATTTATAGTTCCCCATGTCCAGTTATCCATTGAAGTATAATATTAGAATAATCAAGATCCGCATAATGATCAACATGTCAAGAAAAGATTGAATTTTGTCTTTAAGATAGTCATGGAGCTGTTTGAGTATAATCATTCTTAAATACAAATTATTACATCAAGCATTAAATTATTAAAATATTTTTTTAGTTATTTTTGAAATTAATTTTGGATAGTTATATTATAACTCTTATAGTAGATTCATTGGTGGTAGATAGTTCTAGTAGTATCTATTCATAGGTGTTTGTTCTATCAAATGATATCTTTTCTAAACAGTTTCTCTTCAAAATGGAAGCTTTACTCGGGAGATATCACCATTGAATTGGTGGTAACATCAAGTGATGATACCATATGTTGCCTTCAGGAGTGTTTGATGGTAGCACTGCCTGATAGTTGTGGTATCAGGGTTTGGTGGTATCTCTATTATACTAATAGTAAAGCTAATGATCAAAATGGTATGATTGGTATAAATATGATGGTAGCTCCACTTGATAGTTTCACAACCTGATGATTTATCAAGGAATTAAAAATATCAAACTAGTTGTTTCTAGTTGAACCAATGGTAGCCTAGTGTGGAATCTTTCATCAATAAACAAAACTCCGTATAACTAACAGTAGATCAATACTAAAAAACTTCCCACGGTTTGGCCATAAATTAGATTACTGTCATAAAAAATTAAATAAATTAGAAATATAAAAAACATGATTTGTGAAAATTAAAATAATTAGGATCTCCACATCCCCTTTGTCCAAGGTCAATACACCGATGTTATTTTGAGTTTATAAACCGAACATCCTCACAAAATTCAATAGGAACTTAAAATTTTCATTAACTAAATAAAAAAGATAATTAATGAAATAAAAGGATTAATAATAATGAAATGAAAATGAAATATGTTCTTAATTATGCATAAAAATAATAAAATTATATTACCATGTAGGGAAGATATATGAATGAAACGAGTCAGAACTCAAGGTATGCGACATTCTATTCAAAATATTGTTTTAAAGATTCCCTAACAACCATTTTTCTTCCTTATAGAGGTATATTTAATTATTTAAAAGATCTTATTATTTATTATTTAAAGAATACCATAGGTTATTTTGAATTATATTTGTATTTATTTACAATATTTTAAAATATAATTTTTTCAATGTTCTCCATATGGGTTATTTTCATCTTTATATAAAATTACAAAATGAATTTTTTTATCATATATAGACTAACTAAATTGAACCCCCATGATACCCATTATTCATTATCAAGATTTCTATAAAATTTAAAATTGATTTTCAACGTATAACCAATTACTTATTTTTGATAATTATTCATTTTGAATAGTTTTTAATGAAGAAGGATATTTCTCCTTGTGATTTTTTAAAAATGGAATGTATTTATCTTATGGGTTAAAATGGGGCTTTGAGTTTAAAAATTTCAAGAATAAATTTTTTTTGTTCATGATATAATAATATCTCAATATAGATGATGATGACTAATCCTTATATAGCTAATAATGATTCGTGAGATCTATATAGTTCTACAAGTGATTGGGTACTTATATATTCTTCAAATAAGGGAATGATAGAGAAAATCAAGAGAGTTAATCCCATGGAATTAAATGAGGATAAATTATTGTAATTTGAGTTAAACACCAGTGAAAATGGGTTCTGATTATAATATTATAAGAAACCTATATTATTCTTGTAATTTTTTATGAAAATATTTTTATGTTATGAGGTACGGAATGTTTATGAACTTTTAAAGGTGAATGTTTTTTTTAATGAATTATTTTCATGATTTCCCATGGGCCTTATGTTGACTTCATGATTTTCTCCTATGATTGATAAAGGTTTTTAAAGGTTCTCTTAGAGAAAATATTAATTTTTGTAAGTGGAAATGTTTAATTTATGTGATCAAAGTTTGATTATTAATAAGGTAACCATCTTCATTGGTTCTTATTTTTTTCACTAGACTAATGATATTACTTTTTTTATATCCATTTTCAACCTTTGTGTTTCTCATCCCACATTTTCAAATGTTTTTCACTGGATTTAATTATGATTAGAATTTTTAGCAATGTTAAGAGTTTTTCTATGGTGGTTCACATTAAATTTCGCTAATGTTTCTTGAATGAAATAACAGTGTGAAATCAAAGACATATTATTTTGGAAAAAATTTACACAATATGGAAGTTTACTCCTTTTGAAGTATTTTTTTCATAACTTTCTAAAAAATTAATCTTAGAAGATTATTACAATGTAAAATATAAAAATCCATTTTAAAAATTTCATATTTGTGGGTTATTAATATAACTGCTCATTATTGCTAGCATAAGAGAAAGGTTTAGCTACCTTTAGAGGTTTTGAGAATGATAAAAGGCACTTTAAAGACTATAATTTATGGTTATATTATCATGTGATATCTGTTTATGATTTATATGATGGTTCATCTAACCCATGTCTATTCATAATGGTTTTCCACAGTTTAAGAAGAGATTCCAAAATAGGAAGGAATCAAGAGGATAATAACCTTCTAAATCATAAACCTATAATGATTCAAAAATAACCATTTTTTTAAGTGTTACATTTGTTTTAATGGAATGTCAATGGTGGAACCCATGAAAGATGACAACCAAATTCTCCATAGAGGTTTATCTATATAGTGGAGAATTTCAGGAAACAACACTCTCTGACTATCGCTGGATCTTCATACCTTGTAAAATATGACGGATGGACAAATGAATTAGATAAGGTATATGATATTTTGGGATATATGGAAGATCAAAATAAATATCTTAATATTTATCATTTTATAGGTGAATCCGATAAATGGTTGTATTTGATTAGTAATACCGTAGAATAAGATGAGGTTCACCTGTAATGTTATATTTTATTGACAAAACTGAAATATACAAAAGGATAAAGGGGCCTAAAGTTATGAATCCCAAGAGTATCATCCCTAATAATATATATATATCCACAAGGAAAAGATCCATGATTGGTAAAGTAAGTACATGTACTATTATAATTGAACCTAGAATCTAAATAATTCACAACCTTGTTACCTTTACTCCATATATTAATTAAGGTCCTATAATCATTGATTAAGGTCATGCATCTTTATATGAAATTGGAAATGGAATAAGGGATAGTGATCCTACCTTGGAGTGAGTGAAGGATAATCATGATGTCATTATCTACTATAGAAAGATCAATATTTTCCATTCCGAACATTTCCATCCCATCATTCATGGAACACGCCTTTATTTAAGATTGACTCCAAGACTATAAGAAGCATTTAAGAAGAGAATCATCGATCCATCTGAGTAACAGAAAATACCTCTACTTATCATGAAGCTGGAATAGTAGGACCCATCAATATTAAAATAAATAATACTCGGTGGCCTCTTATGAAGGAAATTTCACCAGGTTGGGCACGTATGCACTAAATATTGTTTTGGACAGTGTTTGTGAAATTTATTGATTTTATATAGGTTTGAATCCAATTTTAGGAAGATAATTTTACCCTAATTAATTTAAAAATATGAGGATATTGTTCATTGTTAAAATAAAGTTTATATTTAGTTTATCAACACTTATGTACTTCATGAAAACAATGTTATAAAGTGGTCAAGGTGGAAAGGAATAGAGAAGCAGTAAACCAAGATATTTGGAGGTAATACAAAAAAATGTTCCAAATGTTTTGAAAGATGTTTTAAATAATATTTTATAGTATTTGGATAGTTTTAACAATGTTGTAATCTTGGTTATTTGGCTCATGGGAGAAATAAAAAATTCCTGATCTGATATTAATGGGGGAATAGATAATAATCTAGTGTTACGATGTTTTAGTTGCAATGATTATAGAAATTATGGTAACTTATGTATGAAGTTAGTAATTCAAGTTGGGAATAATAAATATTAGAAATAGAAATGTGAGAAAAGTTTTTTCTATAATTATGGAATATGGGGGGACCCTAAAATGAATTTGTAAAATGTAAATTACCGGTTTATTTAGTTTATTCTAATTTACTTTTTCATTCAGGATCCATCAATTATTTTATATCTAGGAAATTTTCTAACATAATAGATAAACCATTAATGGAAATGATGTGATAACTCTAGGTAAAAACTCCTGGTGGTTCTATAAAGGCATCATGAATTTATAGAAATATTTATGTTATCATATGTGGAATAGTTTTTACATAAAAACCCTCATTTTATTTCCCACTCTATATTTTCTATTATTTTAGGTATGCATTTCTTTTCAGTTTATCATTCTAAGATAGATTACATAGATAAAGTAGTTATTTTTTATAATTAGTTATAATGTTTATATAATAATAAATTTATACATTTGATAACAGATCAAGAATCTAGGAAACAGATAAAATTGTGATGTGAAAGTTGTCATGGACATATTTTTGAAAAGGAATAAGATATTCAAATTAGTAACTATCTAATACTAAATGAACATCTACATGTATTTACTGATGATTTACCTAGTGTTATTCCTAATCAAGAGGTTGAATTTTTTGTGGAATTAGTTCGTGATGCCAAACCAATTTCAAAACCCCCTTGTTGAATGAATCCAGAATAAATTTTGGATTTGTAAAAGAAGTTTTATGAGTTTTTTATAAGGGTTTTATCCTCCATATCACAACACATTGGGGTTCTATTTTTCTATTTATTAAAAATAATGATGATTCCATGATACTTTTTAGTGATTTTAAAAAACTCAATAGCATCACTATTAAGAAAAATTATTTATTGCCTCATATTAATGAAATGTTCGATCATCTCCAGTGTGATAATTAATTTTAACAGATTTACTTCATGTCTTGTTATAATTAGCTGAAGGTGAAGTAGTAATACATTAATAGGATGGTATTTTTTATTAGTTAAGCCCATTATGAGTTTTTGGTTTTTCATTTTAGGTTTAATAATTCACCCTATATATTTATGGATCTTATGAATAATGTTTTATATGAGTATTTGAATAAATTTTTGGTTCTTTTAATTGATAATATTCTAATTTAAAATAAAAGTTATATTGAGCAAGAGAAACATATAAGGAATGTTTTGTAGGATTTAAAAGAAAACAAGTTCTATGTAAAATTTAGTAAATGTGGATTTGGTTAGAAAATAATTATTTCAATGGGGATATTGTTTCTAAATATGGAATTAATGTTGACTCTGCTAAAGATAAAGAGTTGTAAGAGTGGAAAATACCCAAAAATATATATAATAATTAAAGTTTTATTATATTAGCATGTTAATACACATAGTTCATTGGAATATTATCTTAGTTTTATATCCCACAGACTATGTTTACTTGAAAATGAGATAAATTTATATAGGAAAACTAATTTGATTAATGTTTCAAGAATTTAAAATAAGATTGGGTAAAACTCCAATATTAGAATTCCCACTAGAAATGATGAATATTTTATTTATAATGATTCTTCTTCGATAGTTCTTAGTTGTGTGTTGAAGAAATATGACTAGGTAATTTCCTACACTTCATGTAAACTAAAAATCCATGTAAGAAATTACTTGACACATGATATTATGATTTTAGAGGTGGTTTTATTTTTAAAAATTTGGATCCATATTTTATATGGGGTAAAATGTAAAATATATACTAACTATAAATGTTTAAAGTATATATTTACATAAAAAGAGTTTAAAATGGGTATATAAGATGGTTAGAGATAATAAAGTATTGTGGTTTCACAGTTCACAGTCATATATACAATAAAAACAAGATAGATTATTCCTTGAATAAAAAAAAATGCATCATGAATCATGTGATATTTAGAAAATAATCCTTTGGTTAATGATTTTATTAATGTTGGAAAGGAAATTATTCATGAACAGACTCCCTCTCTTCTAGATTAGGTGTTAGAGCCTTCATATTTTTCAGATAGAATATAGACTACTCAAAAATAATATCGCTATTTGCAAGAAATAACGGAATTGGTCAAAAGGGTATGTTTCTTGTTTTTAATGTTGATGAAGAAGGTCTATGAGATTTGGAAAGAGTTTTTTTATGCTAATTGATTCTGATTTAGAGAATGAATTATTGAATGAATCTTATAGATCTCCATTTTCTATTTATTCCAGAAGCATTAAGTTGTATAGAGACATTTAAGAGTATTATTGGTGGGGTGGAATAAAGAAGGAAATTAATAATTTTAGTATATATTTTAAAAAAAATTTCTATATGTTAAAGTTTAATGAAAACTAATATTGTGAATTATTCATCGTTTTCCAGTCCCAAAATGAAAATGGGAGTATATATCCTTGTATTATTTAATGGGATTACCAATGAAAAATATAGGTGACAATACAATTTGGGTTATTTTTGACAATTTGAAAAAATATATGAATTTTATTCCGGCAAGAGATTATAAGTATTTAGATAAACATGATAGAATATATCTTAAACATATAGTAAAATTATATAGAGTACCTCTATTTATTTTATCTTATCATGATTCCATATTTACCTTAATGTTTTTAAAGTACTTTAGAAGTTATTGGGTATTGAATTAATTTTACTAAAATATTTCATCCTCAATATAATAGATAGTGGGAGTGGAAAATTAATAATTTGGGTTATATTATTTTTCTTTCTCATTATATTTTGAGGGTATTTGAGATCAACATCTTTCAATTTTTTGTTTTTCTTATAAAATAATTTTTCATTCCAATATACTAATGAAACATTTTAAGGAATTATATGAAAATACATTTCAAACATAATCATGCTGGAAAAAATTCAATGAAAGAAATTCATTAACACCATAATTGGTATAAGTGATGACTAAAGAGGAAATAATGATTCAACAACATATGATTTTAAATAATAACATATAAAATAGTTAAAAGGTAATCATATGAAATATCTCTCATGTGAGGAAAGCTATCTCGATTTTCTTAAAGTATCTCTATGGAAAAGTTTTATCTGTTTTGGAAAAAAGTGATGGTTAAATTCAAGGTTTATTAGAACATATAAAATTACAGAAAAAGTGGGATAAGTTTTATACCAAGTGTCCTTACCTCTAATATTATCTTAGGTACATGATGTGTTTCAAGTTTCATTTCTTTGAAAGTACATACCTAATTCATCTCATGTTTTGAGCCTTGAGGTTCTATTGTTGGAAGAGAATCATTTATATGAATAAAATGAATTCCAAATTTTTTTATCATAGAGATAAGGTATAATGAAATAAGCCGATTCATTATGATAATTTTTTATGAAAGAATCACATGATTGAAGAAACAATATGGGAACCAGAAAAAGATATGAGATAAAAATAACCTCACTTGTTTAAGTAATGAATAAAATTTTAAGGACATACTTTATTATAGGTTGAAGAATATAGAAACCTATATAATCCTAGAAATAAATCTATCTTATGATATATAAGTAGTAATCTTATATATTCATATTCATCATAATTTTATAAATTATTTTATATGAATTTTCAAATAAAAAAGGAATAGTTTTATTTGACTAAATTGTTGTTCCATGTAATTAATGGTTTTCTTATAAAGTTAAATTTTGTGATTTTATAAATTGAATTTTATAATTTGGAATTTATTTTTTAATCCATCAAACTAATTTTATCTTAGAGTTATTTTTTTGATTTTCCAAAAAAGTTTTATTATTTGGGTGAATAGTGAGTAATACCAATTTTTATTAAAATTTTCATTTATTTTCAAGTATTTAAAAATCCCCATTATATATTGGATTGGTTTTAAATTTAAATTATTACCCTTTGGAAAAAATCCATTTTATTCAATATTAATAATAATAATATTTAATTTTTTATAAAACCATTTTTTGGCATGAAAAATGTATTTTTCTTAAAACTCTTTTCGTTGCAGTTTGCTAATTTATATTAAAATTTATTTTTGAAACTTATAGAAATTGAATATGGAAAAATGGGTTTAGTATTTTGGAATTATAATGTTCAAATGATTTAATAAATTTAATTTCATTTTTGGTCATTATGAATAGTTTCCCTGATAAAAATTAGCTACTGCTGTAAAGAGTAAAAAAGTTAATTAAGGT
Organism: Viscum album; assembly: GCA_963277665.1. NCBI lineage: Eukaryota > Viridiplantae > Streptophyta > Magnoliopsida > Santalales > Viscaceae > Viscum > Viscum album. The sequence goes on along the minus strand of OY728133.1, from coordinate 513,353,199 downwards.
AAAAACTAAGTCATAAGAAAATGAAATCTTATCTTAATTTTTATTATATGATTTTATTTCAACCCTTAACACCATATATTATAAATTGGATATTTTTAGATCTAATTTCACATGATTAAGAAATTATATTATTTTATAACATTGGAAAATCTCAAGTGTACCTCTCTCATCACTTATAAATGGGCACATAGTCTCCCCACTTATTTAGACACTATGAACTTTTTAGATAAAAATATATTATTCCAAATGAATTAAAAAAATATTAACCACTTCATATAAGTTTTTTATCACCATAATAACGAGTAAATAAAGATTAAAGAGTAAGCCATGGTGGGTTTTTAAAGAAGAGGTATAATTTTTTGCCAAGTATTTAATGTTTAATCCTACTTATATATCCTTAAAACCTTATTTAACAAGGATTACATCCTAACCTAAATATATTAAATATATTTTAATATTGTTATTATTTTTAAAAAACCATTTTTATCTCATTTTCCATGCTTTGGAAAATGATAACATCACTCATACATACGTGTGGACTACGACCTCCATGATACAATGTGTTTATTTTTTCATCATCAGGTCTTATGGATGGATAAAATGATGTATCAATTAAATATATATAATATTTATAAAATAGTTATTATTGTTTTAAAATAATATACTGCTTATCTTTTTGCACTTCTATCTACAAAAAATTATAACGTCGCTCGTGTGTAAATTTTTATTACCACCTCCACAAGGTGATGTGATTCATTTTTCATTTTCATCATACAAGGCTAGTAATATGGATGTGAATCATGAATAAATATAACATTTATAAAATATTTATTATTGTTTAAAACTAAAATATTATATACTTTACTTCTTTTCCACCTATTGGAATAAAAGAAATGCACTACTAAAAAACACGCCTATAACAATGCTGATAATTATCAGTGATAGAAAAATTCGCTGATAAAGTTCATCTTTATGTGTGTTAAAATAAGCGCTGATAAAGGCAATCCTTTATCAGGGCTAAAAAACAAGAAGATAAAGGTCACCCTTTATTAGCACCTTTTGTAGCATTGATAAAAGGAAACCCTTATCAATGCTTTATTTTAGCAATGATAAAGGAAATCATTATCAGCACATTATTTTTATTGATGATAAGAGGTTCCATTTATCAATACTTTTCTAGCACTGATAAAATTTTCCCTTTACCGATGTTTTTAGCACTAATAAATGTCCAAAATAAAAAAAATTAAACAATTAAAAATAAAATGAGTAAATCAAGAAAATACGAAACATTTTACTAATAAAATAATTATTGATAAAAAGAAATAAATTAAATATACATATATATAGATTATAAATATTAATAAAGAGTATATATTAAATATATATATATATAATGAATAAGTATAATATATATAAAATTTTAATTAAAAAAATATTAATTACTTATTTATTTTATTGTTGTTTTATGATTAAATTTAACCTATATCAAACAACATGTGTTGTATTAATTTCAAAATAAATATAGGTATATAAATATATGTTAATGAATTTTTATATACAAACGCACACATAAATATATTTATGAAATATATAAAAACACATACACCAAATATTTATGTAATTTATTCAATTTTTATTATATTTTTTATATAATTACAACATGATACATTTAATATATATTATGTTTCTATTCAGTCAGATTTATTTATTTGTTTTTAATACTAATTTTAGGGTATTCATTTATAATGTTTTTTTATTTTTTATTTTATTTTTGAATTTGATCATTTTCTATTATTTATTTTTATATATTTTTTTACCATGTTTTAGTAATTTAAATATGTATTCATCCACTTACAAATATATATATATCCATATTTCTTAATAACTTATATTTAATTAACAAAACTTATCCATCTTTTCAATATTTTTCAAGTGTACTCATTTTAAATTATTTAATTTCACTGATTTTTAAAATCCATGTATTGAAGATTATGTAACCATTAATAATGTAAAAAGTAAATTTTAAAATAAATATTTATAATTAAGTATTTATAAATAAATATATCTATAAATCTAAACTTACTATATTTATAATTATTATAAAATAAATAATACTTATTTTTTAAATAAGTATTTATATAATTAAAAGTAAATAATTATATATAATTAAATAATTATAAAATTATAATAAAATTTATTTAAAAAATTTTTAAATTAGAATACTGTTATTTAAATAATTAAAATTATAAAAAAAATTCACCATTTTTTTAGTGCTCATAATGATCAATCTTTAGTATCACTAAAAAAGCGCTGTTAAAAGATATATTTATCAACACTAAGATGTTACTATTGGAAAATATATCTTTTATCAGCACATTTTTAGTACCAATAAAGAATGTGATTAATCAGTGCTAAAAAAGTGATTATAAATATTCCTTCTATCAGTGCTTATAAATTTAGTACTGATAAAAGAGATATTTGTCAGCGATATTTTGAAAGTGTTGTTAAAAGTGACTTGATCTATCTAAAAACCTCTAACTATGACTTAGTCACTCATTATTGTCAATATCTCACAAAACTCCTCTTTTTCGAGTGTAACTCCTCTTTGTTCCCTCAAATTAATCAATGATAGAATCCAATGTATCTTATTTTCTACTCTTCCTCTGTCGTTTTTTGATGTATTCGGTTCTTCGTTTTCGGTTTTTTCACTGTTCTTAAAAATAGAGAAGACTACATCTATTCTCATCGATACAAAAATATAAAGAGTGTGGTTATTTTTTATCAGTTTTCTCCTTTCATATGTATTGGAGTGTCGATCCCATTTATCGCTAGAGACACACGTAGATGGGTTACTCACCTCTCGACATTAAAAGGAGACCTATCATGCCCCGTCAGTTTTCACTTCATTTGAATAATATAGGGTTCCAAAATCTTTTAAGTATATAAATTTTAATTCATCTTATATACTAGATTATATATTCAAAAGGCTTAATTATGAGTGGTTTTAAAGATTAGGGGATACAAATTTGTGGCCCACATTTGTGGGTGATTAACTTATAGGGACAAAAGTAAGTATAAAAATCATTAGAACATGTTTTTTGGATGTTGGTTATTCATGTAAATTGTTAAAAAATGAAATGGTTTATTTATATTTATGATTTTTCTGAATAATATTAAATTGAGTTCTAAAAAATTATTAATTAATGAGTCACGTTCCAAAAATTATTTTAGTGATGCATGTTGTGAGAGTTTTTTAATTAATTCAATATTACTATTAAAATTTAACCATGGGTTATAAAGAGTGATGGAGAATTTATTTGGTGAGAAAAGTATTCTCAATTTTTTTTAAAAAATTTTATACTTCAGATAGAGTTGAGAAATCATCTGGTAAATGGAATTAGATATACACAACAACATATAAGGATTTTATTTCCCAAAAGTAAGTGATTTATCAATGGTTTGATAGTTCATCAAGAAGACTACGATATGTGATTTATTAATAGATTTACTAATCAAAATTGAGATATAATTAATTAATAGGATAAAATAATATTTTGAAAAGTCATCTAACATGTTGAATAACCATAGAGTGAACAAAAATTGAATAAAATATACTTTTTATGATTTATATATTTATGTCATATAACTCATGTAATTTGTTATCCATGTCCAAAATTCACAAAGCATAGATATCGTATTTGCTGATATCCATGAATCAGAAATGAAAATTTAATCTTATATATACTTTTAACATAGGCTATGATATATGAACAATGTAGATTTTGGTGGGGCATTAAAGATATGATATTGTATGGATGGATTTGTATAGTTCTCCCAAATATTTTCTCATCAATTATAATACATAAGGATCATCATTGATGGCATGAAACATTTATGGAAACACTCAATGAAAGAAGTACTCCAACTTGGTGAAATTGTTAGTTTCGAAGAGATGGTAGTCAATTCTCAAGGAAATCTTTATTATATGTAGGGTCCCAATAAAGGGATATGATCCCAATATTGTAATTAACCCTTTGTTGCATTCAATTTCCAAACCTTTACTCTTCTTTGATCACTAATTATCACTTGGTTAAAGCTCTAGCACTCCTTTGGTAATTGAGGGTCCTCAATAATATTTATGTGATTTAAGGCTAGTGTTATATGCTAAAATGATAGAATACTTTATTGTGGGTATACCTCTCTACAATATTATATTTTAGTACTGTTAATATCATTATTAGATGTAAATTAGAACATTCATATAGTTAATTATAGATCTACTTGAATCTATGTTGTATAATTTTCAATAACGGGAAGTATCAATGGTTTCTATGAGATTTTGTGGTACTATATCTTAATAATTAATTTAGGATAACAATCAATAGATTCATTTAATTTTTAGTAGTAAAAAAAATCTAGTTCGATACTGAGAATAAGTTGAAAAAATTACCCATTTAAGGGATGTATGTTATTAGAGGGATCGTGTGGTGGATTAAAAAATATCCAAAATTGGAAGGTGAGGAATCATTGAGTAGAAAAAAGTTATTTAAAATATAGGTGGGGTAAGATTCGTCTCTTCAAGACCATCTATAAGGCCTCATGCTTAAACATTAAATAATATTTATTTATGTTAATAATTTTACATTAATTCACGTTAAGGATCTTTTAAGGTTTAGATATTTAGAGGATTATGACATAACTCATATATATCAACATTTATATAACAATGTAGTCACTTCTACTCACTATCCATTTTTCCTTAATTTTTTTTAAAAAGAAACATGGTTTCTTTTCATGTTTAAACATCATAACTTTTCTTTGATCCCATCCATGACTCTATTATCCTTTAAATCCTCTGAGTAACATTAAAAACTTGAGATGAACATAAAAATATATGTAAGCGATGCAGAAGGAATAAATTTTTTTAGTATTGAAAAAACATGTAAACCATCAATACTTTATCATAAAGTAATAATTTTCTCCTTTATGAAGTATTAACTAATATTCACTAAATATTATCTCATTTCTTACCCTTTTTATAACCAAAAGATTACCATAAAACCATATAAAGAAATATATAACATATAAAGGTAACTTGATATAAAATCATACTTAATAGAAAGAACCATACGATCGACTTCTACACATATTACTAAATGGAATATCCATTCAACCGAATTCCATACCCTATGAAATAGAGGTTATAACGTGACCACCCATCCTTGGTTTATCACTAAACCACTTGTATTTGGCTTATCACGTAACTACCCATTTTTTGTTTATAACGTAACTAGATGTAAAATGTCCATGTACAATTATATAACCATAACAAATAATATATTTCAATTTTAAATATCTCATTCATAAAAGTTCATTTTAAATCACAAGAAATCATTTCAAGAAATTAAAATATACAACCTCTTTATAGAAAATCATTTAAAATATTTCATAAAAATAATTTTGAATAAAAGTGTCCCATGATACTTTGAAAATTTTTAAATAAATTAACATTTTAAAATATTCATGTACATATAAAAAAATTCATAAAATCCATTTTGAAAACATGGAAATGAATTAAAAGTATTTAGAAGAATAGATCTTTAAGACATTTAAAACCAAGTTTTAGTTAAAGAGTCCCTTACCACTCGAGAAAAACTTGAATGAATATAATTATGGAATCAAATTAAAAAATATTTAAATATCATGAGAATATACTAATTCATGATATAACATTTATAAAGGGTTGTATATACCTCTTATATTATAATAAACGTTTATAGCATAATGATATGCCTCAATGAAAAAAGATTGAGATGAAATATCATACAAAGAGTGTGTAATTAGATTAAGGATAAATCAATGACATAATTATGTGTGGAAAATATAGATACAACCAATATAAGTAGGTATTAAGTGTAAAAAATTAGAGTTCATTCACACATATTTTCAGAAAAACAAAACCAATGACATGGATATTTAACTCAATGATTGGAGATTGAGTAAGGTTTCTATTACCTTGGGTCTAACTTGTCTCATACATTCTTTATTAAAAAAAATAAAATTAGGTTAATTTATAATTTCTTAATAACCTTTTTAAATTTAATATTCTTTTTATATCACTTATTACCATGTTATAAAAAATACATAACTATTTAAGTTCAAACTAGATGTTTTGTCAATATTTGGTACTTGAGTAAAAAATGAACCTGCTTTGATGTAAATTGTCCATGTGGTAAAAATTCAATTATCTAAATAATATTATTAATGAATTAAATTCTATATATATCGAGTATATATGTATATATAATAATCCATAATATTTGGAGATATGAAATGAAATGCCCTGTTCATGGTGACGGTAGGTCGTATATACACATGAACACTACTTTCATTTATTTTTCATATTACAATAGAGATATAAATGTATATTATAATACTAGTATTTTATTAAAGTCATATAAGTCTCATAGGTTTTATATAACCATCCTTTCTATGTTCTATGTATAGCGGTAACAAGTCATATCGTTTTGAGGGGGTGGTAGTCCACATTTCCTCAAACGAAATTATTGTATTTACACAAAATGGAAAACATAAAGGCATGTTATAAATAAAAATTAAATAATTATAGAGGAAATATAAATATAATATGTATAATATTTAAAAATAGTTTCCATTATAATGGCCACCATGAAAGGTGGTGTGGGAGAATTCAACAATCATCGTTTCGTGAGGCAGTACTTCACCATAGATAGAAACAGTATGTTCATTACCCATTAAATGGAGGTGTGTGTAAGTGTACATTGAAATAATTGCATAAAAAATTATATAATAATTAGGATAATTTTTATTTATTTAATCATAAAATAATAATGTTTTAAGGAGTGGAGAATGGAAATGAAACTAAAAAACACAGGAGAAAGTGTTACTTCTTAATTGGCTAACTTCTTTTGTTTATACCAAAAGACATCCTTGGGAAGATTTTTACCAAAATTAAGGCTTCTATGATGATAGTAGAGATTTTAGGAAGCTTTTTAGGAAGTTATTGGACTTAAATAAGGTTTTGGAAGTGTGAGTATTAGAGAAGAGATGGTACATTTTATAGGAGATGGACTGGTACCCTTGGAAACTCTTAAATTATTAAATTAATATAATATATTTTTTATTTAAATTGGATCCAAATTGAGATATTTAAAATATAATGATATTATAGTTCTAAATAATGTAATAAAATAATTTTGATACATATATTGAGTTTATTTTAAACCTTATCATTTTATTTTACCCTTAATTATTCTCTTTTAATTTTAATTGTGGTCACAACATTTTAATTATTATGAGGCTATGAATTTTACATATATGGGGTAAATACCCCATAATTGGAAACTTTATTAAAAATTAGACCTTATCATATCCAATTTGTTATTATAAAATAGTTTTATTATTTTTAAATAATTTAATAAATTACTATTTTTATAAAACATCAATTATGTCATTTTTTACACTGTTCATTTTATTGAATTTAAATAAAATCCAAAAACATAGATACCTTCAAATAAAAGTATGAAATTGTCTTATAAAATGTAATATTCTCCTATAAAAATATTTTATGACATAAATAATATAAAATTATATTTATTTTATTATTTCTAATATCATTTATTTGATTCCTTCATTAGTAAGGAAATCACTACATCATCAATGTGTCGTAATTAAATTTAATTATTTAATGTCTAATAATTATAAAAAAGATATAATTATATAGGAAATGATTTTATGTTTCTAATTAATATTTATAGTGAAATATATAACTTATATAAACCCATATTTAAGTTGTTTTAGTAAGAATATGTATGTTTATAACATATTTTCTTTTAATTTAAATTAAAATTTATAAGTGTCATAATCACACCCAAGTGGATTCCAAAGGGAAAATTTTCATCCCAAGGGTTTTATTGTTAGGAAATATATAATCCAATAGAATTAGGATAAGATTTTGTGTAGTTTAATAATTTTATAATATTATTTTTACCCTTATTCACCTGATTTAACTTTTAATTGTGGAAAATAAAAAATAAATAATAAAGTTACTATTCATAATGTCAAAAAATAAAAGGGAAATACTAAAATAATTAATAACTTATGATTATAAATATGAAATCATGTTTTCCAAATTAAATACACTTAATTGGTAGAAATTAATATAAAATTAATCCACATTGCAAAATGAGAAAACTTGTTTTTTAAAAGTAAAAACCATCAAAAGATTGATGCGCGTTTATATCTAATTTCAATGTGAAATTACATAGAATTAAAAATATTGGATTAAATGATAAAATATAATATATTTTACTTTAAAACTAATTAAATAAATAATATATCAATATAAAAAAATTTATATGAAAAAGAAATTTTAAATTAAAATTCAGTATTTTTCAATATTCATTAAAATAAGAGTTTTTTTCATAAAAGTATAAAAACGTTAAACCAATGTAAATTATGTTTTCCAAATTCCAAATAAAAAGTTTATATTTTAAAATATAACTTATAATAGTGTCAAAAATAGATTTAAATTGTGTTTACCATCAAAATGATGTAAAATTATTTTTAAAAAAATACTTATTTTATGCTTAAAATTGATTTTGTTCTTATATCTTGTCTTGAAAACAAATAATATGAATTTTAAACATCAAATTTATTTTATATTTAATTTATATAATCCAAAAATATTGATGTTATTTTATAAATATAATTATTTTCATTTAAATAGCTTTTCATAAAAACACATACTTTATATTCAATTAGTTTCTATTTCCATTTCTAATAATTTTGGTAACCAATTAATCATTATATAAACATGTGTAAACCATATTTTCATAATTTAGTTAACAATGTTCAGTCCTATAATTACAATGTCTAGGTTATAATTGTAACATTTAAATAATAATATTTAATAGTTCATTTAAGCTCGATGTGGCATATCAAGTACTCTATTGAACACAACGTTTCTTTCTTAAAACTAAGGATATTATATCCTCCCCCATTTAATATTGTTATTCCTTTAAATTTTAAATCTTCGATCGATAACTAAGGATTCAATTTTCAAAATTACTTCATTGAAATATAATTTTGGAAAAACGAGTCAATAAAATTTCCACTTTAAAAGAAATAAAGAGAAGTAAAAGGGTCACCTGACATTACAGATAATAGGATTCCATATAGGAAAACATGGAAATGGAGAAAAAAAAAGTTTCATGTTCTGATGGATGGTGATAGAAAACATGATCAGGAGATAGTTAATAATCCAAAAACCACAAACTCGCGATGGGTTAAATTATCTTTGATTTATAAGTAAGAAAATTAAAGGGAAAACATTTTTATTTCAATATACTTTTCATAAAGTTGACGAATTTATTTACGAGCATTATTAAGAACATAGAGAAAACATACTTAATCACAACGTAGAGTTTCATCCTTTAATAAATTTCTACCACAGACTACGTTTTCTCCAAACAATGAGTATTCAAGAGGACTTGGTCACATCTAGAGAACTGGAATCATCTTTTAGAGAATCACATAATTGAAAAAATATTAATTATATATTCATCATGTCTTGAAATATTAACCAAAACAAAAAAGGTTAGGATAAAATCATATACTTCTGGAAATAGAATAGGCCACTATATGAAGAAAAACTACTTTTAATCTCAAGAATTCAAAAGTAATACCCAAATTCCAATATAGACTATTCAAAAATAAATGTCCTTAAAATTCAAAAAAAATCCAAACTAAGATTGAAACCAAAAATAGAAGTATTTGAAAACATTGTCTTCCAAGATAAATGTTAAAATCTATATCCAAATAATATTAAACTCTCTTAATGTCTCATACCAAAATGTAATTAACTTAATCAATTTTTTTCCAATATAGGTTAATCACATCCTAAAATAAATTGAATATCTATAAGTCATATATAAAAACATAGATTATTCATAAATAAATTCAACCATTACTCCTCAAATAAAATCCCATTGTATTATACTTTACATAGGCATATATGGTTTACAAAATAGTGAATTTATTCCAAAATAACATGTATCACTCACTCACCATATCATTTTACAATAATAAGGATATATATTTGACAAAATGCATGTTCCCAAAATCAACTTCATATTATTCCATAAACTAGTTTAACTGAAAAACATTCCTACTAAACGGGGACTTCACATAGTCCATTGGTTGGTGATGCACCCTTATCTCCCTTCGGTTATGGGTTTGATTCTCATGGACTTGACTGACGTGATGGGTTGTCACCCATCCTATAGGTAGTCCATTTTCTAAAACTATATAATTATTATAATATTCCAAAAATAGTATAAAGACTAAAAAATAACCATAACATGTTTTAACCTCAATTTTTATTTCATGCCTTGCATTTTTCATTCCAAAAAATAATAACCCATTATTTCATCAAAGGTGAATGTTTCCAAAAATAAAAATTTTCACCTTAACATTTCATATAATAAATCCCCAAAAGGGGTTTCTAATACATTGAAAATATGATCTACCATAAATTCATAAACACATGATGATCTCATTAATTGTTAAGAAAATATCCTAATCTCCAAATTTGTCTAAACTATCCTATGATACCAACTATATGGACCCAACCCTACACATTACATAATCATGGGTTAAGTAAATAATTGTACATTCATTCACATCAAATATCTTTTAAGGTTTTGAGATTCAGTAAATTAGGAAATAACTCATACATATCAACTTAATTATTAAATAGTATACAATTCTACTCACTATCCATTTTTTTCATTAAAAAACCTTTTAAAAAGAAACATGGTTTATTTTCAGGTTTAAACATTTTAATTTTTCTTTGATCCCTTCCATGAACCTATTCTCATTTAAATTCTTTGAAAAAAATTTCAAACTTAGCATGAGTAAAAAAATAATATTAAATTATACACAAAGGAGGAAAATTGTTAATATTGCAAAAAAATAAAAACCAAGAATACTTTAACATAATGTAATACTTTTCACTATTATTATGTATTCACTGAATATAAGCTCATTACTGACTCTTTTTGTAACCAAAATATTACCATAAACCCATGGAAAGCAAGATATAACATATAAAGCTGACTTAGGACATAATAATACTTAAATGGAATAACTATTAGGTCTACTAAAACATATATCACTAAATAGAATAGCTATACGGTAGACCTATATAACCAATTCATTCGAGGTTATAACGTAACCACCCATCCTTTGTTTATCAAGGAACCACCCATCTTTGTTTTATCATGAAACTACCCATCATTAGATTATCACGTAACCACCCATCAAATGTCATAGTACCATTATATTATCGTAACACATAAAATATTTCAATTGTCATCATTTCAATTATAAAATTTTATTTTCAATATTAAGAAATCATTTAATGATATTTAATTATTAAATCTATTTTCATAAATATTTATAAAATTTAATAAAGATACTTTTGAAGATAAGTTTCAGAAACCACTTTGAAAATTTTGAAGAAATTTTTTTTCAAACATTTAATTCCATATAAAAAAATTCATAAAATCTATTTTTTTAAACTTGGACATGAAATAGATGGATTTAGAAGAATAAATCCTTATAACATTTAAAACTATGTTTTAGTTAAAGAGACCCTTACCGTTAGAGAAACACTTGAATAAAAATAATCAAGGAATAACATTAAATAAAACTTTAAATATCAAGAGATTATACTAATTCATGATACAAAATGTAAAAAGAGTTATATATACACTTTATAGGATAACAAAGGTGTATAGCATCATGATATTCCGCAATGAAAGTATATTTCAAAGAAATCCCTTAAAAAGACAGTATCATTATATTAAGGATTAATCAAAGATATAATTATGTGTAACAAACATACGTACGCCCAATATAAGTGGATATTCAATGTAAAAAAATTAGAGGTCATTCACTTATATTCTTATAAAAACAAAACATATGACATGGATATTTAACTCAATGAATTGATATTGAGTTATGATTTACCTTACCTAGAGTCTGACTTGTCTCATACATTATTTATTTTCTTGAATAAAAAACATAGGGTAATTTATAATTTTTTGAGAACCTTTTTAAATAATAATATTCCTTTTATATTACTTATTACCATGTTATAAAAATTATATAACTATTTATATTCATATCAGACGTTTTGTCGATATTAGGTACTTGAGTCAAAAATGAATTTACTTTGATGTAAATTGTCAATATGGAAAAGATTACATCATCTCAAGAATTGTATTAATCATTTAAATATCTCATATATCATATATATATATATATATTAGAGTAATCCATAATATTTGGAGATAATAAATAAAATTCTCTATTTAGGAGACGGTAGTTCGTACATATGAACGAACACTACTTTCATTTATTTTTGCATATTAAAAGAATGATATAAATTTATATTATAATACAAGTATTTTATTAATTTCATATATGTATCATAGTATTAGTTAAACCATCATTTATACATTCCACGTATATCAGTAACGAGTCATATCGATTTGAGGGGGTGACAATCAACACTTCCTCAAATGAAATTAGCGTATTTACACAACATGGAAAGTGAAAAGGGATGTTCTAAATAAAAAATAAGGAATTAAAAAGATAATATAAAGATAACATATATAATATTTAAATATATTTTCCAGTATAATGACCACTATGAGAGGTGGTAGGAGAAAAATTTAACAATCATCGTTTCGTGGTGAAGTAGTTAACCGTGCACAGAAATAATATGCTTGTTTCCCATTAAAATGAGGTGTATATAAGTGTAGATTAAAACCATCGAAAAGAAAACACTAGTATATTTAGGATACTGGTGTTGTTATTTAATCATAAAAAAATAATATTTTGGGGAGTGGATAATATAAAAGAATCTAAAAATCACGAGGAAAGGTGTTACCTCTTAATTGGGTAATTTCATTTGGTTTATACCAAAAAGATTTCATGGGCGGATTTATTCCCTATGGGAGGATTCTAGGATAAGGGAAGGGATTCTAAAAAAGAGTTTGGGATTGGTATTTTCCAAACCAATTTGTTTTTGAAGCATGATTATTAGAGAAGAGAGGGTACCATTTTATAGGAGAGGGAAGGGGCACCCTTGGAAAGTCTTAAATTATTAAATATATTAAATTGAAATTTTAATTTAAATGGCTCAAACATGAGATAGGTAAAAATATAAGATGATTATAGTTTGAAATAATCTCATCAATTAATTTTTATAAATATGTTGTGTTTCTTCTAAACCTTATATTTTCGGTTTTCCCTTAATTATTCTCTTTTAATTTTAATTGTGGTAAAATCATTTTAATTATTAAGAGGCTATTAATTTTACTTATATTTGATTAATTTCCAATAATTGGGAAATTAATGAAATTTTATACCTTATAATAGTAACATTGTGATTTTAAAATATTTTTAATATTTTTAAATAATGAAATAAATTACTATTTTTATAAGACATCAATTATGTCAATTTTTTCACTATTCATTTTGTTAAATTTTAATAAAATACCAAAATAGTGATAACTTAAATCCAAATAATTGAATTAATTTTTCACATTTCATAGTCAACTATAAAAATATTTTAATATATAAATTATTCAAAATAAAATTTATTTTAATATTTAAAATATTATTTATTTGATTCCTTTATTAATAAAGAAATCAATGCATCATCGTTGTGTCATATTTAAAATTAATTATTTAACATCTAAAAATTATAAATAAAATACCATGATGTAAGAATTTTTCTATATATATAATGACTATTTATAGTCTAATATATCATTTATATAATTCAATTTTTAAATTGTTTGAGTAAGTATATATTTGCTTATAACATATTTTCCTTTATATTAAATTAAAAGTTATAAGTGTCATTACAACAATCAAGTGGTTTCTAAAGGAAAAATTTTCATCCCAATGGTTATATTGGTCGGTAATATCTCATAAAGTAGGACTAAGACTAGTTTTAGTGCAGTTTTATATTATTATAATATAATTTTCCTCTTATTTACCCGATTTACCCTTTAACCGTGGTAAATAAAAAATAATTACTAAAATTGCTATTCTTAATGTCCAAAAGTAAAGGGGAAATATTTAAATAATTTAGACCCTCTAATTATTAATATGAAATTTATATTTTTAAATTAAAATATACAATTTTTAGAAATTAATTTAAAATTAATCCTCGTTGTCAAAATTAGAAAACAAGGTTTTTAAAGGTAAAAACCATCAAAAGATTCATGTGCATTTATATCGAATTTCAATGTGAAATTATATCCAATGACCAAAATTATATTAAATTATAAAATATGAATCTAATTTTCCTTCAAAAAAAATTTAATATATAATCTAACAATATAAATAACTTAGATGGAAATTAGTTTTGAATTAAAATGCAGTATTTTTCACTATTCATTAAAATTGGAATTTTATTATAAAAATACCAAAATTTATACCAAAGTAAATTTTGGTGTACCGATACCAAATAATAAGTTAATTTTGTTAAATATAACTTCTAAAAGTGTTAAAAACTCGACATAAAATGGGTTCACCGTTAGAAGGTAGTAAAAATGTATTTCTTGAAAAATACTTCCTTTATAATTAAAATTAATTTTTTTCTTATATCCTGTCCAAAAAAAATGTAATATGAATTTTAAACATTACATTGAGTTTTAATATCATTAATATACTCTAATTGGGGTGATATGATTTTATAAACCAAATTATTCTCATTTAAATAAGTTTACAAAAAAACATATCCTTTATATTCCATTGGTTTTTATTTCGATTTCTAACAAATTTGGTAATCAACAAATCATTATATAAACATGTGTAAAAAATATTTTCATAATTTAGTTAATAATATTAATTATTTATAATCCAACTACTATGTTATAATGGTAACAATTAATTAATAATATTTAGTATTTCCTTTAAGATAGATGTAGCGTATCTTATATGTTATTGAACATAGTGTTTATTTCATAAAACTAGGGATGTTATACCATTAGAGTGGGGGTATTTTAATTCATCTTCAATGGAGGATACTTTTCTAGTGATTCCATTAGTGTATGTTCCTAAGAAACTTTAATCCTTAGATTCTATATTATCTTCCATCTCTTGATGATGGATTGGACTCCCAATTTAAAAATATCCTTCCTCCCATCAATGTGATTAAAAAGTTAATTGATGAAATACCTCTTGAATAGTTATTTGTGGAAGGCTAGTTCTAAAGAGGGAATGAGTATACTCCAATCCTTCATCAATATATGGAAGTAAATCAAGCATCTCAAGACATTTTAAATAAAGGCATTGAAGGTTAGTTGTGATGTAGTATTAATGTATAGTAACTCTATTCTGGAGAGTAACAATTTTTATGAAAGATGAATGTGATTGTATAATTTTCTGTATGAAGTGTATTTCATTGTTGTTATTCAAGACAAATTAAATGTTTGTCTACTGATGCAAAAAATGTCTTCTGAACATGATGATGTTGGAAATCATGAGAAATAATAGAATGTTGATGTTGAAACTGTAGAATTATTTGGTGATCAACAACATGTTGATGAAAAAAATGAAACAAAAGAATAATGTAGCATCACTATTTTTAATAAAATTATCAAGGAAATATATCAGGGAACAATATTTGAGGTTGGATGAAATCAAAGTAGCCAACCTATTTACCCCATCAAGTCAACGTTCATTAGTTATTTTAGGGTCCCAATGAGGCTGAATGTGCCGATTGATATTGACTCATGGTGTCGTGTCCAACCTATAAAGAAGGAAATTATTTGGAAATATATAATGGAAATTTTATAACATACTTTTACTATTTTATTAAACATTTATATAATGAAAAATTGGTTTAGTTTCCATTATTCCTTTCACAATTCATTTATTTTAGAATATTGCCCTATGAAATTTGTCTTTATGGCCATTTGAAAAGCCCATAGAGGCTTCCAGACTATTTTGAAAAATTTACCACTTAATTATGTTGAGGTTAAAATAAATCCCCACCCACCAATTTTTTATTCACACATTTTGAAGCATGAAATGTGGACTGCTTTCAACAATCGTCATAATAAGAAATCATTTCAAGTGCATCGCGGTCAAAAAAATATTATCTAAAATTATTTATTTATTATAACTTTATTCAAAATTATTAATTTATGAAACATAAAAATATTTATGAAAATAAAGAACATTCATCAAAACCAACATACCCCTATCACAAAGGAAGGATGTGGTACACTTAATTAGAGAAGAAATTGGTATGCATTTTAAAAAAAACAATAAAAGTTTAATTATTCATATATGAAATAAAACATGTTCCTTAGTTTATATATTGGTTGATGAATAAAAATTTGAAGCCACTTCCATCCCATGTCATGTGCTTTTAAAGGAGGCTCACGTAAATAATGATGGTATAACAGTTGATGGAAACAAAAATTCAATATGGGAAACAGGTGTAAGTATGACATAATTTTAATTTGTTAGGATTTATAAAAATATAACATAAAAATAAATATGTTCATATTTTTTTTAAATGGTTTAGACAAAAGAATCGGCAACAAAATTCCACAAGAAAAGAGACATTAAATATTTTTAAAGTAACTTGAAAAATATGTTCATGTTAGAGGATTAGGTTTTTGAGTCTCTCCTAAAACATATGTCAAGAATATAAAACCACATGGAGATATATATAATATAATCAGATGAATATAGACACAAATAGACTCACTACAAGATAATATTTTGCGGCCTTGTTTAGTAGACCAAAGTAAGAAAGGATGAAAAAGAACCACTGGTGAAGCAAAGATCTGCACACAAACCAAATAATACCACTAACTTTGAGGCTAGTCATTCCCCCAAACACATAAATTACCCAAGATAATAAAATGTTTCAATACTCTTTCTCATAAATTTGAATCAGAAAACTTCTAATGACTTTATATTACCAAAATTCTATGGGGTATAGTTGTTTGTGATTTTTATCTATTAGAACCCATGCACCACCATGTTGATATGGGTATAATGTATAATATATTGGGAGACCCCATACAAAATAATCCCATCATAAAAAAATCACAGAAGACTGGGGATTGATGTAGGTTATGATCTGACTACTAAGTTGTGTATTCCACTAGATGGTCTTGATATTACAGCGGTTGAAGATGCTATTGGAGATTTCATAGCATGAACATCTAATCTAATAAATATAAAGGAGGTAAGTATTTAAAAAAATCATATGAAATACATTTAATGGTTGATTATAAAAGGTCTGATGTGAGGTATGTATTACAGGTGGATAAAGAAGTGGAGAAATGAAAGGTCGAATCAAAACAATCTAGTGAATCGACCAAGAAAACAAAACAACCTTCTGAGAGTACTTTGTCCGTGCTAGTTCCTGTGAAATATTTTTTATCATCAAAACTTCATTGAAAGACCACATTTAAAGGTAAAAATATTTATTACATTGAATATGAAGAATAAGTATATAGAGATTCCTTGACATATGGAATTGGTCTCGATAATCTAAATGAGATTCTCAAGCATGAATGGATGGGAGTATTAGTTGTGAATACATTAATTAGGTACAATTTCATAATATTTCATTCTAAAAAGTGATCTAAATATGATTATTAATGTTAATGACTTTTTATATTTTATATAGGTGTTTATATTACAACTATATAATGGTATGATCGTGCGAAGCATGATATAGATTCATTAATCCATGTATCATTTTTATGCCAAAAATTACTTTGAATGGGGAAGAAATTAAGAAGAAAAAATTTTAGGTAATCAAAGAATTTAAAAAAAATCACCATACGATAGGCTCTTTTTGATCCCTACAATGCAAGTGTCAAACTCTACGATCTAGTCACATAATATGAATTTTATAATTTTTCATTACTTATTTTTTTTGTAATTTAAAAGAATTGAATACTAATAGCAGTCAATAAAGACACCCTAAAATTTTATTTTGTTGGATTCAATGTATGGATTTCCAACCAACTAACCACACATGATGGGTATTGTGAATATGTAATTCACTACAATCAATATTTTATAGAAAAACATCAAATTATATGTTTGGTCTGTGTTTTAAGGGGATCTTCTTTATGATAGGGCATCCAATAGATACATGTTATATCAATTCATGATGTTGATGTTTGAAAATCTAAATCACATGGATTAATAAAAATGGAAAAAATAAGGTATATATAGAAATATTTAACTATCAAAACATTTTGAAACAATTTAATTATTTTGGTCAATGTTTTTGTGGTGTGTGAAACAAGATAATGCAATCGATTTTGGATATTATGTTGGCAAATTTATGAGAGAATAATAAATCATGAAATGAATATAATCCCCCAATAGTTAATTTCTGATGTGTAGGGATCAGTCAAACCTCAATCTGACACACGGTGGGACCGGTATGACTCCAAATGTACGTAATCAGTTTAAAATTTACATTTTAATACAAGAAAGTGTTAATCACTAAAAACAAGGAAAAAATTATCATATTGTCTTGATAATTTGGGACAATGATTTATAATTCATTTGTGGTTGTGTGAATCACTCTCAGGTCAAACTCACATAGGATTCCACCTGTATGTCCCAAAGTGCATGTTTCTAGTTTAAAATGAAATTTTGGTAAAAAAACACATGGCATAAATAAAATTAGGTAAATGCATTCTGATTGTTTGGATACTTTAGTAAAATGTTTCATGAGTCATTTGGGAGAAATATAATTTAGTCATGCCTCAATCTAAAACATGATGTGACCAGTATGACTCCAAGTGAGTCTTTTTTTATTCAAAATTGACATTAATTTTACTGACAAAAATTGACATACTCAAAACGAATAAAACTCATTTGGATTGTTTTGGTACTTTATAATAACTATCCGTGCACCATTTTTTATGGGTAGGGATTAACCACACATCAATCCAACACACGATGTGACCAGTATGACGCCATGTGTCCGTAATCTGTTTAAAATTTACATTTTAATGCAAAAAGTGTTACTCACTAAAAACTAAGAAAATTTGATTGGATTGTCTTGATAATTTGGGAAAATGATTAATAATTTTTTTTTGAAATGTATGAATTAGTATCATCACAAAACCACACATGATGCCACCTATATGGATCAAAGTGTGTGTTTCCAGTTTATAATGACATTTAAAAAAACACATGTGGCGTACTCGAATCCAAGGAAAAACGTTACTATTGTTTTGATACATTAGGAAAATTATACATGAGTTATTTGGGGTATGTATCGTTCATTTATTCCTCAATTAGATTCATGGTGTGACCGGTATGACTCGAAGTGAGTCTTTTTTGTTCAAAATTGATATTAATTTTATGAAAAAACCACTGACATAATCAAAAATAAGAAAACACATTTGGATTATTTTGTTACTTTGATACAATGATTCATACATCATTTGTGACATATCGTGATAAGTCTTACTTAAATCCGATGCATGGAGTGACTAGTATGAATCCAAGTGTCCGTTATCAGTTTAAAATTGACATTTTAATAAAAAAAGTGTCACTCACTAAAAAATATGAAAACATACTCGGATTGTCTTTATTATTTAGGATAATGATTCTAATTCATTTTTGACTTGTATGAAACGGTCTCATGTAAAACCCACACATGATTCCACCTATATTTCTCAAAGTGTGTCTTTCTAGTTTAAAATGACATTTTCGTAAAAAAAACATGTGGCATGCACAAATATGAGGAAACATCTTTCAATTGTTTCTATTCTTTAGGATAACTATCCATGAGTCATTTGGGACATATATCATTTAGCCACACCTCAATCCGATGGCCAGTGTGACTGATATGACTCCAAGTGCATCTTTTTTATTCGAAATTGACATTTATTTTAGTGTAAGAAACAAATGAATTAGTCAAAAACTAATAAAACACATACATATTATTTTGGTTCTTTTTTCAAATGATCCATACATCATTTTTGATGTGTAGGGATCAGCCACACCTCAATACGATGCACAATGTAACTGGTATGAATCCAAGTGAATCATTTTATTCAAAAAATGAAATTTATTTTAATAAAAAAACTACTAAAATTCTCAAAACTTAGAAATAATATTTCAATTGTTCTATTACTTTTGAAAAATGATCCATAAGTCATTTTGTATATGTATAAATCTGTCATAAATCAATTTGATTCACGGTGATACTGGTACGACTCCAAGTTCAACTTTTTATTCAAAATTGACAATAATTTTAGTAAAAAACAACTGAAATAATCTAAAATGGTGTTTTATTTTTCTTGTATTAGTGTTAGAAATTTTATTTTATTAAAATTTAGTATTTTTATATTATTTTGTTAATTTTTTTGTTATTTCTCCTGATGCAGTGTGTTGGTGCAACACATTGCACCTGTTTTTGGTGATGGAGTGTGCTACAACAATACACTTCTATTTTCACCTTTATCAGCACTACTAAATGTGATGATAAAGCTACCCTTAATCAGTTCTTTCAAAAGCTCTAACAATGGAAACCTTTATCGACACTTATACATGTACTGATAAAGTCTATCTTTATCAATGATCTAAAAAGTGATCATAAAGCATACTTATATTAGTGAAAATAAAAGTGCTGGTAAATCATACTTTTATCTACATAAATTAAGAGTTGATATAGGGTCTATTTAACATCAGTAAATAAAATCTCTAATAAATGGGGCCTTTTATCAGTTCTTTTAAAAGCGTTGATAAAATTATGATTCATCAACGCTCTTATTTATGCTGATAAGTATTCCCTTTATCAGTACTTTTTTAGTACTGATAAAAGACATGGACTTTTAACTGAGATAACGTAGTCTGTGATTTTTTAGTAATGATAAAGGCTTATTCAAGCACAATTAAATGCATTTTTTCTAGTAGTGACATATTTTATGTGTTTTTATATAGTTACATCTCCAAGAGATGATGCCTTTCATTTTTCATAACTGAATTACATAGTTGGTTTCAAAAGTAAATATAATTTATAAATATGATATTTATAACATTTTATGTTTTTTGGTTAATTTAACCATAACCTCTTTGACCATGATCAACAAATCGATGCTTTATTGGGATTACAAATTGAACATCCTCAAAACATACAACATGAACTTAACCATTTCAGTAATTAAATAAAAATGGTAATAAATGATCTAAAAGGGATACTAGTAATTAAATAAAAATTACAATGGTTCTTAATCAATAAGAAAACTAATATAATTTTATTATTTAGGTGGGTAGAAATTCGTATGAAATGATTCAGAACTAATTTTCTGAGACTTTTAAAAAAATATCGTTTTAATGTTTCCCTTCCAAATATTTTTATTCCATTTCATTTTTATTTAAATTATTTCTAGAATATTTTTATTTATTATTTAAATATTTATAAAAGAAATTTTTTACTATACTTTTCATTCATTAAAAAGGTTTAAAAAAATATTCTTTACAATGCTTTTCCTATGGGTTATTTTGAACTTTTTACAGAAGTACAGAAGCAATATTTTTTAATATATTCATATTGATGGAATTTTCCCAATATCATTTATATTACTAATTAACTTAATTGATATATAATTTTTCATGTTTTTCAAACTTTATAATATTTAATATATTCTAATAAATTTCTATTTTGATGAGTTCTTAATGAAAAAGGTTATTTCTCTTTATCATTGTGTGATAATCGAAAGTGTTTTCCTGATGGGTTAAAATGAGACTTTATGACGAAAAATATTTGAGATTAAAAGATTTCATTCATGATAATGTAGTTGATTATAATACATTATATCGACATTGAATAATATTTCTCATTAATATGGGTGAAATTGATACACCTCTCAAATTAATTGAGTAAGAAAGTCTTCTTCAAAGGAGAAAAATGTAGATTACTGTGATGATTAATCCTATGTATTTAAATGGGGACCGATTATTCTAACATGGTCTAGACATGAGTGAACAAGGGATATTAATATTATTACCTAATACGACTATATTGTTATTTCAAAAATTGTTCTTATGGTAGTATTTTGACTTAATAAGTTAAATAATGTTTATGAACTTTTAAAGGTGAAAGGATTGTTTTTTCAAAGAATTATTTTCTTGAGTTCCCACATGCCACATAATTTCATCATTATTTTTACTATTATTTATATTGGGTTTAAAAAAATTCATTGATAAAAGAATTATTATCATATTTTTGAATTTATTATTTAGGTTCTCAAAGTTTTATTTTGAAAAAGGTATACATATTCATTTAGTTTTATTTTTTTCACTTGACTAATGAGATTAATTTATTTTTCTGTCTATTACTAATATTTTTTCATCATCCCATGTTATCAATTTTTTTTCATAGGATCTAAGGATGAGTATAATTTTTATCATGGTTCATATTTACCCTATAGTGACTCATTTTAAATAAATATGAGGTGTCTTCAATGAAATTGGACTGTAAACTTAAAGGCATGTTTTTGTGAAATAAATGTACAATGGGTGGAAGTGTTCACTTTGTTATAAATTTTTTTCTAATTATATAAAACTATAAACCTAAATTTTTATGGGAATATTAAAATGTGAAATCCTTACTCTAAAACTCATATTTATGGGTTTTTAATGTTAATGTTTTTTATAAGTTGAGTGGAAAATTATTTTCCCAATTCATCATATGGATACCTATAATCAATTCCTATAATACATGAATAGTTAATTCTTCCAAGCTACATATAAAAAAAAGTATACTACAATAACGAGGTAGCTAAAAATTAGGGTCACCTTATTAGTTTCATTCCTTACACAAGATAATTATGTGGAACCCAACCCACCACATTGGATAATTGTGGTATTGAAAAGTATCACTTTGTAAAGAATATAAAACATAGTATTTTTAATGGGATTTAGTCTCAAAATATCATGAAATTATTTTCCATAATTTATTAATTCATCTAATGATTTATTTTGGAATCATATTCCTTCAACCAAATCAACCAAATTAAAATCGTGATATATTTAAACATATCTAAATTCATCACTTGAATAAAGTAAAAAAAACTGTCTTGTAAATGTTTATAATTACAGGAAATCAAGAATACCTACAAGAGTTATCTCGAAGAAATAGAGATTCAACCCCCAATTTTCTAGATAAGTCAGAATCCTTCAATCCAGTGAGAAATCTGACCCAATATCCCTTTATATAGTTAAAATTTAATCAAGATGAATTTAAATACCATAATAATTGTAACACCTTATATGTATAAGATATAACAAAATTCTTTATCTATGCTCATATCCCAATGAAGGCTAAAATAAAGGTAAATGAAAACCAAATCCATTTCCATACCTATCTCGTAACTTATTATAAGATTGTTGGTCAATTTGAATGTAACACCCCAAGATTTTATAATGTGTTTTTATTCAAAATAATACAATAACTTGAACTACACACAACACCGAGTTCAAGCACACCATGACTTACCAAACAAGCCGTTCAAAAGAGGTTATGAATAGTATTAACTAAATTTTAAACTTTATATAATCCTTATAATTTTAGAATCCATATTATGAGTTTCTTAGACATAATGTAAGAACAAATTCATTTTCAGTATTTCACTTTTACCAAATTTTAATAGTGAACCCTTTTTAAATACAATATTTTAAACTTTTTGACAAAATGGGGACATCAAAAAATTTAAAATGAAACATCCCAAGCTTCCACGGTACGCTTTCTTTTGAATAATACAGTAGCGTGTGTTGTACGCAACTTCGAGTTATAACAAACACCACAACCAATCAAACTAGCCGTTACGAATAGTAATACATAATTTTTGAAATTATATATATTTTATATTTCAAAATGGACTTCATTTTTGGATTCGGAGTATTGAATTTAGCCTAAGGTGAAATTTTGGTACTTTTCGGATAACTTTAATATTTTGATGAATAGTGAAAATTACTTAATTTTAATTAAAAACAACTTTTTTAATCAAAATAATTAATGGTGATAAATTATGAATTTGAGTCGTTTTAAAATATAATTATAATATATTTTTACCATTTTATCTAATGGTGTTCATTATAATTAATTTCACTTCGAAATTGGACCTAAACAATTGTCAATCTTTTGATATATATTGTTTCTTAAAAACATGCTATTTGTTGTGATAGCGGGAATTAATTATAAAATTAATTAATGCAACTTATATATTTGGAATTTTGTAAAATATATATCATTTTTGAATTTGGAATATCAATTATAGCTTAGGGAGAATGTTTGGCATTGTTCTGAAAAACATCAAATTTTGATGAATAGTGAAATGACTAAGTGGTAGTTAAAAAAACTGAATTTTTCATAAAACTTAATTTTATCGCTTCTGTGAATGGAATTTCGAAAATCCGAGAGACATGGTTAATATCAGGAAGTAAAATGTGGTTCACTGAGATGAAAATAATTTTTGGTGAATAGTAACTTTTTACTTTTATTTACCACGATTAAAAGTAAATAGGGTAATTAAGGGTAAAAATGATATTAATATTACCCTAACACATGTCCTAATTCTATTGGACAAGTGTATATCGACCAAAAACAACCTTAGGAATAAAATATTATCATTTAGGACCACTTGGATTAGATTAGGACATTTATTATTATTTAATTCAAAGAAGAGTTAAAAGAGTTAAACTCAAAGTTTATTTACTAAGAAATTTTTAATATAATGTTATACATAAGATAAATTCGATTTTAAATATTCATTAGAAATATAATAAAATTTCCTACATAATTATATTTTATTTATAATTTTTAGACTTTAAATAATTTAATTTATTTATGACACAATGATGATGCAGTAATTACCATAATTGTGACAAATTAAAATAATTGATATTATAAATTCCCAAATAAATATAATTTGAGACTTTCAATGAATTAAAATAATTTTCTAGGATAATATGACATGTTAGTATTGATTTAATTAACTTTTTTCGAAGCATTCATTCTGTTATGAGTTTGACAAAAATCAATTATTGAATAGTGTAAAAATTGACATAAAAGAGTTTTTTAAAACAAATATTATATTATTAATTGATATTAAATTCCTAAAAATATAAGGTTCGGTCAAGAGACTTATATCATGATAGGATCATCATTAATGTACCACTTGGAGGTCTATTGGATGTATATAGTATGTTTATTAACTATATATTATAAAAATAGAAAGTGACAGGGTAAATGTCAAACTAATTAACTAAGAGTTTAAACTAAAAGATAAGGTTAATATAGTAACCCGAACCTGTCTAAATTCTATTGGTTGAATGGTTTTAGACCTATCCCCACCTTAACCTTTGAATAATAAACTTTTGAGCCATTAGAAACCGAATATGAATTTATTATAAATTAATATTTCTAGCTTTTCCAAAGGTGCCCCTCAGCCCTCTTATAAAAGGGCACTCCTTCTTATCATTTCTTCACACCTTCAAAGCCTTTTGGTTCAGCCAAAATCTACTAGAATACTCTCCCAACTTCCCTCACTACAACCTAGAGGACTTAGTTTGATCAGAAAGCCAACCTAAGGAGCCCTTTTGATCAAATCAAAAGGAAGAACCCGAAGAAGAGGTAATGTTTTTCACCACCCCTTTTCAAGTTCCTTTCATCTTCCACTTATTATTTCTTTGTTATTACCATTATAAAATAATAAATCCAGTATATTATATATACTATGATGTTATTATAAATATGGTACAACCATATTCAGTATTTTATCCACCCTTTGAATAACATGTCACCATACGTGCGTACGTACGACTTACCGTCTCCACATCGTGGTGTAATTGTTATTCAATATATTACTATTTGGATGGGTATAATAATGATGTGTAACTCATGTAAATAATAAATATAACATGTTAATGATTCTGTATATATGATATACCATCCATTTATATATTATTTTAATATCAAAAGAATGATATTGTCGCTCATGCGTACGTACGGACTACCGTCTCCACGAACGCGATGTGATTCAATCTCCATCGTATCCATTAAAGTATAATTATCATTCGATGATTTAAAAATGATGTTTAAGGACTTGCTATCATTATGGATATGAATAAGATACAACCTATCCATAACAAACACTACTTATGTAACAAAACATATAAAAGAAAACGAGTAAGTTAACACCCGAAACGACGATAATTCAAAGATATTATTAACAAATCAATGTTAAAAGATCATATATGATATCATATTAATATATATGATTCTTGTATAATTTAATAACAATTATTTCACCATTATACAAGAGTTTAACCTACCCCAGCCAAGGAAAAGTACAAGGTAAGGGTTATTTCACAATCTCTTCATTATCTGAGGTTGTTTATACGTAATAATCTACTGGGATCTCTTTATCATCAACATCCATGTTTCTTAAAAATGAATTTCAAAACATTTTTACTATTTACTAAGATATGGGATAAAGTCATTTATACCCTTTTTTGACTTTTTATAAGAGGTTTATAAAGGAATCTTTCCGTTGTTTTCCAAACAAGGTACTTTTTAACCTTTTCGACAAAATTAAGGTAAGAATGTTTTTTTAACTTATACGACGGGTGCGGCTATTTACCACCGTTATAAAATTTTCAAAGATTACCTTACAAGATTAAAAGGATATTTTAAAAGTAAATGTTTTATTTTATAATTATGTGAATTTTAAATTATTTCAAAATGAATATTTTAATAATTTCGGAAAGGTACTCTTTATCAAAATCAGAATTTTAAATGTTTTAAAGATTTATCTTTCTAAATATTTTTAATTAATTTCCATGTCTTCAAAATGGGTTTTAAGGATTTATTTATATGGACATGAATTTTTTTAAAATGTTAATTCCTTTCAAAATTTTCAAATTGGTATGGGACACTTTGATTCAAAAATCTCTTTTTTAATTACATCCTTTCTAAATGTGTGACTTTTAAATGATTTCAAAAAAAGGAGATATTTCTCTCAAATAGTTTTGATTTCATATATGTCAACATCCTTTGATGGATTTTATGATTATATGAAGTTGATTTATTATGATATAAAACTTCCATAATGTATTGAAGGTTTTGTGATATGTTTGACTGTGGATGTGTTATTTTTATACCATTCATGGTTTATGGAGAAAGTATTGACATTTCGTATTCTAGTTTTAATACGAATGTTTTTGTTATGTTTAAGCCTTTTCATATGGGAATGCATTGGACTTAGTAAGTGACGGGTGGAGCCCGCTATAGCTCCTCGATGTATCGGTAGGTCTAATGAGACAAAATAGTGTGTTTGCACAAGACCTTGGAAAAATCTTATTTGTAGTCGTGGCACGAGGCCTTGGCTATGTGGTTATGATAGTCTGGCATTATGCATTCCATCATTATGAAAGTGGTTATTTATATTGCATGTGATTATTCGATTAGTAGAATATCCATGTGAATAAGTAAATGGCATTATTTCATTTTACTTTTTCCATACTATGTTGAAGTTCAAGTTTAAAAGGATTTTGTTTTAGTTATACATTGCCTTAAATTTTTATTGTTATTTATGAAAGTTTCCGCTATATTGTTATCCTTACTGGGCATTTGAGCTCACCCCTTTTCTATTTTTTATTTTTCCCAGGATGTGAAGAAGTAAATTATGAATGACCTGCATGGATATTATGTGGGGATATGAGTGTGGAATATGGAGACAATATGTTGTTGTAGTAGTTTTTCACTTTATGATGTAATGTAAGACTTATGAATATATCTAGTGTTTCCAATTCTACTAAACCAATCGGTCTTTCGAGATTTGATCTTTCTTGTGATCATGCCAATGTTATATAATAATGCACTGACTCTAGGTAACTGGGGTCGGGGCGTTACAGTTTGTATCAGATGAAGTTTAGTACAAACCTTGGAAGATAGATTTAGATAAACTCTGATTAGAGCACATAGATTTAAGATGGACTTTGAGGATTAGTATAGAAGAACTTCCTATAATTTTGGTATTGTAGATATTTTGTGAGTTTTCTGAGCAATACATCCCTGTCTGGATACGAGCAGGTAGAGGAGGATTTGGCAGAGATGTACCTAGGGGTAAAACCCGAAAACACCACTTTGAGCTAGACTCGAACGGGAACTGGTGCACGACAACGGGCCTTGCTGCACTCTTGGTTACGAAACTCCCGGGGGGATATGCTTAGGATAATTCTCATTTTCTTTACAAACCATTATGAAGGGTTTATGTGGATTTAGTTCCTCAAAGGAGAAATTTTTATGATTATGGATTATATCCATAAACTATTTAATTTATGTTATGTGTCTTACAAGTTTGGGATTAGGTATTGTTATTCATAAACTAATCTAGTGTATGCCATTGTTTAGAAATGGCTCCCAGTAGAAGGAATGAGAACTCCAGCAATGCACATGATCCAAAGAGAAAGAAGGATCATATCTTTCATGGTCTTAAGCCAGAATTTATAAGAGAAATAGTCTCCCATGTATTATCATCATATGAAGAAATAATATCATGTGTTGATAAGATAAGTAAATATTTTACTGAGTCCTATGGCATTGAAGGGAATCAAGAGAAGAAAAGGATGGAATAGAGAACGATGGATAAAGGGAAGAGGGAAAATAATAATTTTCCCGTATGTGATAACTGTGGGAAGAAACACCCTGGAACTTGTCTGAAAGGAATGGGAGTTTGTTATATGTGTGGAGG
Source organism: Viscum album (assembly GCA_963277665.1). Classification (NCBI taxonomy): domain Eukaryota; kingdom Viridiplantae; phylum Streptophyta; class Magnoliopsida; order Santalales; family Viscaceae; genus Viscum; species Viscum album. The sequence continues at coordinate 513,324,319 of OY728133.1, read as the reverse complement.
AAAAGGGAACAAAGTACGTGACTGCTAGAGTAAGAAAATGGTTTCAAATATACAATGCTTCATTTGCAAGGAGTTTGGACACAACGCGAACCTATGTCCAAGTCATAAGACTATGCCGAAAATGATGTTGTTGGATAATAATCAAGTTATGATACTACCACAGATGAAGAGGAATGATTAGAGTTCTTATGTTGATTATGTCATTTGAGTGTTGTATCAACAATGTACTTATTATAATAATTATGGAGTATATAAGGATTGTACTGCAGTACTATTTCATTAAGGACTTGAGATTGTGTGGAACAAAGAAAAGTGACTCAATAGCAGGTTAAATTTTTGGAAAATATATGGTTGAGAGAAAGATAAACCATAATATGGTTCTGATACCGAGGTAGTGATTTTAGAATAATACATGATTGATTTGGATAAATTATGTTGGATATTATTGACTACCTTGAAGCTGATTAATGATTTGTATATTCCATCATTATTGGGGTTTAAAACCTTTTTGTATTGATGAAGTATATACAGCATTCTATATAGAATAAGGGAGCATCAATGTAATCAATAATTATTATGGTAATTCAGGATGTTTCAGTGTTTTAAAAGAATACATGATGAAGGTATTCATATGCTATTACTGGGTAAAACGGATCTACATTAAGTGTACCTTCCTTATAAATATTGAACTGTGAGTTTGGACGGAAGTATTTTGGATAAATTCTAGTTGAGATTAATTTTTGATTTCCATAAAAGGACAACCCAGAGGTCGGGCGGCAACCCGTCGCGACCAGCAAGGCCGCGAGACTTGAACCCGCAACCGAAGGGCGACAAGGGTGTATCACCTACCACTGGCCCACAAGATGTCCTGGATTAAATAATGTAGTTTTTTTAAAAGATCTGGTAGATGAATTATAAATTCGTTTATTTTGGAAACCTATACGAATAGTATAAATAGAATTTTTTTTACGAGTGAAAGATGAGTTTGTGGTAGAAATTTATTAATGGATAAAACTCTAATTATAAAGTAAGTATATCACCTTATGATCTTAGCCAATCTCATAAATAAATTCCTCAACATTAAGAAAAGGAACTTAGAACAAAAATGTTGTCCTAGATGGTACCTTAAATCATCACTAATTTATGGCTTTGGGATTGTTGGCCTTTTCATAGCCATGTTCTCTACCACTCTCCATCAGATAATTGATGGTTATATTTCTTTCCCATATCCATATTTTCCTACATGGAACCCTATTATGTGTTATTTTCGGTAATCTTCATACTTTCCACTCTTTATTTTAAATAGAGGCCTCATTAATTCATTTTTCAATGTGGGATTTCAACTAAGATATTTTGAAATGTCAAAAATGTGTTATCCTAATACCTTATGTTTTGTTGAATCGATGGTATTTTAAATCATCGTAGATTGACGAATTTAAGGACCTCAATTTTAATCTTATTTGGGATTGATGGCCTCAATCACTACCTATAAATATTTACGTTTTCCCTCCAATTATATGTCTCTAATTTCCACCAATGTTCTCATAATCGAGATCATAATTTGGCGGTGACCCTTTCATTTCTATTTTCCTCATATTAAGACTAAATTTTAGTAACCCAGTTTCCGATGTGGGTTTTCCCACAAAGATATTTTTTATTTTCAACCTTTTATTTTCGAAGAACAATTTCAAATTTCGAGGACACAATTTATTGAAGGAGGGGAGAATGTAACACCCCAAGATTTCATAGTGTGTTATTTCTTCAAATTAATACAATAACTTGCACTACACGCAACACCGAGTTCAAGCACACCATGACTTACCAAACAAGCCATTCAAAAGAGGTTATGAATAGTATTAACTAAATTTTAAACTTTATATAATCCTTATAATTTTACAATCCATATTATGAGTTTCTTAGACATAATGTAAGAACAAATTCATTTTCAGTATTGCACTTTTACCAACTTTTAATAGTGAACCCTTTTTAAATACAATATTTTAAACTTTTTGACTAAATGGGGACATCAAAAAATTTAAAATGAAACATCCCAAGCTTCCACGGTATGCTTTCCTTAGAATAATAGAGTAGCGTGTGTTGTACGCAACTTTGAGTTCTAACACACATCACAACCAATCAAACTAGCCATTATGAATAATAATACCTAATTTTGGAAATTATATATATTTTATATTTCAAAATGGACTTCATTTTTGGATTCGGAGTATTGAATTTAGCCTAAGGTGAAATTTTGGTACTTTTCGGATAACTTTAATATTTTGATGAATAGTGATAATTACTAAATTTTAATTAAAAACAACTTTTTTAATCAAAATAATTAATGGTGATAAATTATGAATTTTAGTGGTTTTAAAATATAATTAGAATATATTTTTACCATTTTATCCAATGGTGTTCATTATAATTAATTTCACTTTGAAATTGGACCTAAACAATCGTCAATCTTTTGATATATATTGTTTCTTAAAAACAAGATATTTGTTGTGACAGCGGGAATTAATTATAAAATTAATTAATGCAACTTATATTTTTGTAATTTTGTAAAATAGATATCATTTTTGAATTTGGAATATCAATTATAGCTTAGGGTGAAATTTTGGCATTGTTCTGAAAAACTTCAATTTTTGATGAATAGTGAAACTACTAAGTGATAGTTAAAAAAACTGAATTTTTCATAAAACATAATTTTACCACTTCTGTGAATGGAATTTCTAAAATCCAAGAGACACTATTAATATTAAGAAGTAAAATGTGGTTCAATGAGATGAAAATAGTTTTTGGTGAATAGTAACTTTTCATTTTATTTACCACGGTTAAAAGTAAATAGGGTAATTATGGGTAAAAATGATATTAATATTACCCTAACACATGTCCTAATTCTATTGGACAAGTGTATCTCGACCAAAAACAACCTTAGTAATAAAATATTATCATTTAGGTCCACTTGGATTAGATTAGGACATTTATTATTATTTAATTCAAAGAAGAGTTAAAAGAGTTAAAATCAAAGTTTATTTACTAAAACATTTTTAATATAGGGTTATACATAAGATAAATTAGATTGTAAATATTCATTAGAGAGATAATAATATTTCCTACATAATGATATTTTATTTATAATTTTTAGACATTAAATAATTTAATTTATATATGACACAATGATGATGCAGTAATTACCATAATTGTGAAAAATTAAAATAATTGATATTATAAATTCCCAAATAAATATAATTTGAGACTTTTAATGAATTAAAAAAAATTTATAGGCTAATATGACATGTTAGTATTGATGTAATTAACTTTTGTAGAAGTAATCATTCTGTTATGAGTTTCAAAAAAATCAATTATTGAATAGTGTCAAAATTGACATAAAAGAGTTTTTTAAAAAAAATATTATATTAGTAATTGATATTAAATTCCTAAAAATCTAAGGTTCGTCCAAGAGACTTATATCAGGATGGTATCATCATTAATGGACCACTTGGGGGTATCTTGGATGTATATAGTAAGTTTATTAACTATATATTATAAAAATACAAAGTGACATGGTAAATGTCAAACTAATTAACTAAGAATTAAAACTAAAAGATAAGGTTCATATAGTAACCCAAACCTGTCTAAATTATATTTTTTGAATGGTTTTAGACCTATCCCCACCTTAACCTTTGAATAATCAACTTTGGAGCTATTAGAAACCGAATATGAATTTATTATAAATTAATATTTCTAGCTTTTCCAAAGGTTCCCCTCACCCCTCTTATAAAAGGGCACTCCTCCTTATCATTTCTTCACACCTTCAAAGCCTTTTTGTTCGGCCAAAATCTGCTCATATAATCTCCCAACTTCCCTAAATACAACCTAGAGGCCTTATTTTGATCAGAAAGCCAACCTATGGAGCCCTTTTGATCAAATCAAAAGGAAGAACCCGAAGAAGAGGTAATGTTTTCACCACCCTTTTCAAGTTCCTTTCTTCTTACACTTCTTCTTTCTTTGTTATTACCATTATAAAATAATTCCAGTATATTATATATAATGTGATGTTATTATAAATATGGTACAACCATATTCAGTATTCTATCCACCCTTTGAATAACATGTCACCATACGTGCGTACGTACGGCTTACCGTCTCCACGTCGTGGTGTAATTGTTATTCAATATATTATTATTTGGATGGGTATAATAATGATGTGTAACTCATGTAAATAATAAATATAAAATGTTAATGATTCTGTATATATGATATACCATCCATTTATATATTATTTTAATATCAAAAGAATGATATTGTCGCTCGTGCGTACGTACGGACTACAGTCTCCACGAACGCGATGAGATTCATTCTCCATCGTATCCATTAAAGTATAATTATCATTTGATGATTTAAAAATGATTTTTAAGGACTTGATATCATTATGGATAAGAATAATATACAACCTATCCATAACAAACACAGCTTATGTAACAAAAAATATAAAAGAAAACGAGTAAGTTAACACCCGAAACGACGATAATTCAAAGATATTATTAACAAATCAATGTTAAAAGATCATATATGATATCATATTAATATATATGATTATTTTATAATTTAATAACAATTATTTCACCATTATACAGGAGGTTAAACTACCCCAACCAAGGAAAAGAACAAGGTAAGGGTTATTTCACAATCTCTTCATTATCAGAGGTTGTTTATACGTAATAATCTACTGGGATCTCTTTATCATCCACATCCATGTTTCATAAAAATGAATTTCAAAACATTTTTACTATTTACTAAGATATGGGTTAAAGTCATTTATAACCTTTTTTGACTTTTTATAATAGGTTTATAATTGAATCATTCCGTCGTTTTCCAAACAAGGTACTTTTTAACCTTTTCGACAAAATTAAGGTAAGAATTTTTTTTAAACTTATACGAAGGGTGTGGCGATTTACCACTGTTATAAAATTTTCAAAGCATCCCTTAAAATATTACAAAGATATTTTCAAAGTAAATGTTTTATTTTATAATTATGTGACTTTTAAATGATTTCAAAATGAATTATTTAAGAATTTCAGAAAGGTACTCTTTATCAAAATCAGAATTTTAAATGTTTTAAAGATTTACTTTATAAATCTTTTTAATTAATGTCCATGTCTTCAAAATGGTTTTTAAGGATTTATTTATATAGACATGAATGTTTTTAAAATGTTAATTCCTTTCAAATGTTTCAAAGTGGTATGGGACACTTTGATTCAAAATTCTCTTTTTAATTACTTCCTTTATAAATGTGTGACTTTTAAATGATTTCAAAAAAAGGAGATATTTCTCTCAAATAGTTTTGATTTCATCTATGTCAACATCATTTGATGGATTTTATGATTATATGAAGTTGATTTAGTATGATACAAAACTTCCATAATGTATTGAAGGTTTTGTGATATGTTTGACCGTGGATGTGTTATTTTTATACCATTCATGGTTTATGGAGAAAGTATTGACATTTCGTATGCTAGTTTTAATACGAATGTTTATGTTATGTTTAAACCTTTTCATATGGGAATGCATTGGACTTAGTAAGTGACAGGTGGAGCCTGGTATAGCTCCTCAATGCATCGGTAGGTCTCATGAGACAAACTAGTGTCTTGGGACAAGGCCTTGGAAAAATCTTATTTGTAGTCTTGGCACGAGGCCTTGGCTATGTGGTTATAATAGTCTGGCATTATGCATTCCATCATTATAAAAGTTCTTATTGATATTTTATGTGATTATTCAATTAGTAGAATATCCATGTGAATAAGTAAATGGCATTATTTCATTTTACTTTTGCCATACTATGTTGAAGTTCAAGTTTAAAAGGATTTTGTTTTAGTTATACATTGCCTTAAATGTTTATTCTTATTTACGAAAGTTTCCGCTATATTGTTATCCTTACTAGGAATTTGAGCTCACCCCTTTTCTATGTTTTATTTTTCCCAGGAAGTGAAGAAGTAAATTATGAATGACCTGCAGGGATATTATGTGTGGATATGAGTGTGGAATATGGAGACAATATGTTGTTGTAGTAGTTTTTCACTTTATGATGTAATGTAAGAATTATGAATATATCTAGTGTTTCCAAGGCTACTAAACCAATCAGTCTTTCAAGATTTGATCTTTCTTGTGATCATGCCAATGTTATGTAATAATGCACCGACTCTAGGTAACTGGGGTCAGGGCGTTACATTGAAAATTATTTTTAACTCTTTAAACTAAATCATAAATCAAAATTCATAACATTAATAGTTTATATGTATAATTAAAGTAGGGTATTAATAAATAAATATAAAATGAAAATAATTAATCATTAGATAAAAAATTTATGAATAATTTGTAAATAAATTGTATACACATTATAATTCAGACATTGATAAACGTAAACAATTCTATTTTATCTAAAATAAAAATTTTATATTATTTTTTACCTAGTTTTAATAGGAACTAATTCATATTCAAATTTAGATATTTTTCTTAACACTTATTTTGTATTGATAATCATTTCAAACTTATGTAAAAAAATTACATAAATTACATATCACCTATTTGATTTTATTTGAACCATCTATCATATCAACTTTTAAAAATCACTCTAGAGTGGTTTAAATAAATGTTTAGAATAAGTCCTTAATATAATTTTTTTTATTTAAATTTAAATCTATTAATAATTGAATATAAACACTGTTATATTTTACCTCATTTTATAATTTATAAACACTTTATTAATTCTATAACTATGTTAATCCACATCAAACCTATAAAAATCTATCAAAAAGATTCTAGAATGGATTAAAGCCCCTTATATTCAATATGGACCCTTAGATATATCACTATTGATGGTTTTTTATAATTTTAATAGAAATGTTATTTTCATTAAAATTCCTATTTATATTATATTCACCATGACGTGGTCTTACTTGTGGTGAAAACTCTTTACACGGGAATTCCACAACCATTTTAGTGGATTTTTTTGTTAGCTAAGGTGTTTCTGAGTATAGAATTTTTGGTATTTTTATTTAATGGGTTATGCCATTTCTAGCTGATTTCTATGGTTTCTAATCCATTTTTGTAAAATATATATCCATATTTCAATATTCCATGGTAGTAATTTTTTTGAAGGGCACCACAACATAGATCTCTCGAGTAAGATATAGAGTGTCTTTCTATGATGCTATCTGTTTCTATGATTTCATCACATTTCCCAAAAAAAAAATTCCTCCAAAACCAGGCCATGGTATCTCAACATCAATAATAGAGATAATAATTTTCATAAAGAAAATGTCATGGTCTAGGATTCTCAATAATCGAAAGAGTGTTTTGGATCTGACTATGGTATGGAAGTAGAAAACATACTTTTCTAGTAATCTCCATCCATTCAAAATTAAAAAAAAATTTGTTGATTGGATCTGATATAATAGTTGGAGTTTAAATGGATTTCTAACATCTAAAATATAAAATAATTATAACTTAAAAATCCAATCAAATAGAAAATAGATTTAAATATTTTTAATGAATACAAATGAATAACATTAAAAATGAAACACCTTAAACTAGTTGATTTGTCTTATCAAATTACATTACAAGATTTTGATTATGATCACTACTATGTTTCTTGAATTACTATTCCTCTAAAGGTATCCATAGATCGTTGGAATATACCAATTATTAGAAATTATCTTTCTCAATCAACAATCTACTAGAATATTAGGTTTATTGGAAATTGATATATGAGATCAAGAGAGTGTTGTGTATAAGGAATTATAACATATATTTCGATACAATTGAAGGCCACAAAAATTTATAAGGATGAATCTTATTAATACAAGACTCTAAGAATTGGTCTTTCAACCATATCTTGATTGTGCATCTCAAAAAACACTCTAAATGTTTCAACTCCTTGAACCATTTTGTTTTATCCCTCATAATAATATTTTAACATTTAAATGATCATATCCAACATTCAAACTCCTCAAAAGTTTCATCATATAACAAAAAACATAGTATGATATGTAATATGGAAAATGGCGTTCGAATAAAGTGATATGATATAATATGATAATCTCATATAAAACCACCATGAAATAGTGTCTTACACTATGTCATTGTGTATATAATGATTAACTATGGTTTGGTCTAAACCACCAAATAGTAGTTGTCTTCTTAGTGTATATAACAATTATATAACTCTCTTATATGGTGATACTTTCAATAATATGTGTCCCCTTATTTGAAATTACAAGTCCATTTATTATCAATATAACCGTTTTATGCTTTGAGCTATCTTTATATGATTTCAGAAGGTCTAAAATATCTTAGTTGTCTCCCCAAAAACATTAGGACCTACTAGCCTCCATTCGTCAACATCACCCTAGTAGGTCTGGGTATGATATCCTTTCCCATATTGAAATGTATATGTTTTCATTCTTATACTCAGATGGAAACTATTATTGAATGAAAATTACGCCAAAGTTAGAAAATATTCCATAGTTGTTTTTAAGTCAAGTGAGAATATCCACAACATTTCCTCTAATATTTGGATATCCATTACATGCTACCCATCTATTTGAGGATGATTAGTGGTTATTGTATTTATGAAGAAATTGGGATAATGTTTTTTATACTTCTAAAATTTTTATGATAAATGAGGTTGATATTTAGATATAATTGATATATATGCACTATAAAGTATTGAAATGTCATTAATAAAAATAGGCATAATAATCTCATACAATTAACCCTCCTTTATCACTATAAAATGTGTATAATTTTTTAGGTGATCAATAATATCAAATATTTTATCATTTCTGTTATATGTATTAGGAATCTGTCAGGATCAGATGAAGGGGGATAAGTATTGGGGGGGGGGGAGAATCCATTCTAATAACCATTTAAAAAACCCTTTCTATCTCATTATAAATCAACAATTTTCTCTTAATACTCACAGTGATGTATAAAAGAAATTGATAAATCTCATTTGAAAACATTGTTCACCTTTTGAAAGGATGAATACATGCATGGTGTACTATTGTGTTTATCTCACATGAATACATATCCTCTTCTTATTAGGAATAAATTAATAAAGGGGATGGTATCAGACTTATTAATTTTTGTATCTAATTAGTTATAGAATATTATTAACACTAAAATTATCTCCTTAAAGAATGATCTCCAATAAAATCTCAATCTTCCATATGGGCAACTAAAATGTTGATCGTTATCCACTTTTTTTAATAGTAATGTTATTTGGTTGTTATTAAATCTCATAAAATTATCATAATTTTCTTTCTTATCATATATAATTTGGTATTCATTGTATCAAAAAATGGAAAAAATACCATAAGATCCATACCTTCAGCCTTTATCAGACATCAATTTGAATTCAAATTGTATATCAATAATTTCTCATAAAGAAATAGACTTTAATTCTTCATGATTAATAAAATTATTTTAAATTTCTTAATCATTAAATTCTAATTTAAATAATAGTGAAATAATATTTCTTTCAATTTCCAGATAACTTGGGATTATTCCATTGTAAAAGGATCCAAAAAATAAATAACATTTAAACTCATTCCATGTGTGCATAAAGACATAAATATTATCCACGAAACATAGTATAAAATATTTTCATTTTATTTTAAAACATGATTTCTCATCACTTCCCGAATCACAGTCAACTTGGATTGTGATGGTTAAATCTATGTAGAGTAGTTTTTCCGTTTTATGAATTAATTTTCTAAATTATCATATAAAAACTCATAATTTTTAAAGTATATTAATTTATATAAGATATATGACATCTTACAAATCAAATCAGTGAGAACCTAACATCTTATATATTTTATAAGATGTTTTACTTTTCTGTATTTTTGTATTTTAAGAAATAACTTCTTATGTGTTCATTGAGATTCATACACACCAATGATTTCTTATCGATATTCTATTTATTCATTCAAAAATAATAATAATTAATTTAAACTATCATCCATATTGATTTTTTTTGTTTTCTTTACTTCTCTAGATAGGTCATCTTACTATCCATATGTCTCTCAAATTCATCATAATCATTCCTTTTTTCTTTTTAGAATGCATTTTACATATTCCATGAACTTCTTATGTATTCTATAGCTTTTCCATTTTTCTGCATTAAATCATTGAGACATCAATTGTGTCAATAAATCCTTTTACGCATCAATTCATTTTTTAGGATTCTACCTTGGTTCAGAAGTGCATAATAGTTATACATAGATGAATCATATGTATTCATTAATTAGGGAGATATCAAGTCACTTTGAATTCCAAAAAAAATTACCAACTTCCTCAAAAAATCCAAAATTTCTCAAACCATCATCTAATGGTTCTATTTCACATGATACATCAGTTTGTATACTTAGTTCTCAATGGAAGGTCCTATTCACTTCAGAAATATTTTTCTCCCTTAATAACAATTTTATAATTTCCCCTCTAGCCAGATTTCTTCAAAACTAAATCCAAACTATTATATGTGGTAAAAATTTCTCAAGTCATCAGTTTTATTTGTTTCCATAAAGATAAAAAAAATAATCACATTTATTCAAGTATCTCCAATAAATACAACATTATCCCCAAGTGGGTTTAGTAATCTCCCCTTTAGATTTCCTGTGAATACTATCTCTCTCTTCTCTCACATATTGATAATAATCCCAAGGTGAATAACAAGTTGAGTTGAAATCAATATTCCTGATGAACATATCTATGAATAAATCCAATTAAAACTTAATTATGATAGTATGATGTAGAAAATAATATCAATTAACACATACAACAATTTCATCCTTATGAAAACCATTCTATAAATTCTAATTTAGGGTACTCAGTTAGATAATCACCTAAATTAGATTATACAACCACTATTCTTCAATCAATCAATAAAGACATTAAAACACATCATTACAAATGATAATATTTTTAACCCTCTACATATTAAATATCATCATTATAAATGTTTTTATTCATAATAAAAGAGAGAATTAAATTTAATAATCAACATACCTTAGTGATTGGTATTCGGATGCACACCCATTTTCATACCATAGAAAAGGGTTATAGCACTCGAATCATCAAAGAAAATAGTAATATTATATGTAGCTTCAACTTTAAGATCCTAAATATGTATCCTGATCCATATAATTTGAGTTTCTACTCGTGATACATCTACTTATTCATTCTCTTTAAAAATCATGGTAATTGATTTATATTTCTTTTAATTCCATAGAAGAGAACTTTTACCAATAAAATATAGTCCACCAGATGTGGGATTCTTGTTATATACATCAGCTTCCCATTCAGAATCTATAAAACCTTTTACATTGACAAAACCTATATTTATATATAATAAGAAACATTTATATGTGTTTAAAATGATTCTAAAAAATTTATTTTTTGTCAAAAGAAGTGATTATTTAGGATTAGATTGATATCTCCAACAAATGTTGAAAACATATATAATATGAGGCTTGGATGTTATCTAGTACCTGAGACTTATAATTAATAAATTTAACTGTTTATTATTATATGTTTTCCAGTTATCTAGGTTTCTTAGTATTGTACCCACCTAAATTGGTTGGTACACTCTTGCAGATTATTGTCTATCAAACTTTTTTGATAGATCCTTAGAATATCATTCTTATGATATAAAAATGTAACAAGATTCACGGGATGTCTGAAAACCCAATAAAAAATTTCATCACTCCAAGAATTCATATTTTAGTCCTTTATTTTATTTTCCTTAATAAACCTTTACACAATCATTCCTTATTTCTAGAATAGTTAATTTCATCAAAACAAAAAATCATAAGGAGAGATGTGTCTTGGTTCTTATTTACATAAAAATACTTGTTCACTTATGCTTTCCTAAATTTCAATCTTCTTAGATATTCATCAAGATTAATATACCAAACTCCTGAATCATACTCAAAACCATAAAGTGGCTTATTTAGATTTTTAACCTTTTTTATCATATGAGTCCTGCTTAATTAAGTTAGGTTTATCCATGGGCACTTCTTCTTCAATATCACCATCCAGAAAATAATGTTTTATTATCCTTTTGGATCAATTAAAAATTCCAATCCCGGAAATAGGAGAACATGTTTCATCAAATTCATCCCCTTAAATTTGTAAATATACCTTATATACTAGTCTAATCGATTTTGATTCCACTTCAACTTTTTATCAAATATGTTCATAAAAATACTATTTTCATAGTGAATGTTTTCTAATGGGGTCTTGGAACATGTTACCATGTTCTATTCTTCTCAATTAGATTCAGTTCATTATAAATATATTGATTCCACTCCTTATTCTCAAAGACATTATCAAATATTTGTGGTGTAGTTATTGAAATCAAATTGGTGTAGCTTGTTTCCATGATTGTTCTTATGTTTTTAATTCCTTAATTATGATCAACAATAATTGTTTCAAGATAAATTTTTTTACTCAACTAAAAATTAACTCGTTTATACTTTTAGTCCTCATTGTCACCACTAGAGTAAACATAATCTATATATTCAGTCTAAATATGTGTACTCTCATTAGTTTCTCTAATAGTTTTAGAACTTACAACATCATCCTTATCATCAAGAACTATTGCGTTTTTAATTTTTTCTTCATTTTCAAAAACTATCATATCATTACTATCTAAAACCCTCTTATAACTAATGTTATAACATCTTTATGGACTTCCATGCTATGCTAACCTAATGACTATTACTTCTCCAGCTTTCTTATCAATTTTTTCCACTACTTATCCCTTTGTTTTTAATAAAATATGGACTACCAACCACTCAGAAGTTTTTGAAGTTTTTACTTATTTTACCGCATTTCATAGGTTTTCATGTCTAATATTGGTCTTAATATACATTTGTCCTTTATTATTCAAAAAATAGTAATAGCTTATATACCGAATAATCTTGAGGCGTTATGATATACTAGCATTTTTGTTTCCATATATGCTAAACATATATTAACGATTTCAAAAACACAATTATTTTATAAATCATATGAGAAAAAAACTACCCATGATTATATTAATATAAATATATTCAATGAAATAATTCTTTGAATATTCACTAAAATTTTTAGTTTTTATTCTCTTTAAAGGAAAACCTGTTTGTTTCTTTAAAAGTATTTAAAATTTCATGAATCTTTACAAGGAATATGATTTATATATCAGGAAAATGATGAATTTTATCCTTATTTATTATTATATGAAATTTATGAAATATCATTCTAAACATACTAAAATAGGTCTACAAACATCATAATGCATAAGTATAAGAGGCCTTATTATTTGAATTTCACGCCACATATAAGTTTTTTTTACCATATCACCATTTTGAAAATTTTAAATATAGTGGTAGTGTCCTATTTAAAGAAGGGGATAAGTCATATGACCTCTTTTATAATAATTTTATACATATAATTTTTTTCATTATGTCTAATTCTTCCATTCCATAAATTATTTTCTACATGTCATCTCAAATAGATATATGTTATGGATTATATAAATTAAAATAGATTACATATGGTTCTATAACCTTTAGTTACAACTGCAAAATATTTTATTCACTTGAAAAAATAATATTTTTTTTCAAAATTTATATTCATAAACTTAATCAAAAAGTTATGACACACTCAATAGGTCATGTTTTAGTCCATGAATGAATAATTCATCACTAAAGCAAATCGAATTGTTCCTAATAGTTTCCATCCCAAATGATTTGATTATTAGAAATATATAATTGAAAATTTTTATTACTTCTACTTTATTCCTTTCAACAATTTTTATATTTCTAAAATAACCAATCACATGATATGAATAACAAATATCCATAATCCTGCATTTTTTAGATTTTTATGCATTTAATTATACTTCAAATGCATTAATTTTTTTTCATTTTTGGATTTGGTTATAAATATTGTCAAATTTTATAAAATATTCGAATGATGTCGACAAATGTAACACATTAAAATGAGGTGTGACATTATTTATAAAACCTCCCATACACCTCTTTTAAAAATCCAAATATTTTTTTTATTTCAACTTTCTTCTCAAGAAGTTGATGATACTATTGAGTTCTCATCAGTGGTTATTTTATCCCACATGATTATTTCTTCCTTTTCAATCTAGGAAGATACATATTATTAAAATTATTATAATATTTACAGTCAATTATACCACAACACCACCAATCACCTTGAAGCATTCTTCTTTGAATGAAATGTTTCTAATGATTGGGTTGTTGTGCATTCTTATTTTTAGGCTTCAGATTTTTTTATCATTTCATTTTACTAAGGAATTATTTCTTGAGACCTTGATTATTATAGAAGAAAATTTAATAAATCCTTATCCATTAATATTTGAGTATACCATCTTTTTCATCAATTTTTATGGTTAATTATCATTGATAACTTCTACTAATTTATTCTAAATTAATGCTTTTTTTGTGAATTTCCACCAATATTTTCTTTAATATATTTATTTATTTGTATAACATCAGTACTTAAAAAATATCATTTGAAATATTCACCCTTTTCCCAAATCACTTTATTATAGTAACATTTGTTCTACATTTTGTTAGATTTTCAAATCATCTTCTTCTTCCTCATTTTATCCATTTCTTATTCCTCAAGAATGATTGTGGAATCCATATGTTCAAAAAAAAATTTATAAGTCCAATTATTTAATTTTTACAACTTTTTAAAAGATTTTCTTTCTTAATAAATAATTTACTTTTTTATTAATTTTTTTGAAGATTGTTTTTCCTCTCAAACTACCCAATTCCTTTAAACACATTTTCATTTCCATTATTATAGCGCATTATCCTTATTTTATATCATATTTACTATTGATTTGTGATATATCCTTTGATGAGACCACTTATTTTTCTTCTTGTGATATGAGAACCCTTTGAGAGGTATCTATGGGAGACTGTTAATCATTATTACTTTATTCACCATCTAATAAACTATATTGAACTGATATGATGTTCCTTTTTAAGGATATGGATGAAATTTTATTCATTCAATTTATTTATACTTTCTCTAGAGAATCTATCTTATTTTTAGTCTTCCTGTTAGCATCATCATTACATGATCAGATCATTTTCATGTGATAATTGGAAATAAAATAGCTACACTTTCCATAATTATAAAAATATAAAAGAAACTTTAACTCATTAATTACCTCACTGACATCTGAAGCTTCTTGAAATTGGAAAACGTTTTCCAAAAACTTATTGCATATATTCTCCATCACAAGAAAATCCATTCTTCTATTCATCCTTCAAATATTTAATCTATTTAAAGAAATCAATTTTTATTTATTTTCATTCTATTTAAGTGATACTCCTTTTATGATATCATGATTTATGAGAGTGATATCATTTTTTAAAATTGTGAATATATTAATATCTATATCTTCAATTGATTAGGACATACCATCGATCTAATATTGCAATATTGTAATCATATTTTTCAATATAGTTTAAATTTCAATATTTTATCTAAAACCAATTATTGTGATAACAATTAGATTAACACTTGTATAGAATACATCAATTATTTCATATTTTTTCCTTATAATATCTTCAAACTATTGTCTACTAATATTTAATTCTCTTTCCTTTAACTTTTTTCCTTCATTTATATATATAAGTTTCTTATAGAAAAATTAGATGATATAAAACCCTTAAATATTGACAAATAATTCTCTAATAAAGAGGGAATTAATTTATTAATAGACTTTCTAGAACATTTAATTTTTTCTTTGATAACCATAGACCAAGACAAGGTGTCACATAGAATAATGAAACCATATTGGGAAAAATTGTTCACATCATGCCCCAAAGAAAATAGTTGGGTACCATTATCGATTTCTATATACGAAAATATTTTGCATTAAACACATGATTCTCTTTGTATTTATCTAATTTCTATTTATTCATGGAATATATTATAGGGGCCCTCTAGAGAGTTAACCTACTTTAACACCAATTGTTAATATCAAATAAATTGTAATAAGTATTGGGGGTAAATTCCTGATTTTATTTTTTTTATGAAAAACACTCCAACTCCCATGCTTGTTCAATACCATTCTCTTAATAATTATATTGCTTCATAATATAAATATATGCAACGAATTTTTAATTTGGTTCACCTATTGAAAGAATGACAAAATCCCATGTGTATCATGGTTTTTATCTCATTCACACAAAAATCATCTAATTATTGATAATATCATAGGAAATTGTATGGCCTTAGAATTGTTGAAGTGGTTTTCATTCACCAGTTACAAATTATCATCAATAAAATATAATTATTCTACTTAAATAATGATCACCAATAAAATATCGAGCCTCCACATGATCAGTAATAATGTTGATATTTTTCCTCTTGTTACTAGAAACTATCTTCTTCAGATATTATTACTACGTATAAAATTTTAATCTTATTATTTCTTTTAATTTATAATTTTTATACTCATTACATCATAAGTTGAATGTAATTCCTCAAGATCCAAAACTTAAACCTTTATCATCATTTAATTTAAATTTAAATTCTTAATCAATATTTTCTCTTGAAGACTCAACATTTAATTCATTATGATAATTTGAACTATCATGGTGTTATTTATAATTTAAATCACATTTTAATATTTTTAAGAAAATCCATTTAAATCTATAGAGAACTTGGGATATTTCCTTCTGAAAAGGTTATACAAAATCCATAACATTATAAATCATTTCACATGGGTTTGAGAACTTACATGTTATACTTACAATGTGAGCATAACACTTTTAATAATGATATTTATATTAATTTATCATCACATATTGAATCATAATCCACATGGATTATGATGGTTACATATGTGAAGAACCTGTATTGCATCATTTTAATTTAGTTTCCAAATTATCCTGTAAAAACTCAAATTTTGTGAAGTATATGTATTTAAATATGATGTATATCATCTTACAAATCACTATGGTGAGAACCCAAAAACTTACTTATTACATCATATGTTTTCCTTTTCTATATTTACATATTTCTATATTTCTGGTGAGAGCATATTATAGATTCATTTATTTTGTTACACACCAAACATTCCTTTGTCATATATTACCTCATGTCTCAAACATATAATTCAATAATTAGAAATTTATTATGTATTAGTTCCTTTACGATTTACGAACATTCTAAGTATGAACATATTTTGTATCCCTACGTCTCTAAAATATATCATATTTATTCCTTTTATTATTTTTAGATATTAATATTTTCTAAACTTATTATGTATTCTATAATTAGCCATTTTTTACCTTGTCTCACTTGGATATCATAGATATCAATGGATATTTTTATATATAAAAGTCTATATAGATATTATACATTATTTCACAGGTGTATCATACATATTCACTGATGAATTTCTCATTTCTTCACATATAAAAATTCCAAGTCACTTGAAATTATAGAACCAAGTTCCTACCACCTTAAGCACTTGAAAATTACAATATAAATCAATTAAAGGTTCTTATTCACTAGATACAGTAGTTTTTATACTTAAAACTCAATGAATGGTACCTCTCCAAATAAAATAGATTTTTACAACTTGATTAATATTCTTTAATATCTTGTTTTGAAAACTTCCTTCAACACTCATTATAAACTATTAGTGATAGTACCAATTCCTACAATATATACTTTTCTTGGTTTCCAAAAATATTTTCTCTACAATAATCACATTTAAAAAAGTACTGAAAAAAATAAAATATCATCATTTTGTGGGATTAAAATAATATTATCAATAAATTATATAGTGATATTATCCCACTTATTCATTTTTATAGGGAGAGATTTCATGACACACTTTAGGAATTTTTTCTCATCATTTACTTGTTAAAAAACCAAGAATCTTGACACATAGTCAGAAATTTTACACTTCTTTTTATGATACTAGAAATATTATCCAAAATCTCTATAAATCTTGTGGATACTAGGGTTTATAGAGAAATTTTTCCTTAATATGAATCTAGAAATTACCAGTTTTTCATAAGAATATATGGAATATATAGTCTCATTGTAGACTTAAAAAGCTTAAACTCAATGACGAGGTCCTTAAGTCTACCATATTTTAGGTATTAAACATTATTATTTATATCCTAATAAACTTTTAGAGACTTAATTATATTATATTTTAAATATGGTTAGGAAATTACTTATAAAATGAATGGTTTTTCATTTCCATAATAATTTCTGTGTCCATCTTTACTAAATTCTTAAACATTGGATCTTTTTATATAACCATATTAGATAAAAATCCATGATCATTATAGCTCAATGCATCTTCCTACTTTTTTACTTCTTATTGCAGTAGTTCATTTCATAGTCATATTCTTTTATAAGTTCAAATCATCTCATTTGTCTCATTTTAATATCTTTCAGAGTGAATATATACTTCAAAATATTATGTTCCATATATATATATATATATCATATTCCACTCTAATGATTATATATCCATATTTTCTATGCAAATATTGAAACATCTAATACAAGATCATGAGTTATGTTGTTTTCTTTTGGGATATATAATTTCCTTGAGGAATATTTAAAACCTATACCAATTTTTTAAGTACAAACCATAGTAATTTCTTTAATACATTACTATATATAGAAAATACATCCTTTATCGCTGGAAAGATAATATAGATTCCTTGATTAATCACATATTTTGTTCCTAAAAGTTTTCTTCTCATTCCTTTAACAATGTGAATTTTACCCCTTTATATGTCATCTTGGTTGATAGATTATCCAACAAGAATTTTTTTCAAAAAAAAACATCTATATTAACCATATTATCCAATGAAATTATGTATCTTAGTTATATTCATTAGAATGGTCCATTCATTAACCACTATTTAAATTGAAGGTTCCATAAATATTATATTCTTTAGAGTCAATATATATATTAAAATAAAGTTGTTGAATACAAACTTCACACTTACTAAACTTCCCATTTAACTCAGTTTCTATAAGATCCACTAAAAAAATTCATAAATAGTTAAAATGTGATTTATTGATTTTATAGTGTATCAAGATATCATCAATAAAAACTAATTTTTTTGAAGATAATCTTTGGACATAATATTCATAAATTTTATAAAGACAAAAAGTTGATTTGTTAATCTAAAATGAATCATTATGTACTCATAATGCTCATAACTTGTATAATTTTTTTTCTATAATATATCATTTTTATTTACCCTTAATTAATGAAAAACAA
The DNA here is from genome assembly GCA_963277665.1 of Viscum album. Classification (NCBI taxonomy): domain Eukaryota; kingdom Viridiplantae; phylum Streptophyta; class Magnoliopsida; order Santalales; family Viscaceae; genus Viscum; species Viscum album. The sequence goes on along the minus strand of OY728133.1, from coordinate 513,304,953 downwards.
AATAGAGATCAATATTTGAGAAGTAGTGAGCCACTTGAAGTTGATTAAACTGATCACCAATGTGAATCAAGGGATACTTATTCTAAATAATAATGACATTGATTTCTATAAAATCGATGAATGACCTCATAAACCAATCATTGTTATTTATAAATAAGATAGGAATTCTCATAAGTGATATAGTATAATATATTAATCCTTTATCACACAACTCTTGTTTTTTCTAATTTAATTCCAGGACTTCCATTGGATCCATTATATAGAGAGGGTTATAATGGTGTTTACTTCAAGGATATGTTCAATTGGGAATTCCACTTTATGATCAGGTGGATATCATTGTAATTCCTTATGAAATATATCAATATTATATTATATAATAGATACAACATTCATTAATAAGATATCCTTCTCATTAATTATTTTATCTTCTTCAATAATTTCATTAATATTGACTAATTAAGGTGATTCTAGACAATATTTGGGCAATAATATCTCTCCATTAAAAATAAGGGTTTCTATTCTAGCCACACAAATTATTAAATATTTCTCTTTGTGGTAAATTCTAACCTTATAATTTGAGATACAATATATCCCAGAAATTATGTCAAAGTAAACCATATTCATAAAAATTCATTTTGTAAATAGACATCATCTATGTATTTTAATAGAGATAACCCAATGTACATTCATTGTAATAAAATTTCTACTAGGATTTTTAACTAAAAACTACCACCTTATTACATAATAGAATAATTCAATGTTTTTTGTGTAATTATGTAATATATAAATGAGTATGTATATCAAAATTCAATTATTTTAATATCTTACAACAATTTTATGATAAATATACCCACTATCATACCAATGAAGTCGTCATCTCCCACTATTGTCATTGGTTTAGCCTGATCTATCCCCCTTGAACTCTTTTTGGGTAGATTTCCTTGATGTTTTTCATATTGATTTAAATAGTGTCCCACATCATTGAAATTGAAGCATTTGAAATTTGGGGAATCTTCCTTTCCCTTGAACTCATGATCTTGATGGCCTTTATATCCACTCTTGATGCGAAATCCCGAACCCTTCAAGGAAACACCATGGGGCTTCTTTTCACAATTATTACATGTTAGAACTTTTAACCTTCACTTCTTCTCCTTTTCCATATTCCTATCTATATGGAGCTCAACATTAGTTTTCTTCCATTGGTTTTCTTAAAAAATATTAGATTTTGAAAACACTTTCTCTATCTTGTTGTCATATCTCACTATCTCTACATAAGATGAAAATTCTTGAGAGATTAATGAACATATATGTCTTAAATTACTACATTAAATAAATCATCAATAAAACATTCAATATTTCATACATAATCTGTAATATAAATTTCTAAACATTTAAAGATATCCTCATACTCAAAAACAGTTTCATCTTACTTTTTTATTAAATTTTTGAATTTCCTTTTGAAGTCATATCTTTTATTTCATGTGAAATTTCACTTAAAAAATATTTCTATAAAATAATTTCATTCAATGATGTATATATCTTTCTCAAATTTTGGTGTTTTGAATAATAGATGTTTATTGATTTGAATCTCCCCTTAGATGATATACAACCACGATAACCTCTTCTATTTCAATACGTCTGAAAGTAAAGAATATCTTATATAAACACAAAATCTGTTTCTTTGCCACTATTATATTAGCTGTTCCATTAAAACATGTAGGCTTGTTCCTACTGAATTGATGAAACAATATCAATAATTTTTGTGGGGACACATGTTATTCTATAGGGATAAATTTATTTTTCATTACCCTAGTTAAATACCCAAATATATTCATAATATTCATATGTCAAATTTCATCTTCATTGGTTTTATTTGTATGGTAATCCATATATTGATTACTCATGTAGAAAAGTATTTATTAACTATATTAGGTTCCATATATAAATAATTTTATAGACATAATCAATTCATAAATAAAACTATGTATTATAAATCATATTATATAATTACTATGAATTTACTACAAATTCAATTCAATTTTTCTATATATTTTAGAAAATTTTCTAAATTCCATAAGGAATTTTCATTGGGTTTTGTTCTGTAACTATGTTTTGCTAAATATACTTACTAAGGGTTTTACTAAAATTTCTCTAATACCGATTGTAACATCCCAACTATAGTGACCCATATTTGACGGTTTCTATTATACATTGTTATAGAATACATATGTTACAACACATAGGTTTCAATAGCTTATTTTTTCTAATGATGTCACACCCTAACATTTACATTCAGGGTATTTTATTTCTTTTTTAGGATTTTACTTTTCTTCTATCACGAAACCATACCCACAACGATACAAAAATTAGGGGAGAGAGATATTGAAAGCCTGAGTGCTGCCTCCAATAGGCCCCAAGTTAATGACAAGCACTGCGGGAATAATAAACTTTGGTATGAGTGGCATTTAGCTCTTAAAGAAACACATTGAAGAGAGATATGAGAAAAATTAAATTTTCAAAACCTTCTCAAACATGTATATAAATAAATTACAAGTGAAAACATGAAATTTCATATGGAACAAAACAAATGAAAGGGAAACTATAAGTTCCAAAAATGTAAAGGTAGCAATGACCATGAAGCCAAAACAGCTCCTAAAAAACCATGAGCTAGTAATATCCATCCACATCCCCATCCTACTCTAAGTGACCTGAAAAACAATTATTATATATATTGGGTGACCATAAAAATATACTCAGTAGGATCCTCCCTAGAGCCTCTTATGCAAAATATGAAGAAAACATTCTAAATAAAGGTGCACAACAATGAAACTAACATATCACATAAAATGGTATACTATGTTCCCAATCTCACTATGGTTAAATATCACTAATAATTGCATACAGGTGATCATATAATATAGTAATGAAACATAAAGTGTACACCTCTCCCACTTCTGCACTAGTTCATCGGTCTTCTCGAACATCACACATCCTAAGTTTTCTTTCTCAAAAAGTTATCCAACCTAAAAACCCATGAGAAATGCATCACATCCTGCTCCTCTTACATTAAATTGTCTCATAATCCCACATTACATATCTATATATAGAAACCAAGTAGTTTCTAGGAACCTCAATATCCCATATGACCCATATCAAACATTGGGTATTATACCTCAGTCCATTACAGCCCATACACCGAGTTAGTACCTCAAGCCATCACAACCTATAACTATCATACCTATAATAATACTTTGGATAATGTATATAGTAATAAATGTCTGTGAAATGAATATAAGACATCATATCCTTCTAAAAATATATATGGAAAAACTAACCATCATGCATACTATAAAATGAAACTACTAAGAGAAGAGAGCAGAGCCAGAGGTGGTAGTTAGCCATCCTTCCTCCAACCAAGATATTGGTGAAAAAAATCCTCCCAGAGTCCATTAGGTGTAAAATTCCCTAACCAACATGGATTGGATAGTGTATAAAATCAGATAATATACCTCATATATTATATCTCACAACTATACTATGAGAATAACCGAATCTTAGACTCAACTACAAATAACATTGCTCAGACTTCGGGCTTCCACTGTTAAGACTAGAAATCCTATAAGAAATCAATAATTTAAAGAGATACATTAATTATTTAGTTTCATTCTTATTATTTTCCATCCATTAGTTAATTATTAACCCATTAATTAACAAATAACAATAATCCAAATTACATTACATTAAATTTATCATTAGAGTAAAGTCCATTTTCTTTAGGCACATTCCCATCCAAGTACACAATTTACAAGATTAACATCTATTAAGTACTTTAATTCCATCACCAAATAGACCCATGGTTTAAGAATAATTTAATTCATTAGTATCATAATTCTATAAACCAGTTAATCTAGTAAAATTATTAAATTCTACCACTAATAGGAAACATACAGTCAAGCATATCCTACTACCTCAAGTAGTGTAAAAAAAGGAATTCATATAAAACAATAAACCCAACCATACATCATTAATCAGATTCGTAAGTGATATTATTAGATCTCAAAATTATATCAATGGTTAAACCCAACTTTAATATATTCCATCATCTCTGGTACCATCCCCAACACCCACATACATATCTCGATGTATCTTTTCATTACAAGAGTCATCATCTACTGCCACATCATCTGAGCCACCTCACCCATATATCACATCATCCATACCATTCTAAACCATATCTTTCTTATATCATAATAATAATATCCATATCTCATCAAAAAACATGTAGGAAACAAAAAAGAAACATCCAATAGGGAAATATTGGCCCTAAAATAAGGCATCTATCCTTCACCCATAAATGAGGTCTCATGACTACAAACTCTAGTAAATCAATCTTATCAAGAAGACAAGAAACTTAGGCCCTATAAATTTTCTTCATCAGTGATTTTTGTTTTCTATTTTGAATTAATTGATTCATTATTAATAGGTACCAAATATTGTAAACCTAATCCAACAAGTAATAAAATGTTACTAAATTAATTAAAAATGTAATTTAAAAATGCTTCCAAGCATCCTCCCATTCTCATTTATCATTCCTTTCCAATTATTTTAAAAAAAAATTCTTCAAATTATTTATCAATTCCATTAATCACATATAATAAAAATTTACTTAAACATACATAATCACATCAATTTCATTATCGTCATATTACATAAACCATCGAAAAAACATGCATCTTCTTTAAATTATTAACCCAATTAATTATCTATTAATCATGTATTTATATTATTTTCAATTTATACATGATATTCCAATCATAAGAACATTATAAAGAAATCATAGAATTGGTATCACACTACATAGAAAATCATAAGGCAAACATATATCATAGTACAAAACAAAAACATCATCAATATGTGATCATAACCAATTTGTTTAATCTGGTATGATATTATTAGGTTAATTAATTTTACATCCAAATGGAAAAAGAATGATACATTTATTATTGCACCTAAATAAAATATAAATGATTAATCCCCATCCACAAAAGCATCAACATTATTCACACGAGAATGGACCAATGTTACTGATCTTTGATCATCTCTTCCATAAGAAACTGCATCCCTCCAAGGATGTTACAACACAACTACACTAATAAAAAACTAATAAAAACCCATTATAAACATGGTAGATCATCTTCCATAGCATGTTGATAAGAAATGGGAGGAAACAATAATGATCAGGGATAACCGCTAGAAAAAAATAAGGAACGCACCTTGGATCACCATAGATCGAAAACAAAAGCCTAATGATCGATCCTCATTGCAGGAATCCCAAAATAATGAATAGGGTGTTTCTCGATTCTCTGAAATTAGGAGAAAATAGAGGGTTTGAGGAAATCCCAGGATATTACTATATTTATATATGCATTGCATAGGGGATTTACATGGCGTGTAAAGCTTACATATCGTATAAATGTTGGATTTTTGATCATACCAGAAAATAAATAACCTTTGATCATTAAATATTTATTATTTACATTCCTTGAAACACCTCATGAACCATCATCAACAAGCTATGAAAATCCAATACATGACATGAAACACTTAAACACCGTGTTTTCTCACTCTTTCAATATTTTAGTAGATGAACCCCTCTAGACTCACTCCAAGCCTTACCTGAGTACCAATAGCTTCAGAAAAATGAAAAGATACAGTGAAAATGTATCCAATACTATACATTAGGTAACTTAGAAAAAATTTTCATCCTCGACTATCTAAAACCAAACCTAGTAAAAAAGAGTTGCTTAAACATCAACCCCCTGAGACACCAGTCAAGGGTCTCATCATCGCAGGATTTATATCACTTCACTAAGAGGCAGTAAGGAAAAAAAGGAAAATAAATAGCCCTAAAAAAATATCAGAGGGAAGTTATATCTCAAACAAGAGTAAATCCACAACAAGAATAATGATGAAACTACCTCATAATTAGAAAGGTCAACATCTACAAAGGAGACAATATTGAAAGATAAGATCTAAATATCAAACAAATCAAGGTATTAAGCACCCATTTGTGTCTCACATTCTTAGGAAATTCACTCCACACCACCATTCCACCATAATACATGAACCATAGGAATAAAAATCCTTTAAAAAAACTTCTCCTAGAATTATTGAATCTACAGACGATGCTCTTTGAATGTCTCATCATCATCAATATCAATATCAACATCGTAGATGTGATTAGAGTCATCCTGAAGATAATGAGTAACTATTTCATGTGAAAAACATTGTGTATTGGGATCATATGTATTGGAAGTGTTATCTGATATGCCATGGCTCCAACATGACCAAACACCTTGAATGGACCAACAATCCTCGGATAAAGATTACCCCCACAACCACACATTTGTTCCTCATGAAATTTATTCACCTTCAGGAACACATGATCACTAATGTATAAATAAAGAGGTATCCTCCTATGAAAAAAAAACACTATTTATGATGATCTTTAGTTGTTATAATATTCTCATGATTTTTTATACTATCTATTTCATATTTTTTACAAGATCTAACTTGAGATTTTTTTCTTCTCTAATCCCATTGTAGAACAAAATTTAATGGAATGTTTGGATAAAAAAGATTAAAATGATGATATAACTATGGTGGAGTGAGAATTATTAGTGTAATAAAAGTCATACATGGGAAAGAACATCACTCGTGAACTGCTGAAATCTAGGACAAAAGAATGCAACATTTCCTCAAGAGCTTGGATGTTCTGCTCTGTATGACTTTCCTTCTGAAGATTAAATTTTTTCTAAGGCTTAACTAAGATCCAAAATCATGCCAAAGAACACTCCACACATTGGAGGAAAAATGTAGATATCAATTGGAAATTATCTTTCTCAGGTCTCTTTGGAGACACACTACCTCCTCATGACATTTCCTTGAAAAACCCTCTATTGAGATTGAATCCCTAATCTCTATAAAGTGTGTTAATTTCATCAAATGATCCACTACCACCCATATAGAATCAAATACTACCGATTATAGAGGAGTAATTGTAATAAATTCTATTTATATGTCCTCTAAATCCATTGGGAAACATCTAACAATTAGAGAAAACCACCCAGAACATGGTGTTCGACTATCACCTTCAAGTAGACCAAGCATAAAAAAACATGCTCTGTAACTGTATGATTCAACCCTGGCCACCAAAAATGACCTATCAAATATTTTTAAATTTTGGTCATGTTGGGATATATTGTCAATGTTAAACTATGGAACTCATGAATAATCATCTCACGCATCACCGAAGGAATGAAAATCCTTCCCTAGAATGACACATGGTTCTGTCCAACCTAAAACTAGTCATTAGTGTAATTGCCAAAAATAACTTGGTCCCTCCATACCTCTACCTTAAAATCCCCCAACATGGACTCCTCCACCTAGGAAATCAATGAAAATTATATAATCATCTAGAAAATACAATCACTACTACCAATCCCTCTCATATCAAGATTTAACACTAAGTTTTTACCATAAATCTCTCGGAGTTTCCATATTCAAACATGACATTAATACGTAACTTACTTCCAAAAACATCAGCACAAAATTATTTTTCTTATCATATATAAAATTTAAAAGTTGTAATCATATTATAATTCCATCCACTGATGTTGTCACATGTTCAAGTAAAACTTGGAGAATACATAACTCAAGCACTTATAGCTAGTAAAAACCAAAAAAATACTTATCGATGAGGTGATTTCACCACCACTTCCAAGAGAAAACAACCATCTCCAACTAAATAACATGGGTGTAATAGTTATTCTCATGGGGATGTACCTACCATAATCCATAATAAAAAACCGATCTCTTCTATATCAGAACACAACCCAATCCAAGAGATGAAGCATCACATGAAACCTCAAAATGATCTCGCTCCAGTAGATATTATAGGATTGAAACATTGAATAACTTCTCCTTTAGTTAATACAAATATTCCTAACATTGATCAATCGACAAGAACTCTTTATCCTTCTAGATCAAGGCTATCAGAGGTGTCGTAACCTGAGATAAATCAGCTATGGGCCTCCTATAATAGCCTGTAAGACTAATAAAACACCACTACTATTCCACTGTCTTGGGGGATTTCCAAGCCCCAACTTCCTCTATTTTTAAAGGCTTCATAGCTAATCCCAACTAGAATGATACATTAGAAAATAAAAAGACTTCAACATACCATAACTCACACTTCAACAACGTCCCAAAAAACTAATCAGGAAGAACAAGTCCCAAAATAGCATATATTTTTTTTGCACGCTCATCCTTAGATATAGAGCGAATAAGGATGTTGTCAATAAAACCCACCATGAACTTATGTAAGAACTCACTAAACACTTCATTTATCAACCCCATGAATATAACTAGATCATTTTCTACTTTGAACTAAATCATAGTGAACATAGAATTCTCATGACAACAACATAATGAAATATTCTTATTATCCTCATCCTTCACACGTATTTGATGACATCCTAACCATAAATTGATTTTTGAGAACCAACTAACTCCCACAAGATGATCAAATAAATCCTAAATATTCAAAAGAGTATATCATTGAATGGTAAAAATGTGTCTTTATACTCATAAGTCCCCATCCTATTTGGATTCATCGATATAGGAAACACTGTTAGATATAGAACTATCCCAAACAAGATCCCTTGTTGAGGTTGTAACCCTACAACCTAATCAAGAAATAAATTAGTATACTCTTGAAAAACCCTTAGAAATACTGACTATTGAACCTCCAATGATCTTAAAAAGAACTAATATATCGAGGAATATTTGGAAGGAACATTACTCTATCCCATTCTAGGGTTTCTATCACCAAAAACACCACTAACTGCCTATCAAAATCATGGAATAAGACCTACATCATGAAGCAATCCACAATATATTGCACTAAATTAAACCAATACATGCTGAAAATGATGTTATATGGATGTATCTATAAACATAAAAAATATCCCCAAGAGTGGTGCTACCCCAACACTGGCTCACAGTCCCAACATACTTTATATTGGTCATCTTGACCTCTAACTGGCATACTCAATTCCAAGCGATCCTAAAGTTTCTATACCTGAAGTCCTAAAACATGGACAAGGTAAGGTAGTGTGATGAAGTGTTTCACTCCTAAATCAAACTAATAATTTACCAATGTAGAAAATAAGTAAAGGGTACCTCGAAGGATGTATATCTCACCCGACAACGGAAACCCTAAAGGATAAAGCATACCATGACCTACTCCACAACCTCTCTGACCATGTGGACAACCACCTAACTAAGTATTCTATTCTCTATAAGGAAGGTAATGTATTGGGGATGTGATAAAACTTTCATACATCCAATATTCCAATCCTTTAATGTAACACCCTACTATTACTACCTCAGCTGAAGCTGCCACAATGGAGGAACCCAAAGTGGAACACCTGGGGCATGCTGAATGATCATAAAGTTCAGTCACTCTCACCAGTAATGACATCATCCAATAAAATACATACACATGTATGATCCCTTGGTATAATTCAGAGTTTTTCCTCCCTTATAGATATGAGATGATGTGAGATAAGACTTACTCCTTGATGATTGAAAACTAATATTTACTAAAAATCGGGAACCCCAGAGCAGAACTCTACTTTTTGAGGAATCCTGATGAATCCTATATCATTATTATCCAATTATGTATAGATTCCTCTTGAAAAAATATTCCCTTGTTATTACTAGAGATAATACTTCAATATAAATAGGTTAAACTATATTTGGATCTCTGGAGGAAAAACTTCTTCAAAATTCCACACCCTTGCCTCCTCATTGGAAATAATTCTGAATCACATGACAAAAGAATCCTGAAACAGATCCCAGATATTTACAAAATGGATATCCCCTACTTAAGTGTAAGAATGTCGTATAAACTGACCACCTTCAGGGTAAAATAAATTAACTCTACTCAGAAGTGGTTTAAAAACATGTCCCATGAAATTCCCGACTCCTCTCAATCCCCAAAGAACAATAACTGACACTGTCTCACTTCCCCATTCATAATCATAATAGCTAACATAACCCATTTATTATTCGGCGAAAAGATTAAACCGAAAGATATTTCCCCCTTATTAAATGAGACTTTTGTAAATGCATCTGAATTGGAACTCTCAATCTTCAACAGACTCTTGTTCAAAAACTCCTGGAGTCTCCTCTACCATGTGTGGCCATCCTCGACCTTTACTATTGACCGATCTTATGGAACATCCTTCTGAACATCTTCAGCGTGAATCTAAAAAGGAAATTGACCTGGATCCATACCTTTAAGTGGAACAAACTGTTTGATCTCAAAATCCTTGAATATTGAATACTTAATAATAATTAGTAAATAATTTTTTTATTGGGGGGTTTTTAACCTATCGCAAGGTCTACCCATTTCAAACACAAGCGCAAAGAAGAATTATCCATTTTCTTTCCCTAGGTATCTACCCTAGAACCAGTATCACTTCAATTAGTAGGATCAGGGAACTTATAGGTTAGTGCATCAGGTTACAATGGGCCAAAAATACCTATGTCTCATCCAATATCACTTTTTTACATTTCTTACTAAACTTACTCGAACCCATTTCCCTACCAACCCATTCAATCCCACCTATTCCTAACTCTAAACTATATCCTATCCCTTAACCCAAACCTCTGATACCACTATTTCATGACGCTTCCCCAAAAATATATTGCAATGAGTGGAGAGAGATACTAAATTCTCAATTCACACCTTCATGAGGCCTTAAGTTGGGGACTAACACTACAGGTATAATAAATATGAATATGGGAGGAATTACCCTATAAGAGAAACATGTGGAAGAGGGAGATATGAAAAATAGAAGAATGAAAAACTACTAAAACATATATATTAATGAATTACAACAGAGAACATGTAATTTCATAGAGTACAAATCATATAAAAAAGGAAACTATAAGAACCAAAAAGGTAAAGACTATAGTGACCACAAATCCTGAATAGCTCCCGCAAAACCATGGGCTAGTAATATTCGACCTAATCTCAAAACTAATCTGGTTAGCTAAAAAAATTATTTCAATATACGTAGGGTGAGAATAATAGTATATTAGTTAAGATCCTTACAGATCATCACATAAAAAAGATTAAGAAATCACGGTAAAGCACATTTATCAAAAGTGAAACTAACTCAACTATTAAATTGGTATACTATGTTCCTAGTCTTACCCTGGATAAATATCACCATGTATCACATACAATAGATCATATAATATAGTAACAAATCCTCAATGGTACCCCTCTCTTAATTTGCCATTAGTTTTCCACGCTTCCCCAACAATACACATCATAATCCATGTCTCTCCCAAATTAAGCCTACCCGAAAACACATAGAAAAGGCATCACATCATCAACCTTGTCCTTCTCATCATCTTGTAATACCAAATTACATATTCATATATAGTAACCGGATAGTCCACAAGAGCCACCACAACCCATATGATATGTAATACCCCAAGAATTTATAATTTTTTCCTGTTAGAATAAATTTTATTTTTCTGTTATCTTTCTTTATACACCACACCATGTTAAACTTACACTACACACATCATTGAGAATAGATTATTTTAAATGAAACCAGTATAGAAAAGAATATAATATCCCGATATTTAAGATATATTTAATATTTTAAATAAATATTTTCTATATCATGTAATTAATGAAAAAATAATTTAGATTGTGTTACACATTAGAATGACTTTGTTTGATAGCTTATGTTACACGCAAGATAGAGTTTTACCAAACAAAAATATATTATTCAAGTATTATTATTTATTAAAATAAGATTTAACCTATCCATTAAATTTGTGGTTATGAATATGATTAACAAATTTTTGGAAATATTTTGTTTAATTCATTTCATGATAATTTAATACAAAATAATATCAAAACAATTGAATATATATTGATTTTTTTTAAAATAACTATTTAATGATTCAAAAATAATTTTGTCTTAATAAGTTAAATAAATTTCTATTAGTGAATTATATTAATTAGATATATATTATATATTAAATAAAATATTTTTTATATTCATGAAATATAATTTATAGGCCTAATATAAGAATAAATCCCGTTATATGCTTAATAAATTTATTTAAAAAAACAATTTTGCCGCCATTTAATAGAAACCCTATTTTAAAACATAATTTTGAAAATTTTATAAATTTAAAATGTCATAATAAAATTAATTTTTTAAATTGTAATGTCAAAAATATATGAGGGATTATTTTTGTAATTCTTCTGTGAAGTTTCATTTTTTGATGAATAGTGAAAAAATGCTAAATTTTAAATTAAAAATGCTTTCTCATCTATTTTTGAAAATCTTTAAATTTTATTTTTAATTGAATTTAATGTTGAATTAGATAAATTATCCATTAATAAATCCTATTTTTTTATTCATTTTTAAAATGAAATTGGATATAAAAACATTTTTTAATTTTGAACATTGTTACTTAAAAAACTGGATTTATCATCCAGTATACTGGATTAATTTTAAATTAATTAATTTCAATTATATGATTAGAATTTGGTAAAGTCAGTTCCATATTTTTAATTATAAAAAATTATAATTTCTATTATGTTTAAATTAATTTTTTTCCAAAAATATTCATAAATGTATTTAAAATTAATTACATCGATTATGGTAAAATTAAGTTTAACAAGGGACTAATCTTTAAAATTTTGGACCATAATGACCTAAAAACTTAAAAAAATCCATTGTATGGAAATATTTAGTCCTTATACTCTATTTTATATATCATTTTTTTTATTTTACCTATTTTACAAGGAAAAAATATGGGTGGAATTCCCTTTTCAAATGTTTACAAGAATGTCACTCTGCCTCCCCTATAAAAAGGCACCCACCCCTCCCACATTTCACATATATTAAGCCCTTTGTCTCATAAAAAATTTATGCAAATAATCTCTTAGAATCCATTTACTACCTCTAGAACCCCCACTTTGGTTGTTAATTCATCTAAGGATGTATTTTTGTATAATGTAAAATGAGTTACCCAAATAAGAGGAAAGGTTCTTCAATGGTCACCTTTTTTTCATTTACATATACACACATTCAATTATTTTTATATCATTATTAAGTCATAAACTTAGTATATTAAGTATAATTATATTTTTTTATTAAAAATTTTCTACCTACACTTTCACACACATCCATCAAAATGGTAAATGCATTCATCGTTCATGTGTATGACAGACTACTGCCTCATGAACCGATGTCATTTGTTCTTTGATTCACCACATTTCAAGGTTGAAAATAATGATATATTTATAGTTTATATATTATATATATGATATTTATAATTTTTTATTCTTATTAAATTATTAGATAACTCATACCTTTATTCTTTCTATTTTGTGGGAATATGATAACATCGTTTGGGGACGAGTGGACTACCCCCTCCTCAAAGTAATATTTTTTGTTCAAAATTTACCTAGAATGTATTAAAAATGGTTTTAATAAATATATGTGACATATATGACATAAAAATGATACTATAATTATAATATCAATTTATATCATTTATTTTTTATTCTTATAAATACAAAAATGAAATGGAAGTTGCATTCATGTGTATGTACGACCTACCATCTCCATGAATGGTGAATTTTATTTATTATATCCAAATATCATGGATTATTATAAATACATATATATTGGATATTTATGGTATTTAAATCATTTTTTATATTCTATAGATGAGTAAATATTTATATAATTAAAAATAATAACAAGTACCAAGTCAAAACATTCTAGATAAACTGGGAAATTAACACCCGAAATAATGAATGTAAGGAATGATTGTTAACAATCAGGTAATAATATATTATAGGAAGATAATATATGACATTATAAATATTATTATGGTTATATTATAAGTTTATAACATTATTAAAATCATTATATAGTATGTTAAAGTATGTTCACCCAAAAAGAAACACAAGGTATGTGATTTCAACTTAATTTACATTCCATTGACACTTATTTTGTTATTATGCACCAATTAATTTTAATTTGGTGTATATAGTTCCCATTTTTCTTTTCATATCTTAATTAACCCATTATTTTATTTTCTATGGAAATATTAATAAAATCATATTCCTTATTATGTACAAATATTTGAAAAAGAATATATTTTTTTAATTAAATATATTACTTGATAAGAGGAATGAGATAGAAATAATGTGATGGGTGGGGATAAGATTTTATATATACCATAGATGCATCACCAAGTTCCCATGAGAAAAATAAGTTGTCCAAATTAAATGGGTTTCAACCCGTAGTTTTAAACTATCTTATGAATGGAATTGATAGTATATGTTTTAATGTTACTCAAACATGGTGTCCAACAGTGAAGAATTTATTTTATAGATATTTTAGTTATTATTGTTATTATATATGAGGTTTTCATATGATAATATATATTAATGCATATTATTCTTAGTTTATTGATTAAATGAAATGTGTTTCAGTAATTTTCCTTTCCATATTGATTATTTATTATCTAGTTATTTAAATGGAATATGTTCTTAGTTATTTACATTACCATGTTGGTTAATTATTATTTATTCATTATTGGTTCCATTGTAATTACCCTTAATGAGAATATGAGTTGAACCTTATTATGTTTCCTTTCTCCATGTTATGAAGAGGAATCCTTTGAATGGGTTTATAGGATACAGTTTATTAGTATATGTTATGTATTATGTTTTATTTTCTATTTTCCAATGTAATATGGGTATCATATATGTTTTCTAGTTTTTCAAAACAACTAAACTATTCGGCCCTTCAGGATTTTATTCCTTGTAGTCACACCAATGTAATAATGTAATGCACTGGCTTCAGGATTTTAGGGTCGGGGCATTATAGTTGGAATCAAATGGAGGTTTAGTAGAAACCTTGGAAACTAGAATTTGGAAAACATAGATTAATTAACATAAAACTAAAGTATACATTGAGTCTATGTAAAGAATAATATTCTAAAATTCTAGTAAGGTACATATTATATGGATATTCCTAGAAATTCTTCCTGGTTTGGATACTACAAGTGGACTTGGTTTTGGAACAGATGAACCTAGGGGCAACAACTCTAAAAAGGTGTGTCAGACCAAAATTGAGCATAACTTGATAAATGATAATGAGACTTACTATGCACCAAGTTTGAAACTCTTATGAGACAAACTTATGATTATTAATATTTTCATTAAAAACCATTATTAAAGATTTTAAATTAAAGATAGCCTTAAAAGACCATGTTTATTATTATGATATTAGTTAGGGTGAATTTTTTTAAATTTATGATAAGAGATTCACTATTTTTTGAGATTATAAATTATGTTACATAATTTTATGATCTATTATAATATATTAAATTGTTTAGAAATGGTTTCGGAAAAGAAGAATAGTATTAATACTCATGAACAATGTCATGATTTCCCTATTGAAGAAAACCAATATAGCTCTTATTATATCAGAGAAATTAATGGATATATTAATCTATATTAATAAAGTTATGGCAGATAACGTTTCTTAAATGGATAAACATATTCCATAATGAGATTATATGATTTTGGATTGGTTTATGTGATATATGCCACCATCATTTAGAGGAACTACTGAACCAAAGGTGAAAGGGAAATGGATTTATTATCTGGAGAATACACTCATGGAATTGGGTTGTGTTAAAAAGGAAAATTTTAAACTTGTAGTTTATTATATCAATGGAAATGTTGATAAATGGTGGTCATTGATACAGAATACTAGAGAGTAAGAGGAAATAGAACTCATGAATTGGAATTCTTTTAATGAAATTTTTTTGAAAAATATTTCCCTCATGAAAAATAAACTTAGATGAAGATAATTTTCCTTAGTTTAACAAAAAGTAGGAGTAATGTGTTGTAGATTATAAAGATACCTTTATAATTTTATCCCAATATTCTAGGAATTACATACATGACATAGAGTGTAATAATTTCTACTTATTTTATTCTCTTAAGACAAATATTCAAAGGGTGGTGGTTTCTAATACCTTTTAATCATACAAAAAGATATTTATATTTGATATAAAAATAGAGAATGAGTTATAAAGATCCTATAAATTCAAAGGATGACAAGAGAAGAAGAGATCTTCTAGACACCCTAGAAAAGGGAAAATTTAAAGAAGAAAAAGGGAAATAAGTATTTTATAACATGTGATAAATATAGAATGAATCACCATGAAAAATTCTTGAAAGGATTTTGAGTTTTTTATATGTGTGTGGAAAAGGGTCACTAGGGAAAATAAGGAAAATGGAAGAAGAAAAAAGTATATATTCAGTGTTACAATTGCAAGGATATGGGGAACTATAAAAATGGTTGCCCTAATCATCATGGGAATATATCTCAGAAGAAGGTAAGGGATCAAGGTCAACCATATGTAATTGACCCATCAAAAGTGGAATGGTTAATGTGATTCTATATTTTGATCTAACAAATATGTTTCCAAAGTATTTTATTAAATATGTTTTCAACATGTTATTTATGAAATATATAATAATTGTACTATAATACTTCTTTATTAAGTATTTGAGATCATTTGTTGAATGGTACCAAGAAAAATGATTTAATAAAAAGTTATCCATTTTTGAAAACACATGGTTTATGGAAATAAAAGCTGTTAAATGTTTCTAATTTTTAGATAATGATGTTAGATAAAGATATGGTTTATACATATAAAGTAATTTGAATATTACTTAACACCTTGGAACTGATTAATGATTTTTTGGAAAGTGGTTGTGCTATAATTTATGGATTTTAGAACACATTTTTATTTAAGGAATATATGTAATGAATTTTTTTTTACTTAGGGAATAAGTAAGAATTCATGTCTTTAATAATGTTTTATGTTAATTATTGTTATTACCATGTTTCAATAGAATTAATTATGTAGGTATTCACATATTGTTAACGTGATATTTAGAAGATGCTTCATGTTGATTGATGTATAATGTTAAGTTCATTTTGGAAATTCAGTGAAATTCAATCTAAACTGTTGGATCAGAATCTTTTGAAAAATTTAAACATTTATGAAATGGTTTAAATTGATCTTTAGATGAGGTTTTAGATAATATTGTATTAATTCACTATAGGATACATCTTATGCTAAGATATTAAGTAAACATAGTTCAATGTATGACTAAAGGAAAAGATTTTTCTTATAGAAATGTATCAAGTAAGCATATTTAATTATATTCTTGGATATTGAAATAATTCTTCAAATCGAGTAAAAAATGTCTTGAAACAAAAAATTTGTCCTATTATCAACATTTTTTAGTGATATCAATGACCTTTTTCATAACGGTGGTTTAAGGACTTTTGGTTATCAACATTAAACTAAAAAGGTTCTCTACCACTATCCATCAGAACATAATAGTTATATTTCTCTTCCATATCAATATTTTACTAATGTTGTCCTATTTGAATGTTTTTTTGGTGACCTTCACATTTCATTTTCACAGTTATTAATTGTATATTTTATTGACCCAGTTTTTGATATGTGTTTTTCAACAATATTATTTTCAAATATCTATCCCACAACTACCGAGATCAAATTTTAATTGAGGGGATGCAATTTATTTATGTTGGTGAGAATGTAACACCTAAATTCATTATAATAGTTTTATTTTAATTTTTTTTCTAGCTTTCTTTATATGAAACACCAAGTTAAATGTATGTTATTCATAACATTGAGAATATCTTTTTTGACACAAAACACCAAGTGCAGAAAGGAATATAACATCCTGATAATTTATGATATATTTTATTTTAAATAAATATATTTTATAGCTTGTAATAAATTCAAAACTTAGTTATATTGTGTTACATGCAAGAGAGAATTTGACCAATAGTTTTCCTTACACACAAGATCGAGTTTTTACGAACAATAACATACTATTAAAATGTTATTATTTAATATTATAAGATAAGACATAGATATTATGTTTGTTGTTATTAGTAAGATTAAATAACATTTGGAAATATATTTTTGAATTCATTGGTTTATAATTAAATAGAAATTAATATCCAAACCTATTGAATATATAGGAAATGTTTTTATAAAGAACAAATTTTATGATTCAAAATTAATTTTGTTTTAATGAGTTAAATTAATTACTATTTTTGAATGATATTAATGAAATAAATATATAATATATTCAATAATATATTTTATATATTCATTTAATTAATTTTATAGGTATATGATAAGAATAAATCCGTTTTATGCTTAAAAATTTTATTTTTCTAAAAATATAATTTCTAAACCTTTTAATAGAGAACTTGTTGATTTTGAAAATTTTATAAATTTTATATTTCCAAATAAACTTAATTTTTGAAATAATAATTTTAAAATTATCTTAGGGTGATATTTTTTTATTTTTTAAGATGTTTTATTTTTTGTGAATATTGAAAGATACTGAATTTTAATTGAAAACTGTTTCTTCATCCAATTTACATATATTGTTAAATTTAATTTAAAATTGAGTTTAAAGTAAAATTAGATAAATTACTCATAAATTAATCCAATTTTGGTCATTTTCATCAATTTTACAATGAAATTGGATAAACAACTTATCAAACTTTTGACCTTTTTTAATTTAAAAAACCGCACTGTCATCACATTTTTGGGATTAGTTTTAAATTAATTTATACAACTTATGTTATTGGAATTTGTAAAAATGGATTAAATATTTATAATAATAATTATTTATAATTTATAATAATTTCAACTGATTTATTGGCCAAAAATATTAGTGAATGCAGTTAAAATTAATTTCAGCAATTAAGGTTAAATTAAGCTTAGGAAGGGAATAAAACTTAATCATAATGGGAAAAATGACCTAGAAACTTGTCTGAAATCCATTTTATGTGAATATTTACACCTTATACTCTATTTTATATAATTTAGTTCATTATGTGATTTAATTTACCTGGAAAAGTGTGGTTTAATTCCTTTTTCAAAAAAATTCAAGAATGCTTCTCCTCCTCCACTATAAAAAGGATATCACCCTCCCACATATTCACACCTCTCAAAAAAATTTTCTCAGAGAAAATCTACCCAAATAATATACTAAAATACCTCTACTAATACTATAACCCTAACATTTGGCATAGATCCAACCAATAAATATTTTGATTTAAATCAAATTGAGTATCCCAAAAAAGAGGTAATGTTCTTCAACAATCACTTTTGTTTCATTTACATATCCACCAATTCAATTTTTATTATATCATGATTATATAATAAAATAAGTATAATAAATATAAAAATATTTTTATTCTAATATATTTACTTACACTTTCACATACATCCAGCAAAATGGGATACACAATCATTATTCTTGTATACGGCAGACTACCGCCTCACAAATTGATGTCATTTGTTCTTCCATTTTCCGCCATGAAATACTGGAATTAAGGATGTTTTTATAGTTTATATATGATATTAATAATTTAATTATGCTTCTATAATTTAAAGATGACTCATACCTTAGTCTTTCCATTTTTTGGGAATATGATAACATCATTTGGGGACGTGTGGACTACCGCCTTTCAAAGAGATGTGATTCATTGACACTTTACATGGAATGTATTAATAATGGGTTTGAAAAAAATATGTTACAAATATAAAATAAATATCATACTATAATTATAAAATACATATATATCACTTAATTTTATTTATTTTAAATTTGAAAAAATTGAAGTAGCATTCATGTTTACTTACGACCAACTATCTCAATGAACGGTGCATTTGAGTTATTATCTCCAAATACTGTGGATTGTTATAAATAAATAAATAATTGATATGGAGAATATTTAAATCCTGGATTACATTATTTATATGATTAAATCATGATATAATTAATAATAACCATATGTAACATATCAAAACATACTTGAAAAACTAGGTAATTAACACCAGAAATAGTGAAAGTAATTGAATATTATTAACAAATGGGTTATAAAATATTATAGGAATGTAATATATGACATTATAAATATGATTTTGGTTATAGTATAAGTTAATAAAATTATTCAAAATATTATATATGAGTTCAATGTATATTCACCCAAAAGGAAGCACAAAGTAAAGGGATTTTATATCAATTTAGATTCTATTGAGAATTATTTGTTGTTATGCACCAATTCATTTTAAGGACTTGTATACACTGCACATTTTTTTAATATAAAGATTCAATCATAATTCATGATATTTTATGTTTCACTTTGAATTATCTCTCCCATGTGGTTTATCTTGAAAATTATAAAGTGGTAAAAGTTTTCATTGTAATCAAACTTTCTTTTATGATTGTTAAAATTGTCTTGAAACAATCACTTTATTTTAATCATTTTTCATTGGAAACATCCTTTATTATCCAAATTCTTGGAAGATGGAAATTTTTATAGCCCAAATCATATAACATTTTTATATTGGTTGTTTACTTTGATAGTTATTTCAGTTTCATGGAAAATATTGGTAAATCGATATTCTTTATTCTATACAGATATATGATAAGGCATATTGTTTATTAATTAAATAAATTACTCTATATGAGGAATGCTTTGGAATGGTAGTTACAGTTGACTGAGACATTATATATCCCCTCAATTCATTTATATTTTTTCATGATACCAATTAGTGGGCCAAATTAAATGTGTTTCTACCCATAGTTTTAAACCATCTTAGGAAAGGTCTTGATGGTATAGGTTTTCGTGTGAGTTGGACATGACATCCAATAATTAAGACTTTACATCATAGACATTTAAGTTATTATTATTATTATCCATGATATTTTCATATGATAAAATCTATGGATACATTTAATTATTATTTTATTGATTAAATGGAATGAGTATATGTTATTTACCTTTCTATATTAATTATTCCGTATCAAATTATTTTAATGGGATGAGTTCTTAGTTATTTACCTTTCCATGTTAATTCGTTCCTATTGATTCATTATTTCTTCCACTATACATACCCTTACATACTATTTTAACTCACCATTTTATGTATCCTTTCCCTAGTTTATTAATAGGAATCATTTTAATGAGTTTCAAGGATGCAATTTATTAGTCCCTGATTTGTATTTTGTTCTATTTTTTATTTTCCAATGTAATATGGGTATCATGTATGTAATTTGGTTTTCAAAAATTAATAAACTATTCGGTTCTTTATTATTTAATTCCTTATAATCATGAAAATAAAATAAAGTAATGCACCAGCTCTAGGCTTATGGGGACTGGGTGTTACAGGACATATATCAAACATCTAGTATTTTACCTCAAGCCATTACATCTCATACACTGATTATGTAACTCAATCCATCATAGCCTATAATGTTCATACCTACAATAATCTTTTTGAAACTATATCATGTGTTACATGTGTATTTAGAAACCATAATCCATCACTACCATCTATTCACATATATGGGAAAAATAACTATCTTGTATACTGTCATAAGTAACTATCTAGAGAAGAGAGTGGGGAAAGAGGGGTAGTCATCCATCCATCATACCATCAAGATGTTTGGGAAAACACCCTCCCAGATTCCATTGAGTGTGAGTTTCTCAAATCAAAATTGGTTGGGTAGCATATGAGATCACATAATATAAATGATATAATATATATCACAACCAAAATTTGTGCATGACCTAGTATTAGACTCAACTATAGCTAACATAGATCAGACTCCTAGATGCCACTGATAAGACTATACAACCTAGAAGAAATGAAGAATTTAAAGAGCGGATTATTTACTTATTTTTCCTTTTTATTATTTTCCATCCATTAGTTAATTAATTATCCATTAACTAACCATTAAAATTATTCCACATTAAATTACATTACATTAATCATCTGATTAAATTATATTCCCTCTTGATATAATCCCAACTAGTTATATAGTTTATAAGATTAACATTATTTTGAAATTTGAAATCTTGCACTAATAAACCTCATGGGTTAAGCTATCACCAAGAGGAAACATGAAACCAAACACTTCTAGCTGCCAAAAGAAATGGAAAAAATGAATGAAAATAAAACATTTAACCAGTTTTCGGATATTATATAGATTCATAAGTGTGAATCCCAGATCTCACCATCACATCAATGGGTAATCTGAGATTTAACTCATTCCATCATCTCTAGTGCCATCTCGAACACCCATATGCATACCCCGATGCATAATGCATTCACAAGAATCGACTGTTGCCACACCATCCATGCCTCTTCGCCCATATATCACATCATCTATCCCAAGATCATCTATACTAGTCTCAAATAAAAATTCTTGTATCTGGAGCACATCATAAAAGAAACTTGAAACAAAAAAAGAACAACCAATAGGGATATCTAGACCCTCAAACAAGGCATCCAACCTTTATTTATAAAATGTTCTCTCACAGCTCTAAACTTAAAGAACATAACCTTCTAAATAATATGGATAAATCAATACCTAGAAATTTTCTTTATCAAATAACCTGTTTTTTATTCAATCCTGAATTAAATAATTCATTATTCATAGGTTAAAAATATAGAAAACCTAAGGAATAAAGTTATGAAAAGATATTAAATTAACAATATTTTTAATTTAAGCATGCTTCCAAGGATCCAACCATTATCATTTATCATTACTTTATAATTATTATCAACAATAATCATAAACATGATTCACATTATATATCAATTCCTTTAATCACATGGAATATCAGTTTTAATTAAATAGGTATAACCGCATCAATTTGAATATCAGAAAATTACATCAACCACCAGATTACAAACATGCATATTCTTTATTTTATTAACCTTATTAATTACCAATTAATAATGGATTTTCATTAATTATAAATTTAAAAATGATTTTACAAGAATTATGAAATCTTAACAAAGCTTTTCATATATATCAAACTATCTAGAAAATCATGAGGAAAACAACTATCACGGTACAAAGAAACAACATTGTCACCATATGATTTCAACCAACTTTCTTAATCTGATTCGATATTATTAGTTTTATTCAATTTCCATAAAAAGGGATAAATATTTATCAATTTATGATTGCACATAAATAAAATAGAAGCAATAAATACCATACCTCAAAAGAGTCGATGTTATTTACATCATAACATACCGATATTATGGATCTCTAATCACCTCTACCATAAGAGATTACATCTCTCCAAGGAC
Organism: Viscum album; assembly: GCA_963277665.1. Taxonomy (NCBI): domain Eukaryota; kingdom Viridiplantae; phylum Streptophyta; class Magnoliopsida; order Santalales; family Viscaceae; genus Viscum; species Viscum album. Next base: position 513,281,583 of record OY728133.1, on the reverse strand, counting down.
ACTACTGCACAACTATGCTAATAAACACCTAGGAAAACACTATTTTAAATGTAAGATATCATCTTCCATAGAATGAAAATAATAAAATGGGGTAAATAAGACTGATTAGAGGGGAACCTATAGAAAATGAAGAAGGAATGAACCTTAGATCACTATGGATCAAAGAAGGAAGACCAAGGATAAATCCTCATATAAGGAATCCTTTAATTCTAAAGCAGGAACCTTTGAATTTCCAAGAATTCATAAAAATGATAGGCTTTGAGGTAAATTTGAGCCACCACTATATATAAATATGCACTACATGGAGTATTTATACAATGTGTAAAGATTTCACATCGTGTTTTCTCCATGATTCCAGATTTTAGCAGCTGCACCCCAACATACTCACTCTAAGCTTACCCCAAGCACCACTTGATGAAAAAACTTTCAATGGTTTGGTCAAGATAGATCCATGCCATTAAATTTCCCTCTATTTGTTAGTCTGTTTGGAATTTTGGTGACTCATCCAAACATTTGTTGTATACTAAAATTGATCACAACACGTCGGACCTTCCTATAGTTTTTCAGATTTATATGAGGTGGGTTCTCACACTCTAACGTGTTATTCTCCCAATTATATTGTTTTGGACTAAATATCAGTCATGATGAAACAATGTTTAGTCACCCAATGAACATATTTGAGGGGTCTAAGGGTTCTTAGATCTACAAAAGGACATGGTTGTGACTTGAGAATCATAGTTGTGACAGTGATGGATTTAAATTCCATAACACCATGATGAATATTTCACACTATGACATGTCACGGGTAGACATTTAATTTTATGAAATTAGAGCTTTAACACCTTTATTTAAAACCTATATTGGGTTAATATCGCCTTACAATCATGTGTGTTGACAAGAAAATATGACTAGGAAACTCCTATCTCACCTCCTTAAATTTTTTTCTTTCAACCTTAGGTTTTAATGATTATTTTCCATGTTAAATCCCTCGAGAACATCAAGACTACTTTATTTAATCCTTCTCCTTTTTATTTACTTCCATAAAGAGGTCTTAATGTCCTAAGGTTATTCTATCTTGATTTTTATCATGATTTTTAATGTTTTAGGTTTTATATTGGCTATTTAATTTTTATTCTTTCATCCTTGTGGTGTATTAGCACATTTATTTCTGAATGTTTTGATTTGAGGTATGTTTTATTATTGCATGAATATTTAATTTTAAAACCATGGATTCTTTCCTTAGTAAATTCATGTTTTGAACAGCCTATGATAGAATTTGTTATTTCTTTTACCTTTTTAAAATGAATTTTTATTTTCTTATATTTAATTTGAACACATGGATTTATCCTTTTTTAAAGGATAAATTCGGTTTTTATATGGATTTTCACACCGTGTGTTCAATTAATTACCTAAAGGGCTCGTTCAAAGGAATTTAGAAGTCATGGAAGTATTTTTGATTCCAAAATGGGTTTTAGAAGTTTTTTTATAGAAATTTAAGGTGTAATTGGGTTTATTTAAAATTTTTGTGTACTTTTTTATTATTTGAGATGATTTAATAAAGGATATTAGATTTGTTTTTATAAAAATAAATTCTATAATTTTTTTAAAAGGATGTATCAAAGTCTAACTTTGAACTTTATAAAGAACATTTTCTTACAAAACTACACCCTTAGAATATTCCCCATGTTTTTTAAAGTTGATGAAATATTACTTATTTTAGAAGAGTCCTATTATATCATTATTATTAAAGAGAGGGCATGTTTCTATTAGGGGTACTTAGATGTGAGGGCGTGGTTATGGTTATTTTATTATATATATATATTATTTATTATTGTGTGATTTCTTACCTCTGACTTATAAATCATTAAGAACTATGCCTAGATAGTGGGATGTATGGGTATTATAAGACTTGAAATTATCATAAATAAATATTAAATCCTAATATATTTATATTCCTTACAAAATATAAAAATAACCATCGGAATAATTTATGTGTGGTTCATTTGGAAACTTTGATACATATAAATCTTATTTGTAGATGAATTACATCACATACAACCAAATTATTCATAAATATCACCCTTCTTAGTCATGTCATACAAAATACCTTTCTTCATAGCATGGGGATAGGAAACATAATAAAGGTTGATCTCTAACCCTCAGAAAGGGTAATCAATGGAGATGTCAAAATAAAATGAGAATTAATGTCTGAAAACGATATAATAATATTTGAAAACCATACCCTACGTATCATATATTACAATAAATAAGCCATGGAATAAATATTAGAGGTTAAATATACATTAATAATAATGAAATAAATGAATATGATCTATAATATAATAACATTGTCCTAAGACGTATACTTGTAGAATACACATAAGTATAGAAAATCATTTCCATAGTAGTAAAATATTAGTTCCAAAACTATCATTAGTGGAATGGGTCGAATACCTATACAATCATTGTAGTCATGGTTTACATCCAATAATATAATATTGGGAAAATTATTTTACTGATGTTGGTTTAATTCCCATTCTATCTCTATTTATCTCATATGATGACAATTATTACCAAATACATTGTATGTAGATATTGGTCCCAACCATCATAAAATAAAAATCAAATATTTGTGTGCCATAAGATCATAAAAAATTCATCATATTAGAACCCATGAAATGACATGGGTAACATAAATATTTCATCATAAAATAACCTATGGAAAAGAAATCACTTTCATAAACATTTGATCATTTGATCATATTATAACCCAAGGAAAACAGAACATGATTCATAAAAATACTTTCCTCATAAACATAGACCTCATAGAGAAAGAATAAATATTATATCATTTTATTATATCCCCAATAAATATTAATTATCAAGAAAGTAGTTCATATTATATGGAAAAAGATTTTGAGAGATCACATTGAACATTTTTTTGAGTAAAATATTTATTTCATTTTAAAAACAATGATTTTAAAATCTAACAATTTATATAATTTTAAAGAAAAAAATATTATTTTAAAATGAACATGGAAACATGTAAATTAATCTTAAAATTATGGAGTGGTCATGATGGTGAAAAATTCCATTCATGGAGTTATGCTAAAACAATGATTCCTTTTATATTTTCAGTAAAAATTCAAAAGAACCTAATTTGGAAAATAATAAGAATATTCCTTTAAAAAAATTTAAAATTTAAAAATTAGGTTAAAATGTATTGTAAAATCATTTTATAATATTAAACATTTTCTTTAAAACATTTTTAGAGCATACAAACATGGAAGAATTTGTATTTTTGACCGAAGAGTGAAATAAAGTTATTTTTTCTTAAAAACAATTATGATCTATGAAGTACATAAAGGGAGGAAAATTAATGGAACATATGTATTTTATTGACATAAATATAGGAGGTTAAAATTGATGATTTTATTGATTGATACATTATAGTATTTCATTATCGAATGCATAATCATAAATAATGTCAATAAACCACTAGATTTTAAAATAAAACCCTTACCACTTTAATAATAATTGAATCTTAATCCCCTTGAAAGAAAGTATATTATATGTATATTTATATCCAATTATTTTCATGAGAATAGTAATAAAATATATTCATTGGTAGTATATGGACCACCCAAAATAAATAGGTGGAGTGTAAAGCATGTGTCCCACATGATTAAAAGTGAGATAAAAATCCGTTAACAGATTTGGTAATTTTTGAATAATAAGCCCATGAAATAATAACTTTCAATGATACTTTTAATATTATTATAACAATTCCATGTTTAAATCATGTTTCGGGTAAAATCTTCTTCATTTTTCTTATTTTTTAGCATGGTATTTTTGGTTATTTTAATTTTATAATGGTTACATAATTTATATATAGTTGATAATTATATAATTATCATATATATTTATTATATATAAATTTATAATAATCTATAAAATTTAGATATAGAAAACGAGTTACACCGTTCATGGAGACGGTAGGCCATAAGTGCACATGAGCGTTGCTTCTATTTTCTGGATGAGGGGAATTGAAGAATGTTAAATAAAATATCACCTTTATAAATTAATTATTATTTCATATATATTCATTAAATTTATCCTTTTTACATTCCATATAAATCATAAGTGAAAAAAACCACATCATTGTGTGAGGTTGTAGTACGTCGTACAAACGAGCAACATTATCGTAATGGCATGGAATGAACAGTAAGAAGGTTTATGTGATATTATATGTAAATAATTATAATTATCTCATATATATGATATAAATATGTTAAATATATCATTATATGAAACCATGAGATGTGATGATGGAAAATGAATTACATCGGTTCATGAGGTGATTGTCTACCATACACATGATCAACGATTTCATTTCCCAGTTGATGGAATAGAAGATAAATGTTGGAAATTACATTAAAATAATAATATAAAAGTATATGGTATATTTTTATGAAAATATATTTACTTTTTTATATAATTTTAATGGTTTTGATGAATAAATAAAATGAAAATGCATTGTTAAGGACCATACCTCTTCTTTGGAGTACCCCTTAAGGTTTACTCCTAAAGCATTATTATGAGGGTTTAATAATAAAACTATGGACTATAAGATATTGGAATGGAATTGAGAAATATATTTTTTCATTTATTTTCCAAACTTTAGGTTTTTGAAAGTTTCAAGTGGATAGAAGGTGTTCCTTTTTTATGTGGGAGAAAGGACAACCTTGGAATTTTTTAAACAAAAGTGTAACCATGTATTAAACATGAAAATAGTCCCCAAATGGGTAATTATAGAAATTAGAGGTTATAAGGGAATTATATTTCCATAAAATATAAATTTTATGAACGTTTAGGTCATGTTAACCCTTATCTTTTAGTTAAACCCCTCGGTAAACCTGTTTTAACTTTAATCATAGTAATTATTTTTTTACATTTTTTACTATTAAAATTGTGCAAAAATTAATTCAACATTATTATAGAGTATTAATTATCATTATTAAAAGTATATAATATATTTTTATAATTTCCATTCACATAATATGAAAAGTTTAATTTACCATTAATTTCACAGATGGAATTAAAAAACGGTTTCCAAAGAGAAAACTTAAATAAGTATAGAATGTTTTAATAAAAAAAGTTAATATTAATTTGATTAAACTGGACTAAATTGGGTTTATAATTTAAAAATTGAAATAATTTTATTTTTAAAACCTTTTTAAACAATATATAACTATTTAAATGCATTAAATGGAAATGTGGTTTTTAATAAAAATCGGGATTTTTCACTATTTAATAAAAAAATAATCTTTTTCAGATTAAAAAAAACCACATTGAATTAATTATTAAAATTTGATCAAAAAATTTAATTAATTTTTTAAAATACAATTTATAAATTTTATTTTATTTCCTGAAAAGAAAAAAAAATCATGGTTTAGAGAATAAAATATTTTCAAAGCATATAAAGACATTTCTAAAAATTAAGTACTTATTTATAAAAAACAATTATTTATATAAAAACATTATGATTATTTTTTTTAAGTGGATAATCTTATTAATGCAACCAAGTTTAATAGATTTTTTGTTGTTATAATATTAATTTCATATCATGGATCATTCGATCATAGTGTTGCATGTAACAGAAGCTATTAAAGAAATTAAATTTATTTTAAAAACATCTTTCATAAAATCTCAAGGTATTAAATTATACCAATATTAAAATGAATATATCCCTAATATTTCTATCAGTTTTTTTTAAGAAAATGAGGCTACTTATACCTCATTATGTACTAATGTTCCATCGTAGCTTCCTTAAGATATTGGTTTTACAATAAAACATTGACCACGTGGGTGGTACTTTTTCATAGATCTTTCTATATATGAGAAAGAATCTGCATCAGTTTTTCCTCATAAGAAATATCATGTGTTTTTGGTATGAAATTTGAGTTATGTATATTTGATGTATCTGGTATAAACTTCTTCATGATGAATATATAAAACCTATTATGAACCTGAGTGGTGTTTTTTGGAAGTGATAAGTGATAAGATATGGTCCAGATATGATAAAAAATTTCAAAGAGACTAATATAATTAAGGCATGGTTTCCCCCTCTTTTCATATCTCATTATCTTCTTCTTTGGTGAAATACTTAAAAACACTTTGTTAAAAAATTCAAATTCTAGATCATGATATCCATTGTAAGCATAACTGTTCTATCAAATTTGGGTTACTATTATGTGCAATAGAGTGGATATGACATTCTTTAAAATTTACTTTGTTAGATCAGATCCCAAAATCATTATTTTTACAACACCATCCCATTATGTATTATTTATACACTTCTTTATATGACGGTATTCAAAAAGAGACATCTAAATGCTCAAGTAAAATCTATAGTTGTACAAAAGCTTAACTAGAGGAATGTGTTGATCCCTACCACCTTTAAAATCCATAGAATATGATATCAGTATTTCATATTGGGTTTGAATTTTTCTCTTAGACTGGCCATTTTTATAAGGATTATATGTAGTGCTGAAACTCAATTCTATATAAAGTTATTGCTGATGACCTCAGTAGAACATCTCACTAAATCTGAGATCCCGATAGTATACAATAGATTATGGTACTAAATGGAAAACTTTCATAATGTAGATCCTATCATGATAATATGAATAGAAATATTTTCCTACAACGATGAAGTTTTTTCTATTTTAAGGAAATCAAATATAACCCATATATGATTATTCCCTTTATAGTTTTAAGAGTTTAATGACCAAAAACAATGTAATGTTTTACCATTTTAATTCTAGTATGGGTAATGGTTTTAACAATATCTCTCTTTATGTTTCCCACCCAAAACACAATTTCAAATATATATATATATATATATATATATATATATATATCTTTTTTACTTATAGGTTGAATAGATAACGAATAACTATGATCCTCATCCAATAGATCCTTCAAAACATGTATTCAGAGGACACAAATAGAGTTCTTGAAACTTATTACTCCATCACAATCACGATTAAACTCAAGAACATTTACATCCTTCTTCTATAACTATAGATCATTATTTTTTCCTCTTTTTTCATCACCTTTTTATATAGTTAATACTCATTTGAGAAAGATATGATTTATCACCTTAATCTTGGATTTCTATATCCATAATTTGGAAATCTATAAATATTGGATCTTTTGTGATCCACATCATGGATAAGATAGTATTATTCTTTCCACTCAAAGAATTTCACATGGCGGTAATGTGTTGATCAGGTATAATCTTTAATCATCTTGAACAATATTCTATGATGCATTTTCTAATAATTCAATGTGAATATATACTTTAAACTCTCGTTATCAGTATATAAATAATACTTTTATCTCTAAAGATAATTCCAATATATCATTAATTGAAAAATTACAATAGATAACTCCTAATAATGAGTTAAGAAATTATTTTCATGAACCTTAAATTATATTGATTCATAAGATATAGAAATTTTATTCTTTATTAGAATTCATCCCAATACCTTCTTTGATGAAACACTATATATTACAAACCCTTCTCCCCTATATGGTAATTTAAGGGTAGGTTAATTGACTAATATTCTGTTTAGTTACTTAAAATTTTCCTCACATTCATACATATAGAGGGATAAAGATCCCTTACAAGTTAAATTGGTGAGTGGATTTGATATTTATGAGAAAATATTAAAAAAATTGATAATATCCAACCACACCAAAAAATATCAAATATCAGTTACCATTGTTGGTCTAGGACAATGTTCACTTGCCTTTTAATTTGATGGAAACCTTGATATACAGTCTTTTAATATTATATTATCCAAAAATGAATCCTTTTCAATCCAAAAATTATAATTATAATTTTTTTCATATAAATTCTGAATCCTTTGGGTCTGCAATACAACTCCCGAGTGATATACATGCTTTTAATTTCCATTTTCGTATATAATAATATAATATATATATACTACCATAAAATGATCAATGTAGTCTCTAAAGAATATATTCATTTAATATATGAATATAGAGAGGGATTTAGTAAGACAAAATAGAATCACTATATATTTATAGTGTTCATGCCTTCTGTGGAATGTTTCGTTTGGTATATCCTCATTCTTAACCCTCAAATGATGACATACATAATGAAGGTCAATCTTGGAAAAGTATTTTTATATTCATGCAAGTCATCAATACATGGTAGAGGATACTTGTTCTTAATTCTGATATTGTTCATATCTCAATAATCAATATAGAGTGGCATTGATCGGTATTTATTATAAACAAAAATAATACATGCACCCCAAGGTGACTCAATTGAATGTATAAATACCTTGTCAAGATTCTCCTAGAGATTCTTATTCAATTATTTTAACTAAATTGGGGATGTTCTATGAGGAATCTTTGAAATAGGTGTGGCACTAGGTTTGTATTCAATTGGGAACTCAACATCATGTTTTAGTGTAACACTAGGAAACTATCCTAGAAAGTCATAAAAATCTCCAAATCCAAACGAATATCAACGATGTTGAGTTTATCCCAAAACATCTGAGGTAAATTTCATTTTGAATTAGAATAAGTTCATATACAATAGATGTGATCACCATTGGATGTTCATATCAATCATCACATTGATAGATGATCATAGGTAGGGTTAGAATATCAAAATTGAATTCCTTTCCTTATTACTTAATGATGGACTTATGTAGAGAATGCCAATCCATGACTATGATAACATTAAATTCAATGATAGGGATAATAATTAGTTTTTTTGGAAGCACATTTCAGCAAAATTCAACCAGAGAAGAATCATAGACATGATATGTGTTCATAATACCTTTTGTGGTTATTAATTCTAATTTAAAATCTAATAATATAGAAAATGAATTAACATTCCTAAGTACTATAAATTATATAAGTGGATTCATATAACTTATATCAAATAATATAATTCAATATTTTAGCCTCTTCACAATGAATCTATCATCTTATCATAATTCCCATTCTAAAACAAAAATTAATATTATGAACATTTGGAATTATTGATTACAGTGATCAATCAAGAAAAATAATTTATAAGTTTTATAAACCATGACATCAAGTTTCCAATCTATGACAGCTTGGGTTTAACCTAGGTCACTCATGGTAATTTTCTATTCAATTACTTCATAATGGTTCATAAAGATTTTTAAAATTTTAAAAACATATCCCCTAAGGGTGTTAAATTAGGTGTGAAACAAGGTCCAATATCATACACCATGAGATGATTGAGTCAAATCCCAATGGGTCATTTTTAGATTTAATACCCCTAGGTACATCTGTTAGACAGACACATCCAGTTGTATTATTCAGAAAATTATTTCATTTATTTTATATCAGTCACTCTATCCTTTAGTAAAATTCTATGTCATTTTGCAAAACATAGACTTATCCTTAGGCTTATGCTAAGGGATCTCACTAATTTTTTTCATCCTTTCTTTAAAAGGATTAACTAAACCCTACTCTAATACCAATTATAAATAACCTAAATTTTCATACATAAATATTACATCTTTATAGAAAAATACTCATTACATAACATAATGGTCTATGTAGGAATCATTTTGGTATAATGCCTTTGAAAACATGGATAAATATTTAACTAGTTAATAGGTGAACTATATCATCTCCATTTATTTATTACTAGAACCCATTACAGACATATCATACAAAATAACATTGTTTATAACTTGGGGAAAGGGAACATAATAATCAGAGAGATCTTATTCCTAGTAAGGGTAAACAAAGGAGAAATCAACATAACATGAGAATAAGAGTATGTGAATAAGAGAATTAAATTTGAAAAACATACCTTGCATTACATAGATCATAAAAACTTGTCATTTCATAAATATTTGAAATTAATATGACAAGAATAATAATGGAATCAGATAACATGATCCAGGGGAGAATAACAATGGTATAACACATAGATTTTTGGCATACACATAAGCGTAGAAAATTGTTTACTTAGTATTCAAGGATCATTTCTAAAACTGTCATAGTGGACCGATTTCACTCCCAAAAACATCATATTAGTCAAGGTTCACTCCCAAGACTATCATTTTGGTCAAAGTCTCTTACTAAATAGGGTACAATCACCATTCTCGTCCTATTTATCTCACAAGATGCTGATATTTACCCAATGCATTGAAGGGAGATATAGGTCCGACCCATCACAAAATGAAAATCACACATACATTTTCCATGAGATCATACAAAAATATTCATATTAAAACCCATGAAAATAAATGGGTTTTATAAAACAATCATCATAGAATAACTCATGCAAAAGAAATTAGTTTCATAAAAATTATTTCATTTCATCATATCAGAACCCATGGAAATAAGAATGGGTTTCATAAACATATTTTTATCATAATAAAACAATACATTGAATAAATAAAGATATTATTATTGTATTATATTACAATTAAATATTAATTAACATAAAATGATATCACTTTTAATGGAAAATTATTTTGAAAAATCCCTTTGAACATTTCTTGATGAAAACATCATCTCCATTTTGAGACCACATATTTAAAATATAAAAATTTATGAAATTTTAAATAATTTTTTTAAAAAATAACCATATAAATATTTAAATTATTCATATAATCATTTAGTATTTATAATGGCGAAAAATCTCGTTCATGTCGTGTACATTAAAAAGAAGATTCAATTCAAATTGTTAATAAAAATTTAAAATTACCTCATTTAGAAAATGAATTGATGTTACTATATAATTTTTTTTTAAAATTTAAAAAATTTGTAAAAAATTAATTAAAAATTAAAAAATTTGTAAAAAATTAATTAAAAAACAATATGATATTAGTAAAAAATTTCTTTAAATATTTTTTAGATAATATTGAAATTGAAGAAAAATAATTTCTGACAGAAGAAAAAAACAAAGTCAATTTTTTAAAACCTTATTTTGAAATATTGAATACATAAAGAGAGTAAAATGAAATGAACAAATGAATTTAAAAAACATAAATAGGGTATGAAAAAACTCATTATTTTATTGGGAGATATATTATAATATTTCATCATCAGGAGCTTAAACATAAACAACCCTGATAAACAAAGAGATTGTAATGTAAAACCCTTACCACTTTAGTAAATATTGAATCCTAAGCCCCATGAAAGAGAGAATATTAAATGGATATTTGTGTCCCATAATTTTCATCAGAATAATCATAAAATACACTCATAGGTAGTAAACACACCGTATAAAAGTTACATATGTATTATAAATAATGTGTCCCACAGAAATAAAAATGATATGAAAATCCCTTACATATTTTGGTAACTTTTGTGTCATAAAACCCATGAATGATTAAATTTAAATGAGACATTAAATATCATTAGAATAATTAAATTCATTAAATTAAATGAAAAAGGTGTTGTATATATACTTCATAAGGGAAGATAGATACCTAACATTACATATGTCCCAATGAAGACAATTTGAGATGAAATTCCCTTTACTTACAAAACGACTTACTTCATACACATTCAAAACTCTTGTTTAATAAATATTGGTTTATTGTAAATATATTTTAGAAACATATAATATTTATTAAAATATATATGATATTATTATAATTTTATGTTAACCTTTTATTAAATATTCTGTTTTGAAATCATGTTTCAGGTAAAAACTGATTTGTTTTTCATGTATGTTTTGGTTTTGTTTTTCTAGTCCTTTTACATTGATAATGGTTCTATAATATAAATAATTTTAACCATGATTCCATTATAATATTTATTAACCATATTTGTATTAATATTAATCAACAAAAGTTGGATATAGAAAATGAATTACTCTGTTCATTCAGACATAAGGTCATATGTACAGATGAACATTGTTTCCATTTTCACGATTAGATGAATGGAAGAAAGGTAAAAAATATATCACCATTAATGATTCATGATGATTTATTATATATAAAATAAATTTTTTAAATTTACCCTTATTAACTTTTTTGGAAATCGTAAATGAAAAACGAATCACATCACTTCGCGAGGCGGTATCCTGTTATACACATGAGCAATATTATCATATTCCCATAGAATTGATTATAATAAGTTATATGAGATATTATAATTAAATAAGTATAATTATGTCATATATATAAATATATAATATATATATATATTTATGTTAAATACCTCATTATATCCATCTGTGATATGTGGTGATGGAAAATGAATTAAATCTGTTTGTGAGACGACACTCCACCGTACACACGATCAATAGTTTCATATCCCATTTGTTAGAAGAGGTGATATATGTTGGTCATTAAATTTACATAATAAAATATTATTATATTTTATATAAATATTTTATTATATCATTATCTTTATATATTATTTTAAGTGGGTATAGGAAGAAATAAAATGAAAACTTGTTGTCAAGGACTGTACTCCTTCGTCATAGAACCGCTTTTGGTTTACACCAAAAGCCTTATTAGGAGAGTTTTATAAATAAAATAATCCTATATTATGTGGTGAAGGAAATAAAAAATATATTTGGCCACATATTTGATGAAATAAATAGTTTTTTGATGTGTGTAGAGGATAGGGGATGAGGTTCTCTTTTATAAGTGGGAGAGAGGACACACTTGGAATATTTTAAAAGAAGAAGTGCATAAATTTTTTAAACATGAAAAGCGATAACATATGGGTAATTATCAATATTTATTGGTAATAAATTATAAATATGGATATAAGGTAGTAATTTACAAGTTTTTAGGCCATTTTAAGACTTATAGTTTTAGTTTAACAACTGGTAAACACCTTTTAATCTTAATCATGGTTATTAATTTTTAATATTTTTACTATTATTATACAAAAAATGAAGTTAAAATTATTATAATGTATTAATTATTATTATTAAAAATATGGAATCCATTTTTTTCAAATACCATTCACATAAGTGGAAAATTTTAATTTAAAATCAATCCCGCAAAGGCGACGAAAAAATGTGTTCTCAAAGTGATATTTTTCATAAGTATAGAATGGTTTAATCTAAAAAAGTAATTATTAATTTGATTAAAAAACATAATTTTACAATGGAAAATTTTAAGACATTTTCAAATAACACATAACTTTTTAAATGATTTAAAAGAAATGCTAGGTTTTCAAAAAAAGCCGTATTTTTAACAATTTACAGAAAAAATAATCATTCTCAAAAATTATAAAAATTCACCCGAAGATAATATTGAGATATTAATTATAAATATGAAGCTAATTTTTTCAAATACAATATTTAAAATTTTCAAAAATTATTATTTTTTTTTTCAAAAATAAATAAGAAATCATTTTTTAGAGAATATATTTTCATAGCATATAAAACCTTAATAAAAATTAAGTACCTATATGTAAATATAATTTTATTATCTAAATCCTTTATAATTAATTTTAAAAATATTTTTATTCATATTCTTGTATCGATGTTTAATGACTAGTTTATAGTGGTGTTGATAATATTTATAGTATATCATGGTTCATTAAAGCTCGTTATTACGTGTAATGCAAGATATCGAAGAAAATAAATTGATATAAAAAATATTTATTAAAATTTTCAGGTATAAAAGGTACAAATTATACTATATTTTGTGATTATTCTCTAGCTACCATCCCTTAGTTTTGATTTCACTTATCTTGGAGATTTTCACCTTAGTTTGTCCAAATAGGGAAAAACCAAAAAATTAGGGTGTTTAGATTGCATCATGCACAAAAATATGATCGATTTTATTGTAGTATTGTTCTAAATATTTAATATATCACATAGTTGTTCCCATGATCAATGGTTCATAACTACGTAATGATTTTTCAGGTCTCCTCAATTTTCTATGATAGTTGAATAATGATTGTCTTATATTTCCCCAAACTTATTATTGTTTTTATTTTTTTCATTTTCCTCTATTGTAATTTTATTTTTGTTTTAAAATAAAAATTACCTCTTATATAATTAAAATAAAATGTTTTATATTTTTTGGGGCATTCACACTATTTTCATTCCATATTGGTACTTTTCAAGGAATTCCTTATAAATGTTTCCTCATAAAAAATGCTCCAATATTTTAAAAAAAATTAAATGAACCTTTTTTCTTGAAATATTTGACTTTCATTTTTTAAATTTAATGTCTTAAAATAAAAATTCCATATGATGGGTATTTAATAAAATGGGAAACTTATATTTTATTTTTATTTAAAACAATAATCAAGTGTATTTATGTTTGCAGTTATCCATGGGATTTTTTAAGGTGTTTAATTAGTTTTTTATCATGCTTATTATATTTTAGGTTTAGAACTCATATCACTTGGATAGAGTAGAAATTATTTTGGATTTTGTTCTGGGTATAAAATAGGATGTAAGTGAATATGTTTCTCTTGGGACATGTATATGTTTGGTTATAATTTTATTTTTATTTTGTATTTTAATTCGATTATTATATCATTCTATATTGATACTCCAACTCAACTTGAGTTGGAAAGTCTGCTGATTCATATATTGTTTTAGAATTGTATATTATTCTTATTGTATTTTTAGGTCTACTTATTTAAAAACATTATTTTTCTTATATGCATGATTCTTTAAAGTGGAGAGAGGTCATGTAGAACTTATGAGGGGATGTTTGGTGGTTATTGTTACTTATTGAGTAAAATCATTCCATATTGTATATTATTTGATACATTGGAACTAGTATCTAGCCTATGGGGGTCATGAAAACCCTTTAATACATTCCATAGAAAGGATTAGGTGACCGGGTTAGTGGTGGCCTAGGTTGGTATCGGAAAAATAGTATCAATGTGACCATGATATTTGGGGAGTAATGGTAGATTAGAGATAGGAATGTCGGAACTGAAGAGGTGGGTTCATGGAGATTCTAGTAGCTCTTTCTCATTCACAACCTAAAGTTACCATGGGATGTTTCTTTATTAGTCTTGGATTTTATATTTTTTATCCAATTATATCATTAATATTTCGGTCTTGATTATTGGTTTTTGGACTTTATTAAATATATGGGATTCTTGGATGATCTTTAATGTTTTGGTGTCAAATGGGAGAAGAAATTGGGGAAATCTATTAGCTTTTATAGTCTATAAATCCATGAAAATACCATGGGGATGATTCTTTAATGATTCCCATAGAAATCACATAGTTATAACAATATTTTGGATTCCTTTTAATCAATATATGCATATCCACTAACTATTTTTTTAAATATTATGTTGAATTTGTTTTTTTGTTGAGCTTAGGTGTTTATTATTTAGATGTATTAAGATGAGTTTTTATGATATCTATATTATTTTTAGAGGAAACATGGTTTTAAATTTTGAAAACATGGTTTAAATTTTAAGGGTGTAATTTTGAAATAAATAACTTCTTTTTAAAATTACGGTTTAAAAAACACTTTCTTTTTGTATTCTCAAAATGGTTTTAATATAAAAATTTTGAAATGGTAAATGGGTTTTTTATATTGTGTTTTATGATTTTAAATCTTGTGTGTGTTATTCTGATTCTTTTTCAAATAGGATTTTAAGTGGAATGTGATTTGATTTATAGTTTTGTGGTAAAAAATGATTTTATTTATAAAGGATTAGTTTTGAAAATTTAATCAAGGGTTATTTCGAAATGGAATAAAAATTATGTTTTTATTAGTTGTTTGAGTAATTGATAATTTAGTTTTGGAAAATGTTTTAAAATTTTATTTTGTATTTTATGAGTTGTTTTTAATAGGGTTTGGTTTTATTATTGAACTTGGAAAATATTTTGAAAGGGAAGTGGAATTGTTTAATCAATTTGAAACAACCCAGTGGAGGAAGGAGGAGTTTATCTTGTGATATATTTGAAAAGTGTATTTTTGTTTAGTTTTCTAAATAGGATGATGTGTTTTTAAGTACTGGTTTGTTTTCAATGTGGGTAAAATGTTTCAATGTGAGCTTTATTTTATGTGGTCCATTTAAACACTTAATTCGAATTTGGTGGTTTTTGAATATAGAGTGGTTTTTATAGTCTATAGTTTTGGAGGATTTAGGAATTTAGGATTGTCCCTTGGTCTATATTAGTACTGTTTAATTTGATTTGGGATACATGAATTTATTAGGTTCATTTTTTGTGTTACTTTGATTATGAATTCTAGAATGGCATTGATAAAAGTTAATAATTTTATCCCTATGTATGATAATTTTGATTAATACTTCCATTATCTACGTGTGAATCTTCAGTGGTTATAAAATCAGAATATTTAATGAAAAATAATTCCTTGGTGTGATTAAATTTAAGATGTTGATGATTATATATTATAGGAATTACTATTTTTATGCCCTATGCAGTCAAGGATTTTGAGGTAATTCTTGTTTGATGTATTTCTCTGGGTATACCCGTGATTATTTCTTATAGAATAATGATTATTTGTAAAATTATTATACCATAGTGGTGATTTGTGAATTTTCATTTTTATGTGAAGCTATCCTTGTGATGAGATTATTCTCATAACCTGTTTTACATGGGAATTATTAGGTATGTTATCTAGAAAATTAGATAGGTGTTCCCCATTCTTAGATTGATATATGGTTGGTGACTAATTTGTTTTATTGGATTCTCGAAGAGTTTGGTCCCAAGTTACTCTCTTTTTCACCATTGAACTAATGCCAGAACCCATTTTATACTTGTCGAGGTGTGTTTTAATTGTGACATCTCATTATTTAGGGTGTATTCTCCAATGGTCATATGTATATTATTTTGTGTTGTATTTTTTTTGTTGAATTCTAGTATAGTTTCTAGGAATGTTCTTATTCGTATACCCTTATGTGTTTTTAATGACATGTCTGACTATAGTGATTCAATGGCCATGGGATTTTCTATCTCTTATCTAAACATTTTTAAAGGAATTATTAATTAATATGGAGGCAACCATGGATGTTATCTTCTTTTTTTTGAGTTTTTACCCTTATCTTTGAAGTAATGGTGTATGATTTTTGGGTGAGATTCACTATTGGAATTTTTGGTATTTGTGATGGGTATTTGCGATGGGATCCTGTCGCAAATGAGATTTAGCGATGGGGTCCTGTTGGAAATAGCCTGTTTCAAAAAACGTTGTCGCAAAATATGATTTTTTGAGATGGGGAACTTCACCATCGCAAATAAGTCTCCGATTATATACATTATATAAAAATAATTCTTTTTGCGATGGATATGTCACAAATAATTTTTAAAAATATATATTTAAACTATTTACAATGGGATCCCATCACAACAGGTCCCATCGCAAATACTAAACAACCTAAAAAATATATTTAATAAAACTATGATTAATGAAAAAATAGTAATATTATTAAAATAATAAGAAAATAAAAAATATTAAAATTCTCAATATTCACAAAAAATAGAAAAAATTATAAATTATTATTATTATTATTATTATTATTAGTAAAATAAATAAACATTAAAAAATATAATACTAATAATAAATAATAAAATTTTAAAAATAAAAAAAATATATTAAATTATGCAATATTCACACCAATATAAAAGGTAGAAACTATAAATAGTTTATATTAAAAAAAATCATAAATTCAAATGTTTTTAACTTAAAAAAATCACTGGGGGTCATCTTCTAGAGGAGGTGGAGGAGCGGTAGGAGATGGTGGAGGAAACTCCACCTCTAAACTACAAGTCAGAGGACACATGTACTCTATCTGCTAATGATGCTGCTGCTGCCATCGACGCATCTCCTCCACATGTTGATGATGCTGTTGCTGCCATAGATGAATATCATCCTAGTACTACTACTACTGCTACTGCCATCGATGTATATCATCCTAGTACTACTGCTGCTGCTGCTGACACATCTCTTCATGTTGCTTCTGCAAACTCTATATAAGTTCAGTATGAGGTTTGCAACTGTTCCTGATACTGTGAGGCAGATGATGATTCCTCTCCACGGGCTCCTCAAAATCTAGATGCCAACATTGGTCCAACACTGTAATAAGTACCAGGAGTCAAATGAGAGCTGATACCAACTACTCGGCCCTTCTCAAAGCCATACTGAGTCGCATGCGTCCATGTTGCCTCTTCGAAATGGTGGGCACTTGTCTGATGAGTCATCTCATACGGACGCCCAGCCTGTGTCTGAGAGGTCACAACCCCATATTAATTCGTCAATTCCGATTTGAAATGAAAATTGTGAAAATATTATATGTAATTAGTTGTCAAACTGAATAAAATAATACTAACCACAATCTGACACTGGTGATTACCTCTAATCACTCCAATGGCTGGATCGCTGTACATCCTCTGATAAACATCATACTCTGTAATATCGGGATGCTCGACTGCCTATAGAAATGTAATCTAAACTACTTATATTTAAAGTTATATAAAATATTTAAAAAAAATACTTACCATATGCCCTCCATGTATACTAAATGTAAGGATACCAGCTCGAAGCGTCACCTCCTATCTCCCCCAGTTCTGCCGACCCAATGAAGATATACTCTGAAATCCACCACCCAACCAGTCTAAACGTAATCCATCTCAAATGTGAGATGAAATTTTCTCTTTTCGGTGGGATCTAAAAGACTCATGAAATTCTGTCACTCCTTTCTTAATGGTCGTCCTTCTTAAATTGTGAAAAAACTGACGGAAACGGCCATGCAAAAACACCTCCCATACCGCTTTGATGACGTCACACATGCTATCATCGATGGGATAGCATAAACCCCACAAATAATTTATAATATCATGTTATTAATAAAATAAATTTCAAACTAAATATTATATCTTTATGTACCATCCAATGATTGAACATGTTGATTTTCACATCAACGAGAATCTGTTCCCATGTGATCCATGGCTGAGAAAAATAATTGCTCAAGATAACGCTCCCCTTTACAACAACTACATGCGAAAAACTATGAAAAAATAAATAAATAATCTAATAATTAGTATATATAAAAATAAATTAATGAAAGTTAACTAAAATATACTGGTTACCATACCTCTATGTGCGTGGATCGAATCCAAGATGTGGATGTCGCTCGGAGATAGGGTCATGATCCATTTGAAGCCAAATCCCCCTCATCCAAAGGTAGTTCAGCCTTCTCCAACTCATGAAATAGATCAGGGTCCATCTAAAACAAGAAATTGATTATTGTTAGCAGATAGTTGAAAATAACTATTATATATAGATATATATTAGGTATGATTATTGTAACAGCCCGAGATTTTATAAGATATATTCGTTTTAATTTATTTCATATCTTCTGTTGTACGCTACACCAATATTATCTTGTGCTTTACGCAACACCGTATTAGCTTGCAGTATACGCAACACTATTCTTATATTATGTTACACACAATTTAAATTTTGTTTTATAGTAGTATTTCTACGCAAAATTGAGTGTATATATATATATATATATATATATATTAAATGTATAAATGAAATATGGTTGGATTCTGTTATACGAAACAATGAAGGATTCTTGCACAACACGCAACCCTGACTTGGCTTGCATTACACGCAATCGCGACTTTCTCGATATTGTGTGTTGTATGCAATATCAGGTTTCACTAAATAATGATATATGGTTATAATATTATTATGAACTCGCCATTATGAATAGTATTAAATACATTTGGAATTTTATAACCTTATTATTCATCTTACACATTTTCTAGAACATGGTATAAGAACAAAATAAATTTTTTCTGGTAGAATAAGTATTTTTAAAAAAAATGCAGTTTTTCCACCTTTTGAAGGCGTACCCACTTTAAATCTAGTTTTTGACATGTTTATAAGTTAGATTTTACAAAATAAAATTTTATGTTTGAATCAGGATATAAAAATTTACATTGGATAAAGTTTGGATATTTTTCTGATAACTTTCATATTTTAATGAATAGTAAAAACACGAGATATTTAAATTAAAAACTACTATTTTCATCATAATAATTTATACAGTTAAATTGTAATATTGAATGGTTTTAATGTATAAATAGAATATATTTTTACCATTTAATATAATTTATGTCATTAGCATTTATTTTACCTTGAATTTGTAGGTTAAATCAATTCAATCTTTGGTAATGTTTTAAAGAAAAAATCATTTTCTTTCGTCAAAGAGATTAATTTTAATTTAATTTCTGAAACTTTTGTGTATTGAATTTGGAAAAATGGATTCCATATTTGGAATCAGTGGGTCCAAATTATTTTAATAAGCTACTTTTTATTTTTGGGCATTATGAATAGTAACTACGGTAAATTTTATTTACCATAGTTAAAGGTAAATCGGGTAATTAAGGGTAAATATAAGATTATAAAATTACCCTAACACCTGAAAAAATTATATTGTGTGGATAAAAGTCTACCCATATCACCTACGGATTGTAATAGATTCATTTTATGGACTTGTTTCATTGAAAATAATTTTATTATTATTAAAACCAAAGAAAGTGACAACATGTCACTCTCTTAAATCTTATAAGTATATTAATATTAATTTATTGATAAATATCATGGAACTTTGAACATGAATAGTACCCAGAAATCTAATAAAATTATCTACATCATATAAATTTAATTATAATTTTTAGGGATTACATAATTATCATTAATTGTGACACAATAGTGATGCAGAAATTGTTTATCTAGTGAAAAATCAAGAATATAGATTTTATTAAACTAATAGTGACCATAAAATGCAGAAAACCCTGAAAAAAAATTATTTGTCCTATACATGTAAATCATAATCATCCAATGGTCGAATATTTGACCATTTGGAGCCTTTTAAAAGCGATTATGACACTTATATTATTTTATTTTAAATGATTCCAAAGTTGTCACCTTCATAATTTAATAAATATAACAATTTAAATATTAAGATTTTAAGATGATAAATTCTAGTAAAAGTATTATTGTGAAAGGTAATTGAGTTATATTCATCTTAGGTTTTTATTTTTAATTTTTATGCAACAAATAAGTATATTAAATTGTTATACAAAAATGTTGTATTAATTATTTTATTAAGAGATAAACCAAATAAATGGTTTTCAAAACAATACAATAAATATTATATGAACTATTTAATGTGATACACTAATTTTATAGATACATATGACCATTTATGAATCTATTAAATATTTTATTTCGAACATATCTCCTGTATATATTTTATTTAAATTCAATTAAATAGAAAGTGTCAAAATTGACACTATTGTTATTTTATAAAAATAACATATTATAAAATTGTTTAAAAATCACTAAAATATTTAAAAATTATAAATTTAAATTTATATGGTCTAAAATTTTATAAAATATCCAATTATGGACAATTAACAACAAATAAGTAATTATTTGTTATAATTTAAAATTTACAATGTTATTACCACAAATAAAATAAAATTGATTAAATAAAGATAAATTAAGTTGATAATGACCAAAATAAATTCCTAACATGTCTAAATTTTATTGGTTGATGTTATTACAAACCTATATCATCTAATCTTCGTATATGAGTCATTTTAAAAGTTTTTAAGTGGGTTGGGGATTTAATATAAACTAATATTTCTTATATTTCCAAAGGTGCCCCTCTCCTCCCTTATAAAAGGGCACCACCTCCCTCTCCTCCTTACACCAATTTGAGCATTCAAGCTCGGCCAAACCCTGCCCATTTCACATACCCACTTCTCTAGAAACATCCTAGAGGTCCTGGTCTTCTTCAAAGACCAATTTTAGTGCCCTAAGAGGAGGTCTCAAAGGGGCGCTTCAAAGAAGAGGTAATGTCCATTACCGATTCTTTCAACATTATTTCTTCTTCTACTTCTTCTTATTTAGTTGTTTCATTATTAAGTAGTAACATAAGTATCAATCATATAATGATATGATATTATAAGTATGAAACAACCCTATTTCACTATCTATCCATCCTACGGAAAATGAAATCACCGTGCATGTGTACGTACGGAATACCGTCTCCACACCGTGGTGTAATCTATTTTCCACCACCACCTTACATGGATGGGTATAATGGTGTAAGTAATGACTATATATGATTATTTTAAAGTTATATTGATTCTGAAATAGTATACATACACACTAATACAATTCCATGGGAATGATATCATCGCTCGTGCGTACGTACGGATTACCGTCTCCACGACACGATGAGATTCATTTTCCATGTTAAAAATTCATGAATGATTATAAAGTATATATAATAAGTAATAATGAAATATATGACATAATAATGCTACTAGATTTATGTACATATGTATGTATGTCATATACTTAATTCCATTCAATTCAACAAAGAAACGAAAACAGTGTTCATGCGTACGTACGGCCTACCGTCTCCATGAACGGTGTATTTCTTTCCATTTATCGATCTGTAATATATATGTATACTCAGAATATATATTATATATAAATCATGTTTTAAATTCTGGATGTAAGTAATCATGATCTAAGTAATCATATGAATAATTACAAGTTAAAACACGAACGACAAATGAAACGATTTTACCCAAAACACTACTTTAAAATGAATTTACAAAAGAACGGGTAATATAAAGTCATAAGTGAACCATATATGACATAATAAAAATGAATATTATTCATTAATAATTCAATGAAATTACTTAAATAATTATACAGGAGGTTTGGATACATACAAAGCACATCAGAACTAAGGTAAGGGATAATTATTCCAATGTCATTCTTATCCGAGATTGTTTATACGTAAGTATTTACTGGGGATATATTTTTCTTCCATGATCATAAAATGTTTTCCATAAAGTGTTTAATATTCTTCCATGTATGTTTAATGGAATTTTTACCCCTCTTTGACTTTTACTTTGTGTTATGGAAGGAATCTTTCTTTTGTTTACCATACGTGGTACTTTATGACTTTTCCGACAAAAGTACGAGGAGAATGTTTTTTTAAATTATACAACATGAAAGGATTTTTACAGTTTTATAAAGCCTTATTTTCATGAAGCTTACTCTAAAATATTTCATAACTATTTTTAACGAAATCCATTTCTTTTAAAATTACATGACATTTTGTGAAAAGATAACGATTTTGAAGAAGAAAGGGTATTTTCCTCAAGAATTCATTTCAAGTGTTTTATCAAAACAATTTTTCATCTAAGATGAAATTATTTCATATGTGTATGTTTCAAGTATCATGTCTCTATGATTTATATGGTTTCACTTTTCTTATTATGAAATGATATCCATTTCTTTTATATGGATTATGTGATGATGGAAAGATGTTTATGAAACCCATTTTATTTATTGGGTTATGCTATAATGTATGATTTATGATTTTGTGGCACACGAAAGAATGATTTCATTATGAGTGGGTGAGACCTATATCTCCCTCCAATGCATTGGGTAAAGATTTATATCTCATGATATAGACATGGATGGAACAGTAAGTTAATCAGGTTCAGTATTACAGGACATGAATGAAGAGTGAACTCGATTCAGAAAGGGACTTTGTACACTAAGATGGTCTTGGCAGCAATGCCTTGGCTACTATAGAAATCATTAAATGTGCTTAATGGATTCCACTGTAACATATTTTTTCCCATGCTATTTTATCATGATTTATTTTACATTATGATCTATGCCTTATGTACATCCATGTTTTATGTCATTTCTCAAGATTTTGATGTTTAGATTTTATGCTCATGTTTTTTTACATTCAAATGTCTAAGTATTGTTTTATGTTCTCTATGCTTACCCTTACTGAGCATTTGAGCTCACCCCTTTTATGTTTCCTTTTCCCCAGGATATAAAAAAAGATTTTAGGTAACAAAAAAATGGGGAAGATCGTTATGGGAGATGTTGAAGATCTTTCACCACGATTAGAAGATTATATTCAGAGTTTCCAAAGACACTAAACTATTGTGATCCTTGTGTGTCTGTTTTTGTTATGTGTTAATTATTCCAACAAAGTAATGTAATGTCCATGTATTTCAAGCTTTGGGTCTCTATAGTTGGTATCAAAGGAAATGTTTAGTTAACCTTTGGAAACTAGGATGCGAAAACTATAGTGATATCCCTAGAGATATTTCTAAGTTTTGTCTTGGGATGTCCCTAAGGATAAGTATACGTATAGGATATAGTCCTAGAACTATGGTAACGATGTTAGAATTTAACCTAAGATGTTAGATATTTAGGGTACTCCCCCTTTACTATGTTGTTTTCCCTAGCATGATTTTTTCCTCTCACACTATTCTTTTTGGGTTTTAGAAAATGGCTGGAAACAGGAAGATTCACGATAATGGAGGATATGACGGACAACGGAATGATATTCTTCTTGAGAAACCAAATGAAATGGGATTTGGAAGTCCAAACATCATTATTATTCCGAATCAGCAATCTCATAATATGATCAATAAACTCAACTTTGGTAAGTTTCCCGACTCAGATAATAAGAGAAAGAGGGAATTTCATGATGATCATAGAGGAAAGAAAGTTCAATTTCCCTCATGCAAATCATGTTGGAAGAAGCATCAGGGAGATTGTTTCAAAGGAACTGGAAGATGCTTTGGGTGTGGAAAAGAAGGACACAAAGATAGTAAGTGCAAAGTAAAAGGTTTAGTTAACACCATGGACAAGGATAATGGTATTGCTACGACATCAACAATGATTAGATGTTTTAAATTTGGACTGTATGGGCATTATTCAAACCAATGCCCGGAGGGAAAATCTCATGAAGAGAATCAGCATAGTTATATGAGTAGTATTTATGTTGATGATGATGAGGAGACTATAAATGATATGTGAGATGAAAGAATTGTTGAAGCTCGGTCAATGGTTTAAGAAGGTAGTGGAATTGTTACATGTTTATCAAGTGTAATGTTGTATAAGTAATCTCATGGTACTGTGGAATAAAGAGACATCTAAGGATTGTTACACTATTGTCTTTCCTTATGTTTTGAAAGTATATGATGAACAGTACTAGTGACCATGAAAGGTTATTCAGATATTTTTGGAAAGTAGATGATATGCGCATAATGAAGGGATAAAGTGAAAATTAAATTTTTGATAGTATTCATGAGCTCATGAAGGATATAAGGAGAAGGTCATATCATGGTTTGAGTATATATAATTTTTGGTATTTTGGAATGTGGAAAGATTTAACTTTTGACAGCATTCATGTTTTCACTAAGGTTCAATGGGTATTCATTTTTCAAGAGAATACATGATTAAGGTATTCACATGATTGGAATGTGACCAACAAGATATATGGGGGATAAATGATAGTATTCAAATGCTTGGTTGATGACATTTCAAGTATTCATTTTCTGTATACTATGAGATTGGAAATATTTATTTTGGATAAGACTAAAGATGGGAATGAATTTTGTTGGAAATAATTTAGTATTGATTAAGGCTAGATTTTTTTCCCGATATTATTTATAATGTAGTTTTAGAAAAAGGACAACCTGTAGGATGAGTGACAGCCCATCGCGTCGGACAAGGCTGTGGGAATCGAACCCACAACTGAAGTGCGGCTGGCCTTTATCACCTACCACTGGCCTACATGAAGTCCCTAGTTAGTAGAAACTAGTTTTATTTTAATAAGAGTTATGATATATGAAGTATAAGTTCATTTTTGAACCATATACGATTAGTCTAACCATTAGACGGACTTATAACGTTTGCTAACCTTTTGTCTGAAATAGATGGAATGAACCATCATTCTATCACATGATCTGCTAACACATCACGAATAACAAATTGAACTTCATTTCTTTAAGGGATGAAGTGGAAATTGTTCAACTCACGAACAACAGTGAGATTGTACCAAAATCATGTAAGTATTTCTTTTAATTCATCACTTTAGGGAAATGATCATGAAAACCAAACAATGATATATGGTTATAATATTATTATGAACTAGCTGTTATGAATAGTATTAACTACATTTTGAATTTTATAACTTTATTATTCTTCTTACACATTTTCTATAACATGGTATAAGAAGAAAATAATTTTTTTGGGTAAAATAAGTATTTTTAAAAAAATGCAGTTTTCCGCCTTTTGATGGCGCACCCACTTTAAATCTAGTTTTGAAATTTATATAAGTTAAACTTTACAAAATATAATTATAATTTTGAATCAGGATATAAAAACTTACATTGGATAAAGTTTTGATATTTTTCTGATAACTTTCATATTTTAATGAATAGTAAAAACACGCTATATTTTAATTAAAAACAACTTTTTTATTGTAATAATTTATATAGTTAAATTGTAATATTGAATAGTTTTAAAGTATAAATAGAATATATTTTTACCATTTAATATAATGTAAGTCATTAGCATTGATTTTACCTTGAATTCTTAGGTTAAATCAATTCAATCTTTTGCAATGTTTTAAAGCAAAACCCGTTTTCTTTCGACAACGAGATTGATTTTAATTTTATTTTTGAAACTTTTGTGTATTGAATTTTGAAAAATAGATTCCATATTTGTAATCAGTGGGTACAAATTATGTTAATAAGCTACTTTTTATTTTTGGGCATTATGAATAGTAATTACGGTAAATTTTATTTACCATAGTTAAAGGTAAATCGGGTAATTAAGGGTAAATATAAGATTATAAAATTACCCTAACACCTGAAAAAATTCTATTGGATGGCTGAAAGTCTACCCATATTACCTAAGGGTCGGAATAGATTCATTTTATGGACTAGTTTCGTTGAAAATAATTTAATTATTATTAAAACCAAAGAAAGTGACATAATGTCACTCTCTTAAATCTTATAAGTATATTAATTTTAATTTAGTGATAAATATCATGAAACTTATAACATGAATAGTCCCAAGAAATATAATAAAATTTTATACATCATATTAATTTAATTATAATTTTTAGGGATTAAATAATTATCATTAATTGTGACACAATAGTAATGCAGAAATTGTTTATCTAGTGAAAAATCAAGAATATAGCTTTTATTAAACTAATAGTGACCATAAAAGGCAAAAAACGATGACAAAAAATTATTGGTCACATAAATTTAAACCATAATCATCCAATGGTCGAATATTTGACCATTTAGAGCCTTATAAAAGCGATTATTAAACTTATATTATTTTATTTTAAATGATGCCAAAGTTGTCACCTTCATAATTTAATAAATATAAAAATTTAAATATTGGTATTTTAAGATGATAAATTCGAGTAAAAGTATTATTGTGAATTTTAATAGATTTATATTCATCATAAGATTTTATTTTTAATTTTTATGCGACAAATAAGTATATAAATTATTATACAAATATTTTGTAGTAATTATTTTATTAAGAGATAAACCAAATAAATGATTTTAAAAACAATAAAATAAATATATATGAACTATTTAATGTTCATGACTAATTTTGTAGACACATATGACCTTTTATGAATCTAGTAAAGGTTTTATTTTGAACATATATTCTGTATATAGTTTATTTAAATTCAATTAAATGAATAGTGTCAAAATTGACACTATTGTTATTTTATAAAAATAACATATTATAAAATTGTTTAAAAATCACACCAATATTTAAAAATAATAAATTTAAATTTATATGGTCTAAAATGTTATAATGTATCCAATTATGGAAAATTGACAACAAATAAGTAATTATTTGTTATAATTTAAAATTTAGAACGTTATTACCACAAATAAAATTAAATTGATTAAATAAGGATAAATCAAGTTGATAATGTTTAAAATAAATTCCTAACATGTCTAAATTTTATTGGTCGATGATATTACAACCCTATCGCATATAATCTTCGTATATGAGTCATTTTGGAAGTTTTTAAGTGGGGTTGAGATTTAATATAAACTAATATTTCTTATATTTCCAAAGGTGCCCCTCTCCTCCCTTATAAAAGGGAACCTCCTCCCTCTCCTCCTCACACCAATTTGAGCCTTCAACCTCAGCCAAACCCTGCCCATTTCACTTCCCCACCTCAATATAAACATCCTATAGGTCCTGGTCTTTTTCAAAGACCACGTTTAGTGCCCTAAGAGGAGTTCTCAAAGAGGATCTTCAAAGAAGAGGTAATGTCCGTTACCGATTCTTTCAACTTTATTTATTCTTCTACTTCATCTGCTTTAGTTGTTTCATTATGAATTAATAACATCAGATTCAATCATATAATTATATGTTATTATAATTATTAAACAACCCTATTTCACCATCTATCCATCCTTTGGAAAATGAAATCACCGTGCCTGCGTACATACGGAATACCGTCTCCACACCGTCGTGTAATCTATTATCCACCACCACCTTACTTTGATGGGTATAATGGTGTAAATAATGACTATATATGATTTTTGTAAAGTAATATTGATTCTGAAATAGTATACATACAGTCCAATACAATTCCATGGGAACGATATCATCGCTCGTGAGTACGTACGAATTACCGTTTCCACGACGCGATGAGATTCATTTTCCATGTTAAAAATTCAAGAATGATTATAAAGTATATATAATGAGTAATAATTAAATATATGACATAATAATTCTACTGGATTTATGTACATATATATGTATGTCATATAGTTAATTCCATTCAATTCAATAAGGAAACGAAAACAGCGTTCATGCGTACGTACGACCTACCGTCTCAATGAACGGTGTATTTATTTCCATTTATCGATCTATTATATATATGTATACTCTGAAAATATATTATATATAAATCATGTTTTACATTCTAGATTTAATTAATCATGATCTAAGTGATCATATGAATAATTACAAGTTAAAACACGAACGAAAAATGAAACAATTTTACCCAAAACGCTACTTTAACATGAATTTACAAAATAACGGGTAATATAAAGTCATAATTGAACCATATATGAGATAATAACAATGAATATGATTCTGTAATCAGTCAATGACATTACTTAAATAATTATACAGGAGGTTTGGATACGTACGAAGCACATCAGATTTAAGGTAAGGGATAATTATTTCAATCTCATTCTTATCCGAGATTGTTTATACGTAAGTATTTACTGGGGTTATATTTTTCATCCATGATCATAAAATGTTTTTCATAAAGTTTTTAATATTATTCCATGTATTTTTAATGGTATTTTACCCCTCTTTGAATTTTACTTTCTATTATGGAAGGAATCTTTCTTTTGTTTACCATACGTGGTACTTTTTAACTTTTCCGACAAAAGTACGTGGAGAATGTTTTTTTAAACTTATACGGCATGAAAGGATTTTAACGGTTTTATAAAGCCTTATTTTCATGAAGCTTCCTCCAAAATATTTCATTACTATTTTTAAAAAAATCCATTTCTTTTAAAATTACATGACATTTTGTGAAAAGAGAATGATTTTGAAGAAGAAAGGATATTTTCCTCAAGAATCCATTTCAAGTATTTTATCAAAACCATTTTTCATCTAAGATTACATTATTTCATATGTGTATGTTTCAAGTATCATGTCTTTATGATTTATATGGTTTCACTTTTCTTATTATGAAATGATATCCATTTCTTTTATCTGGATTATGTGATGATGGGATGATGTTTATGAAACCCATTTTATTTATTGGGTTATGCTATGATGTATGATTTCTGATTTTGTGGCACACGAAAGAATGATTTCATTATGAGATGGGTCTGACCTATATCTCCCCCCAATGCATTGGGTAAAGATTTATATCTCATGAGATAGACGTGGATGGAACAGTAAGTTATTCCGGTTTAGTATTACAGGACTGGAACGAGGGGTGAACTCGATTCAGAAATGGACTTTCTCCACTATGATGGTCTTGGCAGCAATGCCTTGGCTACTATGGAAATCATTACATGTGCTTAATGGATGCTACAATTACATGTTTTATTCCCATGCTATTTTATCATGATTTGTGTTCCATTATGATCTATGCCTTATGTACTTCCATGTTTTATGTCATTGCTCAAGATTTTGATGTTTAGATTTTATGCTCATGTTTTTTTTACATTCAAATGTCTATGGATTGTTTTATGTTCTCTATGCTTAACTGTACTGATCATTTGAGCTCACCCCTTTTATGTTTCCTTTTCCCTAGGATATAAAGAAAGATTTTAGGTAAGAATAAAAAGGGGAAGATCTTTATGGGAGATGTTGAAGATCTTTCACCACGATTTGAAGATTATATTCCGAGTTTCCAAAGACACTAAACTATTACGATCTTTGTGTATCTGTTTTTGTTATGTATTAATTATTCCGCAAAAGTAATGTAATGTCCATGTACATCAAGCTTTGGGTCTCTACAATTATAACCAGCATTTAATTGTTTCAATGTTCACCTTGATCATCATCTTCATATTTGACGATGTCAATGTCTTCATATTTCTCCTCAGCATCATCAATATCCATATGAGTTTCAGTTTCATTATCTCTTATCATTTCAAATTCATTTGTAATATCATTAACATCTTCGACACCATTGACCCTTAATTGTGCGGTGTCATTATCGATATTCACGTCTCTTTGTAAAAAATATGTATTTTGAGTAGTCTCTTGAAAAATTTCAATTCATTCTACTTCAGTATAACCACATTCAGTTTGAGTAAACTGATTTCCCTGAGATTTAATTTTTATTATGCTCTACCAATCACTAAGGTCTTTTGAAGTAGCACAATACTTTGCATTTTAAACTTGATGTGCATGTTTATCAAGTAATAATGGTTCATGTACTAAAATAAGACTTTTATATTTAATATCGACGATTCCATGAGTTAGATTAAAATTCAAGCCTCTCTCAGTATCTAACCACCCACATTTGAACATCATTATGTAATTATGTCTGAGATAACACAGCTCAATAATTTCATCTAGAATGCCATAAAAGTCACCTTCAGTTTCTCTATGATGTGATTATTTCAAGAAAACTCCACTATTCAATGTTTTTTTTGATTCCCCATATGCACATGTGTGAAATCAAAAACCATTCACCACATATTCATTATAATATTTAACCATTTTAAATGGTTGGTTACTCAATATACACAGCCTCTTATCAATTTTATCATCATGTTGAGACACCTGAAAATTTGTAAAACAATTTTCAATATAATTAATAATTTACTAAATTGATATGAAACCATCAATAATTTATCTTACCAGTTTTTGAAAACATTGAGAATTTTTTTTGTTCGGGTTCTTCAAGAGAAGATGTTGTAATTTTGTTGAATTTTTTTCATGATATGTTTATCATATAACCTACAAATAAAATAAGTTTACATAATGTAACATAATTTATAGAATAAGTGATAGAATCACTCACGGTAAAAATGATGTCATTTTTTCACAGTTGAGAAGAACATATGTGTGAGCTCTGTAATGTTCATCATCAGAAAGCCATTGTTCATGAACCCCACCGAAGCCCAGATTTGGATTATTAAAAACTGATAATTGATTTTCCATTTCGTCTTTAACATTCCCCTAGTTCTATCGCATGTGTTTGTGTTTTGAGGGATATTTATATTCAAATTAATGAGAGCAGAAAAAAGAAATTTTCTCTTGAAAATAAGCTTCAACAATTGATCCTTCAACTGATGCTTTGTTACTTACTTTTTTCTTCAATTTATGCTTTCATCTCTCAAATGGGTATATCCTTCAAAACTATAAAAGACCTCCACATTTAGCTTCATGTGGATAATGTAATATCAGATGTTCCATTGAGTCAAAGAAGGATGGAGGAAAGATTTTTTCCAGTTTACATATAATTATAGAAACATATTCTTCCAGTTTTCTTAGCGCATTTTAGTTTATTGTTGCTACAGAAATGTCTCGAAAAAAATATGATATGTCTTTTATCAAATCCCAAATCATAAAATTCAACAAACCTATCAATCCAATCAGCACATTTCTTTCCATTATAGGATGACGATCATGACTTTTTAATCCGGTAATTA
Source organism: Viscum album (assembly GCA_963277665.1). Lineage (NCBI taxonomy): Eukaryota > Viridiplantae > Streptophyta > Magnoliopsida > Santalales > Viscaceae > Viscum > Viscum album. The sequence continues at coordinate 513,249,533 of OY728133.1, read as the reverse complement.
GACAATTTTTAATGCATCTTCCCAAATTAGAATCATAGCTATCTGGATGTCTCAAAAATACAATCTACTGACAAAATAATAAGAGACTCTCTTTAGAAGGTGTATAAGCTATTTTTGGCTTCATTAACCTCTGTGATCTGATATTTTCAAATAGTTCAAGCTCTGGTCTCTTTAAAATTTGGGCAAGATCTAATCGTGCCTTTACAGTATCTTTGGTCTTACCAGGTGTATCCAAAACTGTATGAAATAAATTATCAAAATATTTCTTCTCAATATGCATGACATCCAACATGTTGCGGACCAAAAAATCAGACCAATATAGAAGATCACAAAAAATGACCTGTTTTATGCAATTATGTTCCTTCCCGAAGCCTTAAATTTTCTGTTGGTTTACTGTTGACCCAAATGTGATGGGAGGTAATGAAAATACATTGGATTTTAACTCTGTACCTGAGATCATTTAGGAGGTTCATCCCTTTCAATTCTTCCTTTTCGGAAATGAGATTTGTTCCTCCGAAAAGGATGATAGGTTGGAAGAAATCTACGATGACAATCAAAAAAGAAAGGTTTTTTCCATTGATGAGAATAAATGCTTTTTTTTCTTTCATATGTTAAGGACATGATTTCAGACCATGTTTACTCCAGCCAGATAACATTCCATATTTTGGAAATTCACTAATCATCCACATCAATTCAACTTTTAATATGAAATTTTGTTTCAACGCAACATCATATGTTCTAACACCATTACTCCAAAATGCATTTAAATCGTCAATCATGGTTTCAAATAAACATCAATATTATTTTTCAGATGTCCAGGGATTAATAAGGTCAAAAAGATATAGTCCTCCTACATCAACATCCTTGTAGGTAAATTTTATGGAGTTTTAAAGATAGGTCAACATGAATACCAACTACCATGAAAACCAAATGGACAAAAACTGTCAGTTGAAAGACACAATCCCACGTTTTGGGCTTCAAAAGAAAATACAGATGCAGACGGTCCAAATGTTTCCATGAATCACCATCATATGTATGGTTCAATATTTTATCAATTTAATTCTTGGTTTTGTGCCATGACATCTTTGACGCAGTGTTCTGAGACATAAATGAATGTTGCAAACCTGTGTGTAAGGGGGAAATATCTCAACTGTTTCACAAGAATTGATCCAGACTTCCCTAGTTGAGCTTCTTTATACCTCGATTGTCCACATGTGGGAAAACAATCCAACGACTCATTTTCACAAGAATATAAGATGCAATCATTTTCACATGCATGAATCTTCCGATAACTGAGGCCCAGATTATGAACCGACCTCTTTCTCTCATAGTAATTTATAAGAAACACGTTTCTTTTAGGTAACAGTGTTTTAACCAAAGAAAATATCTGATCAAAATAACTGTTTGACATTGCATTATCTGAATTAATAGCCATAAATTTTGCAACCGCTTCTAATTTTATTATCTTGAAACCAAGATATAATTAATCCTCAACAGACCTCAAAAACTCATAAAATTTGGATGGTTCCAACACATGAGTCAAATTAATATCATCTTGAGTATTATTTTGTTGAACAGATAGACCTACAACATCATGTACTAAATTTTGAAATCGTGATGGATCCAGAATCATGTTATTTGAAACATATCTAGAACTGTGTTCACCGTGTTGTTACCAAAAAAACATAATCTGGTTGAAAACCAAACATTAAGAGATGTCCCCCAACCTTGTCAAATGTGCTAGAAGTTCTTGGACCACTTTTTTTACAAGGAAAATTAATTGTGCCTTCTAAAACATATTCTGGTTTTTATGATGAAAATGATAAGAAATATTCAACACCTTCAATATATACAGGATTTAAATGAGAACCGTTTGGATTTCGGAGCTGATTTATCCAAGATTGATCATATAATAATGACTGTTGTCGACTTCCTAATTCCGTATTTTTCTCCAAAATATAAAATCATTACTATTTTTAAATAATTTGAAATTATAAAAACACTATCTAAAAAAAGAAGATAAATAATTACAACTACTTCTTAATAATTACCATTATTTACGGGCAACACAATTTCTAGTGGATTGACGACAACTCTTTTGTCGGACATCTCATTTACTTGCAACTTCATCCCACTGAAATTACAATGAATAATCTTCTCAGAGGTACACATATTCATTTTTGTGCATATGAAAATGTATAAGCGTACCTCTAAGCAGATTCTTCATTGTGATTTCAGGGTGAGAAAGATGCAAGTAAATTATCCATTAGACAAAAGAGCCCCATTTTCGTCGATGAATCTTTTTCTTAAAACTGTCACCACTTGATTTTTTTTAAAATGTGTTCATGTAACGCCCTGACCCCAGTTACCTAGAGTCGGTGCATTATTACATAACATTTGAATGATCACAAAAGATCATGTCTCGAAAGAGCGATTAGTTTAGTAGTCTTGGAAACACTGGATACATTCATAAAGTTTACATTACACCATAAAGTGAAAACTACAACAACATCTTGTCTCCACACTCATATCCCCTTTTACTATCCCTGTATGTGATTCATATAATACTTCTTCACATCTTGAGAAAAAGATAACATAGAAGGGAGTGAGCTCAAATTCCCAGTAAGGATAAAAATATAGCAGAAACTTTTATAAACAAGCATAAAAATTTAATGAATTGTATAACTAAAAAGAAGCCTTTTAAACTTGAAATTCAGCATAATATGGAAAAAATTAAATGAAAAAAATCCATTTACTTATTCACATGGATATTCTAGTATTCTAATAATCACATGCAATATCAATAACCACTTTCATAATGATGGAATGCATAATGCCAGACTATCATAACCACATAGCCAAGGCCTCATTCCAAGACTACAAATACGATTTTGTCAAGGCCTTGTGACAAGACACTATTTTGCCTCATGAGACCTACCGATTCATCGAGCAGCTATAGCGGGCTCCACCTATCACAAATTAAATCCAATGCATTCCTCATATGAACAAGTTTAAACATAACATAAAAATTCGTATTAAAATTACCATACGAAATGTAAATACTTTCTCCATAAACCATGAATGGTATAAAAATAACACATCCACATTCAAACATATCACCAAACCATCAACACAATATGGAAGTTTTTTATCATTATAAGTAAACTTCATATAAGGTTAAAATCCATCAAAGGATGTTGACATAGATAAAATCAAAACTATTTGAAAGAAATATCTCTTTTTTTGAAATCATTTAAAAGTCACATAACTATAAAATATAACATTTACATCGAAAATATTCTTATAAGCTTGTAAGGGAAGCTTCTACGGTTTTCTAATGGTGAAAAATAGCCGCACTCGCCGTATAAGTTAAAAAAAGACATTCTTACCTTAATTCTGTCGAAAAAGGTTAAAAAGGGCCTTGTTTGGAAAATGATAGAATGATTCATTTATAAGCTTCTTATAAAAAGACAACAGGGGTATAAATAACTATATCCTATAGTCTATAAAATATTAATAATTATTTCAAATACATTTTTAAGAAACATGGATGTGGATGATAAAGATGGCCCAGTAGATAATTACGTATAATCAACCATGGATAATGAAGAGATTGTGAAATAATCCCTTACATTGTACTTTTACTTGGTTGAGGGTAGGTTAAACTCCTATATAATGGTGAAATAATTGTTATTAAATTATACAAGAATCATATACATTAATATGATATAATATATGATCTTTTAACATTGATTTGTTAATAATATCTTAGTATTATCATTGTTTTGAGTCTTAACTTACTCCTTTTCTTTTATATTTTTTGTTACATAAGCCGTGTTTGTTATGGATAGGTTGTATATTATTCATATCCAGAATGATATCAAGTCAATAAACATTATTTTTAATCATTATATGATAATTAGTCATGAATGGATACGATGGGGAATGAATCTCATCGCGTTCGTGGAGACAGTAGTCTGTATGTACGCACGAGCGACAATATCATTCTTTTGATATTAAAATAATATATAATTTGATGGTATATCATATATAAATAATCATTATTATGTTATATTTATTATTTATATGAATTACACATCATTATTATACCCATCCCAATAATAATGTTTTGAATAACAATTACACCACGACGTAGAGACGGTAAGCCGTACGTACGAACGTTTGGTGACATGTCATTCAAAGGTTGGATAGAATAATGAATATGGTTGTAAAATATTTACAATAACATCACAATATATATAATATACTTTTTATTATTATTTTATAATGTGAATAACAATGAAAGAAGAAGTGGAAGAAGAAAGGAACTTGGAAGAGGGTGGTGAAAACATTATCTCTTCTTCGGGTTCTTCCTTTCGATTTGATCAAAAGGGATCCTTATGTTGGCTTTATGATCAAAATAATGCCTCTAGGTTAAAGTTAGGGAAGTTTAGAGAGTATTTGGGCAGGGGTTGCCCGAGCCAAAGGGCTTTGAATGTGTGAATTAGTGAGAAGGGGGAGTGCCCTTTTATAAGAGGGTGAGGGGCACCTTTGAAAAAGCTAGAAATATTATTTTATAATAAATTCATATTAGGTTCATAAGGGCTCCAAAGTGTATTATTCAAAGTCTAAGGTGGGGATGGGTCAAAATAATTTCAACCAATAGAATTTAGACAGGTTTGGGTCATTATATTAACCTTATCTTTTAGTTTTAACTCTTAGTTAATTAGTTTGACATTTACCATGTCACTTTGTATTTTTATATTATATAGTTAATAAACATACTATATACATCCAAGATACCCGAAGTGTTACATTATTGATAAAAATATCATAATATAAGTCCTTTGGCCTAACCTTTGACTTTTAGGAATAGAATACCAGTTAATAATATAATATTTGTTTTAAAAACTCATTTATGTCAATTTTGACACTATTCAATAATTGATTTTTGTTAAAGTCTTAAAAACATTATAAAATCAAACAAAAATTCATTTAAGAAATATTATAATGTCATATTAACTAATAAAATTCATTTATTTCCTCAAAATATTCAAATTATATTTATTTTAACATTTATAATACCAATTATTTGATATTTTCAATAATAAGGAAAATACTGCATCATTATTGTTTCATAAATAATATTAATTATTAAATGTATAAAAATTATAAATAAACTACAATTATGTAGGAAATAGTTTTAGCTTTCTAATAAATATTTATATTCTAAAATCCAACATATATAACTTTATGTACAAATTGTTTTCCTAAAATATATATGCTTATGTCATTATTGTATTTATTTTAACTTAATTAATATAAAGTGTCCTTATCACTTACAAGTGGATCCATGGGGTCCCAAAATCGACCACAAGATTCCCATGGTCGTAAATGTATCAACCAATAAGGTTAGGACACGTTTTAGGGTAATTTACTATTATTATAATATTATTTTTTACCCTTATTTATCAGATTTACCCTTTAACCAATGTAAATAAAATAATTACCGATGTAATTATTCAAATTGTATAAAAAAAAGTTGCCTATTTACACAATTTGGACATCCTAATTCCAAATATGGAATCCATTTTTCAAAATTCAAAACACACAAGTGGAAGAAATTAATTTAAAATAATTCCCTTTGTTAAAACAAAAAGCGTGTTTTTAAGAGATAATAACTATCAAAAGATTGACACTTGTTTATGTCCGGTATAATTGTGAAATTATGTCCAATGACCAAAATTCTATTAAATGGTAAAAATATATTCTAAATATTCTTTAAAACCACTTAAATTCATATTTTGTCACTATTAATTATTTCGATTAAAAAAGTTGTTTTTAATTAAAATCTAGTAATTTTTACTGTTTATCAAAATATAAAAGTTATCTGAAAAGTTCCTAAATTTTAGCCTGGGCTAATTTCGATATTCTGAATCCAAAAATAAAGTCCATTTTGAGAGATAAATTTTATAAAATTTAAAAAGTGGGTATTACTATTCATAACGGCTACTTTCATTTGTCATAGTGTGTTAGAATCTCGAAGTTGCGTACAACACACACTACTGTATTATTCAAAGAGAATCGTACCGTGGAAGCTTTGGGTGTCAAATTCTCCCCTCCTTAAAATAATTTTGTCCTCTAAATTTATAGAATTATACTATATAAAAATACTCGGGTGGTTCTTCATCAGAAGTTCCTCGGGTTCCCACGTTGCCTCTTCCATCTTATGGTTTCTCCATAGAACTTTCACCAGATGAGTCATCCGGTTTCTTAGAACTTGTTCTCTGGTATCAAGAAACTTGATGGGATCTTCACAATAAGACATATCGGTTTCCATTTCTAATTCCTCGTAAGTGAGGTCATGTGTTGGGTCAGGCATGTATTTTCTCAACAGTGATACATGGAACACATCGTGAACTTTGGAGAGATTTGGCGGCATTGCCAAACTATAAGCTACATCCCCAATTCGTTCTAGAATTTAGAAAGGTCCGATGTACCTGGGACTCAATTTAGCCTTCTTACCGAAACATATAACTCCATTCCATAGAGATACCTTCAAGAAAACATGATCTCTGACATGGAATTTCAAATCCTTCCTTCGGTTATCAGCATAACTCTTCTGCCTAATTTGAGCTGCTTTGATGTGCTTTTGGATTACCTTTACCTTTTCCATTGTTTCCTCCACCAGTTCTGGGCCTAAAAGTTTTCTTTCACTGACTTCATCCTAACAGGTTGATGTATGACATCTCTTTCTGTATAAAGCTTCATATGGTGCCATCCGAATACTTGAATGGAAGCTATTATTATATGAAAATTCTACCAGAGGTAAATATTGATCCCACATACCCTGAAAGTCATGTGAGAATGATCTCAACATGTCTTCTAAGGTTTGAATAGTTTGTTTTGATTTTCCATTAGTTTGGGGGTGGTAGGAAGTGCTCAAATGAAGTTCAGTACCCAGGGCTTTCTGAATACTTTTCCAGAATCTTGAAGTAAAATGGGGATCATGATCAGAAACAATCAATATGGGTACTCCATTAAGTCTCACAACTTCATTAATATATAGTATTGCTAGACGTTCTAGTGGCAGATCTTCTCTTATAGCAAGAAAATGTGCTAACTTGGTAAGACGATCAACAATAACCCATATTGCATCATTCCTTCTAGGAGTCTTTGGTAGCCCCATTACAAAGCCCATCGTAATATTATCTCATTTCCACTCTGGTATGGGAAGAGGTTGTAATAATCCTGCAGGCTGTTGCCTTCCATCTTTAAATTGTTGACAAACCATACATCTTGACTCAAAATCAGCAATCTCCCTTTTCAGGTTGTCCCACCAAAAATGTTCCTTCAAATCTCTATTCATTTTGGTGCTCCCAGGGTGTATAAAGAAATTCGAACTATGAGAATCATCCAACAATTCTCTTTTTAGATCTGGTATATTAGGAACACAACGTCTCTTCCCAAATTTCAAAATTCCATCTTCAGACACAAAGTCTCTCAATATTCCATCATTCACAGCTTTAATCTTCTTTTGAAAATCTTCATCACTGGTCTGAGAACTCTTTATCCTTTCTAGTAAAGATGGTTTGTCAACCATTTGAAAAAGTATCGATGTTTCACCTTCGAGGGTAATTCCCATATCCATATTCACTAGATCAATGCAAATAGGATCCCTTTCAATTCTCATCATGTTCAAAACTCCATTATCTTTTCTGCTCAAATCATCTGCCACCTTGTTTGCCTTCCCCGAGTGGTAGTGTATCGTGCAATCATAATCCTTGAGTAATTCAAGACATATCCTTTTCCTAATGTTGAGTTCTTTTTGTGAGAAAATATACTTCAAACTCTTGTGATCAGTATAAATCTCACATTTTTCACTATAGAGGTAGTGTCTCCAAATATTCAAAGTAAATATCACAGCTTATAACTCGAGATCATGAGTTGGATAGTATTGCTCATGAATTTTCAATTATCGTGATGCATAGGCAATAACCATATCATTCTGCATAATAACACAACTAAGTCCTTTATTCGATGCATCACTATAAATAAAGAACACATGATTCACTGATGGTAGTGTCAATATAGAAGCATTGACTAATCTTCTCTTTAGTTCTTTGAAACATTCTTATTCATTTCTATTTATTACTTATTATTCCTAATTATTACCTATTATTACAAATTATTCCTAATTATTCTTAATTAATACTAATTATTCCTAATTATTCCTATTTATTACTAATTATTTCTCTTTATTCCCACTTATTACTAATTATTCTTATTTATTACTATTTATTACTATTTATTACTATTTATTCATATTTATTACTATTTATTTTTTATTTAGTCTTATTTTTTCCTATTTATTCCCACTTATTCATATTTATTCATATTTATTATTTATTTCTATTTATTCATATTTATTATTATTTATTACTAATTATTCTTATTTATTCATATTTGTTGCTATTTATTACTATTTATTACTAATTATTAATATTTGTTACTATTTATTACTATTTATTGCTAATTATCACTAATTATTACTATTTATTACTACTTATTACTAATTATTAATAATTATTACTATTTACTGCTAATTATTACTAATTAGCCCTAATTATTACTAATTAGGGGTAATTACTATTAATAACTACACATTGCAACTATTAATTACTAATTACCACTAATTATTTATATAAATACAAATTATCGTTAAGAATTATTAATTATTACTAATTATTAAGAATTAGTACTAATAATTTCAATTTATTGTTACAAATAAATACTGATAACAAAACAATTTAAATCTAATTTAACTACATCAAATCAATAATAATTAAAATTAACATAAAAATGAAATAAATACTAAATTAATTAAAATATAAATACCTTTAATCTTGATCTCTAATTGATGTAGACGGCTTCACAACTTCTTTGTAAAAAAAATAACTCAGAAATTTTTCACTCAAAAAATAGAGTTCAGAGAGAGAGAGGAAGTGGAAATTAAGGGGAAGAGTAGAAAAAATGGATGGGGGTATATATAGGTTAGATTATTAGCGACGGGATACCCGTCGCAAATACATTTTCCCACATTAATTTCTATCGACTTTTAAAAGGGTATTTGCGACGGGTCCCACTGCAAAAAGATGCCTTTCGACACGGTTTTTGCTACTGTACAGCATCCTGTCGCAAAAACCTGTTTACTGCCGGCGGGTATTTGCGATGGGTCCCATCGCAAATACCATCCGCCTGACACACTATTTGTGACTGTAGGATTCCCCAATCGCAAATTACCTTTCTGCGGTTTGACGCACAAACTCTGCCTTACTTTTTGCGACAGGACCCCAAATCCCATCGCAAATAACCAATTATTTACGACGGGTCGAACCCCCATCACAAATAACCTCTCGGACAGACTATTTGCTATGAAAATTAATCACGTCACAAATAGACCGTCGCAAAAAAATATTTTTCCCATAGTGGTGTTTGGATTACAAACCCCTGCACTACCCTATAATGATTTATGGTTTTTTTATACATTAAATACATTTTATAATATGATTTTGAGTCATTTATAGTTTCCCTAATGTGATGAAGTTGGGAGGATATAGTGAGATAAATATTTTTTATGGTAGTGAAATGAATGATTTATTGTTAGATATGTTTATTTTTTTCGGGAATGTAATTAAGTTTAATCACGTGATTGTTTTTTTTCAGTTTGTGTCATAGATATTATGTTGTCTATTTTCGTGGTGTTCCTTTTAAAAAATAATGATTTGAGTGGGAAGTTAAACATAATGCTTTTATTGGTCATCCATTTAATCGATGAAATCCAAAATTCATATTGTATCCTTCTACATTTTTAGACTTCATATTTATTAGGACCCAAGAACACCTGAAAGACAGTAAGCTCCTAGGAAACATGGATTTTTACATAGTTCCCCACTACGATCTAAAACAAGGAGCATTCAATTGATAATGTTTTGATGCACCAAAATAACTAAGATCATTTCTTTTGGGGTTTTAGCTAGGTCACTGCTAACTACGGTCACTCCTCTTACAATGGTTTGGGTTGGATCACTACCTCCAATGTCCCCTTGCCACATGCACTCCTTCCTTTTCTCACTGATCTAAATGGGAAAATAATTGCAACACATGCTAAAAATTATCACAAATTGTTGTAGATTTACGTATTATAGATAAGTTCATTTTAACCCATGGAGGCTCTGAAGTAGTAATGCTATGATTATCTCTATGAAAAACAGAAACACCATTACATGTGATGTCATGGAATTCCATTATTCTTCCTTGGTGAATATTCCAAGTTGCATTTCTTCTAGTACGATTCGGTAACACCTCCAACCTTATAATTCTTCACCTGTAATTCTCACCCGTGTTTCCCTATATAAATAATATCTTCCTTTAATTATCATATATGGTGGTGAAAACCTTATTCCTTTCTCTTCCTTCTCAGATATGGTAGTGTATTTACACCGTAATCCTTGGTAGAAAAACATTCAAGTTTATTTATTAAATTTTTTTCAAGGAAATAATAGTGTTGATCCCCTTTCTTATCCTCCTATTATGCTAATATATGTATAAATATATAAATTTTGTAACACCCCGACCACAATTACCTTGAGTCGGTACATTGTTATATAGTATTGTCATGATCACAAAGGGATCAAATCCCAAAAGACCGGTCAGTTTAATATTATTGGAAACAAGATTCATACTTAAGTTCAAATTTACAACATGAAAATAAATACAGCATTAATTTATTCAATTAGAAACATCCATGCCCCTAGATTATGCCTCCAAGACACTCAAAACCAACTTCTTAATATCTTGGGAAAATTAAACATAAGAAGTGGGTGAGCTCAAATTCTCAGTAAGGGTAAGCCATACAACAGAAGATAACATAAACAATAGGCATAGTGAATAATAGAAAACAAATACCTTTACAAATAATAAAAATGAGCACTTTATGGAAGGAATATGAGATGAGTAAATAATACCATAATAAAACATAGTCATGGGTATTCTACTACTCGAATAACCACATTAACCATCAATAATATTTTCATAATGAGGGAATGTATAATGTCGGAAATTCTAAAACATCTTTTCAAGGCCTTGGCCAACACGTCTAAAAATGATTTAGGCCTCGACCAAACTATATATCAAATTGGGGAATGCCTTGGACAATTCCATGTCTAATTGTCTCTTGAGACCTACCGATGCATCGAGAAGCTATAACAGGCTCCACCCGTCACATATTAAGTCCAATACATTCCTCATATAAAAAGGTTGAAACATAACACAAACATTCGTAATAAAACTAGCATACAAAATGTTAATACTTTTACTATAAACCATGAATGGTATAAAAATAACACATCCAAAGTCAAACATATAACCAAACCTTCAATACAATATGGAAGATTTGTATCATAAAAAATCAACTTAAAACAAGTTTAAAATCCAACAAAGGATGTTAACATAGATGAAATGAAAACTATATGAAAGAAATAACTCTTTCTATTTTGAAACCATTTAAGAGTCACATAATTATAAATGAAAACATTTATTTCTAAAATATTCTTATAATATTGTAATGGAAGCTTCAATTATGTTATAATGACGGAAAATAGCCGCACCCACCATATAAGTTAAAAAAACATTCTTAGCTTAATGTTGTCAAAAAGGTCATACAGTACATTGTTTGGAAAATGACGGAAAGATTCCTTTAAAAACATATAAGGTCAAATAAGAGTATAAATGACTTTATCCTAGAGTCAAGTAATTCGTAAAAATGTTTTGAAATACATTTTTAAGAAACATGAATGTGGATGATAAAGATGTCCCAGTAGATACACACGTATAAAACAACCTTGGATAATAAAGAGATTGTGAAATTAACCCTTACCTTGTACTTTTCCTTGGTATAGGGACGTTTGACCTCATGTATAATGGTGAAATCATCGTTATTAAATTATACAAGAACCATATACATTAATATGATATCATATATGATCTTCTAATAATGCTTTGTTAATTATATTTTAGTATTATCGTCATTTCAGGTGTTAACTGATTCGTCTTCCATTATATTATTTCTTATGTGAGTCATGTTTTTGATGGATAAAATATATCTTATTCATATCTATAATGATATTAAGTTCTTAAAAATTATTTTTAATCATAAAATAAAAATTATTCTTGAATGGTTACGAAGGGAAAATGAATCTCATTGCATTCGTAGAGACGGTAATCCGTATGTACGCCTGAGCAACAATATCATTATTTTGATGTTAAAATAGTTTATAAATCGATGTTATATCATATATAAAAAATAATTAAGATGTTATATTTTTTATTTAAATTAATTATACATCATTATTATACCCATCCAAAAAATAATGTATTGAATAACAACTACACCACGACGTGGAGACGGTAAGCCGTACGTACACAAGTGTGGTGACTTTGTCATTCATATGATGGATAGAATAATGAATATAGTTGTAACATTTTTATAATAACATCATAGTATATATAATATACTGGAGTTATTATTTTAGAATGGAAATAACAAATAATGATGAACTGTAAGAATAAAAGAACATGAAAGAGGTGATGAAATATTTACCTCTTCTTCGGGTTCTTCCATTTCATTAGATCAAAAGGGCTCCATAGGTTGAATTTATGACCCAATTAACGACTCTAGGATGAAGGGATGATATTTGGGAGGATATTTGGGCAGGTTTTGGCCGATCCAAATGGCTTTGGAGGTGTGAAACTGAGAGAAGGGGAAGTGCCCATTTATAAGAGGGTTGAGGGGCACCTTAGGAAAAGATTGAAATATTATTTTATAATAAATTCATATTTGGGTTATAATGTCTCAAAAATGATTTATTTCTAGTATAAGGTGAATATGGGTCTAAATCCTCTCATATAATAGGTTTTAGATAGGTTTAGGTCACCATATTAACCTTATCTTTCAGATTTAACTCCTAGTTCAATAATTTGACATTTACCATGCCTCTTTCTATTTTTATATTATATGGTTAATAAATTTAATATAAACATCAAAGAGAACCCCAAGTGGTTAATTATTGATATATATAACCTTATCTAAGCCATTTTCCCAAACCTTATATTTTTTGGAATAAAATATGAATTAATAATATAATATTTGTTTTAAAAACTCTTTTATGTCAATTTTGACACAATTTAGTAATTAATTTTTTTTAAAGTCCTATAGACTTTATTAATTCTATATAAATTCATTTAATCAATCCTAACATGTAATATTAACTTATAAAATTAGTTTATTTCATGAAAATTTTCAATTTACATTTATTTGGGTATTTATAATATCAATTATTTTAATATTTAATTAATAAGGTAATTATTGCATTATCATTGTGTCATTAATAAACTAAATTATTTAATGTCTAAAAATTATAAATAACATACCATTATTTTGGAAATATCTTTATATTTCTAATTAATATTTATAGTCGAATTTATCTTATCTATAACCTTATATTAAAAATGGTTTAGTAATTAAACATTTTTTTTAACTCTTTTAACTCTTCTTTAAATAAAATAATAACAAATGTCCAAATCTAATCCATGTAAACCAAAGGGGATAATATTTTATTCCTAAGGTTTTTTTTGTTGAATTATACTTATCCAACAGAATTAGGAAATCGGTTAGGGTAATTATGATACCATTTTTACCCTTTATTATCCTATTTACTTTTAACCGTGGTAAATAAAAGTCAAAAGTTACAATTCACCAAAAAATTATTTTCATATTATTGAACCAAGTTTTACTTACTGATATTAACAGTGTCTCTCTAATTTTTGAAATTTGACTCATATAAGCGGTAAAATTAAGTTTTATACAAATTTACAAATGCTCCTAGGAGGTGGGTAAAAGATGACAAAAAGTTCGATCAAATTATATATATATAAACTTATTAAGAAATGACTCCAATTAATTTCACTGAACATATATATGTATTATGTATCTATTTTGACCTAAAATAAATTAAAATAAAATAACTAATTATTTAAATAAAAATTCGATTTTAACCAATAACGCAATCGTTTTTCACTATTTATCAAAAATTGAATGTTTTCTGAAAAATACCAAAAAATCACCCAAAGATAATTTAGATATTCTAAATCCAAAAATGAAATTCATTTTGAAGGATAAAACTTATAAAATTTCAAAAAGTTAGTATTAATATTCATAAAGGCTAGTTTGATGGGTTGTGGTGTGTTTGAACTTGAAGTTGCGTACAGCACTAGCTATTGTATTATTCAAAGGGAAATGTTTCATGGAAGCTTGGGGTGCTACATTCTCCCCTCCTTAAAATAACTTCATCCTTGAAATTTCATGAATATTACTACATAAAAAGATTCGGCTGGTTCTTCCTCACAAGTTCCTCGGGTTCCCACGTTGCCTCTTCCATCTTGTGGTTTCTCCATAGAACTTTTACCAGATGAGTTGTCCGGTTTCTCAGCACTTATTCTCTGGTATAAAGAATTTTGACAGGCTCTTCACAATAAGACAAATCATGTTCCAGTTCTAATTCTTCATTGGTGAGTACATGCGTTGGGTCAGGCATGTATTTTCTCAGTAGTGATACATGGAACACATCATGAACTTTGGAGAGACATGGAGGCATTGCAAAATGATAAGCTATAACTCCAATTTGTTATAGAATTTCGAAAGGTCTGATGTACATAGGACTCAATTTACCCTTCTTACCAAATCATTTAATTCCCTTCCATGGAGATACCTTCAAGAAAACATGATCTCGTACCAGAAATTCCAAATCCTTCCTTCAGTTATCGACGTAGCTCTTATGCCAACTTTCATCTGCTTTGATGTGGTTTTGGATTTCCATCACCTTTTCCATCATTTCCACAACAAGTTCTGGGCCTACGAGTTTTCTTTCACCAACATCATCCCAACAGTTTTGTGTGCAACGTCTCATTCCATATAACGCTTCATGTGGTGCCATCTGAATACTGGAATGGAAGCTATTATTATAGGAAAATTCTACCAGAGGTATATATTGAGCCCACATACCTTGAAAGTCCTGTGAGAAAGATATCAACATGTCTTCCAAGGTTTGAATTGTCTGTTCTGATTTTCCATTAGTTTGAGGGTGGTATGTTGTGCTCAAATGAAGTTCAGTATCCATGAATTTTTGAAGACTTTTCTATAATCTTGATTTAAAACTAGGATCACGGTCAGAAACAATTGATAAGGGTACTCTATGAAGTCTCACAACTTCGTTAATATATAGTCTTTCTAGAAGTTCAAGTAGTAAATCTTCTCTTATAGCAAGAAAATATGCTGACTTGGTAAGACTATCAACAATGACCCATATTGCATCATCCCTTCTAGGAGTCCTTGGTAGTCCCATGAAAAATTCTATCGTAATATTATCCCATTTCCACTCATGTATGGGAAGAGGTTTCATGACTTCTCCAGCCTGTTTCCTTCTAGATTTCACTTCTTGAAAAACCATACATGTTGACACAAAAATCAGCAATCTCCCCCTTAAGGTTGTTGCACAAAAAATGTTCCTTGAAATATATATACATCTTAGTGCTACCAGGGTGTATAGAGAAATTGGAGATATGTGAATCATATAACAATTCCCTTTTCAGATCAGGTATATCGGGAACACAATGTCTCATTCCAAATTTCAAAATTCCATCTTCATATATGATGTCGATCAATCTCCCATCATTCACAGCTTTAATTTTCTTTTGAAACTCCTTATCATCAACCTGAGAACTTTTTATCCTTTCTAGTAAAAATGGTTTGGAAACCATTTGATAAAGTATTGATGTTTCACCTTCAATAATTATTCCCTTATCCATTTTTACTAGATCCATGTACATTGGATCCCTTTGAACTCTCATCTTATTCATAACTCCATGTTCCTTTCTTCTCCAAGCATCTGCTACCTTATTTTTCATCCCCGGTTGGTAGTGTATAGTGCAATCATAATCTTTGAGTAGTTCAACCCATCACCTTTGCCTCTTATTGAGTTCCTTCTGTGAGAAAATATACTTAAAACTCTTTTGATTGGTATGTATCTCACATTTTTCATCATAGAGATAGTGTCTCCATATCTTCAAAGTCAAAATTACAGCTGCTAACTCAAGGTCATTAGTGGGATAATTTTTTTCATGAATTTTTAGTCGTCGTGATGCATAAGAAATAACTCTATCATTTTGTACAAGGACACATCCAGGTCCTTTCTTTAAAGAATCACTATAAATAACAAACCCATTATTCTATTATGGTAGAGTCAATATATAATCATTGACTAATGTTCTATTCAGTTCTTCAAAACATTCTTCAAACTCTTTCTTCCAAACAAATTTAACCCTTTATGTGTGATCTTGATTAATGGGTTAGCCAATCAGGCAAAAATATGGATGAAACACTAATAATAACCTGCTAAACCAATAAAAATGTCTACCTTAGTTATACTCGTCAATGATGGACACAGTTGGATTGCTCTCATCTTAGAAGGATCAATGGATATTATATCCTTAGAGACAATATGTCCAAGAAAAGAAATCTCTTGAAGCGAGAATTCACACTTACTAAACTTCCCGTATAATTAATTTAATCTGAGGGTTTTCAGAATGGTACAGAAGTGATTTTCTTGATCTTCATAGACTTTGGAGTATACTATAATTTCATCAATAAATACCACTACGAATTCATCAAGATATTCCTTGAAAACTATGTTCATTAGATCCATGAAAACATAGGGTGCATTAGTCAGCCCAAAAGGCATTATTGTAAACTCGTAATGCCCATACCTGGTTCAAAATTCTGTTTTTGGAATATCCTCTATCTTCACACACAACTGATGATATCCAGATCAAAGGTCAATCTTTTTAAAATTTTAAGCTCGATGAAGTTGGTCGAATAAATCATCAATACGAGGAAGGGGATACTTGTTCTTTATTGTTATATAATTGATCTACCTGTAGTCAATGGACAACCTCATAGATCCATATTTCTTCTTAACAAAAAGAATAGGGGCTCCCCATGGTGAAACACTTGAGAGAATAAATCCCTTATTACTCATTTCCTCTAGTTATTTCTTGATTTCTACTAATTCGATAGTGGAAATTATATAAGGGGTCTTCTATATGGGCCTTGAAATAGGAATTAAATCAAGGGAAACCTCAATTTGTCATTTTGGAGGATGTACAGGTAAATCCTATGGAAACACGTCAACATATTCTTGCACAATAGGTATGGCCTCTATTTGAACATTACATTCCTCACCCAGAATTATTTCATTCTCATCCTCCCCATTAATTGAATTTAGTTGAGCTACCAGGGGTGGATCTATATAAGAATCATATTATGATGTTTCTGCTCTAATGATATTGTACTACTTATCATCATAGAAAATAGTAACCTATTTTTTCTTACAATAAATTTTCACATCATGGTATGAAAGACAATCCATATAGAGGATTATATAAAATTAAATCATGGGTATGATGACGAGATCTGAAGATAAATAACGTTTATATGCCTTAATGGGAACTCATTCACACAACAGTGTTGCACTGATACTTCCCATAAGAGTTTTTACTGAAAACTCCCTTGGTAAATCAAATTGAAAATATCTAATTTTTATAGAAAACTGAGAGGATAAGAAACAATGTGATGATCCAAAAATCAAATAAATAATTTTCTAAACAAGAGAAAACCATTAAATTATCTGATAATACGTCTTTCAGATCTTTATCCTCATCAGTAGTGATCGCATAAGCTTTTCCTTGATTCCTTGGTATTTTCTGAGGTATGTTTCCCTGACGCTTAGGAAATTAATTTTCATAATGTTCCATCTCCCTTCCATTGAAGCATTGAACATTGGTAGCTTCTTTCTTTCGCTTAAAATCACCAGTAAGATGGACTTTCTGTCCACATTTTTAGCATTTTCCATTTCCTTTTAGATATACACCAATGTGATTTATTCCACAATTATCACAAGGTGGAAATTCAACTCTTCCATTCTACCCTATTTCCTTATTTCCTTTCATAGAGTGTTCAACAGATCTCTTGTTCTCTTGATTTTTTTAAAGTCATATGACATTGAGAATTCCTTTTATGTCTTGATAGCACATGAGACAATATCTTCATACAATGAGATGGATTTCGATACTAATTCTCAGTGGAGAAATGGTTTTAACCCATCAATGAAATGGTCAATATTACTTCTTTGGTTACGAATATAATTTGAAGTATGCCTTTCTAACCTTGTAAAGTTATCTTCTTACTTTAAGACATTCTCATCCTCTTTTTTCCTCAGACTTAGAAATTTCCTTTCCATGTCTGCTCGATGGTCATGAGGAAAGTATTTTTCTAAGAAAAATTATTTAAAATCCCTCCATTCCATTCTATATACTTCTTCATCCCCATTTTTGTTTTGAATTAATGACCACCATTGATTTTCATCTCCGGTGAGGTGATAAACTACCATGATAACTTTTAATCTTTCGCTACTCCCCAATGCATGAAATATTTTTTTGAAGGAAATTATCCATTGTTAAGCTACAAAAGGATTTGTAGACCCATTAAATGTAGTTGGTTGTTTCTTCATGAATCGGTCTAACATTGATCCTCCACATTGTGGATTAGGGTTCTCCATATGGGTATGTTAATTATTCATAACCTGTGTGAGTTATTCCAGTATGGTGATAAGCTGATCAACATCAGTTTCATCACCAGTTCCGCTATAATTATCTTGATTAGGAGGGAAATACCAACATGGATTACGTGTATTGATACAGATTCCATTCCTTCCACTAGGAACCATTTCTAAACAATGGAATACACTAGATTAGTTTATGAATCACAATACATAATTCCCAACTTGTAGAACAATTAACATAAATTGAGGAGTTTATAGATATAATACATAATCATAAATATGTTTTCTTTGATGAAGTATATACTCAAAAACCGTTCATACTGGTTTGTAATGAAAATGAGAATTATCCAAAGCATATATCTCAGAAGTGTCGTAAACAAGAGTGTTGCAAGCCTCATTGTTGTGCACTAGTTCCCATTTGAGTCTAGCTCAAAGTGGTGTTTTCAGTTTATACCCTTAGGTACATCTGTGCTAGAGCTGAATCTACCTACTCGTATCCATATAGGGATGTATAACTTGGAAAACTCAAAAAATATCTACAGTACCCAAATTCTAGGAAGTTTCTTTATACTAGTCCTCAATGTCTATCTTAGGGTAATGTTCTCTAATTCGAGTTTTTTTAAGCTTAGCTTTCATGGTTTGTACTAAACTTCCTCTGATACCAACTGTAACGCCCTAACACTAGTTACCTAGAGTCGGTGCATTATTACATAGCATTGACATGATCAAAAGGGATCAAATCCCGAAAGACTGATTACTTGAGTATTATTGGAAATAAGATTCATACATAAGTTCATCTTTAAAACATGAAAATAAAGAAAACACTAATTTATTAGATTAGAAACATCCAAGACTCGAAGATTATTCCTGAAATTCACTCATAATTAACTTCTTCATATACTAGGAAAATGAAACATTAGAAAGGGGTGAGATCAAACACTCAGTAAGGGTATACAATACAGCGGATGATAACATAAACATTTGGCATGGTGAATAATTGAAAACACATGCCTTTACATATAATAAGCATGAACACTTTTTGGCAGGAATATGAACTGAGTAAATAATGCCATAATAAAGCATAGTCATGGGTATTTTAATATTCGAATAACCACATTGACAATCAATGATATTTTCATAATAAGGGAATGTATAATTCCGGACATTCTAAAATATCTTGTCAGGGCCTCGACCAAGACGTCTAAAAATGATTTGTGCCTCGACCTAAACCATATATCAAATTGGGAAAGGCCTCAGCTAATTCCACATCTAATTATCTTATGAGATCTACCGATGCATCGAGGAGCTATAGTGGACTACACCTGTCACATACTAATTCCATTACATTCCACATATGAAAGGGTTGAAACATAACATAAACATTTGTATTAAAACTAGCATAAGAAATGTCAATAATTTAACTATAAACCATGAATGGTATAAAAATAATACATCGATAGTCAAATATATCACAAAAACTTCAATAAAATATGAAATATTTTTATCACAATAAATCAACTTAAAACAAGTTTAAAATCCAACAAAGGATGTTGACATAGATGAAATGAAAAATGATTGAAAGAAATACCTCTTTATATTTTGAAACCATTTAAAAGATAGATAATTATAAGTGAAAACATTTATTTTGAAAATATTCTTATAATCTTGTAAGGGAAGCTTCAATGATGTTATAATGATGAGAAATATCTGCACACGCCGTATAAGTTAAAAAAATATTCTTCCCTTAATTTTTTCGAAAAGGTCATAAAGTACCTTGATAGGAAAACATCAGAAAGAATCATTTCAAAACATATAAGGTCAAATAAGGGTAAAATGACTTTAAAACATAGTCTAGTAAATAGTAAAAATGTTTTGAAATACATTTTTAAGACACACATATGTGGATGATAAAGTGGTCCTAGTAGATACACATGTATAAAACAACCTCATATTATAAAGAGATTGTGAAATTAACCATTACATTGTATTTTTCCTTGGTCGAGGGTCAGTTAACCTCCTATATAATGGTGAAATAATTGTTATTAAATCATTTAAGAACCATATACATTAATATAATATCATATATGATCTTTTAATAATTCATTGTTAATAATATTTTAGTAATATTGTCATTTCCCGTGTTAACTAATTCGTTTTCCTTTATATTTTTCGTTATGTGAGTCATGTTTATAATGGATAGGATGTATCTTATTCATATCAAGAATGATATTAAGTTCTTAAAAATTATTTTTAATCATCAAATTAAAATTATTCTTTAATGATTATGATGGGAAAATGAATCTCATCGCATTCATGGAGATGGTAATCCGTACGTACGCACGAGCCAAAATGTCATTCTTTTGATATTATAATAGTATGTAAATAGATGGTATATCATATATACAGAATCATTAAGATGCTATATTAATTATTTACATCAATTATACATCATTATTATACCCATCTAAAAAATAATGTATTGAATAACAACTACACCACGACGTGGAGATGGTAAGCCGTACGTACACACATATGGTAACTTTATCAATCATATGATGGATAGAAAAATGAATATGGTTGTAAAATTTTTATAATAACATAACAGTATATAGAATATACTGGAGTTGTTATTTTAGAATGTAAACAACAAAGAAAGAGGAAGTTTAAGAAGAAATGAACATGAAACAGGTGATGAAATATTTACCTCTTTTTCGGGTTCTTCCTTTTCATTTGTTCAAAAGGGCTCCATAGGTTGACTTTATGACCAAATTAATGCCTCTATGATGAAAGGAGGATATCTAGGAGGATATTTGGGCTGGGTTTGACCAAGACAAATGGATTTGGAGTTGTTAAATTGAGAGAATGGGGAGTTCCCATTTATAAGAGGGGTGAGGGGCACCTCAGGAATAGATTGAAATATTATTTTATAATAAATTCATATTCGGTTTATAATGTCTCCAAAAAGATTTATTTATAGTATAAGGTGAGGATGGATCTAAATCCTCTCAAATAATATTTTTCAGATAGGTTTATGTCACCATATTAACCTTACCTTTTATATTTAACTCTTAGTTAAATAGTTTGATATTTTCCACGTCTCTTTGTATTTTTATATTATATGGTTAATAAACCTACTATAAACTTCCAAGAAAACACAAATTAGTTCATTATTGATATAGGTAACCTTATCTTATTCTTTTGGCTGAACCTTATATTTTTAGGAATAAAATATCAATTAATAATTTAATTTTTTTAAAACTCTTTTTTGTCAATTTTGACACTATTTAGTAATTGAATTTTTTATTGTCTTAAAAACTTTATTTATTCAAAATAAATTCATTTAATAAATTATAACATGTCATATTAACCTATAAAATTTGGGTATTTCATCAAAAGTCTTAAGATACATTTATTTGGGTATTTATAATATCAATTATTTTAATATTTCATTAATAAGGTAATTACTGCATCAACATTATTTCATAAATAAATTAAATTATTTAATATCTAAAAATTATAAATAAAATACCATTATATAAGAAATAATTTAAGATTTATAATGAATATTTATAGTCTAATTTATCTTTTGTATAACCCTATATTAAAAATTGTTTAGTTATTAAACTTTGATTTTAACTCTTTTAACTCTTCTTTAAATAAAATAATAATAAATGTCCAAATCTAATCCAAGTGGACCAAAGGGGACCATATTTGATTCCTAAGGTTTTTTTTGGTCGAATTATACTTATCTAATAGAATTAGTACATGTTTTATTGTAATTATGAAATCATTTTTACCCTTAATTTCCATATTTACTTTTAACTGTGGAAAATAAAATTCAAATGTTACTATTCATCAAAAAATTATTTTCATCTTATTGAACCAAATTTTACTTATTGATAATTATTTTTTATCTCAGATTTTCGAAATTCAACTCACAAAAGTGGTAAAATTATGTTTTATACAAATTTACAAATTCTCTTAGGAGGTGGGTAAAAGACGGTAAAAAGTTTGATAAAAT
Organism: Viscum album; assembly: GCA_963277665.1. Classification (NCBI taxonomy): domain Eukaryota; kingdom Viridiplantae; phylum Streptophyta; class Magnoliopsida; order Santalales; family Viscaceae; genus Viscum; species Viscum album. Next base: position 513,226,778 of record OY728133.1, on the reverse strand, counting down.
TTTTTATATCTAAACATATTATAAAACGACTCCAATGAATTATATTAAACATATATAGGTATTATGTATCTATTTTGACCTAAAATAAATTAAATTAAAATAACTAATTAATTAAATAAAAAGTCGGTTTTAACCAATAACAAATTTTTTTCACTATTCATCAAAAATTAAAAGTTTTCAGAAAAATAAAATAATTCCCCCTAAGAAAATTTTAATATCCCAAATCCAAAACTGAAGTCCATTTTGAAAGATAAAATTTATAAAATTTCATAAAGTGGGTATTACTATTCATAATAGTTAGTTTGATTGGTTGTGGTGTGTTTGAACTCGAAGTTGCGTACACCACAAGCTATTGTATTATTCAATGGGAAACGTACTGTGGAATCTTGGGGTGTTACACATGTGATATCACTTTATATATTTTAAAAATATAATAACCAATTTTTTTCTTAATCTATTATTCTTTTAGTATTTCAGTTTGTTTTTGGATAATGGTATTTCCTCTTCTTCTCTCCCCACTGATTGGGAAAACTAAACACCTTGAAAATGGATGAGTCGGAAGTATTTTGTATTTCTATGTCTAGCATAATCAAATATTTATATTTGACTGAATGTATCATTACTCACACTTCTTTTCATTTTTCTAAATTTAAGAAGATAATACTTTTATGTCACATCCTTCAGAAAAAACAAATACACCAAAAACCGCATATAAATGTGTATTAAAAAATAAACTCAAATTTTCATTGTAAAACTATCCACATCACCACTTGTAGTCTCCATGTCACTACATTTTGTTCAAACTAGTTCCATAAAATCTACCTCATTATCCCTCAAAAATATTGAAATAATAATCAATAACACTCCCTTGAATTCTAGATTGACTATCTCCACTAAAATATGGCTGGTTAAATAATGATAAAAATATTTTTAATATGATGCTTGTCAATTTTTTATATTATATGAGGTCTCCAAAACCATTTTTTCAGAGTTATTAACCATAAATTATGATTAATAAAATCCCATGAGTTACCACATAGTGAGTCATGTTAGGAATTCATGAAATATTATGTGATAATGTGAAACTCTATATGGAAGTATATATGGATCTTATATACTTTTCTAAACATTCTAGCTAAGACTAGGGAACTTCATAAAGAAACTTACAAAGATTTTCCAACCATATAAGAATATTTCATCGACCTTATGAGGGACCATATCATCATTATTAAGTGATCACACCCACCTTACAAAATAACACACCGACCTTAAAAAATCATATCATCCTTAAAATGTCACACATTATCCTTATAACAACTTGTATCATCCTTAAGATAACATTCCACGTCCTTATGGATTTCAGAATAAGTCTATTTTATCCTTATGAAGATACTTCCACATTCAATCTCAACCTTATGCCTTATTCACTCAGCATTATGAAATATTTTTCTCTGACTTATAAATACGGGAACCCTTTGATTCCTAGTAAATATTTCTTCAAACCTCATACATCCTTAAGATATACACTTCCCCAAGGCTATCAATTGAATAACTACCAATATAATATTGATTCTATCATTCCAAGATGCATGCTTTAAAGACTTCCTCTAAAAAAAATCCAGAAACTATTTACAGAACTATTTGAAACCAATTTGAAACTTCATGATAAAATCACTCAATATTTTTCATTGAATATTCCTTCCACTTAATAAAGCATGAAATTCAATGAAAAATTAGCATTTTGAGTCTAATAAGATTTAATCCATAATGATCCGCTTTAGTGTCCCAACCTAGGTGCACATACTGGTGCCCTGAGCTAGCTGGTTATGTGACCCTATGTGTGACTTCCCATATTCCATGGGATTCAGAATAGAAGTGAGGGTTTAAAATATATAACATGGGGAGACTATACCCTCTTTATCAAAGGTGCAAAGTAGTGTAAATAAAAAAATAACAAAAATGTAATGACTGTAACAATAGTAATGCAATAACCTAAAGAAAATAGTATCACATGATGAAACTAAACTAAAAACAATATCCATAACTAAGATAGTAGATATGTCAAGAAAAATACATGCCAAGTTTCAATATGAAAAACCCTAATTAAGTGATGAAATTTTCAACTCCCAAGTGGGTCCAAACCCCACGTCTGGTTCCCTTATCCATGCTCCACCGCAACTCAGCCAACTAACATTGGGCTCTTTCCCCTATACTCTCTATAAAACATGAAGTCTATTTGGGTACCGATTAGGTAGCCTTTGTAGTGTGCGATTACTACTCAGTAGGCCACAACCAATGACATCTATGACAATATTCAATCAATAACAGTGTATGTAGTTGTATAAATAATAAATTATAATGCATAAAGTAAATAGTTATCATATTTCATTTTTCCTTAATTAAAAACATAAATCCCTGGGGTTCATGATGACACCCATACAATTAATAACTTCTTCGGCCCATGTCAGAGTATGAATTATCCCTAAGGTGTATCACATATCACAATACCATGGTTTTCATTTATCATTCCATTTCAATTCAAATATTGACAAATTAGAACCATAGACCAATGCCAATATCATGGGAGTAGAATGTCGATTCAAGAACCCATGGGTATTTCGATTCTTTTTTCATATCCAACACCTCAATGTCACAAGTGTATTTGGAGCCTCAGTCTCTATTCTACACGCGCTATCACATATGGGTATTTAGAGCCTCAATCCCTATCCCACACCTAAATTCCACATGGGTATTTCGATCCTCAGTCTCTGTCCTATACAGTAATAATCACATATGAGTATTGGTAGCCTCATTCATTGTCCTATATAATTATAATTACATATATCACATTTAACAAGGTTAATCATCAATAAACCTCTCATCAACATTTCACATCATGGTATACCATTTTAATTATCAAAATAATCAAGGTCCATCACTTTAATTCACATGGAATAATATGAAAAAATCACTATGAAACCATTCATCAACATTTAATAATATAATTCATCAAACCTTCATGGTTAAACCAAACACCCCTTACTTTCTATTAATCAATCAAATCATCATTCAATTAATCAATCAATTCCACAATCCAATCAATTGACCAATTACACAATACCATTAATTAAACACACTCATAACCTCTTTAATTAAATGATTAATTGTCTTATTATTCACCTATTTTTTAAAATTAATTACCAAATTCAATTCTCCCAAGTTCAAAACTTTTAATAATTACATGTAAAATCAATTAAAAAATTCCATGGTTCTATAAAATAATTAATCAATTAATTAATTCAATTCAAGATTTTATTTCCAATTTTCCATTTTAATTTTTACAACACATACATGTAATTGGAATTCAAGACAATTAGAATTGATATTTATACCACCTACCACAAGATCGTTGATGGACACTCATTATAAAATCCCCTAATTAAAGAAGAATGATCAATTGTACAATGCAAAATGAGATCTAGATCCAAAAACTAGATCGATAATAAAATGTATTAGATCCGTTAAAACCTAGATCTAGATCCATTACCAAATTCAAGAAAATATCCCTTCAAAGTATTAGAGAAAATATGAGAGAGAGAGGAAATCAATCAGGATAAGAATATCTTGCTGGGAGAGGTGTATATTCCTAAATCCCGTTTTTGATTCATCAATAAAGGAGTTCATAAGTACTTTTAATACTTATAGGAGCATACAAAAATGAGTGAAAATATTTAGGGTTATGTCAGGTTTAATTATGGTAAAGGAATGGGGGTTTAATAATTGTAACATAATTTTTTAAGGATTGAATCCCACATGCACGGTTTCCTAAAAGGGGTCAAATTTTTCCAAACCGTTCACCCAAACCATGTCACTATCCTATGGGGGTTCATGGTTACTCCAAATTGGGTGCATCTATTTACCAAACCTGCACTAACCATTCAATACCTCTCTACTTGGGGTTGCATATTTTTTTGGGGTAGGGCGCACGGTTTGGGAAAATAGTGAACCAACCATGAACTTCCCAAAACCCCTAAAAAAATTCAAATTTTCACCCAAGAACACCCATTATAAAACCCAAACAAGATATATACAAAAAAAAATAGAATATTTCCTAAAAAAGAGCTTGATACATCTCTAAATTTCAGGATCCTACAGTCTCCCAACCATATAATAGCTTGTCCTTGAGCTGTGCTCCAAATCATATCTAATATATTGAGCCAGAATGATCAATCCATTGATCCAGAATATCCACTTATATCTCTCATGTTTTCTAATGATCATTCCCATGATTCCACAATACACAAACTATTAGCATAGTATTTCCCCACAACATTTTCTCACTATGATCCCCAACATGTATCATATGTTTCTCAAAGGATGAATCAGTCTCAATCCAATCATCATCTACATAAATCTCATGATAATGGTAAGTGTGATACCATAGAAGTTGTAAGACATGACAAATATCATGCATAGAACTCTACATCTATAGATGATCCATTTGGAAGACCATATGCCCAATTATACTCAGAACCTCAAATGGTCTAACAAACCAGGGTGCCAACACACCCTGTCTTTGAATCCTATAATGACCCATTCTAGTAGACACCTAAAGGAATAAATGATCACCAATTGAAAAATAATTTTTTCTTCAATGCCTATCATTATATGACTTCTACCTGCTCTGATCCATAGCCCTCTGTTTCTGAATCATCTAAACCCGATCTAACATCTCCTTCATAAGACTCAGTCCCAGCAGCTATGACTCACTTACCTCCATCCAAAAAAGTGGTGATATGAATGACCTACCATAGAGAGACTTGTATGGTTCCATATGAATAGTTTTCTGATAACAGTTTTATTGGAGAATTCCATATGTTTTAGGTGCTTCTCCCAAGACCCATCAACGCCTCGAATTCACGTTTGTAGAATACCCTCAAGTACCTGAATAATATTCTTTGTCTACTGTAACGACCCAAATTTTTTCAATGGAAATTCCCTTCTTATATCTATGTAATAAAATAACATGAAAACACAAAATAATGGACTACTAAGTGATAAGTGACCTTTAAACATAAGTTTGTCACTCCTATGTTTGGAATTTTGAAAATCTGACATACATAGTAGTGTTCAAGATGATTTTTGGAGTCTAATGAAACAAAAATAATTTTTGGTGAATAGAATTGTACCCATATGAATAGTAACATACCATTATGAATATTAATATGACCCTTATGAATAGTAAATCATCCAACATAATAGTAACATTACCTTTCAATAATAAAATAAAATTTAGACATCTTAGAAAGTGACAATTTGACCTTAGTAAACATCTTGGTATTTTGTAAGTCATAAATAATTAATTAAAATTAATTAATTAATTTAAAAGAATATTTATTTCCCTAAAATGTATTGAATCAATGTCTAATAGTTTTTAGATAATTTTATAAGACCCTACGTAATTTTTTGAAGCACTATAAAATCAGTTTTAATCTTAAAAACTATTTTTAAGTAAATTATGATTTTAATTAAAAATTAAATTAACAATATATAGAAATTATTTTTGAAAAATGGACTTCATTTTTGGATTCTACACATCAAAAAATGGTAGGGTTAAATTTTTGGGATTTTTCTGAGATACTTGAATTTTTTTATGAATAGTAGAATCCGATAATTCACAATAAATGCTCAATAATGTATTAATTGAGTCATCGATGATGTTATGCTGATGTAAGCCCACTTGGTTCGGTATTACATTATAAAATTACTATTCTTGGTCGTTAAATACTCTCTATTCCTTGTCTTCTAGGTAAATAAGAAACTAATCAATTTATATTAAGGAAACCCCTCTCCCCTCCACTATAAAAGCCACCCTTCACTCCCTCATTTCCTCACACCTCTCAAGCTCCCAGCCTTCTCTAAACTCTCCCCAAACATCTTCCCTAGAACCTCCCCCAGTTCCAAAATCTTCTGGTCTCATCAAAATACGAAGACTATCTTCCTTAAGGAGGATCTCAAGAGGAAGATTTAAGAGGTAATTTCTCTCCCTCTTCTCCTTTAATTTCCTTTCAAGTTCAGGTTCCTTTCGTGATCTATCCCCACCTATATTCATCCAAATTGTTTTTTATCTCCAGTATTATACATATATTGTAATTTTATGATTCTAATGTGATATTATATCACCCCACACCCTTTCCCTCTTCCTTTTATTTTATTAAAGAGAACGTTGTTCATGAGGTGTTAATTTATCACCTTCAAAAACGATATGCTCTCTTCTTCCATTTCTACCATCAGATCTGGTCATGAAAACATTTTTATGGTTGAAACATAATATTTTATATGTATTATGTTCTATTTTATGTTCTGGAAATAACCTATTTCCATATTACTAATTGAAAAGTTAAAACAATATTGTTTTGATCCAAAAACCGCTCAAATTAACCCAAATATTCATCATTTAATTCTTATCTAATGATTCACCCAAATGGATATAATATAATTAATTATAAAATCATGAAATATCTTGTAATATCACTAATAACATGTAATATAATTTCTATATGTTTACCCATGATCTACCTGAACTTCAATTTAAGAAAACAAGTGAATCACCCAAGAAAAACCATAAAAACAAACATCCCCGAACAATGTTTTTTAAACTCTATAAGTCATCCAAAGGAACATAATATGAAATAATGAAACCAGAATGAACCCTATTAACGTACAAATGGTTATGTATTTCTAATTAATGAATTTAATGTCGTTATATAGGACATTAAAGAGAAGGAATCATTCGGGTACAAGGTAAGGGGAAATTCACGAACCCAACATTCATCCTTCAGGTTCTACCTCTTTCACTCCAGTTTTGATATGGTCAATCCTTAAAGATCATTTGTTCATAATTTTATATCCTTTTTAAAGATATAAATGTTTTCTAATTAAATTAATATCAGTAAACATGTTTTCCGAAAGAACTCTTCCCTTAAGAACTCCACTTTTACCTCTCATTCAAGGTTGATGGTTCTTATATCAAGAATGTTGTTCCCTCTTTCTTTTGGGACCCCATAGTTTTTTATTGTGTTCCTATGAGATAAAACCCATTTATTTTTCATGGGTTATTTATTTTCATTTATGTTATATTTTCATTGCGGCATTCATGATAAATGATAATGTTATGATGTGACGGGTGCGCCCGGAATTATATAGCGCAATATGAATGTTTAAATGTGACGGGTGAGCCCGGAATTATATAGCGCTCCAATGCATTGGGTAAAGTGATGAATCTCATGAGTAAATGTAAAATTATGTGTGAACAAGATTCTATCTTGGTTCACAAGTATGTGTGGTAGTTAGGCACTAAGACATGATGTTTCATTTTTATGCATTGCCACATTTCAAGTCCTCTATTTATGCTCCTCTCATGTTCATGATCTTTTGCCTATGTTATGATTATTCTCACCCCATGATATATTGTTCTTATCTATCCTCTTACTAGGATTTTAGCTCACCCCTTTTTGATTCATATCCTCAGGTGGCAACATGTACTAAGGAGAGGACAAGTTCCAATAAGAAGTAATAGAAGAAGAAATTAAATGAATGTTTATGCTTAAAGTTGTGTTTGTTATGTATGGTCCTAGTTTGCCCAAGAAACTAAACCTTTGGATACTCTAATTGTAATACTATTATGTTTTTTATCTTTGAAATGATGTAATAGTAATGTAATAAAAGGCCGGGTCACTATAGTTGGTATCAGAGGAAAGGTTTAGTTAATTTGGGAATTAGGATTAGTGAACCCGAAAGAAAACCTATAGCATGAGACTAAGTACAAAAATGCACACAAGAATATTTACCTAGGGATACCATATGTTATGTTTTTGGTATAATTTTTTAAAATAATAAGTTATTCATGACTTGTTTAGTTATGTTTTGTTATATCCTTTTCTATTTTAGGAAATGGTGGGAACCAAGAGAAATCAGGCCAAAAACTCATGTGAGGGCCAATGCAACAATTTCTCGAACGATATCCCCAATGATTTTGGAGGTGGAATTAAAAACTTCATGGTGATGATTACCCAATTTTCTCAGGTTTTGAACAATAAACATAATAATGGGGAACGTCCTCCTTCACCAAAGAGGGAGAAACTTCCTATATAATGTTTTATACAGCAAAGACCACCGACATTTAGTAGATCATCCGATCCAATAGTTGCAGAACAGTGGGTCAACTCCATGGAGAAGATATTTTCTGTTCTTCACTGTTCTGAGATGGAGAAGTTGACTCTATCTGTTTATCTTCTAGATGGAGAAGCCGATCATTGGTGGGATTTGATTAATAACACCAAGAGAAGGGAGGAAATTGAAGAAATAGAATGGGAAGACTTTAAGATAATGTTTCTTAATAAGTATTTCCCATAAACTCTTCGCAGGAAGATGGTGAGAGAATTCATAGAGCTCATGAAAAAAGAAGGATAATATGTCACAACCTATGAAGCAAATTTCACAAGGCCTACAAGGTATGATTCAGGTTTTTTTATAAAAAATCATAGCAAAATTGATACATTCTTTAGTGGATTAAAACCACACCTTCAAAAGGCTCTTGAAATTAGAGACTTTGGGAGTTATGAAGATGTTGTTTGGTGTGCTCTCAAAGTGGAGATGGAGTTTGGAGAATGGTCCCATGGATATAGTGATAAGAGTTTCAATCTGGCGGATCTAATGACAAAGGTGGGAAGAAAAATCAACGACCCACATGCCAAAAATGTGGGAAGTTGCACCGTGGGAACTGCCTCAAAGGGACGGGGAAATTCATCAAGTATGGTAAATAAGGAAACCATGCTCAAGAGTGTCGAAAAGACATGAAAAGGAAGGAAAATGTAGCCGATTAAACGAGAGAACCACTCGTGGTTCAATGCTACAACTGTAGGGAGATAGGGCACTATGCAAACCAATGCACTAAACCTCGAGCTCTCGGGGGTAATCAGCATCAGCAACCACCAAATCCAAAGGAACAAGGGAAGGCTTATGCCATCACTACTGCGAAGGTGGAGCATTATAATGAAGTCGTAAAAGGTACACTTCCTATTCACTCAAGAATGGAAAAGTCTTATTTGATTCTGGTTCTACGCATTCCTTTATATCTTGAAAGTTTGCTTGAACTATAGAATTGAAGCCCCAAAACCTTGAAGTTGAGATGTCTGTAAAGACACCAAGTGGTGCAATCATTGCAACCCAAGTGTTGGACTCTTATCCTGTTGGCGCATCTGGGAAGATTCTTCCGGAAAATCTTGTAATACTTCCCTTGGTGGAATTCGACGCTATAATGGGAATGGATTGCCTCTCTTTATATAGAGCACATATCAACTATCGGGAAAAGGAAATATATTTTCATATTCCGAACCATCCCACGATGCTCTACAAATGCAAGGAAGATCAAGAATCTCCTTTGAAAAATCCTTCAATGGTGTGGGTGTTGATTCCCTATGAAGAAGAATACCTCTCCTAAATAGTTGAGTCAAATGAAAGTTCCAACCTTGAGGAAATGCCCATTGTGAAGGAATACAGTGATGTAATTCCCGAAGAGTTACCCGGAATTCCCCCGGATTGTGAGGTAGAGTTCTCAATTGAACTCATACCCGGAGCTACTCCTATATCGAAGTGACCCTATAGGATGGCTCCTATCAAACTGGAGGAGTTAAAGAAGCAGCCGCAAGAGAATCTAGACAAAGGGTTCATACACACTAGTGCACCACCTTGGGGTGCACCGGTGCTCTTTGTGAAGAAGAAGGATGGAACAATGAGGCTGTGTATCGATTATCGGGAACTCAAAAAGATCACCATAAAGAACAAGTATCCTCTCCCAAGGATTGATGTCATGTTTGATCGGTTAAGAGGAGATCAATACTTCTCAAAGGTGGATCTTTGCACTGGATATCATCAGGTAAAGGTGAAGAATTAAGATATGCAGAAGACTACCTTCTGAACAAGGTATGGGAACTATGAGTTTTTGGTGATGCCCTTCGGACTTACTAATGACCTTTCAATCTTCATGAATTTGATGAATAGAGTCATTAGACGTTACCTCGCCAAATTTGTGGTAGTGTTTATCGATGATATTATCATCTACTCCAAGAGGAAGGAGGAATATGAAGAACATCTAAGACATTTGATTGCGATATTGAGAAAGGATAAGTTGTATGCCAAGTTCAGAAAGTTTGACTTTTGGATGGATCAAGTCACATTCTTGGGACATGTGATCAGAATTGAGGGACTTTTTGTGAATCCTTCAAAGACAAAGGTGATTGAGGATTGGAATAGGCCCTCTAATGTTACATAAATCCATAGTTTTCTTCGATTAACTGGGTACTACCGATGTTTTGTGAGAAACTTCTCATGATTGTCAAGCCTGCTAACTAAGTTAACAAGGAAAGTGGTAAAGTATGTCTGGACGGAAGAATGTGAGTGATGCTTCAAGGAGTTAAAAAGAAGTATGTTCACTGCACCTGTACTCACACTACTGAAAATTGGAGAATGTTTTGTGATATTTAATGATGATTCAAAGAAAGGCTTGGGTTGTGTACTCATGAAAAATGATAAATTAATAGCCTACGCCTCACGGAAGTTGAATATCCATGAGAAGAACTACCTGACGCACGATCTAGAGCTGGCAGCCATGATTTTTGTCTTGAAAATCTGGCGAAACTACCTTTATGGAGAGAAGTGTGACATATACACCGACCACAAGAGCCTAATGTATATATTCACACAAATGGAGCTCAACATGCGTCAAAGGAGATGGTTAGTTCTAATCAAGGATTATGATTTCTCAATTCACTATCATCCTGGAAAGGTGAACAAGGTAGGTGATGCTCTAAATAGAAAAGAACCTGCTAATCTATCCATGTTGTGGATTGAGAAAGACCCTATCTTCTTGGATATGCAAAGAATTGATTTGGAAATCATAAGGGAAGGGATACATCCTACCTTGCCCAAATTATTGCGCAACCATCCATCCAAGAGAAGTTTAAGGAAGCACAAAGGGATGATTTGGAGATACAATAGAGGTTGAATGCATTAAAGGAAGGGAAGCTGCAAGAGTTCCATATCGATGATGATGGTGTGATTCAGTTTGGAACGTGGCTTTGTGTACCTTCATCACCTGGGATAAAGAAGGATCTATTGGATAATTCACATAGCTCAACTTTATCTATCCATCATGGGAGTACCAAGATGTACCGTGATCTCGGAGAACACTTCTGGTGGGATAACAACAAGAAGGAGATTGCAGAATATATATCAAGGTGCTTGGTATGTCAGCAGGTTAAAGGTGAGTGGCAAAAGTCAAAAGGTATGATGCATCCATTGCCTATACCAAAGTGGAAATGGGAAAATGTTACTATGGACTTTGTCACAGGTCTCTCGGAGACATCAAAGGAAAATAATGCGATATGGGTTGTAGTTGATCGACTCACCAAGACTGCCCATTTTATAACTATTCAGGAAGACCTCTCGCTTGAACACCTTGCAATGATATATGTGAAGGAAGTGGTGAGACTGCATGGTGTTCCATGCTCAATTGTCTCTGACAGTGATACAAGGTTCACATCTATGTTCTGGAGGAGCCTTCAACATGCTTTGAGTACTGAAATAAATTTTAGCATGGCCTGTCACCCCTAAACTGATGGCCAGTCTAAAAGGACTATTCAGATGCTTGAAGATATGCTAAGATCCTGCTCTCATGAATTCAAAGGTGGTTGGGATCATCATCTCCCATTGGATGAGTTCTCATACAACAATAGCTTCCACTCGAGTATTCAGATGGCTCCGTATGAAGCTCTTTATGGGAAGCGGTGTAGAACTCCAACCTGTTGGGATGAAGTTGGAGAAAGAAAGCTACTTGGACCCGACCTTGTTCAAGAGATGATAGAGAAGGTTCAAGTCATCCAGAAACACATCAAAGCTTCTCAAAGTCAGAAAAATAGCTATGCTGACAACTGTTGAAGGGACTTGGAGTTCGACGTTGGAGATAAAGTCTTCCTTCGAATATCTCCATGGAAGAGAGTCATGTGATTTGGGAAGAAAGGGATGTTAATCCCAAGGTATATTGGCCCCTATTAGATCCTTGACCGCATAAGAGTCGTGGCCTATCGTCTTGAACTTCCACCGAATATGGCTCAAGTTCATGACGTGTTTTATGTATCACCACTGAGGAAGTACATACCAGGCCCCTCACATGTACTAAACTCAGAGGTGGTGCAGCTGGAAGATGATCTCTCCTATGAGGAGTATCCAGTAAAGATTCTGGACCGAAGTGATAAGGTTCTTCCCAACAAGACAACCCATCTTGTCAATGTTTTGTGGAGGAACCATAAGTTTGAGGAAGCAAATTGGGAAGCAGAAGAGGAAATGAAGGAAAAGTACCCCCACCTGTTTGTGTAAAGTGAAATTTCTGGGGCGAAATTTCAGAAGGGGGGAAGAATGTAACAACCCAAAGTTTTTCAATGGAAATTACCTTCTCATATCTATGTCATAAAATAACATGAAAACGAAAAATAATGAACTACTAAATGATAAGTGACCTTTAAACATAAGTTTGTCACTCCTATGTTTGGAATTTTGAAAATCCTACATACACAATAGTGTTCAAGATGATTTTTTGAGTCTAATGGAACAAAAATAATTTTTGGTGAATATTAATGTACCCTTTGGAATAGTATCATACCCTTATGAATAGTAATATGACCCTTATGAATAGTAAATCATCCATCATAAGAGTAACATTACCTATGAATAATAAAATAAAATTTAGACATCTTAGATTGTGACAATTTGACCTTAGTAAAAATTTTGATATTTTGTAAGTCATAAATAATTAATTGTAATTTATTAATTAATTTAAAAGAATATTTATTTCCCTAAAATTTATTGAATCAATGTCTAATAGTTTTTAGATAATTTCATAAGACCCTACGTAATTTTTGGAAGCACTATTAAATCAATTTTAATCTTGAAAACTATTTTTTAAGTAAATTATGATTTTAATTAAATATTAAGTTAATAATATTTAAAAAATTATTTTTGAAAAATGGACTTCATTTTTGGATTCTACACGTCGAAAAAATGGTTGGGGTAAATTTTTGGTATTTTTCTGAGATACTTGAATTTTTGATGAATAGTAGAATCCGATAATTCACAATAAATGCTAAAAAAGTATTAATTGAGTCATCGATGATGTTATGTAGATGTAAGTCCACTTGGTTCTAGATTACATTATAAAATTACTATTCTTGGTCGTTCAATACTCACTATTCCTTGTCTTGTGGGGAAATAATAAACTAATCAATTTTATATTAAGGAAACCCCTCTCCCCTCCACTATAAAAGGCACCCTTCACTCCATCATTTACTCACACCTATCATGCTCCAATCCTTCTCTAAACTCTGCCCAAACATCTTCCCTAGCACCTCCCCCACGTCCAAAAGCTTCTGGTCTCATCAAAAGATCAAGACTAGCTTCCTTAAGGAGGATCTTAAGAGGAAGATTTAAGAGGTAATTTCTCTCCCTCTTCTCCTTTAATTTCGTTTCAAGTTCAAGTTCCTTTCTTGACCTATCCCCACCTATATTCATCCAAATTGTTTAGTAACTCTATTATTATACATATAATGTAATTTTATTATTCTTATGTGATATTATATCACCCCACACCCTTTCCCTCGTGATTTTATTTTATTAAAGAGAACGTTGTTCATGAGGTGTTAATTTATCACCTTCAAAAACGACATGCTCACTTCTTCCATTTCTACCTTCAGATCTCGTCATGAAACCATTTTTATGGTTGAAACAGAATATTTTATAAGTATTATTTTCTATTTTACATTCTGTAAATAACCTATGGAAATATTACTAAGTGAAAAGTTAAAACAAGATTGTTGTGGTCCAAAAACCGCTCAAATTAACCCAAATAATCATCATTTAATTGTTATCTAATGATTCACCCACATGGATCTAATATAATGCATTCTAAAATCATTCAATATCCTGTAATATAACTAATAACATGTAATATAATTTCTGGATATTTACCCATGATCTACCCAAACTTCAATTTAAGAATACAAGTGAATCACCCAAGAAAAACCATAAAAACGAACATCCTCAAACAATGATTTTTAAACTCTATAGGTCATTCAAAGGAACATAATATGAAATAATGAAACCATAATGAACCCTATTATTGTAGAAATGGTTCTAGATTTCTAATTAATGAATATAATGTCATTATATAGGACATTAAAGAGAATGAAGCATTCAGGTACAAGGTAAGGGGAAATTCTCGAACCCGACTTTCATCCTTCGGGTTCAACCTCTTTCACTCCATTTTTGATATGGCCACTCCTTAAAGATCATTTTTTCATCATTTTATTTCCTTTTCTGGGATATACATGTTTTCTATTTATGTTTATATCAATCCAAATGTTTTCTGAAAGAACACTTCTCTTAAGAACTCAAATTTTACCTCTCATTCAAGGTTGATGGTTCTTATATCAAGAATGTTGTTCCCTCTTTCTTTTGGGAACCCAAAGTTTATGATTGTGTTCTTATGAGATGAAATACATTACTTTTCATGGGTTAGTTATGTTCATTTATGTTATATGTTCATTGTGGCATGCATTATAAATGATAATGTTATGATGTGATGGGTGCGCCCGGAATTATATAGTGCAATATGAATGTTTAAATGTGACGGATAAGCCCAGAATTATATAGAGCTCCAATGCATTGGGTACAGTGATGAATCTCATGAGTAAATTTGAAATGATGTGTGAACAAGATTCTATCTTGGTTCAGAAATATGTGTGGTAGTTAACCACTAAGACATGATGTTTCATTTTTATGAATTGCCACATTTCAAGTCTTTATTTATGCTCCTATCATGTTCATGATCTTTTTCCTATGTTATGATAATGCTCACCCCATGATATATTGTTCTTATCTATCCTCTTATTGGGCTTTTAGATCACCCCTTTTGATTTATATCCTCAGGTGGCTACGTGTACTAAGGAGAGGACAAGTGCCAATAATAAGCAATAGAAGAAGAAATTAAATGAATGTTTATGATTAAAGTTGTATTTGTTATGTATGGTCCTAGTTTTCCCAAGAAACTAAACCTTTGGATCCTCTATGTGTAATACTATTATGTTGTTTATCTTTGAAATGATGTAATAGTAATGTAAGAAAAGCCGGGTCGCTATATCTACCCATATGTTTATGGGTGAAATGTTATACTCAATTAAACCTATATACCATGTTCCTTCTACAATCCCTTTTAGAAGCACAAAATAAAACAAGATTCAAGGTATGGAAATATACTCTGTGTCACCATGTGAAGATGGAATATTTCTATAACGTAAACATCTACCAACTAGTCAACTGAGAAAGTCTCTTATATAGGAAAAAATGAACTACATTCGTCAACCGGTCTACATCCACCAAAATAAGATAATTATTCTAAGGTTTCCTTTGGAGGCCCAACATAAAGTCCATAGTATTGTCATCCTACTTCCATTTCATAATGGTAAATTTCTATAATTAACCACCAGGTCATCAATGGTTGAACTTCACCAGTTGATAGGTGTATCATCAGGTCATGAACCATACAATTTTCTTTTCCGTGCTTTACCACCAATACGATTGTCTCAGGTCATGGTATGTTTTTTTCAAACCCAGATGTACCACCCACTTTGAGACAGAAATTGATGAATCAACTCCTATCACAAACTTGTATGCACAACAACATGATTCCTAACATATATGATTTTATCCTCACCAATTTTACCCTATGAAGGTGTCTCCCCACTATCAAGGATTCCCCTCAAGGATAGATATTCTCTATCCTCGTACTGCCTCTCCCTGTCCAGTTCAAAAGTGTATACTTCACTGACAATGATATGAGAGCCATATTCTCTAGACCCTCCTAAACCACAACTTGCATATCAGCTAGTAATGTCATCATCTTCCACTCAAAACATTACTCATAAACTTCCTGAGTATGAGTTATCTTTCTTCGAGCATCAAAAACATGGTTTCCCTTCCTAAGCGTATATGCCAGCTCAAAATAAAATGACTGCATATTCTCAACCCACCTCCACTGCTGGAGATTAAAATCCCTCTTTGAAAATATATATTTTGAGCTCTTATGATCAGTATATTTTGTAAAATTTAAACCCAATAGATAATTTTGCCAACAATTAAAATTTATAAAATACCACATCTAATTTGAGTTCATGCATTGGATAGTTGGGTTCATGTGGCCTCAATTATTATGAAGCATATGGGACAATCTAATATCCCTACATTAGAACTACCCCAAGCCTAATCCAAAAAGTTTAAAAAAACACCTGATAGTTATCACTTGGCTTGGGTAGGATCAATATTAGTGACGTTGCAAATTTCTTCTTCAACTATTGGATGTAATTCGAACATTCTCCCAACCATTTAAACATTACCCCCTTCTTGAACAAGATTGAATGTGGTGATTCAAAATGGGAAAATTCCTAGATAAACCTTCAATAATATCCTGATAATCCTAGAAAACCATAAATATCAAATAAATTCTTAGGATACTCCCAAGAAAAAACCTCTTTCACTATCCCTGTTTCCACTAACACATCTTCTTCGGAGATGATTTGACCTATGAAATTTACTTGATCAATTTAAAACTGAATCATAAATAGCATAGAGTATAGCTGATGATCTCTTAGTGTACATAAGATGATGTCAAGTTGTTGGACATGATCATCATGAATCTTAGAGTACACAAATTTTTCTTCCACATATACTACTGAAAATTTATCAATGTGTGGGTGGAACATTCTATTCATAATGGACATAAATATATCAATATCATTCATCTACACAAAAAAACATCACAAGGAATTCATAAAGGTCATACATGATTCTGATAGAATTTTGTTGTATATCAGAAGGTCGAACTATGAAATGATGATACCCCAATCTCATGTCAATGATGGAAAAAACACAAGCTTTCCTCCACTGGTCAAATAGGTCATCAATACATGGAAGAGAATACCAGTTCTCCACAATCATCCGATTCAACTTCTATTAATCAGAACATTGGCATAAGGACCCTCAACCTTCTTTTAGAACAAGACCGAAGAACCCTAAGGTGATGTACGTAGACTGATAAAACCCTTATCCATCAATTATTCTAGTTGTGTCTTGATCTCTTGAAGATATATTAGTGACATTATATAAAGTGTAATAGAAACTTTCTCATCCCCAAATAAGAACACAATCATAAATTCTACATCTTTCTTAGGTGTAAGCCCTAATAATTACTCTAGAACCTCATCATAGAATTGGTATATTATGTTTGGAAATACAACCTTTTTATACCCCAATTATCTTGAAGTAGACTTAAACTATTGGTGGTAATATCCCAGAGTTGTGGATGAATTGGCCCTACACATACCTCCTTTATATCCCATTATCTATGGTGAATATAATTCTCACCCACAAGAGATTTAAAAGTTTCTATCTTATGGTAGAAATATATGTGGGCATGGTATTCCACTAACCAGTACATTTAAACAAATTGATAAAATACTAAAATTTCAAGGATGTAAAATACCATAGAAAATGATACCCCCAAACTAGAGAGGATACCCTTTGCATAAACATGTGTCCCTCGACCGTACTCCCAGCAGTGAAATGATTTTCATAACCCCGATCACAAACTCCACTACCTGACTCAACCCATTCACAAGTTTCAGAGATATAAAATAATGATCGGCCCCAGTATTAAATATTTCACATGAAATATTGAAATATACATGAATAATAACATTAACTCTCAAGGGTCTAACCTTTTTATCCACATGTTTAGGTATAACTACATGTAATTGTCCTGCCCTTCTTCAATGTGATGCATTTTGAGCCCCGTGAGACTAACCACCCTACTGATATGGGCTCTCATTCCTAGAAGCACCACTCCCACTACCTCTACAACCATAGATGTTAAAACTCTAACTTTGTGACTAATATGGTGTATAAGAACACCATTCATCACTCTCATTCTGCCAAACTCCCCATAATTACCTATATATCATATGTGCTTACAGAACATCTATATATGTCTAATCCAACCTCAGGATTGAATCTCTACTAGTGGTCGAGGAAAATGTTGTTGAAATTGACCCAACCTACCACACTGGTGGAAAAAATTAGGTTAGATCCTAGGCAACTAATCCTTTCCCTTAGGGAATATTCTTTCCACTATTTTGGTCAACATTATCATAAAAATTAATCAAACCCTCAAAATATATACATCCTCATCCTCTAGAAGACACAAATTGTTCTCCAGTAGAAGTATACTTTAGGTCCCCTTAGATATGAGAGAATAAACATCCACCTAATAAACTTATTTAACTAAAAATGTTAACTTGGAACTTAATATCGTAATTTATGTCGATCCTGGAAATGACTTGTTAGGATATCTCATCATCTGTTAGTGCTAGAGAAAAGGGATGTAAGTTAGAAAACTGAATAACATAGTCCTTCATAGACATACTGCCCTGGGTTAATTACAAGAACTCATCTTCCCTCTCCCATCTCAGTGTCTCTGGATAAAAGTATTTCAAGAACTTCTCTAAATATTCCATCCATACTATACAAACTGCTAGCCCAATCTAAGCCCAAACATACCACCAGTTCATCACTGATACTCATTAGATATATATATATATCCAACTTGACCCTCTTTTCAATAGGAGTCTCTATGTGGTCATGTATAGTCTGGATAGAATCCATTCAAAACTCCACTACCTCTAGTCCACCCTCTCTAGTGAAAGTCGGAGGGTGTAGTAACTGAAACACCCATTTTATAGTAGACATACTCCCCAAAAATATCATTGGGTCTCTCCCCATAAACTAATTGAAGTAAGAAAATTCTCAAAATACTTCTCTCCATATCTTTCACCTAAAACTATTGGTGCATCGGGTTCAACTATTGGAGGATAATTTCATTCAATATCCTCCTGTAATCCAATCAACAAGTGTCTTCATGGAGTCATTTCCCTACAATTAAAAGCACATGTACTAGGACACATAACAAAAAATTATCACAATTACACAAGAGTAATTCACATAAATCCATAACAAATCATCCCCTTAACCCACAACATGGTCAAAAATGAGGCACCATCAATACCCTTAAACATTCTATATCTCGGTCATTTTTTAAAAAGGTTAACTCATTATCATTTTCCATATTTCCATTAGACATATTATCATTAAAATTTTTCATTATTTTACATCTTTCAGTTCCATGTCAGGCACAATTTTCAATTCAATTACATAAGAAAGGAAAACATTTCAATTTCAACAACTTATCCAAATCCTATATTTCTGTGTGTGCCTAATGATTATTTGTGTCACAATAATTATTGAGTGCCTATAATGATTAATTCATACTGAAATATTGATCCACACTTGGCCATGAGTAAAATATTATAAAATCTTAGATATAAGAATCACATCACACAAAAGTTTCATCACTCAAGGTGAAATAACATTCAACTGTAGCAACATTCATCAACCACAAAAAACGCACCATGGGTACTTGGTTTTTCCACCATACGTGGGTTAGTTACTAACATACATGATCCATTATCCAAGGCCTGGATCTTTATAGTATCCATTCAACCTTTACCAAATAGTAAGACAAATTAAAAGGAAATAAAAATGATATGATACCTCTTTTTAATGTCCCCACCCAAGTTCCACATACTGATGTCCTGAGCCAGTCATATATGTGATCTTAGGAACACCAACCCAAACAAAGAGGCTATCGACTAGAGGTGAGGGTCTAATATAAATAACCTGGGGAGACTATGACCTCTTTATCAAAGCATCACAATAACATAAATAACTAAGAAATAACCAAAATATGATAACCATATTACAGTAATACAATAAACAGAACAAATTAGTATCACGTGATGAACCAAAACTAAAAAAATATCATCAACTAAAATTTTAGATATGTGATTCCAAATATGTGTCATGTTTCAATATGAAAAACCCAAAATAAATAGAGAAACTAAAAACTCACAAGAGGGTCCAGAAACCATGTCTGTTTCCCTCATCCATGCTCCATCCCAACCCATCCATCTAATATACATCTATTTCCCTTATTCTGTCTTGCAAACAAGAGGTTTATTTGGGTACCGATCAGACAACCCACGCCGGGTGTCAGAAAAAATAAGTATGACACTAACTATATCATATAAAACAATATCCATTAAATAATAGTGTATGAAATTGTATAAAGAATAAAGTACAATGCATAAATTAAATATTTATCACATTTCATTATTCTTTAGTTAACCAAAAAAATACTCAATTTTTTTATGACTTCCATAATATAAATATCTTATTTGGCGCATTCTTGATTCTAAACTATCCCTAAGGGATATCACATATCACAATACCATGGTTATTATTAATCATTTAATTTAAATTCATATCACTTCCAATTAGAACCATAGTCCAATTCCAATATCATGGGTGTAGAACTTCATGTCTAGATCCCAGTAGTTATTTGGTGTCTCTGTTTTTGTCCCATATCTCAATGTCACATGGGTATTTGGAGCGTCAGTCCCTACCCCACACTCTCTATCACATATGGCAATTTGGATCCACTATTCATCTTCCGCACTTAAATTTTCCATGGGTTTTTAGAGCCTCATTCCTTATTCCATATATTAATAATCACATATTGGTATTTCAAGCCTCAGTCCCTATCTCATAAAATCATAATCACATGTATTACATTTAACAATGATAATCATCATTAAACATATCATCAACATTTCACATCATGGTATACCATTTCAATTATGATAATAATCAAGGTCCATCACTTTAATTCACCTGGAATAATATGACTAAATCAATATTAAATTTTTTATTAACCTTTAATCATATAATTCATCTACCCTAAAAGGATAAACCGAACACCCCTTACTTTCCATTAATCAATCAACTCATCATTAAATTAATCAATCAATTCTACAATCCCATTAATTGACAAATTACAAAATCCAATTAATTTAACACTTTTATAACATCATTAATCAATCAGTTTAATTTCCTCTTATCCAAAAAATTCAAAAACACAATTAACAAATTCAATTCTCCCAAGTTCAACTCATTATATAATCACACGAAAAATAAATTAATCAATACCATGATTCCATTAATTAATTAATCAATTAATAAATCCATTTAAGTGTTATATTTTTAACATTCCAATTGAATTTACACAACAGATGCATGAATTTGGAATTAAATACTATGGGAATTGAAATTTATACAACTTTTATGAGGATCATTACATGTGCTTTCCAATGGAAACACCCATATTGAACCAGAACACTTTATTACACAACATAGAATGAGATCTAGATCTAAAAAATAGATCAAAAATCAAACATATTAGAACCATTAAAACCTAGATCTATATGAATTACCAAAGGGGTAAAAAATACCTTCAAAGGATGATAGAAATATAGGATATAGGTATTAAATCAATCGAGATAATAATATATTACCAGGAGAGGTGCACATTCTTTAATCTGGTCTTTGACTAATCAAGAACAGAGTTCAAAATTACTCGGAATATATTCTGGAGACTCTGAAATTAAGATAAATAAATTAGGGGAATGTTGCATCAAATTTTAGTGAAGTATGGGGTGTTTGGGAATTTTAAATCTAATTTTTAGAGGATTAAATCCAATTTGCACTATATCCATGGCATGGATTAAAGTTTTTCAAACTATTTTTTTCTAACCATTTTTTTCACCAATGGGGGTTCATATATAATCATAATAGGGAACATAGTTTTGATAAAATATGTGCCAACCATGCAATCTATCTCTTTCTAGGGTTTCACGGTTTGCTGGTGTCGGGTACACAATTTGGGAAAATAGGGCACCAACCGTTCACAACCCAAACACTCTCCAAAAACATACAATTATCACCCAATCACACTCAAGATAAAACCAAAATAGGGTAAAAGACTAACTTAAAAAGATTATGAAACATATTCAAAAAAATGTCAGGATATCATTTCTTCTAAGCATTACAGGTATCATAAACATATCTGGCTAAATAACTTGTTGTTGTCAACAATTTCTATGTTTTGATTATTTTAACAAAATTAAATTAAATGCAATAGTGATTTATTGTGGCTTCTCCTATCCACGTTATTGTAAATGAAATAAAAGTTTTCCAAATCCAAAATATTCATGCCTTGTAACTTTCAAACATAACCCCATTTTTTTGCTCCTTGGGGAGAAAACCATCTGTAACGACCTGAAATTTTGAATAAATATCATTTCCTAATTTTGTGTTTTATTCTATTTTATTTTTTTACTCAAAAAAATGTTTCATTTGATAACATGATTTTAATTAAAATGAGACCGTTGTGTTTTGACTATTATATGACCATTGGTCAATATGACTGTTGGAAACTAAACGTTGTGATTATTGTCTCCAAATACAAGTAATCTTGGTTAATTATTATAGAAAGAAGATTTGATGGCCTCACCCAGTAGTCTTGGATCGATCGAAGCCCATCTAACAGAACTTGGGAAGGAGGTAGAACCACTGGGCTTTGCTCTAGACCAAACCCAAGCTAAACTTCATCGTGTGAAACTAGAACGGAATCACCTTTGCAAGAAGTTCAAACTAATAGAAATTACTACTCGTGCGATGTTGCCCGAGCCTCCCCCGGATTCTCTCACCTTAACACACCTTACACTTCGGTCCTATGATGGTGTGATAAGGGGCTATGTAAGGAGACCGTAACTTCCTTGTGTAATCCTTTGTTTTTAAATAAAAATTGGGATTTCTTCTTATGATGTTTATGAATTTTCAAATGACAGGATAAAAATAGTATGAATATTTTGATGAATTTTAGAAAAATGATATTTTAAAAATGTTTATGTAAACCTTAAATAATTAAAAATGTGTAATGATTTTCGAAAAATGGTCTTCTACAATTTTGTTTAGTACGAAATTTAGAGTCTAATAAGATCAAATTGATTTTTGATGAATAGTAAACTATGAAGAGTGATTTTATGCTTAGGATTAGTAATGTGACCAAATGGATTAGTAATATCACTTAATGAAAGTATTAATATAATCTAGGCACCATGATTAAGTAATGAGATTAAATAAAATGGTTAAATAACGGTTTCATAAATTATTATTCAAGTATTAGTTTTTCGGGTGAATTGTGTTTTTTAATTAAAAATTAAATTAAAAATATTTAGATAATTATTTTTATAAAATGGATTTCATTTTTGAACTCAGAGCATCGATATTATGATAAGGTAATTTTTGGTGTTTTTTCTGAAAAAAATGAATTTTTAGTGAATAGTGTATTTATTTAAAAATAAAATTAAAAATATTTAGAAAATTATTTTTATAAAATGGGGTTCATTTTTGAAATCAGAGCATTGATATTTGGTTAATGTGAAATTTTGGGATTTTTCTGAGAAAGTTTAATTTTAAGTGAATAGTAAAAATACAGTTTTAGGGTTTCGGTATGTTTAGTGACATCATAACTGTGTCATGGTGATTTCATGAGATATTTTGAGGGTTGGAAGACCAAAGGTGATGAATTATTGTATTGGGGGCCCCATGTGGCCTAACTCCATGGTAAATGCCATTGGAGAGCACATGGTTTTGAGAAAAGCACTTTTGAGGTGTCCCTTTGCCATTAATGCCTTGTCCCCTCACTTTCCCTATAAATACCAAGCCATACTCTCATCCATTAGACTCCCCACTCTCCCCCAACGAGGTTCTGGTCTCATTACCTCCCAAGGAGTCCTCCCAAGGTTCCCCCAAGCCCTCAAGGTCCCAACCTTTGAGTTTTAAGAGTTACGTTTTAAGGAAAGGGATCTGATCTCTCTCTTTCTTTTCAATAAATCTATTTTATGTAATTTCTTTTATGCTCCATGTTCTTATGTTAAAGGGTGTTCTTTTATACTCCTTATACTTCCCTTTTCATGTTAAAATAATGAAATATCCCCTATTACTCTCATTATTTCATTTTATGAAGTTTTAAGTGGCACCGTTATGCTGCCGAAATGTTTGTAACAGATTCTTTCTCCCTTCTCATTTTTCAAGATCTATTTCATGTAAAGTATTTGAAGTTCCTTTTTGTTATGTTGGGGTATGATATCTCTATCTATCATACTGATTTTTTATGATCATATGATGAGAGACCCCATTTGATCTCTTCAATTCAGTATTTTGAAGTTTTAAGTGGCGCCGTTAGGCTGCAGAATTTTTAAGTGGTTCTTCACCCTTCTCGTTTTGAAGTTCTACTTTCATGTCAATTCATTCAAGTTCCTTTTTGTTATGTTGGGGTATTATCTATATACCTATCATACTGATCTTTTATTATCATATTATGAGAGACCACATTTGATCTCTTCAATTCAGTATTTTGAAGTTTTAAGTGGCGCCGTTAGGCTGCCGAATTTTTAAGTGGTTTTTCACCCTTCTTGTTTTGAAGTTCTACTTTCATGTCTATTCTTTCAAGTTACTTTTTTTATGTTGGGGTATTATCTCTATATCTATCATACTGATATTTTATGATCATATGATGAGAGACCCCATTTGATCTCTTCAATTCAGTATTTTGAAATTTTAAGTGGTGCCGTTAGGCTACCGAATTTTTAAGTGGTTCTTCACCCTTCTCGTTTTGAAGTTCTACTTTCATGTCAATTCTTTCAAGTTCCTTTTTGTTATGTTGGGGTATGATCTCTATATCTATCATACTGATATTTTACTACCATATTATGAGAGACCCCATTTGATCTCTTCAATTCATTATTTTGAAGTTTAAGTGGCGTCGTTAGGTTGCTGAATTTTTAAGTGGTCCTTGCACCTTTCTCCCTTTACAAAGTTCTAATTCCATGTCAAGTATTGAAAGATAATTTTTATTGTGTTGGGGTATTATCTATATATCTATCATACTGATATTTTTCATATGATGAGAGACCCTATTTGATCACATCAATTCATTTTTGGTTGAAGTTTATGTAACGTTGTTAGGCTGCCGAATTTTCATAAGAGAAGTCGTATTTTGTCTTCCTTTCATGTTCTTCATTTCATATGGTATATTTTAAAATTTCATTACCATGTTATTAAATCCCTTATATTTTTTCCCTATACTGTTTTATGGGTCATTTATGAATGTTTGACCCAAGTCCCCTCTCTTTTAAATGTTTTCTAAAAGCCTTGTAACATAGCCGTTATGCTGCAGAATTTTCGTCTCAAAATGTCTCTCTATTTTTTCTAAAGATATTTTATTTTGTTAAGTGAATACTCAAAGCTCTTATTTCTATAGGGGTATTCACATATATATCAAAATGTTCTATTTTAAATTCTGGTATTTACATACGTGAAACCTGCTTTCCCTTTCCGTGGGTTTAAAGTGACATAAAGATCATGTCCTTAAAGCAGTTTTTAAAACGTTATGATTATGAAATGAAACCCATTTATTTTATGCTATATGGGTTGTTTATGAAATGACTTATGATGAAATGTTTGGCTCACATTATAATAAAGACATGTCAAGGGTGCGCCCAGATAGCACTTCAATGCATTGGGTAAAGACTTAATCTCTAGAGATGACTTTTTAGACTGATACCTTGGTGAATAACCTTGGTAATTTTTAATGACACCTTGGGGATGGACCTTGGTGAAACGAAATGATTTTCAATATTAAATGTTGTAGCCACATCTTCAAGTTATGAAAAAATGTAATTTTTATTATGATATTCCTCCTGATTTCTTTCTCATGTCGTAATGTTCTTTTCATGACCTTATTGAAGTATCTCAAGTTCACATGTAAAATGTTTCTCTTGTTTCCCTTACTGGGCCTTCTGCTCACCCTTTCTTTTGATGTATGTCCCCAGGTTATGAGATGTAGTAATGAACCTAGGATGAACATGAGTAGAAGCCTTTCAAGTGTTTAAGAGGAATATTTTATGTTTTCATGTTTAAAGTTCCTCGTTTCCATGACACTAAACCTTAAAGATCCTCGGTTTTGTAAATGTAATGAAAGTTTATGTGATAAAAAGGCGGGATGCTATAGATGGTATCAAAGGATGGTTTAGTTATTTGTGGAAATTAGGATATGAAAACTCTAGGAATAACCCTATAGAAAAGTTTAAATATAGGAAATCATCCTGGTATTTTGGTGAGTATTGAGTAATGGGTTGCCAAGCAAATACATCCCTGTCTGGATACGAGCAGGTAGAGGTGGCTCTGGCACAGATGTACATAGGGGTAAAACCCGAAAACACCTCTTTGAGCTAGACTCAAATGGGAACTGGTACACGAAAATGGGCCTTTCTGCACTCTTGGTTACGACACTCCCGGGGGATATGCTTTGGTAAATTCATAAGCTTAATATGAACCATTGTTAAAGGAACAAAGATAAAATAAAATAAAGATTCACATAAGAATATATGATCATGGATAACCTAGATGGGAACCTAGGGGATCACAAGTTAGGGTATACTTTCCTTCTACAAGTTTATCCTTCTATGCTTAAAGTTTCTTTTTAATGATTATTGGCTATGTATTCAAGCCCCTAATTATACTTTCTTTTCGTAGTTAATGGAGGGAAATGGAAGAACATGTCCCAATAACCAGTGTGATACGAAATGCAACTATTGCCGTATTAATATGACAGAGATGATTAGGTTATTAAAAGATGATCATTATTTTGGAAGACTTTCACTATTTTGGGGACCCTATATGATCAAGGGAAATAGATTACTACGGTATTTTCATTGAGGAGTAAGGTTGACTTATATTTTGAAGAATCGATGAATTTAAGGTGGACATATAGTAATTTAGGTTACTTATGGGAATGATTAAAAAATCTTGGGTAAAATATGTTTAGGTTAGATACTTTTGTTATAAGATGTTAGGAGTGGTTGATGTTGTTTGGAGATGAAAAATGAAGTTTATTTTTGAAGACTATGTTATCAAATCCTTCTTGTATTTGTGTTTCAATCTTAGTTTGGTTTATTTTGAGGAATTTTAAGCAATGTTATTTATGGAATGGACTATGATGAACTTTGGGTAGTACCATGGAACTTTGAAGATTTAAAAGTAGTTTCCATTCCTATGGGATTATTTCTTTTTGAAGAGTTGTTTTACCTTACCCTTTCTATTTTTGGGATAATGTTTAAAGATTGAAGAAATAGATAGTTAATCTTTTGTGGATTATGTGATTCTCTATAAGATGATTCTTGTGTTTTGATGAGACCAAGTAGTTTTTAATGCTCATAGTTTGGAGAATAGATTAGTTTTGGGTAGAAACTTATTAAAGGATGAAACTATACATGAAGATAGGTATATTTTCTTATGTTTTTGTTTTATGTTGTAAATGAATTCCTCAAAATTATGAAAAGGAACATAAAACAAAAATGTTGTTGGTTTACGTTTCCTACTAGGTAATCAAAGACCGCTTACACACATCATAAGTTTGGGATTTTCTTATGGTTAACTTTCTCCTAATCATGTTTTCTATCACTCTTCCTCAGAACTTGACCCTTTGTTTTCTCCTCCATGTCCATGTTTTCGTACATGGAATCCTAGTGTGGGCTAACTCGGGTGGCCTTTGTACTTACCTTTCTTTCTTTTAAAGTAATAGTTTTACTAACTCCTTTTCCGATGTGGGAATTTCAATGAAATTTCAAAAACCAATTTTAAAAATTGTGAGGACGCAATTTCTTAAGGGGGGAAGATTGTAACGACCTGAAATTTTGAATAAATACTGTTTCCTAATTTTGTGTGTTATTCTATTTTATTTTTATACTCAAAAAATGTTTTATTTGATAACATGATTATAATTAAAATGAGACCGTTGGGTTTTGACTATTATATGACCCCTGGTCAATATAACTATTGGAAACTAAACATTTTGATTATTGTCTCTAAATACAAGTAAACTTGGTTAATTATTATAGAAAGAAGATTAGATGGCCTCACCCAGTAGTCTTGGACTGATCGAAGCCCATCTAACAGAACTTGGGAAGGAGGTAGAACCACTGGGCTTTGCTCTAGACCAAACCCAAGCTGAACTTCATCGTGTGAAACTATAACGGAATCGCCTTTGCGAGAAGTTCAAACTAATAGAAATTACTACTCGTGCGATGTTGGCGAGCCTCCCCCAGATTCTTTCACCTTATCACACCTTACACTTAGGTCCTATGCTGGTGTGATAAGGGGCTATGTAAGGAGTCCCTAACTGCCTTGTGTAATCCTTTATTTTAAGTAAAAATTGGGATTTTGTCTTATGAAGTTTATGAATTTTCAAATGACCGGATAAAAATAGTATGAATATTTTGATGAATTTTAGAAAAAGGATATTTTAAAAATGTTTATGTAAACCTTAAATAATTAAAAATGTGTAATGATTTTCGAAAAATGGTCTTCTACAATTAGGTTCAGTACGAAATTTAGAGTTGAATAAGATCGACTTGATTTTTGATGAATAATAAATTATGAATAGTGATTTTATGCTTAGGATTAGTAATGTGACCAAAAGGATTAGTAATCTCACTTAATGAAAGTATTAATATAATCTAGGCACCTTGATTAAGTAATGTGATTCAATAAAATGGTTAAATAACGGTTTCATAAATTATTATTCAAGTATTATTTTTTTCAGGTGAATAGTGTTTTTTAATTAAAAATTAAATTAAAAATATTTAGAAAATTATTTTTATAAAATGGATTTCATTTTTGAACTCAGAGCATCGATATTATGTTAGGGTAATTTTTGGGGTTTTTTCTGAAAAAAATGAATTTTCAGTGAATAGTGTATTTATTTAAAAATAAAATTAAAAATATTTAGAAAATTATTTTTATAAAATGGAGTTCATTTTTGAAATCAGAGCATTGATATTTGGTTAATGTGAAATTTTGGGATTTTTCTGAGAAAGTTGAATTTTCAGTGAATAGTAAAAATACAGTTTTAGGGTTTCAGTATGTTTAGTGAAATCATAACCGTGTCATGGTGATGTCATGAGATATTTTAAGGGTTGGCCTACCAAAGGTGATGAATTATTGTATTGGGGTCCCCATGTGGCAGAACTCCATGGTAAATACTATGGGAGAGCACATGGTTTTGAGAAAAGCACTTTTGAGGTGTCCCTTGGCCATTAATGCCTTCTCCCCTCACTTTCCATATAAATACCAAGCCATAATCTCATCCATTCGACTCCCCACTCTCCCCCAACGAAGTTCTGGTCTCATTACCTCCCAAGGAGTCATCCCAAGGTTCCCCCAATCCCTCAAGGTCCCAACCTTTTAGTTTTAAGAGTTACGTTTTATGGTAAGGGATCCGATCTCTCTCTTTCTTTTCAAGAAATCTCTTTTATGTAATTTCTTTTATGCTCAATATTCTTATGCTAATGGGTGTTCTTTTATACTCCTCTTACTTCCCTTTTCATTTTCACATAATTAGAGATCCCCTGTTACTCTCGTTATTTCATTTTATGAAGTTTTAAGTGGCGTCGTTAGGCTGCCGAAATTTTTGTAACAAATTCTTTCTCCCTTCTCATTTTTCCAGATATATTTCATGTAAAGTATTTAAAGTTCCTTTTTGTTATGTTGGGGTATGATCTCTATATCTATCATTGTGATCTTTTATGATAATATGATGAGAGACCCCATTTGATCTCTTAAATTCAGTATTTTGATGTTTTAAGTGGCGTCGTTAGGCTGCCGAATTTTTAAGTGGTTCTTCACCCTTCTCGTTTTGAAGTTCTACTTTCATGTCAATTCATTCAAGTTCCTTTTTGTTATGTTGGGGTATGATATCTATATATATCATACTAATATTTTATGATCATATGATGAGATACCCCATTTGATCTCTTCAATTCAGTATTTTGAAATTTTCAGTGGCGCCGTTAGGCTGCCGAATTTTTAAGTGGTTCTTCACCCTTCTCGTTTTGAAGTTCTACATTCATGTCAATTCATTCAAGTTACTTTTTGTTATGTTGGGGGTATGATCACTATATCTATCAAACTGATCTTTTATTATCATATGATGAGATACCCCATTTGATCTCTTCAATTCAATATTTTGAAATTTTAAGTGGCACTGTTAGGCTGCCAAATTTTTAAGTGGTTCTTCACCCTTCTCATTTTGAAGTTCTACTTTCATGCCAATTATTTCAAGTTCCTTTTTGTTATGTTGGGGTATGATCTATATATCTATCATAGTGATATTTTATGACCATATTATGGGAGACCCCATTTGATCTCTTCAATTCAGTATTTTGATGTTTAAGTGGCGTCGTTAGGCTGCTGAATTTTTAAGTGGTCCTTGCACCTTTCTCCCTTTTCAAAGTTCTAATTCCATGTCAAGTCTTGAAAGTTACTTTTTATTATGTTGGTGTATTATCTCTATATCTATCATACTAATATTTTTTCTATGATGAGAGACCCTCTTTGATCTTATCAATTCATTTATGGTAAAAGTTTATGTAACGCTGTTAGGCTGCCGAATTTTCATAAGAGAAATCTTATTTTTGTCTTTCTTTCATGTTCTTCATTTCATATGGTATATTTTCAAATTTCATTACCATGTTCTTAAGTCCCTTATATTTTTTCCCTCTACTGTTTTATTGGTCATTTATGTATGTTTGACCCAAGTCCCCTCTCTTTTCAATGTTTTCTAGAAACCTTGTAACATAGCCGTTATACTACAGAATTTTCGTCTCAAAATGTCTCTCTCTTTTTTCTAAAGATATTTTATTTTATTAAGTGAATACCCAAAGCTCTTATTTATATAGGGGAATTCACATATATATCAAAATGTTCTATTTTAAATTCTGGGATTTACATACATGAAACCTGCTTTCCCTTTCCGTGGGTTTAAAGTGACATAAAGATCATGTCTTTAAGCAGTTTTTAAAACGTTATGATTATGAAATGAAACCCATTTATTTTATGCTATATGGGTTGTTTATGAAATGATTGATGATGATATGTGTGGCTCACATGATAATAAAGACATGTCAAGGGTGCACCCAGATAGCGCTCCAATGCATTGGGTAAAGACTTAATCTCTAGAGATGAATTTTTAGACTGATACCTTGGTGAATAACCTTGGTAATTTTTAATGACACCTTGGGGATGGACCTTGGTGAAACGAAATGATTGTCAATATTAAATGTTGTACCCACATAATCATGTTATGAAAAAATGTTATTTTTATTATGACATGCCTCATGATTTCTTTCTCATGCCTTAATTTCTTTTCATGACTTTATTGAAGTATCTCAAGTTCATATGTAAAATGATTCTCTTGTTTCCCTTACTGGGCCTTCTGCTCACCCTTTATTTTGATGTATGTACCCAGGTTATGAGATGCAGTAATGAACCTAGGATTAACATGAGGAGAATCCTTTCAAGTGTTTAAGAATAATCTTTTATGTTTTCATGTTTAAAGTTCCCGGTTTCCAAGACACTAAACCTAAAAGATCCTCGGTTTTGTAAAATGCTATGAAAGTTTATGTGATAAAAAGGCGAGATGCTATACCATCAACTTGAAAACTCTGAATTTTCTTAATAATGTCTTTCCCTAATTATAATTTAGATATACCCACTTTTATTATTATACGTTTGATCTATTTTATCAACTGATATAAATTTATTGTTATACTAAACAATTCTAGAAAAAAATCCTTACAGTCATTTAAGAACTACTTAGTAATTTTTTTTATACTGACATAAATAAATATAGAGATTCAAATTACCAATTAAAAATTGATTAATAAAAAATACTAGGAGCCTTGAAAATCCTATTTTTAGTTTAAAAAACAAGTTTTTTTGTTAACAATATCAGCATTTTCCTTGTCATGAAATAGTTTTCCACTAAAACACTTGCAACCAAAAACCATCCACTTTACTAACCAGTGACATTATTACACAGTTACACCAAACAATTTGTTGATAAGAAATAAAACACCAATTGTGATAAAAATTAAACATATTGAATCAATTGATGACAATTTTACTAATGAATTACCAATACAACATTATTTTTTAAGTACTTCCAACTTCATAGGTTTTCATAATCTTAGAAGTGGTTAAACAACCTTTATAATTGATCTATAAACCCCCCTAAACTACAACATTGTGTTCAATGAGATGTTTTTCATTTTATGGATACCACTTATTGGTAATACTTCCTATAATTTGATATATTTTAATATCCTTCACCCATGAATAAATGATACTATTTTTTCTAAAATAAATAGATAAATATAATATTCATCTATTTTTCTAATTTCACTTCAAATATGTTTCCCCACTTATTTTTTATTATCTTTTTCTAAATTTTTCCTCCTCTCTTCAACAGATTTCTTACACTAAATCAGGTCTTGATATTAATTTCCAGAACTTTGATTTACTATAATACCACAAGTTGTTCTTTGTATTAATTCAATACCTTTTTATTTATCAAAATTTAGGCCCATATAAATAATTTTTTTAATATATCATATGACGATATATTTAGATCCTGAAATCTATTTTCCTTCTTTTAGTGGGTTGATTATGCTACCACAAGGTCTGAAATTACCTATAGAAAACCTAATTCAACATTATTTTGGAAATTAAAATAGAACTACCCAAATAAACTATATTTTATCATGATCAGGCTCTTTTTCATCTGTTTTGGTATGAAACTTTATCTACTATATGTAGATTTTATATTTTATCTTCTATGTTCTTTTGAATTCACTTGTTACATTTATTTTTCATCATTAAACTAGATCATTTTTCAACTCTATAACATTTTCCTTATGAGAAAACATACCCCATGGATTGTACATACCTAAAATTATTCACCTATTTAAACAATATTTAGGAAACATTTAAAGATCATGGGGAGAGAGGTACATTACACTTTCATCAAGTTGAGGAAGATGTTGGTGAATCACTATTGAAAATAATTTTTCTTTTTTCATTTCACTTAAGAGTCCATTGTCATATATGAATTAGATTTAATGGGATATACTTTATTTAATTTTCTAGGATTCATACTTTATTGAAAACCAAGATTACTATATATTTTTAATTTGAAAAAATTTCCCCCAAGGTTTTTTCTTCCAATTATTTCTAGTTATTTCCTTTTCTAAACCTTATTTTTGATTTTATATATCCGTATGAATTATTACATTTTACAATACATACCTTGTGTTGAGAAATTCCTTTAACAGGTTCATTTTACATTTCAACCACATTTGAATTTCTCTCTCACCTCAAAATAATTGTTTTCTTTTTATGAAATTTCTGATTTACTAGAATGTTAATAACTATCCTTCATTTTTTATTTTAAGAACAAAATATTCTATATTTATTCCCCAAAATATTTTTCTCAATGGAATATATTTTTTCATTTGACGTCGGAATGTTCCCTAATTTCATTCTAGCTAACACCATCTTCAGATATCTTCTTAAGACATGGCTATCATGGTACAAATTATTCAAATAATATGGACACCTTCTATATTGTTCATGGAATCCATTATAATCACAATAGTTAATGTATTCTAATTCCTCAAAACAAAAGCATGAAATGTGTCCATGAGTTACAAAAAAGGGTAACATATATCTATAAATTCTTGAATAGATTATATTATTTTTAAATTCTTTTTAGGGGACTTCCTAATTCTATTTCCAGTACCTATACAATTGTACATTTTTTCGGACTTTATATGGTCTCCTTATTCTAATGCCTGTATGATGTTTTATCATATCCAATTTAATATTTTCACATATATTATTTATTTTATGACATGAAAATATTCTCATGATTATCATTTGATGTTGAATATTTCTCTTTTATTTCATTATTACCTACTAAAGGATAATAAAAGAATAAGTGTAATGGATCTTTTATCATATAATTTCCCATAAAATTTAATTATTATATTTTCTTCTTTGTAGAGATCAAGTCCTATTATAATTTTTGGATCCTTTTTTTATTATTTTAATGATGAACAAATATATCTATCCTAAGAGTCTTCCCACTAGAAATATAATCATCCAATTCCTGAGAATGGTATTCCAACATATCACTTCTCTCCTTAATCTTATTACTCATTTGATAAATACTATCTTTAGGATTTGTATTTTCTTGTTGTAGACATTATTTCACTTCAACCATTTCTTTCATGGGTGCATTAAGTTCATCCTCCTTATCATTTATGTTTGGAACTTCTTTAGATCTCATACCTTTTTCCCTATGTATCATATTTGGATTCATTCACTTTGGAATAAAACACTTCCAATTACTCTAACTGAGATTCATTATCTTCTCTCAAATATATATCTAATTAAACAAGTAAATTATATAATATTATTAAATTTTAAACCTCAGTATTCAAAACATCAATATAAATATCTTATTTTTTTCATATTTAATTTTCAAGGTTTCTACATTTAGATGATGATAAAATTCTTTTGATACGTAAAAATATTCAATTTTTTCCCAATTAGTGTAATATAGTCAAATATAAATGATAATAAAACCTTATTTCATTAATAAAATAATTTAATTTTTTTGGTGTGAAAATTTAATTATCCAATACTTGTGTTCATTAAAGGATTTACATTAGGGTAAGAGACCTATTAACACCTTGGAATAATCTATGGAATATTTTTGGATTTAGGAGTTGTGTTAGCATAGAATTTAAATTCCCATAGAGTCTTTTTCTTTATATAATAAAATATTAAATATATTATATCACATGAACTAGTTTTTTAATGAAATAATGGATTATCTCATGAACATTATCTCAGATGAGAAATCTAATTCCACCATTAAATATGGAATGATGATTTTACCTAAGGTGAAATAGAACCTTTGTGCATGTTGGGTGTTTGTTTAGGAAACACATAAGGGTAATATTAATTGGTATTTCAATATTTGTTGGGAAGTTAATGATGGAAATAATAATAATAACAATATTATTATTATTATTTTGTGTTGAAATAAAAATAGAAATATACAAATATAGATAATAATTTTGTTAGGATAGAATTATTGGTTTGATGAATATTTTAGTGATGAAAAATGTAATAATGGAGATATTATTAATTTTGGAAAATAAATTAAATAGATTATGGTAAATAATATTTAATTACTCTTTTCATAATTTAATGAATGCTATTTTTGAAATGTTAATGCTGAAAATAATGGGGGATATTTTATAATAATAATAATAATAATAATGAAAATTTTTGTTGTTGTTGTTATTATTATAATGGTGGGAAAATAATATTGGTGTGTATATATATAAATTAGATAGATAAATATATATGTGTATATATACATGTGAGGGTGTATATATGTATATTTTAATGTGTGTATATATATATCTTGTGTATAAAAGAAACCCATAAAATATTATGGGGTGGCACATGGTTTTAAGAAGATATATGAATAAATACAACTACAAAAAAATCCTTTACTAGAAATTGAAATGGGCTTTATTAGTGATAGAAAACTGCTAACAAAATGATAGATGTTAAAAGCCCAGAACTTTTATCAGTTCTGAAAAATACCTGATAGTGTAGACCCTTATCACTTTGTTACCGCACTACGCAACACCAAAAGAACCAAAAGAACCA
Organism: Viscum album; assembly: GCA_963277665.1. Lineage (NCBI taxonomy): Eukaryota > Viridiplantae > Streptophyta > Magnoliopsida > Santalales > Viscaceae > Viscum > Viscum album. The sequence continues at coordinate 513,191,012 of OY728133.1, read as the reverse complement.
AAAACACACCAGATATATCAACAAAACAAGTCCAAACAAAAAATTTAAATGAAATGAAATTTACAACATAAATACTAGATAAAAAACTATATTTTAGACATTTAAAACAATTATTTTTTAAAGTTTCATAAATAAAAATTATTATATACATTCAAAAACAATCCTAACTATCAATGTTACCATAATTTCCATTGAATTTATTTGTCGAACTACAAACACTTCTTGAGAAGCTTTAAACAAACCACTTTAACTCGAACAAAAGAATACACCTATATAAAGAAAAAATTATTATGTGATTAATACTAAGAAGAAATAAATTAAATATAAATATGAAATAATACATTATTTTTATGGAAAATAATTTTTCTGTGTAAACATCAATATTGCCTTTGTGATTGAGTAGAGAAATCACCTTTTCTATTCCTACAAAGGTAGTGGAGGTAACATGAAAGAAAGTGTTAAATGTGCCACAACAAGGGTGAAAATGCTTTAATGGAGAAGAATAATGAAAGTTGGACAGAGCATCCCAAATCAAATAAAATAATCCACCAATATAAGAAAACAATTATTATGTAAGTAATACTACAAAAATAAATTAAACATAAATAAGAAACAATACATTAATTCTATGAACAATGATTTTACTATGTAAACATTAAGATTACCTCTGTGATTTAGTGGAGGTAGCATCATTGCTCTTATCGAAACGGTTGTAGAGGTAAATTGAAAGGATGTGATAAATGTATCAGTGCATGGGTGAAAGGATTTTAAGGGAGAATAAGAATGAAAGTTGGACAGAGCACCCCAAATCGAATAAAATAATCCACATGTATAAGAAAACAAATATTTTGTGAGTAATACTAAATATAAATGAATTAATCATAAATATTAACCAATATATTAATTTTATGGACAATTATTTTACTATGTAAAAATCTAGATTACCTCTGTGAATGAGCAGAGGAAGCATCATTTCTCTTCTTGGAAAGGAATTATAGGTACCATGAAAGAAAGTGATAAATGCATCACTATATGCGTGAAAATATTTTATGGGTGAAGAAACATGAATGTTGGACAGAGCACCCCAAGTTAAAAAAACAATCCTATGGTATAATATAACAATTATTGTGTGAGTAATATTAAAAATAGATGAGTTAAACATAAATATGAAACAATAAATTAATTCTATTGAAATTCATTTTATTGTGAAAACATCAAGATTCTGAAACACATACAATCAAGTAACCTAGTTACCCTAAATTCAATTTTATTTTCCTCAATCAAGTTTCACATTCACATTTCACTAACATAGCATATTTACAGAAACATGTCATGAAAAACAAAGTACACATATTTTTCCAATAATTGCACACCCAAACCCCCATTTCAAAACGTACACACACCAAATCATTCCACAAACATTCCTCATACCAATTATGTATGTTTATAATTCATTTAAAATGTTCTCTAAAATAACCCCCTGAAGAACCACATTGCATTACATAAAAAACACACACAAATTCACATGAAAAAGAAAATTTTAAAATAAAACGCACCCCATAACCGTATAGAATATAATATGAAACACTTATATAATTAGATAAATCTATTAACTATTTTATTGAACACTTATAATTAACATAACCAGATTTTACACCAATTCGCAACCAATTCCATAACAAGTCCCTTTTTACAACTCATACAAAAAAACACACAACAAGGCTAACATGCCCAAAATGATCCATTTCCCATCAAAAAACCATTTTCAACCCACACACACCGTAAGCAGCCACAAAAAACATTTTTTACTAATAAAACAATTAATTAAACATTTCCACCGATTTTTCACAACATGTCAGATATAGAAACATAACAATTTATCTTTTGAGAAATTATTTTCAACATAAATTCTTGTCAATGTATTTTCAAAACATGTTCACACCACTAAAATAAACTATAGTTCATGTGAAAATTAACCACGTTAGAAAATAAAATTATCTAAAATTGTTAGGGCATGGAACCACCTACCTCGGGCAACGAAATTACTGGAAAGTGATGTGAAACCCCATCTGCATCACAACCAAAATCAAAAACCGGATGTGAGATGAGATGTTCATGTAATTGGAGCACCAAAAATAGTCGAGTGGTGTGATTTGACATTTGATTCACTGAGGAGGATCAATAAAAGTGGTTGGATTTCGCAAAAATCTCCTGATATCGTTACGAGTTAGCGAATGGTTAGAGTTTTTTTTAAAAATATCAAGACACTTTTATCAACGCTTAAAAATAAGCGCTGATAAATATCCCTTTCCTTAGCACTTATTACTTAAGTGCTGATAAAATGACACTTTATCAGTTCTTTCTTTATGCTGATAAAGGTAGGTATTTATCTGCACTAAAATGGCCCTCATAAAATCAATCTTTATCACCACTAAAACTTGAGCACTAATAAATTTTAATTTTATCAGCATGTTGGTTAGTGATGATAAATCCTCATATTTATCACCCTGAATTAATTACTGATAAAGGATTTGGAATTATAATTATAAATAAAAAATTGTAAATATTTCTATATAATAAATAAATATATATATATATATATATTAAACATATTCCTTTTTAAATATATTTAATTTAATTTTATATTTAATTATTTATAATGATATAAATGTTTTAAAAATTAATATTTATATCATTATATATATTTATATAATTATACATATATATACTTAATATATATATATATATAGAAATTATATTTATTATTTATGTAATTTTATTATAAATTTAATAATTATATATATATATATATATATTTATAATTATATAAATGCTTTTCAAAAAATATTTATTTATTTATAATTATAAATATATAATTGTATAAATATTTTAAATGTACATTTATAAATATATTTATTTATAAAATTTTTTTTACAAATATTTTTTAACATTATTAATGAATATCTTCTTTTAAGTGCATCCATATATGTTAAAACTAAGTGAAATTGAATAAATGAAGAATAAGTACAGTTTAATAATATTGAAAAAATGGATAATTTTGGTGTTTGTTCATTATAAATAAAAATGCATTAATTACATATCTGTAAAATCAAAATAACACACATTTGATCTTTGATAAATTGAAAAATCAAATGAAATTCAATTATATGTCGTGTACTATGAAATTCTAGTAAATATTTTTAATCTGTATTAATTTTTAATTATAAAACATTATTTAATAATCATATGACTATTTAATGTAAAGCGCATTAATATGTTTTAATATATAAATCATATTTATGTACATGAATATATATCTATATATTTAATATATACAATTTAATAACATTATTTATCATAGTTATCTAATTAATAAAATGTTTAATAATTAATAATGTATAATCAATCTATTCATTTTCATCAATAATGATTTAATTAATAAAAGTTGTAATATTTTTTAATATTTTTTTATTTTTAATTTACATAATTATTTCATTTTATTTATACAAATATTAATTAACACAAAAAATAAAGTTCTAATAAATGGTACCCTTTATCAGCAAAAAAATTAATGCTCTAATAATGGATACCCTCTATCAGTGCTAAAATTAAAGCACAAATAAAGGATACCCTTTATCAGCGCTAAAAATAATGCAATGATAGAGAATAACTTTATCTACACTAAAAATAAAGTGATGATAAAGGAATACTTTATTGGAACTAAATGATGCATTGAAAAAATGTTAAATTTATCACTGTTATATTTAGCGGTAATAAATATTCCATTTTTCAGTATTTTGTTATGGTGCAGATAAATACCAGCACTGTTAAAGTAGGTTTCATAGTAGTGAAATAAGATAAAATAAATTAGCGATATAAGATAATTATTAATGGATTTAAAATGAAAATAAATGATAATTGAAGGGGGCATGAGGAACTGCAAATGGATGATTAGAGGTGTTTTTAGGTCTATGCATAAAGCATGGAGGATAGGAAAAACAATAATGAATTGAAAATAAATAATGAATGAGATAGAAAAAATAAATAAAAGGGGGTATTTTGGGGGACTCCTATGTGATAAGCACATAGACGGAACCCCCTCTCCCCCACATGCCTTCTCTCTCCCTCTTTATCCCTCTCTCTTCTATTTTATTTAATTTTTTCTTCTTTCAGACTTCTCTCTTTAATATATTTTGTGATATTGATCAAATTGACACACTATCGATGTCATTGGGTTCGTCTCAATGAGAAGAATTGAGATCCTATTTTTTTATCATGTAAAAATGGTATTATATTCATATTCAATTTAATTTTTTTAATTATAAAAGATGGAGATAATTCTAATAAAACAATCATTCGTAAGGCAACATCTCGTACTGTTGAGATTGGACTCAGTTAGCAACCCTTGTCACCGATAAATCATTTCTCATAAGTTAGGAATCCCTTTACATTAATTAATTTTATATATGGGTTATTGACATGATTTTTAGAGTGTATATGTAGCTGTAGGATGCCCTTATCTTAGTTTTATATTTTATACAGGCTGTTGGAATGATTGAAATTTTTGTGTGTGTGTAGTCTGTGAGACCAATATTTGATTCTTTGTCACATGACTTGTCTCTGTGTGTGTAACCTTGAATTATGATTTTTTTTTGGTATATGGTTTTTTCAAATTATTATAATACTTATTTGGCGTGATATTGATCTATCATATTTTATATATGTTTTCTTGTACTATTTTTTCTCGGTAGTTGATGTAGGTGGTTCTATATGAACTATCCCCCTTCTAAGAGGGATGTGTGAGATATTGATTGTTATGTACATGAGATATTAATTCCATGTTATGTGTTAAATGTTTCTTTTGAACTATCCCATCAAGGAGGGGGATTTTTTAGACATGTATGGTAACGTTCCATCCATTGTTGTGTTGAAGTGGGTGTCTTTCTCCTGGTATGGTGTCGATGTATATAGAGGTGGTCCATAAGGATCAGATATGTGTTTGGTAGTTATTTGATATATATATATATATATTTACCCTATTTATTTCCATGGAATATGTAACGTCTTGACCTGGATTACCATCAAATTGATTATCATATTAGTCGGTCATATGGCCTCAAGCACATATCCCCATACATCAGAGGTTGCCGACTTGCAGTGAGGGTCTTAGGAGGTGATATTGGGGAGAATATACCCTATTATCTAAGATTCACAATGGTATTATCAGATAAAAACAAATTAAATTAGCAAAATCAGTGAATGAAGGAGGTCAAATCACTGTAAGAGAAATATTATTACAATTGTAATAAAAGTGTCCAACACACATTTATACAATTCATGTATGATGGATGAATCATAAGCTAAAGCATTAAACAAACAATATTCTTTACAATATATTACAACGATAAAAAAATTACAATAAATCCCCAAGGGAGATGTCGTTGAGAAACCTGAGCTCTAACTCAGTCCTTTTCTCTAAACTCTCAGGTACAAGAACACAACATAACCAAGGTCCAAGGCCCTAGGAACAATAAGGTCTACTCAGGTACCCTAGTGCAATGGAATCCTGAGTAGGGTGTTAGAAATAAATCTTAGTAGGCCAAAACCACTTGTGTCTCGCCCAATCTAGATAGTGCAATATTAATTAAGCAGTGTGCTGGTATTGAGATGTAATGAAATAATATATAGAATAAATGAACACTCATCCCGATTCCTAAGGGACACATGATAATGACACCTACATTGGATCATAACTAGAATAAGTCTACACAAGTTAGTACATATATATATTATATATATAGAGATCATATCTAGCATGGTGTAAAACTGAAACCCACCCATACACATGTACACATAACTAGAATGGGGTAAAGCTTCCTCTCTACCATATGAGTTTATTTAGGGATGGCATAGGGTAATACTTCCTCCCACCCCTAGACATTTATAAAGAGATTTCATGGGGTAAAACTACCTCCCACCCATATTCATTTATATATAACTCACACGGGGTAAAACTGCCTCCCAAACATATATCTATTTAATGAACTAGCATGGGGTAAAATTACCTCCCTCCAATATGTGTTTATATATAACTGGCATGGGGTAAAATTACCTCCCACCCATATATGTTTATATAGAGAAGGCATGGGGTAAAACTACCTCCCAAACATAGACATTTATATAAATATGTATTGGGGTAAAACTTTCTCCCAACCACAAATAAATTATATAGAGCTGGCATGGGGTAAAACTACCTTCCACACCTATATGTTTATATAGAACTTGCAGGGGGTGATATTGCTTCCCACCAATATATGGTTATATAGAACTTGCATGGGGTGAAACTGCATCCCCTCCAAACATGTATATATAGTCCATTTTAAATTTTCACAATATACATAAGGCATACCCTCTTCTACATTTCAATATCCAAGTTCAATTCTATTTCAAGGAATCCATTTCATTTAAACCATTTAACCCATACATTAAATTTGGCGTGATCCATCCTACTCATGGTCATCTCACTATGTTTTACAAAACTTTTCAAATTGATTTAAGGTTATGTTCTAAATGAATGGATCATTTCATTTTCCCATAAATAATGCTACTACCTTTAATGATCAATTCTACCCTTCCCATTTACTCTAACCAAACCATTTGACTCATTAAGACATGACATCTACACTTCAAGGGATCAAGTGTAAAAGAGAGGTTTCATGGAAGAAAGGCATATGACTACATGGGGATTTTCAAATATAATGGGGGATAAGCACCAAAACATTCCATTTAAAAGACAAGGAAAAATAATAATAAAATATTATTGAAATAAACCAAGAAAGCATAAATTTATAACTTATACTTTTTAGTTTGTAGATAATGCACCTCCATTGGAGGGGGTTTATTAAAAAATCATGACATTACTGAACAAACAATGCATTGGGTTGAACATGCTTCATATTCAAAAATCATTATTTAATCTATCATGAATAAACCTAGAATAAACCACCCCTTAGTCGAAACTGAAGTAGAAAATATTCAATAAGCAATATATTAATTAATTAAAGCTTTCTTATATTTAAAATGAAAAGAAATGTGATGCCACCTCAAAGAGGAACCAAGACGAGCACTTCGTCTCTTGTTGTTTTCTTACATGAATCTAATACTACTTCCTTCGAGCATATAGACCCTCACATTTGTATAAGTACACCTATCCCCTATGCACATATTCACATGTCCCATGAATATGTGTAAGGGGATCCTTACATATATTCTTATATGCATACACCCATCTCCACTTACCTATGTATGAATTTTCATATATCTACATTGGAACACTAATCCCCATACATATATATTCACTGCAATTAGTTAATATACACATAATGGGGGGAACCTACAAATATATACATACCTTACAATGCATACATAGGCAAGTCACCTTAGACTCTAGTTACTCCAAACCACATGGATGAGTCCAACACACTACAAATAAAATTTAGGGACTCAAAAAAATCAATAGAATACAAATAAAACTTGGAAATACAATGTAACTAGAGAAAAAACTCAGCTTAGATGGTGGTGATGCCATGAATCGAAGTGAATCCACTATGCTATTGGCGGAAACTTCTAGAAGAGTCACAAGGGGGTCTCAAGAGAGGAACAACACACCCTAAATTCAGAAGTAAACCAAAATCTGGGTTAGAAATTAGCCTTGGAGTTTGGCCACACATTACTGGGTAACAGTGAGACTGAAAAATAGCTAGAGATTGGAATTAGAAGGGAGGAAGAGACTCCCCATGAATGATCGTGTAGACAATCTGAATAATTGGTGGAAAAAACCTCGACAAAAGGAGGGATCTGGTGAGGGTTTGAGTGCACGACCAAAAGGCATCCCCCCATGGGGGTGCATCTAAATTTTTATATGAGATAGAGTAGTGTAGGTTCAATGTTTTTAATTAAATTAAAATAATTGAAATTTCAGAAATAGTGTATTTCACAATGTTTAGGCTACAGGTTTGGTAATACCATGCACTGATTGTGCGCCCTCCACTAGACACCTGGAGCACCCCACACGATTTGTCTAACCATGTGGTGAATAATTCATAGGTACTATCCGCCACCACCAAGCATGTAGACAAGGCATATAGTTTTTAAAATAGTGCAAAACCTGTGTGAAACCCTCTGTCCACTAGAAATAAGCCGTACATTTTTAGACAAACCAAGTTCCCTATGTAGATCATTTAAAACCTATCTTTTCTTGTTACGACTCTCCTAAAACATTTTGAGACACATAAGAAATATAAAGGGCCTTACCCAAGTCCAAAAACATAACTTTAAAAGGTTCCAACTCTGATAACATCATTTAAAAGAACAATTTTAAAAACAACTTATCCAGTAAACCAAAAATTTCAAATTCCATTGCATTTTTATCTGCTTTGAAACATAGATATTTACAACCTTCCCACCTTAGAACATATTAAACTGGAGAACCCTTTATAAAAAACATACACATATCTCAAAATACAAGGGCCATGAAGCGTCATTCAACCAGTTTCATTGTGTTTCCAATTCCCAACGTACCTCTGAGCATTCAGTAAGCATATATAACTTATTCCTTTTAAACCTGAGCCAAAGATCAAATTCCAACCAAAACATTGAGACAACTCTTACCCAATCCCATTTTACTATGGACACGACCACATCATCATCTGATTGAATAATTTTCAAGTGTTACTTCCAACCATAGGATTTAATGTTAAGCTGCCAATTCCAACTATGACTCAACTCCAACATAATTTCCTTACCAGAATGCCTCTAAATGTTACAACGATTCTCGTAGCATGATTTTGAAATTACTGAATAGTTAATCCTCCATTGACCTCAATGAAATATTGATCCAGATTATCATGAAATTCCTCGACTGACACATACATCACTTGACTCTACTTGGATACATTCTATAAATGGTCCTCCATTGATTGTACACAATGGAAGGGGGGAATCATGTTGAGCCACTCTGGCATACCATTCAAGACGATGCTCGACATAGGAAAATGGAACATTACAAGAAAAACTATTATTATTTCTTTCAAGGAACCTCAAATTTACAATGAACATGTACACTGAAGACCCTACATGACTTTGAATGACATAATAATATGAAACTACCACTTGACTCTTTAAACTGTGCTATTTTAGCACAAATAGTGGATTGACCTAGATTTATCCCTCTGGACATGACACCCCTTTTAATCTTTACTTCCGATCCCAACAAAAATTCAGGCTAACATCAGATCAATAGAACTAGATTACAAGGGACTATTCTAGAGTATTCCAAACACCATGCTTACAAGTGAGACATGGGCACTAATCCATAACATCCACATTAGATAATCGAATGAGCCTAGAACAACATCCACCCAGCGATCGATTCAATGGAGAAGACTAGCTTCCAAAAGTCCATCCAATGCATTTCTACATGGGAACCCATGTATTAATCATAACCACCATTCCCTAATAAGAACTACACATTATCATGAAATAGCTAAAATTATCATCCATACAACCTGATACCTTTGAAACTTTTGTTCAGCGTAATACCAAAACTCTCTTAGCACATTTAGGAAGACATCAAGATAGGGGAGATGATTTTTTATTAGAAGAATACACTAAAACAATTTTCATGGTTTCTAGTTAATCATACACAATTACTAGAAAAATGAAGTGTCGATTCACAATTGGTCGACTACTAGGAAGATACTTGGCTTCAACTGCCGATGAACCGTCACTCAAAAAACACATGCCTTTACCACCTGAATGCATTTTGTGATCACTGAAGCTCAACCACCAAAGTCCTCCCAAGTATTGTGAGAACTTTTTTATTTAGAACATAGGTCACTCTACTATAGAGATTACCAGAGACCATACACAATTGTAGAAGGCTCAAATATTTATTCAAACCTATTCGATTTGTTTTACCATTTAGTACTCGATGGTTCTGTTTATATCAATTCATACTACCCCAATGTTATATAAGAAAATGAAAACTCAAAAATACTACCCATAGTCTTACCATCCCTTTTAATTCATGTATTGGATGGTCTATACATGAGATTTATTTCAATGTTATATTGCCTCGAATGAGAATTATCCTAGACAACGCCATGGCAAGTTGTCCATCACTGAGGAAGCTAAAGGGTTATATGACCTATAAAGCAACCGACCATGAACGAGGCATGTATAACCAACTAAAACCTAGAATTTCTCAATGGTCACTCTAATAAAAGTTCAAAGATACCACAACCACCCGTTTGACCAAGTGTCTCATTTCAATGCAAATATTAATGCAAGGGACAACATAACTCAAATGAAACCAAATGCCAGTAAACTAAAAACACTAGTAAGGATTTTAATTTTTAAGGGTTATATCTAACCCAAGACTTAACCTTAAGAATTAAAACATTTACCATATCACTATTTCAATCCAACAGAAGTCACTAGGCTCGAAAATCCACTCATTAATCCATTGCTAAAGAAAAAATTCATACGAAGGATGCTAGTGCTTCTATTCCAAGGAAAATGAAAGGAGAAACATTAACTACCGTTACATGATGGTTTTAAATAGAGGAAAAAACAATATGTTCCCATTTAGAGACTTTATATTTAATAACAATTAAAATTTAATCATCAAAAGATTTAATCCAAACATAAAGTACCATTTTTTGAAAACAAAACATTTTGTACATGATTTTAACCAATGACCATGGGGAAAAATAGAAATGTTTCCCGAAACAACCTTTCAAAAACATTTTAAACTTCTTAAAATTTAGAAATAATTAATCAATTTTTTCAAAATCAGAGCCTTTTTAACAGTTAAATAAACCTATGAGGGTCCCACTAATCCAACATGGGATCCATATAAAGAAACAAAATAGATGTTGTTCAGTTATAACAGTTTATAAATAGCCAAAAAGATTGTCTCACAAGAAGCATGGCTCAACCGACCTACATGGGTTTAGTTGGGAATTTCACAGTTGTGAAATTCATTTCAAATTAAAAATTACACAAAACCATTTCAAACATAACATGGTCATTACATTTAATACGATTTTCCATTTCCCATAACATGAAACGCCCATGCACTTCATAAATTGAATTTTGGCTCCCATTTATTGAAACAAATTTCAGTCAAGAATTTTAACATGATCACAAACAACATTCCAGTGATATGGGTGAATATCCACCAATTTATAAATAACCCACACAATTTATTTTTCTGGATTTGTCTCAAATTTTTTAAAAATAAATAAAATTAACATTAATACGTTAACGACCTATTACAAGGGTTCAAATACATGAGTTAGATTTTCCAATTTATACGTGACCCTAAAACATACAACTGAAAACTAGCTCCCCTGATAATCATAACTGTTAAACATTATCCAATGAAACCATTTACATATTAATGAAACTAGCATGTCATTAGAAGTAGCTAACATGGTGAATCATGCCCTAATCATAGAAGCATGGTATATTAATCATAGAAGAATACCATAACAAGAAGTAAACATAAAATACATGATAATTAATTATCTAAACATGCATAAAACCTATCATGACCTATCAATCAAGGCACACTATTATATCAGCAGGAAAACCATTAAAGAAACTACATGTGATGATACTATGCATGACATGTTAATTTCGTAGTTTCTTAATATGATGAATGAAATGCTTCATCCTTTCCATACCAGGCCAAGGGTGAAAATACTTGAAATACTATATTGAAATAAGAAGAGGAAATTACACCATTAAATCAAGGTGAAATCATATCAACTATAATAGAAAACAACATGAATATCGATCTCAACCCTGGACACTTGGTCATTTCCCAAAACATGGGGTGATCAGTCCCAAGTATAGCTATTAACCAAGCACCAAAACATTCCTAGTCTCCTATCTACCAACCAAAAATAGTAATACAAAGGAAAATTTATGCTCTGTTACCACTTTGTAACATCCTGAACAGGTTTACCATCAAACTGGTTGTCGGACTGGTGCGTCATATGGCCTCAAGTGCATCTCCCCGTACACCAGAGGTTGACGACTAACAAAGAGGGTGTCACTAGGTTATAGTGAGGATACTGTACCCTCTTATCAGATATGCACAATACTATTATCATATAAAAACAAAATACTATAACAAACACTATGAATGAAGAACGAAAATTCCACAGAAGAGAAATATTACAACAACTGTAACAAAAGTGTCCAACACTAGTTTACAAAATGCATGGATGATAGATGATACATAAGCTAAGGAATTAAACAAACAACATGATCTAAAATATGCTAAAAGATAAATAAATGATATAAAATTCCCAATGGTGATCTATATGAGCTCCTCATGATCCATCTCAGTCCTTTTCTCCTAACTCCAAGGTACAAGAAGACAACATATGCTTGGTCCAAGGCCCTATGAAAAATAATGTCTATTTAGGTACCCCAATGCAATGGTAGCCTAAGTAGGGTGTGGTATGTAAATATCAGTAGGACAAAAACACTTGTGTCTTTCCCAATATAGAAAATATAATATTAATTAAGTATTGTGGATGTATAGTGAAGTAATGATAGAACTACATGAATAAATAAACACTCATCTAGTTTCCTAAGGGAAACCTGACAGCGATACCAGCTTCAGCTCATAGTAGGAGTAAGTTTTAACAAGTCACTATATATATATTTAGAATATATATATTTATATATCGTAGTTGGAATGGGTAAAAATACCTCCCTCCCATACACGTATATACATAATTGGCATGGGGTAAAACTATCTTCCACCCATATATGTTTATATAGAGATGGGTTGGGATAAAACTACCTCCCACCCATAGACAATTATATAGAGCTCATATGGAGTAAAACTAACTCCCACCCATAGATGTTTATATAGAACTGGAAGGGGGTAAGGCCTCCTCCAAACCACACACATATATATAGAACTAGCATGGGGAAAATCTACCTTCCACACCTCGATGTTTATATAGAAATAGCATGGGGTAAAACTGCCTCCGTCCCATAGATTTTTACATAGAGTTGGCATGTGGTAAAATTTCCTCCCCCCCATAGACATTTATATAGAGTTGGTATGGGGTAAAACTGACTCCCATCCAAAGAAGTTTATATAAATCTAGAATGTGGTAAAACTTCCTCCCACCTGTAGATGTTTATATATAACTAACTTGTGGAAAAGCTGCCTCTAACCCATAAACATTTAAAAATAACTTTCATGGGGTAAAACTACCTCCCACCCATACATGTATATACTGTTCATTTTAATTTACAATAATATATAAAAGGCATACCCTTTTATTCATTTAATTAGCCTCATTCAATTCAATTTGAATAAATCCATTTCATTTAAACCATTTAATCAAGACATGCCATTGGTGTGATCTATCCCACTCAAGGTCACCTTAGTAAATTTCAAAACTAAAAAAATATGTTGTTGCCACAGTTCAATAACATGGAAATAGGTCCCAAAACCATGGTCGTAGCCTACGACCATGATTTTTCCTAACCGTGGGTGCTATCTTCGTGGTAGTAGGGTATGACCTAGTGCCACAGTTTTAACCGTTTATATCAATGGAATATTGTCAGAGTTTGGAAAACCATGGCAATAGGTGTCTCCTTTGTCAACCGTGGTAGTTAAACTATAGTCATGGTTTTAACCGTAGCAATAGGACCCTATTACCACAATTTTAACCATGGATATAGTCCAAGAAAAATTTGGCAATAGCCTAAAAATAATGTGTGCTTAGCCTAATTTGATCCCGGAACATTCCCTTCACGTTCCAGCACCCGAACCACTACACTAACTAGGATTTTGTGTATATATCTATATAATATTATATATATTATTAAAAACTGTGGAAATATCCTAAAAACCATGGCAATAGTTCTTCATGCCATTTTTTTGGCGGGAAAATTTTTCTCCCGCCCAAGGGCGGGGGACCTATTGCCACGGTTTACAAAACCCTTGTAATAACCCTTAGAAAAAGGGCCTATAGCCATGGTTTTGAAAACTGTGGCTATAGGCCACATAACCATGGCTATAGGTGTGGTATTTAACCACGGTTTTCAAAACCATGGCTATAGCCCGTGAAAAAAAGACATATAGCCACGGTTTTAAAACTGTGGCTATAGGCCACATAACCGTATCCATAGCCACCTATAGCCATGGTTTTGAAATCGTGGCTATAGGTCCGTGGTCATAGCCTGTTTTTCTAGTAGCGTTTCTCAAAAGATGGAATATTTATTTAAGGTTCATGTGCTAAAGGAAAGGATAATGTTCTTTTCCCTTAAAGAATGCTACAATCTTTCTTGATCCATTCTACCCTTTCCATTTACTTTAACCAAACAATTTAAATCAACAATACATGGAATATACACTTTAAGGGCTCAAGTTTAAAAGTGAGGTTTCATCGAAATAAGTCATATTCCCACGTGGGAATTTTCAACTAAAAACTAGTCCATGAACCAAAATGTACCATTTACTGAAAATGGAAAAATGATAAGAAAACGTAAATGAGATAAACCAACCAAGCATAAAATTATAACCTCTAATTTTATCTTGAAGGAAACACATCTCCACTAGATGGGTTTTATAATCCTATCATGACATTGTTGAACAAACAATTCATTAAGTTAAACACACTTCATATTTAAAAATCATCATTTAATTTAACAAGAATAATTTTAGAATAAACTACCTCTCAAGTGAAACGAAAGTAAAGAAGATGCAATATATAGGCAATTATTTAATTAAATAATTCTTAAATTTGAAGGGAAAAGGAGTGGGATCCTATCTCAAAGAGAAACCAATCCAAACACATTGGATCTTGATTCTTTATAGGTAGTATCTAATACTACCGCCTTTGATCATATGAAACTTCATATATATATATATATATTTGATGACACCTATCACCTATTAACATAATCGCATGGACCATGAATATGTTTAAGTGGATCCTTACATATATGATCATATGCATACACCCATCTCTGCTTACCTATATATGCATTTTCATTTATATACATCAGAAAAACTGGTGCCATGAATATATATTCACTACCATGGGTGAATATACACATGAAGGGGGAACCTACATATATATACATACCTACCTATGTATACACAAGCAAGTCACCTTAGACTTAAATGACTTCAAACCACATTGTAGGGTCCAACAAAGTAACTAGAAAATGTAAGAACATAAGAACATCAATATATCCCAAATAAAACTAAGTGAGACAAAGAATAAAGAGTAAAACCTCACCTAAAATGGGGGCAGTGACCTAACACAAAGAGAATCTAATTCTCATTCAGCGAAGGATGTCAGAACTCACACAAAGATGTCTTGGGAGAGGCACCACACTCCCTAAATTTGGATGAATACCTAAATCCTTGTTAGACCATAGTCGTACCATACTGGGCAATGGAGTGATTAAAAAATAGTGTAAACAAGATGGATAAGGGAGTATGAGACTAAAATTAAAGGATCGTGTGAAGAATAAAATGAATTTGTGGAAGAAACATCGATCGAAGGATGGATTGAGAGTGGGTTCAATTGTGTGGCCAAACGAGCACCCTGAGGGTGTACATCACAATTTTAAGGGGGGATAGTGTAGTGTAGTTTTTACATATTTAATATAATTTTAATTTAATTCAAATAATTCATTTTCTAAAATAGGGTGACGGGCACATTTTAGGATACAAGGATTGGAAAACCATACACCAATCATGCATCCTTCACAAGACACTTGGAGCACCCAACATAGTTTTTCCCACACGGTTCGTCTAACTATGTGAAATCCATTTGGTGAATAGTGATTAGGTACATTCCAATTCCACTAGGTGTGATGTCTAGGTTTATCATTTGGAAAACCTTATGTATCACATACGACTGCCTCTATCCACCAAAAAAATCCACATGGTTTCCTGTTATGTGACACACTATTTCAGAAAAACTGTGTTCCCCATGCATGTGCTTTAAATCCCAAATTTTTTGAGTCTAGATCTCTTGAAACTCCTCGAAACTCCCTAGAACCTAAGATAACTTCAACCAAGTCCACAAACATCACATTAAAAGGTTTTAACTCTCATTACATTATTCCAAATCTCGGCTATAACAAAACCATCCCATAAACCAAAAAGTTTAAATTACTTTTTCATTTTCCTTTCACTCAAAACAAGGATCATTATAGCATAAACTTGTATATTTTTCTCAATAATTTTACGTTTCATTGGTGGTGTTCAACTAAGTATTTTTCTCACACCCTAATCATAAATTTTGGTCTGCTTGTAAATTTCATGACCGAAAATTCGGTGAAGGTTAAAGGACCTATGGTTGATGGTTGAGTAGGTTGAACAGGTTGATGTCGTCATTATTTGATGGATTTTAGATGAGATACCCTTTTTACATTTATCTACAAGCTTTACTTGTACCCATGATCATTTTTTTGTTTCGGTTTTTATTTAATGTATACCATATTTTTATTTCTACATGTAATTTGATTTATTATTGTATTGGTTATTTATTTATTTATTTCACAATGATGGAGGGTATAGTCTCCCAACAGTTTCACTAGAGACCCTCACTATTAGTGAACACACTTTTTCATATAGGGAAGAACATATGGGGTTACGTGGTACTTCATATTATACCTAATGGTTATGCCAGGATATGAAAAATGTTATAAGAGTGTCATGATTCACTAAATTGTCTTTTTTATTTACCATGATATAGGACAAGATAGAAATGAGTTAGCATGGTTAGGAATCAGGTAGGGGAACTATATGTAAGATTTGGTGTCCTAGAACCAACTGGTTTTACTTTTATTACCTGGAATTTTAATTTATTTAAATATTAAAAATTTTATTAGATATTGTTCATTGTTCTTCATGACTATGATGTAATAATTTCTTAGAGTATTTGTTTCATTGATAAGGTCATGGGAGTTCCCCATAATGACGAGAAACCTAAAAATATATAAGAATACTCTTAAATATAGTTCTACGTTTGGATGACATACTATGATGTGACACCTAGCATGGAGACCGCTTAGTGGGAGTACTCATAAGGAGATGAGGCTTCCTCTCATGAATTTTGTACATGGTAATATATAAGACATGAGATTATGAGAACATACTCACCCCTAGTAATTCTATATGTTTTGGTGTCATCATATTTTTCTATCTTCACGAATGTGTAATGATACTTAGACTTTAAGATTATCATTAATATGTGTCACGACTCGTGCACTTTGATTTACTCAAGAAAACTAACACACAAATAGTTTGTGGTAAGTAGGATGTGTTGGGTGCATTACGATTTGCATGTTATTGGTGGATAAGTAATTGAATGATATGTCGCTTCCATTTATGGAAGTCGACATCTTGGCCCTTTGATTGAAATAGGACCATTGCATGAAATTCCATGGCCATGGTGTAACGATGATTTTATTTGAGGTATTAATAGAATGACTCATCAAGAATAAAGGTTGATGACAATATCATGAAACCTTCTTGATGAGATATTGAGACATAGATATTATATTACACAATGAGAATTTGTATGTGGATGTCATTTTTGAAACTTTATGTTCTTTTTCTTTGGTGCCATGACCCATTTCCAGAGGTCTCAGTTAAGTTCTATATAAATTTAACAAATAGAATAAATATTATACTCATGATAGTGGAATAATTTTATTCAAATTAAAATGATTAAATGAATTAAATAAATTTTTATTCATCAGATTGTGGGTAAAATATATTTATTTGTTGTATCGAACATTTAATAAATATTTACTTACTAGTTTGTAAATAAAATATTTATTTAAGACAATAAATTATTTAATTATTTATTCAGGTGTTAATAAATGGAAATAGAGTTCAGGTAGACCAAGGCTGGTCCAGTACTAAAATAATTACTTTGAAGATGGTAAATAATTATTTAACTAGTTGACATAAAATAAAATAGCACTGATATTATTTTGTGATGCATAATTTTATTTATAATTCCATTTTTTCCAAGTTTCTGCATCATAAATAATGATGTGGAATTATTATTAATAGAAAGTGTTTTCTCTATGATAATGAATGTATTTAATTGCTATTATGCAATAAAATATTGTAACTGAAGGCCCATGTCAATAAATAGACACATACATATAATGTGCCATGTACCAAACCACACACCCGGTGAATTGATAATTGTTGAGATAAACAATTTCTCTCCCAAATAATCTTCCCTCCCCTCTCAAGAATGAGAGATTTTCATCAAGGATAAAAAACAAGCAATCAAGAGTGGCTAACACTAGGAACTCGATTCACCATTCATACACCAAGATAATGAGTGGTATCAATTGGATCCATCATAGAACATGTGGATCACCGCTAGAGGGATTCTAGTTTGGATCCTTTCAAGAAAAACAAGATAATCTAAAAGTGTCATTCTGGAAAATCAACGTCATCAATGAATAAAATACCAAAAATCCATGTATTATTTTCTTTATGAAATTAATTAAATTAATTATAAATATGATGTGAAAGATACACTCTAATAGTTTCTTGCCACTTCCTTCTTTTTCTAAATCTTAGATTCTGTTACATAGAGACTGGCGTTTATTGTTGTATTGATCCTAAAATAATTATTGATCATGGTAAAATTTAATGTTGGGAGACAACCCAACGACGCCTCTGCTACACCCGGTACCTTCAAGTGGTATTAGAGCGTTTACATCATAGTTTATAATTATATAAATATATTTTTTTTTGATTTACACATTTATTAATTTAGTTATTTCAATTAAAGTTAGTCATTCTATATATCTTAAACTGAAGATCTGATCTTACTCTTTTATTTCTCATTCACATTATAGAGAAGATCTTTTCTTTTAATTTTTATTAGAATAAAATAGAGGATACCATCTGGCGGTGCCAGAGGTTTTTTGTCATAAAACTCCAGAACAAATGGTGTGTATTCGGCAGTTCATGCCGTGTAGTCAGGGATCAATGCACCGGGTCTGGTATGCTAAACCAAGCAGTATCATTGGAGTTTTTCTAAGTATTAATGAATCTGTGTTTTGACTAAGAATATGTGGCAAGCGGTTTATGAATTACATGTTGTGTGGTACACTAGACAAAACATGTAATTCCATTAGGTTAGGATTTGATCATGTACCCCATACATGGCTTGCCCAGCTGGAGACCGTGTACTGAGGAATTACATGGCGTGTGGCCCACTAGACATGCCATGTACTCTAAAGATTTATGAAGTAAACTAACACACTGTTTCCCTAGGCGTGTACTTTGGATTGACAATAAACAATAGTACACGCCGTGTAGTTGGAACTACACACTGTGTACTCTTCCAAATAACACAGATTTATTAAAATTTATTATTAGATTATACAAACCCTTTAGATGGGTACCATCATACAAGCATAAATATGAGCCACAACATGTGATGTGTGTTTTTTATATATGTTTTTAATTTAACATCTGTATAATGTTAATTTATACTCATTAGGTAGTTATGAATAGGAATTCACTGAGTTTCCTCTAAAGTACCAGTTACGTACAAAGATAATTTTAAATTAATTTATTTGTTTAAAATTATTATGGATGATAATCTCAAGGAAATTTTGAAAAGTGTTTAAGATAAAAGGATTGATTAATTAAATATGATAATTAATTGATTTGAGTATGATTTCACCTATACAATAATGATTACTGAATTGAATAGTAGTTTAATTTATGTGTAAATATATTTTCATGTATGGATGATCATGATCCCTACCAAGACCTTTGTATGCAGATGGTTTCATTTAATTAATTTATTTAAATTAATTTTTTGGCCTAGTATCATTGTCCTCATTAATATGTAGGGCCTACGTACCCAATGTTTTTTTGTAAAACCCCCTTTTACTCCTAACCTACATGTGAGTTTAAAAAGGCATATGTAATGGATGAAACACCGAAGATAGTAGAGGAGGTTCAAGAAGGATCCGATATGAAACCAATCATAGGAGATATAGAGGTGGACAGATGGAACATCATAAACATAAACCCAAAGGTTTAAGGTGTTTCTACCCTAGATTAGGGTTAGTTTATCAACTGTTAGATAAACTAACCCTTATAAAAGATCATGATCATTCCATTTTATTTATTTTCATTCTTTCAGTTGCATGGTTTATCATTATGGATGTGTTGTCATGATCACATAATTAATGAATTGAACACGCATTCATGATGGAACTAAAATTGACCAAGCTTATCCATAAATATTATCAATTAATGGTTAATAACATTAGTAAGTTCAATTTAATATTAAAAATATGTGATAACAATAAGGAGAAACTCATGCATAAGTGATAAAAATCCCTCAAATAAAATGTTAAGTCATACCAAGCCTTCTGTTACTTGATTTAGTGAAAAACTCAATAAAACTATGTGTCCTCCCAAACTTTGTTGGGACACATAATTTTATACAGGAATCTCTTATGAATGGTTTTAGGTTTACTTAACCATATTAAATCAAGATGAGTATCCCCTGATAGATTTTGTTTAATATTAGAGGAAAGAGTCAAGGAAATCCAATGTTAGGATTTCAGGATTGGGGAGTCCACTCAACAGATCAAGGAGCTGAAAGACAGCAGTTGGCAAAGACCTGCCTACCTAAATACCTGCAAATATATTGACTAATCCTTTTTTGGGTTATGTGAATGGAAATATTGATGCTATACACTAGTATGTCATGACAACTGGAAATTTTGAGTTCAATGGTGAGGGCCATTGGGACTTTATAAAATAGTGGGAGACTTCATAAAATTGATCTATTATTTCTCATAAAAATGTTATCAAGAAAGTATAAATTATTTTATCTTTTAATTCTAGAATAAAAATGAAATTATCATCAACCAAACTATCCCTATGATCAATTTTTGATAAAGACAACATCCTCACTAATAATAACTTCTAGGAATGGTTTAGACACCTTTGGGTTATCCAACTCCATGAACGAAAGTCTTACGTGTTGGAGTCATCATTACCTGATCCACCTTCTAAAGAGGTGAGTGATGATAATTTACTGGTCTATGAGAAACATATGAATGATGCATTCGATATTCAATGTTTTATGCTATCATAAATGTATAGTAATATTATAAAGTCTCACAAAAAAATGGATGCTTATTGCATGCTCGAGTACCTATGTAGTCTTTACCCGAAGATAGCAATACAAGAGAGGATTCAGATATCCAAGGTACTATTTCAGATTAATCTTGGAGAGGTTTCCCCTGCTAGGCCTCAAGTTATCAAGCTCATTGTCTACATTGATTTCCTAGAGGTTCTAGGGTTTAAACTCCCCAAATAACTTGGCACTGACCTCATTCACACATCACTCCCTCAGAGCTTCTCCAACATTATTGTCAATTTCAACATGAACAACATTGAAAAGACTCTATCTGATCTTCTTATCCTCATTTACCAATTAGAAAAAGATATGAAGTGTGAAAATACTTTTTTCGTTATGGTGAATAAGTGGAAAGGTAAGTTCAAGAGATTTAAGCCCAAATTTTCTTCACGACCTTCCAAGAAAAAGAAGTTCAATGTGGAGGCATGGGAATAGGAGGCGGTTTGTTTCGTATGTGGCCAGAAAGACCACTAGAAGAAGAACTACACCCATCCTATGAAGGAAATAGAGGCTTCATGTGCATTTGTTATCGAATTGAATCTATCAGTTTCTACAAATTAGGTATTAGATACATCTTGTGGTGCACACATATGTATCCCAATATAGGAACCACATAGATTATGGATGATTAACTGAGGGGTGGTAGATCAACGAGAAACCAACAGAGCCAGACTTTCTGTTGTAGCTGTTAGGGACTACCAGATCACATTTCCATCTTAGATGATATTGGTGTTAAGGGGTTGTTATTATGTGTTGTCTATTACTAAAAAGATTATTTCTATATCCTGATTTGATACAGATGGATTTGTTTTCAATTTTGGTAGTTAATGTTTCTTCTTTTACAAATATATCACTTGTTTTGGTAAGGAACATTTATAAAACGGTATTTATGTGTTAGATTACAAAAACCAAGTAATGGAAATTGATAAAAAAGATATTTTACACAACTCATACCAAACCTAACTTTGGAAACACCAGCCAGGTCATGTAAATGAGAAATTCTTGAAAAAGTTACATAAAGATGTATAGTTATATTATTTCAAACTGAAATCCCTTGGAGTATGTCATGAATGTTTAAAAGTAAAAATGGCCAAAGCCCAAGTTAGTGGGAAAATTGAAAGGGCTTGAAAACTTCTTGAGTTGGTTCATACTGATGTGTGTGGACCATTTTCAGTTGAAGTAAGGGGAGGGTACTCATACATGATAACTTTTGCTATTTATTTTAGTAGATAGGGATATATTTATTAAGGAGTTATAATTCGGATTATTTTGATATGTCCTAAGAATAAAAGAATGATGTTGAGAAATAGCTTGGTAAGAAGATTAAGAAAATCCAATCAGATCGAGGTGGAGAATATCTTAACCAAGAATCCATTGATTACTTACGAGATTTTGGGATCCCATCCCAACTCATTCCTCCTTACACACCCCTGTGGAATAGTGTGAGTGAAAAGAGGAACTTCACCTTGTTGGACATAGTGATCTCTACGATGAATCGTGCGAGCCTTTCATTATCCTTTTAGGGGTATGAATTATAAACAATGGCACACATACTAAATAAAATACCAACTAAATCGATAAATTTTATTCCATAAAAATTTTGGAGTTGAAAGAAATATATGTTTTCGAATTTACTTGTGTGGGGAAATGATGCATTTGTTAAGGCCTCTTCAAGTAACAAACATACACCCCAAGAGGATATTACCTACACAACCCATCATATAAAAATGTTATAGTGGAAAGACACTGTATATTCTTTGAGAGGGAGATAATCTTCAAAAGAGATAGTGGGAGTGATATATACTTCGATGAAGTTGAGGCTCAAGGTACACAAGAGTTGGTAGAAAATCAGATCCCACAAATCTCCATGGAAGAAAGAACTATTCTAGAGACCCAAGAATTGCATAAGAGTAAAGGAGAAGTTAATGAACTATCACAGTACAGTTTTATAGTTACTGGGGATGGTGACTCGATATTAGTTGATAATAATGATCCTCTAACCTACAAGGAACCAGTAAGTGGCATTGATGTTTCCCAGTGGCAAGAAGACATGAATTATGAAATGGATTCCATGTACCAATAACATGTCTGGATATTGGTAGATCCTTCAGTTGATGTAAATCCTATTGTTTGCAGATGGGTTTTCAAGAAGAAATTCGGAAAATAGATTTCAAAACAACCTTCCTTAACTGGGACCTTCAGGAAGATGTCTACATGACACAACCTGAAGGGTTTATGACTCCGAAGGATTTCAATAAGGTATCCAAGTTTCAAAAATATATTTATGTATTAAAGAAAGTATCCAAGTCATCACACTTTCATTTTGATGAATCCATAATGAAATTTTGTTTTATCAAGATTGAATGTGATCCTTATGTCTACAAATGGTTTAGTGGGAGTGCAGTCGTTTTCATAGTAGTATATGTTGATGACATATTACTTATTTGAAATGGGATACTAGTCTTACAATATGTTAAGGTATGGTTGAATAAATGATTCTCTAAGAAGGAATTGGGTGAGGCGGTATATATTCTTGGGATCAATATCTACATGATATATCAAGGAGATTGATGGGCCTAAGTCAAATACATACATTGATAATATACTGAAGAGATTCAATATGGAATAATCCAAGAGGGGATTGTTTCCAGCATCACATGGAATTCATATTTCTATGAAAATGTTTCATTAGACACATGAGGAAATAAAGATAATGGAAAGGACTCCATACGCAGTAGCTATTGGGTCAGTCATATATTCCATGCTATTTAACATGGTAGACCTTTTGTACACATTGAGTGTGGTAAGAAAATATCAAGATGACCCAGGTGACTATCATTGGATGGCAGTCAATTAAGTCCTAATGTATCTGAGGTGTACTAAGGATACGTTTCTAGTTTATGGATGATATGAGGGACTATTCGTTAGAGGTTATGTATATTATTGTTTCCATACTAATCAAGATGACATGAAGTTGCAAACAAGATACATCTTTACTTTTAATGGAGGAGTTGTGAGCTGGAAGAGATCAAAGAAGAGTGTGATCGCAGATTCTATAGTAGAGTCTAAGTATATCGCTGATTCTAAGGTAGAGAAAAATGTATTTTGGTTGTGAATATTTTTATAAGAGATGGATTCAATACCTAGCAGTAAAGATCCCATAACACTATACTTTGATAATATTTGCAGCGGTGGGTCTCGCAAAATAGCCAAGGTCACATAAGGAAACGAAGGACATACATTGTTAGTATCATCTGTGGAGGGATTTTTCTTAGATAAGTGAAGTTGCAGTGGGCAGTATATATGCATAAGACAACATGGAAGACCCATTGTCTAAAGCCTTGAGTCAACAAAAACATGATCACCATGTGAGGTCTAGTGGACTGAAAGTCATAGGTAGTTGGCTCTAGTCTAAGTGGGATTTTGTAAGAGTTGGTATCCTAGAACCAACAGGTTGTAGATTTATTACATGGATATTTAATTTATTTAAATATTAAACATCTCATTACATATTATTCATTGTTCTATATGAATATGATGTAATAATTTCCTAGAGTATTTGTTGCATTGATAAAGTCCTAGAAGTTCTCCACTATGAGGAGAACCTTGAAATTCTATAAAAATATACTTAAATATAGTTCTACAGTTGGATAAAAGACTATGATGGGACACATAACTTTAATACCTTCAGGTACTAGTACTTGTAATCATATGTGACTTCCTCTCATGATGTTCGCACTTGGTAATCTCTAAGATAGGATATTATGAGAACATACCCGCCATTTAGAATTCTGAATGTTTTGGTTTCATCAGATGTTTCTATCTGCGTGCGTGTGTAATGATCCTTAGAATTTAAAATTATCATTAATATGTTTCACAACTCACTCACTTTGATTTACTAATGAAAATTGTTTCATAGATAGTTGGCGGGATGTAGGGTAAGGTGGGTGCATCATGAGTGGAATGTTATTAATGGATAATTCCAAGAAGGATTTCACCCTTTTATTTATGGAAGTTGATATCTCATCCCTTTGATTGAAATAAGACCGTTGTGAGAAATTCCCTGTCCATGGTGCAATGATGAGTGCATTTCAGGTAGTCAAATAACAACGTATCAAGCACCAAGGTTGATGGCTCTATCATGAAACCAGCTTGATGATATTTTGAGACACAAGAATTATATTGCACAGTGAGAATTCGTATGTGGATTTTGTTGTTGTGAATTTTTGTTCTTTGTCTTGGGTTCCATGACGCGTTGTTAGATAGTAATCTTGGACTTTTGGAAAGCCTTCCTATTTCCAATGAGAAATAATCCTAGAGGGTCACAAACTTAGTGTTTCTGGTGGTCTTGTCTAAATTTTATTTTAATTTAATTAATGGTATAAATATTATTCTCATGACAGTGGAATAATTTTATTCAATTTTTAATGATTGTATAAATTAAATAAGTATTTATTCATGAGATTGTGGGTAATATATATTTATTTAATTTATTGAACATTTTATAAATATTTATTTACTAGTTGGTAAATAAAATATTTATTTAAGTGAAGAAATTATTTATTTATTTATTTGGGGTGTTCAATAAATGGAAATTGAGTTTAAGATGACCAAGGCTGGTCCGGTTGTAAAAAAATTATTTTCAAGATGATAAATAATTATTTAACTCATTGGCACAAATTAATATAACGATATTATTATTTTGGGACATGAAATTTTATTTATAAATTCATTTTGAGTAAGTTGGCACACCATAAAGAAGGACGGGGTATTATTTTTAATAGAATGGGTTTTTTCTAAGGTATGAATGTATTTAATAGATGTTATGAAATTAAATATTGACCCAAAGCCCCATGTCAATAAATAAACACATACATCTATTGTTCCATGTACCAAACCGCACACCCGGTGGATTGAGAATTGTTGAGATAAAAAATTTCTCTCTAGAATCTTCTTCCTACCCCTCTCAGGTACATGAGACTTTTTTCAAGGCCAAAGAACAAGCAATAATAAATGGCTGACACAAGGCACTCGCTCCACCACGCTAGCACCCAGAGAACAATTGGTGTCAATCCGAGTCCATCAGAGCACCGCCAGAGGGATTATAGTTTGGATCCTAGAAATATCAACATGATAATCTAGAAGGATCATTCGGGATGATCAACTTCATCAATGAAGAAAATAGAAAAAATCCAGGTATTATTTTCTTTATGAAAGTAATTAAATTAATTATAAACATGATGTGCAAGATCCTATCTAATGGTCTCAGGCTTCTTACTTCTTTATCTAAATCTTTGATTCAATTCCGTGGAGATTGGAGTTTATCATTGAATTGATTCTAGAATAATCATTGATCATGGTAATATTTAATGTTGGGCACTGACCTAACCAAACATTCGCTACACTCGGTACCTTTACTATGTTAGTGTTTGATCAAGACTTGGTAGTGGACCTATGCGTTTCCAGAACGTAAGAATGTATTTTTTTATTCAATGTATGTTGTTACCATAGATTGAAGTCACTTTGGGTGATTCACATCATGTTGCTATATGATTTATGGGTTTTTGTGCGTGTTAATGAATCATGTTAGGCACTTTGGTTCACATTCTATTTGTACTTATTTCGTTCATTAGATAAAACGAAAAAAATTATTCCTTTTGAAATTGTGATATGCGATTTAGTACATTATTTATTTCATTCGCTATTTCAGATTGTGGTATCCTATTCTTGAGTGTATATATGTGGTTGTGACTAACGTGAAATTAGCATAGGCCTGAGTTGGGGTTTTAGTAGTTGTTAAAGGGTAATTCCTTTCCATGTGGGTAGCCTATTAGGTTGAACTTTGTTATTAACTATTGAGTGTTCATGTGGGGTTTTTAGTTTTATGTTTTAAGATATAATATTTTCTCATTTTTGGTTTTCATTGAGGTTTGTCAACGATTTCAGAAAATACGAATTCAAAGAAATCTCAGTTAGTTGGTTGTACCCCTTATCATAAGAGAGGATGATGTTAAGGATGCTTCCTTGGTTTCTTGAGCAGGTCAAGCTAAACAGCTGGTCTAACTGCAAATCTTTCGACTGGTTCTTGTTTAAGGTAGAGGATCCCAGAGTTGTGTCGACTATAGTGGATTATGCTCATGATTTTCAACTCCAAAATCCCATGTCCTTCAAGGGTTCTCAAGTCCCTCATGACACAGAGGACTAGGTATGAATCATTGATTTGATTTTCAACCTAATAGAGATCCCATAGGATCTATAGGTTAATATTGCATCAGCCATACTTCAAGGCATAGGTGAAAGATGTTGAGATGTCATGATTCAAACATATAGATAGGAATGAACAACATGGGTGGATTTCAAGGATGTATTTTTGAGTATTTATTCCTTAATACATTTATTTTGAATCATTCTTAGGATTTCAATGATCTACAATAGGGGACGATGAATATTTCCTTCAATTTAGCATAACTCACCAAGCATATCCGATTTGCTCCTATACTAGAGGGGAACAATGCTTAGAAAGAAAGGAAGTTTAAGATTCTATTATTCCCTAAGATGATGTAATAGTTCTAGAATTTGGATCTAATGATCTATGTTGTAGTTCATCATAAATCACCAATGATAGAGAAGGTAACTGGGGAAGAATTATCCACCATACTTTTTCCTAATGTCGGGGAACTGGCATGTGATTTCACTAGTGTTGTTTGAGAGATTTATTCTAATAATACAAAGAGAAACTTAGATTATTAACATCTAGGAAATGATCTAAAATTGGAGAAGAGCCATGATTTTTACCCCACTAATGGTAAGATATTTTTACATATCTTATAACTATGGGTTGAAGATGAACCCTTTCAAGGGTAGTCATGTTCTACTCAATAACATTCACTAGTGTGCTAATATTGGACATCTGAGGTGGTTCTTGTCCATGGAGTTGCAGTTTTAGAAAGCACAATCACGCCATATAATTATGAGACCTTAGTAATAGGTGAATACCCAGCATGGGTATGTAAATCAAGGGGCTCATGAGCCTATGGGGTGTCATAGTTTGGTGGATGAAATATCTTATGAAATTTATCCATCTCTATGAAATGAATAAGGGGAACATTTGATAGTCTAAGGTACAATCCTATTTTCTTCTTCTCAATTTGTTGCTTCACTATTTTGGTTAAATCTCTTGAGTGAAGTTTTTAAATCTGTTGAAAAAACTAAATTAATATAATAATTATTAGTTTTATTATAGAAACTCCTATGGTTGGGTGTAGAAACTCCATGATCAAAAATGCTTCTATAGGTTATAATAATTATAATGTAGAGAATTTTAATACCCTTAATGTTAAATTATGGTAATACCAACCTTCATTAATAAATTAAAATTATATCTTTGGTGTGAAAATATAATTTTTAATTATATATTTTTATTAATGGATTTATGTTATGGTAAAATACCATTTAACTTCGTGGAATATTATATGAAACATTTTTGGAGTTAGGCGCTGAGTTAGAAAATGATTTTGGGGCCCTTAGGGCCTTGGTTTTGATATAGTAAAATACTGAATATATTATATCATGTGTAGGATGTTTTTTTAAAAAATATTAGAATATATCCTGAATAGTGCCTTAGATGGGAAATCTAAGGCCACTATTAAATATGAAAGCAAGTTATTTTCGGAATGTTAATGGTGGAAATGATAAGAGATATTTTATAATAATAGTAATTATTATTGTTATTAATATTATTCTGGGATAATAATATTAGTGTGTATATATATATGAGATAGATAAATGTATATATAAATACATGTGTGGGTGTATATTTGTATATAGGAATGTTTATATATATATTACATGTATATATACGGGTAAAATATATATGTATATATATGTGTGTGTGGGTGGATATACATATATATAGGTGTTTATACATATCTATAATGTGTATAAATTAATATATATATATATATTATCTAAAATATATTTAATGTTTGAATATATATATTTTAGAGAGGTTTTAAAAATAAATAATCCCATAAAATATTGTGAGGTGGCACATGGTGTTAAAAAATTTGATGAATAAATAAAACGAATTAAATGAGAGATATGAGATAATAGTAAATGGATTTAAAAAGAAAAAGAAAAAAATGATACTTGAATGGGGAATGGGGCACTGAACAAGTAAGAATAGATTTATTTTTAGAATCCATGCATAGTTAATGGAGGATGGGAGAAAACAATAATTATTTTCAAATAAGTAATGAAATAAACATAATAAAATAGTGGATTTTTATGGAGAGGCGCGTAAGTGAGCTACACATCGGATGAACCCTTCTATTAATCACCCCATTCATCTCCCTCACTACCCCTATGTATTATATTTTTTTTCTTTTCTCCATCAAACTTATTTCTTTAATATCTATTATGATTCTTATTGGATTCATGCGCCGTCGGTGTCATTGGGTTTGTCACAACAAGAAGAATCTAAATAATATTTTTAAAGGAAACAAGGTATTATTTTTAGATTTAATTTAATCTTATTTTAAATTATCAAATATAAGGATAATTCTAAAAAACATTCATTATACAGAAAACATTTATTAGGGGTGCGATTAGACTAATTTAGTGACTGTTTTCATCAAAACATCATTTCACCAAGGAAGGAAGTCCTTAACATTATTTCATGTCTTATATGGGTAATTGATATGATTTTTATCACGCATGCATAGCCATGTAAAGTCCTTGACTTAGTTTAATGTTTTATACACCCATGAGATCTATATTTTATTCTTGATAAAATGAGATTTATGGGTAACCATGAATTATGATTTAGTTTCTTTCATATAGTTTTTAGATGATTATTCTACTCATTTGGCATGATATTTATTTTTCATATTATATAAATGTTTTCATGTAATGTTCAGTCTCAGTAGTTGATGTAGGTGGTTCCATATAGACTATCTTCATCTGAGAGAGCTGTGTGTGGTATTGATTGACACATACATCGAATATACCTTCCACGGTATGCATCAAATGTTTTTTTTGATCTATCCTATCGAGGTTGGGGATGTTTCATATATGGATTGTATGTTCAATCCATCATTATGTCGGAGAAGGAATTGTTTACTTGTATGGTGCCGATGCATGTAGATCTTGTCCTGGAGGACCTGGCGTGTGTTTGGTATATGTGTGATATATATATTTTAAATATATTTACCCTATTTATATATATGATATAAAGTTGTATATTTTATTCACTAACATTAAGGGTATTTGGTGGTGTTCTACCATTACCATATATTGCATGATATTCGGTGCTAACCATTGTTAGTTCTAGACAAAAAGCATAGATAAATGGGGGACTTTTATTTGTGCTCACAAAAGGTGATGTTAATTTTAACATTTATCAGCACTAAAAAATCATTGATAAAATGTTACACTTTGTTAGCTATTTTTCTAGTGATGATAAAAGTATACCATTTATTAGCATTTTTTTATTACTTATAAACATGACACCTTTAACATCACTTTTTATTTAGGACTTACAAAATAATTGGTTTGTAATATAGTTTATATAATTTTTTTTTATATTTTTTAAAATAATATTTATATTATAATATATATATATATGTACATGTGATATATAAGGCTGATTTATATAAGTTTTAATAAAAAATGAATATTATTTTCACAATTTTATATATAAAAAAGTATCAAATTTCAATTAGTCAAATATTATATTTATCTACATTAATTAAAAAATATTTATATAATTAATATAAATAGAATATAGTAAAATTTTTTTAAACAATTATATAAAATATAAATCAATATATTTATTTAAATATATAACTATATTGATATTTGGTAATTTAAAATATACGTACATGTAAATATGTTGTGTGTATGTGTATGTGTGTATATGTGGGTATGTATATGTTTGTGCATGCATGTGTGTGTTAGGTGTACACGTATGTGTGTACAAAATTCTATTTATTGATTTAATATTATTTATTCTTTTTTAATATATCTATATTTTTAGTATTTTATATAATTATTCATTTTTAATATTTATTCATTTATAATATATATTTATTTGAATCTATTCATCATTAATATATGCATGTGTGTTTAATTTAATTTTATTTCATTTAATTTATTTATTAATCTATCTTGTTATAGTAAATATAATTCATTTTTAATAATATTGTTTTTATATAATTAATATCATCTATTTATTCATTTTTCTTCATTTTTTATGTGTTTGTAATTCATGTTAATGTTATGAAATCACTTTTTTAAAATATTTTTGTAATTTATTTAAATCCATTTATTCAATTTGGTTATTAATTCTATTATTATTATATATTCATTAATAATATTAAAAATAAATTTAGAAAAATGTTTTTGTAAATAATTATTTATAAATAAATATATTTATATTTAAATATGTAAATATGTTTACAAATATTTATTTATAATTTTTATAAAATTATAAAATTATAATTATAAATAAACTTATCTAAATTTTAAAAAACATCTTCATATAATTATAAATATAAAATTTTATAATTAAATAATTTTAAAATTATAACACAAATATTTCATATATTTATAGTTATATATTTTTATATATTAATGAATATATTTAATTATATAAATATATTTATAATTATATAGAAATATTTATTTATATTTATAATTATAAATATATATCTACAATTATATTTATAAATACCTATTTTCTGTTTTTATTATTTTTATAATTGTATAAAAAAATAATTATTTATAATTATATTTATAAATAAATATTTAAACATATTTAAATATATTTATAATTATATAAATATTTATTTATAATTATATTCATTTTTAAATTATATTAATTATATTATTAAATATTTTGTAGTTATTTTCTAATAGGAGTTTATCGGTGCTAGAAAAGCACTAATAAAGATGGATTTTATCAGCGCTAAGTATTTTAGTGAGGATAAAACCCCTCATTATTAGCACTTTTTTAGAAGCACTAATAAAACCCTTTGATGTGTTATCAATCTATCCCTGACTGAATTTATTCTCACACACCTTTCAAGATCTGACAGAACTGGAACTTCACCACCACTCTCCTTCGACGCCACTCTCCCTCCGTCACCCTACTCTCTCTCCCTCGCTACTGATCTCTCTTGCCTCCTCTCCCCCTCATCATTGCACACCTTCTCCGTCATATAGTCTCCCTCATCACCACTCTCCCTCACCTTGATATAGTACCCATCACTCTCCCTCATATGAATCAACACTTTCAAATCCCAAAATATGTGACTTCTTATCTACCGTTCAAGATTTCAACATTTTTAGTTCTTCAATGGTTGTTTTTAATTTTCATAAAGGATTTGAAAAAAATTTCACCTCCCTTGCATACCTAATATGAAACCACTATCACAAACTACTTGGATATCAACTTGCTAACCTTATCATTGATAAGGAGGTTGAAATTTTAGGTGACTGATACCATTCAAACATGTCACTTCACCATTGAAAAGTGTTGGTCACCCAAACATTCCCACTCTTTCCATCCCAAAGTAATTTTCGATTGATGGCTTGGATAGAACCTCAAAATTGTGGGAGAAATATACATGTTACAGTTATCATTACTGCTCTCATGGATTAAAATCAAACAATTTTGCTCATTTTCTTCCATAACAGACAAAATAACCTCACTTAGTATTTGTTTTGAATGAAAAATGGAAATATACATGTGCAATTAATAACCGTGTTATGGTAGAAATATTGGTTGGATAAATATTTTAGTGTTTAAAAATATAACTATGGTGGTATTATTATCTGTTCTAAATAAATACAATTTATTGTGGTGAATACAAATTATTTTCCATTATCAAAATTTAATTAAAGTTATTTTTGATATTTTGTAGGTGGAAATGATGAGAGATATTTTATAATAATAATAATAATAATTTTTACTATTATTATTTTGTGAGAATAATATTTTTGTGTATATATATGAGATAGATAAAAATATATGTATATATATACATGTGTGGGTGTATATATGTATATATATATATATATAAATTTTATATGAAATTGCATTAAATATATAGGCATATATATGTGTGTGTATACATGTGTATATTCGTATATGCAGGTGTACCTATATGTAATAAATATGTATATGTATATACCAATTCTACAATATATTTCATGAGTGATTAAATGTATATTTTAGAGGTTTTAAAAATAACGAAACCCATAAATATTATGTGGTGGCATAAGATTTTAAGATGATAAATGAATAAATAAAAAAATGATGGATATAATATAATAATAAATCTATTTAAATTGAAGAATGAAATAAATGATAATTTAATATGAATGGGGCACTACAGAGGGATTAATAGGGGCGTATGTTTTTTTTGGGTCCATGAATAATGCATGGCGGATCAAAATTATAACAATAATGATTCAAAAATAATTATTGAATAAAAAATAAATAAAAGGGTGTTTTTTGGGGAGGCACATAAGTGAAAAGCATATAGGAGGAACCCTCCTCTCCCTTAGTCCTTTCCTCTCCCTCTATTTCCCTCTCTCTTCAATTTTTTTATTTCGTTCTTCAAAATCATCTCTTTCATATCTCTTGCAATTTTGATCATATTGATGTGTTGTTGGTTCCATTGGGTTCGTATAAATTAGTATAATACGAATCCTATATTTTTTTAAGGAAACAAGTGTATTATTTTTATACTTTATTTTATATTTTTTAATTATGAAAGCTGGGAACAATTTTAATAAAACATTCATTCACCATGAAATGTCACCTAGTGCATGGCATGTAGTTCCCAAATTTTATTCTTCCCATAATGGAAAGAAAACCCATTGTATGCTCTTGCACTACATGCCATGCGATTGGTAATTACAAATGGGAATTCCCTATCGGCCTCTTGAAACTCACCGATTTCTACTGAATCCCACAAATCTATCCCTAGAGCATCACTTGAAGTTGTAATATGCCTTCATAACCTTAAAAACACATCAAAGAGAGTAGGGATGTAAAACTCATAAATAATCATATGATAGGGAGAAATGTATAATAATTGGGTCTAGATCCACACTCTGAAGTCGCTACACCATGATATAAACGAAATTTCTACCAATATCCAAAAATGGAGGTTCCTACTCTCCACTTATATTCACACATCATGCATAGAGGAGATCTCATCTCTCCTCTACTATGTGTGGAAGAAAAAAAGGTGTGGGAGTTTAGGTTTATTTAATTTTATTTAATTAATAACCCATTTAACACCCCAACAAAAATCCATCAACCAATCACCTAACACATAAAAACGTTATGTCATGACTAGTATAAAAACCATATTTCAAAATCAGACATGGTCTCAAATATCTATTATAAAATACGTATCTAGAGTTATTTCAATTTAACCAAAAAACTTCATATTTGTGACAAAATAGTTAAATTTTTTTATCATCACTTCATCGAGGCTCGTAGATCCCCAAAATCCCATGTCAAATTAGCACCCATCTTTATAAATATTCATAGAAATACTCTATATTATTACTTGGAAAAACCAATGTTGTTACACTCTTCCCACCATCATTAATTTCATATTTAAAAGTTAATTCCTACACACAATCTAAATAGAAACTCATCTCACAGCTGGGTTTACCACACCCCACCAGTGACCTCACCAGAGTTTTCACGTGTTGTTTACAGGCACTCACTTAGAAGAACACCAAAAGATAATCCACACCCAATGTCTTGGTCAAACTAGGTCAACATCGTGTAATAATGTGTGGACCTGTCTCTTTAACTGTGAATTTTATAAAACACCATCCAGCTTGTCTAACTGTGGTCATAGGTTCTTGAGGTACACCAACTCTCAAACCCAACATAGATAGTTACCTTTCCTTGTAGTCCTCATCCAGCCTTACATGAAATTCCCCAACAACATACATCACTATCACCATTTCTATCCCCACAGATGGTGTATCCCACTAGATATGTCCATTAAAATGGTGACATATAGGGCCTTGTGAATGTCGACTCAAATGGTGTTATCCTTATGGTTAAGTGACAACCACACCCCAATGACATGGAAACTATATCATTTTTTTCCATAAACTGAATGGTTCACTCTACCTGGCACAAACACCCCTCCCTTGCATACACTAATGAGTAAAACTAGCCTCCCCATCACCTTCTATCGATGTGGGAATGGTTTTATTATCAAACCTTAGAAGGTTGATGCACTCCCCACCTTCAAAAAACCCATTATGAATATTTCATGTGGATATCTGGTCATGTGAGGCCTCATGAAAAGACACACCTTATTGTGCCACCAAGCCTCATAGTAAAACCAGAGGGGTAACAGCCATTAAATTAATAAAATTAGTATCATCAAAAAAATATAACACATGTAACTATAAGGAAAAAAGCATGAGGGAACCAATGAAAAATATAGGGCTTCCCAAGGAAACATACTAGGTTTTACTAGGACATCTATCTATAATCCTATAACAAACCCACAGATCTCGATTCCCCATGAGTGTCAACTGATATGATTACAAAAATATTGGGACAATCCCTGTGAGACATTAATTGGAAAAAAACTCTCTATGGAGTTAAACACAACAAGTGCTTAGGTATATGTCCTCAAATTTACCAATAAATCAAGAAACTAAAATCTCATAGCACAACTGGTCCACACATTATCTCATCCTTATCACCATAGGATCACTCATGAATGGAGAAAACTCCATCCCACAAGATAGAAGCACTGCCACACTCACCAAGGGAAACCACCTGAGCATGGATGGTGGTAAATCAATCCAAACTGAATAAGATCATAATATGGACTCTTTTCCACTACAGAAAGTTTCTATGTGATATAATATCATATCAAAGTCCGGCCAAGCTACAGATATAAGTGTGAAGGCACTGAAACTCTCCATTGGAACCTCCAATATAAGGTTTGAGGGTAAAGGCTCCATTGGTATCACCAGAGCCTCCTATGACACTCCAACACACAACCTTTCCAAAAACACACATATAAAAGGAAGAGGTCTTCTAGCGAGTCGTTTCATCGAAGGTATGTTTTTGGTGTCCCAAATTATATTTCCCCTAACAAGTATGGAACCTTTAATGGGTCGATCCACAGGGGACTATGAGGTTATTTTATCTTGCTTAATTTAGTTTTTATTTTTGTTTTTAGTGAAGTCTGATGAATTTAGAGTTGATTTTGGTTGGTTTTTTTTTGGGTAAAAAAAGAACAATTAGTTTTTTAGATTATTTTAACAAATTAATTAGTAAAATGAATGTAGAGACGGGAAAATTGGTTTTGATGAAAATAAAGATAGAAATGCGTTGGGGTTCTAGATTTGTGATAAGTTGATTATTAAATCAAATTTCTTATGAGGTTGTGTTATTCATAGTAACCCAACTCTCTGGGTTTAATTTGTAATAATGTTTCCTTGGTCTGGTAAACATTATATTTTGAGCTGAAGAAACTAACTCCTTGGTCCAGTAGTTAGTGTTTAACAGATCTTTATTTTTCTTAGTCCATTTTGAGCCACCAGATACTTCCAACGGTCATGGAGTTATTCATCGTTATTCTTCTTTTGGATCACTAAAAATTATTCCCTTGGTCTGGTACAAAATTTCCAGTGATAATATGAAGTTATTTAAGAATAATAAGAAGATATTATTAAAACAAACTCATTCAGAGAAACTTATTTCAAATTACAACTCATCAGCTTCCACAACCCCAACACACTGGGTGTTTAGTGACACATATTGAAAATGATAAACACAAAACTATTGATACCTGATGAAATCATTCTTTGAACTTTGAAAAAGGAATGATTTTTTGGTATACGGAATGATGGTAGTACGATGACAGAGTATCTTTACTTTGGAGCTTCCACACAATATTCCCACACACTCCTCTGACATTCACTTCTTGGTTCGGAGGCCTAGGGATCTTCTTATAGAAAAAATATGTACACGTCGTGTATCAAATGTACAAGTTGTGTACTTTCATCAACGCGTTTTTCACTTCATTTTTTCTACTAGTAGGCGACTTAACATGACTTCTTTGACTTCGAACATGGCACCTCTAGGTAGGTGAATGTACATGGCATGTAACACCACCATACACACTGTATAGTCTCATATTTTGGCCACCAACCGCTTCTAGAAGTGCATACATGGCGTGCATAGTATAAAAACGATGTGTCTACTTAAGCTGGACACATTGGAGTGTAGACTCTACTTGCCCACCAACCTCTTCTTGAATGGTACACACGGCGTGTGTAGTATAGACACGTCGTGTACCAGCTTCTGGTTACTTGGGAATGTACTTGTCCTGATCAGCCCTTGTCTGAATTTTGATGTACATGACATGTATCTAAATTCATGCTATGTAGTTATAAATTTTTTCTCTGTTCTTATCCTTTTTTTATTTGTCCATAAACCTAATGGAAATTAACAAGGTCACTAAAATCAAAGTATTTGTTCTTTAATAAGTAGGTAATTGCAGAAAAATTGTTCTTATTTTTCAATAGAGTATATGATGATGTGTACACAACTTGAGTGTATCAAACTCCCCCATACTTAGTCATTTCATTGCCCTTAAGATAATCCCAACATCTAATTAAAAGAGTAAATATTTAAAAAGAAATAACTTTAGTTAATCATAAATGTAAATAATATGTGACAAGAGAAAATTTCAAAAAGAATACAAAGTAGTTTCAATCCCTGAGGTATTCTAATCATACCTCATATATAATTCAATTAACAAATTTCATCATCTTTTAACACATGTTTCAACCTTTCAAACATAAGAAATCCACTTGATGATATACATCACCAAAAATATGCTCAAAACTGAAGATGTTTTTAAACAATTTTTTTCTCAATTAGAGATATATACACTATATTTATTGGTTTTAAATAAATCTAGTTCTCCACATTAGAAAATTTGACTTACAAAAATCATGAAGACTTTTCAAATAGGATAAGATGTATTTGTGGCTAAATGTTGGTAGGTAAAGATGTGAAAATAACTCTGAGGCTTGAAAAAAGAGGCTAAATTCTTAATTAACAATGCATGATATTAAAAGGTAAACTCAATGTAAACACGTCCTCAACAAGATTATATCAAATAATCTCATCACCACTATATCCTTTAGTTGAGTAGGAGTCACAAACCAACCAGTGTGTACAAGGCCCCTTTGTTTGTACAATTTTATTTACACAAAGGGAACCTTTTGGAATTTCCAAAATATAGGTTTGGAACTCTTTTCGCCCCAAATGATCAAGAGGCTCTCCCCCATACTTAATTTCTTGACAATTCATGAATTTATAACATGTGTTTCCAATCCCTTATTTTGAGCTCAAACAAATTATCATGAAAAATCTTAAAATAATTATGGTATGAAGGGAAAAAGGCCTGTAATATGGATTCCTATAAAGTCTATTCATGGTCTCTAGGGGATTCACAAAGATAAGATGTAGGGTAGGCTCAAGATGAAGGGGTTAAAAAAATATAATGCCTCAATAATTTTAATGTAATGAAAAAATTCTTTATGTTTCGAAACGAAACTTGAAAATTTTAGTAGTTATGTATATTCTAAGAATCTCTCAAGAAAGAGGATATTAGAAAGAATATGAAAAAGGGGTTTAGAATACCTATCAGGAGTGGGAAAATAAATAAAAAGACAATCCGGTCAAGCCTTGAAAATAATTTATTAGTCTAATTGGTGTAATTATCCAAGAATTACAAGTTGCAATTTTAATTATATCAGTAATATTTTGAAAATACGTAAGAACCAAATTAAGCATTTAATTTCATTAAATTTTTTCACTTTCAGCTTATTATTTAAAAAAAATGATTATCCAAAAATGTCTTCATGTTGTCAAATATATCTTTTAAAAATGATGTCTCCTAGAATCTGAAATGGGAAAAGACTAAAGAGGTCGAGAGATTCCCCCCATACTTAATATCGCATGTGGTCCACCAAGTGCCCAAAAAGAAGAAAAATGCAAAGTGGGGACACAATAGTGGACCAAACCGAGGGGATGTAAGGAAAGAAGTAAACTTAAGAAATAAAAGTAATTAATGGAAAAAGAATACTCCCCTCGTGTCTAGGTGTAAGAAAATGGTATGTGATGGAAAAGTGCGGCCCAAAACGTGATAGAGGGCCTGTGAGGGGAGAAGAAAGAGAACACTTCAAGATTGCATAAAAAACATAGGAAAAAGATATGAAAAAGATATATATACGATGAAAATAATTTTCCCCAAAACCAGTCATGGGGTCACCTCAGAAGAGGCATCATCCAGTATAGAACCAGCCGGTAGAGATGGATCTGGAGATGTGGAAGTTGGAGGCTCAGGATCTGTACCCATAATAGAAGCTGGATAAGTAGGAGCCACAGGTACTAGACTCGATAAAGGAAGCTAGGCATCCGCCCCAGGACTGGTAGCAGTGGTGGCATCGGTAGAAGCAGTAGTTGGGCCCACAGTGGATAGGAGAACAGAATCTATGGTCAGGGAAGTGTAGGGCAGTGGAGTGACAGTAGAAGGGCCATGAACAGAGGCAGATACATGTGGCAGGGGAAGTGGAATACCCAGATGCTGAACAATAAGCCCTAATAGTTGTTCCATCCATTCCTGGAGGCTGGTGATACGAACCAAGTTCTGCTCCAGCATATCGAGGCAGAGGAAAAGGGTGAGACTGACTGAGGGTGTGGGGGTATGTGGTGATGGTGGTGGTATTGAATAACGAAGGTAAGAAGAATGGGGTCAGAAGAAGGAGGGTGAGGTGGGGAAACTGAAGGGGGTGGGGAAGGAGGAGCAGGAGCATCAGCTTGGGTAGGAGGGTCAGCGGGTGGCTGGGGCCAAGCCTAGGAAGGGATGTAGGCACCCCCTTCTTCCAGACCAATCGCATGTGAATAAACATGAGATAGTCCATCTTCTGGGGGAACCTAAAAGGTCATGGGGTAAAGAAGGCTCGAAAACCTCAAGGTGTTGGGCAAGGTGAGTGGCGTAAAACCCGCCGTTCAGGTATTCATGACGGCCGGTAAACATATCATGGAAATAGGAGGTGGCTAGGTAAGGGAGGTACCAATAGTCTCGCCGGATGACACAGGTAAGGAGATCCATGTCAAGACCTCTCACAAACCCCATTTCCTCATAGCGGGGAAAAAGAATGGCGCTAAAGCACCATTGGGTGAAATGAAGGATGGGGTCAGTGATTAGGGTGCTCATCTACGAGGTAGGGGTGTAGTGGTGGTCTGGACCAGTAATCTCCCGCCACATGGAAACATGCTCAGAGCGCTCGGGCCTGGTCAGGGTACAAACAGGGGGTGGGGAGATGGAATGAAGGTAGAAACTGAACCCCCAGTCGAACTCAGTCATGGTGAGGGAAAAGCGTTGGCCGCCCAGCCAGAACCGAACCATGAGTACCGCATCACCAGGTGTCTCCCGGTACTCAGATCCATCGAACTCGAACGAGGAAACAAACTCAAAAAATAAATCGCGGAATATAGGAGTGGTGACCTGGAAAATAGCGAGTAGTAGAGTGTGTGAAAGGTGGTCCTCTAACTCTTCCCTGATACAGAGCTTCTATGGGATGCTGATGTTGAGGTAGCGACCACTCAACAGAATCAGATGGAGAGAGAAGCGACAAACCCAGTCATGTGCCAATTCGGTGAACGAGAATACCATGAATTGGTAGGGAACACCCGCAGGTCCCCGTCCAGGATGAGGTGCAGTAGTAGGAGCTGGCTCTTGGAGCAGATCTGCTGATGTTCATGAAGGCACGCTGGATGGGGCAGTCGATGTGAGGCCAGTGACTACTAGAGAGGGATTTGGAATTGCAGCAGCCTGTGGTGAAGTATCGATGGTGCTCAGAGTTTCCAGATGGGGTGGTGAAGGACTGGTTGTACTAGGCCCGACCTCCGGTGA
Organism: Viscum album; assembly: GCA_963277665.1. Taxonomy (NCBI): domain Eukaryota; kingdom Viridiplantae; phylum Streptophyta; class Magnoliopsida; order Santalales; family Viscaceae; genus Viscum; species Viscum album. The sequence continues at coordinate 513,149,755 of OY728133.1, read as the reverse complement.
GGTAGTGGGTGGTGGAAGGATGGCCAACGGAGGGAGCTCATAGACCATAGGGTCAGGGTCTGGCTGCGTCAAAGGCCAGAGTCGTATCTGATGAAAAATGGGCCCCTCTCCCTCAGTGGCGGAGGCGGGCCGCTTCCCATGGAAAGGATATCGATATGAAATATCCTGAAATAGATAGAAGAACCAAACAAAAGAAAAATAAAATAATAGAAAACAAATAAAATGTGAGAAATCTGAAAAATAAAAGTACCCGGTGTGTAAATCTAGAGTACACGACGTGTTGTGGAAGCTGGGAATCATCCCGTGTTCTATGGATCAACACGCCGAGGAAGCATAAGATAGACCATATAAGGGTACACAACGAGTACATAGTATTCACACCATGTTTATGCAAAGGAGACATGGTCGTTTATGAGTAAAGATATGACCACATGTGTTTACAGTTCTAGTAATAAAAGACATGCTGTGTACATTTTGTACATAGCAAGTTCTTTACTAGAGTAACATGGCCATGCAGGGGGCTAGACATGGGATGGCCGAAGGAAATGGTGGACACAACATGTACCAAACACACACGCTGTGTATATGAACATGGTATGAGAGGCCATGTTAAGTGCTACACACAGAGGGGACAAAGAAATGACATACACATCGTGTACCGAACACACACGCTGTGTAGTGGAACATGGTGTGTGAGGCTATGTTCAAAGGAACATAGGCATGATCACAATGCAAGAGAAATCAGAACCCGAAACAAACCAAGTTGACTAATCTGGATGTGGGGAGGTCGGGTGGAGTTTGAGAGAAGAAATGGGAAGAGAGGAAGCACCGTGCGACACAGCGTGAATCCAAGTGGCCACAACTTATATAGCCGAGGTACACGTCATGTATATCTAGACTACATGCCGTGTATCTCAATTTTTTTAAACACATACATATATATAATTGTAATAGTAAACTATATAATAATTAATATTAAAAAAATGGATGTATATATATATATACATAATTTTAAAAATAAAACTATACACGTAATGTATCATAAAATACACACTGTGTGTTCTAAAATTGTAAAAAGAGAAGTACAGCCTTTGGTCGGTGCTTGGGGTGAGGTTCGAACTGACGATCGGCCACTCCGAACGGAATACCTCAACCATTGGAGAAAAGGTTGTACTTCTACCCATATTTATTATTTATAAATAGCTATTTTATATGGCATATACTACACGGAATGAAGAAAATGTAGGGCGTGAGGTTTTTAAGTATACTAGAAGGGGATGAAGCAGGGAGATTAGCCGAGTTCTTACCCGAGAATTTTGGATACAGGGACGAGACTTTTCCAATCTTCCAACTTCATCTGCATGAACTAAATTATAAGGAAAAGTGTTAAATTAGTAAGGAAAAATATTGCACATCAGACTTATATCGACGGACACGCTATGTGGTTTTATTAAAAGGGTAAATGATGGAAATGGAGTGGTTTCCAGGACTCAAACCCGTGTCTTTTTGGAATAGGGTTAGGATCATGGCCAATCGATCCATCCCCACCATGGGTTTTATTATAAGTAGATATATATATATATATATGAAATTTACTACACATTCCATGTTAGAAAATATAAAAAGAGGAACCCCGTGCCGAAGGTAGGTCGGGAGGATTCGAACAAGGGTTAGCTTGAATAAACTCGAGTGTCCTTACCATCGGCTCTGACATAATCCCTGGTTATTTATTAGTTACTATATAGATTTATAATAGCTAGATAAAATGAAATGGAAAAAAGTACACGCCGTGTGTATAGGTGGTACACGATGTGTATCCTTTGGGTCGCCTCCCAAGATGCGCCTTTGTTTTAGGTCGTTGGCTCGACCTACATACCGTTGCTTACTAGATATTTATGGTGGATAATGGTCCCAATAGTAGCCTCCCTGGCCTTCATGGAATTCCAATTTCTCTGGTTCTTCTTCAACAGGAATGTATGGAATGATAATGTTATTAGAAATAAAGGAACAAACCAGATTATCCACTAAGAGATCATCCACGGTAGTTATCGAAGAAAAATACTCATGATCGGGTGATGATGCCTTCTTGATAGCCTTGAGGATATTGTAGGAGACTCTCTCGTCTCCTAACCATAAAATCATCTCCCCCTAGTGCACATCGATTTGTGCCTTCCTAGTGGCTGGGAAAGTTATTCCATGTATAATAGGTTCCTCCTGGTCATCCCCCATGTCAAGGATAATGAAATCAGCGGGGAGGATCAGTCTACCCACATTGACCAACACATCCTCCAGTAATCCCTTCTGATGTCTGATGGATCGATTAGCATGTTGAAGGGATATTTGTGTAGGATTCAAATAATGGATCCCGAGCTTCTTGAAAACTCCAAGGGGAATTTGGTTCACACTGACCCCCAAGTCACAGAGAGCCTTCCCAAACACCCATGGTCCAATGGTATAGGGAATAGTGAAACTGCTTGGATCCTGGAGTTTGAGAGAAATTGAGTGTTGGACGACTGCAGAACACTCCTTGGTTAGGAAAATGGTTCCCAGATCCTCTATCTTTCTTCTATTGGAGAGTATTTCCTTCATCAATTTAGCATAAGTGGGCATTTGCATAAGTGAATCTGCAAAAGTAATATTTATGTGTATCTTCTTGAACATGTCCATAAATTTGATGAACTGGTGGTCCATCATTCTCTATTTCAATATCTATAGGAAGGGTTAGGCAGGTACAAATGTTTTGACAACCTCTTTCCCTTTATTCTACAAAGCCTCCTTGTGTGGGATTTTGGATGAGGAGGGGTTGGTATTGGTACCATTGTCATCAACAGGGGGTGGTGATGCACCTGGCTGTGATGGTTGGTTCTGTTGGAGCTCTTTTCCGCTCCGGTGTATGACAGCATGGGCCTCCTCCCTTGGGTTCTTTTCTATATTGCCTGGTAAAGTACCGGGTTGCCTTACTGAGATTTGGTTCACCAATTGGCCAATTTGGTTCTCCATGCCTCGAATTGAAACCTCCTAATTTTGGAACCTTGTCTCAGAAGTGGATATGAATTTTATCATAAGATCCTCTAACCTTGAGGTGTTCTCCTACCGAGGATATTGTTGAGATGGTGGAGGTGGTGGCTGTCGTGGCTGCTATGGGAGAGGGTTCTGATACCCTTGCAGCTGATAAGATACATATTAGGGATGTTTCTGCCTCTGGTATTGATTTTGATAAGGAGGTTGGTTGTAGCCGGGTGGTCGCTGGGGCGGAGGATTTTGATGTTGTTGGCCACAACCTGTGTTTTTCTGATCACCCCATGCCGAGCTCTAGTATTTCTGGTACAAGTTGGGCCCTCTGTTTTGGGAAACATAACATACCTTGCTTGTCAATGGGCCTCTAGAAGAACCCGGGCATTCTACCATTATGTGGTTATCACCACATTCCCAGCATGCCAGATGGTTCACCGCATGTTCTTGTGACTTGAACTTCAGGTTGAGTGCATCGATCTTCTTGGACACAGCGTCCAACTAGGAAGCTGGCATGTTAGTTTAATCTATGTTATGAATACCTCATTTCTGTGTTCCCTATTCAGAATTCCACTAGAAGATGTTGTCAGATAGATCTTCCAGTAGTTCAAAATGTTCTTCTGGGGACTTCCTCATTACCACACCTCCAGCAGAAGCATCCACCATAGACTTGGTATTAGTTTTCAAACCTCCATAGAAGGTTTGGACATGCATCCAAAGTGGATGTCCATGGTTTGGGTACTTGCGCAACATCTCCTTTAAGCTCTCCTAGGATTTATACAATAATTCAACATCATGCTTCCGGAAATTGTGGATCTCATTCCGTAGTGTCACCGTCTTTGAGGGTGGGAAGTATTTGGACAAGAATTCATGGGATAGCTCATACCAGGTTAGGATGGATCATTGTGTAAATACATTAATCCAATATTTCACCTTATCTTGTAGAGATAAGGGGAAGAGTCTAAGATAAGTGGCGTCTATGGACACTCAGTGGTACCAAAATGTGTTGCATACCACTAGAAAAATGGAGAGATGAGCAATGGGATCTTTGCTGGGCAGGACACTTAATTGAACAATGTTTTGGATTAGCTGCATGATAGTAGGCTTGATATCAAAATGTTGGGCTTGCACAAGTGATCGGTTGATGCCCCTGTCATATCCATGGATTGATGACAGACCGTACTCCATGAGAGTATGGCGGGGAGGTGGCTGCTGAGGAAGGGGAACTGGCATGAATTGTTGGTCCTGAGGAGTGTAGAAAGACCCCTGACCTTGGCTGAAATATGGAATCCTCTCTGGTTGGAATTTTTGGAGATACTACAGGACATATCCTAGAGCAAGTGGAGCTTGCTAGTTCTGGTTGTCATCTGGTCCTAACTGTTGTCCAGCTCCTTGGACAACAGCTAGATTACCATCCTCGTTCTGTTCCAGTGGAGTGGTTTGGTTGTGTTTATACATGAGTGGTTGTTGGCACCTCAAAACATCCCTTCAATCTTTGAGTAAGTTTGGAAAATCCCTGATGACTCAGTGCTCTGGGAATTCATGAGGTGGCCTCTCATACGCCTAAATAATAGAAAAAAAAACACCAAGCATAAACGAGGAAAAATAAATATGACTGGGAAAGAGATTTTTGTGAATTTCTGATTTTTATTTTTACAAAAATTTGATACAAATTTAATTAAAATAAGAATAAAATTACTATAGGTTCCCCAACAATGACCCCAAAATTTGGCGAGTCATTTCACGAAAGGTATGTTTTTAGTGTCCCAAATTATATTTACCCAAACAATTATAGCACCAGTAATGTGTCGATCCACAGGGAACAATGAGGTTATTTTATCTTGCTTAATTTAGTTTTAATTTCTGTTTTTACTGAAGTCTGCTAAATTTAGAGTCGATTTTGGTTGGTTTGTTTGGGTACAAAAAGAACAACTGTTTTTAAGCTTCTTTAAACAAATTAATAACTAAAATGAATGTAATGACGAGAAAATTGGTTTTGATGCAAATAAAGAGATAAATGCGTTGGGTTTATGGATTTGTGATTAGTTGATTAGTAAATCAAATTGCTTATCAGGTTGTGTTGTTCATAATAACCCAACTCTCTAAGTTTAATTTGTATTAACATTTCCTTGGTCCAGTAAACTTTATATTTAGAGCTGAAGAAACTAACTCCTTGGTTTGGTAGTTAGTGTTTAACAGATCTTTATTTGGATTAGTCCATTTTGAGCCAATGGACACATCAAATGGTTATATAGTTATTCGTTTTTATTATTCTTTTGAATCCATGAAAATTATTCTCTTGGTCCGGTACAAAATTTCCAATGATAATATTTAGTGATTTAAGAAGAATAGGAAGATATTATTAAAACAGTCACATTAAGAGAAAATTAATTCAAATTACAACTCATTTGCTTCCACAACCCCAACACAGTGGGTGTTTAGTTACACATATTGAAAATTAAAAACAAAAAACTATTTATACCTGATGAAATCATGCTTGGAACTTTGAAAAAGGAATGATTCTTTGATAGATGGAATGATGGTAGTACGACGGTATAGCATCTTTCTTTCAGAGCTTCCACAAAATATTCCCACACACTCCTCCAACATTCAATTCTTGGTCCGTAGGCCATGGACTCTTTTTATTGAAAAAATATGTACATGGTGTGTATAAAAGTACACACCGTGTACTTTCATCAACGTGTTTTTGGATTTGTTTTCTCCTCTGGTAGGTGTCCCAACACATCGTCTTTGAGGTGGAACAAGGTGCCGCCTGGTAGGTGAGTGTACACGGCATGTAACACCTCCATTCATGCCGTGTAGTCTCATATTTCAACCACCAACCTCTTTTAGAAGTGTATATACAATGTGTATAGTATAAACATGGCGTGTCCACTTTGGCCAGCCACATGGGCGTGTAGAAACTTCTCACCCACTAACCGCTTCTAGAATGGTACACATGGCGTGTATAGTATAAACACGGAGTATACCGGCTTCTGGTTACTTGGTCATGTACTTTTCCTGATCAAATCATGTCTGAATTTGAATGTACACGGTGTGTATCTAAGTACACGCGGTGTAGTCATAAATTTTTTCTCTGTTATTCTCTATTTTGTGTATTTTTCCATTAACCTAATGGAAATGAACAAGATCACCAAAATCAAAGTATTTTTTCTCTTTGAAGTAGGTAATTTCTGAAAACTTGTTCATATTTTTCAATAGAGTATTTGAAAATGTATACACAAATTGGGTGTATCATCTTCCACACCTCAACACTATCCTATTTGGGTGGAACTAAAATACCCACATAGATTTTTATCATGCCACAAGAATGAGCCTTGGTAGGGGAAGAATCCATCTTTATTATGAGTCTGAATCTATGTAAACTAACACCATCACATGGATTTACAAATGCACCATGTTACCCTGGTTAATCATCAAGTAAGAATTGGAAAGAATCGATTACATAACCATAGTGTCTAATAATACTATTGAAAAATTACAAAGATAAAAAAGCGTACTTCTAATCATCCTAGGATCCATGGGGTCAAAGGACCCTACGACCTAAAACTGTCCGAACTTTCATCCTCGAGTTGCCCGATTCAGGCGCTAACCACTTTGGGGTGGTTGTGGTAACATATAAAACTGTCTTCCTCCTCATAATCCTCTCCCCACTCTTATTCCTTGATGGCCATCATACCGACCTCCATGATGCTTCCATTTTATCTTTTAGGGAATTCAATAAAATTCCTCCCTCTAATCAACACAACTTGTAAGACAATCTCATGCGATATGTACTTAACTATCCCAAGAGCAACACTACCTATCATGTAGATGACATGAACCAACCCGGGAGACCTATTCTATAATACCTCCATCTTGGGATTTTATTTTTATGTGTCTCATGCACCATAATCCTCGAGCCTTCCATATGATATTAGTTTCTGAGGTATTATACCCTATATTAAAAACACCAATAGTCGCGTTTTCTCAGTCAAAAAACTCTCCACCATCAAGGCCTGATCGAGCACTCAAGCATAAGTGGGAATTAAAAAAATATCCATGGAGCCCTGATACCCCAAAGTAATCCCTAATAAAAGGTTCGTGATTGAAAAAAATACATCGAACCCTCTTCAAAGAGTACCATGAATGGTTTTTAAACCTCTTTGAATACTATTCTAAGACTATGATTTCTTACCAAAGACAAAGAATCTCTTGGATACACACTGTTCTCAATGTGGATGAATACAACTCTTCACTAAATATACACTAAATCTTCAGGAAACTAAGAATCATCTCATCATGGGACAAATTTAACAGACTCCACCATAACCCAACCTAGACTTGTAGAAAAATAACCACTAGGACCACCATATTATTAGGAGATTTCCTCATAGGGTGGGAAACATGTGTGACTACCTCAATCTTTTCATAAGATACATGGGGTCTTGGATCACCCAGATACCTTATAGTTTGATACCTATGGAACTAATATACCACAATCAGCCTACATGAATCCTTTAACTAAACTTTTTGAACAAATTTCTACTAAATAGGTGCTGGATCGATCGGTTGACCAGTCAGAGGTACCACATCATGTGCAGTGCCCCACATTGTAGTATCATCACTCAATGTATCGTAATAACTATCCCACCATGTAACCCTATATAGATTTCATCATGGTGGAATCCTAAAATAAAACAGAGATGTGACACTATAAAATTGTATATCAAGGTTGCTAACTTAGAAAGGACATGGAACCAAAAACCCAGTCCACTATCATACATGTACCAAAGATTCCCCACCCCATTCCTATATGTTTCGAGTTTGAAAACAAGTTTTCAGAGCCCTAGTGAATGGAAATGTGCTGCACCAACACAAGAGTCTTTAGCTTGAATGATGAGCATGCAAAAACTTAACACTGTATTAACAAATCCAAAAAAAATCTCATAGACTCTGGACGTATGGTAAACTTGTATTCTCTGATACCACTCAGTCAAAAACCGACCTGTTAGGGCCTGATCTAGGACTACCCTATGACTGCTTTTAATAGTTCATGGGCTAAAAATCATTAATGGGAAGGCAATTCACTCACATGAGAGGACTTAGTCTATGGTGTGCCTATATGCACGCAACATATACATCTCTATGAAACAGTTTAGAGATAATAAATATGGAAATAAAAATGCATGAAAACATCTATCCCACAATCAGAGTATATACTATGTTCTGAAATCATAAAAGAGAAAAATACGATCCCACCATAAAATAAAAAATATCCCAATTTGATTGGTAATATGGGACTGGTATAAATGAAACCATTGAAACACACATCATTCATGCACCGATAAACACCTCGGTCTATCCTGCTCACTATATGCCGTTGACTCTAGGTTCTATGGGGACTTCATCAAAAGGACTATCATCCTAATAAGAAATAACATGTAAAAGAAAAATACCATCTAGGGATGAGTATAATAGTAACCATTAGTCACCCAAAAAAATACAGAATAAAATGGATCAATTGAAAGGAAAACATTTTCTCATCCCATGATAGAGGGAACCCAAATGAGAGATATAGAGAGAGAAGAAACCCGTTATCGAACAATCTTGAGATATAAATGAATAGTTATCTCATATTCACATGGAGTGTAAATTAGGAAATGTGAAATCACCACAAGGAATCCTATAATCACCCAGATATACTTGTCTTAGAAACCAAGTCTTATAAGGCCCTAACCTCACAATCAGCCACAAGATTCTACTTTAGGCTCAATGGTAACTCTCATCCATGAGATCTCACTCCATGATCCCTTCCACCATATTTGGAACTCTTATAAAAGATAACACTTCATCATAAATATCTCTACCTTCCCTAATGGCACGTCCTAGAGACCATGCTTCACCATGTATCACAAATTTGATGGCATGTCACTGCCATTACTCATCGCATACACCAGAGGGAACAAGATCAATGGGTATTTCTATAAAGAAAGTCATTTTGTAAATCAGGATGGTCCCACCACTATGATAGGTGATCACACCCATCCCAGATCTGGGACTTCTTGAAATCTACTACAAACACTAAATATCTTATCTCACGAGACATGGGATAGCTCCTAGGACCACTAGTGGATACCACAAACGCAATCTGGAACATCAGAGATCATATCGCACAGAGAGGTTATCACATAAAAGACTATTGGGGGATACCAAAAACCCTACCAAGTCTCAATACCCTGTTACATATATAGGGTATCAAGCCCAAGACCACTAGGAGATACCTCAAACCCAAATCATGACCCAACCACCAAGTTGGGGATAATATATTCGACGATTCCAAATACCATAATAAGATACCACCAATTAATAGATTGAATACCCAATTATGAAAATAATAATAATAGGTTATAATAACATATATTGGATCACCAACTTATGTATAAAGGTCATTAAGATTCAATGAACCATAACTAGTGAAGAACGATATGATAGAGGATCGCAACTCAGCCCCTCGGAGGGATACACCAACTCTGTCTGAGATCATCCTATCGTGGGGATCACTATCATATGCTTGGGATATAATGCCATAGTTTACCCTAATAAGTATATTCTAAGGGAAATCACTCACCTGATACTGATATATATTTCACAAACACAAGAAACCATAAAAATCACCTCACGTCATATCTTTAACAGAAAAACCATGACCACCATCATGTTCAACCCAGAAAACTTCTCAAGATAGGCTTATTATGGGACTTCATCTGATTCTTGAATGAAATGATTCATGAGGGATAAATATCCAATGGTAGTAACCACTGTGTAGCCTCTGTACACAACAAGTATAAAAAATCCATCCCCTATTAATGTTCCATCACAGTACTTGGTTTGTATTTGTTAATATACAAGGCATGAACATCAATACACATGGTGTGTGACTTTGTCTGGTCTCGTGGGAATGTTCTCAACCAAATATGGTTGGCTATCCATGTCACACAACATGATGTATAACATTGGTACATGGTGTATCTTGGCTACTCGTCTACTTGGCCATGTCCTCAAGAAATGTTTGTGGTCATTATCCTATTTCTATGTACTTTCACATGACCATGACTCTCCATAAAGCTACCATGGCCTTGTACCTCATCCCCATGACCAAGGATCACTATATAGTGTGTACCCCTAGTACATAATTTATAGTTTACATATTTCATCTTCCCTGAATATGAAAAACACATGGAATATCCTCCTTAACTACAAACCATGTGATTGGGAATTCCAAATGGGAATTCCCTACGAACCACCTAAAACTCCATTATTTCCACAAGATCCCACATATCTACTACTGGGGGATCACTAACAGTTGTAAAAGGGCTCTAAAAACTTATAAGAATTCAACAAAGTGCATTAGAACAAAAAACTCCAAAACCAACCTACGTTGTAGTGAAATGACAATGATCCCGGTCCAGATCCATGGTCTGAAGCCACTACACGAAGATCTAGAAATGATCATAGGTGCGATCAAAGAAAAACGAAACCTCCTCTATGAGCCGTGGTATCCTGCAGCAAATTAGTGCTTGGATCTAGAAATATTTTAAATTATTACCTGAAAAATCCAGAGTCATTACATAGATAAGTCCATAATTTTATGTACTTCAAGATTGTTAGATCCAAAATAGACCATACACTTGTGATTTACACATGCTGAGACACCAAAGTAGTGAACAATCTAGTTTAAATGGTCTATATAATGGAAATTTATGTTTTTATCCTAGAAATGTGAGTTGGTACACATATAAAACAAATGGGAAAATTATTAAGGAGCATGGATACACACCTTCACATATTGGGAGATTAACCTTCTCAATCGTTGTCACCCCATTTATTAGTGTAATTGAAAGGTCTTATTGTGATAGTCCCCACATAAGAAATTAGGAACATTAGATCGATCTACAAAAAAAACTATGATTTCTAAGGGATATATATAAATAGAACACATCCTGGTTTGGAATACAAATTGGAAAATTTTATGAAGATATGTGCATAAAAATAAACCTTTATTATCCTTAATAATAGATAATGTAAAAATATCAAGATAATGAACCATTGTTTTGAGATGAATTGAAAGAAAATACACATGAATCAAGTATAAAAACTAGTACATTAAATCACTAACCAACATTGGTAAACCTATAACCGTCACCTGAGTTAGCCCAAAACAAGGTCCAAGTGGTGTTACCGATCCTTCAAGGCTAGAAACTAGTGTTGAGCATCTAAGATAATGAAATTGGGAAAAATTTATCCCTAAAAAAACTAATAAATATATAAAAAGGAATAAAATAAAACAAAATGGAAGAAGAAAATAAATTATACTAAGTGCATAACATACCTCCATGTAACCCTGTAGATCACCACCAACCTCAAAACCAACATCGCATAATGAATTTGATCTGGAAACATCACTAGAAACTAAAAAAACTATAGGTATGAGTATTAAAACTCAATAGGTTTTCCCTAAAAAATTATTCCCTATTTTTTTCCATTAAAATGAATATAATTTCATGATCCTTTGAAAATACAATAATAAAAAATAGGATCTTCTATTTCTTTTTAAAACAAGTAACAAGATGAAATTTATTGAAATTCATTTCCCCATTTCTAATTTGGAGAACGATTTGTAAATAATATCACAATTACAATAACCTCTTTGTATGATGGAGCATGCAATGATGGAAACTTTTCAATAATAAATCATAATATAATGTGTTACTAAACACAGGTAAGTAAAACATGTTTCTCATTACTTTCAAAATGAAAGGGAAACTAATCACAATGAATTTTAATAAAGGAATACCACATAAAATAAGTATAAAATATAGAAATAACCATGTGAATGTCTTAAAAATCTAGGTAAAGGGGGATATAGGATCTATGTACCTCGGTGGCATGGTATATAAACCCTATCCTACAGAGTCCTCATGCACGACCCACTATATATGAATCCATTCTAGAGTTTTAGTGGTCTTTAATCATTATAATATTCTTTGTTAGTGTTGTAGAATTAATCTATCTATGAGAAAACGGTTCCTCACCCCTACCAATCTCCCAACCGTACTAGTCCTAGTCTACCCACATAGACACCTGGGGTCCCATGTGTTTATTCCAAATGGTGGTGACTTTGTTTTTCAAGAAAAGATATATGCACATATCATTTCCTTTACCAAAAAATCTATCCAAAATCACACCACTAATCTCTCTCTTTACGTTCATCCCCCATTTCAAGTCACATAATAATGAACAATCCCCTTCACTATGAACATTTCACAAACCCCCAATTTATCATACCCAGCACATTTCTAAAATAAGAGGGTATGCCTCGTGGGTGGTTTTCCACTTCTATAAACCATTCTAAAATTAGCAAATGGTCCTCACTGTTTAAAAAGAAATAATTTTACTTTAGAAAGAACTATTTACCAAAACTTTTAATTCCTAAACCACTGAAAAGGACAATTAAATGACCAATAAACCCCACATTTAAAAACAAGTTTCAGACCATGCTTATCTCAAGAAACCCATTTTAAAAGTTTAATGTATTTTATAACATCCAAGTGAAGATCCACATTCCAAAAACAAAAATCAATCTTATATATATGTAGAATATGTGTCTCATCTAAATAATGGAAAACACATTTTAAAAATGAGTAAATCAATCTTAGATTTAAAATTTATAGGATTAAGCATAGGGTACCTACTTTAAACTCAAGGCATACTTATTTAGACGATGGAAAATAAAACCTTCCCTTTACTGGTTTCACACAAATACACATTCAATTATATTTAATCACACCTATACCCTATGTACACATTCACATGGCCAAATATGTACAAAGGGATCCTTACACTTATTATTATACATGTATATAAATCCATTTACACATATATGTGTTTGAATATTAATATATGTATATATATAATCAAAAATAGAATAAATATATATATTTATTCTTCTATGGATGAATATATATAAAGTGGGAACATACATATATCATTTACTACCCATGAATGCACATATAATCCTTCAGCAAGGATTACTTGAATCCACCCCAAAATATCTAAGATATATTACCAAAAATAATAAGATCTTAAAATCACAAATAGAAACCAAATAAAAATTGGGCTAAGAAAATAAGTAGAATAAATCCTACCACAAGTGGAGGTGGAAAATAAAAATATTTAATTACTCTTTTACTTTAGGGGGGAATGCCAAAAATATGTCGAAAGACAGCTCGAGAAATTCACTGCATGTCCTAACCAAGGAAGAAACAACCAAAATTGTGATCAACCCTAACGCTAGGGTTCAACTGAACAAGGGGGAAACAAAGAGCACATAAATAATCCCAAGAAAGATAATAATAGGAGATGAGGACTTACCTCATTATATAGATTGATAATCCTCATGAAATAAGAAGAAAAATCTACATAAAGAGGGATATGAGATGGGTGGTCATGAATAGTCATATAGGAGGAAGGTAGGGGGCTCGCACGACACATAAGGAAGAAAAAAGAAATAAAAAAAGGGAAATAAAAAATAAGAATGGAAAAAAAGAAAAAGAAAAAGAAAAATAATTTTTTTAAATATTTGGAAACATACATAGTGTGCACACGGTTTACCAAACCATTCATTAACAGTGAACATGACACTATCTTGGCAAGACACCCTTTCATGGTTACTCCTAGGCATACACACGATTGAGAAAATTTTTCTCAAACTGTTCTACTAGCACTACCAACACACAAAGAAGACCTGCACGCCTTCTGAATGGTTTAACTAACCATGCACAAGTTATGTTTCACACTAATGACTCACTTAGGAACCCGCATAGTTACCGCACAATTTCTAATAATAGTGCAGGATAACCTTAGAACTATTAAAAAGCCTCCAAAATAATAAAATCTGACCCTATAACTACCAAAACATAAAAAAAAGGCTGAAAAAATTCAATAATCAAAATAAATAATAATATAGGGATTGATTGTGGAAATTATCCCAGCCACAAACACTTTCTTCCCTAAAAAATTCACCTAGCTGCATCAATAACCAAACTTGTACTTGAATCAAATTGAAGTAGATGAAACCACTATCATATAGGGGACACTTTTAGCTTCCCAGTTCTCAAATGAAAATCATTATGGAAAACCCCAATGAAGGAGATCCATGGTGGATCTTCCCACTATAATAAACTAGCTAACATTTACCAGAACTAGAACAAGGTACTCTCAATCCAAACTAGAAAACCATAAATCAAGGGAAACCCAATAAAAGAAACTCTAACCAAGAATCTGACCAAACCACAATTAATCATTTCAATAATATACAATCATTTACAATGATATCACAAGACAAAAACAAAACTAATCTAAAAAGGACAACAACATAGAAAATATATATTGATCAAAGAATCGCATCCACCATAGAAAAACCACTAGAATTTCATGAGGTTAAGTCCTTCCTGATTTTTATAAAAAAGGAGAAACACCCAATTATAAGGAAAGATAAAAAAGAACACCTAAACTTATTACAGCTTAATAGTGATGTAAATTGCTAAATTAAAGCTTAATACACCCATATTGATTCCTGACCATGTAATGATCTTTAATCTATGACCAAAGGATGGATAACTAATTTTTTGAAACATTTACTACCCTGCAATCATGAGTCTACCATCCCCGATTGGAACTCCTTGTGTCATGAGTGCCCACATGGTTAATAAAACCCAGTGGAGTTACTTCAAAATTTCATAGAATTTCAAACTGTTCTTACTAGAAAAAAAACAGGTGAATAGACTGACAAACAAAAGGTAATAAATAATATGGATACTTTCTCATGATAGGTTCCTCTAGTTCAACCTTCTCACTAGATGGGGAACCTCCAAAATCACCAATAGAAACTGGTCCTCGATCCCTGGATGGAGATCCCACATGAAAGGTGGATCTTTTAACTGATTTCGCAACACCATCTCTGAAGAAAAGGATACTAGCTCATTGAGGTGGTCAACATTTCCCTTCCCCTTCAGTTAACCATGTCAAACAACCATATGCTATGGAAATTTTCTCTCCTTCACCTCCTCAAGAATAAAACACTAGATGAATGTGGTATTAAAGATCTTCCATGATATATCAACTCATAGTGAGAATAGATCAACTACATTCAACTAGTCCAGTTCCTGTCTTTCAAACATACCTATGAAAACTCACACCTTCCTGACAACTGGAGTTCCAAAAACCCAAACACAACCTCAATATCCTCAGGAAACTACACATACCCTAACATACCTCAAACAATTAACATTTTATAACAAATACCAATATCTTAAACGAAAATATAACAAAACCAAATCAAATAAAAATCAAAACTCAATTGAAATAAAACCAAATCATCTCAAAAAATGACAAAAATTCTTTTTTAAAATCCACCACTTTCAAATTCAATTCCTCACTTTGGAAATAAAAATCATTTTCCATTCACAAAATCAATTTAGCACATTCACATGAAAATTTAAAACACCATATCACTACTCCCTTTAAAACTAAAAATCTCATTGGAAAAGAAGCCCCAATTTAATGTAAACCATTCCTTTTTCAAAAAAACTTCTGAAAACCAATTCAAACCTTTGATTTTTAGTAATCATCTATAGTATCATATGATCCCTCCTATATGTATTCATACCCACTTCCACTTATATCATACACACATATATACCAACATGAACTTTACACACACACATGTGAACTTCCTTAAATAATTACAAGGGTCACACATACCATTTTATCATCAAAACCAAGCATTTAAAAAATTAAAAATTCACCACTAATACATTTTTTCCAACATATTTAAAAATTAAATATCAATTTGACTTTTAGAATTCATGTTTTTAAATCTGAAAAACCTTTTAAAAAATCATTTTCCATTTAAAATCCACTCACACCAACCCAAAAAATATTGAAACATCGCCGATAATAATACAACAAGAAAAGGGAACTAGTTGTCATGAATACCCCAACCACAAGGTTTAGAAGACAATGCACTGAGCATGCACCAACCACTGGAAGCATATTGAACCATGCACGTGAGATACACATGGTTCACTATAGAATGTAATCTCTCTCTATAACACCACCTCATTTCCACTATCATTCCCCAACATACAAAATCTTATCACATTGATAAAATTCCAGCCAAAATAACTAAAACCAAAAATACATTTTCAAAACCCAACTACCCATAGTCTCATCACGATTGGTGGTGATCATGCACCAACCCATGAACTACATAATGATCCCCAAAAATACTATCTATTTTATACATAATTTCCGAATTAAAATAACTATTCTAATTCCATTTGTTTATGAACCAATCAGGGTCAAACCCGAATTGGAAATCTGAGTCGGCCCACAATAATGCCCGAGAGGCGTTCCCAATCCTCCCAGGATGAAGACTAGTGCCAGGAATCAATGAAAATGAAATTTGGAATGTTTTATTCCATATAAACTGACTAATAAATAAACAAGAATAAAATAAAACAAATTGGAAGAAAATAATAAATATAACTAAATAGCTACATACCTATAAGTGACCCTATGGATCACAAAAAACCTTAAAACTAATGCCACCTCACGATGACCGAATCCGAGATAGAAGAAACAACAATAATTGAAAACAAATTAATAAAGTTATATGAATGAGTATTAAAAATTAGAATTCATGCCCAAATAAACTATTCCATATGCCCTTCATTTAAAATGATATCAATTTCAAGCTTGTTTGAAAATAAAACTATATAAAAATAGGATCTTCCATTTATTTTTGAATTAAGTACTAATATGAAATTCATTAAAATTCATTTCGCACTTCTAAATTCGTAAAATCATAGATATGTAACAGCACACATCCAATAACCTCTTTTTATGAAGGAGAATTCAATGATAAAAACATTTCAGTGAGAAAATACAGCATTGGGTGCCACCAAACATTGTTAAGTAAACATGTTTTTCATTATTTTCAAAATGGAAGGGAAACTGAGAAAAAAGAATTGTAATAAACAAATACCATAGAAAAAATGATATATAATAGCAAGAACCATGGTAAAAATCTATGAAGCTAGGTTAAAGAGGACCTAGGATCCTCTAACCTTAGTTTCTTGGTATAGAAACTAAAACCAACATTTTCATCACGCATGATCCACTAGAGAGACATTAATAAAAAGTAATAGTGGTACAAATCATCATCACATGTTTAGTTAGTGTTGCAGTGTCAATATAGCTAGAAAGAAACCTTGACGAGCCCTACTGATCCACCAAGAAAACTTGTTATAGTTTTCCCACCAAGTTACCTGAGGTCCCTTGGGATTATTCTAAATAGTAGTGATTTTTTTTCCTAAAAACACATTTGTAAATATCATTTTTTTAGGAATAAAACTCATCCATAATATCTCCACCAATCTCCCTCCTTATGTTAATCCCCATTTCATGTCACACAATAATGTACAGTCCTCTTAACTATACACATATCACAAATAAACCATTTAGCATATACATCTTCTAAAGCATTAGGGGAATGCCTCAACATGGGTTTTCCACTTCAGTAAAGCACTTTCAAAGTAGAAAATGGGACTCACTATCTTGGAAGGAATAATTTCACTTTAGAAATCACAATTCCCAACACATTTAATACCAAAAAAACTAAAAAGGATAATTGATCAACAAAGGAAAGACACATTTAAAAACATGTCTAAAACCATGCTTAACTCAAACAACCCATTTTAATAGTTTAATAAAATTCCTAACAACCATGTGAAGAGAAAAATTCCAAGAACCACAACCAATAATATATATATATATATATGTCATATTAATTTCCTATAATATAATGGAAATCACATTTTAAAAATGAATCAAGAAATCATAGATTTCAAATTTTAAGGATTCGGAATGGGTTACCTACCTCAAACTAAAGGTCCGCTTCATTAAACTATGGAAACATGAATCTTCCCTTTACCACTTTCATTCATATTCACATTTTCTAATATATAAGTAAACTTAGCCCCTATGTACATATTTTCATTTCCATATATGTACAATGGGATGCATAAATATATGCTTATATGGGCATATAAAACCCTTTTCACTTATATGCATATTCACTTCATGTATATAAAAACACCTAGCTCAATTATATATATTCATCCAACCATTATTGAATACATATAAAGTGGGAACTTACATATTTATACACCTACCTATACATATGCATATAAGCCTTTGACAACGACAGATTGAATCTAGCCCATATGGTCCAAGATGCACTAAAAAATACTAAGACCCCAAGATACCCAAAAGGACCCAAATAATAATTGTTCTAAATAAAGAATTAGAATAAATCCTACCTCAATAATTTTTGGTATTATTATATAATCGAATATGTATCAATTTTGGTAGAGAATGCTGAAACACAACAAAAAATGACCTAAGGAACCCATTGCACACCGTTACCAAGGAAAAAACGAGAAAACTTCATCTGAACAATAACCCTGGGGTTTTCCAAAACAATAGGGGTGATAATGAATATAGAAATTAGAAAAATAGGGAGAATAATGGAAGAGGAGGAATTAACATGAGACATTGATGGATAATACTCAAGAGATTCAGATTAAATAATGTGGAAAGAGTGAGTTGAGAGGGGGAGGGGATCATGTTCAAACATGGAGGTGGAAGGGAGGGGATCACTTGATTCATAGAGAGGATGAAAAGAAATAAAAAAATAGGAAAGTAAAAAAGAATAAAAGAACAAAATAAAAATAAAAAAATAAAAATTTAAAAATATTGGGTAGCCCACACAGTTTTTGGATGGTTTAATGAAGAGTGCACCAATCATGTTCTAGTCAATTTCTAGCCTAGGATGCCACCCAAGATTACACATAGGAAGATGAATAGTTGAGAAAACCATGATCGAATTGTGACACCTGGAAATTCTAACTGAAAAAGATGTTCCGCAAAGTTATCATGCAGTTTAACAGGCCATGTGTAAGTCGTGTGCCACACAAATGACTCACTTAGGCAGCCACATGTTTACTAATAACCATACGAGATAACTGTGCAATAGCTAAAAATAAAAAATAACATTAAAATCCTAGTTTCATACTTCTGAGACTACAAGTCAAGGTTGAAAATAATTAAATAATTAAAATAATTAATATTTCAAAGTTGGGATGTGGAACTACATAATCTATGAGGTCTTCCACTATGTTTGAATGAGAAAACACATTGGTCGACACATTGGTTAATATATTCAAGTTAATTTATGACTCCAGACTATCCCTGGATTCTCTAGTTTTCATTTAAGTTAGGGTATCTTATTACAGTGCGAAGGTTGTATGATCATGAGTATCATGTATCTTGGAACATATGAGGCTCGATCCAATTCTTGAATAATCCTACAATTCATTGTGATGTTATATAAGAAATTTGATGATATAAAATTTTAATATTAATTCTTATTGGAGATGAAGCTCAAGGTACCTCACCTACTCCCCCATTAATATTTGTTCTAAAGGCAGCTTTGTGGGAGGAACTACATATAGAATCATATAAAATATTCTTAGAGTAGCAGAGGCTATTACTTAGAGTTGTTTCATATGGACAATAGGAATCTCTTAATTAACCCTATTTAGTGAATTATCAATTAGATGGTGTAATGTAACTCCATTAAAATACAATATATAAATCATAGTCAACTAATACCCTTTATATTTCTATAAAATACAAAGAGTAGATAAAACATGACATCAATGATGAAATGATAAGTGTAAATGAAAATGCATGTTAACTCATCCAATAGAGATCTATGAACAATTACTTATTTTTTAGTATTGTCCATTACCTCCAGAGGACCCTCTTTACCACCTCCTTCCTCATCACCATTATCCTCACCTATTAAACCATAATCCATTATTTTGATTTCGCAATTTGGGTAAAAAGTCTTACCTTTTAGAGAGTATATCACAACTTTGAGTTCTCAAAAGTGAGATTACACTGCACTTAGGTGATTCTTGTAGGAGATTTCATAAGGTGAAATCATCTATCTAAAATCTTTTAGAAAAATTTTCTTTGTGAATCCCATATTTCCATTATAGTTGAAGTGCTAATAAAATTACCCCCTCCCTCTAGGTTTCTAAAAATTGAGTTCTAATAGGGAAAGGTGATAGAGGAGATACTCTACTCACCGAGGAAGAAGTGTTTAGGTTACTCAACATTTTCCCTGATAAATGATATACTGGAGGCCTTCTTATTAAATATCAATAATGAGTTATTCCTGCATCTGTTGGCCACACCTTCTCTTCTATTCTTTTGGTTTTCGGCATGCCTCTAAATTGGGGCACCTAGTTTTCTAACTATACATTGGGGTGTAAATTAATACTGGTCTCGTTATATTTATTCGATAAACCAAAAAGGAATTGATCTATACAAAGGTGTCTTGTATTATCATCTAATCCCATGTGAGAATTAACCAAAAATGGAATACCACCTTGGGGATTCATTTGACTTATGCATTTTATGGTTGGACGAGACACTTTTCCTATACATAATAGAATTATATCCTGAATTTTTAATGTACATAACCCCATAGAAATTCTCATTATAAGTCATGTCTATCAATATGATCGTTCTCAATAACATCTATTATGAATACTTCATGTTAGTTCCAGTTTCATTTTAAGAAATTAGTCTAGTTGGGTTTGGGTATTACATGAAGATAAGATGGTTGTATAAGTTTAACATGTTTTACATATCTCAGTTATCAGGTGACATTGGCCTAGATTTGCATATACAAAAGATATATGAACTCAACTGAGCCCACAAAATCACATGATCATTGAAGAAATTATAGTTCCCCATGTCAGATATGATTATACAACTCCATGACACATAAAAGGACCAATAAATTTGAATGAGGCCACACTCTATAGATGTTTCCGATATATTCATATATTTGGAAGAATATTAGCACCAATACATTGATTTTTCTGCCACTATCCAATTTAGTTTCCATCATAATAGTCCAGAACCTTACCTCAGTGTTAGACTTACACACTGGGAGGAGATATCGACAGATGAACATAGATAAGGAGGAGACTGGGTGGACCAAAAAAATGATACAATAGGTGACCCCCGAACCATTTTCATTTCAATAAACTTACTCTAATGTAATTTAGTAATCATTGAGAATCCTTCAAGACTTTTAATTTTGGATTCTATGAGGTCTTCTTGTCTATGAGTCTCAACTATTTGGAATGATGAAGGGATTGAACAAGATGATGAAGGGAATATAAATTATAGTAGGAATATCATGTCCCATTAAATTTCTCTCCGAAGAGAGTAGCTACCTTGAAAGTTGGGGGTTCCTCTTTCCATTATCATCTATTAAGGTCATATAAAATATTACTTTATATATATCTTCCATAATCATCTCCCCATTGATCATGGGAATGTCTTAGAGGCTTAAATAAACCTATATGTGCATCATGTAGTACAAGTTCATGTATAATTTCCACATAATTATATAGTCTAGGATGATTTTATAGTTATATTTTGATACAAACTAATATATCCTGAATAAATCATAAAGTCCAACTTCCCTAACATTCCCCCAAAACTCAATACAACTTTCGCTCACCCAGAAGGTCAAATCCCAGTCCATTCTGAAGACACCTCTAGGGTTAATATCCTATATTGAGGCTCGATTATACCTTTGTTTGGTAGTTTAACTTTTAATAATGGATATATAAACATGGTGCTTAGGTTATGTAATACATTGTATTCATTGTGTGATAAATTGGTATACTTGAGAATATACCACTCTTTATGATCAATAACTCTAATAAAGTGTCCCATCACTAAAATGTTAGTGCGAGCTATTTCATAATGATGATTGATCCTACTTCTTGTTTGATTACATAGTTGGGGTGTAAAAATAGGCATTTCTCTTAATAACAGAAATTGAAATAGGTGCAGTCTCTCTAATTTTGGAAAGTCCCATTATCCTAATCCCATTATCTTTGAGATGAGTAAATGTATTAGTTATATATATTGACAATTGTTGTCTAAAATGTTGTTGATCATTTATGTTCACTTAATGGTGGTGATTCAATAATTTTTATCTAGTTTCATTTCTACAATGTACCAAAAAAAGAGATGTGAAGGAGAATTTTATATAGAGTAAAAATTTATAATAATTTATATAAAAATTAGGAAATTAGTTTTTATTCATAGAAATAATGCATAGCGCATGATGAAAAAAATATTTTCGAGTGAGAATAGTTCATATAATAACTTCATCAATGTGAATTTTTTCATAAAACATATGTGGCCACCTATGGAGTTTTATTAATAGGTTTTTTAGTAGAATATGTTCATTCAAGAAAAAATTCATTTTCAAATAACAAAATATAGGTATTTTCTTTGATTGAGAGAATATTTTATGGGATTATAAAGTGTTTAATGACCCCCCTTAAAAAATATTTATAGTGGTGAATAGGGATTTTATATGAACCATGTAAAAATTAAGAGGAACACGATGTTCTCATCATAATTAAATCTTTTTTGTCCATATTAGATCCAATTATGAGGGGGGGATTTTTTAATTCCCATAAAATAATTGATATCCAGTTTAAAGAAGGGGAAGAAAAAATATAAAGGGGAGTTTTTATATGAAATACTACTATTAATGAAGATAATACATTAATTTGTTAATGTTAAAATCCTTTTCCATTAAGATGATGTAATCATTTATCATTTTATAACAATGTTTCTAAATAGAGACATTGGAATCTCTGAATTGGTCATCCTTTATGTCATTGTAACATCATTTTCACCTAGGAATTGATTTACAATGGAGTATTGGTAATTCTTCATATTCACAAAACATTATCACAACATATTTCCCTTTATATCTTCAATGCAATAATCCTTAAAATCCACATATTTAAATTGGGATTCTAATTCATTAAATGTGGTTATTAAAAACTACCTAAAAATACCCCGACACACCCATGGAAAAGATTATGATCTTTTATTCTATGGTTTTCATTTCAAGTTATAAATCACATCTTTGATAATGAATTTCATTTATGTGAATTACCTTAGGTATCTTTGTAACTTATTTTGGTGAGTGAGGGATGGGAACCACAAAATACCTTCATATCAATTCTCTTCCCATTTATGATAATCATGTATCCTCTTTCACAAATTCCTATATAAATAATTCTTGTGGATTTACTTCATGAAGGTCCACTGATGTAATTAATTTGTGAATTGTTTCCTTTAAACATCATGTATTTAGTAAAACATAACCATTTACATAAAACATTAATTCTATACACAATGTGGGATAGTAAAAGTACATGGTTCATCAACCAAATTGGTCCATCACAAAAAGTTATCTGAAATATGGTTTTTAACTTCACGAAGAACCACTATTATGGGTCATTGGGATTCCTCTACATTCCTTCTTTCACCAAAGACACTTACCTATGTCGAATTAAAAGAAAACAAATCATTGAATTACTTTTTATATGTTCAAATCACCAAAAAAAACATTTTACCAATCCCCCTCAAAATTTTATGGATTTACATGATCAAGGAAACATGCATGCTAGAGTATTCCCCTTTATTCATGTATTAATTTTATAATGGGAAACGGGAATAGCCAAATAAATCCCTCTCAAGATTCCCTACCCAACTAATATGAATCTCAGTGTGTAAAAAATAACGTATTCCCTTTATGAAAAGGGTCCCTATTGTTAGATAATTGATAAATCATCCCCTCTATCATCATGATCATTTAGATTTACATATATCATACATCCCATTGACATACTTATGAGCTGAGGTAACACATATTATGATCCTTCTACTATGTGTAATACCCAACCATACCCAAATTGATAACTTTATCCCTAGTGTACTCATTGATCCATGTACCTCCAAATGAGCTTATGATCTTTTATACATCCAAACCCCTATTCATATGTCTATATCCCCTAGGAGTGTGACATTCCATCATTAAGTAGGTACCCACCATTAGGATTTGAACATGCATTTATATGCTTCACACAAGGTGTGGGGACCAACCATAATCTCTAATAAATTTTTATGAATAGAAAGGATGATCCCGAAAGGGGCACTCTTGTGTAAGTCAGACACTAAACATTTATAGGAAGCTTTATCTTAGTGGTCCAAGAAACCCAACATTAAACTACATAGCATAAAATCCATTATGAATGATGTTAAACTACATAGAATTTTTCCTGAATGTATGAACATATAATTAACTTCACATACATATTCTTGAATATAAGACCTTAAAAGTAACCATAATCATCCTTTTCACTTGACCTTAAGAAATGTATAATGTTCCCCATTATGTTTAATTTAAGAACAAGTGTTACAATTCCCCTCACATGGATACATATAAAGCCCCTAACCTGGGTTTTATCCTAACATTACTATACATAATGACAACTTAGATGGTTATAAATTATATATTTACCAACTAAATGGATTTAAATCATAGTAACCAAAAATAAGTATAAAACCTAAAATATATATATATGTTCACATTGATACATGTTATTGATCAGTCACTCACAGAGAGGTAATCAATATTGTTACTAGGAAAAATTTAATGAAAATATCTTTAATTCATAAGAGAGTCTGAAACTAGAACATATGACCCATTAAGGGATGATCTAACCTATCATAATATCATCCAACATTAAATCCAAAGTTTTTTTGGTATGTCCCAATGACCACTGACATTTTAAAAAGATGTATTACATCGACTCAAAACACACTCGCACTGGTCACAAATGGGAACAATATAATAAAGGCATATGAAGAGGGTATAATGAGGGGGAGGAGATATATATCATTAATACTGCAGTATTTAATTTATAATAAGGGATAATCTAATCATTTACATGTAAGTGTAAAATAATTAATTGGATTACAAATGAGAAATTATGAATTCAAGTTAAAATGTGTTACCTTACAAAGTAGCTTCTGAAATATTGAGAAAGAAAACCCTGGAACCTTTTAAAAATACATTGTGGGACTCTTGAGAGATAATTTGAGAGGAGAACCATGCCCACTATTTTATATAGTGAAAAAGAATAAGGCCATCTGTGGATATTTATAGTAAATTATGGACAATTATTAATTAATTTCTAAACATAGTCTTTAGAAATATTAGTAGTTGAAAATTAAATACCATTTAATTTACCATGATTATAATTTACAGAAGTTTATATTCAAGGAACTTTTTTTTGGAAATTTTAATGTTTAACAACTAAACTATAGTTTTTTAATATTTATTTGTCCATAGAAATGTCATATTTCCAAAAAATATTTATTTTGAACTTTAATTTTCATTGTATCCTTTGGAAAGTACATTAATGATTTTCTAAATTTATTTTAATTCATTAAAAAAATTATATTATTAAAATAATTTATTTTCCGTTTGGAATTCAATTATATTAATTAATAAATAATTTTCACATCATAATAAATTCATAATACTCACCATATATTCATTCCGTATTTTACTTTTTACAAAAAAATTGGTTTTCTCAGAAAATTATGAAAATTTAACCATCGATTAAATTCATCATACTGAATGAAAATTTAATTTCCTATTTTTTAAAATATATCCCATATATTATAAATTTATTTATTGAGAAAAATTATTAGTGTATTTCAATATCATGTGTTTGGTGCCAAAAATTCAGAAACACCTTTTTAATAAATCTTATTTTTTCCAAGACTTATGTGTTTGATTATATTTCAATTCATTTATAAAGATAAATTATTAGTAATTAGTAATTATATTATTACAATGTAATTTTATGTATTTTTTTGGACTATTGTACATATAATGGTTGTGTTACTCTTATAATGATTATATCAGGAAGTTCTATTCCAGTTATCACCTTATCCATAAATGATTATTTCACCACTTCATTTTAACATTGTAAACAAATAATATCATTATCTTAGTTCCAATAATAGGTTTATTACATTACCTATACTTTCTTTATAATTAAAATGCATCTTACATATCTTTCCTTTTTAAATTATGATCCTTATGACTTCAAGATTATTGTATTTTCTATATTTTTAAGTGTTTCGTAGCACAAGTTGTAGTTATTATTATGATGTCAATTTTCTAGTTTTTCTTTATTTTATAATGAGGATTTAATAAAAGATAACATGTTATGTTATTGACATTATATTAAGTTGTTTATATAATACAATCATGTCTTGGGTCTTATAAAACATATTTTTTTAGAGCCAAACATCACAAAATATATTCTAATATAATTATTTGAAAATAATTAATGAAAAATAATTACTAATTTCACATTACATATTTGGAAAATTAGATGAAAAAAATAATTGGTGATTATTTTTATTTCGGAAAAAGTAGTTGTAGTGATATTTCAAAATAATAGTGACTAAATATTTCATATGAAAATTTTCAATAGTAAAAAAAAGATTAAAGTAACAAATTTTAAACATTATTTATTTTATAAATGATATTAAAATTATATTTTTGCCAGTGTTTATAGTAATAACCATCATAAAAATGCTTAAAATTTAAAAATTCAAACCTCTAAAAATATATATGTTTATTCTATCAATCCATCAAATGATCTCTTCCATTTTTATGACCAATACCCTAATCTATCTTGTTCGGGTGACCATACCTATATTTGATTATACTTACAATTTCTTCCTTCACCATAATTGACTAACCACTACCACCATCAATTTCCCTACACCAGTATTATCTATTTTTGTTGATCCACTCCTTCTGCATCCACCATAGATATTTTATTGTACATATTTCATGTTATATTTAATTAAATTCAAGATGTTATTATCTAATTTTATATATGTTATTTATAAAAATATATGTTAAAGTTGTTCTTGTAATACTAATAATAAAAATGATGTTTATGTTGATGATTGATTAGCCATTGATTATTTTATCCTAATTGTTTCTAAATTTGTAAAATGTTTGATCAACATTTTTTAATTTTGAGTAACTCGGTGCCCTTGTTGTTACCATTGGCCTGAAGGCCTTGAATTTTTATTGTTTATTTGTAATTCCTTTATTAACTATATTAATAGGTAACCCTTACATGGTTATAAATACCAAATTATGTGATCTAAAATTCTAAATGCGTAAAGGACCTCGAATTATATAGCCCGAAGGCATAGGGGATTAAAAGGATTAAATACAGGACCCCATACCCTATACATGAGAAAAATCATCTTATATTTCCAAACATATAAATCTAAAATATCTCTCAAAATTAACATCTATAGATAACCATCACCACCCCTTAAAACAAAATTTGAGTTGGTGTAGTCTTAGACACTTTAAAGATAGTCCTTCTGCACCTAACTGGCTCCAATTTACCACCCTTGCACCATCTTGTAAACCACTAGATTATAATCAAATCCCTTACATAGCTTTGACGACCATTATAACTGTATTTTATTCCCATTATTTGAATACAAACATTTCATAAATAACTAACACATATTATTAGATAAATATTCATAAAAAATCATTACGACCAATGCCATAAGTATATAGATTTACTGGCTTCGAAATCACAGATTCATAAACAACTTATTTTTAAAAATATACATCATCTCCCACTAAGTTCACCACATATAGAAAACGTATTAGACTTATGGTACTAAAAATTTTTTGTTATAACTTGGGTAATAAAAAATAGAGGAAACAGTTTGGTCATATATTCAGTAAGCATAAACAAAGGAGATATCAATTAAAAAAATTTGTAACAATGAAATGAGAATAAACATATAATAATATGAGGATGATAATATAAAATATAACTCAACATTTAATAGACCCTAATCTTGAGTCAGGGTGTAAAACATGGTAGTTCATTAGACATAAATAAAAAAGAATCAAAATTCATGAGCTATGAAATCATATCACAAGCATATGATCATGTCATAAAAGATTGGAATAAGGAGTGTCATAATAATAATCAAAGAAATCATATGTAAAGTCCCACTTTAAGACCATAATACCCTAGTGAACATAAACTCATTATTGATAATCCAACCAAATATATTCCAAGATTTCCTCATTTTTAACTTCTAACAAGTTAACTCTATCATTATTATCCAATGCATTATAAGGATATATTCAAAGACCAACAGTCATATAAAAATAATACATTAATATGTATTCCATAATATCATAAAAAATCATCATATCTACATATCATAACCTATGAAAAATAAATGGGTTTTATAAATATCTCATCTTCAAAATCATTAAATCATTTATCATGTCTTGATTAGCCCATTAAAAGGAATCTAGTTTATGCCAATTCTCATATCATCATAAAACATCCATAAGATGAATAAATATGGTATCATAATAAAATATATCCATTTGATCTTAATAAACAACAAATGATATTGACACAGATGAATAGTTCTATTAAAATAACATTTAAAACATTTCATTAAAAAAACTAGAAATTTTATGTTTTTTAGATATCTTTAAAACAAACAATTCAAAAAATATGATAAAATTATATTATTTGAAAATAATCATGGAAATTTTTAAAATGATCATTAATGAAAATAAAGTTCTCTACAATGGGAAATATTCTCATGTTGTGTCTATTAAAACCCGTATTTATAGAATTTGGAAAAAAACTCAAAATGAGAATAATTTAGAAAATGATATGAAGATTCCATTTAAATATTTTATTAAATATTTAAACGTAGATAACAATTATTTTAAATAAGAATTTCATCATAAGAAATAAATTTTTTAAATTTTTTACAAAAATGTACATAGAAAAAATATATTCCCAACTATAAGGATAAATAAGGCCAGTTTTCCTTAAAAACATTATTTCAGTTTCCATTATGTACGAGAGAGAGGAAAATGAGAATAATATATATAAATCTATAATTAAATAGAATAGAATAAAATAAATGTACTTTTAGAATATTTATATTAAAAAATTCCACCTAATAAAATCAAAAAATTAACCCACTAACTATGGATGAGGGTGCAGGGGAACATTATTGTATAATTAGGCCTTAGAGACGGGTTCAGTTTCCTTAAAAAGGAAACCTTAAAACGGTATGTTTTCATGTGGTTCATGGTTTCGTCCCCTTTAGAGAGGGATTGATATCCTATAATTTTGATATTTTATATATCGGTTTTATAAACCATGAAATAACCATGAAAACCTCATTTGGCAGAGGGTGTAGAAGAACATAGTTTTCTCTGGGTGGGCATACAGTTTTTGAAAACCATGAACTAACTTTGTACTACCAGAAAACCATTCAAAAGCATCCATAACTCACAAAAATTTACCCAATACAATATTAGACCAAATTAATTTTTAAAAAAAGTGTAAAATGTTAGCTGAAAAAAAGTATGTGGAACCACAAAAATAGTCTGGATCTTAAAATATTCATACCTTATAACTGATCATCCTTGAATTGTACTCCATGAAATAACTAAGAATATAAGGTGAAAAGGTTGAAATAATATGCTCAAATATCTGATTCTCTCTCCCTTGTTTCCTACTGAACACATCCATGCTACCACAATACTCTGAAAAATGACAACCTCTTTCCCTATAACAATTTCTCTCTATGATCCACAACGTGAATCAGATGCTACTCAAAGAATGCATCAACATCAAGCTCCACATCATCATCGTAAAAAAAATTTGAACGGTCCAAGTGAAACTTCCATAGTTTTGATACATTTAAAACATCAATCATGGTGCTATAACTCTATAGAAGATCCAATCGATATGCCACTGGTCTAATCTTATCCACAATATCAAACGATCCAATAAACCTAGGAAATCAGTTTCCCTAGATCTGAATCTTATGGTGACCCAATATTAGTGAGACCTAAAGGAATACACGTTCTCCCACTGTAAACTCAAGAGTTTGATGACATCTACCATCATAGAAATTCCGCCAACTCTATGCCATAACCATACTTTTTGAATCAAATGAACCTTATCTGATGTCTCTTGCACAAGACATGGTTCTAAAAACTCTATCTTCCATGCTTCCTTCAAAATTTTTGGTGATCTAAATGGTCCAACATAAATTTCCTCATATGTTTCCATATGAATAGTTTCTTGGTTACTATTTTTATAGGAAAAATCAACAGGTGATAGGTGTTTCTCCCAAGACCCACCAAAATCTAAGATGTGGCCCTCCAATATATCCTCAAAATCCTAAATAACACACTCAAGTTTATAATCTATCTATGGTTGAAAATCAATACTCAGAAACACCATGGTACTTAATACCTTCTTTAAGCCTTTCCAGAAGCATTAAGTAGAGGTAAAATCATAATCTAAAACTAGTATGTAAGGAACCTTGTGAAAATTTTGTATCTCCCAAAAATACAATTCAACCAACGGATAAACTATAAAAGACTCATTTATTGGTAAGAAATGGGTTAATTTCATCAACCAGTCAACAATCACCTATATAAAATCACTCTTTTGAGGCATCTTGTGGGGACCGATGATGAATTCCATGGCAACATCCTCCCACTTCCATTCTAAAATGGGAAAATGCTATTACAAACCACTAGGTCTTTTGTTCTTACCATTATACTATAGAAAAGAGTTTTAATAATGTTATGAACCTTTAAATCTCTATCATCATCCCTAGAGACCAATACCATTGATGTAGTTCATAGTACATTTTGTTCAAACTAGGATGCACTGCCCACTTTGATCTAGTTTAGAATTGTGGAATAAACTGATAAGGATACAAGGGTCATCTACTCCTAGCCTTCCTGATCCTCTAAATGATTCTTAGAAAATAAAGATATCGTCTTCCACTCATATCTTGACTCATGGACTAACTAAGTTTGTTTCTTCAGGATCATAGTTTCAACAACACTATTTCCCTTCCTGGGAATATATTGTAGCCCAAAATAAAATGACTTTATATACTCAACCCATATTCACTATCAAATATTCCAATATCATTGCCAAATGATGTTTTTCAAAAAACAATGATCGGTATATATAGTAAAATTTTCACCAAATAGGGTATTTCACCAACAATTTAATGCATAACAACCATGTTTTAGTCAAGATTATTCATATGTTAAATCTATTTTTAGGGAATCAACTATCATGACTTATACAATACAACATGATCTTCCTATATCAACACTACTGCATATCCGATCTCAGAAACATCACAATAGAAGGTATAATCCTCACCAAGATTAGGAAGGATCAAAATTAGGGTGGCATTCAATCACTTATTCATCTCATGGAAAACATTATCACTTACTCTATATCATTAATGATAGATCGTATTCTTGGTCATGTTCAAAATTGTTTCTACTAAATGGGAATAGTCTTTGATGAATCTCCAATAATAACACTCCAAACCCAAACAATATTGGATATCAAAAATATTCTTTAGATTCTCCTAAGCCACTCTCTAAACATTCTCTAGGTCCAATGACACAACTTCCTTATAGATTATGTGACAAATAAAATGTACCTTGTTGATCTAGAATTTTAACATAGATATCTTGGTATATATACGATTCTCACTCAATATACTTAAGATAATTTCATGATGTTGGGTGTAGTCATCATGAGTCTTGGAGTACACTAAGATTCCATAAACAATTAACAAAAAACTAATATGGGTATTGGAGATAGATTGTTATATCAAGGGTTTAAATAGATCTAGAGAGTTTTTCAACTTGAATGGCATTATAATGAACTCTTATAGGCCGTACCTACTTCAAAAAGAAGTATGTGGTATGTAAGAAGGCCTAAATCCCAAATGATGATACCCCAAACTCAATTCAATCGTTGATAATACAAAATCTCCTATAAACTAATAAATTATATCATTGATGCATGATATATGATATTCATTCATAACTATCATTCAGTTTAACTTCTAGTAATTGACACATAAGAACAATGTCCCATTATCATTCTTAGAAAAAAACTAGAGAACCCCAAGGTGATGTACCCATATGGAAAAATTACTTATCCATAAACTATTCCAGCTAGTTCTTAAGAACATGAATATATTTTGGTTTCATTATATAAGGCTTAATGGGAAGTGTTTCATCTCCACAAATTATCCTAATCGTAAAATCAACATCTCTCTCATGTGGTATTTTTGAGAAGCCTCCAGTAAACTTGTCCTGAAACTGGTCCATTGTTGGTGGAAAGGGATAACACTTTACACCCCTTAATCCAACAAAATACTTGATGTCCATGTTGTGAGCTCCCCTAGTTTCTGATTAATTGTCCCTATATGGCCTACCATGCTATCCCATTCTAAATGATTAATATGACTGTTAAATTCAGGAGACTTAATGGTCAATCTCTTATGTTGACAATCAATATAGGATTGATAATATATAAACTAATCCATACCCAGAATAAATAAAAAAATTTACATCTCAAGTATGTAAATATCCCAAAGGAAATGATACTCACCAACCTCGAGGGCACATACCTAGCATAGATATATTTTCATTGGTCATACACCCAAAAATCTATCGATCATCATAAACCAACAAAAAAACATCCCCTTCAAACTCAAAACATTCATAAGTTGATAATATATAATCGAATAAGAATATATTTTATGAAATAATTTACTATAAATCATAGAATATACATGAATAATTACTCTTTCTATTGATGTACCAACCTTAGTATCAACAGGTGTAGGATGAACTGCACGTAACTGCCATGTCCCACCACCCTGTGCTGCATCCCGAGTCCCATGATCTACACAACTCTAAAGATATGGAAACTCTTTCCCCAAAGTACCAAATATTTTAGCTTTACCTTCACTATCAATAGTACTCCAACTTCGAGACTAGTATGGTTTAGAATACTGCCTTCTCGTACACTGGTTCAGTATAGCTCCTCCATCACTACCCATATTTTATGGGTTCTTATAGAATCACTATATATTCCCCATTAATTCCACAATATAAACACTCTACTAGTGGTTAGGGAAACTAGATACAATAGTTACCTAACCGACTATACTAATGAAAAATCATTCAGGTATTTCCCTAAGTAATTTATCCTCCCTTATTTCTACTCTATATGTCACTACCATGGTTAACGTTCTCATATAAATTATTCCAACCCTCAAAATTTATACATCATATCCTTAAAAAAACACATTTCCTCCACTCAAAACCTCTTTCTGGTTCCCCTCTGTAACGAGTGATTGATTCACCACCTCATAAAACCTTTTCAATCTGTATTTTTTAACATGAGAATTAATCTCACATTTATGTCCATCTTAAAACTGACTTTCCAAAGTTTCCTCATCCCCTACCATCACTGGAAAAAATCAATTAAATTCAGTGAATCTACCAACATAGTCCATTATTAAATTAATCCTCTGGGTTAACCTCATAAACCTTGCTACCATATTCAATCTCATTGTCCATGGGTAAAGGTTCTATTGGAAATTTTTTAGATGTACTTCCATACCATGTTTTCTAACTTATCATCTCGTTCCTGAATATACAACTAGTACTTCACTAATCCTCCAAACATATAAGCATCAAATATGACTCTTTTCTCCACACGAGTCTCTAAATGATCTATGATGGTCTGGACAGACTTAATAAAAACCCATCTCTCTCAGGAAAACACTCTCCAGTAAACATCAGTGGGTGCTATAGTTGAAAATACAAGGTTAAAACAAAAATATTTATCATAGATCATCCTAGGCCTCTTTACATGAATTTTATAAGGTGAGAAATTTTCTCATGTAACTTCTATATTTGAACATCACTTAAAACTATCAAGGACTAATTTCTTACTAATAGAGGCACATCTCCATCTACGTCCTCCTATCATCCTACAAATAAAAATCATCATGGGGGAATATCTCTATAATTAGAAACACACATTTTAAGACACATAGCACATCATTAAGAAAACTACGTAATAGGTATTAACATAAATCCAAAATAATTAATCTGTCATATGTAACTATATGATCAAAATTGAGGAACTATCACTACCCTTAACCATCCCTCTCATAGATCATGAATAAAATTTGTAAAACGTTTTCATATCTCAATGTTTATCATTATAAACCCATTTTATCCATTTTAAATTACCTCCTTTAGCTAAATTCAAAATTAATAATTTCTTATTATAATCCATTTCATTTTAATACTATGAAAAGAGGGAAAAGCATTTCTATTCACCAAAACCCAATCATAACATGCTTTTCTATTTTTGCGGAATATAATACATGTAAAATAAAATCTTGATTACCTATAATGATGTATTTATACAAAAATACAATTACATAAAAGGACACGAAAAAAGTATTAGAAATAGAACAATGTCACACATTAAGTATATCACCCATGGTGAAATAACATAAAACTATAACAGAAAACATAATGAAAAACAATCCCACCCTAGGTACTTGGGGTTTCCCCCAAACATTGGATAACTACTCCCATGAATGATTTCATGAACAATGCTAGACACATCCTAGTATCATTTATTTTATTCCCAGATAATAATACAAATTAAAATAAAATAAAATATCCCTAATACCACTTTCTAACATATCGACCCGGTTTCCACGTACTGGTGCCCCGAGCAAATTCGTTATGTGACATCTGGTATGTAACACCCTGAGATTATATGAAAAATATTGTTTTTAATTTCATTAATGCATTTTGTTGTACGCTACACCAATAGGAGCTTGCACAACATGCATCCCCGACTTGGCTCGCATTACACGCAATAAAGACCTTCCTCGATAGCGTGTATAGTACGCAATACCGAGTTTCACTAAACGAGATATTATTATAATAGTATTATGAAATAGCCGTTACGAATAGTATTCAATAAATTTTTAATTTTATAACATTATGATTCATCTTATACATTTTCTAGAACATGGTATAAGAACAAAATAAAATTTTTAGGTAAAATAAGTATTTTTAAAAAAATACAGTTTTGCCACCTATTTGATGGCGCACCCACATTAAATATAGTTTTTGACATGTTTATAAGTTCAATCATAAAAAATAAAATTAATATTTGGAATAAGGATATAAAATTTTACCTTAGATAATATTTTCATGTTATTCTGATAACTTTCATATTTTAATGAATAGTAAAAACACGCTATATTTTAATTAAAAA
Organism: Viscum album; assembly: GCA_963277665.1. Lineage (NCBI taxonomy): Eukaryota > Viridiplantae > Streptophyta > Magnoliopsida > Santalales > Viscaceae > Viscum > Viscum album. The sequence continues at coordinate 513,114,392 of OY728133.1, read as the reverse complement.
CAACTTTTTTCATCGTAATAATTTATGTTGTTAAATTATAATATTGAATGGTCTTAAAGTATAAATATAATACATTTTTAACATTTAATATAATTTATGTCATTAGCATTGATTTTACCTTGAATTCGTAGGTTAAATCATTTAAATCTTGTGTAATGTTTTAAACAAAAACCCATTTTCTTTCGACAATGGGATTAATTTTAATTTAATTTCTGCAGCTTAAGTGTATTGAATTTGGAAAAATTGATTCCATATTTGGAATCAGTGGGTCCAAATTATATTAATAGACTACTTTTTATTTTTGGGAATTATGAATAGTAACTACTGTAAATTTTATTTACCATAGTTAAAGGTAAATCGGGTAATTGCGGGTAAATATAAGATTATAAAATTTTCCTAACACCTGCCAAAATCCTATTGGATAACTAAAAGTCTACCCATATCACCTAAGGGTCGGATTAGAATCATTTAATATACTTTTTGCCATGAAAATAACTTAATTATTATTAAAACCAAAGAAAGTGAAAACATGTCACTCTCTTAAATCTTATAAGTATATTAATTTTAGATTAGTGATAAACTTCATGAAACTTCGAAGATGAATAGTATCCAAAAATTTTATGAAATTATCTACATAATATGAATTTATTTATAATTTTTAGGTATTAAATAATTATCATTAATTTTGACACAATAGGGATGCAGAAATTATTTATTTAGTGAAAAATCAATAATATAGTTTTTATTGAAATATTAATACATATCAAAGGGCCCAAAAAGCTGCACAAAACTTATTATTAGTGTATATATAAACCCTAATAATCAACTGTCTGAATTTTTGACCATTTTGATCCTTATTAAGATGATTATGACACTTATATTATTTTATTTTAAATGATGCCAAAGTTGTCACCTTCATAATTTATTAAATATAACAATTTAAATATTGTAATTTTAAGACGATAAATTCGATTAAAAGTATTATTGTGAAAGTTAACAGATTTATCTTCATCATAGGATTTTATTTTTAATTTTTATGCAAAAATAAGTATATTAAATAATTATACAAAAATGATGTAGTAATTATTTTATTAAGAGATAAACCAAATAAATGGTTCTAAAAATAATAAAATAAATATTATATGAACTATTTAATGTGATACAATAATTTTATAGATACATATGACCTTTTATGAATCTATTAGATCTTTTATTTCGAACATATCTTCTGTATATATTTTATTTAAATTCAAATAAATGAATAGTGTCAAAATTGACACTATTGTTATTTTATAAAAATAACATTGTTTAAAAATCACAAAAATATTTACAAATTATAAATTTAAATTTATATGGTATGAAATGTTATAATGTATCCAATTATGGAAAATTCACAACAAATAAGTAAATATTTGTTATAAAATAAATATTTAGAATGTTATTACCACAAAAAAAATTAAATTGATTAAATAAGGATAAATCAAGTTGATAATGTTTAAAATAAATTCCTAACATGTATAAATTTTATTGGTTGATGATATTACAACCCTATCTCATCTAATATTTAAATTTGAGTCATTTTTGGCGGTTTTTAAGTGGGTTTAGATTTATTATAAATTAATATTTTTAAGATTTCCAAAGGTGCCCCTCTCCTCCCTTATAAAAGGGAACCTCCTCCCTCTTTTCCTCACACCACTTTGAGCCATCAATTTCGTCCAAACCCTTCCAAATTATCTTATCCACTTCCCTAGAAACATCCTAGAAGTCTTGGTTTTCTTCAAAGACCAATTTTAGTACCCTAAGAGGAGGATTCAAAGAGGCGTGTCAAAGAAGAGGTAATATTCGTTACTGATTATTTCAATTTTCATTCTTCTTCAACTTTTTCTTCTTCTTTAGTTGGTTCATTATGAAGTAATAACATCAGTATTCCTCATATACTGATGAAACAACCCTATTTCACCTTCTATCCATCCTACGGAAAACAAAATCACCGCGCGTGCGTACGTACGGAATACCGTCTCCACGCCGTGGTGTAATCTGTTTTCCACCAACAACCTACATGGATGGGTATAATGGTGTAAATAATAACTATATATGGTTATTATAACATCATAATTATTCTGATATATTATACCATCCACTCCAATTCTATAATTATGGGAACGATATCATCGCTCGTGCGTACGTACGGACTACCATCTCCACGACGCGATGGGATTCATTCTCCATAATTAACCATACATGAATAATCATAAAGTTTATATAATGAATAATAATGAAATATATGAAATAATAATTCTACTGGATTTATGTATATATATATGTATGTCCTCTATTTATTTTCATTCAATTCAATAAGGAAATAAAAACAGCGTTCATGCGTACGTACGACCTACCGTCTCCAGGAACGGTGTATTTCATTCCTTTTATCGATCTGTAATATATATATATGTATATGATGAATATATATTATATATAAATCATGTTTTACATTCTGGAATTATGTAAATCTGGATATAAGTAAAAATATCAAGAACGACAAGTCGAAACACATACGATAAATGAAATGATTTTACCCAAAACAATGTTTTTACATGGAATTTAAAAAAGAACGGGTAATATAAAGTAATAAGTGAAACATATATGATATTATAATAATGAATATGATTCTGTAATAAGTCAATGACATTATTTAAATCATTATACAGGAGGTTCGGAAACGTACGAAGCATATCAGACCTAAGGTAAGGGATAATTTTGCAAATCTCATTTTTATCCGAGATTGCTTATTCCTAAGTATTTACTGGGGTTATTTCTATCATCCATGTCCACGATTTATAAATGTGTTTTCATGTATGTTTAAAGTCATTTTTACCCTTTTTTTACTTTTATACATGGTATGTAAGGAATCTTTCTTTTTTTTACATTACGAGGTACTTTTTTGACTTTTCCGACAAAAGTACGAGGAGAATGTTATTTTTAAATTATACGGCGTGAAAGGATTTTTGTGGTTTTATAAAGCCTTAATTTCATGAATCTTCCTCCAAAAGATTTCATGGCTATTTCCAACAAAATATCTTTCTTTCAAAATTGCATGACATTTTGTGAAAATAAATTGATTTTGAAGAAGAAAGGATATTTTCTTCAAGAATTCATTTTAAATGTTTTATCAAAACCATTTTTCCATCTAAGATGACATTATTTCATATGTGTATGTTTCAAGTATAATGTCTCTATGATTTACATGGTTTCACTTTTCTTATTATGAAATGATATACATTTCTTTTATTTGGATTATGTGATGATGAAATGATGTTTATGAAACCCATTTTATTCTTTGGGTTATGATGAATGATTTATGTTTATGTTGTTTCACAAGTAAGAATGATTTCATTATGAGATGGGTGGGACCTGTATCTCCCTCAAATGAATTGGGTAAAGATTTATATCTCACGAGATAGAGATGGCTGGAACGAAACGTTAAACCGGTTCAGTAATACAGAACTGGAATGAGGAGTGAACTCGATTCAGAAAGGGACTTTGTCCACTAAGATGGTCTTGGCAGCAATGCCTTGGCTACTATGGAAATCATATTATGTGCTTAATGGTTGCGACAATTACATGTTTTATTCCCATGCTATTTTAACATGATTGATGTTACCTTATGATATAATCCTTACGTACTTCCAAGATTCATGTCTTCGCTCAAGATTTTGATGTTTAGATTTTATGTTCAAGTTTTTGCATTCAAATGTTTATGGATTGTTTTATGTTCTCTATGTTTACCCTTACTGGGAATTTGAGCTCAACCCTTGTATGTTTTATTTTCCTAAGGATATAAAGAATGGTTTTAGGTATGAAAAAAGGGGAATATCTTTATTGGGGGATGTTGAAGATCTTCCACCACGATTAGAAGATTTTATTCCGAGTTTCCAAAGACACTAAACTATTACGGTCCTTGTGTGTCTGTTTTTGTTTTGTAATAAGTATTCCTCAAAATTAATGTAATTTCCATGTACATCATGCTTTGGGTCTCTATAGTTGGTGTCAGAGGAAAGGTTTAGTCAACCTTTGGAAACTAGGATACAAAAACGTTAGTGAGATCCCTAGAGATATTTCTAAGGTATGTCTAGGGATGTCCCTAAGGATAAGTATACGTATATGATATAGTCCTAGAACTAAGGTAATGATCTTAGAATTTAACCTAAGATGTTATATATTGAGGGTACACCCCCTTTACTATGTTGTTTTCCCTAACATGATTTTTCCCTCTCTCACTATTCTTTTTGGGTTTTAGAAAATGGCTGGAAGTAGGAAGATTCATGATAATGGAGGATATGATGGAAAATGGAATGATATTCTTCATAAGAAACCAAATGAAATGGGATTTGGAAGTCCAAACATCATTATTATACCGAATCAGAAATCTCATAATATGATCAATAAACTCAAATTTGGTAAGTTTCCTGACTCGGCTAATAAGAGAAAGATGGAGTTTCATGATGATCATAGATGAAAGAAAGTTCAATTTCCCCTATGTAAATCATGTGGGTAGAGGCATCAAGGAGAATGTTTCAAAGGAACTGGAAGATGCTTTGGGTGTGGAAAAGAAGGACATTAATCTAGTAAGTGCGACGAAAAAGGTTCAGTTAACACCCTGGATGAGGATAATTGTATTGCTAAGACATCAACAATGGTTAAATGTTTTAAATGTGGAATGTACATGCATTATGAAAACCAATTAACTAAGGGAAATTCTCATGAAGAGAATCAGCATGGTCTTATGGGTAATATTTATGTTGATGATGATGAAGAGACTACAAATGATATGTGAGTTGAAAGAATAGTTGAAGCTCTGTCAATGGTTTAAGAAGGTAGTGGAATGATTACATGTTTATCATGCATAATGTTGTATAATTAATCTCATGGTACTATGGAATAAAGAGACCTCAAAGGATTGTTAAACGGTTGTCTTTCCTTAAGTTTTGAAAGTGTGTGATGAATGGTACCAGTATATTTGGAAAGTAGATGATATGCGCATAATGAAGGGGTAAGGAGAAAATAAAATGTTTGGTAGTATTCATGAGCTCATGACTGATATAAGGATAATTTCATATCATGGTTTGAGTATATAGAAATTTTGGATTTTGGTATGTGGAAAGAGTTAACTTTTGACAGCATTCATGTTTTCACTAAGGTTTAATGGGTATTCATTTTTCCACAAAATACATTATTAAGGTATTCGCATGATTGGAATGTGACCAACAAGATAGATGGGGGATAAATGATGGTATTCACATGCTTTTTAGATAACCTTTCTGGTAATTGTTTTCTTTATACTATGAGCTTGGACCGAAGTATTTTAGATAAGCCTAATGATTTGAATGGATTATGTTGGACATAAGTTAATATTGTTTAAGAATAGAGCTTATTTCGATATTATTGATGGGATGTTATAGTAATGTAGTTTTAGAAAAAGGACAACCTGCAGGACGGGTGACAACCCATCGAGTCAGACAAGGCTATGGGAATTGAACGCACAACCGAAGTGCGACTTGCCTTTATTACATACCACTGGCCTACAGGAAGTCCCTGTTTATTAGAAACTAGTTTTATTATATTAATCAGTATGATATATGAAATATAAGTCCATTTTAGGAACCATATATGAGTAATCTCACTATAGATCGACTTATGTATATTTAATAACTTTTGATAACCTTTTGTTTGGGACAGATGGAATGAACAGTCATTCTATCACATGATCTGCTAACACTTCACGAATAAAAAATTCAACTTCATTTCTTTAAGAGATGAAGTAGAAATTGTTCAAGGCACGAACAACAGTGATATTGTACCAAAATAAAGTAAGTATTTATTCTAATTCAAATTCTTCAACTTTAGGGAAGTGATCTTGAAAACCAAAAATGTTTTCCTGGTTCCACTATATCCGATGAATCAGATGGTACCCTAGATCATCACAAATTTATGGCTTTGTGATTGTTGGATTTTTCATAGCCATGTTCTCTACCACTCTCCATCAGAACATGATGGTTAGATTTTTCTTCCATATCCATATTTTCACCTATGTTCTCCTACGTGAAAACCCAGTGATGAGTTAATTTGGGTAACCTTTAGGTTTAATACTTTAGTTTTTAAAGCCATGTTTTGGTATTCCTTTTTACGATGCGGGTTTCTATTAATGAAACTTTCGAGTAGTAAACCATTTATAACCCCAACAAATTTCGAGGGAGAAATTCATTTTTAGGGGGGTAGAATGTAACACCCTGAGATATTATGAAAAATATTCTTTTTAATTTCATTAATGTCTTGTGTTGTATGCTACACCAAAAGGAGCTTTCACAACACACATCCCAGACTTGGCTCACATTACACATAATAAAGACCTTCCTCGATAGCGTGTGTAGTACGCAATACCGAGTTTCACTAAACGAGATATTATTATAATATTATTATAAACTAGCCGTTATGAATAGTATTAACTAAATTTTGAATTTTATAACATTATTATTCATTTTACACATTTTCTAGAACATGTTATAAGAAAAAAATAAATTTTTTGGGTAAAATAAGTATTATTAAAAAAAATGCAGTCTTGCCGCCTTTTGATGGCGCACCCACTTTAAATCTAGTTTTCAAATATTTATAAGTTCAATATTACAAAATAAAATTATTATTTGGAATAAGGATATAAAATTTTACCTTGGATAAAATTTTCATGTAATTCTGATAAATTTCATATTTTAATGAATAGTAAAAACACGCTATATTTTAATTAAAAACAACATTTTTCATCGTAATAATTTATGTGGTTAAATTATAATATTGAATGGTATTAAAGTATAAATATAATATATTTTTACCATTTAATATAATGTATGTCATTAGCATTGATTTTACCATAAATTCCTAGGTTAAATCAATTCAATCTTTTGTAATGTTTTAAACAAAAACCCGTTTTTTTCGACAACGGGATTAATTTTAATTTAATTTCTGAAACTTCTGTGTATTGAATTTGGAAAAATGGATTCTATATTTGGAATAAGTGGGTCTAAATTATATTAATAGACTAATTTTTATTTTTGGGCATTATGAATAGTAACTACGGTAAATTTTATTTACCATAGTTAAAGATAAATTAGGTAATTGCGGGTAAATATAAGATTATAAAATTACCCTAACACCTGCCAAAATCCTATTGGATAACTAAAAGTCGACCTATATCACCTAAGGGTCAGATTAGAATCATTTAATGTACTTTTTTCCATGAAAATAACTTAATTATTATTAAAACCAAAGAAAGTGACAACAAGTCACTCTCTTAAATATTATAAGTATATTAATTTTAATTTAGTGATAAACTTCTTGAAACATCGAACATGAATAGTCTCCAAAAATCTAATGAAATTATCTACATCATATGAATTTATTTATAATTTTTAGGTATTAAATAATTATCATTAATTTTGACACAATAGAGATGCAAAAATTATTTATTTACTGAAAAATCAATAATATGGTTTTTATTGAAATATTAATACATCTCAAAAGGCCCAAAAATCTGCACAAAACTTATTATTAGTGTATATATAAACCTTAATCATCTACTAGCCGAATTGTTTACCATTTGGATCCATATTAAGATGATTATGACACTTATAGTATTTTATTTTAATTGATGTCAAAGTTGTCACCTTCATAATTTAATAAATATAACAATTTAAATATTGTTATTTTAAGATGATAAATTCGATTAAAAGTATTATTGTGAAAGGTAATAGAATTATCGTCATCATAGGATTTTATTTTTAATTTTTATGCATTAAATACGTATATTAAATAATTATACAAAAATGATGTAGTAATTATTTTATTAAGAGCTAAACCAAATAAATGGTTTTACAAATAATAAAATAAATATTATATGAACTATTTAATGTTCTCCACTAATTTTAAATATACATATGACCTTTTATGAAACTATTAAAGCTTTTAGTTCGAACATATCTTATGTATATATTTTATTTAAATTCAAATAAATGAATAGTGTCAAAATTGACCCTATTGTTATTTTATAAAAAAAACATTGTTTAAAAATCAAAAAAATATTTAAATTTTATAAATTTATATTTATATGGTATAAAATGTTATAAAGTATCCAACTATGTAAAATTCACAACAAATAAGTAATTATTTGTTAAAATTTAAAATTTAGAATGTTATTACCACAAATAAAATTAAATTGATTAAATAACGATAAATCAAGTTGATAATGTTTAAAATAAATTCCTAACAAGTCTAAATTTTATTGGATGAGGAGATTACAACCCTATCTCATCTAATATTCGAATATGAGTCATTTTTTGAGGTTTTTAAGTGGGGTTTGATTTATTATAAATTTATATTTTTAAGATTTCCAACGGTGCCCCTCACCTCCCTTATAAAAGGGCACCTCCTCCCTCTCTTCCTCACACCACTTTGAGCCGTAAAGCACGGCCAACCCCTGCCAAATTATCTTCTCCACTTCCCCAGAATCATCCTAGAGGTCTTGGTCTTCTTCAAAGACCAATTTTAGTACCCTAAGAGGAAGATTCAAAGAGGCGTGTCAAAGAAGAGGTAATATCCGTTACAGATTCTTTCAATTTTCTTTCTTGTTCAACTTATTCTTCTTTAGTTGTTTCATTATGAAGTAATAACATCAATATCACTCATATACTGATGAAACAACCCTATTTAACCTTCTATCCATCCTACGGAAAACAAAATCACCGCGCGTGCGTACATAAGGAATACCGTCTCCACGCCGTGGTGTAATCTGTTTTCCACAAAAAACTTACATGGATGAGTATAATGGTGTCAAGAATAACTATATATGGTTATTATAACATCATACTGATTCTGATATATTATACGATCCACTACAATTCTATAATTATGGGAACGATATCATTGCTCGTGCGTATGTACGGACTACCGTCTCCACGACGCGATGAGATTCATTGTCCATGATTAACCATACAGGAATAATCACAAAGTTTATATAATGAATAATAATTAAATATATGAAATAATAATTCTACTGGATTTATGTATATATATATGTATTTCCCCCATTTATTGTCATTCAATTCAATAAGGAAACGGAAACAGCATTCATGCGTACGTACGGCCTACCATCTCCATGAACGGTATATTTCATTCCTTTTATAGATCTCTAAAATATATATATATATGTATATGATGAATATATATTATATATAAATCATGTTTTACATTCTGGAATTATGTAAATCAGTATATAAGTAAAAATATCATGAACGACAAGTCGAAACACATACGATAAATGAAACGATTTTACCCAAAACAATGCTTTTACATGGAATTTACAAAAGAACGGGTAATATAAAGTAATAAGTGAAACATATATGATATCATAAAAATGAATATGATTTTTTAATAAGCCAATGACATTATTTAAATCATTATACAGGAGGTTTGGAAATGTACGAAGCATATCAGACCTAAGGTAAGGGATAATTTTGCAAATCTCATTTTTATCCGAGATTGTTTATTCATAAGTATTTACTAGGGTTATTTCTATCATCCATTTCCATGTTTTATAAAAGTGTTTTCATGTATGTTTAAAGTCATTTTTACCCATTTTTGACTATTACTACATGGTATTTAAGGAATATTTTTTTATGTTATGAGGTACTTTTTTGACTTTTTCGACAAAAGTACGAGGAGAATGTTATTTTTAACTTATACGGCGTGAAAGGATTTTTATCGTTTTATAAAGCCTTATTTTCATGAAGCATCTTCCAAAATATTTCATGACTATTTCCAAAAAAATATCTTTCTTTCAAAATTGCATGACGTTTTGTGAAAAGAAATTGATTTTGAAGAAGAAAGGATATTTTACTCAAGAATTCATTTCAGATGTTTTATGAAAACCATTTTTCTATCTAAGATGACATTATTTCATATGTGTATGTTTCAAGTATAATGTCTCTATGATTTACATGGTTTCACTTTTCTTATTATTAAATGATATACATTTCTTTTATTTGGATTATGTGATGATGGAATGATGTTTATGAAACAAATTTTATTCTTTGGGTTATGATGAATGATTTATGTTTATGTTGTGGCAGAAGTAATAATGATTTCATTATGAGATGGGTGGGACCTATATATCCCTCCAATGCATTGGCTAAAGATTTATATCTCATGATATAGACATGGATGGAATGATAAGTTAAACCGGTTCAGTAATATAGGACTAGAATGATGAGTGAACTCGATTCAGAAAGGGACTTTGTCCACTAAGATGGTCTTGTCAGCAATGCCTTGGCTACTATGGAAATCATATCATGTGCTTAATGGTTTCCACAATTACATGTTTTATTCCCATGATATTTTATAATTATTGATGTTCCCTTATGATATAAGCCTTACGTACTTCCAAGATTAATGTCTTTTCTCAAGATTTTGATGTTTAGATTTTATGTTCAAGTTTTTGCATTCAAATGTTTGTGGATTGTTTTATGTTCACTATGTTTACCCTTACTAGGCATTTGAGCTCACCCCTTTTATGTTTTATTTTCCCCTGGATATAAAGAAGGGTTTTAGGTAAGAAAAAAAAATATAATATCTTTATTGGGAGATGTTGAAGATATTTCACCACGATTAGACAATTTTATTCCGAGTTTCCAAAGACACTAAACTATTACGGTCCTTGTGTGACTATTTTTATTATATATTAATTATTCCTCAAAAGTAATGTAACATCCATGTACGTCAAGATTCTAGTCTCTATATGGTACAAATCCCCTAATTATAGAGGCTACCAACTAGTGGTGAGGGTCTAATGTGTTACATTTTTTTGACTATATCCTCATTATAAAATCATAAAAATATTGGAAATAAATAATAAAAATAGCAAGATGATAATAAATAATAACTGATAAAGACAAAAATATCATGAATAAACCTGAAAAAATATAATGACCATAATTATAAGTAGTAAATATATTATGAAACACATGTGTAAAATATCTAATGAAACACCAAAATAAAGACATAGTGAAATCTACCAATCAGGTTTGGAAATCATGTCTGGTTCTTTCATTAATGCCCCATCCCATAACCCATCCCAAACATCTAACATAGGGATATAGTACCTATCTTTTCCAGTAAACATGTATTTTATTTGAGTTCTAATCAGGTGTCATGATTAGGATGTGAGTATAATTTAGTAGGCCACCACCAATGAAGTCTAAAGAAATATACATTCTTTAAAAGTTAATGCTTTTTTTATAAATAATAAAGTAAAAATTAAAAAAGTAAATAGGAATCAAATTTATAATTCATTGGTCAACAAAATAGTTTCTCCTTTGGGCCATGATAGAGTCTAAACCATACAACATATGAATATCCAAATTAATTATTTTATCGGATTTCATTATTCATTTAATTCTAATTTCATTTCAAATTACTTGGAGCATAATTCCAGGAACTAATATCTTAGGAACTTTGATCATTAGTCTAATGAAAATATATCGGGAGCATAGAGTATCAGTCTAGAACCCCATGGGTATTTTGAGAATCAGTATCTAACCCAAACCTCATTGTTAACATTTATGCATTTGGGGTTTGGAGCATCAATATGGAACCATAGGGGTATTTGGAGAATCATTACCTAACACACACCTCATTTTTCACTTTCAAAAATACCAAATATATTTTATTGATATCAAGGTTCAACTTAATTAACCTTATTATAAATTATTCACATCACGGTGCACTATTTCATCTATCAATTAAAACCACGGTTCATTACTTTAATTATAGGGAACAATATGAATAATTTTTATTGAACCATTTATCATCAAATTATTCACATCTTATTAACCCTTCAAGGTAATTCCAATAAATCCTTTAATTAACATTGTAAACTATGAAATAAGGATTTAATTATGTTCCATTGTACCATTATTTCACTTTTTAAAATTCATAAGTCACTATTTAAATGTATTAAACACCCCTGGGGTTTCCATCATGCCTAGTCTTGAAAAACCAATTGTTCTAATGAGATCCCTGAAGGGTATCAAAATCACATTGGATCCAACTCATTATATCAAATTTAGAATGAAATTTCCCAACGTGGAAATGAAATGATGCAATTACATACATAATTTCATACTTAATATTATCAGAAATTACAATAAGACCACTTACCTCAAGATTGTCGTTGAACACTCTCAAAACACATCCCTCAATTCGATATAGAGATATCAAATTAACAATGACATAGGAGATCTGGAATACAAAAATAGAACAATGGTCCAATGAAAAATATCCATAAACACCTAGATGTAAATTGTCAACAATGGTGGAAATTAATCCCTATCTAAAGGGAAAAATGATAGCATAGATAGAATCCTAATCAAATAAGACATCAATTAAGAGGATTTGATCGTTCCACCGAATCATCGATTCCCCAAGAAGGGGGTTTGAGGAGCCTAGGAATCCTCTAAAGAGGCTAAAAATGTTGGGAATTTGTTAGGCCATAATAGGGTGATTAAGAACATAAATGAGGGGTTAATGAATTTTTCAATAAATTTAAGGGGCATTAAATAATAGTGCACATTGTTTCTTGGAAGGTTCACACGATCTGAAAAACTGTGTTCCCTAATCATGTGCCCATATGGTTTGGTTGGTATGATTTCCCCTCAGCGGGAGCATAGTTTTTTTATCTGTGAGCCAACCATGCATCACCCCTCTATCCAAGGGTTATGGTTTTCACAGGTGGAACTGTGTGGCCACATTGTTTAAAAAATCATGTGCTAACCGTGTTAAACTCCAATATCCAAGGGTTTTATGGAACAAAATTTTCATGGGGTGGGTGCACAGTTTGGAAAAATAAAACGCTATTTAGGAACTACCCAAAAAACATTCAAAAGCTTCCAAAACTTTCCTAAACACACCCAAGACATGCTCCATCTAATTTAAGACTAAAATAGGGGTACTAAGGTACATGGAAATAAATAAAAGACACTACTTGAGAGGTCAGGATCTTACCCATAATACCCATGAATGGATTATTTCAAATAAAAAATTAAATATAATTAATATTACAAAATTCATGATGTAAAATTTAAAAGGGGTAGTATATACACCACATAAACATAAATAGGTTTATAACAATAAACATGCCTCAATGACATAATATTGAGATTAAGAACCCTTATGACTTTGGTAATATCTGAATCAAAACATAATTAAATAGATATCCTTAAGAGGATTCATAAATCCCAATAATTTTTATCAAAATTTTCATAAACTACATTCATTTTATATATCTACACAACATGAAAGAATCAAGTGTCATATATGGAATATATATCGAAAAAATAGATTATAATCCCTAACCTCATAGATGAATTTATTTTTATAAACTCTAACATAATGTAAAATAATTTAAAATTTACAATAAATAATTAAAATTATCAAATAAAAACTTATAATATCCTATATGATCCAATTATATCATTCAATAATAGTTTGTTAATAATTATTTAATAAAATCATTTTTTCTAGGTGTTAACTGTTTCTTTTTTCATGTATGTTTCAGTTAGGTAGTCCTAGTACTTGTAATTTTATCATAGTTGAAAAATATAAATAATTTTAATCATTTAATGAGTATCATATGTTATAATTATAAAAAATTACAACTATTCATAAAAACGGTTGATGAAAAATTAAAATCATCACTTTGTAAAGACGATAGTCTATACGCATGCACAAGTGATGTTTCCATTTATCAATGGACTGAAATAAAGATAGGTAAACTATAATTAAACTTTAAATAACTATAATAACTTCATATATATATATATATAATTTTTATTAAATCCATAATTAAAAATAACCATGCAAGGTGATGATGGAAAATGATTCGCATCACTTCATGGATGTGGTAGTCCAGACGTATGCATGAGTGATATTCTCATTTCCCATTTGATGGAAAAATGGGAATAATAAGGATATATAATTAACATAATAAAATTTAAGTATATTGGAGGAATTTTTTGATATATTTTAATGGTTAGGATGGAATTTAATGATATAAAAGAATAATTAAAATGGAAACACTCGATTATGATGATTACCTCCTCTTTGAAGAACCTAATTTGGAACTCTCTTTAAGGACCCCATGGATGGTATTTTAAGAATATCACCTACTATATAATGTATCTAAGTATATTATTAATATTTTTATGAATGGTTTCGTTGATTTAATTGGATAACTAAATGTGAGAAAGAGATGATATTTGTGTCCTTATATAAGAGACGAGTTGGGTACCCTTGAAATTATTTAAATTATTAAATTAGTATAAACTAATCTTAATTTTAAAGTGTATCCAAATCAATATATTTAGAATATATTAACAATATATGTTTAATTAATCTCATAAAATAATATTTTTAAATTTTTGGGTTACGTTTTAACCCTTATCTCTTAGTTTTTGTACTCTCTTTACCCTTTTTACAATTACCATAATGTTATTATTTATTACTCATTATGGGTCATGAATGTTACTATACAATGGAATGTAACCCATAAGTAGATAATGGTTGATAGTATAGATGATATTACTTTTAATTTATTAAATATAATATTTTTATGAATTTTAATTCAATTAATAAAATATTATTTAACATAAGATGCCATTGAAGTCATTTTCGAGATTATTTACATAGCTGACTCTTTGAAAAATAAAGTTAGTAATGTAATTTGAATATAAAATTTTAAAATATACCTAATAAATTATATTTAATAAAAAAAATTCTTGTAACACCATAACTCATCCAAAGTATATTAGTATCTATGTTTTTAAATTTTTTTCTTTATTTTCCTATTACTTGCATAAGCACATGTTAGTGTTATATAAGAATTTAAGGTTATTATTCTATTAAAAAAAATTAAAAAAAATTAAAATTATATAAAAATAATTCATACTAGAAATAAACATTTATAACTAAAGATATTTTTTTATCCATATGGAAACTATTAGAGTTATTAAAATAGGGTGAGTGGCATTTTATATTTTTTACTTAAAATAATATTAT
This sequence comes from Viscum album, assembly GCA_963277665.1. NCBI lineage: Eukaryota > Viridiplantae > Streptophyta > Magnoliopsida > Santalales > Viscaceae > Viscum > Viscum album. The sequence continues at coordinate 513,099,236 of OY728133.1, read as the reverse complement.
GGTCATTATCGATTAAAAATGGAAGAAATTTGACATATCTTAGAATATTGGGAAATTATGGTAAAAAATAATTCATAAAATTGAAATTGGGTAAGTTTTAGACTTATTTTCAAATCCTTATCACATTATTTTTAAACTTACTTATCCGATTTTCCTTTATTGATGGGATAAATATCTATCACAGTTAATATTAATTATGAAAAACATATAAATTTGAAATATTTACGAAATTTTAAAATAATTATTCTAAATATATAATACATTTTATCATGTTCAATCCCTATAAGTGGAAGAAATTTCATTTAAAATAAACAAGTAAAAGGCGATAATTTTTTTTAGAAAATTGAATTTTCTTGTATTAAAACGTTTTTATATGAAAAATAAGAATAATTTTAATTTAAATGATATTAATTGAACTATTTTTAATAAAATTTAACTAGGTAAATTTTAAAACTAATTTAAAACAAAATGGGACTTTATATATATATGATAAGAATAAGTAGATTTTAGTATTTTCCATTATTCAATGAAAAATCATCATTTTCATAAAATTTACAAAATTTCACCCTAAGATAATTTTCATATAATATTTTACAAAATGGTATAATTTTTTATAAAATATAATTTATAATATTGGAATATATTAATTTTAATATTCACTGACAAAAATCAATAATTTGTTTTGAATAAACGTATTCTTGGGTTGTAAAATGACTATTAGAAAACGAATTATTATTTTCTATGTATTAGTTAGTAAAATTGAATTAATTTTAAACATTATACATATATTTAATAATGAAGTTACTATTATTCATACCCATTAATTCAACATCTATGTAATAAGAGTCATATTTAAATAATAATTTTTCATATTATATAACAATTCTATTAAATATTGGTGATGCGGGTTAAGAAAGAAATCATGCCCATTATTATTTTAAACATAATTCATAGGGTGTTTCATTCTACCCACTTAAATAATTTTTTTTTAATTTTAATTTTATCTCTGTCATAAATGGTTCAATATTTGAAAATATAATTTTTGAGAACCCACATCCTATAAGGTAATAATAATACTTATTTTGAAAAAGGGAAGTTGGAAACCTAATGGTTACGAGAAATAACACATAATCAGGTTCCCTCATAAGAAGAAAATAAAAAGAGAAGTTAAAATATGGATATGAGGGATAAAAATAATTCCCAAAAACATATTAAGTGTCATATAGAATATGTTCATGAGAATTTTATTAACCAAAAAACCATAAATCCGTTTGGCATGAAAACTACAATCAATTATTTAAAATAACAATGAAATGGAAAACATTTTCTTTTTCAAGATACTTTTTCTAGAGTTACGGAACTATTTTAACATGGAATATGAGATAATATATATAGTGGATTTATAAAAATCTATAAATTTAATTTCCTTCTTTGGATGCATGTTTCAATAAGTTTCCAATGCTTTTCATCACATATTCCAATGATGAATGGAAAATATGAATTTTCAGGCCAGTAGCACTAAAATAAAATTTTACTAGATTATAACGTCTATAAAAGGATGGAATTATATTCATTATATCACTATTTAGTTACTAAATGTAGAAAAAACCAATACATGATAACATATATATATCAATGGACAATCATTTGGAATATTATTCTAAAATATTTCAATAATAATATGAAAAATATCTATATAATTATTTCAAAAAATAGGATAATTCCAAAACAACTGTTAGCATTATTAACCAATATTCAAAAACCAAAATTTTTATAAAATTTCCAATATAAAATAAACTTTAATCCATAAAAACAATAAAGTATCTTTTAGTGTCATATTCAAACACTTGAATACCTTGATCATATATTCTCCTAAAATATGATGATAACATGAATAACAATAAAACCTCAATGAACATATATATGATTCTAAAAATAAACTATATCATTATTAATAAAAAAAACCATTGACTATAAAATATATTCCATGAAACAAAAAATAAAATAAACTTTATCAAAGATAATATAAATTAATTTTCCATCAAACCACTTAACATTTTCGAGGTCACTAATAATATCCAAATTACTTTATCAATATAGATCATATATTTATCACAAATAAATATTATTATCTCCCAATTAATCCAAAAGTAAGGGTTATATATCCCTCAATCAGGTGTTTATAAAAAATAGACCCTTACCACTAAATCACATTTCTTGTAATTAGTTCCATTCATCCAATGCTTGAAAATCCTTTAGAATAACTATTACCGAATAATCATTAGATCTTTTATGATTATTAGAACCAGAATATCATTGATAAAATAATTATAAAAAATAAATATAGAATCCCAATACATAAACACTTCAATCATTCCACTTCAATTATTAGCATATCATTTCTCGTTCCTTGGTCTAGGATTTGGCCCTTTGATTAGAGAATTTAATCATATAATACCCATGTTCACCAAATATAATGAATTAAATTATAAATGAAACCTTAGGATGTAATTCATTTAATATATTGAACTATTAATTTTTTCACAGAAATCAGTTACTTTATGCACATATTTTCCATGCATAAAACATCTTCTTGTTCTTTCAAGACACCCCCTTGAGTGATTCTTACCACATTCTTGATATATAAAAATATTAATCTACATTCCCCTACATTATTCAACAATTTTACTCAATGAAACACAATTTTTCTCTTGTAACGTGTGTTAGGACACCCACCCTTGTTGATATTTCTAATCATATATAAAGATAGAAGATTACAAATAATCAAGTGGTTTCACATTCAAGATCTAGTTTCATTTGGTTTATCTTGTGAAAACCAATTCCATCATCTATCACATTTAGTATTAACATAAATAATCATGGTTTCATCCATTAATTAAAACTGAAGAGAATATAGTGTTAAATAATAATGATAGTGATAAATTATATAATATTGAAAAATCATTCATAATATGACTAATCTATAAAGCCTTATTTCTACTCTATGACACCTTATGTTTAACCTAGGTCATCATTAGTCAATATCTATTCAAATAATTTATAATTATTCATAAATAAATAAATAATTAACCCAATTATACCCACTAGGAGTGTCTAGTAAGGTGTGGATTCTATGGCACATTCATCATGAACCATTGATGATCAAGTCAATACCCAACCACACCTTTTAGATTTATTACCCATGTGTGTATTTTTGACACATCGACATTAACATGATGGTATCCAGATATGGATTTATTTTCCAGTAAGACACACAATATTTAATTTTCCACAAATTTAGGATGTTATTCAATACTGATAATTATTACCAGGGATTTCACCAAAGTTTTATAATCATAATCTTTGAAAATAAATTAACCCTGCTCTGATACCAAGTATATAAACCCACAAAATTCAAAAATAATTATTATATCTTATTATATGAGGATCCATTAAACATCATTATGATCTACTATTAAATTATATTGATGTAATCACTTCGGAAACATAGTTACACAAACAATTTGATCATTAAAATACACATCATCCCAAAATAAATGTTTTACATATTGTACACATCTAAGTCACCAAATACTTAAAACCATTCATAATATAATGGGGAATAGAAAATATAAGGGTGCTATCAGATTATTAGAAAGGATAAATATTTTAGATAATTATCAGTGATAATTTGTTAGAATAAAATGAACATAAGTGTAAGATAATACGAGCATAATAATAAAAAAATCATAAGCAACAATTTATAGATCATAATCATGACTGATAATGTCAATCCTAGTAGTTCATAACACATAAATTATAAGAGAATCAAAATTCTAAAGCCATGAGAACATATCATAATAAAATGATCATTCCATAATACAATGGAATAAAGTGTTGAATAATAATAATCATACAAATCAAATGTCAACAATAAATGGAAAGACCACAATTCTATTGAATATATAAATTCATTTTGGAAAAACCTACCTCGTTAATTCCATAATTCTGTTATGAGTAAATTCAATATAAGTAACCTATTTATCATTACTTAATTCATTGGAGATATATGTAATTCCAAGACTACCTATCACAGAATCATAATACATTCATTTGTATGAAAGAAAATAATTAAAAATTCATTATATAATCATATATGAACCCTTAAATAATAAATGGATTACATAAATATCACATTATTATAATCATAAAATCATTCACCATAGATTAATTGACCCATAGAAAGAAACGATGTTTCATGTCAATTCCCAAATCTCCATAGAAAATTATTTTATTTGAAAATAACCACATAATCTTATAATGTAACTTTTATAGAAAATAAAGTTCAAGATGGAGGGAAAATATTCTCTTGCCAAAAAATTATTTTCAAACATCAATAAAAAGTTAAAAAGTCAATGTTTTAGAAAATAAAAAGAATATTACATTCAAAAACAATTTTAGAAAGTAAAAAATTAGTTAAAATATACTTGAAATTACCATTATAGAATATAATATAAATTTCTTTAATTTTTTTGAAATTAAATACATGGAAGAAAAATAATCCCAAGCACATGAAAATTTTGTTCGATTTTTATTAAAAATACTCTTTGAGTTATATTTAAGTATGAAAGGGAGGAAAAAGAGAAGAAAAAATAAAAAAATTATAATTAAACATAGTATAATAAAATAAATAGACCATTATAAATGTGAAAAAATAAAACTCTCCCAAAGTAATTTTAAACATAAATGACCGTAATTAAAATTGAGATTAAATAATTAATACTTACCACTTTGGTCAATTTTGAATTATAAACCCCAATAAAAGAATAACATAAAATGAAACTTATAATATCATTAAAATAATATTATTCCTGATATAAAATTTCCAAGGGGCAGTATATACACCTCATAAATATAAATATGTGCATAGAATCGAACATGTAACAACGAAACTATATTATGATAAATAACCCTTACAACGTTGGCAATATCTAAATAAAAACCTCATAAAAAGAAAAAATTTATATAGATTTTAAAATACCTATAATTTTTATGAAAATAATCCTATAATACCTTAATTGGTAGTATATACACCACACAAAAGAAACAAGTGGTGAATATGACATATGTATTATAGAAATAAAACTATGACGAGAAACCCTTATCTCACACCCGACATGCTTCAGTAAAGCTCTAGAACACTGTATAATGAATTGAAATTTATTATAATTATATAATAGAACCATATATATATTTATAATATCATATTTTATCTATTTATAACATCTTAACACATATTTTTTAATAATTCTATTAATTCCATCATTTATGGGTGTTAATAGTTTCATTTTCAATGTAAGTATCGTTTTGAAAGTTCCATTACTTATAATATGATCATGGTTCCATAATATAAATAATGTTAATAATTTCATTCTTATTTTATTTAATCATAATATAAACTTTTATAACTATTCATAATAAGAAGTGATGAAAAATGAATTAGATCTCTTCATTAAGATGGTAGTATTTACGTACGCATGAGTGGTGTTGCCATTTTTATGGATGTAAATAAATAAATGTATATAATAATTCAAATTTACAAAAATTTAATAATATCATATATATAATATATATTTATTAATTCTATCATTAAAAAACTCTATGTGAAAATATGATGAAAAATGAACTGTATCGCTTCGTGGAGGTGGTAGTCTGTATGTACACAAAAGAAAGAATTTCATTTTAAATTTAAAGGATAAAGTAGAATAATGAGGTTATGATATTTTAATAATAAATTATTAGTCTATCGGAGAAATAATATTGTTATATTTTAATGGTTATGATAGAATTTATGGAGGTGGAAGAATAAGTAAAATAGAAATGCTCAGTTAAGATGATTACCTCTTATTTGAAGAACCACCTTTGGATATGTAATTAAGGGTCATTGAGATGGTATTTTTAGAATAAATAAACATCTATAATGCATATAATGAATTAATATAAGTTTTTTGGTAGGGTTGGTCTATATATGTGTATTAGGAAGTGTGATTAATATAGGATAATTGGGGTCCTCATAAGGGAGAGGAGAGGGGAAACATTGGAATTACGTAATTTATTATGTCAATATAGATTAATTTTTTTTGTTTTAGTGGCTCATAATTGACATATTTATAATATATAATGAAATTAAGTTGAAATAATCTCATATAATAATATTTATAAAAGTTTATGTGATGTTCTCAATCTTATATATATATATATATTTACCAATCATTAACCCTTTTAGCAATTATGGTGATATCGATGTCTTTTACTCATTATGGGTTAAAATGTTATTATAAAGTAAAAATTGGCCCATATATATATACAATTTATGATATTATAGACCATAAAACCTTAACTTTTCTAAAGAAAATATTTTTATGAATTTTAAATAATTTAATAAGATATTATTTGACATAAGATAACATTAAATTCATTTTTATGACTGTTCACATAGTTGATATTTAAAAAATAATTGAGTCTATAATTTAAATCAAATTTAAACTTTAAAAAAATACTTAATAAATTTTTTTAACCCAATTTTTTTGAACACTATAACTCATCCAAAAATATTAATTTTTATTTTTTAAATCATTTACTTGAATTTTCACTTTTTTCACAAGCATTGTGTCGGTGTTGCGTAATAATTTAATGAAATTATTACATTAATAAAAATAAAAAATAAATTACAATAATAATAAAATAATTTATATTTTGAATTCCCAATAATAGATAAAAATAAACTATTTTTTCCCATAAGAATATAATATTTTAAATATTAAAATAAAGAGAGTGATATTTTGTATTTATTCTTTACTTAAAATATTATTAATGTCATTATCAAAGAAAAATGGAACCAACTTACCATATCATAGAATATTGGATGATGATGGTCAAAATAAAATCATATAATTGAAATAATCCATGTGTTAGATATATTTGTAAAGCCATGTCCCATTATTTTTAACTTTAATTACCTAATTTACCGTTATCGAGGTGAAAAATATTTACTGTGGTTACTATTCATTATGAACAAAAATAAATTTGAAATATTTAAAAAATTTATAAATTATGATTAAAAATATTTAATCCCCTTTATCAAATTCAATCCCTATAATTGAAATAAATTACTTTTAATATAAACCCATAAAATACATTAAAAACAATTTTACATAAAAATTCATTTTTAAGTATAAAAATTGATGACAAAATTAAGCATAATTTCGATTACAATGGAATTAATTAGATTATTTTTAATCAAAATGAACCAATTAAATTTTAAAACCAATTTAAAATAAATTGGTAATTTATAAATACATGAAATGAAAATATTGTATTTAGTATTTTTCATTATTCCCTGAAAACTAAATATTTTTAGAAAAAACCCCAAAATTTCACCATAAAATAATTTTCATATGAAGATTTAAAAAATGATATCCTTTTAAAAAAATAAAATTTAAAAAAAATTTAAAAATTAATTACAATATTCATTCATAAAAAATGATACTTTTTTTGAATACAACACATTTTTGAGGTACATAATGACTTTACTAAAAATTGAGTTCTTTTTTCCAATGAATTAATCAATAAATTTGAATTGATTATGAACATTAATCATATAGATCATAATGTGGTTACTCCTATTCATAACCACATATTTAATGGCTAGTTTATAACTATAAGATCACTACATTTTCTTTAGATGGCATGAGGTCATTTTCATTTATTATTTTGCCCTTGTTTTGGGGTATCTTGGTTGTGTTTTACCCTGGGGATTATTGGGGTGAAATAGGTGAGTTTTGGAAGGAATAGGGGTAGTGCGCGGTTGGCATATGGTTTTCCCTAACCATTTTCCCATGAAAGAAAACATTATGAACCAACACAATGGGGATTCACATGGTTGGCTCATGGTTTATCGTATTGTGTGACTACTAATAGTTACCATGTAATACCCACAAGAAAAGGTGAATGGTTAGGTAAAACCACACATGTCATACATGAATCTATGTGAGTTCAAATTTAAACACCCAAAAAATTAAAATAATATCTCGAACCCCCCGATATTAATCTTTAATGAGTACAACTTAGTCATAAACTAATCCCCAGTAATTTTAGAGTCTCTAACATGGGTTCCAAGGAATTCCAACCTCTATTCATGAAGAATCAAAGATCTGATTGATGGATCTACACCTCTCCTAGTTAGATATCTAGTCCATATTTATTTCCTCCCTCCCTCCCATATTTTTTTTATCCTTTGAAGGAATGTTTTCCTCTATTGGTAATGGATATATATATAGGTTCTCATAGATATAATCCTCCTGGTTTTGGATATATGTTTTGGATCCAAATCTCATTCTCCATCATGATCCTTGTTATTCCGCTTCAATTTGGGGAATTCTGTTGGTGAGTGACTGTCAATAATCTTAATGTAGGTGGTAAAAATTCAATTCTCATAATCTTGAATTCCAATTTTCTGCATGTATTGTTAAAATTCAATTGGAACATTTTGAAATTAAATCTTGAAATTAATTAATTAATTAATTAATTAGTCTATGTAATTATGGAATTGATTAATTGAATTTCCATGTGATAATTAATTGGGATGAATTGGGGAAAACTGAAATTTGTTGATTTTCCTAATTAATTGGTTAATTAATTAATAGAAAAATGTGATTATGGAATTGATGAGATACTAGGATTTTGGAATTGGTTAGTTAAATGGTATTGTGTAATTTTTTAATTATTGAGATGGGGATTTAATTGATAATGGAAATAAAGGGATTTTGGCCTAACCTTACAGGGTTATCGAGTTATTCAATTAAACATTGACAATGGGTTTAGTGATGATATTTTAATATTGTTCCTTATGATTGAAATGATGAATTATTCTTGTTTTTATAAATTTAAAAGGTACAAATTAATGATTATTTTATATACGAAGGATAATGAATCATAAAACTGATGTATATGAAATCATGATTTTTGTGATATTGTGATAATTGTGTTATATTTGATAAGGAGTGTGGGACAGAGGTTTAAGATCCAAATACCCATATGGGATACTGAGTGAGGGACATAAACTGAGGATTAAAAAACCCATGTGTGATAGAGTGTGTGGGGTGTATATTGGGGCTCCAAATACACTTGTGATATTGAGGTGTGGGATATGGGTTGAGGATCAAAATACCTATGTGACATTGGTGTTGGGACACACTTTGGTGAGTTGTCAGTGTATTTAATTGAGGTTTTAATTTCTGAATCTTAACAATTATTTGGCATGGAGTATATAATATTAATTTATGGATATTGTTTTCAGTCTTGGTTCATCATGCGATGCTTGTTGTTCTGGTTATTTTATTATTTGGGTTGTTGGTTATTGTCTATTAGTTATTTCTCTGTCATTTTTGAGATTTTTATTCTTTGATAATGAGTGTATAGTCACACTAGGTTCATATTTTAGACCCTAGATACTAGTTGATAGCCTCTAGAATATGGGGAGGCATGCCGAAGGTCATGTGACATAACAGTTCGGGGCATTGGTGTGTAACACCAAGGTTGGGACGTTACAAAGTGGTACTAGAGGAATTTTCTTTTTCATATCATTTGTTTTAATATTTAGTAAATGTAGAAAGAAGACTAAGAATATTTGGTCCTCAAACATGAGCTTGTGCATGACAACATGTATGGGGGGAAATCCAAAGTACCTAGGGTGCGATTGTTGTTATTTTTGATTGCTGTTACAATTGGATGTTATTTCACATTGGGTGATACACTTTTTTTGGGATGTGATTATAGAATCTGATATTTTTTGGGATTTTAATCCTGGACTTTTGTGGAATGATATTTTATTATACATTCATCATTATAGGAGCCTAATAATTATTGTAACATGCATCATTGTTAGGCAGACTCATATAAAAAGGTTTTGGGAAAGTTGTCAAAATTGAAATGTTTTTCCATGATTGTGTAATTGAATAGAAAAAGGTTCTTGATATGGAACTGAAAGTTTTATAGTGATTATTAATGTGAATAATTGGGTATATAATGGAAAATTATAATATTAGAACGTGTTTACCCTTATTAACCATGAACTAGCTATTAGATGTTTAAGGGTAGTGATAGTGCCTTAGTTTTTTGACAGTGTGGTGGCAAAGATGGGATGATTATTATGGATTTTTATGAACCCCTATTGTTAAATTTGTTAATTTTTTGATATATTTCCTATGGTTTTAATTTCTAATTATAAATATATTCCTCCATGATGATGTTTGCTAATATTATGAAAGAAGGATATGGATAGAAATGATCCTCTAGGTATGGAACCTATGCCACATATTATGGAAAATGAAGGAGCCAAATAATGTTTTCATGAGAAATTTTCATGCTTCATGCTTTTTATGGAGAGATACACATCTTGGGTTGTAAAGAGTTTGAATGAATTGACTTTGTATTTTTAGTTACAACAGTCTCTGACTTTCACCGAAAAGGGTTGACCTGAGGAACCTGAGTTTTGGATTGATTCCATATAGAATATTCTTGACCATTTATAGACTCTTACTAAGAAAAGGGTCAGGGTGGATAGTTATATGTCTTGAGTATCAGTGAATTTTCGGTAGGAAATCCAGACCTAGGATGGATGACCAGATAGTATGGAGTGGAATGACTTTCAGGATATGTTCAAAGAGCAATTTTTTCTTGATATGATTAGGAAGGAGAAGAAAACAGAGTTTATGAGGATGGCTAAGTGGATAATGTCTACGATGTACTATGATGGACACTTCATGGATTTCTAGTGATTTTAATGAGCATTGGAAGGATATGAGGTTACCATGGAGAAAATATTTTATGACAGACTTATATTTGAGACTTATTCCCATGTGAGTATGTTTTGGAAGAAATTTTTTTTTTCTGAAGTGGGGAATTAAGATCTCATTTTTGAGGGGAACCTGAAGGGGGATTATATGAAATGATATTTGGTTTCTACAATATGATCAATATATATGAATTCTGAGACTAAGATGTGTCATTATGGAAATTTTTACAAGATCATTTGAAAGAAGTGTGGCTAGGGGGATGGGTCAGTTACCTATGATCTTACTAGTGTGATCTATCACCAGTATGGTAGGCTGAGTCATTTTCATAGAAATTTCCCCTAGCCACCTATAGAGTTCCAAGTCTACGATAGGATGGGACATCTACATAGGTTCTGTAGGAACCCATGAAAAATGGGTAATGATGGAGAAAATAGGAAGAGCTATAGTGCAGTAAGGTGATATTCCACAATGTTCAAGTCTGGTAGTTTTCATTCCAAAGGTCATGGAGGTCAAGGTATTGAATGAGGTGATTTTGGGTAAGGGAGCATGAATCAGTAGAATGGTGAAACTCAGAGTAATTAGCATTTATTATTGGGAGGAGGGGTTGGGACAATTCATTAGAAACTGGGGGATATCCCCACCCATGTTACTAGTATATTGTTGTAAGATGGTGGTGATAAGAATGATGTCTTTCTACCCATAGTGGACAGGTTCCAGGATGTGTTTCCCAAGGCCTTATTTGGGATTCTACCTAGTAATGATTTTTAATTTACAACTGATCTCACTCCTAGATCAGGTTTAATTTCTATTCAACCATGCATAATGTCCCCAAAAAATCTTCCAGAGATCAATATTCAACTAGGAGATTTTATGTATAAGGGTTTTATCTATCCTAGTACTTCTCCTTGGGGTTATCTAGTTTTTTATAATAATAGTGACATAACATTGTTCTTAATTTCTGATTACCACTATTTAAGCCAAATGAATACGAAGAACTGGTATCCTATTCCACATATCAATGATCAATTTGAATAGTTGAGATGATCTAGTGTTTTATTTATGTCTTACATAATATTAAGGTATCATTAGTAGAGATTTCAATCCTATGATATAGCTCATACTTCTTTCTAAATAAGGTATTGATTTTATTAATTTTTTTGATGTTATTAGGGATGAACATACTCCTACTATGTTTATTTCATTGATAAATAGAATCTTCCACCCATACCTAGATCATTTTGTCGTAGTATTTGTGGATGAAATCATGGTATACTCCAAGACACAAGATGATCATGCCAAACATCATTATTTTTTAATGATTACACTAATAGGTCATAATCTATACTAAAACATATTTATATTTCAGTTCTAGATTGATCAGTTACACATCATAGGTTACATAATCTCCGAGGAGGTGTGTTAGTGGACTAATAGAAGGTGCATGTAGTTGTTTCTTGAGAGAAGTCTAAGAATTTTTTCAATATCTATAGTTTTATGGGATTATAAGAAAATTATCAAAGGTTAATACATGAATTTTTTCACTTGGATGAACCACTTTCAGGCTTTACATATATGAGTGCTACGTTTGAATGGCTTGGAGAATGTGAGAATTCCTTCCAGGAGTAAAAGAAGCTATTGAAAATGTCACCAATCTTGATCCTATCCAATCTAAGGTAGGAGTACACAGTGTTCTGTGATGCTACTAGAATTAGGATTGGATAATTGTTGATATAGGAAGACTGATTTGTCAGTTGTGGGTCACAAAATTTGAGGCCACATGATCAAAATTTCTTTTTTACATGACCTCATGTAAGCTATATTTGTTTATAACTTGAAGTGTTGGAATAGTTATCCTTTGGGTGAAAAGTTTACTCTGTATACTGTTCACAAGATCATAGATTATATATTTTTCCAATGAGATTTGAATATATAGTTGTGAAGATGGTTTGAGTATATGCAGTCATTCCACTTTTATCTAGTGTATAATCCCAAGATGAAAAATAGTGTTTCTGATTTTTTAAGAAGAAAAACGTAGACTCAGAAAGTTTAGTAGTCTAGATCTTAGTGGAAGATGATGAAATTTTTGGCAGAGGTGCATGTTGTGGCCTAAGAGGTTCAAGAGAAGATGAATGTCATATTGGTTTTAGTGGAGCCTACACTTTTGAGCCATATTAGGGAGAGGCAGTTTGAGGATCTATAATGTTTGTCAATGAGAGAAATCCTTGAAGGTGGGGAGTCACCACCAGATTGGAATATTGATGAGGATGAAATCATCTATGTTCGTAGTCGTGTATTTATACCTATGTGTTTTCAAGTGGAGATAATTATTGAATTTCATACATCAATGTGGGTGGTGCATCTGGTTTTGACTGGAATCTATTGTGACCTACATCGACAGTATTGGTGGCAAGACATAAAGAAGTATATAATAGGGTTAATGACATGATCATACTCGTACAAACAGGTGAAAACTGATCATGAATGACTTGGTGGTTTTCTATATCATTTTCCCATTCTATAATGGAATTGAGATGGTGTTACTATGGAAATTTTGGTAGGTCTCTCAAGGACACCTTGGAAGAATGATGATATTTTGGTGGTTGTGGGCCTGCTAACAAAAGTAACACATTTATTTCCTATATGGGTGACTTTCTCTGTGGGCCAATAAGGAAATTGGTACATTTTGAAGATAGTCTGTCTAAATGGTATGCCATATATTATTTTTCTAGACTAGAAATCATATTTTACTTCATTCTTATGGAAGGTATTTTTTAAGGATACAGTTATATAAGTTTTATTGAATGTGACATTACACCCACAGACAGATGGGATGTTAGAACATACTATACAGGTGCTTGGGGATTCGCTTTGAGCATGTTTTATGGACTTCAGTAGGTCTCGGGAGAAGAAAATATACCTTTTGGATTTATCCTATAAAAATATTTATCAGAAAAATATACATATGGATCCATATGAGGCTCATTATGGAAGTCCATACGGATCCCCTCAATGTTGTATGGATGTAGGTGAGTGAGAGTTGTTGGGACTGAGTCTTGTGCTGGAGATGTCATATTAGGTTCCATTAATTTGGAAATGTATGGCTATAACTCAGAGAAGACAAAATCTATATGCTAATATTCAATGATGACACCTTGAGTTTTTTGTGGGTAATTGTGCGTTCCTTCGGCTGTAACCTATATTGGGTCACCGTAGGATTCTGAGACAAGGAAAGTTGACTCCCAGGTTTGTTGGGCCTTTTGAGGTTTTGGAGTGAATATCACATGTGGCATACTGAATATATCTTCCATAGAGTTATAGTGATATGCATGATGTTTTTCATGCGTCACAACTTTGACGGTATCACCCCAACCCTTCTCGTGTGATCGATATAGATGACGTTAATTTTTAGACCCATGCGTCCTTTAAGGAACATCTAAAATGTGTGTGTCATCACCGTGAGAAAGTTTTGTGGGGAAATAATAAACAAATAATTCATGTATTGTGGCAACATGTGCATCTTCAAGATGGAAATGGGAGATACAAGTAGATATACGAGCTCAGTGGCCCAATCTTTTTGTCTTGGATTATTATAGGAGCTTGGGAATAATGATCAAGGATGATATGTTAGAAGGTGGGGAGGTTGTAAGATCCGGACCTTTTTTGGAGATGGATTGAGCTCATTATCAGGATCTCTTTTACCCTTGATTCACTATATCATTTTCATTTATACCATGGGGGCGGGGGTTGAGATGGAATTCGTTGATTTTGGAAGGAAGAGGGGTAGTGCATAGTTGGTACATGGTTTTCCCTAACTGTATGCCTAGGTCAGTGAACCGTGCGAACTCAAATAGGGAGGATTTTTACAATTGGTTATTCGGTTTTCAAACTAGTCGATCCCCATTAGAGGAGGCATGTGGTTATGGAAAATCATGCGCCACATATAGGGAATGTGCATGTGGAAATTTGAACACTTGAAAATTTAAAATAAAATCCCAAACCCCCAAGTGTTAATCCATAATCACCCTAACTGAGACCAAAACCAATTCCTACAAATTTTAGAGGCTCTCAAATGGTTTCAAAGGAATTACAACCTTTGTTCTTGATGAATGGAAGACCCGATTGACATATCATTACCTCTCCTAGTAAGAGATCTTGTGCCGATTGATTTCTTTCCACTCTCTTGTCTTTCTATCATAATTTCAATTGAGGTTTCTCACCATTGGCAATGGATCCAGATATAGGCTTCTATGAATCAAATCCACATTATTTCAGATATAGTTTTGGGATCTATATCTTATTCATCATCATGATCTTGGTTTTTCCACTTCAATTTTGGGATTTTTGTTACCAATCATCAAATAATTATCACAAGGTAGGTGGTCCAAATTCAATTCCCCTAGTCTTGAATTTCAATTGTGTGTATATATTCTTGGAATTCAATTGGTATATTTGGAAATAGATTCTTGAATTTAATTGATCAATTGATCAATTTATTTATTGAATCATGGAATTGATTAATTTAATTTCCATGTGATAATGAATTGGGTTGAATTAGAGAAAATTGAAATTGGTTGATTTGAATTAATTTATCGGTCAACTAATTAATGGAATATTGGGATTATGGAATTGATGGGATGTTGGGATTGTGAAATTAGTCAATTAAATGAGATTTTTTAATTTGTTAATTTTGGAGATATTGATTTAATTGATAATTGAAAAAAATTGAGTTTTGTCCAAACCTTAAAGGGTTAGTGGGTTATTTGATTAAGCATTGACAATGGGCTTGATGACGAATTGTTCATATTATTCCTTCTTGTTGAAATGAAGAAATATGATTATTGTGAAAAATTGAAAATGTACACTTTAACTAGTTTGTTTGACAAGATTTTTAGTGATGCATAACCTTGATGTATATGAAATTTTTACTGGGGTGATATTGTGATATATGTGATAATGAGTGTGGGACACATAATGAGGCTCCAGATACTCATATATGATGATGAGTGTGGGATGCAGACTGAGGCTCCAAAAACCCATATGTTATTGCGTGTGTGGGTCATGGACCGAGTCTATAAATACCCATGTGACATTGAGGCGTGGGACAAGGAAATATTCTCCAAATACCCATGGGTCACTAGACATGATGTTCTACACCAATGTTATTGGCATTAGATTATGGTTTCAATTGGCCTTGCATTGTTTTGAAATTAAATGATAAAATATAACCATGGTATTGTGATATGTGATATTCCTTGGTCATAGTTCAGACTCCGGCCTTGACCGAAGTTGGGATTTATAGTATCTATGTCTTAGTGAACCCATAGATTGATGTGGTGAATTAAAGAATAATAAAATGTGATAATTGTTTACTTTATACATTGTAATTTATTCTTTATATAATTGCATACGATGTTATTGATTGGATATTGTTTTGAAGGCGTTGGTGGTTGTCTACTGAGCTGCACTCATACCCTATTTAGGATTCCTAGACAATACCCAAATAGACTTAATTTTTGCAGTACCAGATAAGGAAAAGGTCCCTATGTTAAATGGGTGAGTTGGGATGGAGTGTGGATGAGGGAAATGGGCTTGCTGTTGGGACCCGCTTAGGGGAGTTATCAATGTCTTTTTTTTTGCATTTTGGCACATGACACTTTTTTGGAAAAACATATATACTGTTTAGTTATAGATATTGATTTTTTATTTTTGATCATCATGTGATATCAGTTGTTCTGGTTGTTGTATTATTTTGGTTGTTGGTTATTGTCTATTAGTTATTTCTTTGTTATTTCCATTGTGGTGTTACATTGATAAAGAGGGTATACTCTCCCCATAGTGATATATTAGAATCTAAATGCTATTTTATCACCTTTGGCATAGGGGATGTGCTTCTCAGGTCATGCGGCTGACTTGATCAGGGCATCGGAATGTGACACCCAGGTCGGGACTTCATGATAATGGTTATATTTAGTTAATAATATTATTTTACAGTATCGTAATCTACATAAATCCAAGTTCAATGTGTTAAGAAACCTATCAATATTATTATAATTTTAATCAAAATTTATGTTGTATTACACTCAGTGGCATGATGCCCTAGATACGCGGCCTAAAATCCCTAGAAGATGAATAGTATCCCAGCTACAATACCCATCACTAACACAGATTCAACATTATGCAGTGCCACCCTTTACCAGTGCTAAAAAAACAGTTGATGAAAGCATATTTTATCAGTGTTAAAAAAAATGTCTCATAACAGTTACCCTTTATTTGAGGATTTTTTAGTGCTAATAAAGGGTTCTTGTAATAATTATTTTCAAAGCGTTGATAAAAGTTTGCCATTTATCTACACTGAAACCACTTTTTTAGTGATGATAAAAGGTATATTTTATAAAAAATTTATATTTAATTAAAAATTATATATTAATATAAAAATATATTTATATTGATATAAGTATAAAATCCATTATAATATGTATTAATATAATAATAAATATGCAATCACACTTAATATATAAGATATTTGGTGGAAAATGATATATAAAATAACTAAAAATAATATTAATTAATAATTTTATAATTATTATCGAGTAATAGTTATTTAATAATTATTTGAAGACAAAAAAATCAAAAAAAATCAATAAATGGTCTAGAAAAAGATTAAAGCGTGACTTAAACTTAAAATTATCATAACTTTTGATTAGGGTGTCCATTTGATATTGTCCCCATATAAAATTGAATTTTTAAAATTATATACTCTATGGAGATCAAGGGGAACCCTAATCATCATTTTTGTGTAAAAAGGTCCTGTAAGGCCTCCAAAATTGAGTTTTCTGTCGGGAAACCCCCATTTTTTAACATTTGATAGAATTTCATCTTAATTTAAGGGAGTATTATTATGACCTTTTGTGGAGAATCCAATTATTTTCAAGTCTTACACTTAGATGTATATTATGATGTTCAAATTTTTTAATTTTTCGTAATGTAATATTTTTATAATTAAATATATAAACCTATATACATATTTTTATATATCCAAACAGAAAAATTTAATTTTATAAATAAATATGTTTACATATTTTCATATAAAATATTTAATAAATATATATAGAAAAAATAATATCCACTTTATTTAAAATAGAAATATATGAATATTTATATATCTATACACTTAATGTATATATAATATATATATTTATAGATATATTTGTGCATGTGTATAAACTAATAGATATATATTTATATATATATATTCTAATATAGGTATATAAATATTACTATAAAATAGATGTCAATAAATATAAATATGTATAATTATATTTATAGACAAACATATAATATATATCTGTGTGAATGTATGTATTTATAAAAACATAAACACACACGCAAAACATAATTTATAAATGTATTTAAAAATAATTATATTAATAAATATATATAAATATATATTTATTTATAGGGATAAAAAATGAGATGAAATTTATATTAAAAAATAGATATATCATAAAATCATAACATGATAATATAGACTAATTGTAAAGGCACAGATCAATGGAGGGGGGTCTCAGGTTCAGAACCAGGAAGTAGTGTGCGTGCATGTACTAAGGTGGGATTTCACTGATAAAAGTTTGGTAGGATATAGATAAATTAAATTAAAAGGGTTATTAAAGCTCTGAAAAAATGGGTTGGTCCACCCTCCAAAATTGTTTTAATTTTTTTAAAAAATGATATTTTTCACTTTTATCATCACTTGTTTCACACCGATAAATGTTTATTTTATCATTGCTAAAAAATAACTCATAAAAGACCCTTTTTTAGTGTTTTTAGCACCGATTAAAGGGCCTTTATCAGTTCTTTTTTAGCAGTCATAAATGTTATTTCATTTTAAGGGAAGTTAGGGAAACAATTATTTTTAGAGCTTTTAAAACCCTTTTTGCATGTCATTAAAGATGATTTTGTATTAGTGTTGATACAGTGCCTACAAATCACCCCCATTTCTATTGTGCTATAATAATACTAAAGTACCATATAAATCCTCCAATTGTAAACATTTATTTTTATTCAAAATTTAGTTGAATTAGTTCTACAAAATATATATATCTTATATTTAATTCATTGTTTCATGAATGGTATTATAATTATTTATTATTTAGGATTTTGGATTATTTTATAAACCCAGATGACATAACTTGTTTATTTATATATCAATTAATATATATGAATAATTTTGTGAATTTTTCTTCAAGTGGGTGGTTTGGTAGTGTGTTATGTATCATTATTTTAGAATTTTGAAACCAGAACCTACCCCTCTTTAGGTTTCCTTAGGAAAATGTTTTTGGTGAAATACCTTGGTTTCAGGTGGTAGGCATCCTACCAAGCTACCAAAAACAATCAATTTGAGGTAAGGCACCCGACGTCTTTCAATGCATGAGTTATCACATGGCTAGGAGAAGTAACACATAGGAAGGAAAAAACACTAATACATATATTACCTTTAATAGACTGAAAAAAATATTTTAATAGTACTAAAAATACCTGTTACTCTCAAAACTATAAAAGATAGGAGGGAGCCCTTTATCAGTGCTAGAAATAGCGCTGATAAAGTCTCCATCAGCGGAATTGTGTTGTTTTTATAAGAATTAATTGTAGAAACTTCATGTAACCTACACATAAAATATGTAATTTAATTGAAATAAATCATACATCAAAAATAAAAAAACTACCATATATATTTCAAATAGTAATTTTTAAAATTACATTTACAATTATTATCCAAAAACAATTTAAAACATTAATATTTGTCTTTGCAACCTGTGATCCCCTATCAAAATTTCTACCCATGGTATTTTTTTCTGATCAAATCACCTAAACATGAAAATAAAAATTCACCTATATAAGAAAAACTATATTTTCTTATTATTATTATAATGGAAAAAATTAAACATTAATATGAATGAATACATTAAAAAATGTTTACTACAAATAAAAATATACACCTAGATTTATACCAGTCACACCATGATTTGGGTTGAGGTTCAGTTGATGACAACACGTCATGAATGAGTGATGAATTTTTTTCCTCAATTATGAAAATAATTCTAATGTGTTTTATAGGTTTTGAACATGTTACTTATTTTTATCAAGAAATTAATGTCAATTTTGAAAAAATAATACATTTTATGTTATACCAGTCACAACGTGCGTGGGATTGAGGTGCGACTGATTCCAATATGTAAAAAATTACTTATGTATCATTTATATATGTATCAAAACAACATGAATAATTTTTTTTGATTTTCCAAATAAAACTTTTGTTTTCGACTGAAATGTCAATTCAAACCTGAAACACACACATTGATTCATAGTGGTCACATTGTGTTCTAGTTTGAAGTGAAACTTCTTCTTACATGTCAAAAATGACTTATGAGTTGATTTACTAAATTATAAAGACAATCAACCTGAAATTTTTAGGTTTTTAGTGAGTGAAACATTTTTTAAACAAGAACTAAAATTCTAATCTAATAATGGTCACTTTTAGTCATACTGACCATATCATGTATCAAATTGATGTAATGGTGATTCCTATACATCAAAAATGACTCATGGTTTTTTTCATATATTATGAAAAGAATCAAAATGTGTTTTCTTGGTTTTTAGTATGTCACTTCTTCCTTTTTCTAAAATTAATGTTAGTATAAAATAAAAAGATGCAATTGGAGTCATACCGATCACATTGTGAATATAATTGAGGTAAGGTTGATTCCTACACATAAAAAATGATGTGTGCATATTTTTTCAAAATCATGAAAACAATACGAATGAATTTTATTGGTTTTGAATTGGTTTTTTGTCCTTCTTAGGAAAATTGATGTCAATTTTAAATAAAAATATACATTTTGAGTCGTACTGGTCCCACCATGTGTCGGATTTAAGTGATTATAATTTTTAAACATACCAAATGACCTATGGATCATTATTCAAATTTATCAAAATAGCCCAAAGGAATTTTCTCTGTATTGAGTGGGTTATTTTTCTTATTTAATAAAACTGATGTGAATTTTAAATAAAAAGACACACTTGGAGTCATACTAGTCACACCGTGCATTAGATTGAGTTTGAACTAATTTATTTGTGTCCAAAATCACTCATGGAACATTTTCAAAAAGTATCAATACAATCAAAATTTATTTACTTGTTTTTTAGTGTGGAACTTACTCCTTTTGGTAATATTAAAGTCAATTTTAAATGAAAAACAAACCCGAAGTCATACCTTTCAAACCATGCATTAGAATAAGGTGCAGTTAATTCCTACACCTATAAAATTACTTATGGATAATTGTCCTAATGTAATAAGACAATAAGAATGCATTTTCTTGGTTTTTACTAGGTTAGTTATCCTTTTTAATAAAATTGATATCAATTTTAAATAAAAAAATACACAATTGGAGTCATACCGATCACACCATGCCTTGGATTAAGTTAAGGATGATTGATATGCATCCCAAATGACTCATGTATCATTTAAATAATGTATAAAAACAATTGGAATGTGATTTATTAGTTTTCAATTGGCCACTTCTTACTTTTCCTAAAATTGAGGATATTTTAAAGAAAAAGATGTACTTGGAGTCACAACGGTCACACCATGGGTCAGATTAAGTAATAACTAATTATTACCCCTATAAAATGACTCATGTATTGTTTTCATAAAGTATAAAACCAATCAGAATGTGTTTTATCAGTTTTGAGTAGTTCAGTTTCCATTTTTACTCAAAATTATGTAAATTTTAAATAAAAAATAAGCCCTTAGAGTCTTACTGGTCAAATATTGATTGATATTGAGGTGCATACAATTCCTACATATTTTAAATGAATCATTGATCAGTTATCTAATTTATTAAAAAAATAAGAATCTATTTTTGTGGTTTTCAGTATTTCATGTTATCCTTTTTTCTAAAATTGATGTCAATTTTAAATAAGAAAGGCGTTCTAGAAGTCATACTTATCACCTTGTGCATCGGATTGGGGTGTAGTTGATTTCTAAATTTCCCAAATGACTCATGGATCATTTTCCTAATGTATCAAGAAATTATTAATTCATTTTATTTGTTCTGAGAAGGCTAATAATCCTTTTTACTAAAATTTGATATAAATTTTAAATAAAAAAGACGCACATGGAGTCATACTAGTCACATCGTTCCAAGGATTGAGACTAGGATGATTCATACATATCAAAAATTATTAATTAATTGTTTCCATAAGGTTTTAGAATAATATTAATGTGTTTCTTTGGGTTTTTAGTATGTCACTTGATCCTTTTTACTAAAATTGATCTCAATTTTAAATAAACAGATGTACTTGGAGTCATATTGGACACATTGTGCATCAAATTGAGGTATGGTTGATCCCTAAACATCTAATATTACAGATTGGATCATTTTACTAAATTATTAAAAAAATAGGAATGTTTTTCTTAGTTTTTAGTAGGTCGGTACTCATTTTTACAAAATTTGATGTAAATTTTCAATAAAAACATGTAATTGGAGTCATATCGTTCAACATGTGCCTCAATTTTGGGTGCGGTTGATTTTTACACATTCCAGATGACTCATGGATCATTTACAGAAAGTATTAAAATAAGAATAATGTGTTTTCTCGGTTTTTAGTACTTCAATTGTTCCTTTTTACTAAAATTGACGTCAATTTTAAATAAAAGGGCGCACATGGAGTCATACCGATCACACCGTGCATCGGATTGAGGTGCGACTGATTCATAATTGTCTCAAATGAATCCTGGATCATTTCAATAAATTATAAAATCAATATGAATATGTTTTATTGGTTTTTAGTATCCCACTTGTATTTTTTAATATAATTTCATTTTAAAATGAAAACACACACGTTGACTCTCACTGGTTACGTCATGTATCCACTTGACATGAAACAAATTATTAAACATAAAAAATGATTTATGAATCATTTTCCTAAGTTATCAGGGTAATATAAAATTTTTTCTTGGATTTCATTAGATGACATATTGTTAACTAAATGTTGATTTTAAACTGATAACTGAAACATTGAGTCATACTGGTCATACCATGCATCATATTGAGGTGTAACTGATTTCAAGAGGTCCTAAATGACTTATGGATATTTTTTATAAAGATTAAAAATAATTTAAATGCGTTTTTTCTGTTTTGATTATGTCATTTGTCTATTTTACTATAATTAATTTAAAATTTAAATAATAAGAAAAACCTGGAGTCATACCATTCGCACTGTGTGTCATATTAAGGTGTTGCTGATTCTTATACGTCCCAAAGTCTAAAAAATCTTAAGTAAAAATTCTACCATTATTACCATTGTATTTACTTGTTGAACATACAACACTTCATATTGATTCAATAAAGGTATTTCAGGTAAGAACATTGAAACAATTTATAGTTTTGGAAGCTTTATAAAGAAAAACAATGGAAAGCGTGGTAAAATTGGCAGAAAGGACCATGTTATATAATTTAAGGATTTTTTATATAGTTGGAAGAAAAATATGAATTCCCAAAATATAGGTTTAAACTACTAAATAATTATTAGATAAATATGATAGGGAAAATAACTTATAAACAAAAGATAAAATGATGGAAAAATCAATTAAATAAGTAGTAAAAATTCACATTTTCATGATTTTTGTATACATTATTGATAGATAAATAAGAAAGGAATTTAGCTGTATAAGAAAAAAATTCTTATTTGTGTAATACTAAAAAGAAAAGAATTAAACATAAATACAAAACTATCTATTACTTCTATGAAAGTCACATCTTCATTCTATTTATGTACATTCTATAACCACCTATAATGCCCATTCATTTAATTGAGAATGTGTATCATCTTATAAATATGATTCTTTCCATAGTCATAATATTATTGGAATAATATAAATTCCCAAAGTGTTAATAAATATTTTAAAATAAATAGTAATTAACTTTGAAAATTCTTCTTTGGGATTGTGTGTTTTTTGATGGAATATAGTTTTCCTCATAAATTTGAAAACATAGTAACCATAATATTTTCCATTTGTTTGTTTCAGACACTGTAGAATCTTTGAGGGAAATATATAATTTGTTTTGATATGTGTTTGGATAGGAAAATATTATTATATATACCCTAATACTTATCTGGTTTTATAACTTGTTATGGTCATTATGCGCAATCCTTGTCGCCATTCCCGGATGTTGAAGATATTTATACACCAACCTATAATAATATAATATTAATTAAATTTTAATATAAATTATATAACATGAATTTTAGTTCCAAAACATTGATTTATTGTATTAAAAATTAAAAAATTCCATCATGTGTGGTCGGTTTGTTGGGAATCCATGAAGTGAATCCAGGAAATAAATATTTGGAGTATTAAAATTGACTATAATGGACATCCAATGTTTCCTAAGAACAAAAAAAGGAATAAGTGATGAATTAAATGAAAATATATTTGATACGATTAAATAGTAGTGTTTTACCCCTACTTAATTGGTATTAATAAGAGTATGTGTAACATCCCAGGTAAATAAAGAATATGACATTTCATATTTATCCATATTTGTGAAT
This sequence comes from Viscum album, assembly GCA_963277665.1. Taxonomy (NCBI): domain Eukaryota; kingdom Viridiplantae; phylum Streptophyta; class Magnoliopsida; order Santalales; family Viscaceae; genus Viscum; species Viscum album. Next base: position 513,074,769 of record OY728133.1, on the reverse strand, counting down.
AAAATCTTTAAATGACTTTAAAGGGGACGCTATGCTCGATGGCGTACCCAACACGCAACAACGAGTTTCTTGGGAATCTTACGTTGCACTCTAATAATAAAATAATATTATTTTAAATGGTAGTTAACATGTAGCCGTTGTAATGGCGGGAGTGGATAGAAATAACTGAAATATGATTATATATGTTTTTAAATGTTTTTACAATTATCCAATAAAGGATAGAGGCTTAAAATACGGAAAGAATTCGATTTTAGGCATATATGCCCTAGTTTTCACTAAAGGTTCACTTATCGCCTTTTGATGGCGAACTGTCATTAAATATAGTTTTGATCACTCTTATAAATTCTTTTGGACCTAATAAAACTCTTATTAAGAATCGGGACATCAAATTTTACTTTGTGTAAATTTTTGGTATTTTTCTGATAAAGTTCATTTTTTAATGAATAGTGTAAAATGTTGTGTTTTAATTCAAAACCTCTTTTTAATCTAATTTATTTATATGATTAGATAATATTTTGAATTGTTTTTAAAGTTAAATTAGAAAATATTTTTACCATTTAATCCAATGGTGGTCATTGGAATTAATTTCACTTTGAAATTAGACTTAAACTAGTGTCAATCTTTTGATACTTATTGTTTTATAAAAACACGCTATTTGCTCTGACAGCGGGAATTAATTATTAAATTAATTAATGTGACTAATATGTTTTGAATTTTGTAAAACGGACTTCATTTTTGAATTCAGAATATCAAATATAGCTTAGGGTGAATTTTTGGTAATTTTCTGAAAAACTTCAATTTTTGATGAATAGTGAAACCACTAAGTGGTAATCAAGCAAACTGATTTTTCAGTTAAATGAAATTTTACCACTAATGTGTATTGAATTTTGAAAATCCGACATACATGGTTGTCATTAAGAAGTAAAATGTGGTTCAATGAGATTATAATAATTTTTTTGGTGAATAGTAACTCATTAAGTTCTTAATCGCGATTAGTGGTAATTAGGGTAGTTTAAGGTATAAATAATGCTTTAATAATATAAAATGACCTAGACACATGTCCCAACCCTATTGGTTATGTCATGGCCGACCAAGACAAGCCATGGCCTAACTTGGGGACCCCATGGATCCACTTTTGTTGGGAAATAACATAAAATACTTTTTATTTAATGTTAAAGTGAAAATGACACTAACATAGTATGTTTTACTAAAACAATTTTTAAGTGGGGTTATACAAGTCCAAATTTTGATTATAAATAGTCATTGGAAAGCTAAAAAGATTTCCTATATCATAGTATTTTTTTTTTTAATTTTTAGACATTAAAGAAATTAAATTATTTATGACATAATAATGATGCAGCGATGACATCATTATTTGACAATTTAATTAAAATGGAAAGATAATGAAAAATCTACAATATACACATGGACAAAACCAATTGGATGAGTGGATTTCGATGCCTTATCACCTTATCCACGAATTCTATCAATGTGGGACCCTTTAGAACCGAAAAGCATTTTCAAATAATGTAATATTTCATTGCTTTCCAAAAGTGCCCCTCCTCTCCTCTTATAAAAGGCCCCCACCTCTACCTCTTTTCCCACACCCCTCAAGCCTTTGGCTCGGCCAACCCCTGCCCATTTACTCTCTCAACATCCCTCTCCTCATCCTAGAGGATCCCCTTTGGGCAGAATCCTTTCAAAGGAAGCCTTTAGGCTCAAATCAAAAGGAGATTACACTTTTAAAGGTAACTCATTCTCTCTTGTTCATTTGTTTTATTTTGCTTCTCCAAACCTATAATCTCTTTTTATTTACTTCTTTTGTAACAACACCAGTATCTTCAATATACTAGGATGTTGTTACAAGATTTATTTTAGCTACACTCTCACACAACTACATCAAATGGTTAAAGAACATACGGTTTCCGTGGACGGTGAAATTCTGCCTCCCGAAACGATGATTGTTCAATACTCATTTAACACCTTCAAAGGTGGCCATTATGATGTCACTATTTTTATATATGATATATAATATGTTTATGTTTTATTTATGCTTCTGTATTTTTCATTTTTGTCTTACCTTTGTGGCTTCCATTATGGGTATACGCGATATCTTCATTTAAGGAAGTGCGGACTACCGCCCCCTCAAAGTGATTTGATTCGTTAAATACCATATGTGGGATGTATAAAGGATGGAAATATGATATTATATATGATATTATACTGGAATTATAATATACCTTTATATCATTATTATTCCATTCTATAAAATACGAAATAGAAATGAAAGTAGCGTTCATGCGTACGTACGGCTTACCGTCTCCATGAACGGTGCATTTCATTTCTTACCTCTAAATGATTATGTAATGTTATAAATGCATGCATGTACTGGATATATATGAAATATATGATATCTACATAATGAATACAATTCTGGATATAATAAACATTTGGCCACACGAACAACATGTAATTGTAAGAAGACCACTTTCGACTTAAGAACCAAATATCGGCAAAACAAATATTATTAACTTAAATGATTACATAATGTTTATGACAAGGTAATAAGTGGTATAAAAGTAATAATGAACTTGAAAAGGGTTCTTAAGGAATTAGAAATTAACTCAAGTTTATTATTCAGGAGATTAAAGAATGATCGAGTCAAGTCGGACCCGAGGTAAGGGATCCTACAACTCTCTTTCTTTTTAAGTACATTCTTTTATGTAATTTCTTTTAAGCTCATCTTTATTATGATTGGGATGTTATTTTATATTACTCCTACTGTAATTTTTATGTTCATGTGATGAGAGACCCTATTCTCTCTCATCAATCCTTTTGGAAGTTATGTGGCGCCGTTAGGCTGCCGAGTTTTCGTAAGGGATTTTTCATCTCACTTTTATCCCCGTGAGATTTATGCTACATTTGCCACAATTTCCTTTGAGTGGTGTATGTACTGCCCATTATTCTACTCTTTGTGTAATATACTTTCGTTTATGAGTATTTACATCAATGATTTATTGCCCTTCTTCCATGGGGTGCATGTTTTGAAAGATACCCAATTCGGTAAGGGAACCTTTCACCCTTCCTCTTTTTAAAAGACTTCTTTTATTGGGTCTTTTAATTTACATATTGTTATGTTGGGATATGTTCTCATATATCCTTAATGATGTAAATTTTGTGTCCAAGTGATGAGATACTCTTTTTATCTCTCATCAACTCATTTTGATGTGACGCCGTTAGGCTGTCAAGGGAACTTCTTAACCCAATTTCGATTTCTTTGGGTTCAACTTGTAGTCATTAAATATGTCATCCATTGAATATGTGTGAATGACATTTTATTGTTTTACACTTAATATCCACTTATATTGGGTGTCTATATATTTGTCACACATATTTTTTGAGATTTATTTGTCCTTAATTTAAGGATACCTTCTTTATAAGGTATTTCATCACATTTGACATTTCTATTGAGGGTTCATTGTTGTTATGCACCAATTCACTCTTATATGGTGTATATACTGTCCTTTGGAGTATTATATCATGAATCCTTTTATTCTCATGATATTATAAAGTTCTGACTAAATGTTATTCCTTGATTATTGTATTCAAGTGTCTCTAATTTTGGTAAAACCCCTTTAACCAAAATATCGTTTTAAATGTTTTAATTATTTGTTCTTATTAATATCCATGTTTTCAAAATGGTTTTAAGGATTTATTTATATGGATATTAATGGTTTAAAATGTTAAAAGCTTCAAGGTGGTATGGGACACTTTGATTCAAAAATCTCTTTATTAAATGTTTTAAATGGTTTTGGAAATGGTTTCTTTTTGAATGGATTCATTATTTCAATATCCTAATATGTTATATTGTGATTGAAATGTGGAAATGTTATGTTTCCTTTATTCATGTTTATGTGATACGATTATGTTATGGTTCTTGGGCATTGTTATGAAGAACGGGTGGTTCCGTGATAAACTAAGGGCGGGTGAGCCCGATATAGCTCTCCAATGCATTGGGTAACGCGAAGGAGTGAAACGTTAAGGTTTCTCCGAAGAGATTTTAGGGAATATACTGTGATGGGTATTCCAAACGTAACCAAGAGGGTTACTCCCTACATAAGAATGTTATGAATGCCTCAAGTTACCTTTATGTCTTATGATTTTTATGATTTATTCATGGTTTGATGAGGTATGTTAAAGTGCCTTTGTTTTATGGGTAAAGTATGATTTCATTCTTATGTATATATGAACTCATGTTTCCTTTCCATATTTTTATAACTCTTACTGAGCTTTTTATGCTCATCCCAAGTTTTTGAAATATTTTTTCACAGGTCAAGGGAAAGGTACATGATGTGATGATAGTGTCAAGGATGTGTCAAGAAAGAATCCGTGTTATATTTTAAATATGTTCCCGTTGATGGGAAGAATGAATGCTGACTTTTATGTAACCACTTTGTTTAAATGTGGAATGTAATGCAAGTTTCATGATCTAATTCTCTAAAACTCTAAACCTGAAAAGATCCTCAATGTGTAATCTTGTAATAACTCAAGATTAAGTAAGGTTTAAGGCTGGGGCCTTATAGTTGGTATCAAAGGTCGGTTTAGATAACTTTAGAGGTTAGGGTATTCTTTAAGCATAAGTGACATTACCATAATGGTTAGAATTTCAGAAAGAGTCCTAATTTTAGATAATGTGAATGAGTAAGTATATCTTAGAGTCTACCTTCCTCATTAGTACATGATGTTTTTGTTGATATACTCACACTGACATTTATGTTTTTAGTGAATGGATGGATCTAGCAGGCACCAAAGTGACAATGGGTTTGAAGGAAACTGTGGTGGTTCTCTGATTATGATACTAGATGAGATAGGGGATTCAATGAGGAATCTCATAGTTGTTCTAAACCAACTATCAAGGATCCATGATCAATCACTTCAACCTTCGTGAGTTCTCTAATGCATCATTTACGAGATGGCCAACTCGATGTGGAAATTCAGGTAATAATTATTAAGGTAACCATTAGGGTTTATATGATCCTTACTTTTTAGGTAATTATGGGTTACTCTATGATATGATGGAAAAGGAAAGGAATGAGATAAAATTGAGGTTAAAATATGTTATGAATATTTTTGAATATTTTATCTCATTTTGGGGAATGTTTTGAGAATTATATAGTTTTGGAAAAAGGACAACACGCAGACCGTGTGACATCCCGTCGCGTCGGACAAAGCTGCGGGAATCGAACCCACAACCAAAGTGCGACTGGTATTTATCGCCTACCACTGGACTACGTGAAGTCCCTGGTTAGTTTGACTGATTATTTTTGGTTATATGATTTTATGAATTAAGAGTAAGTTGATTTTGGGTTATTTATAAAAATGATTAACCTATCATAGAGGATATGTGATTAGGTTAATTACTTTTCAATACTAGACTTTAGGAGCAACTAATGTTGTTTGGAGATAAATGTTACGATTTAACATGGAAGACTGTGTGACTAAATCCTTCAAATATTTGGGTTTCAATATTATATTAGGTTTACTTTGAAGAATTTTATGGACAAATTGTTTATCGGATGGTCCTCGTTGAACTTTGGGTTTTGTTGGACAAATTTTGGAGATTAAGAATAGATTTTCTTTTTATAAGGGGTTATCCTTTTCTGGATTATCTGATCTTGTACTAAACTTTTTGGTTTTGGCTCTGGTTTAAGCCTAAAGACATAGGATGTACATAGTTCTCTTTTGTGGATTAGGTGATTCTCTAGAAGTTGATTATAGTACTCTTAATGTGAACAAGTCTTCCTAAATACTCGTCTTTTGGAGAAAATATGAGTTTGTGAAAGGAATATAATAAAAGTTGAAAGTCAATATGATAAGTGATTATGTTTCCTTATGAATAAATTCCTCAATAAAAAGTAACTTAAAACAAAAATGTTGTATATTAACTTTTCCTACTGGGGAATCGAATACCGTTTAACCCATCACAAGTTTGTGATTTTCTCATTGTTAACTTTCTCCTAAACATGTTTTCTATCACTCTCCATAAGAACGTGACCCTATGTTTTCTCCTCCATGTCCATATTTTCATACTTGGAATCCTAGTATGGGTTAACTCGAGTGACCTTTGTACTTATATTTCTTTATTTTAAAGTGTTTGTTTTACCGACTTTTGTTCCGATGTGGGACTTTCAAGGATGTTTCCAAGCGCAATTTTAAAATTGCGAGGACGCAATTCCCAAAAGGGGGGAAGGATGTAACATCCCAGGTAAATAAAGAATATGACATTTCATATTTATCCATATTTGTGAATAAAATCTTTAAATGACTTTAAAGGGGACGCTATGCTCGATGGCGTACCCAACACGCAACAACGAGTTTCTTGGGAATCTTACGTTGCACTCTAATAATAAAATAATATTATTTTAAATGGTAGTTAACATGTAGCCGTTGTAATGGCGGGAGTGGATAGAAATAACTGAAATATGATTATATATGTTTTTAAATGTTTTTACAATTATCCAATAAAGGATAGAGGCTTAAAATACGGAAAGAATTCGATTTTAGGCATATATGCCCTAGTTTTCACTAAAGGTTCACTTATCGCCTTTTGATGGCGAACTGTCATTAAATATAGTTTTGATCACTCTTATACATTCTTTTGGACCTAATAAAACTCTTATTAAGAATCGGGACATCAAATTTTACTTTGTGTAAATTTTTGGTATTTTTCTGATAAAGTTCATTTTTTAATGAATAGTGTAAAATGTTGTGTTTTAATTCAAAACCTCTTTTTAATCTAATTTATTTATATGATTAGATAATATTTTGAATTGTTTTTAAAGTTAAATTAGAAAATATTTTTACCATTTAATCCAATGGTGGTCATTGGAATTAATTTCACTTTGAAATTAGACTTAAACTAGTGTCAATCTTTTGATACTTATTGTTTTATAAAAACACGCTATTTGCTCTGACAGCGGGAATTAATTATTAAATTAATTAATGTGACTAATATGTTTTGAATTTTGTAAAACGGACTTCATTTTTGAATTCAGAATATCAAATATAGCTTAGGGTGAATTTTTGGTAATTTTCTGAAAAACTTCAATTTTTGATGAATAGTGAAACCACTAAGTGGTAATCAAGCAAACTGATTTTTCAGTTAAATGAAATTTTACCACTAATGTGTATTGAATTTTGAAAATCCGACATACATGGTTGTCATTAAGAAGTAAAATGTGGTTCAATGAGATTATAATAATTTTTTTGGTGAATAGTAACTCATTAAGTTCTTAATCGCGATTAGTGGTAATTAGGGTAGTTTAAGGTATAAATAATGCTTTAATAATATAAAATGACCTAGACACATGTCCCAACCCTATTGGTTATGTCATGGCCGACCAAGAAAAGCCATGGCCTAACTTGGGGACCCCATGGATCCACTTTTGTTGGGAAATAACATAAAATACTTTTTATTTAATGTTAAAGTGAAAATGACACTAACATAGTATGTTTTACTAAAACAATTTTTAAGTGGGGTTATACAAGTCCAAATTTTGATTATAAATAGTCATTGGAAAGCTAAAAAGATTTCCTATATCATAGTATTTTTTTTTTTAATTTTTAGACATTAAAGAAATTAAATTATTTATGACATAATAATGATGCAGCGATGACATCATTATTTGACAATTTAATTAAAATGGAAAGATAATGAAAAATCTACAATAAACACATGGACAAAACCAATTGGATGAGTGGATTTCGATGCCTTATCACCTTATCCACGAATTCTATCAATGTGGGACCCTTTAGAACCAAAAAGCATTTTCAAATAATGTAATATTTCATTGCTTTCCAAAAGTGCCCCTCCTCTCCTCTTATAAAAGGCCCCCACCTCTACCTCTTTTCCCACACCCCTCAAGCCTTTGGCTCGGCCAACCCCTGCCCATTTACTCTCTCAACATCCCTCTCCTCATCCTAGAGGATCCCCTTTGGGCAGAATCCTTTCAAAGGAAGCCTTTAGGCTCAAATCAAAAGGAGATTACACTTTTAAAGGTAACTCATTCTCTCTTGTTCATTTGTTTTATTTTGCTTCTCCAAACCTATAATCTCTTTTTATTTACTTCTTTTGTAACAACAACAGTATCTTCAATATACTAGGATGTTGTTACAAGATTTATTTTAGCTACACTCTCACACAACTACATCAAATGGTTAAAGAACATACGGTTTCCGTGGACGGTGAAATTCTGCCTCCCGAAACGATGATTGTTCAATACTCATTTAACACCTTCAAAGGTGGCCATTATGATGTCACTATTTTTATATATGATATATAATATGTTTATGTTTTATTTATTCTTCTGTATTTTTCATTTTTGTCTTACCTTTGTGGCTTCCATTATGGGTATACGCGATATCTTCATTTAAGGAAGTGCGGACTACCGCCCCCTCAAAGTGATTTGATTCGTTAAATACCATATGTGGGATGTATAAAGGATGGAAATATGATATTATATATTATATTATACTGGAATTATAATATACCTTTATATCATTATTATTCCATTCTATAAAATACGAAATAGAAATGAAAGTAGCGTTCATGCGTACGTACGGCTTACCGTCTCCATGAACGGTGCATTTCATTTCTTACCTCTAAATGATTATGTAATGTTATAAATGCATGCATGTACTGGATATATATGAAATATATGATATCTACATAATGAATACAATTCTGGATATAATAAACATTTGGCCACACGAACAACATGTAATTGTAAGAAGACCACTTTCGACTTAAGAACCAAATATCGGCAAAACAAATATTATTAACTTAAATGATTACATAATGTTTATGACAAGGTAATAAGTGGTATAAAAGTAATAATGAACTTGAAAAGGGTTCTTAAGGAATTAGAAATTAACTCAAGTTTATTATTCAGGAGATTAAAGAATGATCGAGTCAAGTCGGACCCGAGGTAAGGGATCCTACAACTCTCTTTCTTTTTAAGTACATTCTTTTATGTAATTTCTTTTAAGCTCATCTTTATTATGATTGGGATGTTATTTTATATTACTCCTACTGTAATTTTTATGTTCATGTGATGAGAGACCCTATTCTCTCTCATCAATCCTTTTGGAAGTTATGTGGCGCCGTTAGGCTGCCGAGTTTTCGTAAGGGATTTTTCATCTCACTTTTATCCCCGTGAGATTTATGCTACATTTGCCACAATTTCCTTTGAGTGGTGTATGTACTGCCCATTATTCTACTCTTTGTGTAATATACTTTCGTTTATGAGTATTTACATCAATGATTTATTGCCCTTCTTCCATGGGGTGCATGTTTTGAAAGATACCCAATTCGGTAAGGGAACCTTTCACCCTTCCTCTTTTTAAAAGACTTCTTTTATTGGGTCTTTTAATTTACATATTGTTATGTTGGGATATGTTCTCATATATCCTTAATGATGTAAATTTTGTGTCCAAGTGATGAGATACTCTTTTTATCTCTCATCAACTCATTTTGATGTGACGCCGTTAGGCTGTCAAGGGAACTTCTTAACCCAATTTCGATTTCATTGGGTTCAACTTGTAGTCATTAAATATGTCATCCATTGAATATGTGTGAATGACCTTTTATTGTTTTACACTTAATATCCACTTATATTGGGTGTCTATATATTTGTCACACATATTTTTTGAGATTTATTTGTCCTTAATTTAAGGATACCTTCTTTATAAGGTATTTCATCACATTTGACATTTCTATTGAGGGTTCATTGTTGTTATGCACAAATTCACTCTTATATGGTGTATATACTGTCCTTTGGAGTATTATATCATGAATCCTTTTATTCTCATGATATTATAAAGTTCTGACTAAATGTTATTCCTTGATTATTGTATTCAAGTGTCTCTAATTTTGGTAAAACCCCTTTAACCAAAATATCGTTTTAAATGTTTTAATTATTTGTTCTTATTAATATCCATGTTTTCAAAATGGTTTTAAGGATTTATTTATATGGATATTAATGGTTTAAAATGTTAAAAGCTTCAAGGTGGTATGGGACACTTTGATTCAAAAATCTCTTTATTAAATGTTTTAAATGGTTTTGGAAATGGTTTCTTTTTGAATGGATTCATTATTTCAATATCCTAATATGTTATATTGTGATTGAAATGTGGAAATGTTATGTTTCCTTTATTCATGTTTATGTGATACGATTATGTTATGGTTCTTGGGCATTGTTATGAAGAACGGGTGGTTCCGTGATAAACTAAGGGCGGGTGAGCCCGATATAGCTCTCCAATGCATTGGGTAACGCGAAGGAGTGAAACGTTAAGGTTTCTCCGAAGAGATTTTAGGGAATATACTGTGATGGGTATTCCAAACGTAACCAAGAGGGTTACTCCCTACATAAGAATGTTATGAATGCCTCAAGTTACCTTTATGTCTTATGATTTTTATGATTTATTCATGGTTTGATGAGGTATGTTAAAGTGCCTTTGTTTTATGGGTAAAGTATGATTTCATTCTTATGTATATATGAACTCATGTTTCCTTTCCATATTTTTATAACTCTTACTGAGCTTTTTATGCTCATCCCAAGTTTTTGAAATATTTTTTCACAGGTCAAGGGAAAGGTACATGATGTGATGATAGTGTCAAGGATGTGTCAAGAAAGAATCCGTGTTATATTTTAAATATGTTCCCGTTGATGGGAAGAATGAATGCTGACTTTTATGTAACCACTTTGTTTAAATGTGGAATGTAATGCAAGTTTCATGATCTAATTCTCTAAAACTCTAAACCTGAAAAGATCCTCAATGTGTAATCTTGTAATAACTCAAGATTAAGTAAGGTTTAAGGCTGGGGCCTTATAGTATGTTATATCCAAGTTTTCTTTCAAACACTTTGGTTGCGTTTTCCACTATTTAATCCATTTTTTGGATTCTATTTTTATTTCTTATACAATGGTGGTGTGAAGACTAAAGTTTCCAATTTTTTCTTAGAGAAATCCATTCAATTGGTATTAATATATACTTATGAAAAAATTAATAAATGTATTTAGTCATAATTAAAATAGTATATCATCTTTTAGAAAATTAAATCATGAAAACATACCTCATGTATACATTTGAAACTAAGGCTCCTAGACATTCATAGTTATGGATATATTTTAAATTCTTAAAATAAATTTAGTCAGCAACTTCATCTTCATAAATTTTTTAATCAAAATCAACATCATGAAAACTACCACTTTGTAACTTTGTATCTACATGAAACATCAATGTTTGTAAATGTGGATATTCAATGTGGGGGGGGGGAGGATCACTTGGAAGATCTTTTTGGTCAGTTGGTTGACCCTTTAGATTCTTTTTATCCTAACTTTCATTTCAACCCCTTCCCTTTGTCTATATATAATAAGATTTACCAGTTTAGACCTTTTCTCATTAATTGTTGAAGGTTTGACATGAAAAATAAATTGCAAATGAATCCTCATTATCATCATGTTTTTACTTGATTTGATAGTCATGTGATGAATGTTCCAACAACATAGTTAACCTTTTTAATATATTTATCATCAATTGGAACAGTTAGATCATCACTCAGCTCCTGAGCTATGATAGTCAACACTCCCAGATGACCTATTTGATGTGGTTTATTGGGTAGCATGTCACATAGAATATTAAAAACCATAGACCTTACTACAAGGTGATGGGTGGGTGTTGAAAAATATAAATCACATTCATTTTCACCTGGTATATTTTCAGCCGAGGAAAGGTATCTGTGTCTTTTTGATTCACATTCCATAGAAATGATTATTAAAATATTGATTACCTCGACTTAGACAGATGTTTAAGGGGAATGGCTCACCTCAAATCTTGTGGGGGGGGGGGTGGGGGTCTTTATGTAAAGTTAGTTCTTGATTTGTTTCTTATATTTTCTTCCCCCCCCACAAAATTTTCTAGAAACTCAAACATCCAATGAATTTTTTTTCAAGGGAATCTATTCATGATTTCAGTTTCATATTTTGTATCTTATTCCCCTTATAGTTTTTTCTCAAAATAAGTTTGGGGTGTCACCCCAAACCCCGCACCTCTCATGAAACTATATCGTTTTGGACACTTTAAAGCCATCAATATTATGTCTTCATCCAACCCAAATGTTGATGATCCATGAAACTATTTCATATATAAAATATAATAAAATAAGTAATATTTCTTATATAATAGGGATTTAAAGAAATTTTTTTATTATGTCAAACTTACACATGTTTCCCACATTTTGCGTGTGTTTCCATATATTAGTATCCCATATTTATTTTCACATGCATGCTTTTATAGAACATTGTGTGGGATGGATGTGGCTTTGGATTTGGAATCATAAATCTTTATATAAACAGACGAACATAATTATGGTGTTAGTTCATGTCACATTAAAGTATTATGAAAGATTTAAAATATGTACCATTTTTTCAAGTAAAGCATACCCCATCTTTTCTTTATAGTATGGGTATATTGGTTTTTCTATGTGTTCAATATTTTTATCAGTCTATTTCTTTTTCCAAAAAAAATCTCAATCAAACTGATGAATATATATACTACCAAGAAATTTATTACCATCCAAAAAAGTACCTGAAAAGACAGCTCTGCACAAGGACTAGTAAATTTACCCCACTATTTTTTGGTTATGAGGTGCGCATACATAAGTGGTGTGTGCCTATTTATATTCAATTCCACATATTTAAGATGATGAATCGTTAAAATTTTGAAAAATCATTTATGAATCCTTCCATCAAGCATTAATAAATATTTCTTGTGGAATTATCCTCCAATAAATTCATTCTATAAGGGATGATGAAGAGTAAATAAATGTTTTAATTATCATAGGTTTCCGAGTGATGATCCCAATTTCACTAGTAAAGAAGGAATTGTTGGGGTTACCATGTTGGTCTCATGCATTAAATCGGGCCAGAAATTTTAAGTATTTTCTATTCTCCTTAATGATTTTTTATAACATCGTCAAACAATGGAACGCCAATCTTTTCTACATCACTAGTCCTTCTTCACCTACCATTTTTTTTCAGATTCAACATCGAAAATATGTTGTTCCACTGAAATAGTACCATCTGCATGTACAAAAGGTCATTTTAACTCGTCACTAAGAGATGTAATAGGTTGAGAAACTTGTTGTTTCTTTATATTTGTATCACCATCATATGTAGAATTTCATTGCTCCTCCACACTGGGAGAAACATCATCTGGAGAGATCTGTTTTCCCTTAGTATTGGGAGAACCAGGACATGTAGAAGTCATTATATATAGAGGTGGTTTAAAATTTAACTTATATTACATAAATATAGCTGCATAGATATAATAACACGAGGTAACACATTATATATTACAAAAAAATATTACTAAATTATTAGAATCTCATTTTTTAAAGGTGGAAGAGATTTTACGCCTCTATCGAGTATCCAAATACCTTTATTATGGTCTCATATGACATACAAGAACCTGTTTACATTGGGACCAATGAAAAATGTTTATGATGACCCAATTAATGGGTCATACATAGTTGAATTTTCATCTGACTATTCAATGGGTTTGGTTGATAATTGAATAGTTGACCATTTTCGATTAGTGTGTTTTGGAACATAAATACTTTTACTTCCAGTAATTCCATTATAAATGGGTTGTCTTTATACCCTTCCTTACTAAAATCCATGCTCATGAATCCCAATTCATCAATTTTAACGTCACTCTTATTATCAACCCTGTTGCATTGAAAAATCATCACTTTGAATATTTTATAATCCAACTCCCATATTTGTTTGATGATTCCAATGTATGAAATATTCACATAAATTGGACTTCTTTCATTAGTACCAAAACATGGATTGTTTTAGACACAATTGTAACTCCACTATTTATCTTCGTACTGTCTTCATAATGTTCATTTATATAGAATATATAACCATTAATACAATAAAAATTTTAATAAAATACATACACACTTGGTCCTCCTGCTAGATATCAAAGTCATTCTAAAATTAAATCTAGATTTTCATCTGACTCCTTAAAAATATGGTCTTGAAACCATCCAATAAACTATTGATTATGTGTATTTGATATCCATATTTCAACCCATGATGAATTAAAATTCCTTATAAATTATTTCTGGGTTACAACATAGAGGGAAACCTCCAAACTGTTATGCAAAAAATAAAGCTTGTCCTACTCCTGATCTGTAATTTTGATTGTGACAACTCCTCTTCTGGAAATTCCTTCACCCACAAGTCCCCAATATAATGATATTTTACTAGACCAATTCATTCCACACCATATAGGTATTCAGTAAATAATTAAATGGATTACTCAATAATATATCACTCCACAATACAACCCTCTTGACGACTTCGATTTTTGACATACCCTTTTTAAATATTCATATATCATTCCATTCGGTACGTCCATCTATATTGTACAGGACCATGAAGTCTGTTTCTCACACCAAGTGAACCATAATGTGAACCATCATGTCAAAGAATGTTAGGGGAAGAAAATTTCCAATTCAACTAATATGAAAGAAATTTATCTAAACAGAGTCGAAAATTTTACAGGGACTATTACATTTTTTTATATAGATTTTAAAAAATAAATTGATCATGGTTAATGTATGATAGAAATTCTTGGGAAAAAATGAAACATAAATCTATAGGAATAAGATCTTACATCAAAATATGACATTCTTGTTATTTTAGACCCTTTAAGTTTAAATTGGAAATTGACACAATATTCTTGATTTTTGATGAATTCCACTCCATAACCTCTACGTTATTCAAGATGTTTCAAAATCGATATCTCTCCTTCTTGGAAAGAGTGTAAGTAGTTAGAGGAAGAAAAGTTTTTTCTTTATTCTTCATCGGTACAAATTCTTCTCATTTTCCTATGTCAACCATGTCCAACCAAGCTTTAATTCAATCCTTCGTTTTTTCAGGTGCATTTAGAGAGGTGTCAATGACAATATAAAATACATTTTTTCTATATGAATAACATCAAGAAAATTTAGGACATATAAACAATTAGAGTATAGTAATTAAAAACACTAATTTCGTTTTCCAACTACTTTTCATTAGGTTTTTAAAAAATGGTTCACCCAAAGCAGTGTCCACATCTATTAATTTCTCAAATAGTTGACCACTTCTTAGTGGAGAAGGTTTTGCACATTCTTCAAAACATCCATATAATTATTTAATCCAAGATCGATACTTTTTTATCAGGGAAGAAATATATGATTTCCTAGAAACATAGTATTTGATGAATGTTTCAACCTAATTGATGGTGTGCCTTGTTCGAAAATGGGACACCCTTGAGTTCCTTTAATGCTATATCCTGAAAAATTTCCATAAGAAAGAAATTTATTTATCATCTCCTATAACATTGCTCTCAATGTGAAATATTTATTTTTTAAGGATCATACAACCTAACACTTAGATCCCAACATAACTTCAAATCTCCTAGAAGGGGATCCAAAGAAACATCAATATCATCACATAGTTGTATTGGTCCTAATATAAGAATATATAACATGATGTATTTCTATTTCATGCATAACCATGGTGGAATGTTACAATTTAAAAACATTACTGACCATGTACTGTGAGTGCTTATTTGAAAACCCAAATGATTTAGTCCATCTATATATAACACAAGATGATAGTTTCTCACCACATTTTCAAATTTAGGATACTCATTATTAATTCTCTTCTACTGAGGAGCATCTTCTGAGATATGTAGTTTCCCATATTTATTTACTGAATCGGTGTGCCATGTCAATTATCATACTGTCTTCTCACTTACCTATAGGAACCTGAACCTTTTAACGGTTGGAAAGTACCATACCACTATCATAGGACTGAATTTATCTTTCTTGTTTCTAGAAGAACCACACTTTCTAAATTTGGTAAGTGATTTGTGGTCTTTTTGAAATGTTATAGAGTCATTCGGGGAGGATTTTATTCTTTCAGAGATCATACCCATTGACCATAGCATTCATTTTGTGTCATATATTATGACAGCGAGCACATTATCTTATGGGAGAATGTCATTCAAGAGAGAAATTAGTACTATAATACCAGAGTCACTCTATCTATTTCCTAATTTCAAATTATTTAGCCCCAGTACAATGGACAATGCTGTATATTTAGTGCCACCAATATACAATGGAGTCGCTCCACAACTCTTTAACTTATCAAAAAATTTTGGACATTCAAAATTTTATTCTTCAACCATCCTTTCCATTTCCTAAACACAATATTTGTAACACCCCAAGCTTCCACAATATTCTTCTCTTTGAATAATACAATAGCGAGTGTTGTACAAAACATCAAGTTCTAACACACCACAACCAATCAAACTAGCCGTTATGAATAGTAATAACCACTTTTTGAAATTTTATAAATTTTATCATTTAAAATGGACTTCATTTTTGGATTCGGAATATCGAAATTAGCTTAGGGTGAATTGTTCATATTTTTATGAAAACATTCAATTTTTGATGAATAGTGAAAAACACTAAGTAATAGTTTAAAACTAATTTTTTATTTAAATAATTTTTTATTTTATATAAGTTTATATTAGGTAAAAATAGATTCATAATACCTATATAAGTTTAATATAATTCATTGGAGTCAGTTTATAATAATTTTAGATATATAAAAATTTTAATGAACATTTTACCGTGTTTTACCCACCTCCTAGGAGAATCCACATATTTACATATAACATAATTTTACTGCTTCTGTGAGTTGAATTTCAAAAATCTGAGAGACACAATTGACATCAGTAAGTAAAATGTGTTTTAAGAAGACGAAAATAATTTTTTGTGAATAGTAACTTTTTACTTTTATTTACCACGGTTAAAAGTAAATAGGGAAGTTAAGGGTAAAAATGACATTATTATTACCCTAAAAAGGGACCTAATTATATTGGATAAGTGTAATTAGAAAAAAAAACAAACTTAAGAATAAAATATGATCCTTTAGGTCCACTTGAATTAGTTTATGACATTTATTATTATTTAATTTACAGAAGAGTTAAAAGAGTTAAAATCACTATTTAATAACTAAAACATATTTAATATAGGGTTACACACATGATAAATTAGGCTATAAATGTTCATTAGAAATATACAAACAATTCCTACATAATGGTATTTTATATATATATTTTAGACATTAAATAATTTAATTTATTTATGACACAATGATGATGCAGTAATTACCTAATTAATGAAATATTTAAATAATTGATATTATAAATATTCAAATTAATTTAATTTGAGACTTTTTATGAATTCCACTAATTTTGTAGGTTAATATGACATATTAGGGTTGGTTATATGAATTTTTTTCGAAGTAATAATGCTGTTATGAATTTAGAAAAAACAAAATACCAAATAATGTCAAAATTGACATAAAAGTGTTTTTAAAACAAATATTATATTATTAATTGATATTCTATTCCAAAAAATATATGGTTCAGTAAAAAGACTTATATAATGATTGGTGTATCATTAATGAACCACTTGGGGATCGTTTGAATGTCTATAGTATGTTTATTAACCATATAATAGAAAAATACAAAGAGACATGGTAAATGTTAAACTATTTAATTGACTGTTAAATCTAAAAGATAAGATTAATATAGTGACCCAAACTGGTATAAAACTTATTGTTTTAGTGGTTTTTGACCCATAACTACCTTATAATTTAAATAATATATTTTGGAGCCATCATAAATAGAATATTATTTTATTATAAAAATTATTTCTAACTTTTCTTAATGTGCCTCTCACCCCTCTTATAAAAGGGCACTCCACCATCTCTCTAATTCACAACTTCAAAGCCTTTTGGATCGGCCAAACTCTACCCAAATACCCTCTAAACTATCATCCTTTAATCCTAGAGGCCTTACTTTATTCAAAAAGCAAACCTAAGGATCCCTTTTGATCAAATTAAAAAGAAGAACCCGAAGAAGAGGTAAATATTTTATCACCTCTTTCAAGTTCTTTTCTTCTTCCACTTCCTCTTTCTTTGTTGTTTACATTATAAAATAATAACTACATTATATGCTATATAATTTGATTTTATTATAATTATGGTAAAACAATATTGATTATTCGATCCATCCTTGGAATGACATGTCACCATACGTGCGTACGTACGACTTACCATCTCCACATCGTGGTGTAATTGTCATTCAATATATTATTATTTTTATGGGTATAATAATAATGTGCAATTGATGTAAATAATAAATATAACATGAAAATTATTCTGTATATATGATATTCCATCCAATTATATATTATTTTAATATCAAAAGAATGATATTCTCCCTCGTGCGTACGTACAGATTACCATCTCCATGAATGCGATTAGATTCATTCCACATCGTATCCATTCAAGACTAATTTTCATTTGATGATTAAAAACAATGTTTATTGACTTGATATCATTCTGGATATGAATAATATACATCCCATCCATAAAACATATGACTCACATAACAAATAAAATAAGGGAAAATGAATCTGTTAACACCCGAAACGACGATAATACTAAGAAATTATTAACAAAGCAATGTTAAAAGATCATATATGATATCATATTAATAGGATTCTTGTATAATTTAATAATAATTATTTCACCATTATATAGGAGGTTTATCTACCCTCAACCAAGGAAAAGTAGAAGGTAATGATTAATTTCACAATCTCTTTATTATCCGAGGTTGTTTTTAAAAAAGCATCTACTGGGGCCTCTTTATCATCCACATCCATTTTTCTTCAAAATGTATTCAAAAACTTTTTTACTATTTACTAGATCATGGGTTAAAGGAATTTATACCCTTGTTTTAATTTTTTATAAAATGGTTTGAATGAAATTTTTCCGTCGTTTTCCAAACAAGTTTCATTTTGACCTTTTCAAAAAAATTAAGGTAAGAATATTTTTTAACTTATACGGAGGATGCAGTTATTTTCCACTGTTATAACACCATTGAAGATTCCTTTACATGATTATAAGAATATTTTCAAAATAAATGTTTTTTATAATTATGTGACTCTTAAATGATTTCAAAATAGAAAGAGATACTTATCTAAAAAAAGGTTTCGATTTCATCTATGCCAACATCCTTTGAGGGATTTTATGCTTATTTGAAGTTGATTCATTATGTTAAAAAACATCCATATATTATTGATGTTTTTGTGATATGTTTTACTTTGTATGTGTTGTTTTTATACCATTCATGGTTTGTGAATAAAGTATTAACCTTTCGTATGCTAGTTTTAATTTGAATGTTTATGTTATGTTTAATCATTTTCATAAGAGGAATGCATTGGACTTAGTATGTGACAGGTGGATCACGCTATAGCTTCTCGATGCATCAGTAGGTCTCATGAGACAAACTATTATCATGGCATAAGGCCTCGACGAAATCTTATTTGTAGTCTTGGCACAAGGCCTTGACTATGTGGTTATGAAATTCTTGCATTATGCATTCCATCATTATGAAAGTGGCTATTGATATTGTATGTGATTATTCGACAAGTAGAATATCAATGTGAGTAAGTAAATTGAATTATTTAGATTTATATTTTCCATATTATGATGAAGTTTATGTTGGAAGGGATTTTGTTTTAGTTTTATACATTGCCTTAAATGTTTATACTCATTTATGAAAGCTTCCGCTATATTGTTATCCTTACTGAGCATCTGAGATAACCCCTTTCTATGTTTTACTTTTCCCAGGATGCGAAGAAGTATATTATTACTGACCTGCTAGGATAGTCTATGGGATCTCAGTGTTGTCTATGGAAACAATGTTGTTGTAGTTTTCCATTTTATGATGTAATGTAAACCTTATGAATGTATCCAGTACTTCCAAGGCTACAAAACTGATCGGTCATTCGGGACATGATCTTTTGTGATCATGCCAATAATATGTAATAATGCACCGACTCTAGGTAACTCTGATTTAGATAAAATCTGATTTGAGCACATAGCCCTAAGGTAGACTTTGAGGGTTAGTATAGAAGAACTTCCTAGAATTTTGGTATTGTAGAGATTTTGATAGTTTTCCAAGAAATACATATTTGTCTGGATACGAGCTAGTAGAGGAGGCTCTGGAATAGATGTACCTAGGGGTAAACCCAGAAACACCACTTTTATCTAGACACAAATGGTAACTAGTGCACGACAACAGGTCTTTCTGCACTCTTGGTTACGACACTCCTGGGGGATATGCTTAGGATAATTTTCATTTTCTTTTCAAACCATTATGAAGGGTTAAAGAATATATACTTCCCCAAAGAATTTTTTTTAGTAATATGGATTATATCCATAAACTCTAAAATTTATGTTATGTGTTTTAAAAGTTTGGAATTATGTATTTCAATTCATAAACTAATATATTTTATGACATTGTTTAGAAATGATGCCTAGTTAAAGGGATGGAAACCATATCAATGCACGCACTCCATGTAGAGATTTCCCTCCTACTAAAGATAAGTATATTGGAGATGGTTATGCAACTGGTGCTGATCAACTAGTCACTATACTGGGACAACTCACTCAGGTTATGAATAAGAGCCTTACCCATATGGAGAAACCTGATCTGCAGTGTGGATGATCAATGTTAGATCGCTTCATGAGGAAACAACCCCCAACATTTAATGGGGGTACAAATCTATTAGTAGCCAAGAAATGGATAAATTCATTCATGAAAATATTACACTCCTTGGAGAGTAGTGAAAGAGAAAAAATTTGTCATGTAAGTTTACCACCTCACTAGAGATACTGATCAATGGTGGTCATTGATTCAAAACATAAAGGAAGATGATGAAGTATCAAAAATTGAATGGAGGGAGTTTAAAGAAATTTTATTAGAAAAATACTTTCCTCAAGACCATAGAGCGGATATGGATAGAAAATTTATGATTCTAAGGTTAAAGGAGGAAGAGAATGTCGCAAATTATGAAGATAACATTACATGGTTAGCGAGGCATGCTGCAGATTATATATGTAACCCCAGAAGTAAGATTTCCCATTTCTTTGATGGTTTAAAACCATTTCTCCATCGAGGATTAGTATCAATATCCTTCTTATCAAACAAATATATTGTCTCTTATGCTATCAAGACAGAAAAGAAATTCCCTAAGTATTATGACTTTTAAGAATATCAAGAGAAGAAGAGATCTGTTGAACGCTCTAGAAATGGAAATAAGGGGAAGAAGGGAAAAGATAAATATCCATCCTGCAGTAAATGTTGGAAGAAACACCCCAGTACATGTCTAAAGGGAATGGGAGTCTGTTACAAGTGTGGTGAAAAAGGCCACCAAGCTCGTGATTGAAAGTGGAAGAATGATTCGGTCGATGTTTAATGCTACAATTGTAGAGAAAGATGGAATTATATAAATGAATTTCCTAAGAATCAGGGGAACATACCTCTGAAAAGGCCAAGGGATCAAGGCCAAGCTTATGTTATCACTACTGCTGAGGTTGACGCTCCGAAAGACGCAGTGACATGTAATTTAATGGTTTCCTCAAGTTTAAAAAATTCATTATTTTATTCTGGATCATCACACTATTTCAAATATTCCCAGTTTGATATGAAAATTAGATATTTATCATTTTATTTAACAAGGGAGTCTCCGGTCAAAAATCCTAAGGGAAGTATCACTGCAACAATGTTTTGTGAATCAGTCCCCATTAGGGAATATAAATGTTCTTTATCTGTTGATCTCAACGTCATACCCTTGAATGAATTTTGATATAATCCTTGGTATAGATTTCATATTGGACCATGATGCAAAAATATATTGTAAGAAGAAGGAAAATACTATTTTTGATGACGATAATAAAGAACACCTTATCTTTAAAGAAGAATCATCATGACCTAATTCTTATCTAGATCCACCCCCAGTAGCTCAACTCAATTTAATTATTGGGGAGGAAGAGAATGAAATAACTATGGGTGAGGAAAGTAATGCTCAAATAAAGGATGTACCTACTGTGAAAAAATATGTTGATGTGTTTCCAGAAGATTTACATGGATATCCTCAAGTACGAGAACTTGAGTTTTCCATTGATTTAATTCCTGGATCAAGGCCCATATCAATGACCCCTTGTAGAATGGTCATTTTAAAATTAGTGGATATAAATAATCAACTAGAAGAATTGAGTAATAAGAGATTTATTAACCCTAGTGTTTCTCCATGGGGAGCCCATGTTCTTTTTGTTAAGAAGAAAGATGGATCTATGAGGTTGTGCATTGACTACAGGTAAATCAATGCTATAACAATAAACAACAAGTATCCCCTACCTCACATTGACGATTTATTCAACCAACTTCATGGAGCTTAATAGTTTTCAAAGATCTTCCTTCGATATGGATATCATCAGTTGTGTGTGAAGATGGAAGACATTCAAAAAACAACATTTCGAACCAGGTATGGGCATTACGAGTTTACAGTAATTCCTTTTGGATTGACTAATGCACCCTCTATCTTCATGTATATAATGAATAGGGTTTTCAAGGAATATCTTGATGACTTTTTAGTGGTATATATTGATGATATCTTGGTATACTCAGAAATCAACAAAGATCATGAAAATCACTTGGGTATTATTCTAATGACTCTTAGAAGACATGAATTATATGAGAAGTTTGGAAAGTGTGAATTCTGGCTTCAAGAGATTTCATATCTTGTCCATATTGTCACTAAGGATGGAATATCTATTGATCCTTCTAAGACCAAGGCAATCCAAGAATGGCCATCACCAACGAGTATAACTGAGTTATGTAGATTTATTGGTTTAGCAGGTTATTATCGACGTTTTGTCCAAAATTTTACATAGTTGGATAACCCATTAACAAATCTTACATGAAAAGGGGTTAAATTTGTTTTTGAAAAAAGAGTGTGAAGAATGTTTTGAATAATTGGAGAGAATATTAGTCAATGCTCCTATATTGAATCTACCATCGGGGAATGATGGGATTGTTATTTATAGTGATTAATCGAAAAATGGACTTAGTTATGTCTTTATGCAAACTGATAGAGTTATTTCCTATGCATCACAAAAGCTAAAAATTATTGAGAAAAATTATCCTACTCATGATCTTGAGTTAGTAGCTGTAATATTTTCCTTGAAGATATGGAGACATTATCTCTATGGTGAAAAATTTGAGATATATACTGACCATAAGAGTTTGATGTATATTCTCTCACAGAAAGAACTCAACATTAGGCAAAGACGATGGCTTGAACTACTCAAGGATTATGATTGCATGATACAATACCACCTGATGAAGGAATATAAGGTGGTAGATGCTTTGAGCAGAAAAGATCATGGAGTTTTGAACAAGATGAGAGTTGAAAAGGATCCTATATACATGGATTTAGTAAAGATGGATATGGGAGTCACCATATAAGGTGAAACATCAATTCTTTTTCAAATGGTTGCCAAACTATAATTACTAAAAAGGATAATGAGTTCTCAGACTGGTGCTGAAGTGTTTTAAAAGAAGACAAAAGTTGTGAATGATGGGTGATTGAGTGACTTTGGGTGTGAAGAGGAATTTTGAAATTTGGGAAGAGAATTTGTGTTCCCGATATACATGATCTAAAAATTGAATTGTTGGACGATTCTCATAGCTCTAATTTCTCTATACACCCTGGTAGCACCAAAATGTATAAGGATTTGAGGGAACATTTTTGGTGGGACAACATGAAGAGAGAGATTGCTGATTTTATGTCAAGATGTATGGTTTTTCAACAAGTGAAAGCTGGAAGGAAACAACCAGGAGGAGTATTGCAACCTATACCCATTCCTGAGTGGAAATGGGATAATATTTCGATGGGCTTTTTCATGGGACTACCAAATACTCCTAGAAGGAATGATTCAATATGGATAATTGTTGATCTTCTTACCATGTCAGCACATTTTATTGATATAAGAGAAGATTTACCACTTGAATGTTTAGCAATATTATATATTAATGAAGTTGTAAGACATCATGGATTACCCCTATTGATTGATTCTGATCGTGATACCCATTATACATCAATATTATGGAAAAGTATTCAGAAAGCCCTAGATACTGAACTTCTTTTGAGCACTGCCTACCACCCCCAAAACTGATGGACAATCAGAACGGACTATTCAAACCTTAGAACACATGTTGAGATCATTCTAACATGACATTCAAGGTATGTGGGATCAATATTGACCTATGGTATAATTTTCATATAACAATAGCTTCCATTAAATTATTCAGATGGCACCATATGAAGTGTTATACAGAAAGAGATTTCACAAACCAACCTGTTGGGATGATGTTGGTGAAAGAAAAATCGTATTCCCAGAACTTGTGGAGGAAACGACGGAAAGGTAAAGGTAATCCAAAACCACATCATGGCATCTCAAAGTAGGTAGAAGATCTATGCTAACAATCGAAGGAAGGATTTCGAATTTCAGGTAGGAGATCATGTTTTCTTGAAGGTAAATCCATGGAAGGGTGTTATACATTTCTGTAAGAATGGTAAATTGAGTCTCAGGTACATCAGACCTTTTGAAATTCTAGAATGAATTGGGGTTGTAGCTTACCATTTGGAAATGTCACCAAGTCTCTCAAAATTTCATGATGTGTTCCACGTATCACTGTTGAGAAAATGCATGCCCGACCCAACACATGTACTCACATTTGAGGAATTAGAACTAGAACCCGATCTGTTTTATTATGAAGATCCTATCAAGGTTATTGATACAAGAGAACACGTGTTGAGAAAATAGATGACTCATCTGGTAAAAGTTATATAGAGAAACCATACGATGGAAAAAGCAATGTGGGACCTCAAGGAACATATGATGAAGAACCACTCGTTTCTTTTTACGCAACAATACTGTAGAAAATTATAGGACAAAATAATTTGAAGGATGGGAGAATGTAACACCACAATCTTCTATGGTACACTTCTCATTTAAATAATACAATAGCGTGTGTTGTACGCAACATCGGGTTCTAACACACCACAACCAATTAAGCTAGCCGTTGTGAATAGTGATACCCACTTTTTGAAATTTTATAAATATTTATCTTTCAAAATGGACTTAAATTTTGGATTCAGAATATTGAAATTAGCTTAGGGTGAATTTTTGGTATTTTTTTGAAAACTTTCAATTTTTGATGAATAATGAAAACACTGAGTTGTAGTTTAAAACTGAATTTTTATTTAAATAATTATTTATTTTATTTCAATTTATTTTATGTCAAAATAGGCACATAATACCTATATATGTTCAATTTAATTCATTGGAGTCAGTTTAAAATAATTTTAGATATATAAAAATTTTATGGAACTTTTTACCGTCTTTTACCCACCTCCTTGGAGCATTTGAAAATTTACATAAAACTTAATTTTACCGCTTCCGTGAGATAAATTTTAAAAATCTGAGAGACATATTTGATATCACCAAGTAAAATGTGGTTCAATAAGATGAAAATAATTTTTAGTGAATAGTAATTTTTTACTTTTGTTTACCACGGTTAAAAGTAAATAGGGTAATTATGGGTAAAAATGATATTATTCTTACCCTAACACATGTACGAATTATATTGGATAAGTTTAATTCGACAAACCTTAGGAATAAAATATTATCTTTTAGGTCCACTTGGATTAGATTAGGACTATTATTATTTAATTTAAAGAATAGTCAAAAATGTAAAAATCAAAGTGTAATAACTAAAACATTTTCAATATAGGGTTAAACATAAGATATATTCGACTATAAATATTCATTAGAAACTTATGATGATTTCATAAATAATGGTATTTTATTTTTATTTTTTCACATTAAATAATTTAATTTATTTATGACACAATGATGATGCATTAATTACCTAATTAATGAATTATAAAAATAATTGATGTTATAAATATCTAAATAAATGTAATTTGAAACTTTTTATGCATTAAGGTAATTTTCTAGGTTAATATGACATATTAGGGTTGGTTAGATGATTTTTTTCGAAGTAATAATGGTATTATGAATTTATCAAAAACAAAATACCAAATAGTGTCACAATTGAGATAAAAGAGTTTTTAAATAAAATATTATATTGTTACATGATATTTTATTCCTAAAAATCTATGGTTTAGCCAAATAACTTATGTAACGATTGGTTTATTGTTGATGAACACTTGAGGTTTTCTTGGAAGTATATAGTAAGTTTATTAATCATATAATATAAAAATACAAATAGACATGGTAAATGTCAAACTATTTAACTAAGAGTTAAATCTATAAGATAAGGTTAATATAGTAACCCAATCCTTTAAAAAAACAATTGGTTGAGTGTGTTTTGAACCATCCCCACCTTATAATTTAAATAATCCATTTTGGAGATATTAGACACCGAAAATGATTTTATTATAAAATAATATTTTTCGCTTTTCCTAAGGTGCCACTCACCCCTCTTATAATACGACACTCCCCGTTCTGTCTATTTCACACCTTGAATGCCTTTGGTCTCAGCCAAACTCTACCAAATACCCTCTAAACTATCCTCCCTTCATCTTTGAGGCCTTACTTTAGTCATAATTCCTACTTAAGGAGCTCTTTTGATCAAATTAAAAGGAAGAACCCGAAGAAGAGGAAAATATTGCATCACCTCTATCATGTTACTTTCTTCTTACACTTCCTCTTTCTTTGTTGTTTCCATTGTAAAATAAGAACTCCAGTATTTTCTATATACATTGATGTTATTATAAATATGGTACAACCATATTCATTATTCTATCCATCATTTGAATGACATGTCACCATACGCGCGTATGTACGGCTTGCCGTCTCCACGTTGTGGTGTAACTGTCATTCAATATATAATTATTTGGATGGGTATAGTAATATTGTGTAATTGATGTAAAAAATAAATATATCATGATAATGATTCTGTATATATGATATACCATCAAATTATATATTATTTTAATATCAAAATAATGATATTATCGCTCGTGCGTACGTACAGATCATTATCTCCACGAACGCGATGAGATCCATTCCCCATCTTATCCATTCAAGTCTAATTTTCATTTGATTATTAAAAATAATTATTAAATACTTGATATCATTCTTGATATGAATAATATACACCTCATCCATAACAAATATGACTTACTTAACAAAGAATATAAAGGAAAATTAATCCGTTAACACCCGAAAAGACTATAATACTCATATATTGTTAACAAAGAAATGTTAAAAGATAATATATGATATCATATTAATATGATTATTGTTTAATTTAATAAAAATTATTTCACCATTATATTAGAGGTTAACCTACCCTCAACAAAGAAAAATTACAATGTAAGGATTAATTTCACAATCTCTTTATTATCCGAGGTTGTTTTTACATAAGTATATAATGGAACCTCTTTATCATCCACATCCATTTTTATTAAAAATGTATTCCAAAACATTTTTAATATTTACTAGACTATGGGTTAAAGTCATTTATATCCTTGTTTGAATTTTTATAAAATGGTTTGAAAGGAATCTTTCTGTCGATTTCCAAACAAGGTACCTTATGACCTTTTCGAAAAAATTAAGGTAAGAATGTTTTTTAACTTATATGGCGGGTGCATCTATTTTCCACTGTTATAACACCATCGAAGCTTCCCTTAAAAGGTTATAAGAATATTTTTAAAATAAATGTTTTCTTTATAATTATGTGAATCTTAAATGATTTCAAAATAAAAAGAGATATTTCTCTAAAAAATTGTTTTCATTTTATCTATGTCAACATCCTTTGAGGGATTTTAAGCTTATTTGAATTTGTTTTGTTATGATACAAATCTTCCATATTTTATTGAAGGTTGTGTGATATGTTTTACTATTGATGTTTTATTTTTATACCATTAATGGTTTACGGATAAAGTATTGAATTTCGCATGCAATGTTTTATATGAATGTTTATGTTATGTTTAAACCTTTTCATATGTGGAATGCATTGGACTTAGTATGTGATGGGTGGAGCCTACTATAGAACCTAGATGTATCGGTAGGTATCATTAGACAAACTCGTGTCTTGGCACAAGGACTTGACAAAATATTATTTGTAGTCTTGGCACAAGGGCTTGACTATGTGGTTATAAAAGTCTGGCATTATGCATTCCATCATTATGAAAGTGGCTATTGATACTCCATGTGATTATTTGACTAGTAAAACAACCATGTGAGTAAGTAAATGGAATTATTTTGATTTATATTTTCTATATTATGATGAAGTTTTGTTTAAAAGGCTTTTGTTTTACTTTTATACATTTCCATAAATGTTTATGCTTATTTATGAAAGATTCTTCAATATTCTTATCCTTACTAAGCATCTGAGATTACCCCTTTCTACGTTTTATTTTTCCTAGGATGCAAAGAAGTATATTATGACTGAACTACAAGGATAGTCTATGGGATCTTAGTGTTGTCTATGGAAACAATGTTGTTTTAGTTTTCCATTTTATGATATAATGTAAACCTTATGAATGTATCTGGTACTTCCAAGGCTACTAAACTAATCGGTGTTTCGAGACTTGATCTTTTTTATCATGCCAATGATATGTAATAATGCAATGACTCTGGTCTTCTGGGGTCGGGGCGTTATAATCTTCATCATGATTCACATCTATAATCACATCCTTAATATGATCTTATTCATTGTTGAAACTTGTAATCATATCTGACGATCTATAACATGATTTTCTATATCATCCCCTAGTAACATTCTGTTTTCCCCAAGTTAATTCCAACACTTGTAAATTTGATCTATTCTATGATATATCAAATGTTTTTTAGCTCTTATTGAATGATTAGTTTTGAATAAAAACAACTTAAACATGGAAATGGATTTGAGAAGGCTCGCATCTATGATCTTTTTCAAACTTGATGAAATATTTCACTCAATCTTCGTTCTATTTTTTCATACAATCGGCATGCATAAATTATTTTTTCATAGCCATATTATTTGATTCACTTATATTAATATTTAAAAAAATAAAATCAAAAAATATTTTTAACTATGGTCATCATTCAAAAATATATCCCTCTTAAAAGATACAAAGGATGTGAAACAATCCATTACAGATAGGAACCTATAAAATATGGGAATAATCTAAAAGTACACTAGGTGACCACAACCTACTAAATCTAAGATATAAAATTTTTATTATATCGAAAAAATCAAATTTGAAATAAAAAATAAAAATAAACATTTTCTTTAATGTTTTACCAAATAATTATGTGACCTTTAAATGATTACAAAATAGAATGAGATATTTATCTAAAAAAGTTTTTTATTTCATTTATGCCAACATCCATTGAGGTATTTTAAGCTTATTTGATGTTGGTTTATTATGGTACAAAACTTCCATATTGTATTGAATGTTTTGTGATATGATTGACTGTGGATGTGTTATTTTTATACCATTAGTGGTTTATGGATAAAGTATTGACATTTCGTATGCTATTTTTATACAAATGTTTATGTTATGTTTAAACATTTTCATATGCGGAATGCATTGGAATTAGTATGTGATGGGTGGGGCCCTCTATAGCTCCTAGATGCAGCAGTAGGTATCATTAGACAAACTTGTGTCTTGGCACAAGGACTTGACAAAATATTATTTTTAGTCTTGGCACAAGGCCTTGACTTTGTGGGTATGAAATTCTGACATTATGCATTCCATCATTATGAAAGTGGATATTGATATTGCATGTGATTATTCAATTCATAGAATATCCATGTGAGTAAGTAAATGGAATTATTTTTATTTATATTTTTCCCTATTATGATGATTTTTATGTTGAAAAGGCTTTAGTTTTAGTTTTATACATTTCCTTAAATGTTTATTCTCATTTATTAAAGCTCCTCCTATATTGTTATCCTTACTGAGCATCTGAGCTCACCCCTTTCTATGTTTTCTTTTTCCTAGGATGCAAAGAAGTATATTATAACTGAACTACAAGGATATTCTATGGGATCTAAGTGTTGTATATGGAAACAATGTTTTTGTAGTTTTCCATTTTATGATATAATGTAAACCTTATAAATGTATCTGGTACTTCCAAGGTTACTAAACTAATTGGTGTTTCGAGACTTGATATTTTTTATCATGCCAATGATATGTAATAATGCACTGACTCTGGACTTCTGAGGTCGGGGCGTTATAATCTTCATCATCATTCACATCTATAATCACATCCTTAATATGATATTCTTCATTGTTGACACTTGTAATAATATCCGACGATCTATAACATGCATGTTTATATCATCCCCTAGTAACATTCTATTTTCCCCATGTTAATCCTATATTTGTAAATTTGATATATTCTATGATAGATCACATGTTTTTCAACTCTTATGGAATGATTAGTTTGAATAAAAACAACGTAAACATAGAAAAAGGATTTGAGAAGGCACACATGCATGATCTTTTTCAAACTTGATGAAATATTTCACTCAATCTTCTTTCTATTTTCTCATACAATGGGCATGCATACATTATTTTTTCATAGCCATCTAATTTGTTTCACTTATATTAATATTTGAAAAAATAAAAACAAAAAATATTTTTAACTATGGTCATCATTCAACAATATTTCCCTCTTAAAAGATACAAAGGATGTGAAATAATCCACAATAGACAGGAACCTATAAAATATAGGAACAATCTAAAAGTACCCTAGGTCACCACAACCTACTAAATCTAAGATATCAAATTTGTATTATATCGAAGAAAATAAACTTTGAAATACATCAAAAAAAATAAACATTTTCTATAATGTTTTACCAAATAATTATGTGTCCTTTAAATGATTACAAAATAGAATGATATATTTATCTAAAAAAGGTTTTGATTTCATCTATGCAAACATCCATTGAGGGATTTTAAGATTATTTGAAGTTGATTTATTATGATACAAATCTTCCATATTTTATTGAAGGTTTTGTGATATGTTTGACTGTGGATGTGTTATTCTTATACCATTAATGGTTTATGGATAAATTATTGACATTTGGTATGATATTTTTTATAAGAATGTTTATGTTATGTTTAAACCTTTTCATATGTGGAATTAATTGGACTTAGTATGTGATGGGTGGAGCCCGTTATAGCTCCTAGATGCATCGATAGGTATCATTAGACAAACTCGTGTCTTGGCACAAGGACTTGACAAAATATTATTTTTAGTCTTGGCACAAGGCCTTGAATATGTGGTTGTGAAAGTCAGACATTATTCATTCCATCATTTTAAAAGTGGACATTGATATTGCATGTGATTATTCAACTAGTAGAATATCCATGTGAGTAAGTAAATGGAATTATTATGATATATATTTTCCCTATTATGATAAATTTTATGTAGAAAAGGATTTTGTTTTAGTTTTATACATTTCCTTAAATGTTTATTCTTATTTATGAAAGTTTGTGCTATATTGTTATCCTTACTGAGCATCTGAGCTCACCCCTTTCTATGTTTTATTTTTCCTAGGATGCAAACAAGTATAATATGAATATACTAAAAGGATAGTATATGGGATCTTAGTGTTGTCTATGGAAACAATTTTGTTGTAGTTTTCCATTTTATGATGTAATGTAATCCTTATTAATGTATCTGGAACTTACAAGGCTACTAAACTAATCAGTGTTTCGAGACTTGATCTTTTTTATCATGCCGATGATATATAATAATGCACTAAATCTGGGCTTCTGGGGTCGGGGCGTTATAATCATCATCATCATTCACATCTGTAATCACATCCTTAATATGATCTTCTTCAGTTTTGACACTTGTAATCATATACGACGATCTATAATATGCATTTATATATCATCCCTTAGTAACATTCTCTTTCCCCCATGTTAATTCCAACATTTGTAAATTTGATCTATTCTATGATAGATCACATGTTTTTCAACTCTTATGGAATGATTAGTTTTGAATAAAAACAACGTAAACATGGAAAAAGGATTTGAGAAGGCTCACATGCATGATCCTTTTCAAACATGATGAAAACATTCACTCAATCTTCTTTCTATTTTGTTACATAATCATCATGAATACATTATTTTTTCATAGACATATTATTTTATTCACTTATATTAATATTTAAGAAAATAAAGACAAAAAATATTTTTAACTATGGTCATCATTCAACAATATATCCCTCTCAAAATATACAAAGGATGTGAAACAATCCATAACAGACAGGAACCTATAAAATACAGGAACGATCTAAAAGTACACTAGGTCACCACAACCTTCTAAATCTATGATATCAAATTTGTATTATATCGAAAAAATCAACTTTGAAATACATCATAGATATAAACATTTTCGATAATGTTTTACCAAATAAGATGTAACACAAAGAAGTGTGTCAAAAATATTTTTCTTTGATTTTCATTGTATGAAAACAATCACTCATATTTGTATTTCATCATTCAATACAATCCATTCAAACATTTATCATTTGAGAAGTTTTATCTAATTAATTATTACATTTTTTTGAAAACACTTTGAAATCACCTGTTCCTTTATTCCTTCCTTAAAAATCATTCACAATCCTCTTTACAAATATCTGAAAAGAAAACCATACAAATAAGGAATAAAGAACACTTTAAAGCACCACTATGTAAATTTTTAAAACATAGGGAAAATGATAAGAAAATATGTGGCAAAAAATAACATAAATAGAAGGGGATTATTGTAAACAGGGAGATAAATACTTCAAATGACACACAAAGGGATTCTAGTGTCATGAGAATCCTTAATAGGCTTTATTAATAAAAGGACTTGAACTGGAGAAAAAGAAACTAGGTTTTTAAAACTAAAACTTTCCATGCCACCAAAACATTCATCAAACTACACCAAGATAGTGTCCCTATAATGAAATATTGCATGGAATCGAGGATGGTGTTATCCCTAGAATTCTTTTATCCATGGGATAAATAAAGATAATTTATCTGGGATACCTTCACCCATGAGATCATATAAAAATAGCGTACTAGCATAAGGGCCTCATATTAATTTGAGTATAACTATCTTAGAGTTGCTAGAAAATGATTCCTGATTCATTCCACTGTCACACTAGGGTTTTCCCACATAAGACTCTCATAATATCTAACTAATAATCACATTATGAGTCAAATAGAGGTGACCATAGTCAACAAACTACATGCATCACATGAAAAGAATTTAAAATGTATCTGGCCTCAGATTCTACCTTTATAAAATGTATCCCCATATACAACAAACCTAAACAACATATACAATTAATCAACAATAAACATCCCCAAATAGGATCACAAGCTACAATGATCATACAAGAATCAAAGGGTCTCAAGAGGGTATCCCACATTATTTGAAAACTCATTTTTCAAAAAGTATCAAATGGGCCTTCATTTCAAATCATGATTGGAATTCAAATCCATTGAAACATTTATAAAATCCATCTCACTCTACTCTTGAGACTTATTTTAAAAAAAACTTTTGAAACTCAAATGGGAATTCACACTACCCTTCAAGTTGCTATTTAAAGAAACATTTATAGACACAAATAAGATTCAAATTCCAATCCATAAGGGAAAACAAATCCTTTTGAAATAATCCATATCATTTAGAAATAATAAAATATTTAAACACCCCAAACCATTGATATACAAATTAACCAAGGATAAGAAATTGGTTTTAAATATAGATCACAAAGGTTAACTCCCCACTTAAATAATAAAACTACATTATTTGACATTTTAAACACATTGAAATTACCCAAACACCTTTTTGAAATCCAATTAACTCAAGAATAATTTTTAAAACATCAAGTCGGTGATTACCAATGATTTAAAAATAAAAATAATTATTTAATCATAACATTTTATTTTTAGAAAATCATGAAATGTTTTTTGAGTTCAAGGAATTTTATTTATTTATTGAAATAAAAAGTAAAAATATTTTTCCTTTTAAGAATTCAGAATTTATAAGTCCTTGGAATTGAAATGAAAACCACATAAAACTTGATTTACTATTTCAATAACCCAGAAAAACATTTAATGTTATTACTTGATATACAAGACATGGAGTTAAACATGAAAAAAACCATGGTTCTCAAATTCAATGGAAAAAACATGGGGTAACCTATCACAAATCAATGGGCAATGGTCCATAAATTAAAATATTGTATGAATGGAGCTCAAAAAACTATTCAAATTCCCTAGACATAATGATATCAGAAGAAAAATGGTCAACCTATACCTTTTGTTTCATTAACAAAGGTAAAACGATTGCAAGGTAGTGAGGATACACTAGGGAGTGACGGTTGCGAAAGTGGTGGCAGTGGGAGAACTAGAGAGATAGGAGGCGGCAAGAGGGGAATAAATGAGAGAGGTGAGTAGAGAAAGATGGGTATAGAGGTGATGGTGAGAAGAGGAGGGTAGAATGGTGTTGGAGACTAGGACTGCTAAATTAGAATTAACAAGTAGGGAATCTAGAGAGGCGACAGCCAGAGCGGTGGCGCGAGAGATGAGCGGTTCCACGAATGCATTAATGTGTGTGAGAGAGAAGCTAACTATTTCGGTTCATTTATAAAATTGACTAACTATATTATCAGTGTTACTTAAAAAGTGTTTATAAATATATGTTTTATCAATGATAAAATAAAAAGTACTAATAAAAGATACTTTTATCAGTGCTAAAAAGTGGTGAAAATGGTGTCTTTATCAGCGCTAAAAATACAATGATGACAAAGACACCGTCTATCATTCTTTTTTGGAATCGATAAATGTGTATCGTTATCAGTGCTAAAAAAAGTGATCATAAAGATATAATGTTAATAAATTATTTATATTTTTATATATTTTTATAAAATTTTATATTTGATAAATATATATGTATTTATTTATAATTACAACTATAAATAAATAAATATTTATTATATATATATTTATATATTTATATATTGAATAAATATATTTATATATTTATATATATTTACATACTTATAAATTGTGTGTGTTTAATGTAATTGTACCCCAAGCACATAATATATATTAAAAAAATTAGATGGTAGACCGTGACACATACATGACGCATGCAGAAGGTGACAAAGATATGACACAAGTAGGAGGTGATGCAGGCATGAAGCTGGAAAATCATGACATAGAC
This sequence comes from Viscum album, assembly GCA_963277665.1. Taxonomy (NCBI): domain Eukaryota; kingdom Viridiplantae; phylum Streptophyta; class Magnoliopsida; order Santalales; family Viscaceae; genus Viscum; species Viscum album. Next base: position 513,039,463 of record OY728133.1, on the reverse strand, counting down.
ATGGTGGAGGCGTGACACTGCACTAGGCCTTCGAGCCAGATTGTGGGACTTTGGGCCCTGTAATGGGATTCCTGTTCACTAGGCCTTCTGGCCGTGTACTGAATATATAAGGATTCATGTGTGGGCTATCCTTGGGGGGGGCTATGACATGCCTTTCTGGTCTATGTGTTTGTTGTGTATGTGTTTAATATAATTGTACCCCCAATCACCTAATATATATATAATTATAAATATTATAAATAAATAAATATATATATATATATCATTATATATATTATATATATAATTAATTTAATTAATATATATAATTATAAATATATAACATAAATATTTATTATAATTTTATAATTATTTAAAAATATATATTTATATTTATATTTATATCTATAAATTTATATATATTTAATTAAATAATTATAAAATTATAATAAATGTATTTATTATGTTCAAATTTTAGAATATATATAATTATTATATTTATTATATATATATATATAATTATAAATATAATAAATGTATTTATTATAATTATATAATTATTTAGAAATATCTATATTTATTTATAATTATAACCATAAATAAATATTTATTTATTTATAATTAAAATATTATAACAAAGAAATATATAATTATAATTATAATTATATATATATATAAATAATTATATAATTATATTAAATAAGTTTTTTATAATTATAATTTTATAAATATTTATAATTTATTTATTTATTATAATTTTACAATTATTTGATTATATCTATATCTATTTATAATTATAATTATAAATATTAGTTTATATTTCTATATATGTATAAATATAGTTTTGTAATTATATATAATTATAAAATTGTAAGTATAATTAATATATTTATTATAATTTTAATTGTATATATATATATATTATAATTATAAGTATAAATAAATATATTAAAAAATATTTGTATATAATTATATATATATATATAATTAAAATAGATGTATCTAATTTGATAATTATTAAAATATATATATATATAGTCATAATTATAATTATAAAGAAAATATATTTAAAAAGTATTTATATATAATTAAAAGTTCATAATTATAAATATATTAAATATATTTATTATTTAAATATATATATTATAATTTTATAAGTATTTATGAGAACATGATAGATTCATGGGTATAACATGAAAAAATCCTATACGTATTAAAATATATATCATAATCATCACATATATGGATAACATGAATTATAATAATGGTTTTTTGTATACATGAATATTCATGATGCATATATAACATATGCATGCTTTAACAATACAGACACATCAATATATTTACTAACGAAATTCATTGGAGACATATATTTATTTAAATATATAATTATATGAATATATATATATATTTATAATTATAAATATATATTTTAAAAAATATTTATATATAATTAAAAATATATAATTATAAAGATAATTAATATATTAATTATTTAATAAAATTTATTATAATTTTATAATAATTCAAATATATATTTATTTATTTATAATTTTATAAATAATTTTTTAAAAACAATATATATATATATATATATATTTGAATTATTGAAAATTATATATTAATTATAATTTTTTATTTTTTATTTAATTTTTATAAATAATTTTTTTTGTATATAAATTTAATAATTTTATATGAACTAATAACATTTTTTAGTAAAAAAAATTTTTAGTGCTAAGAATAGTTCTAATAAATCTATCATTTATATGATCTAAAAAACATCGTTGTACACCTTTATCAGCACAAATAAAGGCGAGGCCTTTATTAGCACTATTTTATTATCACAAATAAAATTTGGTACTACCCTTATGCAAATCTATAGAAGTGAAAGGACACTATCGAGCTGTCATCTTCAGCGGAGAAACAACATTGCGGAAATAAATTAATGCAACCGCAAAGTGATTTTAAAACATGAAAAGAAAGAGAGAGATAGATAGACAGAGAGAGAGAGATTAATCAGGGTGTTTTAATCCCCTACATATATGACACACACACATATGAATAATGTATTATTGATATTGATATTTATGAAAATTATATTATGTTTCCTATCATATATTTATATATTGATATATATCTTATATAGTAACATATATATTTATTATTTTATAACTTATATTTCAATAGAAAACATATATGTTTTCATAATGGTATTGTGTATATTTATATAAATATATTTCCATTTAATTGGTTTATTTAAATTTTAATAAATATATATAAATAATAAAGCACTGTTACTATTTTTTAAAGTTGGGGCTGAAGTATATTTTTTTATAAAATCAAAGACCACTTTTTATCTAGGTAGAGGGAAACCCATTACATTACCCATCACCCCAAGGCCATGTTGGCCTTAAACATGGATCAAAGGCCCCTTCTAAGATCATGTATGCTTCATCCTTCCTACATCACCACCTTCCCACGTCATGCCTACATTACTACATACACCATAAATCCACCAAGGGGTTTGACAGTATTCTGGCCCCGGTCTTTTGTATATAAGATTACGAGTTTTCCCCCTCAGGCACCACCATAACTACATTAATCTGGGTTATTGTTATTATTATTACTATAAATATTATTATTAGTGTTGTTATTTTTAATATGATTGTTAATATTATTAATAATATTAATTCGGTATTAATATCATTAATATTAGTATTAATATATATTATTAATTTTAGTATAAATATTGTTTAATTTTTTAAAAATTACAATATGTTTTTTGTTCACTACTTACATATTATTTCTATATATATAAAAAAATATATTTTTATTCATTTATAACATAAAATAATTATGTTTTTTTGTCATAAAACACAAACACAGATATATATATATATGAACATTTAACAAATTTTTAATTTATGAAATAATTTGAAAACACAATGATATACAAATATATAAAGTATTAAATTTCTAACCTTTTATTCATGTACAGTAGAATATTTTGTTCCTATTTTAATTATTATATTTCTAATGGTTTTCATTACTACTCTTACTCTTTTATTGTGAAAAAAGTGTATTGTTTATTTATTAAAGAAAATTTGAATTTACAATTTCAAAATAGAGTAACTTATATTTTTTTACTATTAGTTTCTACAGGTGATAATGAATTGTAGTTGGATTACTACATAGGGAAGAACTTGTAAATATATATAAGTGGTTAATAATTACTTGGAATTTTCTAAATAGAGTGTTCCAAATATAGTCTTATTTTACTATCCTTGTATGAAGTGTTTAAATCTGACAATAAGGAGAAATAATGAAATTAAATATCATTTTATTTTCAATGGTTTTAATCCAAGTTAAGGTCCTTGGATATTTCATTTTGAAATAGAATAGAATTTAAGATTCAATTATGATGTAGATTTTCAAAAAGATAATTGTAGTCAAATTAAAGAAATGATTCGTGATATTGAAGTTGAAGCAGTTGAACAACACTGATGATTGATTTCCTATAAGGTGATTCTAAAATACCTATGTATCTATCATGTAGTAAATTTACGGTTTTATCAGTAGTTTTGAGCATAGTTAACATGAAATATAAAAATTAATGGTGTGACAAGATTATTATATAGTTTCAAGAGATGTTGGATGAAATAATTCAAGAACAAAATAATCTACAATATTCATATTATAATGTATAAAATATTATGTTTTATGAGATTGGTGTATAAGAATGTACATTCATGCTCCAATGAACATGTGTTGTATAGAATGGAATATGAAGGTTCGTTAGAGTATCTTAAATGAAAGAGATCATGATTTAACTAAAAAGAAAAATCATTGGTTCATTTTTCTATTATTCGTAGCACCAAAACTCATACATAGGAAATTTGGTATCATCCAATAATTTCATGTGTAATTTTTATTTCAAATTAAAATGAAGAAAAAAATTTAGGATGACATGTAGATGAATGAGTATCTGATGGAAAATAACATCCCCTTGTTGATTCCCCATAATGAAAAAAAATTGAAAGGGAATTTCCTATACTCAGAAATGAATGTTGAAATATCATAGTTAGAGTATTCACAAATAAAATGAATATATATTATAAAATTTGTGGACAACATAGTCTATGACCTATTTTGTTGGTAATTAAAAACTTCTCCCAAGAAATTTGAAAAAATCGGAAATATATCATGTTTGGTTTAATGATTTCATGAGAAAAACAACATAGAAATTGTATTTATGTTTAGTTTTCACCATTAATAGATATTGGAAACTCTTTTTTAAGGACGGTATAAAATTATTTAATGCCTATAAAAAGAAATATTTGAAACTGAATGCAATGACTATGTTCATTGTAAATTAAATCCATTCATAGAGAAATTTGTTTCTATATACTGTTAAGGTGTATAAGTCCTATCTAGTTTTTGAAGAAAGGAATTCATGATATTGACCATTACATAGGAGAAAAATAAAGTACATGGGATATCAAAGGGTTTTCTTGTATAGATCGTTCTTATCAAAGATTACAAAAAAATAATTACCTCCAAAAAATTTATATTTATCCAAATCCTTTGTCATCCAGTTAGTATTTTAAGGAGAAAAAAATTGATTTTATATTATGAGAGATACAGAGATATGATAATGAGAGAATTATATTAATGAAGTGGTCAATATTGTTTAGCATAAATAATGGAGATATCATGTGGTCATACATAACATTGATTTGATGCATGTTGATATGAATATCTATGATTGTTTAATTAGAAACTTTTATGATATTAATGGTAAGGCTAAGGATGGTTTGAATGAAATATTAGACTTCCTATCAATGAGAATACATTAAAAGTTTTCTAAAACACTTAAATGGAAATTAATATATTTTAATCTATATTTTCATACATAATTTTGGAGGAATAAAATTATCATTTTTAGTTCCTATTTGGTATCAAGGTAGATCAGTGTTATTCATATAATAATTTATTATTATTATAAGTTTTAATGTTTATAGGAATCAAATTTCCTGGTTTTCATGTTATGATGCATCAATTTTTATCGGTTTCATTACATAAAATACGACCCATCCATATCATATTGAAAATCAACAAGATATGTTGTTTTTTTTTATTCCATTATTATTAATGTGATGAGTCCAAATTAATTAGTACATTTAGATAATCAAGAAATTGATATACTTTATCAACTGGTAATGTACTTTCCACCATCTTTTTTTGTTACCAAGTTACAATAAATAGGATATTTGGTGTGAGAAATAAAGCAACATGGATATGTATACTTATATAGGATATATCCTTTTAAATGTTATATGAAGACATTAAAGGGTTATGTCAAGAATTCACAAGGACCATAATCCTCTATAATTGAAAACTATATATTTAAGAAGGCGATGATGTTATATATTGAATAATTGTATAATGTAAAGCATATTGATATTCCTATATCTCACTATGAGAGGGTCAGTATTGGGGGTACGAGATATGTTGATTAAAAACAAAGTCACTAACAGGGTATAAAATATTACATGCACATTTATACATCTTTTATAAGACAAATTAGAAATATAAATATATAAAACTACTTATTAATGAGTTAAAAAAATTTATTCATAGAATTAAGATACGTGGCCACTGAATGAGTAAAAAAATGCCTCTTTGTTTATTGAGATCATGACTAGTGATTCAAACACATCAGAAACATTTAAAAGTTTATTTGTTACCTATGTTTAAATTTGATAATATGGTCTGGGTATAAAATTAATGGGGTACATTTTATACCAAAGACCTTAACAAAATATGTTTTGTTCAAAACAGTGGTGTAATGGTCTTCAATGAAGAAATTAAATTTTCATGTGGAGACCCCTTTATCTACATTAAGTCCTTATTATACATTTATTAAAGATATATGGGTGTTTGATCACATAAAATTTTGAGTTACTATGTCCAAGTGAAAATGGTGTTTTAGTAATACTAATGTTAAAACTGATCAATTCAAAATGAAACTAGTATATTTGAATAAAATAGGATACATAGGTGACTATTTAATCATGAAAAACACAATTTTTTCCTGTGTTTTTGATCTATCAAATTATAGATGGTCTATTGTTTTACTTTAAAAAAATATTATTTTCTTGTTATAAGGTTAATAGGGTAGGTGAATTATTTGAGATCCCTATACCAATGAAAATGTTTTCAGAGGACACCGATTACTACGATGTATACATGATACATCTTATATGGAATGTTTATGAAAAGGGATATGGGAAAACAATCCTTTAGTAATATGTAAATAGTATATGTTCTATAAATTTATTTCTTGTTTGAATTTTCAAATTTTGAATAAAGTGTTATATATTTTTTAATTCTATTTGATTCAATTAGTTCGACAAATATTATAAATTGTATGTTTAATACCCAAAAAATACATTATATATTGATATTTATTCTGTTATGGTATTTATATCTTTTTTATAACTCTAATGTTCTATTTTATTATGTTTATATATTTTTAGGTCTCATAAATATTTTTCAAATTTATATTATCATTTATATTATCTATTTTAAGGAATATGATAACAAAAATGTTTAGTTTAGTTTTTCCTATACCATTTTATATTTTTATTCAATTTTATAGGACAATATTTAGATTTATACCATTTAATAATAATTTTTTGTTAATTTTATATTCTATAAAATTTCTAATAATTTTGTGGAGTTGTATTAATCTTTGGTACATTTTTTAAACTCTGTTATTTATGGGTTTTGAAATTCAGATGGTTTTTTTCATGGTGACGGGAATTTTTTGAGAATTGGGACCTGTATCATAATTCTAAGGGTCGATACATCCCGATGAGATGTTATTGGATTTGAATAGAGGCTTGAGACGAATTTAGGCTACTCATGTAGACATTGAAGTCGAGTCATGGTGACCTTAATACTGAATTTAAATAGATGTAACAGGTTGTTACATGATAACCATATCATATTTTGATAGCCTTCCATGAGGATTTCCGTAATTGGATTGATTCACTATGATAACCATATCATATTTTGATAGCCTTCATTGAGATAAGTGTTGTATAGATGATACAAGGCTTGTACAATCTTAGGTGTTAACCAAGCTAATGGATGAAATCCATGTATGTGGTAGGTGGTCCTTTAAATATCTACCTAAGATTAAGAATTATTTATGTTACATGTGATATATTGTCTCACCAATTTTGTGTGATTGGAATTTAATTAAAAAAATTAATTATTTCTCATTAACTTCTATAAGGTGATCGAAAGTCTCTTATCCCATTATGGAACATGAAAACTTGTTTAGTGCCTAAACCACAGATGGACGAGGAATAAATCCTAAATATATTCCATATAATATGTGGAACCCATAGTGGTATATAATAATAGAATAAATATATTTACCGTTATTATAGTTGGACTTTAACCCCTCCTTAGACATGAAAGTTTTTTATTTGGTGTGATTGGACAAAGTAGGCCATGTTGGGACTAAGAGAGACCATATAACCTACGGTAAAGTTGATTAGAGAGTTTATTGAGTATTCCTCTCCCACTAATATGTGGGAACCAAAGTGGGTATACCGTAGGTTGGAAATTTTGTAGATTGGATGTGAGCGGAATGGTCTACGATGACTTAATAAGTGAGATGGGAATTATGATATCTATCTAGAGTGAGGACTAAGTGGTTTTTCATAAGAGTCTGGTGAGGCTTTAGTAAAATCATAGCATTATTGAGGTATGGTATCCCTATAAGTTATATGTAACACCACAATATTCCACGGTATGTTTCCCTTTGAATAATGCAATAGCTTGCATTGTACGGAACTTTGAGATTCTAACACACCGTGACCAATCAAAATAGTTGTTATGAATAGTAATATGCACTTTTTTAAATTTTATAAATTTTATCTTTCAAAATAGACTTAATTTTTTGATTCGGAATATCGAATTTATCCTAGGGTGAAATTTTGGTATTTTTCTGAAAACTTTCAATTTTTGAGGAATAGTGAAAATTACTAAATTTTAATTAAAAAATTTTTTTTAATAAAAATAATTAATAGTGATAAATTATATATTTTAATGGTTTTAAACTATATTTAGAATTTATTTTTACCATTTAATACAATTTTGTTCATTGGACATAATTTCACATCTAAACCAGATATAAACAAGTGTCAATTTTTTGATAGTTATTATTTCTTAAAAACACGATTTTCGTTTTTACAACAGGAATTAATTTTAAATTAATTTCTTCCACTTTTGTGTTTTGAATTTGAAAAAATGGATTCCATATTTGGAATCAGGATTTCTAAATTTTATAAATATGTAACTTTTATTTTTAGACATTTTGAATAATTATGTCGGTAAATATTTTATTTACCATGGTTAAAGGGTAAATCCGGTAAATAAGGGTAAAAAATAATATTATAATAAAAATAAATTACCTCAAAACGTGTTCTAAACCTATTGGTTGATTAATTTCCGACCATGGTCATCTTTGGGTCGATTTTGGGACACCATGGATCCACTTGTATGTTATAATGACACTATATATTAATTAAGTTAAAGTAAATACAAAAATGTCATAAACATATATCTTTTAGAAAAACAATTTTTACATAGGGTTATATATGTTATATTTTAGACTATAAAGATTCATTATAAAGATAAAACTATTTCCTATACAATGGTATTTTCTTTATAATTTTTTGACATTGAATAATTGAATTTATTTTTGACACAATAAGGATACAGTATTTTCCTTATTAATGATAGAATCAAAAAATTGGTTTTATAAATTTTAAAAGAAATAAAATTTGAAAGTTTTGATGACATCTAGAATTTTATTCTTTAATATTACATGTTAGTATTTCTTAAATTAATTTTATTCGAATTAATAAATTTGTTATTACTTTATCAAAAATTTATTATTAAATAGTGTCAAAATAGACATAAAAGAGTTTTTAAAATAAATATTATATTATTAATTGATATTCTATTCCTAAAAATCTAAGGTTCGTCCAAAGGACATATATAATGATATTTGTATCATTAATGGACCACTTGGGGGTCTCTTGGATGTTTATAGTATGTTTATTGTCTATATAATATAAAAATACAAAGAGGCATGGTAAATGTCAAACTATTTAACTAAGAGTTAAAACTAAAAGATAAGGTTAATAAAGTAACCGAAACCTATTTAAAAACTATGGGTTGAGTTTTTTTCGACCTATCCCAAACTTAGACTTTTAATTATACACTTTTGAGCCATTATAAATCGAATATTAATTTATTATAAAATAATAGATTACGTTTTTCCTAAGGTGCCCCTCACCGCTCTTATAAAAGGGCAATCCCCCTTCACTATAATTCACACCTTATAATCCATTTCGCTAGGAAAACCCCTACTAAAATACCATATCAACTATCCTAACTTGAAGCTATAGGCCTTATTTTGATCAGAAAGCCAACATAAGGATCCGTTTTGATCAAATGAAAAGGAAGAACCCAAAGAAGAGGTAATGATTTCACCACCCTCTTTCAAGTTCCTTTCTTCTTCCAATCCCTTTTCATTGTTTTTTTCATTATAAAAAAATAACTCCATTATATTATATATAATGTGATGTTATTATAATTATGGTACAACTAAATTCATTATTCTATCCACCTTTTGATTGACATGTCGCCATACGTGCGTACGTACGGCTTACCGTCTCCATGTCGTGGTGTAATTGTTATTCAATACATTATTGTCTGGATGGGTATAATAATGATGTGTATTTGATGTAAATAATAAATATAACATGATAAGGATTCTGTATATATTATATACCATCCAATTATATTTTATATTAATATCAAAATAATGATATTTTCGCTCATGCGTACATACGGATTACCGTCTCCACGACTCGATAAGATTCATTTCCAAGAAGCGTATTGTGATTGATATCCAGGGTTATGCCAAGGGAATAATGGAATTTATAAAGGATTATTTATGTTGTTTTGTATGTCTTAAAGTGTAATGTAACATTCATGTATGTAATGTATTTTCCAATACTGCTAAACCGATCGGTCCTTCGGGACATGATTCCTTGTAATCATGCCAATGTATTAAAATAATGCACCAACTCTCGGTAACTGGGGTAAGGGAACTTTAGTTGGTATTAGAGGAAATTTATAAATAACCTTGGAAGATATATTTAGATAAAATATGATTAGAGCAAATAGCGCTAAGTTAGTCTTTGAGGATTGGTATAGAAGAACTTCCTACAATTTTGATATTGTAGAGATTTTGTGAGTTTTCCGAGCAATACATCTCTGTTTGGATATGAGCAGGTAGAGGCAGCTCTGGAACAGATATACATAGGGGTAGAACCTGAAAAAACCTCTTTGAGTTAGACTCAAATGGGAACTGGTGCATGACAACGGGGCTTGCTGCAATCTTGGTTACAGCTCTCCCGGGTGATATGCTTAGGATATTGTCGTTTTCTTTACAAACCACTATGAAGTGTTTATGAGTATATATATTTTCAAAGAAAACATTTTTATGATTATGTATTATATTAGTAAACTTATTAATTTATGTTAAGTGCTTTACAAGTTTGGGATTAGGTATTTTTATTCATAAACTAATCTAGTGTATGCCATTTTTTCGAAATGTAACCCAGTAGAAGGAATGAGAACTCTAGCAATACGCATGATCCAATGAGTAAAAAAGATCATATCTTTCATGGTCTTAAGCCATAATTTAGAAGTTAAATAGTCTCCCATGTATTATCATCATATGAAGAAATAATATCATGTGTTTCTATGATAAGTAAACAATTCTCGAAATCCTATGGATTTGAAGGGAAGCTAGAGAAGGAAAGGATGGTAGAGAGAATGACAGATAAAGGGAAGAAAGTAAAGAAGTATTTTTCCATATGTGATAACTATGGAAAGAATCACCGTGTAAAATGCTTGAAGGGAATTGGAGTATGTTATAAGTGTTGAGAAAAAGGACACCAAGTACGTGACTACAAGGGTAAGAAAAAGGTTTCAAATGTACAATGCTTCATCTGTAAGGAGTTTAGACACTACGCGAACCAATGTCCCAATCATCAGACTATGCCGCAAATGATGATATTGGATAATAATCATGTTATGATACTTACACATATGAAGAGGAATGACTAGTGTTCTTATGTTGTTATTTTGGAATTATTTCATTGAAGTGTTGTATCAATGATGTACTGGAAATAAATAAGGATTGTACTGTAATACTATTTCATTGAGGATTTGAGATTTTATGGTACTAAGAAAAGTGACCATACAATGAGTTAATTTTTTTTGGAAATTACATGGTTGAAGGAAAGAGAAACCTTAATAAGGTCTTTATATTGAGCTACTAATTTTGGAAGAAGATATTGTTTATTTGGGTAGATTATACTAGATATTCTTGACTTCCTTGAAACTGATTAAAGATTTTTATATTCCATCGTTGTTGGAGTTTACAACATTTTTGGATGGATTAAGTATATCCAGTATTCTATAAAGAATAAGGGATCATGAATGCAATCAATAAGGTTTTATGGTAATTCAGGATGTTTTAGTGTTTTAAAATAATACATGATGAAGCTATTCACATGTTATTACATAGTAAAAAGGATCTACATTATGTTTAACTTCTATATAAATTTTGGACTGAAAGTTTGGACAGAAGTATTTTGGTTAAGTATAATGGTTGGAATGGATTATATTTTACATTGGATACTATTGTTAGGGTTATTTTTGGATATTTTTAAAAAGGACAACACACACACCCTGTGACAACCCTTCGCGTCTGGAAAATCTATGGGAATCGAACCCACAACCATAGTGTGATTGGGATTTATCGCCTACCACTCGACTAAGTGAAGTCCTTGGAGTGTATAATGTAGTTTTTTTATGTTCTGATAGATGAATTATAAATTTTTTTTGGAACCCTATACAGTTAGGATAAATTGAATATTTTTAAGTTCTGTTAACTTTTGGAGTGAATGATGGGTTTGTGGTAAAAATTTATTAAATAATGAAATTATACATGACAAGTAAGTATATTTCCTTACGTTATTAGTAAATATTCTAAATAAATTCCTCAACTTTATGAAAGGTAACTTAAACAAATACGTTTTTGGTTAACTTTTCCTACTGGGGAATCAAATATCATTTAACCAATCACAAGTTTGTGATTTTCTTATAGTTAACTTTCTCCTAATCCTGTTTTCTACAACTCTCCATTAGACCTTGATGGTTTGTTTCTCCTCCATATCCATGTTTTCATATAATCTTAGTATGGTCTATCTCGGGTGATATCTGTACTTCTATTTCTTTCTTTTAAATTTATATTTTTATTAACCCTATTTTCGATATGGGTTTTCCGCAAAGGTATTTTCTATTTTCAACATTTTATTTTTGGAGAATATTTTCAAATTGCGAGGATGCAATTTATTTAGGGAGGGAAGAATTTAACACCCCAAGCTTCCATGCTATGTTTCCCTTTGAATAATGCAATATCTTGCATTGTACAGAACTTCGAGATTCTAACAAACTGTGACCAATCAAAATATCCATTATGAATAGTAATACCCACTTTTTAAAATTTTAAAAATTTTACCTTTCAAAATGGACTTCATTTTTGGATTTGTAATATCGAAATTATCCTAGGGTGAAATTTTGGTATTTTTCTGAAAACTTTCAATTTTTGATGAATAGTGAAAATTACTAAATTTTATTTTAAAAAAACTTTTTTAAACAAAATAATTAATAGTGATAAATTATGAATTTGAGTGGTTTTAAAGTATATTTAGAATATTTTTTCACCATTTAATACAATTATGTTCATTGTACATAATTTCACATTTAAATCAGAAATAAACAAGGGTCAATCTTTTGATAGTTATTATTTCTTAAACTATGCTTTTTGTTTTAACAACAGGAATTAATTTAAAATTAATTCGTGTCACTTCAGTGTTTTGAATTTTTAAAAATGGATTCCATATTATTAATCATGATTTCTAAATTTTTTAAATAGGTAACTTTTATTTTTAGACCTTTTGAAAAATAATTTCGGTAAATATTTTATTTACCATGGTTAAAGGGTAAATCTGGTAAATAAGAGTAAAAAATAATATTATAATAATAATAAAATACCCTGAAACATGTCCTAACCCTATTTGTTGATACATGTCCGACCATGGGAAACTTTGGGTCGATTTTGGGACCCCATGGATCCACTTGTAAGTGATAATGACACTTTATATAAATTAAGTTAAAGTAAATACAAAAATTACATAAGCATATATCTTTTAGAAAAAAAATTTTTACATAGAGTTATATATGTTATATTTTAATCTATAAATATTCATTAGAAATATAAAAGGATTTCATATATAATGGTATTTTATTTATAATTTTTAGACAATGAATAATTATATTTATTTATGACACAATAATTACGTAGTATTTTCCTTATTAATGAAAGAATCAAAAAAATGGTAATATAAATGTAAAAATTAATATAATTTTAATGTTTTGATGGCATAAAATAATTTTATTGGTTAATATTACATTTTATTAATTCTTAAATGAATTTTATTCGAATTAATAAAGTTTCTATGACTTTGACAAAAAATATTTATTAAATAGTGTCAAAATTGACATAAAAGAGTTTTTAAAACAAATATTATATTATATATTGATATTATATTCCTAAAAATCTATGGTTCGACCAAAGTACTTATATCATGATATATGTATAATTAATGGACCACTTGTGTGTTTCTTGATTATTTTTAGTAAGTTTATTGACTATATAATATAAAAATACAAAGAGACATGGTAAATGTCAAACTATTGAACTAGGAGTTAAAACTATAAGATAAGGTTAATAAAGTGAACCAAACCTGTATAAAACAAATTTTTTTAGTTGTTTGTGAACTATATCCACCTTATAATTTTAATAATCCACTTTTGAGCCATTAGAAACATAATATGAATTTATTATAAAATAATATTTTAAGTTTTTCCTAAGGTGCCCCTCACCCATCTTATAAAAGGGAACATCCCCTTCACTCTTACTAACACCTTATAATCAATTTGGCTAGGCCAAACCCTTCCCAAATACCCTCTCAACTATACTAAATTCAACTTAGATGCCTTATTTTGATCAGAAAGCCAATTTATGGAGCCCTTTTGATCAAATCAAAAGGAAGAACCCAAAAAAGAGGTTATGATTTTACCACCCTCTTTCAAGTTCCATTCTTCTTCCACTTCCTATTTCGTTGTTGTTTCCATTATAAAATAATAAATCCAGTATATTATATATACTGTGATGTTATTATAATTATGGTACATAAAAATTCATTATTATATCCACCCTTTCAATGACATGCCACCATACGTGTGTACGTACGGCTTACCGTCTCCACGTCGTGGTGTAACTGTTATTCATTACATTATTATTTAGATGAGTATAATAATGATGTTTATTTGATGTAAATAATAATTATAACATGATAAGGATTCTGTATATATGATATACCATCCAATTATATATTATTTTAATATCAAAAGACTGATATTTTCGCTTGTGCGTACGTACGGATTACCGTCTCCACGACGCGATGAGATTCCTTTCCAAGTTCACCATTCATTGAAGATTATAAATATATATATTACTAATAATTATTTAATATATGAAATAATAATGCTACTGGAGATATATATATTTATATATATAAGTATTTATGTACTTACATATATCTTATTCACTTACTTTCGTTCAATACTATATGAAAACGGAATCAGCGTTTATGTGTACGTACGCACTACCGTCTCCATAAACGGTGTTTTCCATTTCATATATACGTCTATTATAAAAATTTATATTCTAAATATATATGATATATAAATCATGTTTTATATTATTGAATTATTTAAATCATGATCTTAGTGATTCAAACAAGGCTAACAAGTTAAAACATGTACGATAAAGAAAGCGATTATTACCCGAAATATTAATATAACATGGAAATTATAATTAAATGGGTATTATAAAGTCATAAATGAATAATGTATGATATCATAAATATTAATATGGTTCTGGAATAATTTAATAACAAACTATAGTCTTCATACAGGAGGTTAAACGTACACTTGACTAAAGGAAAGTGCAAGGTAAGGGGTTTTCATCTCACTCCTTATTCCCGTGAGATTCGTGCCATATAGACACTATTACCTTTTTTGTGGTGTATGTACTACCCATAATTGTATTATTTGTGTAATAAAATTTAATTTGTGTGTAATTACATATTTATTGTATGATACCTCTTTCATGTGGTGTATGTTTCGTAAGATACCAAATTGGTAAGGGTTAATTTCACTTTCTCTTTATTATCCAAGGTTGTTTTTATGTAAGTATCTACTGGGAAATATTTATTATCCATGTACATATTTCATAAAAGAGTTTTGAAAGGGATTATTTTTAAGTTACTTCTTTACAAAAACATCATTTTAAATGTTTTAAATATTTTTTCTTCTAAATCGTTCTCATTAATGTCCATGTTTTTAAAATTGGGTTTTAAGGATTTATTTATATGGACATGAATGGTTTTAAAAAGTTAATTCCTTTGAAAAGTTTCAAATTAGTATGGGACACATTGGTTTAAAAATTACTTTAAATGCCTTCCTTTATAAATTGTGTGACTTTTAAATGTTTTCATGAAAAGGGATATTTCAATCAAAGAGTTTTACAAATCATTTTCATCTTTGTCAAATCCTTTAATGGATTTTAAACATGTTTTGAAATTGATCTATTGTGATAAAAAACATCCATATTGTATTGAAGTTTCTGGGATATGTTTGATTGTGGATGTGCTATTTTTATACCAGTCATGGTTTATGGTTAGAGTATTGACATTTCATATGCTAGTTTTAATACGAATGTTTATGATATGTTTACACCTTTTCTTAAGAGGAATGTATTGGACTTAGTAAGTGATGGGTGGAGCCCGTTATAGCTCCTAGATGCATCGATAGGTCTCATGAGACAACTAGACGTGGAATTGGATGAGGCCCTTTCCCAAGTTGGTATATGGTTTTGGATGAGGCCTTAATCATTTTAGACGTCTTGGCCTAGGCCTTGAAAAAATGCTTCATAATGTCTTGCATTATACATTCCCCCATTACGCAAATAATATTGATGGTTCATGTAGTAATTCGTCTAGTAGAATACCCATGATTATGTTTTATTATGGCATTATTTACTTAGCTCATATTATTTCCATAAGAGTATTCATGTTTATTATTGGTAAAAGCATGTGGTTTCAATTATTTACCATGCTTATTATTTATGTCATTTTCCACTATATTATTTACCCTTACTGAGCGTTTGAGCTCACCCCTTTCAATGTTTTATTTTCCGAGGATTCCAAGAAGTTTATTGTGATTGATATGCAGGGTTAAGCCAAGGAAATAATGGCCTTCATAAAGTATTATTTATGTTTTTTTGTATGTCTTAAAGTGTAATGTAACATTCATTATGTAATCTATTTTCTAAGACTGTTATACTGATCGGTCTTTTTGGATGTGATTCCTTCTAATCATGCCAATGTATTAAAATAACGCACTAAATCTGGGTAACTGGGGTCGGGGCATTAAATTATATACTTGTTTTTGAAATATAATAATGAGATGACAGAACCCATGTAAGTAATACAGGAAATAGTGTGGATAAGGGGACCTTAGTGGGTTCCCTAGTCATATGATAAACCAAAGAAGGATTGTGCTTTTTTGTGTGGGGGGGTATGATTGGGTAAGGGAATATGTTCCTAGATAACAATGTGGGTTTTTTAAATAGATTGGTTCTAATGATTAGAGTCTTAGATAAGATAGGGTGGAACTTAGAGGGAACCCATGGGAATGAGATGAGAATGTCATGGGGATTAATGTGATGTACTTATGCGGGTCGGGATAATCTTGAGGGTGAATTAGTCCACGAGGCTGGTTAGGAAATGTGGCATGTTTCTTTGGGTAAACCAGGGCTCAAGTGATGTTCCTAGTATACATGATTGAGGTTGTAACCTAGTACATGTGTTATTGTTTTGGGTAATTGAGTAACCCATCTGAGGATGATGTGATGCATGGTTCAAGAATGGGTCACTAAAATCTGATATGATTTAATTTTCTAGGGTGATATTCCCCCAAGTCACATGAGGATATGAAATATTCTTCTAGGTAGTGAGAAGAACCCCCCTGAGTTCTCTATTTATGTCAAATTTTTTTCTAAGAAAGGAGTGGGTACAATCCTATGTTTCCTGATGTTAACATATATGTTTCCTGACATAGGGTAAGTATACCCTTCAAATTTAGGATTATGGGATATGTGTCTCCTATTTGAGAGTGGTTATGCATTTGATTTTTTCATTAATGTGATATATGTTTCTAGGTAGGGTTTAATTAGGCTAATGATTTAGATGTTGATCTAAAATATATTTCTAGTTTGGGTGAAAATACACCCTTGACTTTTTTGATGATATAATATATGTTTATATGTTGGGTATTAGGTATTCCCTTGGATGCATGATGTTTTTACAACGTGTTCAGGGAATCTATGGCACTGGTATAAATAGATATAGTCTATCCAAGGTGTTACCTTAGAACCAAATGATTAACAAGGTTTATTTAATTTTTTTTCATTATTTATTTATTATTTTTATCATATTAGATGTTTATACACATTATTTATTGGTTATGTCAGATTCACCATTAGTGGTGGACTACTAGGTTTTACTAACACCCAACATGGGAATCTATAAAAATTTAGTAACTAAAAAAACCTCATTTATCATAGTTTCATATAGGGATGAAGCCCAGTATTGCATGAATGATTTGGATAGCTTAGATGGAGTTTGAGTATGAGCCTCATGGATAGTACTAAAACTTGAATATATTTTATTTTTCCTATATATATCTATTTATGTAATTTTCCTTGTGGGGGATCAATTATAATGTATGAATCCAGGATTCCACATTTTCATTTGTTATAATATGTTTTTTTTATTAATTATGTATTCTCAGATTTATGTTAATGATGTTCTTTGGTTATTTTCGATTGGGTTTTATTTGAAATGAGGGTATAGTCTCCCCACTATAACACTTCAGTCCCCAAATTATAACCAGAAACTTATGGATTATGGGGTTTCATGTCGGAGGATACATGATTAAATTTTCTTGCTGCTACAGTGTGAACTTGGGTTATAACTTATGAATTGGTATCTAAGTGACTTTTTCTACACTTTCTTTTTGTGTTATTGGAACACCCTGATATTTTAAAATATATTTCTCTTTAATAATTTTGATGCATTTCTTAGCTTGAGATACACACAAAACTAAACATGGTAGAATAATGATTTATTAAAATAAAAAATTAAATACATTACAAGATAACTAAATGAAGAAAAATATATTAAGTAATTCTTATAATCCCCACTTAAATTATTTTTGGATAAAAATAATGTATTTTTTAGAAACATTAATTTATTAAATCAATTTTATTTAAAACATAATTTATCTTATTTAGTGTGTCAAAATTTTAGAAAATTGTATTTTATACATTAATAATCATTCATAAATTGATTATCAAGTGGTTATAAATGAAGATAAATTAATTTGAAGGTAAAAAGTGATTTTTTTGAAAACTACATTTTTTATCTACATATTGTAAATTTTATCCTAATAAATTAATTTAATCACTTTAAATGACTAGTTTTAATGAAATTTATAGATAAAATATTTAATTAGATAAATTTACATTCATCTACTAGTTATTACAAGCCAAGGAATGAGAATGAAATCATTTTTTTCTTAAAGAAACTTTTTATTAAAAAAATGGTTTTACCCATTTTTTGAATGGAAATTATAATTAATTTCTACCACTTATGTTATTTTAATATTGTATAATGAATTACCTATTTTGAATCAACATAATAAATATTTGGTAACAGGGGGAACTTATTTTTGTAGTCGTAATGAATAGTTACCATGGAAAGAATCTTAGTACCATTTTAAGGGTTAGAAGGGTTAATTAGGGGTATAAAATAAGAAATAAGGATTCAAATATAACAAAAACAAGAAATAATCTGATTGGTTGAGGGTATTTCGACCATACCATTTCCTATATTTGAAATTGAACTAAATTTAGCCCACTAACCATGAGAACGAAATTTATTATATTTAAATGTTATTAATATTTATAGGGGTTCCACTCCCCTCACTTATGAAAGGAAACTTCCTATTATAACTTGTCCGCACCACATTATCACCATACGTAACAACTCGATATTTTATGATATTTTTACACTTAAATAAATTTCATTGATAGCTTGATTTAAAATCAAGGACATGTTTAAATGAAACAAAAGAAAATATTAAAACATTATTATGTGAAAATTATATTATTTTTTAATTAATAATGTAAAAATTAGATTAGGTTGTATTTTGGGGATTTTTGTAAAAATATATATTTTTTGTGAATGGTAAAAATACCGATTTTTGTAAAATTGTCATTTATTTTCAATTAATTATTAAATTTAAAAATTTAAATTCTATTTTTAGTTTTTAATTTAAGTGGTAAAATATACATTTGATTTACTTTAGTATCATAATTTTATATTATTTTGATATAAGGCTATTTTTAGGTTTAAAAACACACTTATCTAGAAATATATTTTTATCACATTTTACATGATTAATTTTAAATTAAATTTTGAGTTTTATTGGAATTGAATTTGATAATATTAATTCTATAATTTGAATCATTAGTTTCAAAATTTTTAAATGGGATATTTTATTTTATGGAATTATGAATAGTTACCATGGTAAAATTTATCACCCCACTTAATGGTAAATCAGGTGATTGATGTTAGAAATAATGTCATAAGACCTTAAAAATATATCCAAAAATTAAATTTATTTCTCTATACGAGCCTATTTTATCAATAATAATCCAAAATTTGAAAATATGACATTATTTCGATTTATTATTGGTTTTGACCTTTATAATATTTAAGTAAATGAGAATATTGAAAATGTCCATCTCTTACTTTTAGTATATATAATATTTTTTCATAGGGATAAAAAAAATTATGTGTAGTTATAAATTTTATATTAAATAGTAATGATTCTTTTATCATGGTAATTTTTTACAATTTTATAATTGAATAATTACTTTAAATTTTTATGCAACACCAAACCCAATATTCATTAAAATAATTGAAAAATAAAATAAAGTAATTTAAAAAAATCAATTTCACCCAATTTGGATTAGTTATTTAATTACCCTAATTTTATTAATAAATATAACATATTATTTATATTTTAAAGGATTAAATTAAATTACTGCTTTTCATGATGATTTCAAATTCAATTCTAATGAATAGTGTGAAATAGACATTAATGATAGTTTATGAATTTTTTTTAAAATATTTAAAAATAAAAAAAAATATTTAACTAGGAAAATGGGGACGATATATGGTCTAAAATATCAAACATTTTATAATAATTGGACAACTTTCAATTTATGGTACTTTTATTGGCCTCTATATTGTAAAAAACATTGATATCTGGATAATTGTCAAATGGTTTAATGAGGGCATAAAAAAGTGATAAGTGTGAAAAAATCACCTAAACATATGGGATATTTATTTTATAATAGTATTTAGACTCATTATAATTTTATATTTTTACTATAGAAAATTTATTCCATTTTCAGATGAAAAATAATTTTTATTAATTTAATACATTATGAAATTCCATGAATACCCCTTCCATCACTTAAAATAGGTCACCCCTTCTATCATTTATTTACACCACCTTAAGAATCCTAGATCAACCAAACCATACCCAATTCTATTTATAGTGTCTTTGTACACATTATAGAGGTACTTTTATTCACCAAATTATAACCCTAATGTCCCTAAGAGGAGATTGAAAGGAGTTTTCTCTAAGAGAAGGTAATCATCTTAACCAAGATCTTTCTTTTTTTAATTCATCTTTTACCACCTTATATTATTTCAAAATTATTGAAACATGTAATATATATTATATTAAAAATATTTAGATGTTATTATTTTTATTTTATATTGTTTATCAATTTTTTATCTAGAAAATAGGAACGAAAACCATCACTCATGGGTACGATGGACTACCTCCTCGTGAACTACTATAATTTGTCTTCCATCACACATCACATGGATAGTAGTAATGAAAACAATAATGAATATATATAATATTTGTGACATAATTATGATTCTTTAACTATTATACCATATATACCTTCTTACTTTCCTATATTTTGGAAGATGTTAACATCGATCTTTCGTAAGTGTGGACTACCACCTCCCCAAAGTGTTATGATCCATTTTTCATATCCACTTTACATGCATGGTAATAAAGAAAGATTTATTTAATATATAAGATATATATTATATAAAAATTATATTGTTAAAATTAATTATAATTTTCCTTTGGTTTCATTCCATCTGTCAAAAAGTGAAAACAGTGTTCATTAAAATGTGTAACCTACCATCTCCATGAATGGTGTAAATCATTTTTTATCTCCCTCCTTTATGGATGAAACATAATATATATATATATTTAATATATATGATATTTATATCTTTAAAAATATTTTTTAGAATATGGTACCATGATCATGATTTAAGTATCGATATTACCGAATCAAAATACTCATACAAAACAAAGTAGTTAAGAGCAGAAAGAATTATAAAATTAAAACATTATTAAAAAATGGGTTATAAAATGTAATAAATGGATCATATATGATATTATGGGTTTGTATATAGTCATATTATTTAATTATAATAAATTTAAATCTACAATATAGGAGGTTGTAGAACCTATGAGGCATGTTGAACTTGAGGTAAGGGATTTCGTCACAGTTTACACTCTATTTAGACATATGTGGTACTATGGACATATCTGTTTTTATGTGGTTTATATAAATCCCATTTTAAGTATTTATCATGGTTAAATTTTTATTAATTATGGTTAATGTTTAAGTTTATGTTTACTATTTCAATGTATTACAATTTTAATGTTACCAAATATGTATGGATTTATTTTACAATATTTTTTTTGGGATTAATCATATTTTTATTAAAGGAATATTATAATATTTCATTAATAAACTCCATATATTTTCACATAAATTAATATTTGAGGAGTTATCATGTATAATTCAAACTTTTCCTTATTTTAAATTATAATCAATAAAATAAACATTTAATAGAAAATTTGATATTATTTCTCTTTTGGATCAGGTATATCATTATTCCATATCATGATTTGTCAATTTTTTTTAAAAAGGACTTTTTATTTATAGAAATGATTGATTAAGAAGAATTTTTTATTATATTTTAATTTTTAAAATGTTGGGAATAAATCAGTATATTGTTTTTTGAATGGTTTGTATTGACTTTATTTATGAGAAGTCAAACATAATGTTTTTTAATATAAAAAAATTTAATGGATTTTCCAACCACTAAAACCATTTTTTTTATATTTGGAAAAATTATACAAGATATCAATGTGTTTAAAAATAAAATTATTTAATTAAATTTAAATATAATGTTTTTATTTCTTTTTCATCCATCCTATAAAGGAAATTATTTTTTATGAAACCTATATTTCCAATGAATTTATGTTCAACTTTTATCTCTTATTAATTTTGTGTTTGTTAACTTTATTTTGAAACATCAACTTTAATATGATAATTTTTAACTAGAAATAAAATTTATCTTTAATATATATATTTTATGTATCATGAATATTATTATTTCCTAAAAATTATACCATTATTATATATGAAGATTTACTATTAATGTTATTTTATTGACTGGGGAAATATTTTTTTCCATATTCTTTACTCAATACAGATATTTGTTGATGAGGAATATTTTTTTGAATTAAATTGATCATTTAATATATGATTAAGTCATTATACAATAAGTGGAAGGTGGGGAATGTTTGTAGATATCCCCTCAATGCATTGTTAGGTCTCATGAGACAAATTAGTGGGGAAAATTAAATGGCTATCTAGTTTATACCTAACCATTTCTTTAGCAGTCTTAACACAAGGATTTGATTATATAGTTATCTGGAATTTTGAGATCATGATATCCAATATTAAACATTTCCATTATTGAAAATTTCATTTTTATTTTCCATGAGACTAATTCATTTATTTTATCCATGGATGTATTTATTGACCAAATTATTGATTAAATGAAATGAAATTTTATTTATTTAGCTTTAAATATGGATTATTTATTAGTTATTAATGATAACATCCATAGTACATCACCCTTAATAAGAATATGAGGTCCCCCTTTATTTGGTTTCTTTTCCCTAAGATATGATGAAGGATATTATGAATAATATTTAGGATATGATAATGCTTTTATGCTATGTATTTTATATTTCCAATGTGATATGGGAATCATTTATGTATATAGTTCTTCATGACTAATAAAATGATCACTCTCACATGGAGAGATCCAATGTATCTTTTACCAATTTAAAAATGTTAACAACGACTCTATATTTCTAGAGTTGGGGTTTCAATAGTTGGTGTTATAGGAAATATATTAGAAACCTTGTGAACTATATTTTTAAAAAACATAGATAACATGATAATTATGATAATCCCTTCTAGAATTTTATAACCTTTATAATTTGATGGATTTTATGTTTATGATTCTATATTCATGATGATTATGGTCTAACTCAGTGTGTCTGATTACTTAGTGAGGGAACACATTATTTGAAATGGAATCCAAACCTGTAGAAAATGTAGGGATTGACCTATTAAAAAACCCAGAAAACTAGTATTGCAATATATAAAACATGGCTATATTAAGACAACTAGATAAGCTTATGATAAATGACCTTTATTGTATATTGAAACCTATTTTTACATAGTGAATTTCAACTATGTTATATCACTTCAAATGATATAATGTTCTATATTTTAATAGAACTACTAATCCATCAATAGTTTAGAAATAGATTACAAAAATCAGAGATATATTCTTGAATTTGGGATATATTTAAAGTGAAATGGTTATTCTGAAAATGTATTGTTTGATAGAATATTTGGATCAATGGTGTTCATTGATCTAAAACTCTAAATTGTATGAAGAAGTAAAAAAATGGATAAATTTTAAGGTGATATTCTTTGTGAAATACTTCTCTCGAGAACATTGATCTAAAATAAGGATCATGTTACTCACTTTAATAAATAAGGATAATGAATGTCTGGAAGATTACGATAGTAACTTTATATGTTTATCTAGGAATTCTATGTACTATATACATAATCTAGAAAACATGATTGAATATTTATTTGATGTTATTAAGATGAATCTCCAAATGGAAGTAGTTTATCAAATATTTTCATAATATAGTATCAAGTACCATTATGATAGAGAAATTTTTTTCTAGATCCTATATCTTCAAGGGAAATAAATAAAATAATAGGTTAGATGATCACCAAGAAAAAAGGAACTCATAAATGAAGAAAAAGGATACAAAAAAATTTCCATCCAGTAAAAATTGAAGAAAGAGACATCCTATAAAATGCCTAAAATGAATGAGAGTTTGTTATAAGTGTGGAGAAAATGTTCATATAGTTAATGAATGTAATTCCAAAAAATAATCCACTGCCATCAAGTGAATCAATTGTAAATATATCTGAAATTATTAAAACTAGTTCCCCAAGAAACATGGTAACTTACTAAAGAATAAACCAAGGGTAGAAGTACAAATATATGGAATTAATATAAATTAAGTGTAATTTCCAATTTATTTAGTGAAAGGTACACTTATCATCCACTATATATGTGTAAATGTTTTAATTGATTTAAGTTGTAAATAATATTTTAGATCTGAATAATTATTTTAAAGTTACAATGTAAAAACATTAACTATTAGATATCTAGTTCTAAATAAAAAATAACAATGGTATAATGATAACATCTCAAGTTTATTTCTTCTATATAATATATTTTTATGGTAATGATCTGGAAAATTATTTTTTATTTTACCTGTCGTTGAATTTGTTTTAATTTTGGGCAAGGATTATTTCTCACATTATAGATCCCATATTAATTCCCAAAGAATGTAAGTTACATTTAATATTCTGAATTAACCCACAATAGTCTTTTTGTTTGGGTATGAAATTGATCTCATAATGGAAATTTCATAAGTCGTATGGTTATTAATACCTATTCATAAAGGTTATTTATCTTAGATGGTTGGAGAGAAACTCAATATTGATGATATTCCTATTTTATAAGATATTTTTTATGTCTCTCCTGAAGAGTTTCCTAGCCTTCCCCTAAACCATTAACTTAAATATTCAATATTACTCATACCTGGTAATATTCCCTTTTCAAAGAATCTATATAAAATAGACCTGATTGTGTTGTAGGAATTGTTGAAGAAACTCAAGTTGAATATACATGGTGGATTAATTTATCATAGTGATTCACCTTGGATAACACCATTTATTTTTGTTAAGAATAAATAAGGTTCAATGCATCTTCACATTGATTATCATGAACAAAACAAGATCACTATATAATAAAAAGTATCATCGAACCCATATTTATGATCAATTCAATAAATTATAAGAAGCTTAATATTCATTAAAGATTGATCTTTGATCTGGATATCATCAACATAGGATAGAAAAATAGGATATTCCCAAGAATTCAATCAATATGTGGTATGTTCATTATGAATTTATTTTAATTCACTTTTGAATTACCAATGTTCTTGATATATTTGTGGTTTTAATGAATAAAGTCTTTATATATTACATTGATTAGTTAGAGGTATTCTTTATAAATGAAATTATTATATATTCAAATTGCAAGGAAGAGAATTAATAACATTTGATAATTTTGATGAAAAACTTGAGGAAGGATAAGTTGTATGATAAATTTTCCAAGTATGAAATTTTTAATTTAGAAAGTTTTTTATAGTTTCATATAATCCCAAGTGATGGTATATTAGTGGGCCCTTCAAAGATGAATGTTATAAATAAATGTCGTAGACCAACCATGGTAATCAAGATTCTTAGTTTTCAAGGGTTGATTGGATACTTCAGATAATATGTGAGAGATTTATCATGACTATACAATGTAATAAAAAAATTGACTTAACGGGGGGTTAATTTCATGTGGATTGATTAATGTAAGAATAACTTCAAAAAACTGAAGAAAATATTGGTCGACATGACTATGGTTATAATACCCTACAATGGAGAAGGCTTTATGATATATATTTATGTATAAAATATGGGTTATTGATGAATCATCTTGCATAATTGTATGGATATTGGTTATACCTCTCACAAATTGAAAATTCAGGAGAAGAATTACTCAACTAATGATTGGGTATGAAAATATTAATTTTTTCCTTGAATATATGTATGCATTATCTCTACGGAGAAATTTGTGATATATATATATATTGATTATAAAATTTTAAATTATATATTTAAAAATAATGTGATTAATATACACTAGGGAAAATGGTTTGAGTTGATCAAAAATTATGACTAGTACATACATTGATACCTCATAAAGGATTAGAAGGTGGATGATGCATTGAGTCGGAAAGATCATGCTAGTTTTCCCACGTTGAGCAATGAAAGACATCCAATATTTATGGATTTGCATAAGTTTTATCATGAAATCTTAATTAAATGGGAAAATATTATCTCTTTCATATGAATGTTCAACTATATATAAATGAGAGGATTAAGAAGGTGTATAAGGAAGATATATAATTATAGAAGAAGGTGAGGAATGTTCTCGAGTTCAACCATGATCATGTTGGAATAGTATGATTATTGGGGCCCGTGTTTCATTTTTCTCAAATAACATGTCAATATGTGTTTTGTAAGATGATAATGAGAAATGGTGATTAATAGAGAATTTTTATGGACTCGTAGCTTTGGATGTCACACTTGATAATTTTCCCATGTTGGAAAATCTAATGATTACTTATGTTATCTTAAAAGTGAAGAAAACATGTTCGAAGGAGTGTTCACATTGTTCACCATGAGTTATTACCATGAAAGAAGTAATTTCATGATGAATAATGCTCATGAATTTATTATTTAATTCATAATTATGTGAAGAAATTTCCAAGAAAAAATATGAATATATATTGTATAATTAATGAGAGAAGAATATGAGAAGAAGGTGGATCAGAATTTTATTTGATATGGAATTTTTATATTATCTACACTTAACATTTTGGATAAGTAATTATTTAGATCATACTTGAAATATGTGGGTAAACCCATAGAATCCAAGGCACCCACAATATAGGGCACATGCAGGATCCAAGGTGTAAACCACACACAAGAGAGAGAAACCTACCCATATCAAGGGTGACATCAGTGGGTGTAGGAGACAATACACATAGAGGAGACTCCACCACATGGGGAAACATGAGAACCTGTATGGGGTGGCACCAGGAGAGGGAGAAGAGATTATTGAACAACTCCTAGGAGCGATTGAATGATATACCACACCCTATTTCCATAGAAAATTATATGTGGGATATTGGGAGTGACAACACTATTTCTCTATCATTTAAAAGACATTTATAACACAACCCATCGATCATTTCTTCTATGTATTTAAATAAACTAGTTGATCATATTCAACCATGAAATTCATACCAGGAGATCCAATTCACAAGGGAGAACAGTCAAGCCACTGATCAATTGATTTTGGCCTTCTTCTATATTGTTTGTAATGATATGAGGATCGTGCGATCACCTTGAATCATGCATCAAACTATTTTTATCATCCATGTGGATAAAATGAATAACTCAAGATGGATGAATGAATACATGAGTTACAGGAGTCCATTTGGTCATTATCTAGTTCAACCATGGATATATGATAAGAATTAAATTATGTTATGTGAAAGGGGATGACTTCCAAAAGTAACATCATAAACTCACTATGTTAATGAGTCATTAACTGCATTGTACATTGAAGATACCCTTAACAAATTGCATGTTTAATGAAGGGCCAAGATGAAAATTTAAAATATAATATTTGAATGTGTTTTTGACATTGATTAAAACTAAAATCTAGGGTTATGGAATCCAAATATAAATAGAGATCTCTCAAGACCAAGAAGTTTTTCAATAAATATTGAGAGTTCCATCATTTTTTAGGAAATGTAGCAACCATTATCCTTCTAGTTCATGAAGGGTAGAGGTTTTGTGCATCTAATTTTTTCCTGAAGGAGAAGAAGGTCATGAGAATTAAATTTTTAAAATTTACTCTTGATATTATTTATGAATGAACCCATTTCCACAAAGCACTCAGAACATCAATATAAGAGGATTCACATACTTTTTTGAAGGTCTAAAATTTTAAAAACCCCTTAAGGTTCATGCGACTTGATTGAGAATCATGAGACTGTGTATAACACACTGTGTTTTTCAAAAGATAAGGACATGAAGGATTTTAATTTCAGAAGGTAGTGTACCTACATGAAGGAGTGTGTGTGTGTGGAAATCTAAACACAAGGTGGATAGTGTAAACACCTCTTGGAGGAGACTTTACTGAAAATAATGATACATACACATATAAAAACATTAATTGATGAGAAGTGAGGTGTGTTAATATTTAATGGAGAAATAAAATGTGGTGTATGAATGGAAACATGAAGCGTGAAATCATTTGAGATTAACTGAAAGAGTAAAAAAACAAATCACATAAAATATAATGGACAACATTCAATATATGTGATACTTGAGATACTGGAACAAATAATTTTGGATCCCATGAACGATGTGTATTGGATGAGTCTGAATTGATGATTCAAGAAGAATTGATTTGAGGATGTGAAATTATTAATCTTCCATAAAAGAATTTGGGTGCATAAATTGCATAGATCAAAGTGAGTCCACAACTTCATGAAGAATGATGAATTAGACTATGAATTATTTCATTGAGGCAACTGGTTATTAGAGGTTATTAGAATTATTTGGATAGATCAGTAGATTTAAAAGGTAATTGAAATGGTATGAGATCATGTTAGGTCATGTTGTCTCATGGAGGAAGATCAATGAATCATCCTATAGTGGATCAAGCCTTTTTTGTATTTTAGTGTAGTTGAAGTATTCCAGTTAGAGCGAAAAGCAGGAGTCCCGTAGTTCGATCCATAGTAAGAAGAAATTTAGTTAGATCCAAAAGAAAATGGAGTCCCTTGGTTGGAGTTGGAGACATTGTAATCACATGTAGAGATAGTAAATTATAATACAGAATCGATGTTGGGGAACAACCAACATTGAAAGAACTGGGTCCTTATATCAGACCTTATAAAACCGTGTGACCCTATTTTTATTATTATTAGTAAACATGAGGTGAGTTTGAGATATAATAATGAGTGGATTGAAAACCTTAAAAATTTAGAGTTATTTAATTGAAATGAAAAGGAATTCATAAATAGAAACCACCAATTCACACCTCCTATATCAGTGGTTAATCTGGAAAGGGGATCTGTATGATACCTCTAAATATCCAAGAAAGTGTTTATGATGTTCATATTATAGTTATTTAGTGAGCTACCATAGATGGATAATTCATCTAAGAATCAAAATAATGAAAAGAGGAAGGAGGAAAATAATTTGATGAAGAATTATATTGTAAATAGGGAGACACCTTCGACAAAAGGTAATTTGAAAGGTACAACATAAAATATATCATTCAATTAATATTCTTCTAATGAATATTGTTCAAGATTTGATGATGATGGAGAACACAGTGATCTTCAATCTTTAATAAAAAATATATTATGAAGATCCCTATAAAATTGGTAAAACATATTATTTCATGAATCAAGGGTCTTCAAGATGAATTATTATAGATAGAAGAAAATGTTTATTCCATGGAAGATGAGTTACATAAATGGGTTGGTATGTCCATTACTCCCACAAAACATATGAAATAAAAGAAAAACCATTTCTCATTGTAATGATATATATGGGGAAGCTATTGAATAATTACATGAGTGTTTTGAAGAAATTAATATTTGAGATTGTATTTGTATAATATTTACATCCATTTGAAATATTGAACAATTTTTATATGTTTATAAATTTTCTAATCTGGAGGAAAAAGTTAACAGGGTAATGTATCTTTATATTTCCTTGACAAATTAAAAAATTATGCATAAAGATCAAATGGAAAAGATGAAAGGGGAATGGGAATCTAAGATTAGATCAGTTTTGTATAATGAGAACTCTCTCAACATGATTCTCTTAGTTCTAGAGGTGATATTAAAGAATCAAGAATCAACACAAGATGGAACATAAAATATTAATTTGAAAAGAGTTTTTGCTACAGAGTTATACTTAGAGGATCATGACTCCTTGAAAAGAATTAAATCAGTCTCTCATAAAAAATCCTTCAATAATTTGGTATCCCATAACCTATAGACTTTTGTATGTACTAATAATATTTCCAGTGATGGTACAAGTTTAAAATTAAACTCTATGAATGTATGGATGATTAAATATGTTTTTAAGTCCCACACATCAAGAGAGGATTTGAAAATAATCATAAGGAACTATTCCTTAAAATTTGTCCCAAAGAGTATAAATACCACTGAAATGAATCATGATTCATACTCTAGGAAAACTAAACAGAACATGGCTCAGAAGAAATGAAGAAGTCTCTTAGTCTATTGATGGTGTTTCTCGACATTTGGAAATAAGGATTTGGAATTTTGGAAGAACATGTCAATTTATAAGGATAATAGAATAAATTTATTTATAGGATAAAATGGTAACGAAAATAGAATAACTTCACCAAAGAGTAAAAAATCACAGAAAATGAATGGTGAAAATTAAGCCTCTGGATGTAAAAAAATATGAATATTGTTACATCATCTACCAGAAATAAGAACATTGAAATATCCTCTCCTATATGACAGGGAGAAAGAAATATATATCCATTTGTAACTCTAAACAATATGTAAAGTTTCCTACAGACATTCTTGTTATTTTTAAAGATGATTTAAAGAAAAATAGAAAGTTAGAAAAAACAAATGAAAAATATAGTGGTAATGGAAAAAATTAATATTCTTCATAAAGAAAATAAAATTTTGGAGTGGTTGTTAAAAAATTAAAACTCATGTATTAAAGATGTTCTGTATGAGAGATTAAATATAGATAGGAACAATTCAAAAGGATGTTCAACTACATTTCCAAAAAAGAATAATCCATGAAGATAATGTCGCTTTCATTTGAAGACATATTAAATTTGCTGGATAAAGAAAGAACAATCTCTGACCTTGAAGTAGTAGTAATGATGAGATCCATGTGAATAGAGGAAAAATTGGATTTGAAAATAATATGTCAAAGCAAGAACACTTGAGATAGTGGAGAAACTTGGATAACAAGAACATCTCAATCTTTTTGTCCACATTTAGGTTCAAGTAAGGTTCCTCATTACTCCCTTCTATATGAATACTTTGGTACTGACCTATTGGGAATTGAAGGATATGGATGCATCCCCTGAAGGGGATAATTGATTAGTTGAATTTGTTAAATCTTCATGACCTTGTGAATACAGTATATCTGAACAGATTAATAATTCCAATCACATTTTCATCCCATGTTCTTAATTGAATTAAATATATCAATTATGGGGGATTTATTGGTAGTTAACAAGATGAGATAAATGTGGAGATTTATCTTCTTACATGATCATTTGGATGTGTTTTTTGAAATGTGTAGGATTTATAAATTCATTGATAAATTTGAATATTTATAACTCCTTTGATTATAATTGAGATATTCTAAGCATGTTCTCACATGAATGATTGTTTATGGAAATAATTGAAAACCTTGGTCATATATCTCTTTTTTTATTCATCGGTTTATCCCCAGTATACTTAGATTTGATTTAATGAAGGATCATTTCTAGGAAAAATCCATGACATCTTCCCTCTCTCACAGGAATTTAAAAAAACATTTTCAAAGGGAGAATTAAATGTTTTTGAGAAAAATTCCCACATTTCATTTATATTTATTTTCCAATAAGGGGAGAAGTTTGAGCTCACATATTGAGTCATTAAAATATTTCTAATGATATATTGAAAAATAATAAAAAGGGCAATATTGTTAGGAAAAATGTTTAATTTGTTGTCATATAACATATCAATATGTACTTGGTGATCTGATGATGAGAAATGGTGATTACTAGATAATTGTAATGGACTCATAACATTGGATGTTATACTTGAGAAATTATCCATGTTGAAAAATATTAGGATTGTTTAAGTGATCTTAAAAGTGATGAAATTTTTTTCAAAGGTGTGTGCACATTATTTACCAAAATTTATTACCATGCAAGAAGTAATTGCATGAAGAATAATGGTCATGTATTATGTTTTTAAGGCATACATATGTGAATAAATGGTCAGGAAAAAATATGAATATATCTTGAATGATAAATGAGAAAAGAAGACAAGAATAAGGTTTCTTGGGATTCTATTTGATATAGACTTATTTTATTCTCTATAATTAACATTTTTTCTAAGTCATTATTTGGGGCTTACAATAAAAAATGGGGCCAAACCCTAGAAGATAAGGTCTCCTCAAATGATGGCACATGAGGGACCCAAGGGGTCAATGGTGCCCAAGGTAGGGCCGCCTATCTAGCATGAGGGATACATGGGTGGGAAAAGGATTTCACCTGCATAGAGATAGTGTCAATGTGCATGGTGGTAAAATAGTGGAAGAGCCACTACAGGGCGATTTTGAGAGAGGGAAAAGAGATTATTGATAAGCTACTAGAAGTGGTAGTATGATACACCACAACATATTTCTATGGATGTTTTACTGTGGGACATAAAGAGACCTTAAATGATTCCTTCATCATTTAAAATATGTGAATAACTTCAACCGCTTGATAATTTCATTTGAATTTTATGATCAATCAGGCATTTATCTTCAACCTCATCCTTTATCCAAGGAGTTATAGTTCACACCAGAGCATAGTTGAGCCATCATTAATTTATTAGACCATCTTCTATGATATTGTTGATGATTCCAGGATCCTTTGATCATCTCGAATCATGCATGAAATCTTTCATTCTTGCGTATAAAATGAAAAACTCACGATGGACAAATACAAACAAGAGTTATGGAAGGCCATTTAGAAATGAGCTTTCCTGAGCATGAAAATATGTGAAGCATGCAATAATGTCATGTGAAAGTGGATTACACTACAAAGGAACATCATAAACTCATAAAGTTAATTTGCTAATATATGCAGTGTACTTTTGAGATACTCCAAACAACTCTCATATTTTATAAAGGGGCAAACACATATTTAAACTTAGAGATTTGATTTGGTCATCAACATGGCTTAAAACATGGATATGTGGTAATATAATCTTACTATATATAAATATGTCTCAATATAGAGAAGAGTTGCTGATAATATTGTGTGTTCTCTCATTTTCGTAAGAAATAGAGCATTAATCATTCTGATTCACAGTGGGAAGAGGTTCTATGAAGATACCTTTTTTGAGAGGGATAATAATGAAACAAGAATTAAATTTGTGAAAAAAAACCATGAGATGATTTTTGAAGCAACCTATTTCCACAAATCATTTGAGATAGTTCCATAAAACTTCTATCAAGATTTTTTGACGTCTAAAAATATGCTAAACCCTCAATGTCCACATGAATTGATTGAGAATCATGAGACAGTGTACAACACACTGTGTTTCGAGACTCAAAAGGAAAATGAGGATAAATGAGAAGCCCACACACTTATGATTCTCCTTTTTCATGAATTTGTAAACCCCTAACACACAGGCTATACATTTGAGAATCCATGGTACATACGTGAAGTAATGTGTGTGTGGATTCCCTTAGAAACATAAATTAGAAAGTGCACGCACCTACTACATGAGACTTACATGAAAACATGAATACAAATCCATATGATAACATTAATGCAAGAGAAGTGAGTTGTGTAAAGCTTTAAAATAGAAATTGAATGTGGTACATGAATACTCACAAGCACATATGAAATCATTTGAGATTAATCAAAAGAGTAATTTAAGAAATAACATAAAATATAAATAATATAATTAAATATATATTCTACTTGAGATACCTGAATAATGAATTTAAAACACCACGCATTAAACATCCATGAATGATCTTTATTTTATTTTTTTAAATTGATAATTCTAGAATAAGTGATTTGAGTTTGTGAAAGAATTAATCTTTCATAAAATAATTTGTGTCAATAACTTCCAAACATCAATGTGAGGCTGAGACTTCAGGTAGAAGGAAGAACCATCGCGATAATTATTTAACATGGGCAACTAGTCATTACAGGTGATCATTATTATTGAGCAATACTAATAGATTTAAAATTTACTTAGAAATGTACATGATAAAGTTAGATATCTAAATATCATGAAGGAAGATCAGAGAATCATCCTATAGTGGATCAAGCATGGTAAGGCCTTCCAATTATAGGTGATAGTAGTTAATGCATTCTTTTTTGGACCTGTGAGTAGAAGTAGTCTCTTATATAGAGCATGATCAAGAACTCTTTTAGTTGGATCAAAAAGAAAATAGAGTGTCTTTGCTGGATCCAGATTCGTAGTAATCAATTGTGGTGATATTAAATTATAGTGTAGAACCCATTTTTTTAATAAATAACATGAAAAAAGTGTATATTTATGAAAAACCTTGTAAATATTATGTTCTCATATTTCCAATATTATTACTATATAGAAGGTGATTTGGAGAGATAATATTGAGTGGATGCTGAACAATATAAGGTTTAAGAGGTTGAAATGAAATGAAAATCAATTCTAAAAAATTACCAATTTATTCACCCCTCCTTTATAAGTGGTTAATCCGACATGGGGTTGTAAAATTGTTTAGGGGGAGAGTATGTTTCCCAGAAATACCAAAGTTGAAGGATCTATTGGATGAAGCTCATAGCTCGCCATTTTTTATTCATCAAGGATGTACAAAATTGTATAGATATGTAAAAGAATTTTTCTTGTGGGGTAACCTGAAAAGGGATATTTTTAAATATATATTCCAATTCCTTGTTTTAAAACACATTAATGATGGGAGACAAAATAATATGGGTATTTTATAAACATTACCCATACTAGAATGAAAATTAGAAAAAATCACCAAGGATTTAGTTATCAGATTCCCCAAAACATCTAAAGGACACAATTCTATTTGGATTCTAGCCGATCGCCTTAAGAAATCGGTGAATTTTATCACCATTAGAGAATATTTATCTGTTGATCATATTACTAAGTTACACATAAAGGAAGTTGTGATATTAAATGTAATACTACTCTCAAATTCATTAGATCCAGATCAGAGGGTTACCTTGATGTTTTGGAGAGTCTTTCAGTAGAATCTCAATAGATAGTTTATTTTTAGTACTCCTCATAAAAATAAAAATATATATAGTCTAATAGGACCATTCTATCTCTATAATATATGTTGAGTTATTTATCTATATAATTAAAAGGTAGTTGGGATCAACACCTTCATTTGGAATGATTTTCGTAGAAAAATAGCTTTCACTCACGAATTCAAATCGATCCTTATGAATACCTCTTTGAAATGAATTGAATAAATCCAAATACATTAGGATGAAGATGAGAAATGATGTTACTGGCACATGATCTAGTTGAGGGATATTTTAGAGAAGGTTATATGAATTAAACTACATATAGGGGCATATTATGTTGATAAGAAATATATTTTGATAATCATAGGAGATATCTAGAGTTTCAAGTTTGTAACATAGTATTCTTATGGATAACTCCTTTAAAGAAGGTTATGATATTTGGAAGGAAGGTAAAACCGAGCCCAAGATATTTTGGAATCTTTAAAATTATTGATCATATCGGGATGGTAGATTATCGATTAGAGCTTCCACCAAATATCTATCAAGTTCATGATGTGTTACATGTATCTCTCATGATGAAGTACATTCTTGATCCTTCACATGAATTAAACTAAGAGTTCATATAGTTGGATACAGATTTTTCTTATGAGGAATAAACCGTGTAAATTATTGATCATAGAGAGAAAGTGCAATAAAATGAGGCCACTCTCATGGTCATGTTTTTATGGTGCAAAAATAAGGTTGATGAAGCTATGTGAGTGATTTATGTTGTTATGAGGAAAATTGATCCTTAACTATTCATATTATTGTGAGGGAATTTTTTGGGGAAAAATTCTTGTAAGGGGGGTAAAATATAAAAACCTGAGATTTTATATTATATTTCCCTTTAAATAAATTTATCTGATAGCTTACTTTACAATAAAAATATATTTTATGAAAATCAGAAAAACCTAATAAATATTATTATGTGAAAAATATATCATTTCTGAAAACATCATGTGAAAATTATCTTATGTTTATTTTTTTTGGATTTCTCTCAAAATATATATCTTTCTTTGAATAGGGAAAACACCTATTTTTGAAACACTATCATTTCTTTTTCTTATATCCGGAAATTTTAAAAGTAAAATTATATTTTGTATTTTTATTACAGTTATATAATATTGATTTTATTTACTTTTGGATCATAATTTTATATAATTTAAATATAAGTCTATTATTTATCTTAAAACAGATTTTTTTTTCCCGAAAACCATTTTTCATCGCATTTTGTGGGTTTATTGTTAAAATATTTTAAGAAAATTTTGATTTTATATGATAAAATGGGTTCCATATTTGGAATCATGAGGATTAAATGTGGAAAATTGGTCTCATTTATATTTAGTAATTATGAATTGTAACTGTGGTAAATTTTACCACCCTAATTAATGGTAAATCAAGTAAATAATGTTAAAAATAAACTGATAATGCATCAATAATATATCCAACACATTCATTTATATGATGTTTTCAGTGTATTTCATCTATAATTGTAATAAAATGAATATACAAATTTTTTTATATTTATCGTCTATTTGGTCCTTTACAATATTTAAGTAAATTATAAAGCGAAAAATTCAACTCTTGATTTTAAAATATATAATATTTTGTTTGATGGATAAAAAATATTAGTTTATAAATTGGTAATTTTAAATTTAATTATTATTATTTATCATTAGTTTTTTAGTTTTAATTTCTAAATAATTACTTTAAATACTTATGCAGTTCCAACCAATGCATTTGTTCTTTTAATAAAAAAATAAAAAAGGACTCTAAAAATATTAAAATTAATAAAAGTTTGATGAATTATTTTATTCCACAAATTTTGTAGATTAATATAACATATTAGTGATGTGTTAAAGGATTATAAATTAATTAAAAATTTCTCTTGATCATTTTAAAGTCATATTAAGTGAGTAGTGTCAAAAAGTACATTAATGTTATTTTAAGAAAATAATAATATTATTAATTATTTAAAAATCAAAAAAATCATTACATAGGAAAAGGGGGATACTATTGGTTTTAAAATTTTATCTCGTTCCTATTTGTGAGATTATTTTTCTTTTATGGTAACTTTTTTTGGCTCCTATAGTGTAAAAATTATTGTTATCGCGATAATTTTCCAAATTGTTAAAATGTGGTTAAAATAAAGAGATGAATATAAAATAATAATCTAAACATGTAAAATTTTTATTTTATTAGAGTATTTGTACTCATAATCATATTATATTCTAATTATATTGAATTGGATCAATTTTTTTTAAAAATATTTAATACTTTAATAAATTCCAAGAATGCCACACACCTCAATTATAAATGGAAACCCCTTATCTCTTTTCATTAAAAATCATTTAGAAATATAGATTAAAAAAACCATGTAAAATTATATTCAAAAAATCCTTAAACAAATTCTAGAGGTTATAGTTTTTTAAATAGACCAACCTTTCTGTACCTATGAAGAGATCCAAATGAGGTTTCTGTATGATAAGGTAATCATCTTAACCAATCTCTTTGTTTTTTTACTTCGAATTTTACCACCATAATTATTACCTAAAAATATAATAAAATAAAAATATTATCTTACATATACTATGATGTAATTATGTGTATAAAAAAAATAATTTTCTATCTACTTCTTCATTAAATGGGAAATAAACCCATCTCGCATGCGTATGATGAACTACCTCCTTGTGAACTGATGTAGTTTTTTCCATAAACACCTCAAAAGGATAGTAATATTGATCGTAATAATGAATATATATAGTATTATTATTCTCATTTAACTATAATATCTTATAGAAATTCTTACTTTATAATGAATTGGAAGACAGTAACGCCGCTCATGTGTACGTGTGGATTACCATCTCCACAAAACTATGACTTTCTTTTTTTTGATATCAACCGCAAATTAATGGAAATAATGATTGATTTATTAAATACATAGGATATATATTATATAAATATGATACTAAAAATATGAATTACAATTTTACTTTCTTTATTTTTGTTTTTTGAAAAAGTGAAAATAATGTTGATGCATACGTACGACCTACCGTCTCCATAAATCATTTAATTTATGTTTCTATATCTATATTTTATGGATGACTATAAATATATATATATTTAATATATATTGTTTTTATATAATTAATATAATTATTATCATAATTAAACCAAGATAAATATTCAAGTACTAACACTATCAGATCAAAACTTTCATGAAAAAACAAAGCAGCTAACACCTGATATAATGAAAAAATAATTGGTTGTTAAAAATAGTTGATGAGATTTTATAAATGGATCAAATATTACATTATAAGTATTAAAATAGTTCTATTATGTAATTATAATAAATTTAAAATTTTCATACAGGAGGCCATAACACCTATAAGGCAAGTCGAACTGGAGGTAATGGATTTCGTCTCGATTTACACTTTATTGAGACATGTCTGATATTATGAAACTACTTATTTTTTTGTGTTGAATATAATTTTCATTCGATTTATTTAATATAAATATATATTTATTCATTTTTATTAATATTTCATTTCATGTTTACACTCTCAAGTTTTTTTAAATTTTAATATTATGAATGAGGTAAGGATTTATTTTAAAATCTCATTTGTTTGGATTGATCTTACTTTTATTGAATAAATCATATAATATATCATTCATAAACATGATATATTTTCTTATAATAGGAATATTTAATTATTTATCATGTTTTATTATTTATTTACTACTATTTTTCACTCGAATAAAATAGATAAACATTTAAAAGAAAAGATGATCTTACTTCTCTTTTTAACCAGGTATGTTTTTATTTCATGTCCATATTTTTCTAAATTGTTTTAAAAAATTCCTTTTTATTTATTAAAATTATTTATTATGGATGTTTTATTATAATTTAATTTTTAAACAGTTTCAATGTAATATTTGAAATGTTTTTAAATATTTCTTTTAGAATTTATTTATAAAAAGACAAAAGTAATTATTTTTGACATATAAAACATCAACGGTTTTTTTGACCAAAAATATTGTTTTATTCACTTTTAGATTATTATACATGATTTAAATGGTTTTATAATGGAGAATATTTTATTAAATATTATGTGAATGATTTTTTCATTTTTATTTATTCCTTAATTGACATGATTTTCATACAAGACAAATATTTCCAATGAATTAATGGTTATATTTTATATCTTATTAATTTTATGGTCATTAAATTTCAATATATGAACTAACTATCTTGTGAAATGTTTTCATTATAAATCAAATTTCTATTAACTTTCTATATTATTTGTATTATGGATGTTAAAATGTTCTAAACCATATACCATTTTTACATACGATTTATTACTATGAAAGTTATTTAATTGACTGGGGAAATATTAATATTTCATATTATTTAATGAATGCATATATTTTTTGATAACATAAATTGTTTTGGAATTAAATAGGTCTTTTGATATATGAGGAATTAAATGCACATATAGTGATGAGTGGGGCTTGGTTGTAGATATCCCCTCAATGGATCATCATGCTTAACGAGGCATATCATTTTTCAAAATTAAAAGTGTTTTTGGTGTATACATTTCCATCATTAAACTATCTTGGAATAATACTTTTGTGGTATAAATAGGGTGATATCTGATTACATGAATTCCAATACTAAGAATTTACTTAATTGATAATTCACTTATTATTATCCATGCTATTTATACATTGATATTATCCATGTATACATTTTGAAGTCAATTTTATTAAATGTAATGTGTTTTTAATTTTTTACATTTCCTTATTGATTTATTAAATCTTCCACTATTTTTACCCTTACTGAGCATCTGAGCTCATACATTATGTGTTTAATTTTCCACTTAATATGAATAAGGATACTATGAACAATATAAAAGGTTACATAGTATTTTTTATTCAATTTATTATATATTTCAAATGTAATGTGTGCATCATGTTTGAATCTAATCTTCAAAACTACTAAAATGTTCGATACCATGTGGTGAGATTACTTGTTTCTTTTACTAATGTTATAAATTGAACTCTATCTTTAGGTGTCTAGAGTTAGGGTTTCTACATTATACCATGAATAATATATACCCAAATACCTTTCCAATATTCCTCCCTATTTCCTAGAGGTTTTGGTCTTTCAAAAGCCCCATTTGGGAATACTTAAGGTGTTTTACAATGGAGATATGCTAGTAAGAGATATATATTCTTACGGAAAATTTCAAGTATATTTCTTATTAAATAACATACAAATATTATTTAACCATGTTAAAATATTTACATCATTATATATAATAGACTAATTTTTATTCATTTTAATGGTAGAAACATTTTATCTCTCCTATCTATATAATAGAAAATGTAATATTTGTTCATGTCTATATGAGGAATAATGCTTCCCTAAAGTGATATTTTTAAATTAGAACCACCATCTCTGATATATGGTTATATAGATGAATTTAATGAATATATATTATATATATTGTATATTTATGATTTTGGAAGGATAAATTATTCTTATACCTTTCTTTATTTCCATCCATTAAAAAAGTTAAACAACTGTCACACATATGTATAGATTACCGTCTCCATGACTATAGTGTATAAAATAGAATTGATAAACCAAAATCTACATCATAAATAGAACCATTAACACCAGAATATTTATTTCAATGAATAATTATTACCAAATACTCAATTAAAAATTATAAAGGAATAAAATATACTAAAATAATTATGAATATATTTCCAGTGTAGATTTATAATAAGTCTAAATTTATTATATATTAGGTTAGAATGAATTTTAAGATTTCAGGACTTTAGGAAATGGTTTATGCTACAATCTCACTTTTTATCTAGATCATTTATGTTTCAATTTAAATTGTGGGAAATGTTATACTCTTTACTTTAAAACCCCATATATTTGATTATAATCTATTTATTTGATTGTTTTTTATGTATTCCATCCAGTTTGCTCTCTTTGGTACTCAGAAAGACCAAAATAACATTTTCTGAAAAGCTGACCCAATTTATAATTTTTTATTAGGAATCATTTCCTTCCTTATCCATGTTATTTTGAATGTTTCAATAGTATTATTTTCTATTTTACAATTATTTTATATATTTATTTTCAACTAGATTTAAAATTCTTTTCAAATGTTTAAAATTAAATCTTTTCCAATGTTTTTCTAAATACTCACTTTTGATATTTTAAAAAATTTCCAAGAGAATGTTTTCTTTAAACATATATGACATGCATACATTTACTGCCATTATGTAATTTTATCTTCATTTAAATTTATTATATGCATTTTAAAAGAAAATATTATTCCCATTTTCTATTAATTTTTAGTTTTTAAATGTTACTAAAAGTAATAGAGGTTTTTTATTGTTTTTAAAGTATATTTATAATTTCATTATAAATGAATTTTTCATCTTTGTTAATATATATTAAGGATTTTTATGCTTACTAGGTATATGTTCTTAAGATACTATTCATATCATTTCTATTCATGGATTATGATAATGTTTCCTAAAACTCTTTTTTTTATCACGAGTTAATTATGTTATGATGGAATGATAATTGATCTTATGTTCTTATGTAATTTCTATGAATGGATATTTATGTCATCGGTTGGTATGTTATATACCTATAAAGAATTAGGAATTTATTTATATTTCATGAGATAAAAAGGTTATATAAAATTTTTTCCAAAGAAAAAGGTTATATATGAGGTTTCCCCATGCCCAAGAGGCACTAGTGAAAACATAATTTATAATCATGATTTATAGACATGGTCATTCTTGATCATGGATATGGACCAGCTATAGTCTTGATCATTATTTAAATCATTTTAGAATGTCTTATAAGTATATGGTTTAATTGGGAATGTGGTTGTAGGCCTTTCTCATGCACTCTTGTAGATTGTTTCTCATATAATGAGCATAAGATTGGACTACCACCATAGTCCGAGGTTGACCATGGCCATAGGCCACCTACAACCATAGTCCTCGATGCATCATGGCCATAGGTTTTTTTTATGATACTTACATCCATAAGAAATATATGGATCTAGTTTTCTGTGTCATGTGACCAATTTTACAGTATATCAGGGTCATTGGTGGAAGGACCCACCATATTTTTTAATTTTTTTAAAAGTATAATAATAATAATGTATAATTTTATATATAATTATTTGTATATATA
Source organism: Viscum album (assembly GCA_963277665.1). NCBI lineage: Eukaryota > Viridiplantae > Streptophyta > Magnoliopsida > Santalales > Viscaceae > Viscum > Viscum album. The sequence continues at coordinate 512,996,611 of OY728133.1, read as the reverse complement.
TATATTTATGAGAATATATATAAAAATATAATTTTTATAGTTACGGGTAAAGACTTTTAGTGAATTAGGTGGAGCTCCTCGAATGATAACTTACAGGGTTTCATTCTTGAGTGCTATGACTATGGTCATGTAGACCATGGCCATAGGGGTTGTTGATCGTCTGACCTAAAACAATAGTTATAAAAGAGGTATAACCATGGTTTGGGACTATGGATATAATTTATACTCAAACACCAATGCTAATAGCCTCCATGAACACATAGATAGTGTCCATTGGCTATGACCAAATTCTCAGGGACTATTTTCATGGTTTCTGACTATGAAAATTGGAAAATGTTTCCACTAGTGTATGAACCTGAGTGATTATTCCAAACCAAATAAGTCACGGATGAAGTTTTTATAAGCCAAAAATGTACATAAATAGATAACCCAATCATAAAATATAATCAATGTCAGGGTGAATATCCTTGACAAATGATTTTAATGTTTATGGGAATAGGGAGTGAACCCAGTCCACTATGTGATTTTTTCTAGTATGGTAGTCAGGGTAGTGATCCTTGATGAATAAAATAATTTTCTATGCTTATGTTTATTTGAAACTTTTGTTCCAAAAACATATGTCTGAGGATTATGATATTTTCTCATATATCATTATTGATTATTTAATATTCCTCACACTTTTTTCTAATGTCCTTTAATATGAAAGATCATTATCACATGACTCATGTTTTATGGTTTATGACTTGTTGGGTTTGATCTCTTAATTTTTGGATATTTTCTAATACCCTTAATCTGTGTTTATGATCAATTATATTCATGAATTGATATATCCAATGTTGACCCTCGATGAGAATCATAGCCCATCCTTTATTAAATTTCCATTCTCTATGTAATAAATACATGTTTGATGTAGGAAATATCATTGAATTGTTCTATGTGAGAAGAAATCTGTGGGATATGTTAAAGATACTTCATGAAATAAGTATATTATCGATCCAATATCCAAAAAAATTAAAACTTTATAGTTATTAGGAATGTATTATTATGATATGTATTGAATATTATTCAAAAATTATGTCATATTTATATAACTATAATTGGGATGCATCAACTATATTATGTAAGGAATATGATTGTGTTGAATATTTTTGTGGACATCAAACTTGTGTTCCATGAGTAAAATTTCAAGGGAATGTCCAAATTATTGGGGATATGAAATTTTTTTTCTTGGTTTTCTCTCTTTTGATTGATGAAATTCATTAAATATGATGTTTTAAATGAGAATATTATTATGTATTTTTAACACTTCGACCATTATAAAGTGGCTGGTGTACATTATTAATATTCAATATGTTGGATTAACATGAAATTCTTGTGCTTGTATGTGATTTATATCACTGATGATAGGGGGTTCAACTTTTTAAAGTGTTAACGACAACTTATACGATGTTTTCCCCTGTAACATGTTGGTGGAATTATACTCTACCAAACCTTAGTTTTTTCTATTTTATGTAAGGTCATGTAGATCTAATATATATATTCTCCTTGAAGATGACTATAAAATACTTCCATTTAAGGTATTTTTTTATCCTCAGTGGGTTAGTATAGGTACTTGATTTCCTGATATTTGTTCTAGAAAAGTAAAAATAGGTTTGTTTTATTTAAAGTGTTAAAAAATTCTATATAAAATTTTACCACATAGACTCTTGGTGGAACTATATTTAATTGAAAACTGTGGTTATGGTTAATTCTATATGAATCATACCAGGAATATTTCCACATATATGACTTTATGATATCCTTATCCTTGAGAGAGTAGTCTTGTATTAGGATTCATGGTGGGGATTGGTGCTCTAGAGGGGTGCTGACTCAGCATATGATGCTTGATATTTATATATGAGAAATCTAGATTAGTTGTATTGTCACACAAGTTTACTTATAATATTGAGACACGAGTAGATATGTTTCCCATGAGATTTGACCAATATGGGACATAATTTATAGACTAGGTTGTAGAGATAGTGGTGTTGAGATATAGATTATGATAATGGTGAGTTGGTAGTTATGATGGGATAGTTTGAAGTTTTATTTCTATTTTTGGGGTGAGTAATTATATATGATGGTAACTCAAGAGTGGGGTTAGCCTGAATATGTGAGTGTCTTAAAAATAGTAATAATGGATAGATTCTTTGAGTTTGAGTTTGATTCACCAGATTTTTTATAAAATGTGTGTTATTGGAATGGAGATTACTTATACATTATGTATATAGATACCTTTATGATAGTTAAGTAAAATAATATGGGATAAATGGATTCTTTTAATTTAAATAACTTTTTGTTCTTTAAAATCGAGGTTCGGTTTTGAGGGAACCATTAGTTGGATGATCGGTCATGTTGACTTCTGGTAACAATCATGGTTTGTGGTAATTAATTATTTTTATGGTCAATTTAATGTAGGTAATGTTTAGGTTATGTTTTGGGAGGTTTATGGAATTTTAGATATGGTTTTGGATTCCTTTTTTAGAGGAAAAATATTTAACCAATGTTATTATAAACCATGATCAGTTTTCTTCGAAACTGTATGAGTGGTTTTTGGAGTTACTAGGTATACGCATTGTTCATACACAGTTTTTTAAATTTCATGTATTAACCATGAAACATGTTTTTAATTTTTTGTAAATATCATTTATTTAGACTAAAACATGCATGAAAAGTCTCAATATTTTCCCACATACCTAGGCTCTCAATTTACAAGGTTCTCTTAGGTGATTTTTTTGGCAATCTTCAATGACCAATCCTTAATTCCAATGAATCTTTGAGCATTCAGATGTGAAAATCATTGGTTACGACCTTATTCTTCCATATCATCTTGTATATCCATAATATCTCTCGAAATAAACCATATATTTGTGTTTTTATACATGGATTTATGAGAATGGAAGAGGTTTGATCATTTTTATTAGTATTTGGTAGAAAAGTGGAAGGAAGAGGTCATATCTATTTCATCAATCCAGATCCATGATTCCAAAAAACACGAGGGTAAGTAATTTTCCCTCTTTCCACTTTTATTAAAATTCTAAGTCTATAATGACACTTTTAAAAAATTCACTTCTTATTTTCAATGGATTTTTCCTAGTGAAATTATATTCTTAATTTTATTAGAGGTTGTATTTGAAACTAGAGATTGTTTGTCACCCAAAACATGTTTTATTAATTAATGAAAATAGTTTTCTTATAAAATATGGTTTTTACACATGTTCTTGGAATAATAGGGTTGTCGGCGATGACATGAAATTCACATTGTAAGTGTGTGTGTGATAATATTCTATGAGGTCTTGTTTATAATGTTTTGGTGCTCAGTTCTCACTAAAATAGATCACAATGGATTTCCACCAAGTGACAACTTTATAGAGGATACATCACCACTCATGAGAATATGGATTTCACTCATCATGCATGTGTGTGTGTGTGTGAAAACATATATGTTATTAGAATTTGAATTAAATGATCTTAATTTTCTAATTGAAATGGAAGAGAAAACTTAGGTTATGTTTATTTTAAAAAATATATTTCTCTATTATAATTTAAATTGTAAAAAATGTTTACTCCTTTGATAATATTTCATCGCCTTTCAAATTCTAATGAGATGACCTATTTTTTTGTATTCTTGGTATGGGGTAAAAGATTCTAGATGTCATATAATGTGTTTTTATACCCACCCTTACATATGTAACCTTTTGCATATATAGAAATTATTTTCCATGATATAGGAAAGGGACATGTTATGTAGTTCACTAACGGATAAACATTATAAAAACGCATTTGTTGTATGAGTTAGATCTTATATATAATCATGTATTGGTCTAGAGTGGTTCCACTTTGGTACCAAATTCTTTTTTTACATTTTATTTTGGTTACCATTTTATATTTTATACTACTAATCTGATGTTGGTCATGGATTCATTGGTTATTTATTGGATTGAAATTTTTATTAATGTTGGATTTGGTTACATGAATATTTTATAAATGTTTATTTTGTTTTATTTATTCCTATAATATTTTCAGGATTGTTCGCATGCACATATAGGGTAAATATCCCACCTTGGAACTTTGTGTTTTAACCCTTATAATTTATTTATGTCCTTTAGTGTGTTGGTAATGCCACATAAGGTTTGTAGTGTCACGACCAAAATTCCATGGTTTATGAACCTGGTCATATGATCCCATGGGTCTCATATAATACCTTGGTTGCCTTCCCAACACCCTATATATTTTTTCCAGGTGGGGTCTCGTATCTGATTAATGACTATCCCCATAGGCCAACACAAGTTAGTTTAGTGAGTTTTTTGCTAACTCACACACGCCCTAAGAAACATCCCATGAGGTCACCTATGATGACAACTACTCCATGATAATAACACTTAATTGTGGAGTTCTAATCAGGTTGGCTCCCCAAAATAAAGGTTCAGCTTGTTGACGTGGGTAGTAACATTTATCCTTTTTAAGTCTCCCTTTTCCATGGTTTTACACTCTCCACCCCTTTAATGAAAAATTCACTCATTTTGGACCCCAATACTCAAACCTAGATAATTCCTTTGAACTTCTATATGGGTATTAGATTTGGTACCATTTTTCAAGAATTTAAAATCCAGGAGATATGAATCTAGTAATATGATAGAATGGTTTTCCAATAATACCAAGGTTTCTTTCCCAATACAACATAGTCTATTACCCAACAGGGTCACTTTTCTACCTCATGATTATCCCCACAATCCCACACTTGTTCTTTGAGTGTTTTTTTTACTCACTCAAATAGAACATGATAAAAATCTAAGGAGGTCTCCCATCTAAACCACTACATCAAGATAAGTAGTATTAACTATGGAGTTTTAATTTGGTAGGCTCTCAAAAATAATGGTTCACCATTTTGACATGGGTAGTAACATTTAGATTTTCCATTATAACTATTTCAGAGGTTTTACACACTCTATCGATCAATTTTAATTGATAATAAAAAATATGCTTTTGTATAATTTTTTTTGTATTTTTCTGTGGAAATTTAGTTTTTCAATAATAAATTACTTTATAAATGAATTAATGGAATTATGCAAGGGTAAAAACACTATTAACACTTTGTAATATTTTATAAAATATTTTTGGAGTTAAGAGCTATGTTATAGTGGGATTTCATGGCCCATAGATCCTCGGTGATGATAGAATAAAAATATTATATATATTTTTTCATGAAAATGTTATTTTCCAAAAATAATGGAATATATATAAAATAATATCTTATATGATAAATCCAAGATCATAGTTATGCCTAATAGGAGATTCCTACTCTAGGTGAGATATAATATTTGTTCTTATTGAGTGTTTGGTAACATCACATGTGAGGGAATTCATTAAATAATTTTATTATAATCTGAACAAAAAATTAAAATCTCTCCCAAATGGTGTATCATATTAGAAATATGAGACCTATATTATATCCTAAATATGAATTGTATCTTAGACATAACATATTCCGTATGAAAATTGGGTGTTTGTTTATATCGTACGTAAGGGTAATAATAATTATATTATTTTTATTTGCGTTGAAAAAAATAAAACAAAATTACATGTTTATTTAAATTTTCATAATTAATGAATGATGTTTCACTATAGGTGAATATTTATTTGAATCCTATGTAATAATAGTGATGTTATTGCTTATTCTGAATAAACACATTTGTGTGTGGTTAATAGAAAAACATATTAACTATTATCCATTTTAAAGGATGTTATATTTTACAAATTAATTGTTTTAATGATGGAAACTATTTAAAAAAATTAATAATATTATTTCTAATTTTCAAATATAGTATTTGTACTTGATATATTAAAATGTGTGTGTGTATATATAAGGGTGAAATATATATGTATATATAACATTATGTGTGTGTCTATATATATATATATGTGCGGGTGTATATATGTATATGGAAGTGTGTGAATATATATAATGTGTGTATATATATAAATAATGTGTATATACATGAGTATATATATGTGTGTATTGGGGTATATGAAATTTTGTTTGTGTTTATATATAATTCAGATTTACTTATATATATTTGGGTGAAATTTGAATATATTTTTAATGAATAGTTTAAAGTGTTTGAATGTGGAAATTAGAAAACATGTGTAAGAATTAATATAGTGCATCACATGAATTAAGATGAATGATAAGGAAAGAATAAATTAGGTAATGAATGAAAGAACTAAATTAATGACTGAAAATGGAAAAATACACAAAAAGGGTGAATAAGGAGGTTCCTGTGGAATCTTATCAGAGGAAATTCTCATTTTCAAATGACACTCTCCCACCTATCTCTCCCCTCTCTCTCTTATTGTTACTTTATTATTTGTTCTAGAATTATATTTTTGATAACTTCTCCAGTACTGATCATATTGAATCACCATCAATGTCCTTGTGTTTTTATTGATGAGAAAAATACGACTCTTAATTTTTTGAAGGTTGTAAGGTAATTTCAATATGATTATTAACATTTTAAATGGATAATTTTTTTTATAATACTTAATTAAAAAATTAATGTATAAGAAATTATAAAATTATAATTATAAAAGGATAATTTAAAAAAAATTATAAAAAGGTGACTATATTTTAGGGGAAAATTTCGAATGCATGAATTTTCTTATATTGAAAACAAGAAAATTATCCTATAGAGATAATGTATCGTCACATGTGAGATTTTATTCATCTGGAAATAAAGTAGTTTTTTTTGGTTTTATTAGTCCTTGGTATATGATCATATTTTTTGTTGGTATGAAAACATGGTTTGGGTGAGAACACCTTCAATAGAATTTCCATTGACCTTGTAAAATTTGGGTTTTGACGTTCTTTACCATTATGGACCATGTATATATGACTTTTTATCATGATGTGATGTTTATTTTGAAATAACCTATACTTGATATGTGTTGCAAGTGGGTTCATGTGTTGAAAGGGGATTGCATGATTATGGCCTTGTGATAATGTGTGGCTGCTTACTTCAGTCTTGGTGTGAATTATCATTCCTTTCTATGCCTTGTATTGTTTTTATGTGGCATAGCCTATGTTATTTTTCTATAGGGATTGAGATATTCAAGTAGTGCCTTGAGGTTCATATTAATGCGGTTAAAATATCATTAAAGGTGGGCATGACTATCCCAATAGAGAGAAAAGCATTAGTGGCCACTTACCAAACCCGAAATACTCCCAACGACATTAAAGGCAGCAGTGGCTATACCTATAGAGGAAAATGAATATTGGATAGTTAATAGTTATGTTTCATGGATTCTTATAGGCTTGGGTCATGATTTATAAAAAATATAATCTATCTTGGGACCAACATGTGGGAACATGGGAAATTATGATGGTAAACATCAACTCGGTGGTGTAAAGTAATGACATAATAGATAATGCAATGTTCTTATAACAACCATTGGCAGTGTAGGGTGATCATGTTCACCTTGATGGAGGTAAATGAATTCTTTTACATCCATTCTAGATATGATCCAAAGAAGGTGGGGCTGGGGTTCATGGTGGCATGTTCAGTGCACAGGGACTCGACATATGTTGTGTGTTTGTTAAGAATATACTTATGTCATGATATATATATATTGTGAAATTATGGTAAGGATTCATTTTTTGTGTGCAACTATGTGTTGTACTCACACCGTACTTTGGAATTTTGGTGAGCTTGTAGATTTTATGACCGTAGATCTGGAAAAAGTAAAGGGCCCTATGGTTGATGGTTGAGTAGTGGATAATAGAGCTAGATCAAACTAGAATATACTCAAGGGGGCTGAAATTGTTTTTTTATTTAATTTTCCTTTTTTTATCTTCTGATTATACCTTATAATGTCTTACCACCATAGGAGATCTTATTATTTACTACATTTATTTAGTTTCATCATTTTTACTCGGATTATTTATTATTATTGTTTATTTTTTATTCCTCTCAATGACATGATAAAAAGGGTATAGTATCCTTAATATCAAACTTAGACCCTAGATGCTTGTATATACCTCGTGTGTATGGGTAATCACACATAAGGCCAGATGGTATTCTAGCTGGGCTCAGTGTTTCATGTCCCGATGTCAAAAGTAGCACCTCTAATTTGGTCTAACCCAATTTTTTGGGAGGGGATGTTACAAATGATATCAGTTTTTTGGTACTTAAGTTGGGAAATTTTCAAAGAGATATGATGTGTTATGAATATAAGTATTTAAGATAAAAATACACAGCTACCCTTTTATGTAAAACTTCACTTTAGCCTTTTAGTCTGGTTAAAAAAAGTGTCCAGACCCACTTCATGGTGTATTTTCAAGTAATTTTCATTGGATTGGTTGGCGAGTTCTAGGTATCATTCATTATTAAAGATACATACCACTAACATAATATTTTCACATGTTTATTATATATTTATATTGATACATTTTTTGTTTTGTTGATATATAAAATATAACCATGAAAATATGAATAATAAAATCACTAAATTATTGACTTCTAAAATGGATTATAGAATAAAAACACCACTGGTAAGGAGAATAAGGATCCAATAAGATGGATTACCTAATAATGTGGTGTAAAATTAACCATAATTGTACATGAATTTGGTTTAGAGTATCATGAATTTCTTTACAGATGTATACAAGGGACATAAGATTGAGGAACCTCTTCAAGTGAATCACTTATCTTAATTTCTAATGAATTACCCATTGTTGTTTTGCATTTATTCTTATCCTATGATATAAAAGGTATGGTTGATAAGTATGACCATAATTTTTGATTTACTGGGGAATCTAGATGAAATGAAGGTCATGGTGGAAAGTTTTATGTCTAAGGACCTGCCGCTAGCTTTGAGAAACAAGTAATTTCATGCTAGGTTGGATCAAGATCTTACTTGGAAATTATTTTTGGAACATTAAAAAAAAACAAATTCTAAAAAAATTCAAAATAAAAAACAAAATATAATTGTTTATACTAGAAAAAAAAAACATTTCATGGACTAAATATGATTTTAAATTAACTTATCTTATTCACTTTATACTAGAGGTTACTATTAGTGAGAGATAAACAGTGTAGGGGACACCTCTGTCCATGTGATCGTGGGAAGGAATTTTATCTCAAAGAATAAATGCAAGGGGAGTGTAACAACCCCAAACCCCTACTCCCAGTATCATGCTAAAGAAATAATATTTAAATTTAAGGCATTAATACTGATAAAAATTAACCAATTTAAGAATTATAAAATATAGAATATGAATATTCAAATATTTTATCATTTATATTTGCAAGGTCTTATTTATTTTAAGTATTAGTGAATTTGGAAAAAATATTACATAATAGTAACTATATCCTGAAGTGAGTATTTTTCCGATTATACCATTCTATTATTATTCCAAATTAAATCTTCAACACCTCCCATAAAATTTTCACACATGATACATTTATGTACATAATTAATTTAACATCATTATTCCTTACTTGTGTGTAAATTTAAAACATTTGAAGGGTGTGCTCAAACACTTTTTAAGGGAAAACATAAAAATTAACAATTGAATTTCATATTTGAGAATATAATGAGAATAAGGGCATGATGACATTATAAAAGTTCATTAAAATAACGTAATAGAATTCATTCTCGTGAAAATTTACGATGTGATGTCAATCATGATCAAAGTAACCATTAAAAACCATATAAATTATAGAGGAAACATGTTGGTATCTTGGGACATTATCTTCATCTTTCAATATCACTCATGTAAAGAATATGTAGTTCCCATTTAAATCTATTGAATAAACCTATCTAGTTTACTCAATACTTATTTCAATTAAAGAAAATGAACATTACTTAATTCACTAGAGTTCTATATAAGTATCACCTAAATATATGCTATATTAGGATATCCTATCAGAATACATTATATCCAATAACTTCACATGAATATAACACATAAAAGAATTATTTTTTTTCATCAATATTTTAACAATATTCATTCTTTTATAACTTTTTTTTACCTATGAATGGAAATGGGTTTCAAGATAATCTCCTTAAAAAATCACCATATGATATCCTTACATAGAAGATTGAATGTATCATAAGATCATATTACTAAAAAATTATAGGAATAATTAATAGATATTGATATAGATAAAATTACCTTTAACATAACATTTAAAATTTTTGTTTCAAATATGTGAAAATAAAATTTTATTTTGTTAAAATATTGTAAATATTTCTATAATATTTGGAAAAATATTTTAGTTGAAAATTACCATAGTAAAATATATAAAGTAATATTGGAATCTAAGAATTTTCATGAAAATGTGAAAATCCCTTCATGTTTTAATTGTCAAAAAATAGACATTCTTTCCAAATTTTGTAAAGAGATTCAAAAGTGACCCATGAATAAAATGTTAAGAAAATTCCTTTTAAAACACTTTAAAAGAAGGTTAAATGTCCTGAAAAAACATTAGGAAATCATTTATTTTTATAAAATCACATTATTTAAATTAGATTAATAATGTGGAAGAGTAGTTTGATTAAAAGTATTTATAAACATTAAAACAACATTTTTAATGAAAACCCCTTTTTTAACCTTTTAAAACAAAAAATAATTTAAAATATAATAAGGAAAATAAAATATAAGGATTATAAAAATATCCATAAAATTATATCTCTATATTTAGGGTATACACCATATAAATGAATATAGGTGAATCAATAAAAACATGTCTGAATGAATAAAGTTTGAGATGAGAAACCCTTTCAATTAGGGTTATGCCAAAATAAAAAAGTCATTGAGGGAAGTAAAATAAATTTATTATGTAAAAAAATAATTTAAAAGAAATAATTTGTGAAAATAGATTCCTGGGGTAATAATTACACCATATAAAATAAAACATGGTGCATAAAATTAATTATGTAAAAAAATTGCAATTAAGACTACGAAAACCCTTACAACTTTTATGAAAATTTAATAAATATATCACAAAAGAGATAACATAAATTGAAATCTAAATACTAGGATCAAATATGAATTCATGTTATAATATCCCAATATGAAGAGAGTATACATTATAAATGAATTAGATGCAAATTATATGAAATTTCTCAATGAAATAGTTTTTAGATAAATACTCCTTACAAAGAACATATACTTAAAGATAGAATTAATTATTTAATTATTTGTGTGTAACAATTATAAAAACTAGATGATAATATATAAAAATAAAATAATATAATTATTTTTTATTTCACACATAATTTTGGCATGGCATAGTAAATTAAGTAGAAGTATAACCCAATGAATGATAATTGAGTTAAGAAGCCCCTTTCCTCAAGTATGTATTAGTTACTGATGTCATTTAACTCATATAAAAAAATTCATATTAATAATTTTAATGTTTAAATTTTTTATAAAGGATTCTTAATTTATCACTAAACTATTTATTTAATTTATTTCAATGAAATATTTAATTACTTAATCAGTTAAGTCCACATATTTTGTTTTGATGGTGTTCTGTTCATAACTATTAAATGTGTACTATTTGTTGTCCATGAAAAAAGTGGACACAATTATATCATCCATATAGTAATAAAATTGAAATAATTATCTTTTTTATAAATTATTTATAAACATAGAACCAATTATGTAAGGTGTTTTTGAAAACTCAATTACGTTACAATAAAAAATATAGTAAGTCGTATGTACGTTTGAGTAGTGTTTCCATTATTCAAAAAATGTGAGGGAAAGAAGTTAAGATTAATTTTAACATAAATTATTTTAATTATATCAATAATATAATATTCTATTGTTAAATTCTCTAATATATCCCTACCATGGGAGGAGGTGAGGGAAAATGAATCACATCACTTCATTATGGTGGTAATCTACACGTACATACAAATTTTGTTATCAATTTTAAATGGATTGAAATAAAAGAAAATAGACAATATTTTATATTTTATGAAATTTAATAATGTTATATGTATATAAACACATAAATTATATCCATAATTATAACCATCCATCAAAATTAGTGATGGAAATGTAGTTATATAAGTTCATGGGGTGGTAGTTTTCCATACACACCAATGGTGGAATCATTTCCCATTTGATAGAATAGTATAAAGATAAATATTATAAAATAAACATTATTAAATCTAATTATATGGGAGATAATTATTTTATTATATTTAAGGGTTAATATATTCTTTAAGAAGATAAAATAAGAAATAAATTATAAACACTTAGTTAAGTATATTACTTCTTCTTCGGAAAAACTACTTAGGTTTACACCATTTACCTTCTATGGTAGGTCTTGAGATCAATAAATGGACTCTAAGTTGTGTATATGGATGTTTCATATGTATTTGGATAGGTTTTGAATATGATAAGTGGCTCTTGATGTGTGAATAAAAGAGGATATATGGTGTCATTTTTATGTTTTGGATAGGAAAAACATGGAGTTATTCAAAATATTTAAATATTACCAAGTCATATTCATTGAAAAGTGTCCCATGAAAAAATATATTTATATTATAAGGTGATAATAATTTAAATAAATTCATAAAATAATAATTAATATGAAATATGGTGGCCTTTTCACTTAATTTTAACCATGGGTAACTGGATTTTCCCTTTTATTGTGGTGAACTATTTTTTTATCGTAGTTTCTATTCATAATGAAAAAAATTTAAATTTTACTCATAAAAAAATTTGGATATGATTACTAAAAATATTTAATCAATTTTATATAATACTATTTTTATAATTGGTAGAAATTTATTTTAGATAATCTTGAAAAACCCAATGATATTCATTTTTTAGAATCAAATTGAATTTACTTTCGTTCCTTGCCTAGAAAAATAATAATAAAATGAATGTTAAATTAATTTTTTTGAATATATAATATATAAATTTCATTAAAAAAGTTAATATATTTATAAATAAAAAATTTATTGAGATAAAAAACAATTTTTGAAAAAAAATAGTTTTTAGAAACAATGTGTTTTTACCCCAACAAATAAACTTTTAGAAAATTCGATATATTGAATATTGATATGTAAATAATTATATTATTTTTACTTAGTGAAGATTTATATTAATTTATGATAATATTAAAATCACAATGGGTCTTTTAAATAATTTTTTTGATAAAAATAAATGTTAGTTTTACAAATATTTGTATTTTTCACTCTACACTAAAAAATAAATATTTTTTGAAAAAATCCAAATAGGTTACCCTTATTTAATATAAAATTTCATATTTTAAAAATTATATTGATTACATAATATCAAAGATATAAAAAATCATTGAACTAAATTATAGTATCCATGCAAAAATTTAATAAAACCCATTTTTGGTGAAAAAGTTTTTTGGAAGCATAAAATGAAATCACTAAATATTGAGTACTTATTTTTTAAGAATTAATAAATAAATTTATGTTTAGTTAAAAAAATATATTGATATTTCAAAATTAGGTTACTTATATTCATACCCACCAGGGGAATGACTAGTTTATAATAGTCACATATAAATAATAATATTTTTATGACATATTAGAATTTTCTTAAAGCTCGATGATAAGTTTTAAGAAATCTATCAAGCATAGTATTGTTTTAAAATATAATTTTTCAGTGTTACACTATAGTATCTTAAATAAATTATTTCCTAAAAATTTCATGTCATTACTGATAAAATTTGTTTATTATTTTAAAAGAATACATGGGTGCGTAAGATAAAACATATGATCATGAAAGGGAAAACATTTTTATTATTTAAAAATAACTTTATTGAAAACCCGTATCATAAAAATGGATAATATATATCAACCCAAACTACAGTAATAAAGTGCTAGTGCATAATTTATTATACTATTATATGATAAAAAGGATCTCATCCCTAAGGTCCTATTGATTTAGTAGTCTAAGAGAACAATATAAAAATATGATTCCCATTTTACATTGGAAATATAAAATACACAAAATTAAAGAATTATTGAATGCCTAATATTTTTTAGACTGTCATAATTGATATCTTGGGGAAAAGAAAAAAATAAAGGAAAAAAATTAAATGCTATGTAAGAGTTATGAACAATATAATCTTTGAGGAATCAATAATGCATAATAAATATGTCAACTTAAATAACTGAAAGAATATACCATTTAATCAATAACTGGAGCACGCAATGCATCCAAAGATTATATTAATACTATAATGTCATGAATAATAAAAACAAAATAATAAATGAATGAAATGAATAATATATTATTTTATGATTACTTACATCATGATATCATTACCATCAAATCCTTGTGATAAGATAGTTTAATCAATAAATATAAATACAATAGAAACCCATTTAATTATATCTTACTATTTTGTCTCATGTTATCTATCAATGCATTGAGGGGATATCTATAATTGATCTGCACACATCACTGCATTTCCAATTAATTCCACATATATTTGATGATCAATTAATACATAAAAAATATTCATTATCCCTAAATATTCGTATTGATTAAAGAATACACAATTATAAATATTTTCTCCTGTAAATTAGATAACTTTTATAGTAAGAACTCATATTTATAAATGATATATGGTATAGGAAATAAGAGTAATTATGATAAAAAAATTATGTATATTTAATAAAAATGCAACGTGAAATTATCAGAATAAGGTGAATGTCTTAATATAAATATAATTTCAAAAAAAACTCAATAACTGAGAGATGACCATCAGAAAATTAGATTTTATAGTAGTTTAAATTATTTTAATGAAAATATGAAAATTGAAATGAAACAATTAAAATAATTTCTCATTATTAGTTTCATTTTAATAATTATTAAATTATTATAGAAGACTCTAAAGGACATAAAACTTTTTTGAAAGTGGTAATGTCTATTAACACTGTATATGTTTAAAAGAAAACATTCATTTTGGCTTTTTGTATAAAAAAGTAAAAATTGAAATTTTGGGAAATCCGTAAAATTATTCCTTTAAAACTGTTTAATTAGGCATGGAAAACATAAAATTTTCTTGAATAATTATTTTACATATTATAAATGTCTTTTTAAAATAATTTTTGAAATATATGGACATGGAAGAAAAATATACCTCATCAAAAAAGAGAAAAAATATATAATTTTATTTTAATAATAACACATAAACATGTAAATTTAATTAAATCATTTTAATTAGTTATAAATATATATTTATGTTAATTATTTCTAAGGGGATTTATATTCACCAAAAAATAAATAAATAGTAGTATAATACCAAATATGTCTCAATGGAGTGGAAATTGAGATTAATTCTATTACCTCAGGTCTAACTCATCATGTAAATTCTCTTCCTTAATGAATAATAAAAATATTTTAATTATGTAATTTATTAATAACATTTTGATGTTTATTATTCCTTTAATTATATTTGTTACTTGTTATATTTAATTAATTAATCAATTATTTTAATGTCGGACATTTTGATGATATTTAGTTCATAAATCCAAAATGACTTTGGTAAGATGACTATTGTAAAATTGGACATTTTTTCATCATATATAGAATAATAATAAGAAAATAATTTTCATTTTTATATTTCAATTATAATCTTGAAACCAACCATGAATGCTGGTTATAAAAAATGAACTACATTTCAATCATTGAGGTGGAAAACCGTACGTACGTAAGAGTATCATTTCCATTTTCAATGATCATGATGGATAAGTTAAGTATTTTTTTATATTTATAGAATTATAATTATATAATAAATACGATATTATTTCAATAAATAATCCTATAAGTACCATCCTTGTGATGTAGTGGTAAAAACGAATCACATTGTTTCATTGAGGTGGAAGTCCACACATGCACCAAATGAGGTTATCAATTTTCAATGAATGGAAAGGTAATAAAATATGCGATTTATTGTTATTATACAATGATAAGTATGTAATTAATATAATATATATAAATAAAATACATCATAATAACCATCCATGAGAGGTGGTTATGAGAACAAAAATTACATCCGTCTTTGAGGCGGTAGTCCACCATACACACAAATGAGAGTTTCATTTCACATTTAATGAAAGAAGAGATACATATAGTGTATTCCATAAAAATAGAAAATAAATATATTTTAAATGTACAATTAGTTTTAATTTATCATCATTGAATAATACTTTAAGGAGGTTAAATTAGATATTAAATAAAAATTCATGGTCAAGAACTATACATCTTCTTTGCATAACTTATTTAAATTTATAACTAAAGCCTTCCTATGATGATTTTAGACAACAATTAGAGACTCAAGGTCATGGGGATGGATTTAAGGAATGGATTAGTTTTGTTATTGTATGAAATAAATGAATTTTTATGTGTGGGTGATAAAGGATAGGTGGTGTCATTTTATAAGTGGGTAAGAGTACACACATGTAATTTTTGAAAAGAAGAAAATATATTAATTTATTACTCAAAAAATATGTCCAAAAAATAGAATATTTTATAATATTATATGATATAAGGTACAAGTATTTACATAAAATATAAATAACAAATTTTTTTAGGTCTTATTAACCCCTACCTCTTAATTTTAACACCCCGTAAAAGTGTTTTAAACATTAAAATGGTAATTTTTTTTATTTTTACTATTATTTATGATAAGAAATTTTTCTAAAATTATTATATAATAATAATTGTATTTATTAAAAAAATAAAATAATTTTTATAAATTTCAATTTAGAGAAGTGGCAGAGTTCCATATAAAACTGAAACAAAAAAATGCAGCGAAAAATGGTTTTTCATAAAAATGTCCTTTAAAGTATAATTTCTTTATACAAAATTCAAGTAGAAAATTAATTAAAAATGAAATAATTGGATTTTAAATCATAAAATTTACATAATATTTCTTCATTTTTTAAAAATACAACTTTTCAAATTCATGAAAAAAATTTAGTTTCCAAAAAAAAGTAATATTTTTCAGCATTCATTGGGAAATCATACTTTTCCAAAAAAAATCCAAAAAATTAACCCTAAGGTAATTTTCATACACTGATTTCAAAAATCAATTATTTTATCAAATAAATTTTCTAAAAAAGGGGAAAATTAATTATATTATCTCCTCACAAAAAACAATAAAAATATTTTTTTAAAGAAAACGTTTTTTATAAATAAAATTATGTTACTAAAACTTACATATTTATTCCTAAGACTTATAAACAAATTTGTATCATGTATGAAATTCATATGTATTTCATAATGTGGTTATTCCTATTAATACACTTTAATCCAAGGGCTTGGTTATAACTGTCACATTTATGTAATAATATTTTTTTGTTTTTTTTTATGCTCGATGTTGCATGTTGTATACACAATAAAATATAGTGCTCTTCTAAAATCTCAAGATATTAAATTCATAAATACTATATTTTTTTACTCAAATTTTTTTGGATATCACTTTATAAAAAAATTATGGTGGTTATCCTATATAAAATCCTCATGTTCCCTAATTGCTTCTTCCATTTTAGGATTTCTCTAATGTTCCTTTACCTGTTGACTCACCAAATTCCACAACAATTTCTCTTTAGTATCAAGAATATGGATAGGATATTCATAGGAAGATATATTAGGTTCAAATTATATTTATTTAGATATAGATAGATGCATTGGTTCTGGTATATACTTTATTTTCTTTAAATCATGAAGGCCATACATTCTTATTAATTCTTTTGATAGTACCATTCATAAATGGGTTGAGGGGGGGAACATACATAGACCATAGGTCTGGTAACAAAATTCAAAATAAATGACCCTAATGGTACCATATCCCTGACACCATAATAACATACCCACCCTTTATATTTTATGAATTTAACCAAACACCAACTTGGCATTGATTCACAAAATTCATTGCCTCCTGCAAAGATGCATAGGGCCTCGAACCAATTAAAAAGTCACACCCACTCATTTATCCCAATCTAGTATACCTGAGAAGTTGGATATGGATTCTCTAATCCCTATCTGATCTATACCTGTGGAGTGAGGCCTGAAATATTTTTCCCCTCCCATCTGTTGCAACATCACCGCTCCCGAGACCATGCATCACCGCACATCATGAACTTTATAGAGGATTTGTGGAATTGATAATGAGTATTTCACAACTATTATTGTTTCAATAATTTAAGTATGTCTAATGTGTTTTTGGATAAGTTTTCCATTCTTGAAAAACCTCTTAACACCCTTCTATTGAAATAATTTCCAGAAAATATGATCTCCCCACTACTACAAAAACAAAATTTATCAGTGCTCAAAAAGGGCTTTATCAGTGCTAAAAAAGCATTTTAAAGCTCAACGCTGATAAAGGGGGATCCCCTTTATCAGTGCTCAATAAGAACTGATAAAGGATTAGTTTATCAATACTAAAAGAGCACTGATAAAAACACATTTATCAGCTCTTTTTTAGATCTGATAAATATGTTTTTATCTGCACTCTTTTAGCACTGATAAACTCATCCTTTATCAGTGATTTTTTAGTGCTGATAAATGTGGATTTTATTAGCTCTTTTTTAGCGCTGATGAAGGCTTCCATTATCATTTCTTTTGTAGTGCTGATAAATGTTGATTTTATCAGATCTTCTTTAGTGCTGACAAATGATTCTTTAATTAGTGCTAATAAAGCATTGATAAATGCCATGTCTGCTACAAAAACAAATTCTGCAGCAGTACACCCTAACAGCACCTGCAAAAAATTCAGCATCTCAATAAGTATACCCATACAAAATTAACATATAAATCATTAGATAATTACACCATGTATACCCATACACCATTAACACATAATTCATAAGTTAATTAAATACATAAATAATTCATTCAGAATTCAAGGGGTTGGGGGGCTATTCAAGAGTTTGGGGTGGCTGTCCAAGGGGGGGGGGGTAGGTGGTGTCTGGGGGGAAAGGGGTGTTTAGGGGGGGTGTCCAAGAGGTTGGGGGCTGTCCAAGGAGGGTGGAGGTGTCTAGGGGGTGGGGGTGTCTAGGTGGTGGGGTGGTGACTTGGAGGGGGGTTTTCCAGGTGAGGGGGGGGGGCTGTCCATGGGGGTGTCCAGGGGGGTGGGCTGGTGTCTGGGGTGTCGAGGGGGTTTTCATGAGGTGGGGGGGTGTCCGAGGGGTGGGGGAGGTTTTGGGGGTTGGTGAGGCTGTTCAAGGGGGGTGGGGTGGTGTCCAGGAGGGTGGGATGGGGGTGTCTGGAGGGATAGAGGTGTCCAGGGAAATGAGGGTATCCACGGGGTGGGGGAGGTCCAGGGGGTTGGTGGGGCTGTCCAAGGGGGGTGGGGTGGTGTCCAAGTAGGGGGGGTGTCCAGGTGGGGGGGGGGGGTCTATGGGGTGTCCATGGGGTTGGGATGGTGTGCAGGGTGTCAGGGGGGCTTTCTAGGGGGTGGGGGTGTCTGGGGGGGGGGGGGGTCCGGGGGGTTGGTGGGGCTGTACAAGGGGGGTGGGATGGTGTCTGGGGGGTGGGTGTGGCCGTCCATGGGCGGGGGTGTCCAGGGGGGTTAGGGTATCCAGGTGGTGGGGTGGTGTCAAGGAGGTGTGAGGGTTCCATCCAGGGGGTGGTGGTTGTTAATGGGGGTGGGGGTGTCCGGGTGGGGGGGGGCTGTCTGAGGTGGGGGGGGGGGGTGTCTGAGGTGGGGGGGGGCTGTCCAAGTGCGTGTCCAGGGGGTGGGGGTGTCCAGGGTGTTGAGAGTACTTTCCAGGGTATGGGGGGTGTCCAGAGTGGTGGGGGTGTCCAGGGTGTGGGTTGCTGTCTAGGGGGGTGGGGGCAGTCCAGGGAGATGGTGGGGTTGACTCGTACACATCACAAAGAACCCAAGGATCGTTCTCATAAAGGATCAAGACAATCTTAATGTGTTTGGTTGGATTTACATAGGTTAGTTGTTGTTTTCACTTAAAATTGTGTCCAATTTAAACAAAAGAGAGACCCTTTAGGGATACCAGCCACACTTTCCCTCTAATTGAGGTAGGGATGACTCCTACAAGTCATAAAGGACCCATGGATCATTCTCTTAAAGTATCAATACAATCCAAATGTGTTTGGTTGGATTTCCATAGGTCAGTTGTTGTTTTCACTTTAAATTGTGTCCATTTTAAACAAAAGAGAGAACCTTTGAGTGATACCAGCCACACCGTGCCTCAGATTGAGGCAGGTATGACTTATGCACATAAAAAAAGGACCTTTAGATTGTTATCCTAATGTATGAATATAATCCTAATTCATTTGGTCGGATTTCCATAGGTCAGTTGTTGTTTTCAGTGAAAATTGTGTCCATTTTAAAAAAAAAGAGAGACCCTTTGACTGATACCAGCCACACCGTGCCTCGGATTGAGTCGGGGATGACTCTTACACATTAAAAAGGACCCGCGGATCATTCTCCTAAAGTATCAATACAATCCGAATGCATTTGGTCGGATTTCCTTAGGTCAATTTTTGTTTTCACTTAAAATTGTGTCCATTTTAAACAAAAGAGATACCCTTTGAGTGATATCGGCCACACCATACCTCGGATTGAGGCGGAGATGGCTTGTACACATCACAAATGACCCGTTGATCATTATCCTAAAGGATTAATACAATTCGAATGTTTTGGTCAGATTTTTGTAGGTCAGTTGTTGTTTTCACTTAAACTTTTGTCCATATTAAACAAAACAGAGACCCTATGAGTGATACCGGCCACACCGTGCCTCAAATTGAGGTGGGGATGAATCTTACATGTCAAAAAGACCCTTGTATTGTTTTCCTAAAGGATCAATACAATAAGAATGTGTTTGGTCGAATTTCTATAGGTCAGTTGTTGTTATCACTTAAAAATCTGTCCATTTTAAACAGAAGAGAGAACCTTTGAGTGGTACTAGCCACACCATGCCTCGGATTGAGGTGGAGATGACTCATAAACATCAAAAAGGACAAGTGGATCTTTCTCTTAAAGGATCAAGGCAATCTGAATGCATTTGGTCAGATTTCCATAGGTTAGTTGTTGTTTTCACTAAAAATTGTGTCCTTTTTAAACAAAAGAGAGAAACTTTGGGTGGTACCTGCCACACTGTGCCTTGTATTGAAAATGAATTGACTCATACACATACCCAACGCACTCGTGGATTGTTATTTTAAATAATCAATACAATTCGAGTGCATCTGGTCAGATTTCTATGGGTCTGTTGTTGTTTTCACTTAAAAATCTATCCATTTTAAACAAAAGAGAGTCCCTATGAGTGGTACAGGCCACACCATGCCTCGGATTGAGGAAATTATGACTTTTAAACATCAAAATGGACTCGTGGATTGTTCTCTGAAAGTATCAATACAATAAGAATGCATTTGATATGATTTTCGTAGGTCAGTTGTTCTTTTCACTTAAAATTGTGTCCATTTTAAACAAATGAGAGACCCATTGAGTGATACCGGGCACACCGTGCCTTTAATTGAGGCAGGGATGACTCTTACACGTCACAAAGAACCCATGGATTGTTCTCATAAAGGACCAATACAATCCGAATGCGTTTGTTTGGATTTCCCTAGGTAAGTTGTTGTTTTCACTTAAAATTGTGTCCATTTTAAACAAAAGAGAGACTCTTTGAGTGTTACCGGCCACACCGTGTCTCGGATTGAGGCAGGGTTGACTCCTACACATCCCCAATGTACCAATTTATCGTTCTCTTATATGATCAACACAATACGAATGCATTTGGTTGGATTTCCATCGGTTATTTGTTGTTTTCACTTAAAAATCTGTCCATTTTAAACAAGAGAGAGATCATTTGAGTGGTACCGGCCACATTGTGCCTTGGATTGAGGCGGGGAAGACTCATACATGTCACAAAGGACCAATGGATTTTTCTCCTAAAGGATCAAAACAATATGAATGCACTGATCAAATTTCTGTAGGTCTGTTGTTTTTTCACTTAAAATTGTGTCCATTTTAAACAAAAGAGAGACACATTGAGTGGTGCCAGCCACACTGTGCCTCATATTGAGTTGGGGTTGACTCGTACACATCCCCAATGCACCCTTGGATAGTTATTCTAAAGGATATATACAATCCGAATGTGTTTGGTCAGATATCCGTAGGTCAGTTGTTGTTTTCACTTAAAAATCTGTCCATTTTAAACAAAAGAGAGACCCTTTGAGTGGTACCGGCCACACTATGCCTTCTATTGAGGCAGAATTGACTTTTACACATTAAAAAGGACCCATGGATCATTCTCATAAAGGATCAAGACAATAAAAATGAATTCGGTCAGATTTCCCTTGGTCAGTTGTTGTTTTCACTTAAAATTTTGTCCATTTTAAACAAAAGAGAGACCCTTTGAGTGCTACCGGGCACACCGTGCTTCGTATTGAGGCATGGATGACTCATACACGTTAAAAAGGACTCATGGATTGTTCTCAAAGAGGATAAATACACTCATAATGTGTTTGGTAAGATTTTCCTAGGTCAGTTGTTGTTTTCACTTAAAATTGTGTCCTTTTAAAACAAAAGAGAGACCCTTTGAGTGGTACCGGCCACACCGTGCCACAGATTGAGGCGGGGATGACTCTAACACATCTCCAATGCACCCATGGATTTTAATCATAAAGGATCAACACAATCCCACTGAATATGGTCAGATTTCTGTAGGACAATTTTTGTTCTCATATAAAAATATGTCCATTTTAAACAAAAGAGAGACCTTTTGAGTGGTACCGGCCACACCGTGATTTGGATTGAAGCAGGGATGACTCGTACACATCAAAAAGGACCCATGGATCATTCTCCTAATGTATAAATACAATCTGAATGCATTTGGTAAGATTTCCGTAGGGCAGTTTTTGTTTTCACTTAAAATTGTGTCAATTTTAAACAAAAGAGAGACCATTTGAGTGGTACTGGCCACACCATGCCTGAGATTGAGGAAAGCATGAATCATACACATCACAAAGGACCCTTGGATCATTCTCCAAAAGGATAAATATAATACGAATTCTTTTTGTCAGATTTTAGTAGGTCAGTTGTTGTTTTCAATTAAAAATCTGTCCATTTAAAAAAAAGGGAGACCCTATGAGTGGTATCGGCCACACCGTGACTCAGATTTAGGTAGGGTTGACTCGTACACGTTACTAAGAAACCATGGATCGTTATACTATAGGATCAACACAATCCAAATGCATTTGGTCAGATTTCCGTAGGCCAATTGTTGTTTCCACTTAAAATTGTGTCCATTTTAATCAAAAGAGAGACCATTTGAGTGATACCGGCCACACCGTGCCTCAGATTGAAGCAGGGATGACTCGTACACATCAAAAAGGACCCGTGTATTGTTCTCTTAAATGATAAATACCATATGAATGTGTTTGGTAAGATTTCCATAGGTCAGTTGTTGTTTTCATTTTAAAATCTGTCCATTTTAAACAAAAGAGAGACCCTTTGCATGGTACCGGCCAAACCATGCCTCAGATTGTGGCGAGGATGAATTTTACATTTCAAAAAGGACCCGTGGATCATTATACTAAAGGATCAACACAATTAGAATGCATTGGTCGGATTTCCATAGGTCAGTTGTTGTTTTCACTTAAAATTGTGTCCATTTTAAACAAAAGAGAGACACTTTGAGTGGTACCGGCCAAAACATGCCTCGAATTGAAGTGGGGTTGACTAATAAACATCCCCAATGCACCCATTATTTTATATCTGAAAGGATAAATACAATATAAATGCATTTGGTCAGATTTCAATAGGTCAGTTGTTGTTTTCACTTAAAATTATGTCCATTTTAAACAAAAGAGAGACCCTTTGAGTGGTACCAGCCACACAGTGCCTCAGATTGAGGAGGGGTTGACTCATTCACATCCCCAAAGCACCTATGGATCATTCCTAGAATGGATAAATACAATTATAATGCATTTGGTCAGATTTATATAGGTCAGTTGTTGTTTTCACTTAAAAATCTGTCCATTTTAAACAAAAGAGAGACCCATTGAGTGCTACCAGCTACACCGTGCCTCATATTGAGTCGGGGATGACTTGTACACGTCAAAAAGGACCTGCATATCATTCTACTAAAGGTTCAATACAATCTTAATTTTATTGGTTAGATTTCTGTAGGTCTGTTGTTGTTTTCTCTTAAAAATCTGCCCATTTTAAACAAAAGAGAGACCCTTTGAGTGGTACCGACCACATCGTGCCTCAGATTTAGTTGGGGATGACTATTAAATGTCACAAGGACCCATGGATCATTATCGTAAAGGATCAACACAATCCAAATGTGTTTGGTCAGATTTATGTAGGTCAGTTTTTGTTTTCACTTAAAATTGTGTCCATTTTAAACAAAAGAGAGACACTTTGAGTGGTACCGGCCACACTGTGCCATCAATTGATGCGGGGTTGACTCGTACATGTCCCCAATGCATCCATGGATCTTTCTCTTAAAGGATAAATACAAAAATAATGCCTTTGGTTGGATTCCAGTAGGACAGTTTTTTGTTATCACTTAAAAATCGGTCCATTTTAATCAAAAGAGAGACCCTTTGAGTAGTACCAGCCACAATGTGCCTTGTATTGAAGCAAGGTTGACTCATACATGTCAACAATTATCCATGGATCATTTTAATAAATTATCAATACAATACTAATGCATTTTGTCAAATTTATGTAGGTCAGTTGTTGTTTTCACTTAAAATTGTGTCCATCTTAAACAAAAGAAAAACCCTTTGAGTGATACCGGCCACACCGTGCCTCGGATTGATGCGGGGATAAATTTTAAATGTCAAAAAATAAACCTTTTATCATTATATTAAAGAATCAATACAATCTGAATTTGTTTGGTCATATTTCTGTATGACAGTTGTTGTTTTCACTTAAAAATATGTCCATTTTAAACAAAAGAGAAACACATTAAGTGGTACCGGCTACTATGTGCCTCAGACTGAGGCAGAGTTGACTCATGCATGTTAAAAATGACCCATGGATTGCTCTCCTATGAGATCAACAAAATATGAATGTGTTTTGTCAGATTTCCATAGGTTAGTTATTTTTTCACTTAAAATTGTGTCCATTTTAAACAAAAGAGAGACACCTTGAGTTGTACCGGCCACACTGTGCCTCAGATTGAGGCAGTTATGAGCCATACACGTCCCCAATGCACCCATGGATCGTTCTCGTAAATGATCAACACAATATGAATTCATTTGGTAGGATTTCCGTACATCAGTTGTGGTTTTCATTTAAAAATCTGTCCATTTTAAACAAAAAAGAGACCCTTTGAGTGGTACCGGCCACACCGTGCCTCTGATTGAGTAAGGGTTGACTCGTACACTTCATAAAGGATCCATGTATCATTCTCCTATAGTATCAACACAATCAAAAACCTTTTGGTCGTATTTCATTAGGTTAGTGGTTGTTTTCACTTAAAATTGTGTCCATTTTAAACAAAAGAGAGACACTTTGAGTGTTATCGGCCACACCGTGCCTTATATTGAGGCAGGGATGACTCATACATGTCCCCAATGCACCTTTGGATCACTATCCTAAAGGATCAATATAATACGAATGCGTTTTTTCAGATTTCCGTACGTCAATTGTTGTTTTCACTTATAAATATGTCCATTTTAAACAAAAGAGAAACCATTTTAGTGGTATCGGCCACACCGTGCCTTGGATGGAAGCGGGGATGACTCTTACACATTAAAAACAACCTGTGGATCATTCCTCTATAGGATCAATAAAATTTGAATGCGTTAGGTCAGATTTTGGTAGGTCAGTTGTTGCTTTCACTAAAAATTTGGTCTATTTTAAACAAAAGAGAGACACTTTGAGTGGTACCGGCCACACCGTGCCTTTTATTGAGGTGGTATTGACTAATAAATGTCACCAAAACAGCCATGGATCATTATCATAATAGATCAATACAATCTGAATGCGTTTGGTTGGATTTTCAAACGTCAGTTGTTCTTTTCACTTAAAAATCTGTCCATTTTAATCAAAAGAGAAACACTTTGAGTGGTACCAGCCACACCATGACTCGGATTGAGTCAGGGTTGACTCTTACACATCTCAAAGGACCCATGGATCATTCTCCTATAAGATCAACACAATCCAAATGTGTTTGGTTGGATTTCTGTAGGTCAATGTTTGTTTTCACTTAAAATGGTGTCCATTTTAAACAAAAGAGAGACACTTTGAGTGGTACCAGCCACACCATGCCTTGAATCGATGAGGGGTTACCTCTTAAACATCCCCAAAGCACCCATGGATCATTATATCAAATGATCAAAACAATATGAATTCGTTTGGTTGGATTTTCGTACGTCCGTTGTTGTTTTCACTTAAAAATCTGTCCATTTAAGATAAAAGAGAGACACTTTGAGTGGTATCGGCCACACCGTGCCTTGAATTGAGGTAGGGTTGACTCATACACATCAAAAAGGACCCATGGATCGTTCTCCTATAGGATCAACACAATATTAATGCATTTGGTCAGATTTCCGTAGGTTATTTATTGTTTTCACTTAAAATTGTGTCCATTTTAAACAAAAGAGAGACACTTTGAGTGGTACTAGCCACAGCGTGCCTCGGATTGAGGCAGGGTTTACTCATACACATCCACAACGCACCCATGGATTTCTCTCTTAATGGATCAACACAATCCGAATGTATTTGGTTGGATTTCAATACGTTATTTGTTGTTTTCACTTAATAATCTGTTCATTTTAAACAAAAGAGAAACACTTTGAGTGGTTCATCATTCTTGCATGTTGTTGGTGCATATCACTTGTTAAAATGGGAAACTGACTCATTGTAGAAAGGATGTTTTATTTAATAACAATTAACATTTTCCTAAGAACATTTACATACAAAAATGTGTCATCTTTTGATCCCCTTAACCCCTCTCAAAAAAGTCCGCAAATTGTACATGTCCCCAAGTCAGATCTTTATACTATTTGTGTACAATCATCCATTAGGTATACAACAAACTCGTTTCTGAACAAATCTATTTTATCTTTTGAGTATGATTCTTTTCAGAAGTAATTTTAGTACTATAAAATATAAAAAATAAATAAATAATAAATAAATTAAACGAACTAGTAGTTGTTTTTGAAAATAACTCTTTAGGGATGCTATCTTGTTGATGAAAAACTATATATTTCATAAATTTACAAAAATAATAACTGAAATCATTATCATTTAATTGTTTTGGACACTGATAAAAATTGATCATTAGGATAATAAGTAACTTGTGTTGAGATGTGTTTGGATAGTGAAATTTTATTATATATAACCTCATATTTGTCCAGACGTAGTACTTGATCACCTTCTAATGCTTAGCCCCTATCCTCATTCCTTTTTATACAATAATGATACACCACCCTATTATAAAATAATCGTCAGTAAAATATAATATAAATTATATTACTTGATGTTTAGACCAAAAATGTTGGATGTAGTGTCTTACAGATTCACAAACTCCATCATGTGTGGTCAGTTTGATGGATATCCTTGCTTTGAATACAGAAAATATATCATTAGAGTATCCAAGTTCACCGTAATTATCATCCAATGATTCCTAATAACACAATAATTTATAAGTAATAAAAGAAGTGAAAATATAATTTTTATACTTTAATCGTAGAGTTTTACCACTTCTTGGTTGGTATTAATAAGAGCATGTCATCTGTAATCTTTCATTCAAATGTTTTCATCAATCCGTTCACTATTTCAATATTTTTTGATGGATCTAATTTCATTTGATCTGATGATGTGGTATGAGGACTAACAATTCCAAATTTTGGCTCATGGGAAAATTTGTTCACCTGTTATTCATATATATGTCTGTGAACAATATAAAATTCATTTAGTCATAATTTTCACATTAGATTAGATTTTAGAAAATCCATTAATGAAAACATACCTCACATATATATATATATATATATACAACTGTGATGCCTAGCCAACCATTTTCAAGGATATCATTTACATTTTCAGCAACAATGAAATCTTAACTTTCTTCTCTATATTTATTCTTTTTGAAAACCACTATATTACAACTACCACCCTTTATCTTCCTATCCACATGAGTCTTCAATGCTTGTAAATGTGGATAGAGAACAGGTGGTGTTATTGATCTTTCAGTAGCTCCTTGGGATCAGTGGGTCAATGCTTTAGATGGTTTTGAGCTGACGTTTTTCACCCCCTTCCCTTTCTCCATCTATAATAATATTCATTGGTTCAGACCCTTTTTTCATTAATTTTTATAGGTTTAGCTTTAAAAAAGTAAATAAATACCTCTTTGGCCGCATGTACTTGTACAAGTTGTGTCAGCCATGCAATGAATGTCCTATTATCCTTTTCGACCATATGAATATCATCGTCATCAAGTGGAATTGGTATCTCTCCATTTGGCTCATGAGCTACAGTAATTGTCACTTTCAGATGATCTTTTGGAAGTGGTCTATTATGCTGCGTGTCATCTCGGATGTTGAACACTGTAGATCTCGCTACAAGGTGATAGGTGGGTGTTGAAAAATATAACTCACAATCATTATCACCCTGTAGAAGATCAGTATAGTAAAAGTATCAGTGTTTTTCTGATTCACATTTCATGGGAACAATTAATAGAATATTGATTACCACGGCTAAATTAGCTCTTTCTCGGGGATTGGCTCGCCTCAAAGCTAGTGGCGGGTGGGGTGGGATCTTCACACGTTGGTTTCTCCTGATTTGTGTCTTCTCCTTGCTTCCTACCTATAAAAGTTGCTAGAAACTCTCCTAGCCACTGCAATCATTCTTCAAGGGATGCTAGGTTTTCTTTCATTTGTTTCAATGTTTCATATCTATCATCTGTTTTTTTATTCTTCTCAAAATATACTCAGGGTGTCACCCCAAACCCTGTACCTCTTAAACGATCGTATTTTTCTTGTTTCTTCAAAGCCATCCATAATAGGTCTACATCCTCTATAGGAGTAGCTGATTCATGTGACTGTCAGATATAGGAAAATAACTAATTATTTTTTTATGTAATATTAATTTAAAACAAATCTTTTTATCTTCGTGTCATACTAACAAAAATTTCCCACACTTTTTGTGTGTCCTCATCTACTAGCTTCCCTTCCATATTCACACATGCCTCCTTCCAAAGCACATGACGTGGGATGGAAGTGTCTTTGGTTTTAGACTGATCAATCTACATATAAACATAGAAAGATAATTATGATGTTGTTTATTGGAACCTAACAATATTATTGTAAATTTAAAATATGTACCTTTTTCTTTTATAGTGAAGTGTACCCCATCCTTGCTTTATGATAGGGCTATGTTGTTTTTGATGCATGTTCCTTATTTTCATTATAGAGTTTCTATTTCATAAATGAAATATTGAAAATCAAAGTGATGAATACATGTATCCTCAAACAACGTATTATCACGCACAATGTACCTGAAACTTCTCATCCCCACAGGGGCTAAAAAATGCTTCCCTTGATTCTTGGAATATTAGGTGAGCATAGACAATAGTTGGGTGTGGGTTTATTTTACCTTTGTAATGTTTCCGGTGACATCTAGTTAAAATAGTATGAAAACCTCGACGAATCCTTCCTGCAATCCTTAGTACATAATCCTTGTGTGAATCATCTACTATAAATGTACTATGTAAGAGATTTAAAAGTGTAAAAAAAAAATTTATTATATTATTTTCTAGTAAATTATAGAAATAAATTCATAATGTTACTGTAATTTCTTCCCAGATCACAGTCTTCATCCCAGACACAACATGGTGCCACGAATCTATGTTAATCGGCACACATTGACGAGTGACAACTCCAATGTAACTACTAAACATAGCCTTGTTGGGAGTCACATGTTGGACTCGTGCATTCCATCTGACATCAAATTTTATGCCTTTTCTTTTCTCCTTAAGAACATTGTCTAACACAGTCAAAATACGACGCACCTGTGTTTTCTTCGACGTCGCTCCTTCATTCCCTACCATTTCATTGATATCAACATCGTCTATATGTTCATCTAATATAGTAGCAACGGCATGTGCTGATGGCTGTTGGACCTCAACACTAGGATCAGTAGGATCCGTAGCAGCAGGAGCAACAACAGCCGCAGCAGGAGCAGGAGGAGCCGCAGTAGGAGCAGTAGAAGGAGCAGCAACAGCCGCAGCAGGAGCAGCAGGAGCAGCAGCAGCCGTAGTAGCAGCAGCTTGAGAGACTTGTTCAGCCTCAAGGTTAGGAGCACCAGAATGTGCATAAGTCATTATCTGTAAAAGTGGTTGAACAGTTAATTTATATTACATAAATTCATTAATGATATAATAATAACATGAGATAAAAAGATCTATATTATAATCAAAATATAACCGGTTTATTGAAATCTCATTCTTTATTTCAAAGGATGAAGGGATTTGACACCTCTATTGATTATCCAAATCCCTTCATTGTGGTCTCCTCTAACATAAAAAACATCATTTACATTAGGACCGCTTCGAAATAATTGAAACATACAACTGAAAAGATCGTCCTCAACTGAATTTTCATCGGAACCTTTAGTAGTTTTGGACGATAACAGAACAACCAACCACTTTCAGTTTGCGGTATCTAGAACATAAAAAACATGTACTTCTTGTGATGCCATTATAAACTATTCGACTTTGTACCCTTCTTTACTAAAATAAACTTTCACAAATCCCCATTCATCTATTTTAACACCACTATTGTTATCAACCCATTTACATTAAAAAATTGGCAATTGGAATGTCCTATAATTCAACTCCCATATTAAATTTATAATTCCAAAGTATAACATCATTGCATAAATTGGATTTTAGTCCTTTCTACCAGAAACATGCATCGCTTCAGCCACTTTTGTAACTCCACTATTTTGTATGGTACTATCCTCATCATGTTCATCTATATAGAATGTATAACCATTAATTACATAACCACTGTAAGATAATACGTACACACTTGGTCCAGTGGCTAGCCATCGATGTCATTTAGAAATTGAATTCTGATTTTCATCCAACTGCTTAAAAATAAGGTCTTGAAACCATCCTATAAACTGGTGATTATGTGTACTTGATAACCATTTCTTAGCACTTGATGGATTCAAAAATCTAAGAATTTTTTTTCAAGTTTCAATATATGGAGAAACCTCCCAACTGTTATGTAAAACATTAAGGTGGTCCTGCTCCCGATCTATAATACTGATTGTCAAAACATCTCTTCCAGAAATTCCCTCACCCGCAATGCGTCCAGTGTGATGAGATTTTTGGAGACCAATTATTTTCTACATCAGATAGTTATTTTGTATAAAATTCAATGGCTTCCTCAAAAATATATCGCTCCACTATAAAACCCTCTGGCTGACTTCGATTTTTGACATACCCTTTCAAAATCTTCATATACCATTCAAGTGGATACATCCATCTATAGTGCACATGACCACAAAGTTGAATCTCTCCCACCAACTGAATCATCAAATGAACCATCATATCAAAAAAAATTTGTGGGAAGAACATTTCTAATTCACATAATATGATGATAATTTGTTTTCCATATCTGGCAATTTCACTCGGTCTAAAAATTTTCTACATATAGCTTTGAAAATGAATCAAAGTTTGGTTAACGTATAACGAAAATTATTGGGAAAAATTCAATGTAAATCTATAATAATTAGATATTTCATCAAAACAAAGAAGTCATGTTATTTCAAACCTTTTAAATTCAAATCATTCATTGACACAATGTTCTTGATATTTCGATGAATACCTCTCTGGAACCATTACATCATTGAAGAAGTTGAAAAACTGATATCTATCCTCCCTAGAAATAGTATAAGTAGCTAGAGGAAGAAACATTTGCTTTTCACCCTTCATGGGAGCCAACTCTTCTCGTATTCCGATGTCAACCATGTCTAACCTCGCCTTGATTTCATCCTTTATTTTGTCAGGGGAATTTAGAAACGTTCCGATATCACTGTCACATACATTTTTTTTCCACAAACATCACATCAAAAAAATGTATGACGTACAAACAATTCCAGTATAGTAATTCAAATAAAACTGATACCTTTTTGAAAATTATTTTTTATGGTTTTTCGAAAATGGTTTAGCAAAAATAGGGTTCACATATTTTACTTTCTCAAACAGTTGATCACCTATTAGTGGAGATGGTGTTGCGCGTTGTTCTGAACTTCCATTTAATGATGTCGTCCAAGATCGGTACTTATGCTGACGAGGTATAAATCAATGATGTCCTAGAAAAAAATATTTCGATGAATGTTTCATCCTAATTGATTATGTATCCTCTTCACACACGAGACACCCTTGAGTTACATTAATGCTATAGCCTGACAAATTTCCATAAGTAGGAAAATCATTTATTTTCCCATACAACATCGCTCTCAAAATGGAGTATTAACTTTTATAAGAATCCTAAAATATAACACCTGAATCCCATAATAACTTCAAATCCTTGATCAAAGGAGCCAGATTCAAATCAGTATCATTACCTGGTTGTTTTGGTCATGATATAAGCAAAGATATCATGATGAATTTACACTTCATGCATAACCAGGGTGGAAAGTTATAATTTACCAACATAAGAGGCCATGTACTATGAGTGCTGGTTTGAAAACCAATGGATTCACTCCATCTTTAGATAACACAAGATAAAGCTTTCTCGGCTCTTTTCCAAATTCAGGATACACACGATGAATTTTCTTCCATTGAGGAGAGTCGGCCGGATGATGTAATTTCCCATCTTTATTTATTTTATCTTCATGCCACAACAATTGTCATTGAGTTTCTTCACTTCCATATAGACACCTAAACCTCCGAATGATTGGAAAGTACCATACATCTTTTTTAGAATTGGATTCATCTTTCTTGTATCAAGAAGCACCACACATTGGGAATTCTATAAGAGATTTTTTCTCTTTGAGAAATAGTATACAGTCTTTCAAGCAGGCATGTATTCTTTCATAAATCATACCCATCGAGTGTATCATTCTTTTAATTCCATATTCCGACTTGGGATCTCATTATCATTCGGGAGCATGTCATTCAAGAGAGAAAGTAGTTCCATAAAACTGACATCACTCCATTTTTTTCCTGCTTTCAATTTATACAACTTCAGTATAACTAACAATGTTTTATACATAGTGCAACCAACATGCAATGGCATCTTTTCACAACTCTTTAACTTCTCAAATAATTTTGGGCAATCACGGAGTTAATCTTCAATTGTCTTGGTCATTTCTTCGATAAGATATTCATTATCCTTGACATCTGTAATAACATTCTCCATACGGTCTTCTTCATTATCCATATTTGTATTCATATCTGATGATCTATAAAACACAGTTTTATCCCATCCAGTAGCTACATTTTCTTTTTCTCCGTGTTTATTCCAACATTTATAAGTCTGATCTATTCCGTGACATATCAAATGTTCTTCCAACTCCTCTAGAGTAATAGCCTAGAATAAAAACAACGTAAACATGGACAAAGGATTTGAGAAGGATCCTTTGCGTGATCCTTTGAAAACTTGATGAACTTTTTCACTCCGTTCTTGTACTCCATTTTCAAAAGATTAGCATGCATAAAATATTTATTCATCTTCATCCTATTTGAATCACAAATATTATTATTTATAGTTCAATTACAGAAAACAAGACTTTCGAATACAGTATAAGAGAACCAAATCCTTAAAAAATAAAAATTAATAGAGCCTAACCATTTCAAATAATGATTTGGAAATCAACAGAACCAACATAGAACCCCCCCATCAAAATCAACATAGTTTCCAAACACTAAGGTGTTCGCGGGGATAATCACTTATGTCATAGATGGTAAAAATCACACAACATCATCCTCTATGGCTCACCCTCCTCTATCGGGTCAACCATTCTATGGTTAACTAGTCCATCCTTTTATACCTCACCATCATAAAATACATATGGATGAAAACCAGTAGCCATCTCTATAAGTAAATAAAGGAATCTCATAATCTCTACAATATGAAATTCATTAAATATAATTACTTTAGATTCATTATAGTTTCCCCAAATCACCCCAGTACAAACACAAGAATAATCATGAATGATGCATCTACCACTCCCAGATCTCTACCCTATATTCAATATCATCATGCCAAAATACCCATATATCCAAACATACACATGTCACAAACACATAAAAAAACATATCCACATCAGAACCAAAGTACCCATATTGATTTAAATCAGGATACTCGACTCAAGTGGTGGTGTGTAATAAATAATAAGAAAATATAAAAAGTATATAGTCACACATTAATCTCAAACTGGTGTTAATAATCCAATAAACCCATGGTATCTTTCCATCTATCTAAATACTCTGAAATAGCCCATATGCGACAGTAGTCCCAGGTGGTGAAGGTTCCTATGGAGGAAGGGGTGAACACACACCTATCAGGGTTTGAGGTCAGGTCATTGAGGTTGAATGTGGCCTGATACTCTTAAAAGGGTTCATTCCATATTTCACAAACCATATCCTGGTACCCTTGGATGTTAACCCATTGCTGGTGGATTTGAAACGGTTCCTAATGATCATGCCAAGAAGAAATAGAAACCAAGAGGGGGGAGTGGTTCGAAATACATCATGCAAGATGAAAAAACGTGGTATTTTATAATAGGTTAGTGGCTTTATTGTTGGTTAGACACCTCTCCAATAGACTCCACATGCGGTGATGGCCCCTGCAGTTATTCCACCACGTGAAACTGTCACCTGAGAAGCTGAGATCAATGAGGCCCTTCCCAGCCCTGAACTTAACAGAATCCGTGATGGCCTTCCACTGGAATGGGCTTCTACCTTTAATTTCATTTTTTTGGAAATGATATTAATGTCACCCCCAACAAACAATGTATGGTGGCTGGGATCAAAGGTATTTTGTTCACTCTATATAGATTCCCTTTGTAGAGTGTCATAGCTTCCAAAAACAAAAGTCACAAAGAAATATGTGTCACCATTGGACACCTTGGTAGTGATTAATTGATTACAATCATGTATAGTCTCAACAACATATTTATTGTGCCAAAATACCCATTCGGGACTGTTGGAGGGGTCCGAGTGTAGAAATCCATGCAACTTAATCTTCTAGGATAATTCTATGATCATTATAGGGTTTTTTGTGTTATTTGACAACAACAACAATGAAATTATGCATTTTGATTTCTATGGTGAGGAAGTATGATTTAACAAGGAAAATAAGACCATGAGAATTACATATGAAGATAATAATGATGGGTAGGATAGGGCTCTAGAAATGGATCTTGTGCTAGTGCCCTTATTGATGTGGGAGGATGATCACTCATTGAGGTCACTTGATTTTGAACATGTTCATAATCCCTTCTGGTAGGTAAGCTTCATATGAGTGGGATATGAGGATCCAAAGGGACAGGGGAAGGATGGGTAATAAAAAATGGGGTCTAGTGAGGGAGTTCTCTCTAGATCCATAAGTATTTGGAGCTAGATGATAGGCTCAGAGCCAAGGGAGACAGAACAAACACTACTAGGAAGGGGCCTAGCCACTTCAGAGAAGCAGTCAGCAACGTTAGTGAGGGATAATGATAGCGATGGAAGTAGGGGGGGCAAGGCTATAAATCTTGGTGGTCTTGGCATCATTATATACAAGTTCACTACCAAACAAATTCACTTAGATAGCATGAAGGAAAGAATGGGGTAACCCCTCAAAGAAAATAGGGTTCAAGCATTGGATGACCTAGAAATGAATCAGAACTGGGTGGTGTTTTCCTCAAAGAAAAAGGTTATCCTTAATTCCTTACCTTATGGTGACATGGTTTTGGATATAAGGGAATCAATGATACCTAGTAAGAGTCCAGTGAAACTAGAATCCAAGTGGGGAGGACCTTAAATTTTTCATTAACATCACTCTGATAGTGTAAACTCATTGATCACCATTGATGATGAGGATATCAATCTCTACACCAATAATAGGTTTCTCAAGAGATACTTCACATGAATAAACCTTCCCTTTAGTCTGAGATATATGTATTTGAACTAAAAATCCAACATCCTAGTTATATATTGTTAAATAATATGGTAACATCCACAGTTCATGATGTGAAACTATAGGCTTACCCTATGTGATAAACATGAGATGCCTCATATGACAAATATAGGATGATTTATGTTAGAACCATGTGTGTATTTATTCCAAACAACATTAGGATATTTAATGATGTGTTGAATCTTTGTCTTTAGACAGAGTAACAAATCCACCCCCTATATTACAAGAATATGATGCCTCCTGTGAAAAATAAGAAACACCTTATGAATTAATAATATTATTCATCATGAGAAAATTATGTGATGATTCCAAGAAAACCCTATTGGTTTCGTCATTTGGGGAAAGGCCCAACTGTATTATTCCCACTATTGGGTTAAAAATATAAAATATATATATCTACCAATTCCAATGACATTCTTAGGGGGTGTAAATTCTAATAAAATTTCCATAGACTATTCATAGATTGTGATTCCCGGATACGAGGAAGATAGAATGGGAAGATCAGTAGACTGGTTTCATGTTCAAAATCCACAAAACATGATGTTAAAATGTAGCCTTATCTAGTTTCATGTACATAATATTCCTCACATGATAAATATGATATGACATTTAGTCCAAGCTATATGAATTTAAACTAGGAAGCTTGACATCCTAGTTTCTTGATGTGAAATTGTGTGAAATATTTGTCAAATCTATTCGACCTTAGACACCAAAAACATCATCATAATTATAAGACATTTAAATACATGGCCGAATTACTTTCCACATGATGTTAACATACATTGTTCATATCCCAGTTGCATGATGTAAAACTATGTAATGCCTTTATCCCCCACTCGAGAGAGAACCCCCTCTTGGTGTTGGTCTCCAATGACACTTATTTTTATAACTACATATGAATTTATTCCCAATCATAGGAGGTATGCATGGATTATTTAAAGTAATATCTCAAGCCCAACCATTCCATTGATCATTTTTAGGGTTGTTCCCCTTTGGGATCATGTCCAACACCTTCTAAATGGTGCCCCTATTTAGTGCATTCAAACACATGATGGGATAAATATATATTGTTCAAATAAACCCTAAAAATATACTCATCACCTCCTCAAATCTTTGAGTTTCCCTAAATTTGGATCCTCATCATCCTATTTCATCTAAATGGGATCCCTATGGTAATGGTGTATGGCCTAAATAGGCTCACATCCCACCTAGGTGAAATCCTTGATGGACCCCCGACAAGAGATGGTGGTTCCCCTGTTTCAAACCTAGTGATGAAACATGGAAAAATAGGATCTTCTACTACCTAGGAACACATATTGGAAGGGTGATATTTGGTAGAATGGTTTTGGATCCAGTGTTTCAAACATGTTCAATTCTCATCCTCAATCCATCTACCTCTACTCTTCAATCCAGACCATCAAGGACATGATTTACTTCTCTACGTTCTTTCCCCACACAAGTGTAACTATAACACCATTGGTATTACACTTTCATGACCCATACACATCGATGAGATATATCAAATACTTGGGTTTAAATTACCATTGTTTCTAGAAGATTATGTGTAATAAAGGACCAAAAAAAATTGCGCACCTGGTCCAGCAACGCGAAGATCGAAGGGCAGCAGAGGTCCGGAAACGCGAAGATCGAGGGAGGTGGAGGTCCGGAAACACGAAGATCGAGGGTAGAAGAGGTCTAGCAATGTGAAGATCAGGGGTGGTGGAGGTCAGGCAATGCAAAGCTCGGGGGAAGAGGAGGGGATTCATAGGGTTTTAGTACCGTGAGAGATTTAGGTCGCGATAAAACGAGGGCACTGTACGACCAATATTATAAGGTGGCGCTTCCCTTTCCTGTTTTTGTACTAGTTCCCACTTGAAATTCTAAATATTTCCTTTATTTAATGATATAAATATTTGGCCTACATTGACATGCTATATAATGAGATTGAATATCCATTACCTTTACCATTACTACTTAATAAGTTTTAGTCATACAAGCTTCCTTTCACTAACTTCACCCCCAACAAGTTGGAGTAATAAATATATTTCAATATAATTCTTCATATAATTCCATTTAAATATTTTAATAGAGTTATTATTATATTAATGTTATACCAACATAAAAATTGTACCATAATACATTGAAATTCATGTTTTAAGGACCTCAACATGTCTTCTAATGTTTGAATACTTATTTCAGACGTTCCATCAGTTGAAGGATGATATGAGGTACTCAAATGAAGCTCAGCATCAAGAGCCTTTTGAATATTGTTTTTGTATTTCAAAGTAAATCATAGATCATGATCAGACACAATTGAAAGAGTATAACCATTAAGTCTTACAACTTCATCAATAGAGAGAATTTTCATGTGATAAAGTGGTAAATACTCTCTAAGAGTAAGGAAGTATATATATTTGGTAAAGAGATAAAAAATAACTAATATATAATCATTATTTCTTGTAGACTTTGGTAATACCTTGAAAAATTATATTACGATGTAATCCCATTTCCATAAGGTAATTGGTATAGGTTTCAAGAATTCTCTTGGATTTTATCTCTCAAGCTTCAGCTGTTGACAAAACTAATATGTCGGCACAAAATCAACAATGACCTTCCCCATAATTTTTAGTAAAAAATTTTCCTTAAAATATCTATACATCATTGTTCCACCATGGTGTATAGGGAAATTTGATCTATGAGAATCGTCTAATAATTCCCTTTTTATATCAACTGTATATGGAATGTGTAAACTATTTCCAAATTTCAGAATTCCAATTCATATAAAAAGTCTTCTAATTTCACATCATTCATAACATTAATATTTTTTTTCAAAATTATCATCACTAAGATGAGTTGAATTATATTTTCCAACAAATATGGTTAGAAATTATTTGAAAAAGGTTTGATGTTTCCCCATCTATAATAATTCCATTTTCCATATTTAGTAAATCCATGAACATATGATCCCTCTTAATCCCCATTTTTTTCACGAATCTATGATATTTACTGCCTAATGTGTACACTACCTTATTTACCTTCACTGTATGGTTGTTTATTGAGAAATTACAATCCTTGAGTAGCTTGATCCATCACATTTTCCTCATGTTGATATATTTCTATGAAAATATCAATTTCTAAATTTGATTATTTATGTATATCTCACAGCTTTCAATATGGAGATAATGTCTCCATATAATCAATGAAAATATTACAGATTCCAACTCAAGATCATGATTTGGATAGTTTTAAAAATGTGTCTTTAACTACATTTATGCATAGGGAATAACATTATCATTATACATAAGGTCACAACCAATTATCCTTTTTGATGCCCCACTATATATCACAAATGCATAATTTCCTGATTTTATTTTCAAAGTCATATCATTGACCAAAATCATATTCAATTATTCAAAACATTCTTCACTTTCCATTATCCAAATAAATTTAACCCCTTCATATGTAATATTGGTTAATGGGTTATCCAATTGGGCTAAATTTTGAAAAACTCACAAAGATTAAACTAAAAAACTAATGAAACTACATACCTAAAAAATATTCATTGGTGTAGACCGTTTTTTGAATTCATTTATATTTTATGGACCAAAAGATATTTTATCCTTGGAGAAAATATGTCCAAGAAAAGAAACCTTCTAATGTTAGAATTCACACTTTCTAAATATATCATATAGCTATTTTATTATAATACTATCAAGAATGATATGAATTTGAGTTTGATGGTCCTTATATATTTTATAATAAACCAAAATACCATAAATAAATAATACAACAAAATTATCAAAATATTACTTGAATAATCTTTCCATTAGATCCATAAAAATATAGGCTACATTATTCTATCCAAATGGAATTAATGTATTCTTAGAATGTACATAACTAATTCAAATGGATTTCTTCACAATATCTTTCTTATTTAATCACAATTAATTATATCTAAAATTATAATCAATCTTAGAAATATTTTGATCAAGTGACGTTGATAAAATAACTCATCAATGTGAGGAAGAGGATACGTGTTCTTTGTCATAATATCACTGATTTCTCTATAATGAATGAAAAACGCCATAGATCAGTATTTATTTTTAATGAAAATTATAAGGGCTCTATATGGTGAAACAATAGGAAATATAAATCCCATACCACACAACTCCCCTACTTTTTTCCTTAACCCCTCTAATTCTACAGACACTATTCAATACAGAGTCATTGGTATTGGTCTTGAATTAGGGATTAAATTAGTGGAAAACTAAACAATATGATCTTATGTATTTCTAGGTAATTACTTAAGAAATTCATTAATATATTTCTAAAAAAGTGTACATTATAGATTTTAAGATTGATGTATCTATTCTTTTCCAAAGGAATCTCATTCAAAAGAGAAAATGTGATTGGATGTAGACATGAATCATTTGATGAATTATCTCCTCTAAATATAAGTATTTATTAATATTCATCATGAATCATAATTTAATTCTATTTGTAATAATTTATTTTATTGTATTTTGAAATAAAATTTGTACCTAGTACTATATCAAAATCAATCATAGTTACAATAATAAATTCTATAAACATGGCATGTTTATGAGTCATATCAAGAATTTACTAACACATCCTTGTTGATGCGATATCTCCACTATGAGTATTGACTAAATAATTACTTCTTACGGTGTTAGGTAAAAATATAATTTTCATGAAATGTAAGGTACATATAAAATAGAGTGAAGATTTAGAATCAAATAAAGCATTAACTAAATTTTAATTTATGAATAATGTTTATTACACTACATTTTTAAGAGCTTAAACCTCTACTATAGGGATCACATATTCATTGAATTGTATCCTTGGACCCTTCTATGATATATTCCATTGATTCTTCAGAAATTGGTTTGAATAATTCCCCTTTTATTAATAGTTGTATCACAAGATTTAGTATACTCTTTGTTTACCTTACAACCAATATCCATAGTACCATTGTCTTCACACTTGTATAAAACTCCCATGCACTTTAATCATTTTCCTAGTTATTTATTTCAAAATTTTCAAATCATGGGAATTACATTTTTCTATTCTCATTCTTGAAACCATTCCCTTTTTCTTAGTGTTTAGATAAATTCTTTTTTTCTATATTTTGATTGAATATATAAGATTATTAGAATTCCTTCTCTATCTTAAGGACAATTGATACTATATCATTATATGATGAGAACTTTTTATAAACTACTTTCCTTTGGAGACTCAACATAGGTCCATAAAAGAAACAATCAATATTGCTTTCCAGATCATGTATGGTGTCTATATAAATCCTGGATAATCATGAAATGTTAGCACCATAGTCTTCCACACCATATTATTCCTTAAAATTTTAAGTGGGGAAATTCCCCTCTATTTAAGTTTAATTTTCTCTAGGGAAGTATTTATCCAAGATAATTACTTGAAAATATATATGTTCAATGATTTATAATTATTCATCCTTTTTAGTGTTTTGGATCAATGAACATAATTGATCTTCATCTCATCTCAAACAATATACTTCTAGAATATCATCTTCACTTTCATTACATCCTAAATTAAGTAATATCTTTTAAAGGGACTTAATCAATTTCTCAACTACTAATAAATAAGTAGTTTCATTAAAATATAGAGGATTATATCATATCAAGCGATCCATCATAGGAGAATCCCACTAAGGAATAATAAGGTGTACCATTAAAGAAAGGTTATTTGTCATAACCTGAGTAAGATTCTCTATTATGGCCATAATAGTCCCAGTTACAATACATTTAGTATTGGATTTCTTAGTAGGGAAATATCTATATTTTCTATTGGCGTTGATTCCCTTTCTTCCATTATTAACCATCATATAATAATTTTAGAAACGAAATCATATCATAATTTTCAGTGATAATGAAACATAAAATATAATTCCCTATGATGGTAAAAGTTCTCAAATAAAATAATATATTATTATAATTATCATATTATCTACGTTCATTTAAAATCTTGTTCCCAAGGATCTACAAAACATCCTCTGATACTGACTGTAACAACCCCAAATCTTGTAACCCATGTCCCATGTATAATTTATTACATTGGTATAATATACAATTGATCTCATCTCAAAGTACTGATTAGTTTAGTAGACTTTATAAACCTGATACATACAGGGTTCCAACATTATATTAGGAATATAAAATAAACAACATAAAATAATTCATTAATATTTGATATTATTCATAATATCAATATTCATATACTATGGAAAATAAAAAAATAAATTGTGAGATCAGGTGCTCATATTAATTTATGTATTATAGAATATAACATGAATCAACATGAAAAAATCAATATAGAAATGAAAATAATTTAAAACAAAATCCATTTAATCAATAACTTGAGAAAAAAATTCATCCATGGACAATATGAATGTTGTAATATCATGGATAATAATAATTTAATTATTGATTAAGGAAATTATTTATATAGTATATCATGATTTCTGACATCATGATATCTATATCATCAAATCCCTATTCAAGACAATTTAATTGATTGGTAGGTATATATCAGAAATCCATTTAATGATAGAGTACTGATTTTTATCATCAATTTTTCCGATTCATCGAGGGGCTATCAATAGATGGGAACATCAATTACTACATTTCCAATGCATTAATCATATATTTAACAATCAAATCTATTCATAAAAATTTTTCCATATTAACTATTATCAATTTTCATTAAATAATGGAAATGTATCAATGTTTTCCCTAGTCAATAAAATGGAATTCATTGTAAAAAATGAATATTGATATGATATATATTTAATGAAATAATCATATACATGATAAAAATAAGATAGATAGTTTAGATTAATGAAATGTCCAATGATCACAAGAAATTGAATGTTTCAAGTGAATATTAATGTTCAAAAATTAATCAAGAGATGAGAGATAACCATCAGAAGAAGTATATTTTGTAGTAACTTTGAATATATTAATGAAAATTTGAGAATGGAAAATAAAAATTAAAAAGAAGCATTCATAAATAGTTTCAATAAAAAATCATTGAAATATTATAGAATAATTTCAAAGGAATAAAATAATGGTGGAAGGAATGCCCACTAACTCTATATACATTAAAAAGAGAACATTTCATTTGAATTTTTATAAAAGAATGTAAAACTTGACCATTTTACAATAATTATAAAGATCCTTTCCCAAATTTTTAATGTTAGAAGATAAAGTAAAATTTGTTTAATTAATTAGCTGAGTAATTAAAGATAACTTTTGTAAGATAATTTTTGAAAAATATGGACACAGAAAAAAATATACCTGCTCAAAAAGATAAATTTCATCGATTTTTATTTTAGACATTAAACATAAAAGATTAAAATGAATTGAATAATTAACCATAATGAAAAAATATGTATTCATTCTAAATACATAAATTATTCATTATATTCTCCACATTAAAAAATAGGTTCTCAATACCAAATACGTCTCAATGGAGTGGAAATTGAGATGAAATCACTTACCCCTTGTCTAACTCATCATGGTTGTTCTATATCTTCATGAATAATTAAATAATATTAATTATTTAGATTATTAATATAATTTTCAGGTTTATTATTACATTTATTTTAAATTTTAGCAGGTTATATATAATTATTTAATAAATTAACTTCATATTGGATGTTTTGATTATATTCAGTTCATTTGTCCAAAATTACTTCAATAGGATGTCTATGGTAAAAGTGGTCACTATTAAATCATATATATAAATATAATAATTAAATAATTATCATTTTTATACATCAATTATTCTATAAAAAATGACAATGAAATAATGTTATGAAAAATGAACTATATTATAATCATAGAGTTGGTAAGTTATACGTACACATGAGCGATGCTTCCATTTTTTAATGATCATGGTTGAAAGATAATAAGCCTGTGTTTATATTTATATAATTATAATTAAATAATAAATACAATATAATTTTTCTAAACAGACTTATATATACCATCAATGTGATGTGGTAGTTAAAAACAATTCACATCTATTCATGGAGGTGGTAGTCCACATGTATACACGAATGAAATTATTGGTTTTCAATGAATAAAAAGGTAATAAAATATGTTATATATTAGATATAAAAAATTATAAATATTTATATAATATATATATATATATTAAATATATAATCATAACCATTTTTCACAGTTGGTGGTGGGACACAATTACATCAGTTTGAGAGGTTATAGTCTACCGTACACATGATTGATTATTTTCTCCACATTTAATGGAATTAGCGATGAAGAAAAAGAATTATATTAACATAAAAATTATAATTATATGTAATTTTTTTATTATTTCTTCATGGTTTATTAATATTTTAATGAGGTGGAAGAATAAATAAAATTAAAATTCAAGGTTAGGAACTACAACTCTTCTTCAGATAATCAATTTAGGATTTTACCTAATGACTTATTAGGATAGTTTTTTATAAAACCAGGGAATATAATTGATGTGGAGGGATTTAAGGAAGGTATTTGTGTAGATATTATATGAATTAAAATTCTTTTG
The DNA here is from genome assembly GCA_963277665.1 of Viscum album. Classification (NCBI taxonomy): domain Eukaryota; kingdom Viridiplantae; phylum Streptophyta; class Magnoliopsida; order Santalales; family Viscaceae; genus Viscum; species Viscum album. The sequence goes on along the minus strand of OY728133.1, from coordinate 512,951,835 downwards.
AATTTTTTAGAGGAGAATATAGGGGGTTTTCTTTTATAAGTGGGGAGAAGACACACTAGCAATTTTTAAAAATAAAAAAATCTATTTATGTGATAAGAAATAAAAATAGACCCAAATAGATCATTTAAAAATATTATATAGGATAGGGTTAATTTTTTTCCATAAAATATAAAATATATAAGATTTAGGTCATTTTAAACCTTATCTTATTAGTTTAACCACTGAAAATACTATTTTATCATGAAATGTGGTAACTAATATTTTTTATTTTTACGATTCATTATGATAAATTATTAATATTAAATTATTAAATAATGTTAATTATTAATATTCCATGTATGTAATATATTTTATAAAAATAAATTCATTGTAGTGGAAGAATTTAATTTATATTTAAACTCTAAAAACATGGTGAAAGTGGTTTCTCAGAAAAATGTCTTTTTAAGTATAAAAATGTTTTTAAACCAAAATAAAGTATAAAAATCATTAGAAAGACAATATTTGTTTTATAAATAACAAAATTTAAATAATTTTACTTTTTAAATATTTGAAAAAAAATTAACTTTTTAAATTCTTGAAATAAAATACAGTTTTAAATAAAAGTCAAAATTTTCATTATTAATTAAAAAATCATAATTTTTAGAAAAATATAGGAAATGGAACCTAAGTTAAATATCATATGATGACTTCAAATTTTATTTTAATTTTATAAAATATGTTTTCTAAAAGTATAAAAATTTAATTATATTATATTATCATAAAAGGAATACAAAAACTTTTTTTTGTAGAAACTATATTTTGATGAATGAGATGACTACTAAAAAGTGAGGGTTTGGTTCTTAAAAATTATTAAATAATTTTTATTAAGTATAAAATTAAAATATTTTTTATAATATTTTTATTCGTATTCATACCCACAAATTTAGTGTCGAGGTTATAACAATCACATTTAAAGAATAATATTTAGTGGTTCTTTTAAGCTCAATGTTGGGTATTTTATGCGTAATTAAGAATAATTTTCTAAAAAACTCTATAAATTAAATTATGATACATAATTTTTAAAAAATTAGTGAAATAACGTAGATTACCTTGAATAGCACATAATATGGTCCGAAAAAATGGTGATCATTGGCGAGAAGTGAAAATATGGACATAAAGGAGAAAAATAATACCCAAGGAATATTATTGAGTGATAGAGAACATGGAAATGATACATTTAATGAAAAAAACCCTAAATCCAAAAGAAATATATAAGTTAATTAATTCAAAATAAATTAAGGTAATGGGATAAAAATTTCACTTCAAGATCATTTTCACAGAATTAAGGGAATACTAAACTATCATGATGGAGAACATCAAAAAAATACATACATGATTTATTTTCATTTCATAAGAAAACATTAATCCTTTGGTTTATCTTCAATCTATTGATTCTCTAACTCTATGAAATGAATAGTCAAGATGAATTTTTCATTCCCAAAGAACTAAAATCCACTTCTAATGAATCACTTAATCAATAAAAGGAAAACATGTTATTCCTCCTAATATTAAAAATTAACAAAAATTGAAATGGGTTGAATAAGGTGAGATAATATACAAAATTTATAAACCATCAAATAATGAAATAACTAATTTAACTAAAAAATTTCCAAAATATCATTAATGTTCAACATAGATCAACCTGTTAATAAATAACCCTGCATCACAAATAGCATAAAAATCCATGGAATTTAAGAATATTTTAATCCGAAAGGTTTTCCCACACTCTTCAGATTACATCCCAAAAAATATAGTAGCATTTTTTCCATATAATCCATCATGTTAATCTTAATGGTTACATATAACTGAGCCAAATCATACATCTCCCAAAATGTAATCAATCACCTTAGAATCCTATCACTATAAACCTAATATAGGGCGTCTATTCCATTGAAATTATTGTCAACATTAAAATTATAAATCTATGACGGTATCTATTACTATTAATTTATCCTCAGATTAAGAAATCATAATCTATTTTTTTTTTCTAAACCTTGATCTAAAAGCAATTGTAATAGCTCCGAAATCGCACTCCTAGATTTGATGCTAAAATCATATTAATTGCATTTCCAGATTTGACAATAATAAGTGTAACAAAATGTAAGCCCTAAAAACCTATAAAATCAAAATGGAACATATTGGATAACATACATTCAAATTATCTTTTCAGTTTATAGTTTTAGAGAACCAGTAAAATCACTAATAAAACTATACCAATGTCTTCAAGTGAGTATTTTTCACAATATAACCATATTTTATTATTGAAGATTAAGTCATTAACATATTACATAAATTCATCACTCAAGAATCCTTTTTAGGAATAATAGAAATAAAATTATTCTTAATAACCTAGGGAAATGGGAAACAAAATAAGGGTGAGCTCAAATGTAATGTAAGTGAAAACACAAGAATTAAAAAATTAATGTTAGAATGAGCATAAGATTAGAATAATGATATGAATACATAGGAAAATTTAATTATAATAACATAATAGAGTCTATAACCATAAAAACATAGATCATGGTACATTTTATAAATATTTAACATATGTTCATATTCAAATAAGACAATAACCTTGAGACATGTGATGTTAATCTGGATCAAATAAACTCTTAAAATCACAGAGCAGACATAGAGATAAAGATTGATATCTTGGAACACTATCTTCATCAAACATGATAACTCGTTTCAAACATAACTGGATCCTACTTAAATACACTGGATAAACATCCCCGGTTAAAACCCTTGTCCAAGACTTTAATGATAAAGAACATTACCCAATGAATTGTAGATCTATATCGGGCTCACCCTACATATACGATATATCATAATCACAAGTCATCATCCATAATGTATATATGTAAGGGTATGTGCATTCTAAGTCTATTAAATTTCATTTTATTGAGAGTTATATGTGTTTTAGATGAGGTTAGAAGAATTTTTAATGGTTGGAGGTGTAGTAGAGTTGTTGCAGGATATTCACTTCGTAAATAATTTATAGAACACAAATTGATGAATCACGACTTATAAAGTTGATTAATTCATGGATTTTTTAGTAATGTTGTGAATCATTAAATTTATTCACATAATGAAATTTGAATTTATGACATTTAATTTATTTGATCAGAGGTGATGTAAATTTTTTTGGATGTTATAAATATGGTAATTACCTTTATGAATGTGTTACCCAATGTAAATGTGTGATATTCCGGGTTATTTTATAACCATTTTGACCAATTTATTTTCATTTAGTTATAACTCTCTCTCTCATTATCTAAGAATCCCAGGTTCGCCAAGTAGATATTCTATACCTCTTCTCAGTTGCATTTATACTTTGGTTTCGATGGATTCCAAATGGTGATCCATGGTGTGTTCTCTATTCCACATGGGTTTTTACTTCTGTTCATCCTAAGATATCTGATGTGGTGGTCCTATTTTGTTTTGGGTGTAGGTTTTGGATTCATTTTTGAAAACCCTTTTGTGTAGTGTACATTGATCCATGAGTTTCTTGTGTGATTGTGGTTTCAGGGAACATTATTATATTACCTTTAGTGTGTAGCGAGATCGAAAATATTTCATATGGTAGGGGATACTCTTTCTTAGCTGTTTATGTTCTATTTATAATGTTTTCATGATTTTTCTTACCTTTTTTTGAAAAGTATGTTTTGGAATAATAATATAATTAATTCACATGTCTAAAATATTTGGGAATAGGGATTTATCACATGATTCAATGATTTTATTTATTTTGATGTTATTATTCATTCATATTGACAATTCAAAAAATAACATCTTTTCGAATCCTTGTTTTCACTATACATATTATTCATTAATAATAATTTATGTATTGTTGTGTGATCTCACCCTAAGTAAATGGATATAGAATTTATATTTGGGTAATAATTTCTTCCCCTTGGACATTAGGATTGTTTTATAATACCCATGCTAAATAAATATTTCATGTGATAATTCCCTTTCATTATTTTGGATTCAATTTTTTTTATGTGTATTTATTCTTGGCATGTTTTCCCTATGTGGTTTATGCTATTGTGCGGTGATATTAGTGATGTAATAGGTTGTATTGTGTGTGGGGAAGTGATGTGGGGGTTGGTTATCATGGATGTGATATGGTGAGACTAGGTTGTGGGGAAGTGTTTGTGGTGTAGTGGTTGTCGATGAGTAGTTATGGCATAGTACCATTGTTGTAGTGTGTGGTGATAACATTTCATGATGGATGTGATGACTAGTTTCATATAATGAGGTAGCTTTGGTGATGTGACATGATGAAGGGGGTGGATGTATGTTTCTATTGTTGTGGTTATGATATTTGGGGTAGTGGTATCATAGTGTGGTTGATATCATTATAAAATTAGACACGGGATGAACTGTGTTGATAACTAAATCAAAATATGCTGGTACATAAATGAGATGAAATTTAAATGGATGTGTGGTAATTAGATAAATGAATTAAATGAAATAATTAAATTTATAATATGAAATGAAATAGATAAATAACAAAAATGGAAAAACCAATAACTAATAGTGGGAAATGTGGTGTGACTTGTGTGGTGGTTGTGTGGTGTTTCATATAGTGGTGGAAGCGGTTGAGATGGTTGATGTATAGTACACGGTGGTGATGTGGTGTGAACTAGAGTTTTTTATGTGAACCCATTGGTTGGGTTTTGTGTTTAATTTATATATCATGTATGGTTATGCTATCTGTATACACAACCCACCCAAGTTGGATGACCTTAGCAATGGTTATAGGTGATGATTTCTAGGTGTTGTCCCTAACATACAGGATTGTAGTGATACAGAAGGATAGAAACAACTTCCCCCCTCTTCCATCAACAGTATTGATACTGGTTGTTGTTGGATATTATCTAGTTGTGATGTGATGGACCAAGTGTCCTTGTGTTGGATGTGATGCATTGGACCAGGTGTCTATGGGAAAGACAGGATGTGGTGTGATATGATATATGGTGGGGGCCAACTGTGGTATGAGCGAATGAGGTTTATGTCATTGATGTTATGGATTCCCAACTCCTCTAGTTTTGGTTATGATGTGATGTTTTGTCCTAGGTGTCTGATGTCAGGACATGATGTAATGTGATGTGTGTCCTTGGTGTCTATGGGTGAGATGTTATGTGATGTGTGGACCATGTGCTTATCAGAGGGATGTTATGTGATGTGATCTATGGCCTTGGTTTCTATGTGTGAGATGTTATGTGATGTGACGTGATATGTATGGAAGCGATGAGATCAAATGATGTTTGATGTTGGGTTGCAAGAGTATAAAATCAGTGGGGAAGGGGTAGTGGGGTACCTTTATTTGTGATTTCTATGATGCTATATTATTTTATTGGATGTGTTATTTGGTGAAAAATCCATGGTGAATTTGGGTTTCATTATATGAGTTGTATAGGTGCTTATTGGTTTTGTGGTTTTTTCACGATTGCATTAGAATTCTCTTTTCACTTGTGCACTTGAGGCCTTGGTTATGTCCCTATTGAGTATACATTGAATACTCACCCTATGTATATAAACTAATTTTCTGGTTTTCATGATGAATTTGGGGACCAATACCGACATTTCTAACTCGGTTTTAGTTTCTGTTGAGTCAACTTCATAGAACTATATTTTTGGTATTTACTTTGGAGACTTTCTTATGTCTTAGTTTTACTTTATTAATGAATTTTCAGATGTTTTTTTGTTTAACCTTTATATTTTCTTCTGGAATTATTTATTGTTTTCTTATCATATCTCTGATCCTGTTTCGTTTATATTTAGTAATTCCTCTTATACTATGATACATTATACCCTAGGTTTTAGTTTCCAACCCAAGGCATAATGGGGGAGAGAGTGAAGGGTAAACATCTCTATCTCCTTATTGTAGTATTTTTTTGGGGGAGGTGTTCATGATAGAGTGGTATCAGAGGTGATGGTTGAGATATAGGATTGTGTTTTGTGTTTGAAAAATGAGGATTTCATGGGTTTTTATGGAAACATTGTCGATTGACCTTGGTGCATGACATAGGCTAGGGAGATCGACTATGATATTAGGTTTTACTGCCCCCCAAGTTCTAGTACTCAGGTTATCAGCTTAATGATTGACCTAGTGTGGCATAAATAATTGCGGGTTAGAGACCTGGGAAAGGTATATGCCCCATAATTGTTTGTGTTCATTTCTAAAAAAGGTTCTTTTTGGAAAATAAAATGAATTAAAAGAATAATCTTTAATAAATTTCCTGTTATTAGTCTTAGTATTTTCTCCTTATTTTCAAAAATGGATCATTTTCATCATCCATGATTTTATTAGGTAGTTGAGGTTTAGAAGGATGATATAGTATGATCGTTTGAGGGTTGACCCGACAGAGGAGTATGAGGCATGGAAATGATATTTTTTTTCCTTTTAGTGGTATAGTTTGGGTAAGTTTGAAGGGGTGTCCTATAATTGGAAATGAAGCACTGGATAAAGGCGATCAAGATTGACTTTTATCTAATTCAATAATGATCGGAGTTTTTGGTACCATTGGACGTTACTCAAATATAGGGATCTGTATATCAGTGCTAGATGCTATATCTTAGTGACCGCGATGAGGAAGATATGTTGTTTCTAGACATTCAAAGGGAGTTTTGGATTGATTTTATATCTTTTATGATGATAGATACCAATAGGTAGGATATGATCTACCTTTAGTAGTTTAGTTTTAGTGGTAAGAATCTTTGGATCAGCTTCACAAACCTCCTACACTTATATGTTTCCCCAAATGAGGAGTCTAGAGCACAACTTCTAGAGGAGGCTTTGTTCTTAGTGATCAGGTTTGCAGTCACACCGTTTTCACTCATGACATATCTACCAGTTCATAAAAAGGTCAAGGTTATAGAGTGGATTATCTCCTTGGGGGTTGATCCATATAAATGTGGCTAGTATATAATCTATCAGATATATGATTCAACCAATGGGACATGGGTTTTTTGGAAGTTAGGGTTCCATTTAGTGGGGAACCAGCCACAAAATTTTTATTCCCAAGTATTAGGGAAATTTGGTTTTCGAGTGCATTATGGGAGTTTTAAATATTCATTACATATCTGTGGGAGATATGGGAACTTCCAAACTCATTTTCTAACTACTTAGGAAGTTCAGTTTCAGATGGGCAATTAGGCCCCTTTGAAGTATCCAAAGTTTCCTTCAAGGCGGTTTCAGCGGTAGGGACAACATGTTTTTGTTAAGAAGATGAGATTAGCTGGATTTGGAATATGGAATCCTCATTATGGTACTCATCCAAATGTACCTAGTCTATATTATGGATGTGGAGGACATAAATAGAGAGGTAGAGGGGGTGGGCTTGGTCAGACACACATGTTAGAGGTAGCAGGCACAATATAACTGGGAGTTGTTCGAGGTGTGGTCAGTTTGTCATCTACCCTTGAGTGTTCTTTGTTTAATATACGAGTCTTGAACTCATTTTTTTATATTCATTTTGGAAATATTTTGGGACTATATGTGGAGAGGCTCCCAAGCGACCCTAGTATTATCTAAATCATTTGGTGGTTAGGATTATTTGTTTGATGCGTATCGAGGATGAAAAATGGTTATGGGGTAGCACCAATGGGTGGGGGACTTCTTCTTATTTCAAATTCATCCATAAAATATCATAATTGATATGGATCAACTCTATTCCTTGTAGGAAGTCATCGATACATTTCATAGAAGAGTTTTTTTAATTGTCGAGGGCCAAAGAATGGCATTCATTCACAAATATGATAAGTAGTTGGGTGGAACGCAAGTAGAGCCTCGTTTTTTCAAAGATGGTAAATATTTCAATGAAATCTAAGGTTGGGGATGTTACCATGGTTGTGAAGGATTTTCGGGATTTTTTTCCTAGCGGTATTTATGGCACTACCACCTTTACTCACTATTGATTTTAGGATAGAGTTTCAGCCAGGCGTGTCTCTGATTTTGATGAATCCCTATCTGATAGTTCCCATAAAGTTGCATTATTTTGAGGTTGTAGTTGGATTATATGATGAATAGATGTTCATACAAAATAGTATGTTTTTGTGGGGTGCTCAATTATTTTTCTCCAAGAAGGTGGACTCTAGTATAAGGTCTTGTATAGACTACAAGAGGTTGAATCATTTGATAGTGATGAATCATTACCCTCTTTTGAGGATTGATGATCTATTTGACTTGTTTAGAGAAGCTATCTAGTTCTCTATGATTGATATGCAGTTTAGATATCACATGTTTAGGGTGAAATATAAGGATGTTTAGAACACTATCTTAAATAATAGGCATGAGCAATTTAATTTTATAGTCATTCAATTTTGTATTATGAAGGAATCATATGTGTTTATGGGGATTATAAACCATATTTTCCATGATTTCCAAGACAAGTGAATCATCATATTAATCATTGATATCATGGTCTACTTGAAGTAAGAGTTAATGAAAATTGATCATCTCATAGATATATTACAGGTCCTCTGACACCACTAGATAAATGGAATATTATGAAATTATGAGTTTTGGATGCGAGAAGTGTGTTTCCTTTGACATTTGGTTTCTCAGTAGGGTTTGGTTCTGGACATGTCGAAGGAAGAGATAGCTATTTCAAGAGAGACACCAAATGATGTGGCATAATTTTCTAGGTTTCATAGTCTTGTGGTATATAATTTGTGGATTTACCCAATTTATCTTGAGTTGTAGCCTCACTAACAACATTCACAAGGAAGTACCTGGATTTTTTTGTGGATAGATAGGTGTTAGGATGTGTCTTATTACCTATAGTAGAAGTTTCTTTGTGCTCCAATTCTTTAGTGTCCTATGAATTGTGTCTTATATGATGTTCTGTTTGACTTATCATGTCTGTCCTGGGATACGCGATGATGAGAAATTAATTGGTGATATCTTATGTTCCCATGAGCATAACTATTCCTCCCATGATTTGGATTTTGTATTAGTTAAGTTTGAGGTAAATTTTTAGTGGAATTACACCATAAATGAGCATTTTTTGGTTTTCACTGACCACAAAAGCCGGTGATATGTTTTATCTCAATGGGATTTGAATCAATACAGGAAGAGGATGATGGATTTTCCTCTAGATTATGATTTTGAGATATATTACACCCTAGTTATGGGTAATGTAGTTTTCAATTCGTTGAAGAATAGAGGATCATGTAGTGATGAATCTTAACATTGGGTAGAGAAGTGTATGATATTGTATTCATCATATGGAAATGGAGTCACCATTGATGAACCTAGAAGAGGATTATTAATGGGGATACTCATATATATAGGTGATGCATTATCCTATAAGCCATGGTGATGCTCCTAAGGGATGGTTAGAGGATGATCAGAATCAGGTAGTTTCTAGGAGTGGTTTTTTTGTCCCTTAGGCGATGTGTGTGGGAGTTCTCCAAGAGTATAAAAAATCATACAATGTGGTACATCTTCGTGTGACAAAGATGTATCATGGAATCAAAAAATATCTTCTGTGGTCTGTGATGAAATGGATAGTGGAAGAGTTTGAGGAAAAAAATCTATTTTCAATAGGTGAAAGTATAGAACCATGTTTTATGAGGTTTTTTACAGTCCTTGTATGTACCTAAGAGGATATGAGAAGAAATATTGATGAAATTTTTTATAGGTTTTCCCTAAGATTAGGTAGGATGTGATTCAGTTTCGGTGATAGTGTATCGAATGATCAAATCATCTCAATTCTAGGTGATCTGAGAGTTGAGTTCCAAGGATATATTGGGAGGTGGTATATGGATGATCTATTTAGGATTTATGGGGTAATGAGGACCATCATCTATGATCGGGATACTAATTTTATCTCATGAGTATATAGGGGATTGAATCTTTCTTTTGGATCCCAGTTTTTCCTTATGACTACATTCCACCCTCATAAATATGCGCAAATATAGAAAACTATCCAGATGATAGAGGATATGTTTTAAGAATGTATCGTGGACATTTCTAGATCATGGGTATGAATCATGATTTGTTTTTGAGTTTTCATACAATAATATCCATCACTCATCCATTTATATAGCTTCATTTGAGTAATTTTATGAGTGACCCTTTTATTCTCCATTAAGCTAGATGAAGGTTGGGGAGTAGGAAGTTTTTAGACCTGATGTGGTATAGATGATGACTGGGAAGGTGCAATTGGATTATGAGTAGATGAGGGTAGTCAAGGACCATTAAAAGTCCTATCCTTATCATAAGAGAGCCCCAATTCAGTTTGATGTTAAAGACTATGTGTTCTTTAGAGTCTCCCCTCATGGTGGGAAATAAAGGTTTGGTAGGGAATGAATGCTTTCCCCCAGGATTGTTGGGCCCTATGAGGTGTTTGGGTGGGGTGGAAAGGTGTCATATTGATTGGAATTTCCACCATGGTTAAAGAGGATCCATGTTGTCTTCCACATGTCGCGACTTCATTAGTATCTTCTTGATGACTCCTACATTATTGACTAGGGATATTTTGATATTAAGAATGACACAACATTCATTGTATTGGCCTTACCCCATAAATCCTAGAGTTGGTGTCATGCATCCATTACATTGGATTAAGGTATAAGTAAATCATGTCGTAGAGGACCGAACAGTTTATTATAATTTGTAAACTAGATACATATGTGATTCTTGTATTACAAATGAATATATAAATTACAAAATATTTTTTTTCATGGATAATAACATTAGTCCATCTAGTGTATCCTTGCATATATTTCTTAGTTTACTTCATGTAATCCAAGGTAAATGAAACATAATAAGTCAATATCTAATTCTCAGTAAGGTTATGTACCTCAGAATTAATAATGAATCATTGAGCGTAATCAATATGAAAATTTAATAATTGAACACACATTCCATACAATCAATAAACTAAGAAAGATGTGTGTAAAAAATGTAAAGGTAAATAACTAAAAACACATTCCCTTTAAATAACTGGGTAATAACAAAATCAAAATGGAAAGGTAAGAAACTGAAAAAACGTGGCATATAATCAACAAATCATGAATGAAATGCAACCATATAGTTTTCCATAGAGAAAATATCATAGATAATAAATACTGAATCAAATGAAGGTAATTATTAATTATTGAATGACATGTATGAGGAACATGAAATCATATACCATCAAAACCTTTCACAATATGGATTAAAACTATAGGTATCAACCTCTTTAATTTGTGAAACTAATTTTTCTCATGAGAACCTATTGATGCATTGAGCGTATATATAAAGGTTGGGAATTACCCATCACTACAATTCCAAATCAATACTCATATCGAGTAATCAATATAATCAATAAACAATATGCCTTATTAAATGTCTTTTTTGAGTGAAGAATATGTATTTATCAACATTTTCCTAGATAATCAAATAACTATCAAAGTAAACAATTTATGTAAAAATGTTATACAGTTTAAAAAATAAACATATCCATGATAAATTATATGGATAATTTGGAAAAACTAAATGTATAATGATTATATGAAATTGAAAATTTCAAGTGTACTAACAAAGGAATTAAATAAGTGAAATTAAATACAACCCTTGGAAAAATAAATCAAAATCCACCGAGATGAAAAATAATGATGTTATCAATACAACATATTCCTTGTGGATTAAAAATAAGGATTTTTTCCACTGATGAATAGAAATATTATAAAAATATGTTTTAAAAATATTCATGAGGGAAATATTTTTTTTTTAATTTTTTAAAATACATTTTTTATGAAACTATATTTCAATTTTTTTTTAAAAAAATAACCTTTTAAACATGAGAAGAAATATTCAAAGAAATGGTGGCGTGAAAATATATACATGATGTTAATGGTAAAATATAAATTCCTTTTCCATGGTAAAAAGGATAGAAAAATTCCTTGTTCCTAATGAGACAATAATAATCCTTTGAAAAAACTTAAAAGGGAAAAGGGTAAAAATTTCATTAATAAATAATTTTGGAAAGGTTAATGCATTTTCTAAGACTTTTTAAAAATTGTAGTTTTAAAAGAAAACAAGTTCTCCAATTAAAGAGATAAATAAAGTCAGATTTTCATAAAAACATTTTCTAAAACATTTTGAGGACCAAACAGTGAAAATATGGTACTATTAATTGCAAAAGGTCATTAATAACTAAATGGGGGGAGGGGTAAAATCAATTTGTTTATTAAATAATGATAAAATAATTTCTTCTCATGAAAAATCAAGTATAAACAATGCCGAAAAAATAATATTGTAAATTAAACCCTTAAAATGACCAGACCATCGATGTGAGAATATATAAATGAATAGATTATGAGTATGAAATTTAAATTCCTATAAATCAAGTGGAAATAAAAAAATAGATTGTAAAAAGTTATTACACACAAAATATTATAATATTAAGGACAGTAAATAAGTAATATAAACTAATGAATGAGAATTGGGTTATGAACTTGTTTACCACATGGTAAATTTTAATTCAAATCCACATATATGAAATAATTCAATTTGAAACTCAAAATATCATTAATAATGAAGGAATCGTGATATTATATGTGGATTTAGTAATTTTTACACCATAGATAGGAAATTATGTGCATCATAATAAAATAGGTCTCAATGAATGGAAATTGAGATAAAGTCCCTTATTACATGATATATTTTGAATTAAAATACCCAAACGTAATAATCATAAAATGAAACATTTAAATACCATTAATATATAATAATTCATGATATATTATATCATAATATGAAGTAGGTAAACCATAAAAAAAATTAAGCGGCGTAATTGGTGTTTGCCTCACAGAAAGAAATGTGAGAAAAAAATCCCTTACATTGCATTTCCTTCTAGGTGAATGTCCTTTAACCCCTTGTACAATAGTTTAGACATGTAACTAACCTATACCAAAAGAATATTAATATTTATAATATCATATATTATTTTTCATAATATTTTATTACCAATTTGTTAACAATCTCTCATTATTTACACTATTTAGGGTGTTTATTGCCTAGTTTTTTCAGTATGTTTTGAATTTTTATTTTTGTTCTTATTATATAGATAGAGTTTTCTCATTCCATAATGTAAAATATGATGTAATTATCATAGATATCTATCATATATGTTTTGATAATAATCAATAAATTCCGGAGATAAGAATTGAAATGCATCATTCATGAAGACTGTAGGCCATCCGTATGCATGACCACTACTTCATTTACTTTTTAATAATAAATGAATTAAAATTAAATGATATATATATATATATTATCTCTTATTGTATATATTTCATTGATTGTTTCTGACACTTTCCTCTGGGGCATGCCGCTTGGGAACGTGTAGTGACGTTCACTAACGGTTCATTTCACCATGCATTATTAATTTGCAATGGATGGTGACATTCATCACCTCTTCAGAGATGTCTAATCTTTGATCAAAATGGGATGATGGGTTGTTGGTCCCTCCTTTGATGGATTAATCCTAAAAATTAGTCTCATAGTCTAGATCTACCTTATATATTTGATTCATTTTTTGTGAATCTCATTCCTAATGCAATATCTTCATGGATGCCAATTAATTATGTTGCTTCTGTTTGGACATTTCAAAGGCTCAAGCTAGGGTATCGACCTTAGGTCCGGGGAGTTGTTATACTGGGCATTGATGGAATGTCTGGACACTAAAACATCAAAAAACCTATATTCTTCCTTGTCATAGGGATTTTTAAGGGAGTAGAAACCCAATGCTCCCCACATCGATTGTGGGTTATCTTATACTAGAGGCATGATTAAGAGGTTTTCCTAGACATCCCATGTTTAACATGTGGAATGTTGTGAGTTTATTTTCAATAAGAGATTTATCGTACTGATCCGAACAATTATGATTTTGGATCTGATAGGAACATTACTAGGAGGGAGTACTTGGAAGGTTTGCTATATGTGTGGATAAGAACACTGAATGAGGAAAGAATCGAGAGTGGTGTGTCTCTCAATGGGAATGTTTCACACCATGAAGTGTTATATGGACACCATTGATGGTGGATCAAGGATGCTGGTCCCTTATGAATGGGGAACCATGGTTTACCATTGGTTTGGATTGAATCTCAGGGAGACTTCCTATGTACCATGTTTATAAAATATGGATAAAAAACTATGCAGTTTGAGAGATTATGGTTTTGGGATTACACATGATTAGCAGCCCATTACAAGAGGATCAGTCTTGGTTTAATGATTATGAACTGTGCGGGTATTATTCCAGTTGAACTTCCTCGGTTCCACAAAGAGAAAAATTGGGATGAATGGGGCTTATGCATGGTTAGCGGCCTATGTGCCTCAAAGAGAATTAATGTGGTGAATGGGGCTTATGAAAGGTTATCTACACATATGCCTCAAACATAAACAATGAGATGAATGTGGCTTAAACATAGTTAGGTACACATGTTCTGCAATGATTAGAAATGGGATGAATGGGGATTATGCATGGTTAGCTGACTCGGAGGACCTGAGGGAGATATGACCTCTGTGTGGGGAATGATCATCCTGAGATATAATGGCTCGAGGGAAAGACTAGAATAGGCATATATGATGGAGGCTACTAAGATCCAGAAGGTTCACCCTTAGGAAGAGGGAACTAGGGTTTACCGGTGGCTGGGATTGATCCTCGGGGAAGCTTCCATTGTACCCTATGTAGAATACATGGATCAAAAACCACATAGTTTGGTTGTTCGGGACATATTCATGGCTAGAGGCCCAGGTGGATGGAAGCTGGGGATTTTTACTAGATGGATGCTGGGAAGAAGGATTTCATATTCACTACTAACCTCTATGCCCACATGAGTCTTTCTCAGTGTGGAAAACAAGAGGAATTAGTAGACTAGACTATCATGTCATAAAATATTCATCAGCGAATGATGGGGCATGGCATAAAAATAGGAGTGACCCATGGAGGTGGATATTGAAAAAAGGGAGAGAATGGGTGAAATCTTATACAAGAAATACTAGTGGCTTACACAATGATGGTTTCCCATCCCCTCAAGGAAATTTTTTTCTATGTGAGGAGGATTTCATCTGATATGATGGAGATCTCAATCTTGTGGAGATGAGATGGTGTGGAAAATTCTTGAGGTGGGGAGCCCCATGTTCCCCGCATGGGGTGAGGTCACAGTTTAACATAAAGTGCTGAGGATGATGGTGCTTGGTAGTTTAACATCCTAATACTCTGATGATGAGGACTCTCTCATCACCCCTTGGCCTTATATAATTTTCCCACTTTGACCGTTTTTGAAGGGAAGTAGCCAATAATTCCATAATATAGCAGGGTGGAGGATTGGTCAGCAAAGGGGTCCATGTTTGTGTTTCTATGCGAAGAACCAATAACTATTAGCATACCTATGTGAGGAATCATTAGGTTTAGCAACCCAACAAGGAATAACAGATGAGGGACTAATAAATAACTCTGTAAAAGCCTACAGGGATGTAAGAAAAAGGGCCTCATGAATCCGAGGTTCTCACTGAGAGGTACTTCGTGAATCATAGGTGCTTCATAGAGGCAAGGTGCTTCGTGAAGGTAGTGGCTCCATGAATCAGAGTGACCCTGCTTTGGCCTAGAGGCATGAGTTTTATAATGACTGCACTATGAATGAATAATGTTCCATGAATCCTCATTTACCCAAAAGGGGCACCCTTATTCATGGAGGGAAATGGACTTCATGAATAGAATCCCTTAAATTAGAAGAGGTAAATACATACATGGTAAAGGGGGTTTGCGATCATCCAGTACTTGGGGGGGTTCATTTCTCTCTTAGGTTCACGGTGCTTGATAGATTCATGAAAAGGGTTATTGGAAGGTGAAAAGTAGGAGTAAAAATGGTTTGGAGGGTGGTTGATCCATATATTTATAGCCAAGTGGTCTCGTGAGGCTTGGAAGTATGTCGTGGAGAAAGAAACCTCTTCATAAAGAGGCACAAGGATTGTAAAACTCATGAAGGACACCGTTAAATGGATTGGAAGTGGTCATGGGGCTCATCAGACCCACATATCCTCCCATTATTTTTTTTCATAGTATTCTTAGGGATCATTGAAGTCATAGAGCATCCCATCAAATTCATCCATGGCAGTCATGGGGAATGGTGGCTTTGCGAATGTGTGTGGATAGCCAAACTCCTTTATTGATATTGTGGACGTTTGATCTTGTATTTCATCTCATACAATAGTGATCTTACTCAATTCATTAATGATAATGTATTATGGCACTAAAAAATAAACCCCATGAGAATGTGAGCTGACAAGGAAAGGAGGGTTAGATTCTAATGGTAAGTCACCAAAAACTGTGTGTTTATGTAGGTGGAACATCATGAAGGGATGTAATGCACCCTTGGAAATGGTTGTTGTGAATCTTTGGGCCATGAAAGCCACCATGAATCTTAGTTCTTCCTTCCCTAAAAATATGGTTTGAGGGGATCATCCTCCGTAAAGGATCTCCACAAATGGATTGCGTCTGCACTCCCTTTTCGCAAGGTGATCCACCCCGTGAACGCATCCTCATGAACCATGTTCATCCAACCATCTATATGTATACTCATCTTAGAAAACTGAGGAATTGTGGTCCACTGTTGCTCTGTGATACACATAGAGTCTGTTGTGGATGCGCGATCCAACGCTCTGTGATTGGATATTCATGAATGGTCCTAACGAATAAAATCAATATAATCAACAAAGTTCTAAATCTGATTGATTCACAAGAAGTTGATCATGAGGTCCTTATAGATTCATCCCAAAGACAAGATCTAATGAACATTTCTAGATTGGGGAGTATGTTCAGAACCACTCTGATCGTGAGTTTTTAACGGATCTGCTGACAAAAGTTCAGAATGACTATCCAATTTTCAAGAGACTACCTTTGTATGAATTTTTTCGAAGGGAGGATGTATTCATACTAGAGGAAAGTAGGGATTAACTAAATTTATGGTTTATAAGAACACTAGGTTAGTACCTATGGTTCAAGGTTGCTGATGGCAACACATGGGGGACCAATCACATATCACAGAAGACTGCATCTAAAACTATCTTAACAATCGCTTCAGGAGACCACTGTAGCAAGAGAAATATCTTCCAGAAGATCATACCATCTTCAAGGTAGTGATATGGAACTTATAAAAAGTATGGATTGGTGATTGTGACCTTCTCCAATGTATCAAAATTATGGATGAATGGGCCCGAGCCTACTGAGTATGTGCATCCTCTGGAAAATTTGGGGCATAGATGAGGTGAGTAGGTATTTACGAAGAAACATGGGATTCCAAATTAAACATTTTATAATCCTAATGAAATCATTCCCAATATGATAATTAAATGGTCATCAAGACCCAATACGTTTCATTTTTATCATCAGGAGGTTAACATCATCCTTTGGAACCTCCACCATATTTCTGGGATTCCCATTCTAAGGGTGATGTACGACAAATTCCTTCTTGCTGAGAATGGTTGGTAGTATCCAGGGAATAATCCATGGCTAGAGAAGATAATACTAGATCTAGGGCCAGGTGAAGATAATGATAAGATAAAAATAATGGACATCCACTTCAATTAGTGGTTTAGTTATTTCCATAATTTTCTTGTGGAGAGGCCTATTGAGGGAGAGTATTTGGCCATGGGACCTCCCATATGGCCTCGTACCTCTCTAAGAGGGGATCAAAGAGGCATGGAGGATTCGTAATGAAGAATTTGGAAGTACAAATTATGGAGGATATGGGGGTACAACATCAGAACCGAGCATCAACTAGTAGTCATATTGGCTTGGTTTAAATCAATGATGATTTGAGCGTGGATACTTCCATCAAAAGATGCACAAACAGGTGAAAGTGAAAGAATGAGTATCAAGGAGGTGTCACTGACAATGGGGCAACACATCAACCTCAGAGTTACGATGTTGTAACAGTTTTAAAAGTAACTATATCATATTAAAAAGGGGAAGATTCCACTGCATGTGTGTGGACTACTCCATTTCTTGTATGGTTGGGTGGAACTGCATATAGGGGGATACAAATACCTAAATCCCTTTCCCATATTTATTATAACTTTTAAACATTAACTATGAATACTATAGATTGTTTCCCATTCAATATTACCTTGACCATGATGTTGAAAAATATATTAGGGGAATATAAATTCAACTTCTATCCATTTCCTCTGTCGATAGGTGAGTTCGATGATGATGTTTGGAGAACTGAATAGTAGCAGTTATGTCTCTTGGACATTTGAGGTGCATTAATGGTAGTGTGGGTGGATTGTAATGAAATTTGTGAACCATACAATCCGTAAAGGTTTACAAGGATATTCATATGTATATAGATACTGACCTCGAAGGTGCACCTAGGGGTTTGTCATGAAGACCCCCCTTGCGTGATGAGGTAGCTTTGAATCATGTACACGTGGGAAGAATAGAATATGTGGATTGAGATTCCTCCACCCACAACTACCTATGGTTTAGTTTAGTCATATGAAAAGAGAATGATGACATTCTACCTATAAGACATGATAATGCAATGAACCATCTAGGATAATGGTGGAGTGTCCTATATACCTCATTGTAGGGGCCAAAAAATGGCGAGAGCGTGTCATGGTGATAGGGATGATACACATCACAGTGGTGGATTATAAATAGTAGGGATAATAGTTCCATGAATTTCACCATCCAGAAGTAAAGGAAGAGAAGCTACAACAAGACTAGAATCCCCCTTTTGGGGTAAACATGGGATGAACGGGGGCCATCAAGAGGATTCTACAGAATACCTATCCAAGATCCTAAGAAGTGTCTGCATTGAGTAGACATACCTAATGATGTTTTCTACCATCAGGATTAGAAATCATGGGATGTTAATAAGAAATTCCTAATTCATTATAAATTATGGGATCACCTCAACCAGTTTAGGATGGTTATTCCCGGATTTGGTCAGGTCAAATATGGATTTCTTTCATCACGGGTAGAGGGGGAGAAGTATGTGGCTATGATGGAGGACCTAGTCAACTCATGAGACACTCAAAATCTAATGAAAACTCTGGTTAATGTATTACTAGATTTGGAAACTCCATCTCAATTTTCAACTGTTGAACTGGTGGTGTACATACCCTTGACCGTGGAATTAGATGGGATGTGGGGGGAAGATTCCAACAGACAGAGTCCCCAAATTGAAGGTGAGCTTGTGACTCCAAAAGAAACCTCTTTTTTGGGATTTGATTACCCTCTTTTGGTAATCACTAAATCATCCCATGGTGATGTTATCTCCCTCATTTCTATTTGGGTTCCTCAACTGATGTATGTTCTATAAAGGAATACAATTCACAAGAGACCCTTCTCATAGGGATGGAGGCATGGCTTCAGGCATAGAAAACCTAGAACCAAGTTCCGTATCTAAAGGAATTGGTACTATAGGTCCCAGTAGTGTTGGGGAGTCTAGGGTGGCCACTCTTGAACATTCAGAACCCACAATCATATCTGGGGGGTCCACATCTTAGAATCCTAGTGAAGTCAAGTTGAAGGCATGAGTATGAGAAACCATCTCTTGACCAGTGTAAGTTTCCAACCTCACAAAGTCATGCTTTTTATTTTTTTAATCAAATTGACTGATACTACCTTGACTGATGAGTCCTCATAGTGGAAGGTTCTCTACTGGTGCCAATTTATGGAGGGTATAGGGCCCCTTTCTATGATATGTGCTAGTTCATTTGGAGCCATGTGTCCAAGCTGACAAAGCCATAACCTTTGGTTATCGATTGATCATGTCTGTTGGTGAGGCTACCAGAGGGGGTGATAGGGAAAAAAATATTAAGGTAAGATCAAGTGATGTAGATCAACCTTACAATATGGATCCCAATCCAGCTAAAATTATCATAGAGAAATACCCTACCACTGAATTCCTAGCCACATTCCCATTGTATAAACATGCAGACCCATAAGATCTGGATGATTATGATTTTGATGCATTAGAGGACTACCGGGCTTCCCAATTCCATCATGGAAGTTGATCTGGAATTTCATTGACAAAACATCAGAACCTAAGTGGATAAGACAGATTCGATCACTTAACCACTGGCTACATGACCTATGAACTGGAGGGGTAAAGACTCAATATTTGAACATAGTCATATGGGACTACCTAGAAGAGAAGATCCAATAAATCATTCATCATCTGTATGATTCATAGTTTCGGGAAAAATATAGAAACATATGGAAACTTAAAGAGGTTAGATAGGATATCCAACACCTAGATGTGAACATATGCAGGTGATCTTCTTTCATAACTTAGTGATGATCATGACTAGACATTGATTGTATATTATGAGCTTCACACTCTATTAAATGAAGTTGAAATACATTTTAGGTGATGACTGTAAATCCTTAAAGCCACATGTAATAGGTTTGCGGAGTTGAGGTGCTCCATTGATGGGGATAATCCATAGGATCCATGTTTTTAAATGCTACTAAAACATTCATTCATACTTGTTTTAAACAATGTGTATGGAAATATATCTTTCTATTTTAAATTACTACACCGTGATCATAAAAATGAGGAAACTAAAAATAAATCCCTATGCTCACGTGGGTGATTCTCAGTGTGAGAAACAAGGGACGAACATATAATCATTCGTTTTTTATGAGAGTTCCAGAAAATCATTGAATACCCGAGGTCTGCTATTGTTTACTGAACACCAAGATTAGTTAGTCTAAGAGATGTTTTTACTAGAGAATAGGGATAGTAGAGCAGCATACTCACCTTTCCAATGTGATATAGTTCAAAAATAGGATAAGGCAAGGGGTGTCAGAATAGTTCCAAACAAAGGGGAAATGGGATGTTTGAAAAACAATGCCCAAAATTCAAAATCCTGGAAAGGATGACATGATGATATTAGATAAATGTTGATCATATTAAAGGCAAAATTTTAATTGGGTCATATTGAAATGGGAAAAACAAACTAGGTCCAATCGATGATCATATTCAAAACACGTGACCTAACTTGAAATGTTGTATGATACCTTCTAGGGCATCCGACCAGAGTGGTAGGTGATCCAATGTGGCATGACCAAACCATTAGGGGGTCCCTTCATACATGATAGAGGATGAGAATCCAAAAAAGAGGGAAAATCGTATAAGTGGAGGGGTTGAATGTTTTAAAGGATCCCAATAATATTGAAATTAATCTAATGTGGCTTGGAGCACAGTAGTTTAGGCGCATCAGTCTAAACAAAGATCAAATCTATCTCCATGGGGAGAATAATATTAGATGTTGAGTGAGAGTTGAAGATATGAAAAATATAGTAATCGAACAACATAGTGGGAGAGTATCTCTTAGATGAGGGCTTGAGATGATTTTTCATTTTATGTCATGCATGTGAGGATGATGCATGGTACATTTAATTGTCATGTGATCAGGACATCCCTCTGTTTAACATCATGTGATTAGGATGTCTAGACATATTTTGAGGTCATACTATGTATACCTTGATCAATAGTTTAATTTCATGTTACATGGATTGAGATGTCAGTTACTATATTTTTTTCATGGAAAAGAGAAGATAGAACAATGGTTAATGAGCCAGAGGAGGCTTGTACACCATAAAAATAAGTAGGAACAAACAGAAATGGGGGAGATGGGATATGCTGAGTGATAAAACCTTAGGTGAATAAAGGCTATGGAGACCCTCTACCAAAACAAAATTTCCTTATAATGTGCCTATTTTATGTTCATAGAGTTTAGAATATAGAGTTTTTTGTTGCAACTAATGAAAAAGTGTCTGGGAGTCACAACATATCCCATAAGGATGGGAATCAATCCATACATAGTTCTTGAGAGGAAATTTAAGATGTATAGTTTTAGTTGGGGTGATATCCTCTAAAACCAAAAAATTATGATTGTTGCGCAGTTTAATATAATGTGAACTAGGACACCAAAAATCTTAGTTTAAGGTCATAGAGTTCGGATGGCAAAGGATGGAGATATGTTGTGTGGCACCAGGAGGAAACCTGATGTGAATGAGGACCAAGGAGGTACACACCAAACTATATGAAACACTCCAAAATTATTTTTATACCTAGTGGAAAAAGGTGTAATCATGTGATTCTATAGTTAGTCCTAGGGGTAT
This sequence comes from Viscum album, assembly GCA_963277665.1. Lineage (NCBI taxonomy): Eukaryota > Viridiplantae > Streptophyta > Magnoliopsida > Santalales > Viscaceae > Viscum > Viscum album. The sequence continues at coordinate 512,929,654 of OY728133.1, read as the reverse complement.
GATGTCTGAGAAATTCTATGTATCCCATAAGGATAGGAATCAATCCATATGTATTTCTTAGATTATGTGTAGTTTAACATAATGCAACAAAGAAGTGGGAGGGGTTCTTAGAAATTAATATGCTTAGTGAATCCAACTTATCATGATTTTAATGGGGACCAAGAGATACACCCCACACCACACATTTTGGAGGAACGCTCCCAAACCAAGAGGGGGCGAAAAAGGTACATGACTCTATGGATGGGCATAGTGACATAATGTCCAAGAATCACTATTTATACCATAAGGATGAGAATCAAGCCATCCGTAGATATTGGATTTTGTGCAGTTTAACATCATACGATTAAAAAGAGGTCCATTATGTATTTTATCTTTTTTTTCAACAAAAATGATGGGAATATTAGTCTACAGTCATAGAGCTCAGACAATAAGTTTTGACTTCAAAATCAGAAAAGTGTAGTGAAGTTCCAATAAGTTACCCAATGTGAATGAGGACCAAAGATATCCAAACCACACCACAATATCCCACAAATAAAACCCATATACATTTTGAATTCATAAGTCTTAGGCTTGGATTCTCAGTTTAACATCATGTTCTATGGGCATAAACTCCTAGTTTAAGGTCATAGAGTTTGGACCATAGAATAATGTGACACTTCCATGTGGGTAAAAAACCTACCAATATCCTTAACACCATGTGATCCATGATCTATGTAGTAAAAAATGGGAAGAGTGGATTCATATGACAAATAGGGACACACAATAGGGGGATGGGGAGGATGGTTTAAAAATGTCCCAACTATGTTGATCCTCCTGCTAAATTCACAAAGGTACACAGAGGGATAACACTGAGGGTGTTGAAGCTCCAACTAAACATAAGGATGTGGAAAGGGGTTTGAACCACAATATTTGATATTTAGTACAGAATGTGGGTGGTGTAATGATAGAGGATAACTGCTGAACTTATTCAAAATAAAATATTTATATTGTGTAACCTAGGATGGGAACAGACAAGTAAGGATCAACCACTGACCATATTGAAAATGCAGAAACTCATCTCAACATGTTGTTTGAAATATTTTGGGGGGTTGGACCTGGATGGTAGGTGATCCATATGGCCATATATCCTACCATTATGGGATCACACCATATGTGAAGATGATGGAGATCCAAATAAAGGGACACATGAAGCATTGGGATGGAGTTAGAGAATGTCCATTCAGAATCCAACAATCTTTGTCCCGCACCATAGATCATCTGAGCATGTTAATGAGGCATAATAGATAGAGGGTCCAAAATCCCTTCTTAAAGGAATAATTCTCAATAGGGTTCTTGAATAAGGAATGGTAATAGAGCAATGCTGAATGAAGAGGAGAGGGATAGAAAATGGTTATTATACCGGGGGCTGGACCTGAAGACAAAATGTTCATGCATCGCTACATATCCTATCAGGATGGGAATCAAGAAACACGTAGTTATTGAATTCCATGTAGTTTAATGTCATTCAATAAGGAAAATTCATCATACCGTTTATCATCATGTGACTAGGATGATGTTTCTAGGCATATTCACTTCCTACAGCTCAAATGAAGGGGAACTTAATTTAAGGTCTTAGAGCTCGAACCGTATGATGAGCCCATTCTAATATACATACATAGTATCGACAGGTGAAGAATCCGACATGAATGTGGACCAAGAAGGCATATATCAGTACCACATATCCTTAAGAAATGGGTGTTGAACCAGTGGTTGGACCTGAAGACAAAACATCATGGAGTTCTTATATATCCCATAAGGATGCAAGTCAAGTGATACATATGTGTTGAATTATGTGTATATTAATGTGATGTGGTAATGATGAAGGCCGCAAAAATGTTTATTATCATTTAGGCTTAGATGTGGAAGGAAGAGGTACCCCAAGAAAGATACACATGACATGGAAAAATAAACCCAACGTGAATGAGGAACGTAAAAATCCACCTCACACCATGAGCTCCCATGAGAGATTTCAGACCATGAGGTTGATAGAATAAAATCATAGTTGGGCCCAAAGACTAAATGTCTGGGTATTTCTACATATCCCATATGGATGGGAATCAATCCATATATAGTTCTTTAATTCCTTGTAGTTTAATGTCTTTTGGTATGTACGTTGGCATTCAAATGTGTATTCTTGAGGGAGGAACATGGTGTGGCTATTAGAATCTGACATGAATGAGGACCAAGGATGTCCATACAATAAAAAATTATCCCAGGTGGAACCTGGGATTAAAATTTGAAGGAACGTGTAGTTAGACCATAGAAAAAATATATAATCAATCATGCATGTCATGTGAGGGCATGAATCAATTCGTACATAGTTCTTGAAATGGAATGATAATGGGCCAATAATAAAGGTGACAACCAATCAGGTAAAGACATTGGGGGTGATTTCTAGTTAATCATCATGATACTATGAAGAAGTATTAGTTTAACATCATGTGGGACAGGGTGGTTTTGTGGCAGGAAATATGATGGTTCACTTAACTTTTAAGGTCAGAAAAAAGGAACATATGAGCTATCTAGTTTAACATCGTGTAGGTAGGACGTAATAGTTTAACATCTTGTGGGATAGGGAAATATATTTTAATATCATATATCAAGGAAAAAAGCAATCTTAGTTTATATCTGTAGACCTCATATCATAAGGTGAAGCAACCAACAAAGGGGTGTGTAGCGTGGTTCCATAAAGAAACCTGGCATGAATAAGGACCAATGAGGACTCAACACCTCACCACACAGTCCTGAAAAATCATTTGGGCCATGTCGCCAAAGAGACGAATTTATTTTTGTACCATAGATGAAATGTCTCTGGTTTCCTACATATCCCATAAGGATGAGAATCAAGACATATATAGTTCTTGAATTCTATGCAGTATAATGTCATGTAGTAATGACGAATGTTGTTATCCCGTCTAATTCCACGAAACTAAGAAAATGAATCAAATAATTTATCATCATGTAATTTGGAAGATTGTTCCCAATATTTTTAGTCCAGCAACTCAGATGAAGGGGTTCTTAGTTTATGGTTGTATAGCTCAGACCATAAGGTTGACTATTTAGTTTATATTCATGTAGGAAAATACCCTGCAGATAAATATCATGTGGGATTAGAAAATGAGTTTACATTCAAATTATCAGTTGAAGAGGATTGAATTTGTGGGAGGATTAATTATCTCATAATCCTTGGTGACAAATGATTATGCACAGTTAGGGTAAACCTTATGAATTATGTAGCTTCCTTCCCACTTAGTCTCTAACTTTAGTGGCATCCTTCTAGGTATCATCTGCGGACTCAGAACCAATACCATGTCACCTTGATGGAAGGTTTATAGATGAACTTTATTATAGAAGGATCTAGCTGTCTTGTACTGGTGCCTATATAGATTATTCGAGGCCCGAAGCCAGTTCTTCTCAAGGGATTCCAGTTCATTTTGACAGACTTCTACTACTCTTTCTAATGTCTACTGATCTTAGATATCTATAAAGAGTTATGGAAACTGAATCTATATGGGAATGAATGACTCTATTTTGTAAAATAGGGAATACGTGGTCACACAGGTGGAATTTGGGGTTGTTGTTGTATATTCCTAGAGTGCATTGGGGATATTTTCTAGCAAATTGTTATTGTTTTTTACCACCATATTTCAAGAAATTTACAGAGGGTCTTGTTGAATTTCTCGAACTGTCTATGAACATGTTCATGGTAGTGATAAGTGTGGTTGGACCAACTGGTATACTTTTCATACAATTTCTTCAGCTCAGGTGCTCAGAAGTTAGTACAATTATTGATGATAACAGTGTGAGGAACTCCAAATTGATTAATGATATGGGAGAACATGAGTTCTACAATAGACCACTCCTTTAATTCCTTGATATAAATAGATTCTTCTAACATGGAAAAGGAATCCGTTTTGGTCAGAATGAACCTTAAATGGTGAGATGTTGCTGGTGGATATAGTCTCACAACATCGATTTCCCAGACCATTAATGGCCAAGAATAATTTGTATTGTGGATGGGCTTTGTTTTTTGATACACAAATTTAGAGTGAATATAATATGTGTGGCACCCAAAGGTGAACTTGATGCAATCATGGACCATGGTTGGCCAAAATTAACACATTCATTGAATAAGGTGAGAGAGTTTCGACCCTACTGGATGATCTCTGCATGATCCTCTATGAACATTTTTCATAACCTGGGGAATCTCATCACCTTGAATTCAACAAAGGAGAATTCCATCAAACCCATGTTTGTATAGGATCTGGTCAAGGCTATAACTACTCTATACGGTGAAATACAATGCATGCCGACTGACTTGCTCTAGCTTGGATCGATCTATCCGTATATTTCTATGATGAAGATACTCAATGAAAGGGTTTTTCTAATCTAAGGTTTATTATACTAAATTAGGAAGATATGGAGGTCCTGGCGTGGAGGTATCAGTGGTAATTTTTCCTACCTACTTGTATTTATAATTTCCTTTGGAGACGGGAGTGATGACCCTATGATTTTCTACATGGACAAATTGATATTCCTAGTCAGGCTTTGCCAGGGAAGAAACTAAACCAACTAGGGCATCATCTCAAAAAATATGTGACCATAGAACATGCGTGAACTTTTTTTGAAAAGGGAACTATGTCATAATCTAGAAGGTTCACTCTAACAGGGGTATGAGTTATGTGTTTTTGATGATATAGTCACCGTTGATCTTCTTGATGAATAATTTGGAGTCACCCTTAAAATGTAAGTGGGGAACATCTAAATTGAGATCCAACCTGAGACTAGTGATGAGGGTCTGATGCTCTGCCTCGTTGTTTAGGGATCCTCACCAAGAGGATGGCCTCGTATAGAAAATCATGATATAGGGAATTCTTTTTGGAGGTTGAATGGACAACCATAAAATTTTCGAGCGCCTGACCCTTGACTACCTTCGAATGGATGAACCTAATGTTGAACTACTTAAAGATCACAATACAATGAGATAGAAAACCGGTTAACTTTGGGTGGTCTAGAATATAATTTATCAGATCCACTTGGGATATCATTTACATCTCATGATGCTACTGACAATACAGAAACTCTTCCACCGTGAAGAGCATCACTAGGAAACACTTCCCGATAAAAGAAAATATGGTCCCTTTGTCAAGGACCATGAGTATGAGATATTAAAAACATTCATCTATACCTTTGGGATTGTTTTTGGGGAGAAGGGAATTGGTGGATCATTCATGGGTGGTCACATAAAGGGTGAAAGACTTTTTGATGATAGCTGGAATCAAAATTGGAGGCTGCAGCAGACACTACTTGATTTCCAAAAATGCGGTCTAGAACTCTTTATCCCACTAGTAGACAAATCATTTTGTCATGAGTCTGGAAAATGGATTACACCTTACTACCAAATTCATGATGAATCAATTTATATAGGCTAAGTAGAATTTAAATCCATAGAGCTCCCATAGGTTACTTGGAGGAGGCATACGACTGATGTCCTTGATCTTCTCTGGGTTGATCTCAATGTATCTATATCTTACAATGATACTAAAGAACTTCCTAGACGTAACCCCGAAGGCCCACTTCAAGGGGTTCATCTTCTAATGTAGGGATAGGAGGAAGCCAATCAATTTCTCAAGATCTATGATATGGTCCTGATGCTGTTGAAATTTGACAACAAAATCATCCACATATAATTAGACTAGTGTATCAAGTGTTTGTTTCAATATGCGATGCATGTCATAATGATACATGGATCCTATATTTTTCAAACCGAATGAAATTAAATAAGAGAATAAGGTCCCATGAAGTGCCCAGAAGGGGGTGGAATCTTCATTTCTTGGGGACATCTGGATCTTGTTATACTCAGAATATTCATCCATGATGGAGAGTCCTTAGAATACGGTGGTGGAATCGATCAATAACTCTATCATTGGAAGTGAAAATTCATCCTTCGAAATGTTTTGGATGGGATCCCGAAAGTCGATATAGAATTTGAATCTATTTTTATTCCTGATGAGAATGATGTTGGCTAACTACCTGAGGTACTCGACTTCCTAGAAGATGTTTTCATTAATGATTTTAACATCTTCAGCCTCGACCATGACACCATGAGAGGGGATCATTTTAATGGGAGGCTATTTGAACCCGTGATGGTTTACTGAGAAACTAAGGTTGTGGAAGATGACCATAGGATCTAGTCCTGGTATCTCCTCCTAAATCCAATTGAATACATCATGATTCTGGTTTAGGAAATACACATACTCCTACAGTTCTTTTATAGGAATATTTTTACTGATCAGTGTTGGACACAGTTCTTCCTCAATACTAATAATCTTATGTACCATTTCATAAATGGTGTTGGAAACACCCTCTTCAAATGTGGGAGGATAAAACTCTAGGACTTCCTCATCATCAAAACTAATGGGATTGATGGGAGGACATGGTTCATCTAAGATATCAGATCTAGGTGAACAATGGTGGCCACCGGGATGGATTTGGAATATTTATTTAGAGAATAATTCACTATTAAAACCATGGCCACAACAGCTTTTGACCCATTTCCATTAGGTCTTCGACCGAACGTCCCACACATAATGATATCAAAGAAGTGGTGGTGGGTTGGTCTGTTTTGACATAGCTCGTCTCGATGAAACAATCTGGTGTGGTGTACTACGGTAGACATGGGGTGAAAATATTGATACCTAATAGGGGTAAGGGATCATGGTGTCACTCGAGCCTAGTCCGTATAAGAGTATGAGGTAATCTTGTAGTGTTCCTTTTACTTTTTAATGTGTCTTCCCTTGTCCCGAATGACGAATCAATGTCCCATGTCTGGGGTTGTGGCCTCAAACTGGTGAATTAAGAGAATGAAAGAATCATCCAAATATATCCACAGGTCGGTCACAAAAGTAGTGTTGTCAATCTCATTAGTCTAAAACTATTTTTCCTTTTTCTTGTAATAGTCAGTATCAAGATAGTTGGATTAAAAAGAGGGAAAGTTATATGTATATCCTAAGATCACACCCACTCCAAAATTGAGGAGTACATGAAGAATTGGTGAATGAGGGGGGAACTACTGCATGTAGAGGAGGACATAATCTACCCATCAACGTGTTTTAGGTGGGTTCTTATGAGATTTCCAACATTTAGTGATAGAAATCGGGCCATAAAACTAGGTCCTCAAGAAAATACTTCCACATAGCCTCTTCTCGGTCCTGTCATAACCCTGAATCTTCATGTCAGTGGGACTCTGATTTTATTCATCCAGTCCATGCATAGAGAGCATCTGGCTCTGGTTGAGAATAATCCAAGAACAAATGTCAATGAGACATAAGCGGAGTTCCACACTATTAAAATTGTATGTGATGTACATCTAGCATATGCGCTCCTATATGGGGGAGCCTTTTTCCTCTTTTGATAATGATATTATTGTTTGGCATTCTTCTTACTTTAATTCCTTAGCATGAAAGGAATCTACAACTGCTACCTCTATTTCAGTCTGGAGGGGGATTGTCAAGGCCTGCATGAGGTCTTGACACATCTATTTTAATAGTTTGAGGGCCTTGGGGATCGAGAAATTTGAAGGGATGTTGTTCAGATGCTTAATAACATCATACATTTGTTCTAGACCCATATATCTAATTGTAGGAGTTTTCTAATTGATGTGGGTAAGATGGGTGATATGTGTCAATCTAGTGGATTCTGGCTTGTTCTGGTGATATCCCATTACTCACTAGTTGAACTATAAAAAATTTACAATTACTAACAGTTAGATGATTGAGGTCTATCCACAAGTGGACAAGGCAGATCATGAGGTGCTCGCATCGACTCTGGATGATCGAGTAACCTGAATAGCAGAGAAGGTGGCCCTAAATATGTGGGAAAAGAGGGATTCACATGCTGATATCTGTGTTAAGACAGTCTTTTGGTCTTGTTATCATTCCCAACTTAGCTAGAAGCTCTATCCTGATCATTCTGATTATTTACATTTCCATGGCCTCACTGATGATGTTGCTGATAGGGAACATTAGTAGGACATTCCAAAAGTTCCTCATCACCAGGAACCATGTAAGGTTCCATCTGTTTGAATCTATTCACCAAGGAATACTTTTGATCATCTTCCACGGAATCCTAAAATACTAGGTGAATTATGGAAGTGAATCCCATATCTAGGGGCATAAAGTATTTGAGAGTGAATGATGGATTCTTCACTAGTAGGGGGCTCTACTTTCCCTTACACGGTCATCACCTTCTCTTCTGAGAAGTTGATGGAAAATATGTGGATGCAGAAGTGGAAGTGGTATAAGGCATGAATACTTTGGGGGGCATGGGAATATTCTAAATAGACACGAATTACACCATGGGTGAAAGCGACTACTCTTCTTGCAAACATATTATTGGAATTTTATGACCTGTGGATGGAGACCTGCTACTATTCACCTTCGTTGCGACTGTCAGGATTTGAAAAAATACATTCCACCTATGTTAGTGAAGTGCCCAATCTAACCACATTGTTATTAATATGATACTAAATCCATCCCTTGAACTCATAGAATCACTTTATGGTATGTCCAAGGAATCTGTGATAGGGGAAGTAGTCTGAGATATTAGTGATATCAGCCTCATGGGGCCCCATGAATTCTTGAAACGTCAGGATTCCTTGATCCAAGGAACATGGGAAATAACTAGGGACTTGAGAGTCATCAAATGAGTGGGTCCGATTTCTCTTATCGAGGAAAGGGACTCTTTATCCTATCCCTAATGAGGGGCTAGAACATGATGTGTGATAGAGCCTTATTGTTTCTCCTAGGTGGCTATTTCTGAAGGGGTGGTTCTGGACAATTATGGGGTTGGTAATGTCATGCCTAAGGCTAGTTATTAAACTATTTTCCTCGATGAGGCTATGGAGGATGCTCTGTAAGTAACAGTTCTAGTGGTCAAGGGGATTCTACCTGTAAAAATGTTGCAGTCTTGGCCTTGGCGTCTCTTCTTATAGGGGATGTGGGAGGCATCAGGTATTCCAGTTTAGCTTGTTGAAAGTCCTCATCTAGGCCATGAGCCTTTTCAGGGAAATCTCAAAATCCACATAGGAATTTTGAGTGATTAGGGTGGGACGAAATCCTATCTTTACATTCTCCACACACATCGTTAGTCTATATTATTGAGTCAATGACATATCGAGTGAATAAGTGAGGCCCTTCCACCTGGTTACAAAGTCTGCGACTCGCTCATATGGTCATTGTTTTCATTTGGCGAGGCCAGAAATACTAGCCCAGTAGGTGGTTGAGCTGAATTGATAATGAAATTTCTTAAGAAGATCTTCCCAAATAGTGATGGACCTAATGGGTTACTGGATGTACCAGATAAACACGTGCCCCTCCAATGTCAGTATGAAACACTGGATCTTAGTGGCTTCTGGAAGCATTGGATTTATTAGCACGGGCCAACCCCATTAAATAAAGTGTTTTAGATGCTGCAGTGGGTCACCCATCCTATTGAAATGGGAGAAGGAAGGATTACATAAATCTCAGTGTGCTAACATATCATCCACCCATGCTAGATATGTATTTCCATAAATTGAGTCATCCACTTGTTGTGTCATAAGGGCCTCGAGGCTGGAAATGAGAGCTTTTGTTTAATCCTCATGATGGGGATTCTTGTATTTGTGGGGGTCCCTAACTACGATTGGGTTAGAAGGTTCTTCAACATTGTAGGATGTCTCAACATCTTGTGGAGTGACTGGTTGAACTACTATAGGAACAACCTAAGGAGCTTATGGAAGAATGGCATAAGCCAGTTCTCGAGGGTGGTTCTCATGCAACTCAAGAGGATTGGGTGATATATTCGGTGGTCCCATACTGAAAGCACTAATCTCTACCCTATTGGGGTGAATAAGATTTTTGAGATTAATGGGATGAATATATCCAATAAGGGAATGTGGAAGCCCTTGATTTCCTATTGGAGGATGGACGAGATCATACAAATGATCATTGTGGTATGTACACCATTCTACAAGGTGCTCAATGAGAATATCATCAATGATATTTTCATGTTCTGCAAGATGAATGAGAAAAAAGGGCCTATCATTATCAACCTATATCTTCTACATTGAACCATATGGGTCAGGAGGTTTAATGTTCTTGATTTTTTCCTTTACCCTTTTTAGGGTCTCGACCTAAGGGAAATGAATAGGAGCGTTCTCCAAGGTCAAGAATCTGCCTACTTTGGGGAGTGACAATGCATGGGGGTCCATCAGATGTTGTGCTTCCCCAGTGGGTGTCCCATCCTCTTTGGAACCTGCACCGACACCTCCATCTGGGTATGTCTCAAGGTCATCCATGTTCACCAAATCAGTGTCTGGAGGCATATCCTCGATATTACGGGGTAGGTCTGACTGTCACAAGATCGGGATGAAGTGGAGATAAGCATATTTACCCAACCAATAATCTACACATGTGGAGACACATATTTAATAAGTCCATGGAGAATAACAAAAATATTAATTCTTATCTACTAAAGAGCTCAGTGGTTGTGGGGCGATGTAGGGTGCTGAGCCACGGGAAGCGCTGACAAGTCAACCATGCGAAACTACTGGCCAATATCTTCAAAGTGTTCTTGGATCTTCAAAAAAATAAAATGGAGGTTCCAAAGGTGAAAATGCATCATCTAGAGGGTTTTGTAGAATTACATGACTTTTTACAAGTTGAGGGAATCTATTATGTCATAATTAGGAATTAAAATTGGCCAGAACATCACAGTAATGTGGCCCTAAACAAGGGTGTCCAGCAAAATTCATTATTTAGAAGTAGGATCAGGTTCTTGTTTTACCCATTAATTGATTGTTATTGGATGAGGAATTAGAAATGACACTGATGTAGACTATTGTAGTAGCAGAAAAGATGTTGGATATAATGATATAAGAGATAATAGGTAATTTCAGACTAGGTTCTCTCTCAGGGACGGTACTGACCACATCATCATATACCTGTAATATGGGGTCTTGAAAACCACTTCTTAAATGAGGATGGAAGTCATTAATAGTGGATCAGGAAAGTTCACATCATCTACCAATCCCCAAAATAAATCTCATTGATCTTGTGTTGAGGTAGATAATGAGTCCCAAGATTGTGGAGAGGACTACACGACAAGACCATGGAAGGGAGCCAAATCATGCTCCTCCTGGATATACCTATAGTGGACTTTGGGGATCTCGTACATCTAACTTTTTGTTAAGAAAAAACTCACACACCAGACTCCTGTCCTAGAATCTGATGCATAGGATCGGAGTGAAGACTCCATCATAGAGTCACATTCCACTTCAGAATCTGAAAAACAGACTGTATTGACCATGATTTGTTACATCTCAGAATTCATCCTTTGGTGGTGATGATTTACCCTTCTAATATGGGGTTGTTCTTCATGGAATGGTATAACTTCAAAATATGGATGAACTCTATACTGGTGGGTGTTGGAATAGGGAGCTCCTCCTTTTGATCAAGTTATGACATGAGGAGGACCTTCATACTGTCATTGGATTAGGGAGGGCCTCCTCCTTGTTGTGCTGAGGTGCGAGGAGCAGTCTGGCATATTTGAAACAATAAATGAGGATGAACTGCATGTTTTCTGATGGATGTTTAGGGAGGAATTACATTTTTGGGAGTTTTAGAGAGAATAGGATCTTTGATGGAGCTTGTGAGAACATGGGTAGGACCTCCATGGTGACGGGTGAGGGAGCAAGGAAGACCTTCACTCTAGTCAACAATGCTCTGGGGAGGACCTCTTCTTGAGCTTAGAATTATGTGGGGATGACCCTAACATTTATGATCTAAGACACAAGGATGACTTGCATATATAGAATCAAAAGCACATGAAGGAACTCTATGATGAGTGTCAACAGTATGGGGAGGGCCTCCGCTTTGACTAAGGCTGGTAACATGGAGAGGACCTCCATGTTGTACACAAGAGTAGGGAGGACCTCCACTCTATCTAGAGATGGTATTGAAAGGACCTCCGTACTAGATCTCATAATCATCAGTTGGGCCATGAAAGCTATAGATCATATCTATGGCCGAAAGAGTAAACATAATATCCCCATGGGGTGGTTGAGGTCTCAACCCTGATCGGGCATTGAAGTGACCCTGCACTACAATATCAAAGAATTATTTGTATGAAATGGTGGTGGCGTGGTCCATTGAAGCTGTAGAAGATGATGCTGCTTGATGGGAATCTTCCTGTTCCTGTGCCCGACATTGTCTTCATTTCATCTAGACCAGGGCCAGTGGAGCGGGTGTGTAAACCTCCTATTCCTCAACCTGAGAGACCGGTAATTGGTAGCATTGATGTGCCCTGGTGAGATCCCTCCTTGAAATCTCTCGGGTGGTAGTCTTAGATGAGATGACACAGATTCCCTTTACCTCATTGGAATAAGGGATTGAGTCATAGGAACATTTTTGGGAGAGGCTCCCAAAATGGTTGAATATTGGGGTGGGGAGCAGTGGATCACTGTACGACCCTTGGGGGAGGTAGTTTCTGTAAGTAAAAAAATTTCAGATCATGGAGGTCCATATCTATCATAAATAAAACCCCTCTTAATCGTATCATCCTAAAAGAACGTGTCCCGCCCTCTTCTAAAAAATCACTAATGGTTAGATGGGACACATGGGTTCAAAATCCATGGTTAAGAATCACATCATTGCTGAGGTGGAGCCATGTGGGATTTTCTCATTACCATTCTTCCTACCCCTTCATCTTCATGAGGGGGTTGATTGGTTTCATATAGCATGGTTTTTGCTAAGCAAGAAGATTCATCCATCAGTATGGATCTTAGGAAAGAAATTACCAATTACATAGTGACATTAAATCTTCCATGGTTGGATAGAAAGATCCACGCTGGAAATGCCACAAACCAAAAATTCCCAATGATTAAATTTGATATATTTTAGTGAGTTTAATTCCAAGCCCACTATTTTCATGGAAGGACCTAGCACTAGATAACGGGATCTAGTGACATGATCATCTATCGATGTCTCAAGTGAAAAAAATATCAACTGTTAGAGGAGAACTATTTCACATCCGTTCCACCATTTTCTAATTCGAATGCTTTCCACATATGGTGTTTCTTGAGAGTGTTTGTTTATGTTTGCTGATAGTGAATTGTACCCTGAATTCCTTCTTTTGAAAGGTTTCCAACATTAATCACTTCATTATAGATTTCTTCTCATTGATCTAAATGGGAGGATGGGATTTTGATCCCTCAATTAGTGGATTCCTCCTCAGAATTCATTTCCAAGTATGTGTCTCCCTTATATATTTGAGTCGTTGTTTGTGAAAATCATTACCAGTTCCATATATTCTTGGAAACTGGTTAATTATGTTTCTTATATTTGGAAATTCCAAAGGGTCAATCTAGGGAATCATGGTTCAGTTGGGAGAGTTGTCATGATGGGCATCGATGGCAGGTCTGGATGATAAAGCATTGGAAAAGGTGAATTATTCATCACTATAGGGATTATCAAAGGTTACAAAACATGAGAACATCATATCAATCATGGGGTATCTTATACTTGAGGCATTTTTTCTAGGTTTTCCTTGGAATCCCATGTTTAAAAAAGGGCATTCCATGAGTTTGATGTCTAGCAGAAACATATCAGACAGATCGAAAGACATTAGAAGGTGGACAAGATATAAAAATCACTATGAGGGATTACATGGAAGGTTTACCAGATGGGTGGATCAGAACAACCAATGAGGATATAACTGATTGTGGTGTATACTTAGAAGGGAATGTTTCACATTGTAAAGGATGATCTTGACAACATTGATGGTGGATCAAGGAAGGTTCCCTAACAAAGGGGTCACCATGGTTTACCATTTGCTGGGTTTGAACCTCAAGGTTACTTCCTACCTTACCTGCGTAGAAGATAGGGGTCAATATCAACATAGTTTGAGAGGGAATGGTTTGGGGATTACACATGGTTAGTGGTCCATCAGAAAAGGTGCACTCTTGGTTAAATGAGTATGGATTGTGCGAGGATAATGCAAGGTTAACTACCAAAGATCTACAAAGAGTATTAATGGGATGAATGGGGATTTTGGATGGTTATATGCCCATTTTTACTCAATTATAATCAATGGGATGAATGGGGATTACGCATGGTCAGCTGCCTCTGTGCAGCAAAGAGAAGAAATGGGATGAATGGGGATTATTCATGGTTTTCTTCCTATGTGCTACAAAAGGAATCAATGGGATGAAAAGTTACTATGCATGGATAGCTACCAAGGTTCACCCAAGAGAGATATGAATTTCAAGTGGGGAATTATCCTCCCAAGGTATAGTGGCTCGCAGGAAACACTGGGATGGGAATAGATGATGGTGGATACTCAGATATAGTAGGTGCACCACTATAAAGAGGGCACCAGGGTTTACCGATGGTTTGGATGGAAGCTTGAAGTGGCTTAAAACATACCCTATATAGAAGGAATGAATCAAAACCCATGTATTTGTTGTTTTCCAGGACTTATGCATAGATAACGACCTAGGTGGATGTAAGATGGGGCTAACTCCAGGATGGATACTTGAAAAAAGATTTCACGGTCACTACTAACTTCTAAGCTCACATAAGCCATTCTTAGTGTGAGAAATAAGAGGATGAAACATACCATATTTTTGCATCACAATATATGCATCAGGGGGGGATTGGACAAGGATTTTTCATATTATTAGACCATGGAGATATATATTGAAAAAAGGACCAGGGATGGTACATCCTGCAAGAAAGACAAGAGACTTACTCCAGGATGGGTTCCCTTCCTTGTGTGAAAATGTAATTCCATGCAAGGAGTTTTTCAACACATGTGAGGGAGATCTCACTACTGTGGAGATGGGTGGGCATAGAAGATGCTCTTGGTGGGGAAACCAAAGTCCATTTCATGGGGTGAGTCCACAATATAACGTCATGTGCTGGGGATGATAGTGCGTAGTAATTTACTATTCTACAGCTCGAAGGATGATGAATTTCTCCTCGCCTCTTGGACTTATATAACTGGTGCTCTTTGACCCTTTGTGAAAATAATTCACAAAAAATTCTAGAAAAAATGAGGTGGATGATTGGTCAGTAGTGGGGTCCACGTTAATGTATCTATACAAAGAAGCAATAGTTATTAGTGTACCTATGTGAAGAAGTATTAGGCAGAGAATCACAATAGGGAATACCTTGTAGGGGAACAGGAAATCAATATGTAAAATACTGTAGGGATGAATTGAAGAGGGGATCATGATGCTCGGGGTCTCGTTGAGAGGACCTTCGTGGAGGTTTGGGGATTTTTGAAAGTAGGAGATCCATGATGTAGAGTGAACCTATTTTGGAATCGAGGCATGAGTTGTAAAAGGGGTTCCTCATGAAAGGTTAATGCTCAATAAAGCCTCAAGTTCCCTGAGGGTATTTCCTAATTTGTGAAGGGAATAAGGCTTAGTGAAGGAAATTACTTCAATAGGAATGGGTAAATAGAAACTTTGGAAAAGGGGTTTCATAATGATCTAATACCTGGGGGATTCATTTCTCTCTCAGGTTCAAGGTGCTCACGAGATTCATGAAAATGGAGATAGGAAGGTGAAAGATCAGGGGAATAATGGTTTGTATTTGGTGGTCTTGCTATTTATAGGTAAAGGGATATTCTGAGGCAAAAATGTTTCCACAAAGGAAACAAACTCTCTTTGCGAAGAGGTGCAGGGCTCATCAGCCTCACAGAGGACACTGTCAACTGGCTCAAAGGTGTTCGCAAGTCTTGTCAGACTTACAGAGCCTCCCATAAACTTCTTTCACAACGTTCATAGGGTCATCATACATGCAAAGTCTCCCATGAACATCCTTCACAGTTGTCATGGGGATGGAGGGTTGTACGATTGTGCTTCACTAGCCCGACCCCTTTGATGATATTTGGGTCATTTGATCTTGGATTTTATATTAACCAGCTGCTATCATCATCAATCCATGTAGGGGAACATATTTCTGCACCAAATTTCAAATATGTTACATAATATTATTAAAATTATCCTATACACATTCCATGAATAGCGTGACTAAATCACATCGCTTTGAGGAGGCGATAGTCCAAAGTTTTATAAAAGATGTTATCACATTCCCACAAAATGGAAAGCATAAAGGTAGGTTTTATATAATAATTTAAGAAGCATAAATACATTATAACTAATATATATTTATATATATCATATATTAACATGGTATCTATCATAATGTCCAACCATGATAGGCGGTAAAGGAAAAAATTAATGACATTGTTTTTCAAGACGGTAGTTCATCGTATACATAAATGGTATGTTTGTTACCAATTTGATGGATGTGTGTATAAGTGTAGGTCTAAACCTCAGAATAAAAAAAATATAAGAATATTTATGATGCTGTTGATACAACTAAATAACAGAGTAAGATTATTTTAGGGGTGTATAATGAAAATAAAACAAAATAGTTTGAGGAATAATCTTACCTCTTATTCAGGTAAATGATTTTTGTTCTCTCCAAAGGGATTAATTGGATGGATTTATTACCAAATTAAGTATTCTAAATTTAGGTGAGGTATTCTTAGTATCTATTTGGTTAGATCTTGTTTAATCAAAAGTGTCTTGAGATTTGTGAGTTATTTAGAGTGTTGAGTGCCTTTTTTAAAGTAGAGGAGTAACATTCTTGTAGATAATGAAAAGGTAAATCCACCCAAGTTTTTCTTATAAATGGTGGATCTAATAATAATCCAAATGAGTTAAAATTAAGTATATTTTAGAAATATTTATATAAAATGTATTTATAATACTTTATCGATAAGTTTGGCCCTTAAGAATGAGTTTTTCCCCTTGTTAAGCTAATTTTTTCTCTTAATCACTATAATTATTTTTAATTACCTTCATAAATAATTTTTAAATTAATTAAATTGAAATAATTAGAAATTAGAAATTATTATTATTAGTAATTTGGAATCAATTTTTCTAAATTCAAATCATAAGTGGATGAAATTAATTTAAATATAATCTCACAGAGGAGATGCCAATATGATTTTTTAGAGTAAAAATGTTCAAAATAATGCTAAATCTTTATGTCCAATTTCAATGTGAATTTGATTACAAAGAACTATATTGGATTAATATATTTAAAATTGATCAAATGGGCCTTTAAAACCATTAAAAACATAATTTAAACATATATATATATATTATTGTAAAAATAATTTTGAAATAATAAATCAGTATTTTTCACTATTCAACAAAAAAAGAAACTTCATAAGAAAATAGAAAAAAACCAACCTAACGAAATTTTGATGTTTTGATTTAAAAAAATATGTTAATTTTTTTTGTAGAAAATTTATATAAGTATGCAAAATTATATTTAAAACAGGTTCTCCATTAAAAGGTGGTAAAACCGACTTTAGAAAAATACTGGTTTGTCTGCATATAATTACGGTTGTTCTTATCTTATGCATATAAAATAAATTGGATGAATATAAAAAATATTTGATTGAATATATAAAATATATATTTAATTAATATAATTTTCTAATTTTAATTAATGTAATTTATTAGGATAAAAACTATTTGAGCATAAAAATAAAGCTAAAAATAGATCCTTTAAATTCAATTGGTTTATACTAAAATTTCTAATTAATAGGTAACCAAATAATTCATCATATGTTTTTATAAACCATATATTCTGAAGATAGTTAATCCAAATCATATCCTAAAATTTAATAGAAGTATTATATCTTATTATGTTAAATAACAATATATTAATTATATATTGTTTTTTGGTAAAACTTGGTCTTGCATGTAACATATGCCAACGAAGATACTCATTGTTTCAGGTGATGTAAATTAACTCTTCAGATTTATTACCCCTAAGTACATTTGTACCATTACCTTGGTATAATATACAATTGAATCATGTCCAAAAGGATAGAACAAATTATTATCCTTATTAAAAAATATATATATACAATTATTGTATTACTAACTTATACAAAAATTACAATATAAATTTTTTTCTTTTGCGGATAATAAATTCACTCCATCTAGCGTATCCTTTCTTATATTTCATAGTACACATTAGAGAATCATGGGAGTAGGAAACATAATAATGGAGATATCAAATTATCATTATGGTTAATTATAGACGAATAAATAATGAAACAAATGAGAATAATAAATAAATAAGGGTAATAATTGAATACACATTCCATATAATTGAAAAACTGAAAAGGAAGTGTGTAAACAACAAATTAGTACTAATAACTGTAAACACATTCCAAATAAATAACTAGAAAGAGAAAAATCAATATATAAAGGTAAGAAAATGTAAACAGATGACATTTAATCAATAAACCATGAATTAAATGAATATATTGATTTTTTATAGTGAAAATATCATTGATAATAAATAATGAATCAAAATTAAATTAATGCTTAATTATTAGACAACATTTCTGAATCACATGAAAACATATACTATCAAGACCATTCCCAAGAAATTTTAAAACAACATATAGAAACCTTTGTAATTTATTCAATTAATTTTTTTCATGAGAACCTATCAACGCATCGAAGGTATATATATGGTCCGGGTCCCACCAGTTATTGCATGTCCAATGAATTTTTCATATCGAGTAATCTATTTTATTAATAAAAAATATTCCTTATCAAATGTCTGTATTGAATAAAGAATTCTGATTTATCAACATTTCCATATATAATCAAATAAATATTAAAGTAAACACCATATGTAAAAATTATAAATGGTTTTGTCAATAAAAATTTCAATGATATATGATATGAGTAATTAGGGGAAATTTAATGTCTAATGATCATATAAAATTAAATATTTCAAGGTATCTAAAAATGTAATCAAGGAAGTGAAATTCAATACTATCCTTGGCCAAATATAGAGGAGGAATAAAGATGATATCAATACAATATCTCCCATGTGTAGTAGAAATAATGGGATGTTGTCAGTGATACATAGAAATATTATAAAAAGTTGTTGTAAAAATATTATTGAGGTAAATTTCCTTTTTATTTTAAAAAACATTTAAAAATAGTTTTCTTTGAAAATAACTGTTCAAAAACATTTTGTCCAAAAATACCTTTTAATTTTACATAGTAATATTTCGATAAAGGGGGGTGGGAAAATTATTATATGTCATACAATGTAAAAATAACATTTCTTTTGCACAAGAAAAAGGTTAGAAAAAATGCCTTGTTCAGAAAGAGACAAGAATATTTCATTTGAAAACATTTGTAACCTAAAAAAGGGCAGAAATTTATTTAATTAATCATTTTTAAAGGTTAAAAAATAAAACCTTTTTAGAAAAAAATGTTTTTTAGAAGAAAACATGTTCATATAATAAATAGATAAATGATGTTGGGATTTTGTAAAAATATTTTCTAGAAAATTTTAATTACCAAAGAATAAAAAAATAGTATTGTTACTTAGAAAATGTCATTAAAAACCATAAGAGAATATAATTAAATGGTTTATAAAATAATGATCAAATAATTTCCTCAGATGGAAATTCAAGTGTAAACAATCCAGAATGAAAGGTGATTGTGAAGAAAACCCTTGAAAAGACAACCACATTGATGTGAGAATAATAAAATTAACAGATTATGTGTGGAAAATGTAAATTTTCCTAAAATAAGTGGAAATAAAACTATATATTGTCAAAATTTATTACACTTCTAATTTTAGAATTATAATGTAAACAAGGAAATAATATAACATAATGAAAAGGAATCATGTTTTGAAATTATTTAACACATGCTAACTTTTAATTCGAATCAACATAGATTAAATAATTCAAATTGAAACAAAAAATATAATGAATAATGAATTAATCATGATATTATATATCAATGTGGCATTATGTACAAAATATATATGAAATTAGGTGCGTGGTAATAAAATATACCTCAATGAATTAAAATTGAGATAAAGTCCTTTATTACATTGTATCTTTCGAATTGGGAGAAAAAAAATTAATACTAATAAAATAAAAAAATTAAATACCATAAAGATAAAATAATTTATGATATATATTGTCAAAATATTTATTAGGTACACTAAACAAAATATGTAAGTTGTTTTAATGGCGTATGCCTCATGGAAATAAAAGCAAGACAAGAATCTCTTACCTTACATTTTCTTTCGGGTGAATGTCCTTTAACCACATTTATAATGGTTTTAAACATGTAACTAAATTATACCAGAACCAGAACCATACACATATTTATATTATTATTACTATATTATTATAATATATTATTACTCATTTGTTAACAAAATCTAATTTTTTGCACTATTTCATGTTTTAATCGCCTATTTTTTCGAGTTTGTTTTGACTTGTTATTTATTTCTTTTAACGTAGATCATGGATTTATCATCTAAATAATGAAAAACAAGATGAATTTATCATTTATATTGGGTATATATGTATTTATAAAAATCTATAATGTTTGGATATAATAAATAAATTCATCATTCCTGGTGATGGTAGTCGATACATAAACATGTACACAACTTTAATTTTATTTTTACATTAAAATAATGAAAAGTAAATGATATATATTTATATGTATATCATAAATCCAATATCATATATATGTCACATATGTTGCACAATTTTATTAAAACAAACATTTATACACTCTATGAATAGCGTGAATGAATCATATCGCATTGAGGAGGCGTAGTCCAAACTTCCACAAATGATGTTATCATATTCCCAAAGAATAGAAAGCATAAAGTTATGTATTTTATAATAATTAAATAAGAAATAAGAAATAAGAAATTATATATATATATATATATATATCATATCATATATTAAAAGTGTCTACCTCATAATTCACAATCATGAGAGGTGGTAAAGGAAAAATGAATTACATCTTTTTGCAATGCGGTAGTTCACTATACACATAAACTGTAAGTTTGTTACCCATTAGATAGAAGTGTGTGTATGTGTAGGTCAAAATCATAGAATTAAAAAATTATTTTATATTTATAAAACTATTATTATTACATAATCATGAATAATAGGAGTTCAGGGGGTGGAGAATAAATATAAAACAAAATAGCTTGATGAATGATTTTACCACATATTCGAGTAACTCCTTTTTCTTTGCACCAAAGGGATTCCATTGATAGATTTCTTACTATAATGAAGATTATAGTATTGGTGTATGAATGTTGAGGACCTATTTTTTAAAATACTATTCACGTAAAAGTGGCTTCAGTGGTGTGAGTATGTGGGAGGGGTGAGTGCATTTTTATAGCAGAGGATGAGTGACATTCTTGTAAATTTTTAGAAAGGGAATTCCACCCATGTCTTTCCTATGACAAGTGGATCCAATTGTTAACCGAGTTCCTTAAAATTGAATATATGGTCAATATATTTCCATCCACTTTCATTTATACTAGTTTTAGGCCAGTTTTTACCTTAAGATTGATGTTTAGTCGCTTATTAAGCTAATTTTTCTCTTAATCACCGTAATTAATTTTAATCACTTTCACCCATATTTTTTTAAATAAATATGTTAAAATTATTATAAATTATAAATTATTCTGACTTGAAATATGGAATAAAATTTCCCAAATTAAAAACACATAAATGGTTTAAATTAATTTAAATTTAATCTTGCAGACGGGACACAAAATTGAGTTTTCAAAGTAAAAACGATCAAAAGTTTTCTACATCTTTATATCCAATTTCAATTGTGAAATTAATTATGATGACCTAAGATGGAATAAATTATATAAATTTGACCTAATTTTAATTTGAAAAGATAAAAAACATAATTTAACATTTTAAATAAATTAAATAAAAACCATTTTTGTATTAAAATTCTATATTTTTCACTATTCACCAAAAAATAAAACCTCAGAGAATGATACCAAAAATTCAACATAACTTTTTTTCTATGTTTTTGTTTAAAAAATGTATATAATTTTTACATAATAAAATATTATTTAACCAAAAATTGGATTTAAAATAGGTTCCCCACTACAAGGCGGTAAAATTACCTTTAGACAATTTTAGTTTTTCTATGTAAGATTGGGTTTGTTCTTATCTTATGCCTATATAATATATTTTATGAATATAAAAAATATTATATTGAATATATATAATATACATTTCATTATTATCATTCATTAATTGTAATTAATTTAATTTATTAAGATAAAACACCTTTGCGAGTTTATATATATATTTATCGTTTATATTCACTTTGTTTATAATTTTTTTTCTAATTAATTATTAACCAATGAATTAATATTATATTTTTATACACCATGTTTTCATAATTTATTAAATAATATTAAAAACCTCTAATTCATTGTCTATGTTATATCTTATAATATTTAATACAAATATTTGAATAATATTTTTTCATTTGGAAAAACATGGCCTTACATGTAATACAATCCATTGAAGAAACTAATTGTTGCATGTAATACATGATAACTCGGTATCATGTTCATTAATAAGTATATAATTGATTGAATTTATTTAAACTCATAAATATATCGTAATGTCTTGGATATTTCATTACCTTACAAGCTTGGTGTTGCTTGTCATACACACTATAAAATATAAAGTTCTTACTTTATAATTTCAAGGTGTAATATTTGTGAAATGATAGGTAGAGATCCAAGATCATTGAGAGAAGGTTCAATGTGGGAAAAATATTCTATTTATTCATGTGTCATAGAGGCATGGTATCATATAGAGGTGTACTTGGGAGTGAGATATATCTATTCCTTACCAATACCCTATTTTTTTATGAATTTTTGTTTCTCAATATATCTTGGGTTGTGATGTCTGTACCTTTCTATGTTATGAGATGTGTTCTTTCCCTTTGATTTGTGATGTGAAATATAACCCTCAAAATGTGAATAGGGGAGGCCTAAATCATAATCGACATTCATTATATTACAATGTGATTAAACCCATGTGGGTGATTCAGTGCCACCTAGAGAATATAGTATCTTGACATGGATGATGGAATTGTAATGTCTGGGAATGTCGATTTAATTTATTTTATTTATAAGGAATTATTTTGAGACTAGGTTCATTGACGACATGTGATTCCAAGGCCAGTGAGCCCAGAACAGAATTTTGACCTTATTTTAATGTACTTTCAGTAAATGTGCGTGTGGGATTCAATAACTTTTGAACCGGTGCTCATATCGAAAAATACAAAGGCAATGTTGAACTTGAAATGATAGGATATTCCTAGAAAGGACTAAACTTTGACCACCAAGGGTCGGAAAGAAAAGTTAATTTTTGAAAATTTATAAAAATGATAAAATAAGATTAAAAAGTGATTTTTATTCCTTTCTCAACTATTGAGCAGCAGATGGAAGTGTTGCAGTGTGTCGACGAGGCGATGATGAGGTTCATTAGAGGATTCCCCTTAATGGATTGTTAAGATGTAGCGTGACAACTACACTATTTCATTTATGGAACAGCGTAACGATGCAACATTGTAGTGTAACAGAAATGCTGCAACGTATTCCCTTTTTAATTAGCCAATGCGTTGGAGAGTTGGGGGATTAAACTATGGGAAATTATTTGACAAACTACTACTAAGTTTCCACTCCAAAGAAGAATGACGAATGCTGGAAGAACGTCATAGACATCGACGTATCTAGAAGAGAGAAATCAAGAATTGACGAACGACATCGAAATCTTGAACCCTCAAGGATGGAACACTACAGAAATTAATGTCAAATGAGTTAGGGATTTATTTGTGCTTAATTTCCCCGATCATAATTCTAGAGAAATTATTGAAGATCAACCCCCAAACAGGTTCATCCATTGATCGTGTGTTCTTACAGGTGGGTTGTTAAATTTAAGGACATGAATGGCAGGGTAGATTCATGTTTTGAAATCCCAAACCTCCATTTTATTATACACTTATAGCAAAGTGGGTGCAATCCGACAAAAAAAAGGCCCAAGACCCCTTCGTATGTGTTTTCCTTGTGACTAGATTTCCATGTTGGCGGGAAGGTGGATTCGAGGCCACCGCAAGGACGAAGACATTACCCAGAGATTGTATGTGTAAGATGCATGAAGAACAGACCAACAGAGTGCATCCAGTAGTCTTCCAATGTTATTAATGGATTGATAGAAGAACTTGGAGGTGCCATCTTGGTGCTAGATGGTAGGGAAACATGTCCACTGGCCATGCTGGCAGCTGGTGAAACAGCACGCCCCGGTGGTTGATGGAACAACATACTCTGGAGGCATGCCGAGTGGCGGAGGCCGCGGACACCACGGCTGCAGATTTGGAGAATGGTGACACCATGATGGCACCACATTGAATTTTCAACCAACAGGCTTGGACCACAGTTGATGATGGGGGTGTGCCCGGTTTCACGGGCTGCATGTGCTGAAGCCTAACACGGCTGTTCGGCGTCCAGATGGAGGAGGCGCTACGACAGTCCGTGAAAAACCGGTCGGCCAGACCTACCCCAGCGGGAGGATCTGATCTGGGCTTCCAGACATACCCTATTGGGCCAGACCTGCAACCAAAATGGCTGCCCAGAATCTGGGTCAGGTTGGGTCTGTCCGACTGAGTCAGAGAAGACCCACACACCACTTCCCCCAGTTTCACTAAAACACCCATATCTTGCAAAACAGGCGTCCATTTTACAAGCCGTTCATTGCATTGGGACCCTCTCAACGAATAGGTACTTATGATATACTCTAAATTTGTTTGTGAAGATGTTGAAATATGTATGGGTTGGATCGAACTCGAATCCAACCAGACCTTTTTTACAAAAATGCCCATATCTTACAGACAGGGTGTCCATTCGATGCGATGTTTATTTTGTTGGGACCCTTACAACGATATGGTATTTTGAATTACTACATGTGGGAATTACTAGAGGTTGAGTTAAGTCTGATTACATAAAGAGAATATTCTCCCAAAATCAAGCGTGCTAAGTACGGGAATCCAGTAGCTGGTTGTGACGTGAAAAATGAAGAGCGACCCTTCATGGATGGACATAAAAGAATCCCATCAAAAATCATCATAAAAGAGAACATTAGTGGATCATCATAAAAATGACTCTTCCTTGATCAAAATAAGAGTGACACTTTTTGTATCATCATGAGAGTGACCATTCATGGATCAGCAGTAGCGCGACCCTTCGTGGATTAGCATTTGTGTGATCTATCGTATATCTGCCAAAGAGCGACCCAACTCGGATCAGCAGAAGAGTGACCCTTCATGGATCACCAGCATAGCAACTCTTCATGGGTCCGCAACAGATCCTCTCAAAAGAATAATATTATCTAGCATTAGGACTAATCATCTTTAATTTTGTACTTAAGTTATACCTGATATGAGTTGTGTATTTTGCATTGTGGTTTACATAAACATCTTTTTTAGTACTTTTCTTCTGTGGATTTCTATGAGACATGATTTAGCCCCATGGTCCTTATAGATTATTGTTATAATCACCCCTCTAGGGGCTTCTCCTATACATATTTTGTCTTGTGAAAATGACATACATATTTGAATGGGACTTTGGGGAGTCCAGGATAGATGATGCTCAGAGGTTGATTAATAGATGTTGTCTGCTGTAGGGACATCCGACAGTGAGCTATACCCACCCTTCAAGTAGGATCCATAAAAAACGACCTCCAGTTGTTGTAATAATTTTGTTGTGCAATTATTTTTTTTGGGATTGAATTCTAGCCCCATTAATTTTAGATTACACCTTTTACTCTCAGTGGTGGTACTTTGTGGTGGTTGTACTAATTTATTTCTTTTCTTGATTTCAATGTGCAGTATTCCCTACCTATATGTGTACAAGTTTAAATGAAATACATTCCCTTTTTGGTATATGCAATTTTGATTCTTTTCACTAGCCCGTGGCTTATGGAATGCGGGTTTGGGATAGTCACGACATGGGCCCCGGGGGACGGGTCCTGAAAAAGTGGTATTAAATGGATGTTGGTTATACCAGAAGATCTAAGAGTCTGTATTTCCGATGAGGAAACAGTTTTTAGTGTATTTAGTTTGAATTTTAGTTTAGGGAGCCCAATGTTGGTGCAGTGGCTGATGTATACGTAAACCAGGACCCTGAATTCTATTTTCCTACTTAGTACATGAGAACACTCTTTGTATGTGTTTTGGAAATGTTTTTTCCCTTGATCTCTTTCAAGTCAGCTCACTAGGTATAACTTATTGACTATAGAACATCCATTTTTCTTATTGGATTCCTACACAAATATATCCCAACAATATTCTAGTGAGGGATCACGATGATGGACCACCGATTGATGAGGTGTTGGTGTAGGTACTACTTATAACGATAAGACCTTCGTGTGGTGTACCAGAAAAACCACCACCTATAAAATAATAGTTTCTACCATCCCCACCAGTGACAAAATTCACACTGACTGAGTGTGCTGCACAGTTTCTAGATATATAGGCCTCTGAGGGTACGAGGTTATATGGATCCTCAGGCAGCTGAGGATTGGTTGGAGGTAGTTATGCGGGCTTGTCACCTTGTAGAGACACCTACAGACCAAATGGTGGTCCTAGACACTGGCCTTTTTTAGGGCCCGACATGGTGATGGTGGATCATGACACCCTTGAAACGTGAGGAGGAGAGACTTTCCAGGGTGGAATTCGAGAGCCTCTTCAGGGCAGAGTTAATAACAACAACAACACTATGCTCAATGCATATTCAGGAGCTACCGCCACTATAGTAGGGAATCCAGACTGTGGTGAGTATGTGACAAGGTTTACCGACCTCACCCGCTACTCCACCGACATGGTATGAGACCCTTTCTTCAAATAATAGTCCTTTGAGCCAAGAATCTAATGAGAGATCAGAGAATCAATGATTTAGATCACCATCACGATGCAGGCTAGAGTGCTAGAGAGAGCTCTACTAGTGGAGATCTTCATAGCCGAGCAGGTAATGATGGTGAGATCCACCACAAGACTACAGGTGGATGATTCATCTGCAGCAGGTAGTAGGTAGACAACATAGAGGCCCAAATAGGCTAGACCTTCTGGAGGACATCCCTAGGGGGGACTTTTATAGGTACAGAGCTCACGAGGTAGAGGGGGTTAGTTTAGGGCCATAGTTTGTTACTCCAACGACAGATAGGGGCACATAGCTCCTGAAAGTATGAATCCCTGCATAGATGATCAATAGATGGTTGAGGGACCACTGAGGTAGTTAGAGAGGTTCAAGCAAGGAGGTCCGCCGGGTAGAGGATGTGGAAGAGGTGTTGTATGAACGACATATGGGGGATGATGGATCGATATACCACCACCACCCCCCCCATGTGGTCCACCAAAGGCTTAGGGATTCGACGGAAAGAGGTGATGCCAACTTCAGGTGATTGTGGCCAATGACCATGGTGCTCTAGAGATGATTTTAGGTACAATATATGTCTTATCCACCTTATTTGAAGTTATTATATACACATGTTCTAGTCACTCTTTCATTTCCATGGAACTCATTTGAGGCTCCGAGATTATGGTGGAGTCATTGGATATATACATAAGATTAGAGACTCTTACATGAGGAGATTTGATGATTACACAGTGGTATTATCAGTGAGAGCCTAATCTAGGAAGCAAGAGTTTCATCTGTGATCTCCTAGTAGCAGCGTCAAGGCATTATGACGTCATCTTGGGTATGGAAAGGTTATCTACAGTCATGCTCAGATCGATTGTTTTAGGAACAATGTGTGGTGTGTCTATGAGGATGTGACCAGGTTTTCTTTAACCGGATAGAAGGAAACCTTAATATCATGAGATAGACTTTCTTAGAGGAGTGTGCAACTGATCACTCATCAGTTGGCATTACTCAACCTCGGTGTGGTGGATGAGAGGTTTCAGAGCTTTCCTGTAGTGGAGGATGAGTATGTAGACGTCTTTCCAGAAGAATTTTAGGGACTACCTCCTCATAGAGAGGTAGACTTATACATTGAATTGTACACAAAGAAGACAACAATATCTACTCCTGCATATCAGATGGCTCACATAGAGCTCCGAGTGCTAAGAGTAAAGTTAGAGGACTTGTGGAGGAAGGGGTTTGTAAGACTTAGATTTTCTCTATGGGACTCCCCAGTGTTGTTTTCCAAGACAATAGATGGGGGCTTGAGACTATGTGTAGACTTCAGGTGCCTAAAACAGGTGACTGTGAAGAACAAGTATCCATTGATAAGGATTTATAAACACTTTGATCAACTCAAGGGATAAATTCGGTTCTCAAAGATATAAATCAAATCATTTTATCATCGGATTTAGGTATTTGATGAGGACGTACTGAGGACAAACTTCAGGATCCATTATTTCCACTACGATTTCTGGGTGACTACCTTCTGTGTGACTAATGCCCCACCAGTGTTTAGTGGAATCCTAAGCATGATCTTAAATCCCTACCTTGATATTTTTGTGGTAGTATTCATTGATGACATCTTGATGTACTCGGCGTTGGAGGAGGAGCACGCTACACACCTGAAAATTGTCCGGGATACACTCTGAGAGCACTAGCTTTAATGTAATCTCTCGAGGTTCCAGTTCCAGATTCGGGAGGTCCACATTCTAGGACATGTCATATCGAAGGCTGGAGTTTCAGTGGATCTGGTAAATATAGAGGCAGTGCTTTCTTGGGAACCACCCAGGCGCCTGAATAAGGTATATAGTTTCTTGGGGTTGGATGAGTACTACCAGAGGTTAGTGTCCAACGTTTATATAGTAGTAGCACCTTTAAAATTCTTGACATAGAAAAAAAATCCATTTTTTTAGACAGAGAGGTTCTACCAAAGTTTATAGGAGCTAAAATGGAGACTGAAGAGTGCCCCCATCCTAAAAATACTAGAATAGAGCGTTTGGTATGTAGTATTCTACGACGCATCACGGACAAAACTGGGTTATGTATTAATGTAAGAGAGAGAAGTGATTCCCTATAGATTATGGTAGTTGAGTCAGTATGAGAATAACTACATGACCGATGACCTAGAGTTAGCATTAGTGGTTTTTTTCTTGAAGATGTGGCAGCACTACTCGATGGGTGAACAATTTACCATCTACTCTGATAACAAGAGTCTTAAGTATATATTCTCACAAAATGACCTAAAATTGATACAACGAATATGGTTGGAGTTCCTCTATGACTATGAATTTGAGATATTCTATACTAATGGGAAGGGGAAAGTGGTGGAAGATGTGCTCAGTAGGAGGTCTGTTTTGCAGCTTCTGAGTGAGGAGACATTGCAGCTTGTCTGTATGAAAATACACTTCTCAGATGATGATGGAGTATCCTACCTTTAGTTTATAACTATCACACCCTCACTCCATTAGTGAGTTAGGGAGGAAAAAATTTTGGATGATGACTACGAGGCCCGACGTGCTCAGATATCCTTAGGATAGGATCCTAATGGATTTTTGATAGGTGTAGAGCACTTCAACCTTTTCATAGGATGCACCGTAGTACCAATGACATTGTGGGAGGAGGAGTTGAGTGAGTTCAATACATCCCCTTTAGAGGTACATAATAGTGTGGAAAACATGTACCAGGACCTCCAACGTTAGTATAGGTGGCTAGGGATGAAGAAAGCTGTAAAGACCCGTAAATTTCAAGGAATTTTTTTTTTTAATTTTCTTTGGAATTTTACAAGAACGCAGTTTCTGACGGCGCCTGATTCCGAGACCCGGTGTGCCCGGAATCATTTTCTGAAGTTTGGCTCGGGTACGTTCAGTGAACGGACGAGCGGGTTTTTCTAACTTTTAAACCGGTGCCCGGAATCGAATTCTGAGGGAACCGATGAAACCACAGCGCCGGTATTCGCTTAGAAACGCCTCTTCCGGAGTTGCGTTTGCTCGGGTGTGGTTTTTAATTTTCGGGCTTAAAGTTATGAAATAAAATAATTTTGCGACAGCTTTATTTTATTTCACTTAAGCCACTTGGAAGCCACTTGAAGCCACTTAAAGGAGGCTTGAACTGAGTTGAACTGGATAGGATACTATCTAGAAATATCCTACCCCCTTGGTAGGATATTTGTGAGGTGGGGCCCGCACGAGCCCCGCCGTTTCTTTCCGCTAAGAAACGCACCCGTGAAACCCCGTCTTAATGAAAGTCAACCGACGCGTTTTCTAAATTCTTAACAGAACATTTAATTGGGCGGTTTATTTCGTGAATTAAATGGGCTGTTTCCTTCGTGAATTAAATGGGTCGTTTCTTTCGTTGAATTAATTCAACGAATTGATGGATCGTTTCTTAACCAGTTTTTCAAATTCGTTGGCGTAATAAAAAAATAAGACCAACGCTTAACCTCTGGTTATTTGCGCTTGAGAAGATTTGGGAGAACCCTCGCAACTTCTTCTCCCTCGCGAAGAACGCGAAGAACGCGAAGAACGCCGAACCCGGAAATCGACGACGCCTTCGCCCGAGACGCTCTTCCGATCTCCGATCTCCGATCTCCGATCACCGACCATTCGAGGTGAGTGCTTTCGGATTTCCTCTCAAGTTCTTTTCTTTGGTTTTAAACGAAACACAGATTTAAATATTAATAATTTAAATCTGTTGTTCTTGATTCGTTGAGCTCGCCGACTCGACGCCGGAATCCGCGACGACGCGACGCCTCCTCGCGACGACGCGACGATCGATCTCTTCCGCGACGGTCTCTTCCGCGAAGAACGCCCGCGCACGACGATCATCAAGGTAGGGATTCATTTTGGAAAATTACCCCTTTTTAAATTTCTCATGAACGTTCTTGAAAATTAAAAAGCCGGTTTTCAATGAACAAATTTTTTATTTTAATTAAAATTGTTGGATCATGTGTTGATCATTCTTTCCCCCCGGTTGTTTATTTCTAACGTGGAGGGTGCGGGCCAAACGAACACGGCCCGACGACCCTCCGCCGTTCTTGTTTTGTGCGGATTTGACGGTCGACGACGGAACGTGCCGCAGTGGACGTTTGACGATCCCGCAGTAAAGAACGGATCCCGGGAGGAGCAATGGCGCAGACATGAAAGCAAACGGGCCACCGGAGCGACGCTGGCGGCCCGCGGAAGTCGCCGGCGGCGCGGGTTGCCGGCGGCCGGAGGCGGCGGTGCCCCGGCGCGCCGCCGGATGAGATCCGCCGCAGCTTCAGCCGCGGCGGCGGCGGCCAGCAGACCCGCGGCGGCGGGTCCGGTTCGTCCAGGCAGGACGCGGCTCAGCCGCGTTCCGCGGGCCGCGGTTCTTCCTCAGGCCGCGGGTCGGCACCCGCGGCTTCCACCCGCGCGGCGCGGCCAAGCCGAGCCGGACCGGCCCTGGCCGGGCCGGGCCGGGACAGCCGGGTCGGACCCGGGTCGGGTCGACCCGGTTCGGGCCGACCCAGGGGGGGGGGGGTCGGCCCGGGTCGGCCCGGGCCCGTACCCCCCGTCTTCGGACGTTTTCGTTCAAACGCCCGTATCTTGAGCTTCGTGCCTCCAAACGACTCGCCGTCAGCGGCAACACGATCCTTGGATCGAGACGGTCGTTTCGGTATATCACACTCAAGGTTTTGGAATACTTTGAGTTCGGCCGGGTTGGTTCGTACACGAGACCAACCGGGCCCTCGGAGCGGAAACGCTCATATCTTGAGCTACGGACGTCCGATTGACGTGCCGTCAGCTCTGTTGAATTCCCCTAAGTGATACGGATATTTTGGCATACTCCGCCCGAGGTTTGGACGCAGGTGGAGTGCGGTCGGGTTGGTTTTGCCTTAAAAACCAACCGTGCCCCTGGGACGAAAATGCCAATATCTCTCAGACCGGGCGTCCGATTGACGCGCCGTCTCCGACGTTGAGTTCCTGTTGACGATACAGAACTTTTGGATACATCAACTTCGGACTTCGTGTCAGTTGATGTATCAGCCTCTCAGCTCGTGGAGCGGACCTTCCCGAACGAGCTTGCTGTGTGCGGGAACCCTAGTGCTAGCTGCGACTGCTACTTCGACAGCGACGACCGTGCAGAGATCCTCAGTGGACTGCGGCGACGACTGTGCAGAGATCCTTCGTGGACTCCGACGACGACCGTGCAGATATCCTCAGTGGACTGCGGTGACGACTGTGCAGAGATCCTCAGCAGACTGCGACGACTACTGCACTCAGCGATCCTACGTGGATCAGTGCTACAGGTCCTGTGTGGGCCCGGCCCTGTGTGGGCCCGATCCTGTGTGGGTCTGATCCTGCGTGGGTCAGCGCTCAGCGGTTCTGTGTGAGCCAGCGCCTACAGGTCCTGCGTGGGCCCGGTCCTGTGTGGGCCCGATCCTGTGTGGGTCATCTCTCAGCGGTTCTGTGTGAGCCAACTTCTACAGGTCCTGCGTGGGCCCGATCCTGTGTGGGTCACTGCAAGGTTAGTACCTATCGATCCTTCGTGGGTCCGACGACTTAGATGGTTCAATGATCATCTTTATCGTCATCCGAAGAAGTATACCAGTGTAAGCTGAATCTTGTGTTACTCCCCTTTGTGGATTGTGTTGCTCTATCCTGCGTGGGTATACGTTTTGCTTTCCTGTGTGGACTGGGTTGTGCTTGGGCTCGGACGTTGGAGCCGAACGGGAATTTAAGACTTAGGTATATGTATGGGCATATACCTAAGCCGTGTAAGATGTTACTTCGTGATTGTATCTTTCCTTTGTGGATTATCCTTTGTGGATTTTGGGAGACCTTCGGGGGTCTCGGGGTCCCTACTGAGTAGCTTATACTCACCCCTGCACGGGCTATGCCCGCACTTCGTGGTGTTGGTTGCAGACGACGGACAGCGCTGATCGTGGAGGAGGCGTGCGGAGCAGGACAGTACCTGGAGGTGGACCACTGGGCGGGACGTACTCGGAGCGGTTAGGTGGACCCGAGGAGCAGTGGAGGCTATCTGTACCCACCCATCAGGTGGGACTTCCGGAGGACGGCTCGACGCTGCAGTTTTCCCTTTTCAGTTGCTGTTTTTCCTTTCAGTTGTACTTTACAGTTGGGCTTGTATTTCCGGCCCCCTTTTTACTTTCAGCACAGCTTGTACAGTTTTACTTAGTGTTTACTTTTCCGCTTGCTTGCTCTGTGGTGCTTGTTTACTTTTCAAAGGCAATGCCTTCCCTTTTTGTTGGGATTTACGCCTTGGTGCTAGTCGCCAGCCCCTGGCCTATGGAAGGCGGGCTTGGGGTAGTCACGACACGGGCCCGAGGACGGGTCGTGACAAATTGGTATCAGAGGCGGTCGGTTATACCGCAGACTCTGATCTTTCTTCTATGTGAAGCAAAAGTGTTTAGTGTATTGAGTGTGGTTATCAGTCCAGGGAGTCCAGTGTTGGTGCGGTGGCCGACGTATCCATACACCAGGACCCTGACTTCTGATTCCTTACTTAATGTACGAAAACATTGTTTGCATGTGTGTTTCAAGTTTTCTTTGTGATTACTTGTGTCAGCTCACCAGGTATACTGTTCTGACCATGGCATACTTGTTTCCTTTTCAGGATGGCACGACGACAGCAGCCAGCTAGGGTTCCCAGAGTAGGGTGCGACGACAGCCCGCTGAGCGACGAGGCCTCGGTACAGGGCCCGTTGACAGCAGAGGCACCGGCGGTACCTTTACCTGCCGAGCCCCCGATGCTTCCAGCACTGGCAGCTGACGACGCACGACGCCTCGGAGCTCTGCACGAGTTCCAGCGCCAGCGACCACCCAGGTTCTGTGGGGAGTCGGACCCCCAGGCAGCCGAGGACTGGCTGGAGGCGGTCGTCCGAGTTTTCAGGCTAGTGAGGACGCCAGCAGACCTCATGGTGATCCTCGCGGCGAGCTTACTGCACGCAGCAGCCGGACGCTGGTGGAGCCTGATGCTCCAGGTACATGATGAGGCCTCCCTCATCTGGACGGACTTCGAGAGCCTCTTCCGCTCAGAGTTCGTCCTGGCCACCCTCCGAGCGGTGCGCATCCAGGAACTTCTTCAGCTGCGGCAGGGCAGCTTGACGGTCGCTCAGTACGCGGCGAGGTTCACCGACCTTTCTCGGTACTCGACAGACATGGTACGGGACCCCTTCTTCCGGGCCCGGACCTTCGAGCAGGGTTTGAGAAACGAGATCAGGGCATCGCTGATCTCCCTCAGCATCCCGACCCAGGCAGGGGTACTGGAGTGAGCCCTCCTGATCGAGAGCTTCCTGGCTGAGTCCACAGCGAGACCCACCACAGGGCGGCAGATAGCGGAGTCTTCGGTAGCTGGTAGCCGGCGGATGACTCAGGGTTCCAGGCGGACCAGACCTTCCGGCAGGCGACCTCGGGACGCTGGCTCAGCAGTGCAGGGCACCCGGCCCGGAGCCAGCCTTCCGAGATGCAGACAGTGCTACGAGTGCGGCGGGCAGGGCCACATGGCTCGTGACTGCCCGACCCGTCGTACCGAGGGGCAGCAGACGGTGGAGGGGCCACCCAGGCAGAGGCAGAGGGTCGACCGTGGCGGTCCGCAGGGAGGAGGCGGACGAGGCAGAGGAGCTGGCCGAGCAGCAGGTGGTGGGCGACGCTTTGAGCCTCTGCCACCACCACCACCAGGAGGCCCGCCCCGACCACCGGGAGCTGGCGGGCAGAGACAGGCTCAACTCCAGGCAGCGGAGGCCTACGACCACAGCGCGCCAGAGATGATTCGAGGTACGATATGTGTCTATTCCACCCTTGCTGCAGTTCTGATAGACACAGGAGCGAGTCACTCTTTCATAGCCACTGCCCTTGTTCGGAGCTCGGAGATTACGACAGAGCCGTTGGCTCGATCCTTACGGCTAGAGACTCCTACGGGAGCAGACTCGACGATTACGCACTGGTGCCTGCAGTGTGAGATTACTCTAGGAGGAGAGAGCTTCGGCTGGGATCTTCTTGTAGCAGCGTCGAGGCCTTACGACGTCATTTTGGGCATGGATTGGTTATCTACGGTCCATGTTCAGATTGACTGCTTTAGGCGCAAGGTGCGATGTGTGCGCACCGACGGGAGCAGGTTCACCTTCACCGGCGAGAAGGGAGCCTTAGCAGCACAGGATGGACTCACGCAGAGGAGAGGTCAGCCCATCACTCATCAGTTGGCTAGCCTCATCCTGGGAGCAGTTGACGTGCAGAGTCCCAGTTTTCCTGCAGTGGTGGATGAGTATGCGGACGTCTTTCCCGACGACGTTCCAGGACTACCTCCTCGCAGAGTGGTAGACTTTTATATTGACCTGTACCCGGGGACAGCCCCGATATCCACTCCAGCATATCGGATGGCCCCCGCTGAGCTTCGAGAGCTGCGAGTACAGTTGGAGGACTTGCAGGGCAAGGGGTTCATCCGACCCAGTGTTTCACCCTGGGCTTCCCTGATTTTGTTCGCCAAGAAGGCGGACGGGAGCTTGCGACTGTGTGTCGATTATCGTCGCCTGAATCAGGTGACAGTGAGGAACAAGTATCCGCTACCCAGGATTGATGATCTCTTCGACCAGCTCAAGGGGGCACGGTGGTTCTCGAAGATAGACCTCAGGTCAGGCTATCATCAGCTTAGAGTTCGAGACGAGGATGTGCAGAAGACGGCCTTCAGGTGTCGGTATGGCCACTTCGAGTTCTTGGTTATGCCTTTCGGCGTGACCAACGCTCCAGCAGTGTTCATGAGCCTCATGAACAGGATCTTCCAGCCATACCTCGATCGATTTGTCGTGGTCTTCATCGACGACATTTTGGTGTACTCGACGACGGAGGAGGAGCACGCCTACCACCTGCGTGTTGTACTAGACACACTCCGAGAGCACCAGCTTTATGGAAAGCTTTCGAAGTGTCAGTTCTGGTTACGTGAGGTCCACTTCTTGGGGCACGTCATTTCTGAGGCGGGAGTTGCAGTGGATCCCGCGAAGATCGAGGCAGTGCTAGCTTGGGAGCCACCCAAGAGCGTGACAGAGGTGCGGAGTTTCTTGGGCCTAGCCGGATACTATCGGAGATTTGTGCCGGACTTCTCCAGAGTTTCGGCCCCACTCTCAGCGTTGACGAAGAAGGGGAAACCCTTCGTGTGGTCAGACAGATGTCAGTAGAGCTTCCAGGAGCTGAGGCAGAGGTTGACCAGCGCACCTATATTGAGGTTGCCTGAGGAGGGAGTTGGATATGTAGTCTACTGCGATGCATCAGGGACCGGACTCGGGTGTGTCCTGATCCAGGAGCGGGCCGTGATTGCCTACGGATCACGTCAGTTGAGGCCGCATGAGCAGAACTACGCTACCCATGACTTGGAGTTGGCAGTAGTGGTCTTCGCCCTGAAGACATGGCGACACTATCTGATGGGCGAGCGCTTCACAGTCTTTTCTGACCACCAGAGTCTCAGGTACATCTTATCTCAGAAGGACCTGAACCTAAGACAACGGCGATGGCTCGAGTTCCTCCAGGACTATGACTTTGAGATAGTCTATACTCCTGGGAAGGGGAACGTGGTGGCTGATGCCCTCAGCAGGAGGACGGGCATCCAGCTACTTGAGGAGGCGACAGAGCAGCTAGCCGCTTTGCAGATATCCTTCGTGGATAGAGACGGAGCATCCTTCCTTCAGTCTCTCACAGTCTCTCCTCCACTTCTTCAGCGGGTCAGAGAGGCACAGCATGGGGATGTTGACTGTGAGACGCGGCTTGCACAGATATTCTCGGGACAGGCACCTGATGGTTTCTCCCTTGGAGCAGAGCACGATGTCCTTTTCAGAGGACGTACCTTGGTACCAGTCGCCTTACGAGAGGAGGTGCTGAGAGAGTTTCACACTTCTCCGTTGGCGGTACATCCTGGAGTGGCGACGATGTACCAGGATCTCAGGCGACAACACTGGTGGCCGGGCATGAAGAAGGCTGTGGCAGAGTTCGTTTCACGGTGCCTCACCTGCCAGTAGGTGAAGGCAGAGCATCAGGTACCATCAGGCTTGGTACAGCCCTTGGAGGTCCCGGAGTGGAAGTGGGACGGGATATCTATGGACTTTTTGACTGGACTTCCACGCACTTCCAGAGGTCACAATTCCATATGGGTGATTTTTGACCGACTCACCAAGTCGGCACACTTCTTACCCATCCGAGAGCAGGGCACAGTGGAGAGCTTGGGGCGTCTCTACGTTCAGGAGATTGTATGACTTCACGGTGTGACATCGACCATCGTCTCCGATCGGGACTCTCGTTTTACTTCCCGGCTTTGGAAGGGGTTGCAGGAGGCGTTCGGGACGCGGCTACGTCTGAGCACCGCCTTTCACCCTCAGACGGATGGTCAGACGGAGAGGACCATTCAGACTCTCGAGGACATGCTCCGTGCATGTGTCCTCGACTTTGGTCACAGCTGGGAGGACCACCTACCCTTGGTGGAGTTCGCGTACAACAACAACTACCACTCAACCATCAGGATGGCACCCTACGAGGCGTTGTACGGCAGGCCTTGCAGATCTCCTTTGTGCTGGACAGACCCTGGAGAGTCAGCACTTGTGGGACCAGAGATGGTTCGGGCCACGACAGAGAAGGTCCAGCTCATCCAGGAGCGGATGAGGACAGCACAGAGCCGGAAGAAGTCATATGCTGACAGGAGGCGGAGGCCACTAGAGTTCGAGGATGGTGACCACGTCTTCTTGCGGGTCTCACCTCGACGTGGTTTGAGGAGATTTGGCCGAGGCGGCAAGTTGTCTCCACGCTTCATCGGGCCTTTCCAGGTCCTCAGCAGGATTGGCGAGGTGGCTTATCGCATGGCTCTGCCACCTCAGTTGCACCGGGTGCACGATGTCTTCCACGTATCCCAGCTGAGGAGATACGTGCACGACCCGACGCACATCATTGACTATGGGGAGCTAGACGTGGATGATGGAGCGACTTTTACGGAGGTCCCAGTGGAGATAGAGGATCGACAAGAGCGGGTCCTATGTGGGCGATCGATTCCTCTTGTGCGCATCAGATGGCAGCACGGGAACCTCCAGGAGAGCACTTGGGAGCGGGAGGCTCAGATGCGTGCTCAGTACCCACATTTGTTTCCCTAGTTTTTGATGCATCTTTACGGGGACGTAAAGTCCTGAGGTGGGAGTAATGTAAAGACCCGTAAATTTCAAGGAATTTTTTTTTTAATTTTCTTGGGAATTTTACAAGAACGCAGTTTCTGACGGCGCCTGATTCCGAGGCCCAGTGTGCCCGGAATCATTTTCTGAAGTGTGGCTCGGGTACGTTCAGTGAACGGACGAGCGGGTTTTTCTAACTTTTAAACCGGTGCCCTGAATCGAATTCTGAGGGCACCGATGAAATCGCAACGCCGGTATTCGCTTAGAAATGCCTCTTCCGGAGTTGCGTTTGCTCGGGTGTGGTTTTTAATTTTCGGGCTTAAAGTTAAGAAATAAAATAATTTTGCGACAGCTTTATTTTATTTCACTTAAGCCACTTGGAAGCCACTTGAAGCCACTTAAAGGAGGCTTGAACTGAGTTGAACTGGATAGGATGCTATCCAGAAATATCCTACTCCCTTGGTAGGATATTTGTGAGGTGGGGCCCGCACGAGCCCCGCCGTTTCTTTCCGCTAAGAAACGCACCCGTGAAAACCCGTCTTAATGAAAGTCAACCGACGCGTTTTCTAAATTCTTAACAGACCATTTAATTGGGCTGTTTATTTCGTGAATTAAATGGGCTGTTTCCTTCGTGAATTAAATGGGTCGTTTCTTTCGTTGAATTAATTCAACGAATTGATGGATCGTTTCTTAACCAGTTTTTCAAATTCGTTGGCGTAATAATAAAATAAGACCAACGCTTAACCTCTGGTTATTTAATCTTGAGAAGATTTGGGAGAACCCTCGCAACTTCTTCTCCCTCGCGAAGAACGCGAAGAACGCGATGAACGCGAAGAACGCCGAACCCGGAAATCGACGACGCCTTCGCCCGAGATGCTCTTCCGATCTCCGATCTCCGATCACCGACCATTCGAGGTGAGTGCTTTCGGATTTCCTCTCAAGTTCTTTTCTTTGGTTTTAAACGAAACAGAGATTTAAATATTAATAATTTAAATTTGTTGTTCTTGATTCGTTGAGCTCGCTGACTCGACGCCGGAATCCGCGACGACGCGACGCCTCCCCGCGACGACGCGACGATCGATCTCTTCCGCGACGGTCTCTTCCGCGAAGAACGCCCGCGCACGACGATCATCAAGGTAGGGATTCATTTTGGAAAATTACCCCTTTTTAATTTTCTCATGAACGTTCTTGAAAATTAAAAAGCCGGTTTTCAATGAACAATTTTTTTATTTTAATTAAAATTGTTGGATCATGTGTTGATCATTCTTTCCCCCTGGTTGTTTATTTCTAACGCGGAGGGTGCGGGCCAAACGAACACGGCCCGACGACCCTCCGCCGTTCTTGTTTTGTGCGGATTTGACGGTCGACGATGGAACGTGCCGCAGCGGACGTTTGACGATCCCGCAGTAATGAACGGATCCCGGGAGGAGCAATGGCGCAGACGGGAAAGCAAACGGGCCACCGGAGCGACGACGGCGGCCCGCGGAAGTCGCCGGCGCGGCGGCGCCCCGGCGCGCCGCCGGACGAGATCCGCCGCGGCTTCAGCCGCGGCGGCGGTGGCCAGCGGACCCGCGGCGGCGGGTCCGGTTCGTCCAGGCGGGACGCGGCTCAGCCGCGTTCTGCGGTTCGCCAGCGCGGCCCGCACGCGGGCCGCGGTTCTTCCTCAGGCCGCGGGTCGGCACCCGCGGCTTCCACCCGCGCGGCTCGGCCAAGCCGAGCCGGCCGAGCCGGACCGGCCCTGGCCGGGCCGGGCCGGGCCAGCCGGGTCGGACCCGGGTCGGGTCGACCCGGTTCGGGCCGACCCAGGGGGGTTCGGGCCGGGTCGGCCCGGGCCCGTACCCCCTATCTTCGGACGTTTTCGTTCAAATGCCCGTATCTTGAGCTTCGTGCCTCCAAACGACTCGCCGTCAGCGGCAACGCGATCCTTGGATCGAGACGGTCGTTTCGGTATATCACAGTCAAGGTTTCGGAATACTTTGAAGTCGGCCTGGTTGGTTCGTACACGAGACCAACGGGGCCCTCGGAGCGGAAACGCTCATATCTTGAGCTACGGACGTCCGATTGACGTGCCGTTAGCTCTGTTGAATTCCCCTAAGTGAGACGGATCTTTTGGCATACTCTGCCCGAGGTTTGGACGCAGGTGGAGTGCGGTCGGGTTGGTTTTGCCTTAAAAACCAACCGGGCCCCTGGGACGAAAATGCCAATATCTCTCAGACCGGGCATCCGATTGACGCGCCGTCTGCGACGTTGAGTTCCTGTTGACGATACGGAACTTTTGGATACATCAACTTCGGACTTCGTGTCAGTTGATGTATCAGCCTCTCGGCTCGTGGAGCGGACCTTCCCGAACGAGCTTGCTGTGTGCGGGAACCCTAGTGCTGGCTGCGACTGCTACTTCGACAGCGACGACCGTGCAGAGATCCTCAGTGGACTGCGGCGACGACTGTGCAGAGATCCTCCGTGGACTCCGACGACGACCGTGCAGATATCCTCAGTGGACTGCGGCGACGACTGTGCAGAGATCCTCAGCGGACTGCGATGACTACTGCACTCAGCGATCCTACGTGGATCAGTGCTACAGGTCCTGTGTGGGCCCCGTCCTGTGTGGGCCCGATCCTGTGTGGGTCATCTCTCAGCGGTTCTGTGTGAGCCAACTTCTACAGGTCCTGCGTGGGCCCGATCCTGTGTGGGTCACTGCAAGGTTAGTACCTATCGATCCTTCGTGGGTCCGACGACTTAGATGGTTTAATGATCATCTTTATCGTCATCCGAAGAAGTATACCTGTGTGAGCTGAATCTTGTGTTACTCCCCTTTGTGGATTGTGTTGCTCTATCCTGCGTGGGTATACGTTTTGCTTTCCTGTGTGGACTGGGTTGTGCTTGGGCTCGGACGTTGGAGCCGAACGGGAATTGAAGACTTAGGTATATGTATGGGCATATACCTAAGCCGTGTCAGATGTTACTTCGTGATTGTATCTTTCCTTTGTGGATTTCGGGAGACCTTCGGGGGTCTCGGGGTCCCTACTGAGTAGCTTATACTCACCCCTGCACGGGATATGCCCGCACTTCGTGGTGTTGGTTGCAGACGACGGACAGCGCTGATCGTGGAGGAGGCGTGCGGAGCAGGAAAGTACCTGGAGGTGGACCACTGGGCGGGACGTACTCGGAGCGGTTAGGTGGACCCGAGGAGCAGTGGAGGCTATCTGTACCCACCCTTCAGGTGGGACTTCCGGAGGACGGCTCGACGCTGCAGTTTTCCCTTTTCAGTTGCTGTTTTTCCTTTCAGTTGTACTTTACAGTTGGGCTTGTATTTCCGGCCCCCTTTTTACTTTCAGCACAGCTTGTACAGTTTTACTTAGTGTTTACTTTTCCGCTTTCTTGCTCTGTGGTTCTTGTTTACTTTTCAAAGGCAATGCCTTCCCTTTTTGTTGGGATTTACGCCTTGGTGCTAGTCGCCAGCCCCTGGCCTATGGAAGGCGGGCTTGGGGTAGTCACGACACGGGCCCGAGGACGGGTCGTGACAAAAGCACTGGTAGTGTTTGTTTTATGGTGCCTCACTTGACATCAAGTGAAGACCGGGCATCAGGTCCCAATAGGCATGGAAAAACCACATGAGGTACCATAATGGAAATGGGATGGTACCACCACGGACATTATTTTGGGGTTACCACACACATCTAGGGGTCACGATTGTATCTGGGTGATTATTGATCGACTCACCAAGTCAGATTTCATCCAACCCATCTTAGAGTAGGGATCAGTAGAGGGCTTGGGACGCCTCTACATCCAAGAGATAGTGCAGCTTTACAGGGTGCCTTCAGCAGTTGTCTCAGACCATGACCCACTCTTTACACCCTATTTGTGGAAGGGGTTGTAGGACGAGTTTGGGACATAGTTGTGCTTGATCACAACTTTTTACCCACATATATATGGTCAGACGTAGTGAACCATTTGGACATTGTAGGACATATTTGGTGCTAGTGTCCTGGATTATGATCTCATTTGGGAGGACCACCTACCACTTTTGGTGTTTGTGTACAATAACATATTTCACTATACCATTATCATGGCACCGTTTGAGGACTTTTAGGGGAATCCATGCAGATCACCTCTATGCTGGACAGACCCAGGGGAGTAAGCACTCATGGGTCCTGAGTTGGTATGGGATACCACTTAGAAGGTGAAGGTCATCTAGGAGTGGATTGGGACTACACAGAGTAGACATATGTCTTATACCAAAAGGAGAAGGAGACCCTTGGAGTTCGAGGAGGGACACCATATTTTCATTCAGTTCTCACCCAGATGGGGATTGCAGAGATATGGATGGGGGTGGAAATTTATCTCTTAGATGCATCGAATATTTTTTTGATATTTAGGATGGTTGGCGAGGTGGAATACTGCCTAGATATTCCCCATAGATGCATCGAGTGCACGATTATTTTCACGTGTCATAGCTGAGGAGGTAAGTGCATGATCCATCACATGTCATCGACTGGGGAGAGCTGGACATTGATGATGGAAAGACTTTACAGAGTTTCCAGTGGAGA
This sequence comes from Viscum album, assembly GCA_963277665.1. NCBI lineage: Eukaryota > Viridiplantae > Streptophyta > Magnoliopsida > Santalales > Viscaceae > Viscum > Viscum album. Next base: position 512,887,025 of record OY728133.1, on the reverse strand, counting down.
TAGATGATCGATAATAGTGGGGCCTTCATGGATGGTTTATTCCTATGGCATGTGTTCATTGGTAGTATAAGAACTTCCAGGAGAGCACATGGGAGTGGGAGGTTCAGATTCATGCTATGTACCCCCATCTGTTTGATTAGACTTTGTTTTATATTTTAGAGACATAAATCCATAAAGTGGGGATTATATAATGTAACATAATTTCCTTGTATTCTTTTAAAATTATAGGGAATTACTTCGAGGCCAGGTGGTTTTATGGCATGATATTGTGAGTCATAGTGAAACTAGAATAGAATTTTGATATTATTTTAAAGTACATTTTGTAAACTTGCAAGAGGATTTTTATATCTTTTAAACCGGAGGTCGGATCAAAAATCAAGGGGAACTGTTGAACTATGAATGACAATATTCTCCTATAAAAAACTAAACTTTGACCAGAAAGGGTCGGATGAAAAAGTTATTTTTCAGACTTTTCAGAAAATAATAAAATAACATAGAAACGTTAGTTTATGTATTTTATCAACCGTTGAGTGGTAGAAGACAACGCTTTGGTGTGCCGATGAGGCGATGACAAGGAACATAAAAGGAATCCCATTAATGGATTGGTAGGATGCATCGTAACAGCTACACTATTTCATAAATGAAACTGTGTAGTGACACAACATCACATCATAATTGAAACAATATGAAATGTTCCCTTTTTAATTAGCCAACATGTTTGAGAGTTGGGGGAATAAACCGTGGGAAAATTTTCTAAGAAAACTCTGACACGTTTATTATCCAATAAATAAGGACGAATGCTGGTGGAATATCATATACTTAGACATACATTATAGAACGAAGATAGAAGCGATGAAAGATGCGTAACTCTTGATTCCTCGAGGATAAAACACCATGGAAACAGATATCAAATGAGTTTGGGATTGATTTGTGCTTAATTTTCCTGTTCTTCATTCTAAAGAAATGAACACAGAACAACCCATGAAAATTTTGATCTGTGGATCATGTGTTTTTGTAAGAGGGTTGTAAAATTATGGGACTTGAATTGCGGGGTAGATTCTTGTGTTGAAATCCCAAAACCACCAATTGATTATACACATCAAACATGGCTGGTGAGGGGCGACACAATCAAGGCCCAAGCCCACTGTATGTACATTCCTTGTTACCATATTTCCATGTTGGTAGAAAGGTAGATTCGAGGCCACCGCATGGAAGGATGCATTCTCAGGAGACTATAGGCGCATGGGGATTGTAGAATGGACCACCAAAGAGAATTTGGTGGTCCACTGACGTTCCTATCAGTGCGCTGGCATCATCACACAGAGGCACCAACCACATGTCAGATGGCGGGGCCACAGGGATACCGGAAGTGCCGGAGACTTGTGGAATTGAATGCCCCAGTGGATCATTGAGTGGAAGAGGCTGCAGACACAATGTCCATGGTGATGGAGACCCGTTACTCCGCATTGGTACAACTTTGAAATGTCAACATGTAGACTTGGTTCGATAGTGACATCAAGGGCATGGCCAGATTAACCGACCATTCATGCTGAAGCAGGAAACATATGTGCCATGTATGGATAGATGAGAAATCCCACTATGAAGGGTGGGACTCAGACCAACGTGCAAGATATATTCTTGTGGGTTGGACCTATAGCTCAAAAGGCTATGCCGGACCGTATCTATGTCAGGTTAGGTCGATACGATCGGGTTGGACCAGACCAAGACCCAACCAACCCCCATTTCACTAAAACACTTGTATCATGAAAATAAGTGTATGTTTGATGAGTCGATTTTTTCATTATGACCCTCTTGATAAGGTACTCCTTTTGAGATACTCTACGCAAGTTTTGGTGGAGGTTGTCATACGGCCAGGTTGGATCGAACTCGAATCCAATAGGCCCTTTTTACAAAAATGCCCATATCATATAGACCGGGCATCCAGTTGATGCACCATCTATTTTTTTGGGACCCTTATGATGAGACAGTCCTTTGGGTTACTCAGTGTAGGATTTTGAAGTAGTTGAGGTACAACCAATGGTTTGAGGAGAAGACTCTCCCAGAATCAAGAATTCTAAGTGAATGAATCTCGTGGCTGGATGTGAAGTGAAGAATGTAGAGAGAACCTTCATGGATCAACATAAATTTAACCCTTCATAGATCAGCATGAAACTGACCCTTCATTGATAATCATAAAAGTACCCTTCATGGATCATCATAAGAGTAAACCTTTGTAGATCATCTTAAGACAGATCATTCTTGGATCTGCAGTAGCGCAACCGTTTTTGGATCAACAGTAGCACAACCCATCATGGATCAGTAGTAGAGCGACCCATCATGAATCAGTAGGAGAGAGACCCTCTATGGATAACCTGAAGAGTGACCCATCACGGGCCAGCAACAGAGCCTCTCAATAGAATAATATGATCTATACTTATGCATAATCATCATTACTTATGTATATAAGTTATACTCAGTGGGAGCAGTGTCTTTTTCTTTTTTCTTTACATTGAGATATTTCTTTTTGGTACATTTCCTTTATTGATTTCTTTATGACCTGATTTAGTCTTAGGGTCCGTTCTGAGTATTGTTATACTCACACCTACACGAGATTCTCCCGAACCACTTTTGTGTTATGAAAATTGCAGATAACTTTGATTGGGACATTGGGGAGCTAGGGATAGATAGTGCTCATAGGAGGATTGATAGACATTGTGTGTTGTAGTGACATTCAATAGTGAGCTGTACCTACCCTTCATGTAGTATCCTTAGCAGACGACCTATGAAGCATTCACTTCTTTTGTGGTACTTTCATTTCTGTTGGGATTGTATTTTGGCCCCTTTAAATTTAGTTTATACCTTTTACTCTCAGTGATGGTACTTTGTGGTTTTTGTACTAATTTCATTACTTTTTGGTTTTATTTGTGTTATATGCCATGTGTGTGTGTGTACATGTTTAAACAAAATTCCTACACTTTTAGTGATATGTCTTTCTGGTGCTAGTCACAAGCCCCTGGCCTATATAAGGTGGGCTTGGGGTTGTCATGGCACGGGCCTTGGGGGACAGGTCATGACAGGAATTCCATGATTTATGTTCTGAGTATGGTGATGTTTGTTTGTTGTGGTAGTTGATAGTTTGGGAAGTATATATTTTGGTGTGGTTATGTTTAAATGTGGTGGATAGGGATGGTACTACATGATGTAGTTCGGTACCTAGTTATAGGTGGTGATGTAGCTATTCAGTTTGTTTTGTGGGTGTTTCTGTTGCCCTATTTTTCTCATGTTAGTGTTAAAGAGTAATCATATCATTGTAATGAATCTCTTGGAGTGGTTTTTCAGATCCATTTCCTTTTGGAAATGGGTTTTTTATTAACTTGGGTTAGAATAATTTTAGAATTATATAACTTAAGGGTTCGTTCCATCTCAATATGTTACTTTTATAATTTTGGATGTTGGAGGTGTTTTAGAGAAGGATAGAGGAGGATTCACAGGGGTCAGTGGTGCAGTAGAGATGTTTCTGGATATTGACACCATGAATGGTTTACACATCGTTGAAATTTTATTTTCGAATTGTGAAGATTTTTAATTCATGTATTGAGTTCAAGAAAGATATAACACGTGAAAACAATTAATGTCACAAAATGTGAATTCACGGTGTGTAATTAATTATAGATGAGGAGATTCGAATTTCGACAGAAGATTGAAAATCAGAATTCACATCATTAAAGAATTACATGAGGTGAATGTGTTAGATTCGGTGTTATTTTATAACCCTATTGATTGATTTTTTTTTCATTTTTCTATACCTCTCTCTCCCTTTCCCGAAAAACCCTAGGCTCCCTAAGGAGATATTATATCCCTCTTCTTTCTGACTTTGATCCCTGGGTTTCAATGGATTCTTTTTGGAAATCCACATTGAGTTCTCCCCTCTTCACAATGATTTTCACCTTCCCCGTTCTTATTCATTGAACCACTATGGTCATACACTTTTTGGTTGGGGTGTGCATGAGTTTTGTTTTTTTAGAAATCATTGGTTTGGTGTAGGTATATCTGTGAGTTAATAATATGGTGGTGGTTTTTGGGAATATTATTCTTCTCCATACAGGTCATAGCGTGAAAATAAATCTTCCGTGAGATAAGGGATCCTCATTTTCAATTGTTTATGAGATATATGTGAGATATTCATGATTTTTCATAAATTTGAGAGGGGAATATTAAGTTTCAAGGTAATAAGATAATTAATATTCATGTCCAAAATTTATGGGAATGGGGATTTATTGTAAGGTTTACTTCCTTGATATATGTTAATGTTATTGTGCATGCCCACTACCGATTCCGAAAATAATGTCTTTCGAGAGCCTTGTTTGCACTACAGTTGTATGTAATGAACCCATGTTTTATTATAGTGTGATCAAACACTAAATAAAACGTTAAAAAATTTACATTTAGATAATAATTGGTTTCCCCTGGACTACTGGTTGGTGTGATAATACCCATTCTAAATAAATAAGATATGTGATAATTCCCATGAATCATTGTGGAATCCAGTTTGTGCTTCTATTGTGTGTTTGTGATTGTTGTGTTTATCCTATGTGTGTTGGGATGTTATTCGGTAATGTTAATAATAGGATGGGTAGTGTAGTATAAGGGGAAGTGATGCTACGGTTGGTAAGAATGGATTCAATGTGGTCGGTTTTGTGATGTGGTGTGGTGTGGTTGTGGTGTAGAGGTTGTGGTGTAGTAAGGGTGGTGCAGTGGTTGTGGCACAATGGATTTCTTGTAGTGTTTGATGATAACATTTCAAAATAGTTCTGATGAGTGGTTATGTATTTCATGATGGAAAGGGTGATGGGGAGTATTGATGATGGTGGATGTGTGGTGTTGTGGTAGTGGTTTTGTGATTTGGGCTAGTTATAATGATGCATGGTAGAGAAAGTAACCCAATTATCTATGGTACGAACTGTTTTAGTAAAAAAGGGAAATTGGATTGTAGATAAAAATATTGACTAATAATATATTTTTTGTAATTGGAGAAATAAATTGAATAATATATTAAATTTTTTAATGTGAAATAAAATGGAAAAATAACAAATTTTGTGAAAACTATAATTGAAAGTGGTAAATATTTTTGTGGCTTGTTCGGTGGATTTTTTTGTGTTGTATAAAGTGCTTTTTTTAGATGAGATGGTTGATGTGTTTTACGTTTTGGTAATGTTGGTTATGCCGGTATTGTTGATGTGAATCTATAGTTTGGTTATTTTTTGTTATCCACATGACATGTATATTTGTGTTATTTTTATTGAAGCCCCATCAGAGTTGGATAACCTTAACAATGATCAGTGGTGATGGTTCCTTAGTGTTTTCCCCAATATCATAGATGGTAGTGATATGGATGGTTGGATACCCCCTCTTCCCCACTCTTTATTCTGGATTAGTGATACATGTTGATGTTAGAGATTACCTAGTAGTGATGTGATGACCCATGTTTCTTCGGGTGGGATGTGATGTGTTGGCCCAGTTGTCTATTGGAAATACAGGATGTTGTGTGATATGATATGTTTTTGGGGACTTGAGTGTTATGATGAGGGAATGAGGTTGATTTCCTTCACATTAATGATAACAAGCTACTCTTGTTCAGGTTGTGATACAGTGGGTTGGACTTAGTGTCTGCAGGTGGGATGTGATGGTGTGTGATGTGTGGACCAGGTGTATATGGGTGAGATGTGATGTGCATACCAAGTGTCTTCAGCTAGTATGTAATGTATTCTGATTTGTGTCCCTGTTTTCTATGGGTGGTATGTGATGTGATAGGTGTAGAAGTGATGGAATCACAATACATTCGACATTGGAGAGTGAAAGTGGAAAATTAGTGGGGAAGTGGAAGTGGGGTTCTATGCGTTTTTATGACCTTTTTGCTATATTATTATATTATATTATTGAATTGGCAAGTGATATATAGTGAGGTTGGGTTTGGGTAGATGACCTGTATAGGTGCTTTTTGGTTCTTCTATTTGTTCACTAACACATTAACATTCTATTTTTTACATGTTCACATTAGTCCTTCATAATTTCCCTACTGAGTATACCTGTTATACTCACCGTATATATATAAAATTATTTTTAGGTTTTTGGTCGGACTATGGGGATTTATCTAGAAATTATTATCGGGGATAGAGTTTCTATTGAGTCACTATCAAAGACCCGTCTTTTCATATTTACTTTGGAGTCTTTTATTTGTATATGTTTTTCTTCACTGATATATTGTGGGATGGTTTTTTTTACCTTTATACAGTATGTTGGAGTTTATTTGGGGGTTTTTATACTATCTCTCAATCCTAATTCATATATAGAGTTTAATTACACCCATACAATGAGGTTTTTATACCCTTGATGCTAGTCGCCAACCCAAGGCTTACTAGAGTTGGGTCCAAGGATCGTCATATCTCTCTATTTATTATGGTTTCTTTTGTTTTAGGGGGTGAGACACTATGTACCATAAATGAATATAATACATGTAAGCAAGAATTTTCATCATCAATCCTTTAACAACAAATTTTATTCCTTTATAACTTGATTTACCCATGGATAGAATCATCTCTCATGACGATCTCTTTAAAACAATCATCCTATGAAATCCAGAGAATGAAGAAAGATGGTGTCTTAATATCACAATCCCAGTGATGAATATGCATAATTAAAGGATATTAAAAAAGATGAAAATAAATTTAAATAATATTTTAATATTTTCTTTTAAAATATGGGAAAACACTATTTTTTTGTAATACTTAATGAAAATTTCTAAAATATGAGAAAAAATATTTTATTTAATGATTAACATAGAAACGTTGAAATGAATTTAAAATAAAATAATGATTAATATGACAATATAATTCATTAATTTTTTAATAATTAAAAATAAAAATTCTTTCAGACTTTTTTAAATATTGTCAAAAGTGAACCATGTAGAAAATGATAAGAAATTTATTTTTAAAACCATTCAAAATAAGGTAAAAATATATTAAAAATTACTTTATATAATAATTTCATAGAAAATAACATTATCTAAATAATATTAATAATTTGGAGGAAGTTTTTGGTTAAAATTCATTAAAAACCATAAAACAACATTTTTAGAGGACATGAAGACTACCTCAAAGGGTATCTGCATCTCCTTCGACGACGGTGTAAGCAGTATAGATGTGACTCTACTCTCCCTCCATCATCATGGGGATCCTTCCCTTATCCTTAAACTTCCATGCTCTGACCCTTCATCTCCTACACCGACACATACCATCTCCCAAGATTTATTGATATTGACTCTTTCCCAAAAGTCCCACTACATGAAGATGGTGTTCCCTAACATGTGATTTCATCACTGGAGTTTACTAATACGTCCTCCTAACATAATATTACTTTTCTTCCTTGACATGGAAAGGGTATACCCTTAGTGGATGTATTTGATATGTACGTCTTCGATTGTTGGGGTTTATGAAAGTGGGCGGTTCTAGGGCTCCTAGAATAGCGTCATTTTCTGATACGTTTTAAGAATGAAGATGATATGATTTCAACCTAGGTAACCATATCTCGTGATATCATCAGATTTCATTTTTAACCTTTAAATTAGTATTTTAACTTTTACCATCGGGACTGATTTATTTTACTCTTCTCAAATAACCTCTTTTTTTTTCAATATTTGGGGATTTTAAGGTCAATTGCTAACATGGGGGATGTTTTTAGTGTTTGTATCATCACACCCATGAATTAATTCATTCGGATTCTCTATGGATTTGTGTCTAAATTGAGGTCTCCAAATACCTGGTCTACTTCATTTTTATTGAGATTGATGGATAAATTTTATGGAAGAAACTAGTATACTTCGAATCCTGGGTTAATTTCTATTCGTCCTGCAACCGGTTTTGGGATTCATTACATTTATTGATGAGGGAGGATAATTATTAATGAAGAGATTTATATCAATATAAATTGAGGATTTTCACCCAACATTAATAGATATTTAATTCTCAATATTAGTGGAATGAATCATGGATGATGACTGCATTAATTGGGTATTATGGACTTGGTGTCTATATAAGAGAATGAAACATCATATTTTGAGGGGTGTGCCAACAAGATGTAGCCGAAAATGGATATTTGGGAAGGGTTTTCCATTGTTGTGGTGGCCCATGTTACAGGAAGACGATGAAAGAATTGTCCTATATGAGTGGAGAGGTTCATGGAAAGATGTTCATGATTTTATCCATCATGATCAAGAAGGGGATACTGCATCAGTTGTAGCATGTGTGGCGCATAAACATTTAACAGGTGCAGAGAAACAATGAAACAATTGATGGTCAGGGCCATGTATAAAATGTATTCATGATAGTTGTGATCATGTGGCATGTCCTAGTTTATGATAGGTGATACATCATGATGGAAAGATCACATGGGAGAGAAATCCTTTTGGTGTCACAAGTTGGTGTGAGACGGACTCATGTTTGGGTGAAGATATCTGAAGTAGTGACATGTCATTGACATAAGGGTGACATTTTTTCATATATTATTCTTCTGAAACATGGAGTTGGTGGGAAGAACAGTTAGAGAGAAGGTAGAGGTGTATTGGGGTGTTGTTTTAGAATAGGTTTTCTACGCTCTCTAATTTGTTATTTAAGTTCGGGTATTACTTGGATACGTTGTATTCTCTAATTCACAGTGGATATTTTTGGGAATTGCTGTGTGGTTTTTTAATCCCCTAAAAGGATGGTTTTTCCATGTTAAAAAACCTTGCATGTTGATTTATTTATTATTCTTCTATCACTTCCATATTTCAATAGGCTTCTCATGATATTTTTCACAAGAAATTGTAGACCCATAATCAGGATTCTCCCCAATAAGATGTATTAGAGGTTAAATCTCATGCCTGAAATTTAATGTGAGAATTGTGGAAGTTTCTAAGAAGATCACTAATGCATGCGCAGAGAAAACTAATATTTTCAAATTAAATAAGGTTGAGAGAGGTGATACACACATCTGCTCATAGGATGCTGAGAAAGGGGAGTAGTTTATTTCAGAAGGTGCTCCAAATTAAATGGTAATCACTATTATGGGGGAGCCAGATGTTTGTGGTTCTGGTCTTCTTTACAAAGATGATGCAGATGAAGATGTGATGAAAACATCGGCATTTGGATTGCTTTTATAGGGGGAGAAAAAAAAAATTTGTCAGAAGTTCAAATGGGCATCGTCATATGTTCTACAGATAATGATGTTTGGTATGATACAAACCTATTTTATTTCCAATTGGGTTTGTTGGGTTTTTCAATTAATTAATGTTTTTAAAGGGGAGATTCTTGGGATTCATCACATTTATTTATAAGAGAGTAAAATTCCTAATAAATATATTTATATCAACATTAATTGAGAATTTTATCCCAACATTAATGGATATTTAATTCTAAATATAAATGGAAAAAATAATGGATGTTGAATGCATTAATATGAGATTATGGACTTTGTTTCTATATAATATGATGCAATATCATATTTTGAGGGGTGTACCAGCAAGATGTAACTAGAAAGGGAGACACAAGAAGGGATTTTCGTGTTTTCAGTGGCTCATGTGACATGAATACAATGACACAATTATCTTGTAATTGTGGATAGGTTCTTGTAAAGATGTTCAATATGTCGTCCACTATGAACAAGAAGAGGATACTGCATCAGTGGTATCATGTGTAGTGGATCAGTGTTTAATAGGTGTTGAGCAGTAGGGACACAATCGATAATTAGGGCCACATAATGAATTTTTTTTTTGATATAGGTGATCATGTGGCATGTACCAGTTTATAATCAGTGGTACATCATGATGGTGAGATCATGTGAGAGAGAATTCCTTTGGGTGTTTCAAGATGGCGTGAGGATGAAAAATGTATGGGTGGAGATCTCCATGGTAGTGACCCTTCATCAAGAAAAGGGTAATGTTTTATCATATATTCATCTTCCGATACATGGAGTTGGTGGGATGATAGTTAGAGGGAAAGCATAGGCATATTTGGGAGTGGCTTCCAAATAGGTTTTCTATGCTATATCATTTTTTGATTCATGTTTGGGCATTATTTGGATATGTTGTATTCTATGATTCATAGTGGATATTTTTGGGAATTTCCCTAATGTTTTTTAATAATTTTCAAGGAGGGTTTTTCCATGTTAAAAAAATCCTGCATGTTGATTTATTTATTCTACTTATATCACCTCCATATTTTGATTGGTTTCTCATGATATTTTTGGCCATAAATTTTTGGAATCAAATTGGGACTCTCTCCAACAACCAGTACACTCCGAATATTGTCGATATATTCAACCGATGGAGGAGTGACTTGGCCAAGCCCATGTCTAAAGTGAAAGGGCCTCCAAATTCTATAGTAACTGAGGGGGTGGGTGCTACTACCTTGGAACTGATCCCCAGTATCTCAAAATCCATCTCTTATTCCGGGGCGGTGATATATGAAAAATGAAACACAGATGATGTGGTACTAAATGAGACATGAAAGGGAGGCTCAATAGGCTATAATGAATTAGAAGACTCAATGAAGGGTAATAAAGGTTGGATGAAAATTACTAATGAGATTATCTTACGAAGGAACCTGTCTCATTTGTCTATTAGTAACTTGATTGAAGGTCTAGAAGCAGAAGCGCTAGTTATGGATCATAGTGTTAATGAACATGCCGATATATCCAAGGAAGGGACATTATTGTCTTGGGAAGAATCTAGTGATTATACTTATAGCCTAATTTCTGATGAAAGTGTTATGGGATTACATTGAAAAGGGCTTCATCGCTAGAGGAGAAAGAAGGGATGGAAGGGAAATCAGGAATTTGGGAGCTGTAGTATTATTAAGGGGAAGAAATCAAAATGGCCAAGAATTATTCCTTCATTCCCAAACCCATGGAAACATGTACAATCATGAACTTAGGGCCCGATAATATGTTCTATAATTAAAAAGAACATGGAGGTAGGGATCTGAAGGAAAATTAAAAGAACAAGTGGTGTGATATAGGGAGACATAGTAGTGGTGGATCTTCCAAACATTGAGTCTTCATCTTGGATGGAGAATTCACAATGGGAGGTTGGTAAAGAGGGAACATCCAATGGGACATATTGGAAAATTAATAACCATTCTGAAGAAGAAATGATGAATAAGGCCTTATTGATCTAGGCCCTATAGGGGATGTTGACCAGAAGTACGAGAGATTTATTCTTGTGGACACAAACAATGAGAAGTGTGACTGGATCAATAAGAATGATATTATTCTAAAAAGAGGATTCAATGAAATGAATATAAATATGGTTGTGAAAATCAAATCCTAATACAATATGGATTCAAATATCTAATCAATGACGACCCTGATAAAAGGTAACTGGTATTGATTGGAAATTATTTTGGGAAAATGACTATAACTGGCTCAAACTGGATTTTAATTTTTCATCTATTTATTTTGGTACTCGTTGTTTTTTTGTTCAACTTATGGATTTTCTCACTTTTCTATAAAAGTGTATGGAAATAATAAACAAATAATTTAGAGTTACATTTTTAATGAAAACCATTTTTTCTTTTTAATAAAAACAATTTCAAGGAAAGGACATAAGAATGAACATAAAATAGAATGAGTTTAAAAATTACCATGGTATTATATGTTATTATTCTCTGTATACACCACTTAAATGTATATAGGTGCATCAATCAAAACGTGTCTCAAAGAAGGAATATTGAGATGAGAAACCACTCCAACATGGGTAATCCTTATATAAAAAAATCATTGAATCAAGGAACATAACATGATTCTATAAAATCAAATTTCCATGAAATAATACATTAAAAACATTAGTGGTGTAGTATGTACACTATATAAAATAAAACATGATGCATAATATGAATAACATCTCAAATAAATGAAATGGAGACCCTAAAAATGCTTAAATCTTTTATAACATTTGAATAAATATATCTTTAAAGAAACAGCTTCAAAGTAACATTAAATATAATTATAAAAGATTCATTAATGATATAATGTCTCAGTAGATAGCATATTCCCCTTCTAAAATTAAGCAGGTTTATATTACATGACTTGTCTCAAAGAACCATTATTGAGATGAATAATCTGTACAAAGATCGTAACATTGAAGTTAGAATTAATCAATGAAGAGATTATGTATAACAATTGTAAAACCAAAAAAAAAATTAAAATAAAACATTATAACATCAGAAGTCATTTCATACCTAATCTTTCCATAACATAGTCAATGAAGTAGAAGTATAACCCATTGAATGGAAATTGATTTAAGAATCCCCTTACATCGAGTCCCAACATACTCTGTATGTTCTTTAACTAAGGAATAATAAAATTATATTAATTATTTACTTATTTAGGGTCAATTTTTAGGGATTTTACTCTTACAACGTGATATTTAATGATATATTTATATTTAAATACATCCAATTTCTTTTATATCATGCTTCATATGAGAAAAAAAGTTTAAAAAAATAGTGACCAACAAATATAATAATATTTCATAGCTTTTAGAATTATGTTTAGTAATAAGATTAACCAAATAATGAATAAAATTTACACATTGAGTAATAATATTTACATAAATTATTAAATAGTAAAATTGTTCCTAAACATTATGTAACGTATCTTGAAAAAAAAATTAAGAAAATTTCATTCTTATTTAATGAATGAAATTATATTCTGAACAATCTTATATTTATGTTTTTGAGTCCTTAAATTTCCCTTGATCAGTCAATTTCTTGTGATCAATGATCTCTAGCACCCTCTATAAATTTTTATGCTTTTATTCCATGTATATATCTTCAATTCCAACATATTTTATCTTACATGGAAACTTATTTATGTGTCATTATAGATGAAATTTATATGTTACTTTCTATCTTGTCAAGTGTATTGTTTATTAGCCTTTATATGATGTGGTTCTTTCAATAATGTAATTTTTAAATGTCAAATCATTGATTACTAAGATCATGTCTGAAGTGTGAGGGTTAAATTTATTAAAGGTGGGGAGAATGTGAAACCTAATTATTTTAAAATAAGAAAGGTGGGATTGATATTGTATATTAAATAAAACACTATTCTTATCAGAGAATGTGACACCCTAGTACTTTTGATATATTTATTTTTAAATAAATTTGATCTCTTCAGTAGTTTGAAAAACACATAACGTCGAGTATAAATAAGATGTAATACAGTATAAAATTACATCCTATAGATTAAATTGGAGGGTATGAATATTACTGAATAAATTATAAAAATTATGGTTTTCAATTGATTATAAATAAAATTAGTATCATTTAAATGAAGACAAAATGTTTTCTAAAAAACTTTATTTTTATAAAAAATTGTTTAGTCAAACAACACACATAATTTAAAATTATTTTTTAAAAATTTTAAAAAATGTATTTTGAAAAATTAAATTATTTTATGAAATCATAATATCATAACTATCATTGGTTTTTTTGTTTTTTTTGAAAAGATTTTTTTTTTGAATAGTTAAAATTCTGGATTCTTATTGAAAAATAAATTTTCATTCAAATAATTTGAAAGGTTAAATTCGTTTTAAAATGGTTTTAAGTAAAATAATTTTGATTATATTTAAATTAAATAGATTTAAGTTATTTTAACAAATTTCAATTTTATTTTTGATATTAAAACCTTTTATACTTTTGAGAATTTTCTCTTTGGAAACTTGTTTCATCATCACTTCTGTAGGTATAATATTAATTTTTATTATACCAATATTTTGAATTCAATTTCATAGAAATTTATTTAATGTTTATAATGAGTGTAATTACTACTATATAATAAGTTCAACTTAATTTTTTACCATAATGAATAGCGAAATAGAAAAAAATCAATTATCACGAGTTTACCGAGGTGTTAAAAAAATAAGATAAGGGTTTAAATAACCTAAATATTGTGAAAACTATATTTTATGGATATAATGAAACATTTAATCTTATATGGGTTGATAATAAAACATTATTAGTATTATTTCTTGACAAAAATTCATTTGTTATTGAATATTTTAAAAAATTCCATGAATGACCTCTCCCCATTTAAAAAGGGCACCCCTCTCCTACCCCTTTTACACATAAAATAGACTTTTGGTATATCCAATACCAACCAAAATAACATATTTACTCCCATAACAACATTTGTGTATAATATTTTATCATAAAACCATCCTCATATGGATTTTTCTATAAATTTTAAGTGGTCTTCCGATGAAGAGGTAACATTCTTAAATGATTGTTTTTATTTTATTTCTAATTAAAAATCCTTAAAAATTTATTAAATAATTATACTATAATAAAACCATTATAAAAAATATAATTATTTTATTTTATTTTAATTTCATAATCATTACCCATATCCTCCTCCATAAAATGCGAAAAAAATCTTCGATCATGTGTAAGGTGGACTACCGCCTCACAAACCGATGTAAATTATTTTCCATCAAAACATATCACGAATCTATATAATAATAGATTTAATGTACATATATAATATTTAAAATATTATTATACTTTTTTAATTATAATATCACATATATCTTCTTAATTTTCATGTCATTTAAATTCTGATAACGTTGTTCGTGTATATAGCGGACTACTGCCTTGTGGAGCGATGAGATTTTTTTTCACTTACTCATTACATATAAAGTAATAAAGATAATTATAATGAATATATGGGATATATATTACATGATATTTATTTAAAAAAATTATATATCACCCAATTAATTTCCCTTTCAATTGTAACTGTAATTATATTACTACTCATGAATATGTACGATCTACCATCTCTATAAAGAGATGTGGTTAATTTTCCGTGTCTAATCATCAATTACGATTAAAAAAATGTATATAATAAATAAATATGATATTTATGACATTAATATAATTACATAGGTGATTTATCTATATCCTATATATACAAACCAGATCATTAATAACAAAGGACTCATTAGAAAACAATTCAATTAACACCTGAAGCAATGAGAATAATAAAATATTATTAACGAATGGGTGGTAAAATGTTACAATAGGATCATATATGATATTATAAATATGTATATGGATATTTAATAAATTAATAATAATATTAAAACCATTATACTTTTGTTTAAATCATTTTCAACAAAAAGTAAGCATTGGGTAAGATATTTCATCTCAATTTACCTTCATTGATGAATATTGTAATGTTATGAACCAAATTTCATTTAAATGGTGTATATAATACATAATTTACATATAATATAATTAATAATTCAAAATTCATGATGTATTATGTTTTAATTTTAAATATATTATCTAAGGGGTTTTGAATTGGAAATGACCGCATGGTAAATAATTTCACAACTCAATTTCCTTTCATTGGGTTATATTACTTCATCATTATATTTAAAAGTCTAATACTATGTGGGAAAATAATTTGGGATATATAATGTTTTATTTTTAGTTTTCATATTTATATTCAAATTCTATATACCTAATCAATACATTGATTACTTCTCACTTCAACGTTATTAACTTTGTATGTTTTTCTCATCCCACTTTTACTTCAAGGATACATATGCCATATTCACTAATTATTACTATATGTGGTGTATATACAGTCCATTTTGAAATTTAATATCATTAATCTATTTACCTTCATGATATTTAATGTTTTATTTGGTGTTATTTCTTCCATAGGTCTTATGATTCAAAATTTACCAATGTGGTAAGGGTTTATTTCACAATCTAATCATTATTCGAGATTGGTTATGATTGTGTTCCCCTTGGGAGAATTATTTGATATCACTATCATAAAATCAATATATTTTATTATCCTATAGTTATTCATGATATTTACTTGAAATAATACCATTTTCCACTCTGTGATACATGAAATGGTTGAGAAAATGTTTTTAAGAAAGTTATTCTTTATTTCTCCCTTGGTCGAAAATACCATTTAATATAAATCCTTGTTTTCTAAAAAAATTCAAAAATATTTTTAGCATTATACAAATTATTTATTAATGAAATTTTCACTGATTTTTTTTTTTCATTTTTTTTAATTGAATATTCAGTTCAGTTTACAAATAATTCATGTTTGGATTTTATCATAAATGTGAAAAAAAATATTTGTTTTACTGTGTATGGAATATATAGTCTTTCATACTTTCATGTCAAATAAATTTATTAAATATTCCTTTATAAGTTTCAAGGTTTATTTTCAATGAATTTTTTTCAAAATATTTTGTGAACCTTTTGTTCAAAAAAATTTCAGAATGAAAATGATATTTTCCTCAAGAATGATTTTAATTAAATTTTTATGGTATATCTAATTATCAATGAAAACCCCATTTGTTATGATCTTGGTCAAATAGTGATATGTTATGTCAATACTATCCTTATTATTTCCATGGATGGTTTATGACCATTTTTTCTAGGGTATGTGTTGAAATTTTCAACCTGGATTTTTTTTTTGTAACCATTAAAATTACCTTGAAATATTAAATTTTTTTATCATTGGAAATTACATTTACCCTTCCTATATATATTATTTATCTTGGATATATTTATTAATCAAACCACATATCATTTGTACATAAGGTATTTTATTTTAATGTAAGAATATTGAATGGGAAATTATTGTTAATATGTATTCCTAACTCAATTCAAATGTTTTTGAGAAAGCATATGCTTCATAAATTAAATCTAATTTTCGATAAATGTGGAATTAATTGGACATGAAGATATAAGTGGATCTTGGTTATAGATAACCTCTCAATACATCGATAGTCTCATTAAGTGAATGAGTTGGTGACACCAAATTAAATGATATTTTCGTGTATACAAACTCTTCTATTTAAAAATTGGTATTGATAGTAGATGTATCATGATTCCTTATATTATTATATCCAATAATTAAGCCTTTTTTTCCTCATGAATCCAGTTATTATTATCCATGATATTTTCATGATGACATCATCTGTTGATGCAATTCATTCTATTTTTTGATTTAATGACATGTGATTTAGGTTATTTTCCTTCCTATATTGATTATGAATTATCCAATCATGATATTCATGTTGTTGATTGAATTAAATGTGTTTAAATATATTTAACTTTCCATATTGATTATTAATTATTGATTATTCTTCATTTTCTCATTATAGATTCTACATTCCATAACACTTAATGAGCATTTAAGATCACCCTTATCTTCTGACATTTCCTTGGAATCTAGGTTGAGTACTATCAATCATATGAAAGGATATTATAGTGGTAATGATGATATTCTAAAATAATTTTATAATTTGTGTATTAAAATTTAATTTGGGGATACCTTCTATATCTAATTTATAAATACTACTAAACTATTAGTTTTTTTGGTATGTGATCACTTGTACATTATGAAAATGTAATAAAGAAAACACTCGATCCAAGATACTGGAGTCAGGGTCTTTAAATTATTTGTAGACGACCTCATTTACCATAGTAAAATCATCTTCTTGTTACATTGAGACATTCCTCTAAGTTTATGTACCCACATATTAACATGATAAAAATTAAATATTCTTTCCTTCATCATCTCCATCACATACTATTCTATAAAAACCCATCCTTATTTTATTTGGTGGGTTTGGACGTTCATAATGTTTTAAGTAGTTAATCATAACTTGAGACAGGTGTGTGAGCATAACCATAATATTTTCAACACTAACTTCATTCCCATTTAGTTTCACAATTGTAAAATTAATGCATTTTCAATCACCTACCCTACTAATTTAGTTACTCATTGCTACATCAATTTATAAAACCAAAAATATTGTCATGAGTGAATAACACATAACATCACATGGTATTATAAAAGCCAATAACCTAAAAAGTATTAATCCTTATACCCCATTACCCATTTACATCATTACATTATCCCATAAATCATTTATTTCAAGGTTTATCATTATTATATTGATTTAGGTTACTTTATGATGGGGTTTCTTACACCTATAAACCTAATACCTCAATGTAACTAGGATATAGATCGTTCATAGTGGGTAATTATGATCATGTGATAGGAAAAAATCCCCCAAGAATGTCTAGAAAGGTGTGTAGTATCAATCTTACTCATCAAACACTAGATTGATGATTGCGGTAATTCCCAGCATACCATTTTCAGATTGATTACCCATAGGTATATCTATTCCAAAGCCTAATTCACTTTCCAATATCAACATGGGATGTGTTGTTAAGGTTAACACCTACATAAGACTTTACCAATATTTTATGATATCATCATATACTTGGAATCTTATCTAAGGTTTTCATTATGGTTATCTAACCTTTGTACAAAATGTAACTAAAATAATCTCCAAAACAACTAAAATAATATTTTATACTAACTATGGTACCCAAGATAAACATTCATAAATAATACATTGACACTATTGTTTAAATAATACATCTCCCAAATAATTATTCAACCTATGTTCATAAAGGATTATTTTGTTAGATACAAGCTACATAAAACTATTATTTCACAACACTTGTGAACATTTATCCTTAATTTCAAACCTCTAAACCCTCTTCTAGAAATCTCATATGACATTATCATGTTTATAACTTGGTGAATGGAATCATAAAAATGGGGTGATCTCGAATGCTCTGTAAGCGAAAATTATAAATTAGCTATATGAATTTGATCATAAAAGTGAGGAAAACATGAGAATGAAGTTTTATATAAGACACTATGTATCATTATTTACATATAATATTTACACTTAAAATCAAATCATCCATCTTATCATAAATAAACCATGTGAAGAAAATGGACATCGTTACATTTACAAATGGTACCACATAAAATAACATGATTATTTGATAAAAAAGATCAAAGAAAAAATGTATTTAAAAAATAAAATATAGAGAGAGTTATTAACCATTAATTCATTGAATAATAATCCTTTAAAAATGATATTCAAGTCACAAAAAGGATTTTATAAAATAGTTTTTTTCAATATTACTTTAAAAACATGGGGTTTTCAAGTCAAATTCCAAAAAAATAAAGATGAACATAAAAATTCATAATAAATTAATTCATAAATACTCAATAAATCTACCTTCAAAAACAAATATATATATATATATATATGAATAAATATGATGTACAATAGAAGAGTATAAAATCATTGCAAAGAAGAACCTTTTAAATTGTTTAAAACCCCTATATTTAAACCCTGATTTATTAAAAGGATATTGAAACCTATGTTTCGAAATTATTAGATAGTAATATAAGGATCAATAGAGATAAGTAAATTTAATTTTCTTTAATGAAAATGAGAAAATTGTTAGGATGTATTAACATGGAGTGGAAGGAAAAGATCCATTAAAAGACATGCAGATCAATCTTAACAAAGTTTAATTTTCAAAAAACATTAGACTAATCATCAAAAAAATACTTTGGTGTGAAACCTAATTTTATAAGAAAATAAGTTATAAAAAAATATAACATCATAATGGGCTAGATATTATCAAATAAAAAATGTTTTAGACAATGAGGAGTAATAATGACACATGGAAAATGATTTGAGTCATGAAAAACCATTAACATCGTTAAATCTTAGTCAAATAAACTCAAACCACCTATAAAATACATAACAATATTAATATAGTATTTTATAACCTTATTCAGATATATTACCCTTTCAGATTCTACATTTATTATCATTTATTATGAATATATTAGTTATTTATCACTTATTATTACCATCATGTATTATATCTTTAAATTTATTTCCTTCAAACTTCATGGAGATGAGATCAATATTATAAAAGTGGTTTCAAGTAAATTATTCATATATAATTAAAAATATAATAATAATTTTTTCTATGGTTACATATGTGTCATTATCATTAGGTGAAATACATGAATACAATTTGTGAAAAAGGAAATTGTGAAGAACACGTTTTCAACATTTTTAATGATTGAAAGGTGATATATTAATAAATATTATAAATAATAAAAAAACATGTAGAATTATTATAATTTATTAAATATATCATTATTAAGTTTTTATAAAATTATATTACATATATTAATAATTTATGACATATTCATTATATCATAATTTAATAAGGCAATTAAATCGAACCAAATGGTAACATGTTATAATGATTTATCGAGTAAGGTGATGTATTTTGAAAATGAAAATATGAGACATAATGATTAATAATAAATTCATAAACATCACATATCGTCATTGAATCTAATCTAGGAACTGTAAATTTTGGGTGGTGATGAAAAATGAATTTCATTGCTCATGGAGGTGGTAGTTTCACAGACACACAGACGACGATTTACTTTTTCTTAATGGATGGGTTATATTAATTGATAATGAAAATAAACTTAACATAATAATATTAAAGTATATATATTATAATAATATCATTATGTTAGTTAGTCTATAATTAATTTTAATTAATATAATTATTAAGAAAACCTAAGTAATTCATAATACCCAGATTGGGGACTTGAATTTTCCTTGGAATTACCCTTGGAATGAAGGCCTTGTGCTAAATAATGGTGAAAAAAAATATTTAATGTGTGATAGGGTTCCCATAAGAGTAATGCAACCTATGTTCAAGAGTAAATTCAAAGGATGTGTCATAATCAAAGTGGTTAAAGTATTACCCAATTATAAGTGATTTTAAGGGTAGCTTTATATGTGACCATTACATTTTCAAAAATGTAATGTTACTATTCAATATTTAATAGATTTAAAATTGATTAATAGGTGGTGATGTTAATTTGGGGTCATATTATCTTTATAAACACATTTTCGAGACAACCTAGAGTGTTTTTAGATGTTTTTTTAACTTTCTAACTTTAAAAAAAAATTGTCTTACCTTGGTAATTAATTTTAAACATTTGTAATTAAAATTAAAGGAAAAAACTAAAACAGACCTTTTTATAATTTGAAAATTCTAATTTCATATTTTTAAATCATTTTAACAATTAAAATATTCAAGGGGTTTAAAATTAAAATTTAAAATAAACGAACACATTTCCTAAAAATAGTTTTTAGTAAAAGTGTTTTATTATGCTTAAAAATTTATATATAAGAAAATTTCAACAAATATACGTATTTTTATATAATAAATTAGATTATAAAAAACATAAAATTTAGGTTCCTTTAAAATAAATCCAAAACTGAATTTCACAATCAAAACACTTAATTAGAGGAAAATAAAGAAAATAGTTTTTATTAATGTAACATTTTAATTGTATTCTGATAATGTTTGGAATTGTATTTATAAGTTAAAATAATATTTTAAAAGGAATAATTTTAATCCCTAAACTGAAATTTTATTACATAAAATATAATTTAACCATCTATGATATTCTGACAAAATAAGAAAATCATAAACATTAATTTTTTTTGCAAAAATGGTATTTTCCTAGTTAAAATAAAGCATAAAAAACTCGATAAATCATACGAAGAAAATTTTTTCATCAAAAATATAAAAATGAATATAGTTTAGTCCAATTTATATTCTAAAATCATTTCAATTATTTTTTTAAAATAGAATTGAAAATATAAATATAAATTGATTTTATTGACATATGAGATTTTTAAGAATTTAGTGTTATTAAAATTATTTAGTATTAATATATAATTTAAGATATTTTAATATATTAGTTGATATATAATAATATTTTAAATGTGTCCAAATTAATCTATTATTAAAAATATAAAATAAATTTTAAAATGGTTCTTTGAAAATAAATATTACTTTTATAATAAATATTATTTAAAAAAACAACTAAAATGAATTTTTATATTCTAAAATAAAATTTTACTAGTCCATTGATATTAAAATATGTAATTTATTTTTTAAAAAATTATTTCATTATTTAGTATTATTATTAATAATATTTTTACATAACACACATATATTTATGATATTTTAATATCATATTTTTATTTCATTTTGTGATATATTATTTTTATTTTAGTTACTAACAATACAGAACGTAAACATAGCTATTTTATATCTGTCCATTGACTATATCTACAACGACCATATTTTCAATGACCAATTTTGAAATGATCATAATTTCAATAACCATATTTCTATCATATACAAACACACACAAACACACAATCATACTAAACTTACTCAATTCATACTTACGATTTCCATTGTTTTCATTTTAGATCTCCAATTTGCATTCTCTTCATATGTGTTTCTTCCTCATCTACTCCCACTTCATGATAGCGGAAACAACTATATCGGCCCCTCCCCCACCGACGAGGAAGGTGTAAGAACCCGGTTCTTCATTTCAGGTATTCCTTTCCTTTTTTGGAGTTTTTATGAAAAATAATGTTTCTGGAAAATTTTGAAGTACACGCCGTGTGCTTTCTGAGCAAAAGTCGTGTCCTCTTTTCATGCTTGAAGTCATGTGCTGGCCGTGTCCGAGCCACACACACAGTGTGTAGGGCTGACATGGAGGCCGATTTTGGCGGAGTACAGAGAAACCTAGTACACGCCATGTACTCTAAAAGTACATGCTGTGTACTTATATTTTTTTTCATTAAACGCATCGTGGTTGTGCCTGATAGATAAAACACACCCCTTCTCCATGTTCTTCATCCGAGAGAGACCCGTACGGCCGGATCTTCGCTGAGCCCCCGGCTCTCCATCCGTTCTCTGATTCGAGGATGGTCGATTGCGTTGGAAGCGCATCAGTGAGTTCTCCCTTCTACTTGAGCCTTGTTTTCCAATTCTTCCTCTTTTTCACGTTATCTAAGGTTAAACGTTTTGTGCATTTTCTCAGATCTACGAAGTTCTAGGGAGAATCAGTCATTGTGGTCCAAATATATCACTTTCCTAGGATCAAGGTAGGTGGTCTGTGCCCTTCTGTAGAAATTCATCGAGTATTTTGTGCAATTTCGCCATTTCCCTTGAACGGGAATTGTGTGTTTTTCTGTTTTTCCCTTGATTGACTGCCTGCTTGCTTGATTTCTATAGTAGAGGTTTACTTTTATGAATAGAGTAGTTTTTGTTGTACTTTGGATGCTTTCCATGCTTGTATTGCTTGTTTGGAATTTTCCAGTGGTCATGCCTAGTTGTAGGATAGTGGAACTGTTGCTTTATTATGCTGTTGAGCCTTAGAATGATAGCCATGTAGTTATTGACATTTACTTGGATGATACACGCACGCTATGCATGTTTATTTCCATAGAGTACTATGAAAACCTAGTGTAGTATACCATAGGGAGAATGGAAGTAAGGGATTCTCCAGAGTGTCTTTTAATACGATGCGAGACCACAGGGTTAATTGACGATGAGTGCTTCGTCATAGAGTCTCTAGTTCCTCGACATGGGCCATAGGGGGAATGAGATGTTGAGTGCTTCCCCAGAGATCTTTTAGCCCAATACAAGACATTAGGGGGAATTGACGGTGAGTGCTTCCTCAGAGAGTCTATTCTTAGCTTAACCATAGGGGTGAGACTGTGTGTGCCTCATAGAGGGTTTCTTGTACTTGTAGGATGAACCATATGGGTTAGGCTGTGAGAGCTACTCATAGGGTTACATGTTTTCTACCTTTTTCAGTTGTTTACTTGTGTACTTTATATGTTAGAACTGTGAATTGTAGCTTCTGTGTATTTCCTGTTTACCATTCCTGTACTTTACTTGCCATGTATTCATTGATTGTTAGGCACCGATCTTTGGGTGGTTGTCTACTGGGACATTTTCTCACATCATGTTTGGGCCATGTTTTTGGGCCCAATAAGACTATGTTGCTGCATGTATAGATTAGGTCAAGAACCCTTCTACTTCAGGTACCTGACTTGCTGTGGAGCTGGAGAGCAGGGGACCAAGCCATGGCTTGCGATGCTGAGGAGTTCACCTTGTTTTCCTTTTGCACATTGTTTTTTAGTTGCAATTCAGCACGTTGGTTTGTTTACTATTTTCCATAGACATATGTACCATGTTGCATCATTATTATTTTATACATTGCTTCCGCTGTTCACTTCAGTTGTTGTATGCTGTTACTATTTCCGCTATTGTGTCTGTTTGTTCTTCCGATGTACACTTTACCAAATTAGGGCATAGTTTCCCCACCGACTCACCATGTCCCTCGCTGCTAATCAGCATCCTATGGCATTTGGGTAAACGCGCTTGAGGTCATGTGGCGAACTGAGTACGGGGCACCAGTAGAGGGGCTCTGGATTCGCGTCGTTACAAAGTGGTATTAGAGGTGTTTATTTTCTCGTTATTTACTTTTGGGAGCCTTTGGCCATGGGTAGGACGGATTTGGTACTTGGTATTAAGTTGTGCTAGGGATTAGCTAATGTGTGTACAGGGAAAAGCCATACTACCTCGCTAATTGTAGTTTGCTGGTTTTGCAGTTTTACGGTTGATATGATTTCACCTAGAGTGATTCACATGCTTTGTGTTATTATCGTCTTGACTATTACGGTTCTATTTCTGTAGCTACCCAATGAGATGAGGGTATGCCATCTCATGCATCATATAGGAACTTGTATAAATCACATTCCATGCATTCTTTTCATGCCATCTAGGATGAATTAGCGATTTCATGCCGTTGTGATTGACTTTGTGTAGAATTTACATGTTGTTGTGATAGATGTTTAATAGAATCTATGATGCCTTGTTAGTGTATTGTTTGTAATCTACTTTGCTTAAATTAACGCCATGTTATTATTCGCGGGGAGTATGGGCCTTCACGAATAGGAATTTGGCACCTCTTTACCTTGTTTTCTTTGTTTTCTGGGTTCTGTGCAGTTTCTGAGCTACTGCCCAGAAAAACCCAGAATACACGACATATATTTTTTGACCACACGACATGTAGTTTTAGACCGTGTCACTGACAGTGTGAGAAAGGACACACTGTTGTAGAAATAACTTCAGGAACACGCCGTGTACGGTAGGTACACACCGTGTAGTTCAGAGTCGTGTACCCGGCCGTGTCACTAACAACACGGGCCGCTGAAGCCTTGTCTAGTACACTCCGTGTTTGTTCGAAACACACCGTGTAGTTTTGGGTTAATTCGGATCGTGTCGGTTAGCCGTGTAAAGAGACTTTAGGAGGGGAATAGTTTTCAAGAACACGTCGTGTGTGGGGTCAACACGTCGGGTAGTTTGAGGTGTTACACGACCTGTAGGGCAAGGGTACACGCCCATGTTAGTGGCTTAAGAAGACACACAATGTAGTTTTTATACATGCTATGTAGTTGTGTTTTGTAAACCTGTGTGTTTTTCTTCCCCTGTTCTTGTTTTGTACTCTTGTGTTTCCTGTCTTTGTTTTCTAATATGAGGTGTGTTTTTGATCTTTCAGTGATTTGCCTCCGAGACGTCCTCCGGTTGTATGTCAGTTGTCAGGTAGTGATCAAACGCCATATATGGCTGATCAGGGACTTCCTACCGATCCTTGTAACACCCCAAGATTTCATAGTGTGTTATTTCTTTAAAATAATACAATAACTTTCACTACACGCAACACCGAGTTCAAGAACACCATGACTTACCAAACAAGCCGTTAAAAAGAGGTTATGAATAGTATTAACTAAATTTTAAACTTTATATAATCCTTATAATTTTAGAATCCATATTATGAGTTTCTTAGACATAATGTAAGAACAAATTCATTTTCAGTATTGCACTTTTACCAACTTTTAATAGTGAACCCATTTTAAATACAATATTTTAAACTTTTTGAGTAAAGGGGGACATCAAAAAATTTAAAATGAAACACCCCAAGCTTCCACGGTACGCTTTCCTTTGAATAATACAGTAGTGTGTGTTGTACGCAACTTCGAGTTCTAACACACACCACAACCAATCAAACTAGCCGTTATGAATAGTAATACCTACTTTTTGAAATTATATATATTTTATATTTCAAAATGGACTTCATTTTTGGATTTAGAATATCGAAATTAGCCTAAGGTGAAATTTTGGTACATTTCGGATAACTTTCATATTTTGATGAATAGTGAAAATTACTAAATTTTAATTAAAAACAACTTTTTTAATCAAAATAATTAATAGTGATAAATTATGAATTTGAGTGGTTTTAAAGTATATTTAGAATATATTTTTACCATTTAATATAATTTTGGTCATTGGACATAATTTTACAATTAAACCGAACATAAACAATTGTCAATCTTTTGATAGTTATTATCTCTTAAAAACACGCTTTTTGTTTTGAGAGCGGGAATTAATTTTAAATTAATTTCTGCCACTTCTGTGTTTTGAATTTAGGAAAATGGATTCCATATTTGGAATCATGATTTTTAAATTGTGTAAATAGGTAGCCTTTATTTTTAGACATTTTGAATAATTACTGCGGTAAATATTTTATTTACCATGGTTAAGGGTAAATCCGGTAAATAAGGGTTAAAAATTAATATTATAATAATACTAAATTACCCTAAAACGTGTCCTAGACTTATTGTTTGATACATGTTAGACCATAGGCATCTTTGGGTCGACTTTGGGACCCCATGGTGCCACTTGTAGGTGATAGGGACACTTTTTCTTAATTAAGTTAAAATGAATACAAAAATGACACAAGCATATATCTTTTAGAAAAACAATTTTTACATAGGGTTATATATGTTGGATTTTAGATTATAAATATTCATTAGACAGATAAAAATATTTCCTACATAGTGATATTTTATTTATAATTTTTAAACATTAAATAATTTAATTTATTTGTGACACAATGATGATGAATTAATTACTATAATAGTAAAAAATTAAAATAATTGATATTATAAATACCCAAATAAATAAAATATGAAACTTTTAATGAATTAAACTAATTTTATAGGATAATATGATATATTAGGATTGATTTAATTTAGTTTTTTCGAAGTAATCAATCTTTTATGAGTTTCACAAAAATCAACTATTGAATAGTGTCAAAATTGACATAAAAGAGTTCTTAAAACAAATATTATATTATTAATTGATATTAAATTCCTAAAAATCTACGGTTCGTCCAAGAGACTTATATAATGATAGGTTCATCATTAATGGATCACTTGGGGGTCGCTTCTATGTATATAGTAATTTTATTAACCGTATTATATAAAAATACAAAGAGACATTGTAAAAGTGAAACTAATTAACTTAGAGTTAATACTTAAAGATAAGGTTAATATAAGTACCCAAACCTGTCCAACTTCTATTGGTTGAGTTGTATTTGACCCATCCCCACCTTAACATTTAAATAATAAACTTTGGATCCATTAGAAACCGAATAAGAATTTATTATAAACTAATATTTCTAGCTTTTCCAAAGGTGCCTGTCACCCCTCTTATAAATGGGCACTCCTCCTTCTCTTTTTTTCACACCTTAAACGCCTTTTGGTTCGGCCAAACTCTGCCCAAATACTCTCCCAAATTCCCTCACTACAACCTAGAGGCCTTAGTTTGATCAGAAAGCCAACCTAAGGAGCCCTTTTGATCAAATCAAAAGGAAGAAACCGAAGAAGAGGTAATGATTTCACCACCCTTTTCCAAGTTCCTTCTTCTTCCACTTCTTCTTACTTTGTTGTTACCATTATAAAATAATAACTCCAGTATCATATATATACAGTTATGTTATTATAAATATGTTACAACCATTTTCAGTATTCTATCCACCCTTTGAATAACATGTCACCATACGTGCGTACGTACGGCTTACCGTCTCCACGTCGTGGTGTAATTGTTATTCAATATATTATTATTTGGATGGTTATAATAATGATGTGTAACTCATGTAAATAATAAATATAACATGTTAGTGATTCTTTATATATGATATACCATCCATTTATATATTAGTTTAATATCAAAAGAATGATATTGTCGTTCGTGCGTACGTACGGACTACCGTCTCCACGAACGCGATGAGATTCATTCTCCATCATATCCATTCAAGTATAATTATCATTTTCTGATTTAAAAATGATGTTTAAGGACTTGATATCATTATTTATATGAATAATATGCAACCTATCCATTACAAACATGGATTACATAATAAAACATATAAAAGAAAACGAGTAAGTTAACACCCGAAACAACGATAATACTAAGACATTATTAAAAAAGAAAAGTTAAAAGATCATATATGATATCATATTAATATATATGATTCTTGTATAATTTAATAACAATTATTTCAATATTATACAGGAGGTTAACCTACCCCAACCAAGTAAAAGTACAAGGTAAGGGGTTTTCATCTCACTCCTTATTCCTTTGAGATTCATGCCATATTGCCACAATTACCTTTTGTGTGGTGTATGTACTGCCCATAATTATATTCTTTGTGTAATACACTTTAATTTATGTGTATTTACATATTAATTGTTTGATACCTCATTCATGGGTTGTACGTTTCATAAGTTTCCAAATTAGTAAGGGTTTATTTCACAATCTCTTCATTATCCGAGGTTGTTTATGCGTAATAATCTACTGGGATCTCTTTATCATCCACATCCATGTTTTTTTCAAAATGTATTTTAAAACATTTTTACTATTGACAAGAATATGGGTTAAAGTCATTTATACCCTTGTTTGACTTTTATATGTGGTTTATAAAGGAATCTTTCCATCATTTTCCAAATAAGGTGCTTTTCAACCTTTTCGATAGAATTAAGGTAAGAATGTTTTTTTAACTTATACGGCGGGTGCGGTTATTTTCTACCGTTATAAAATCGTCGAAGCTTCTCTTACAAGATTATAAGAATATTTTCAAATATAATGTATTATTTTATAATTATGTTGCTTTTAAAATGATTTAAAAAAAAGAGATATTTCTCTAAAATAGTTTTGATTTCATCTATGTCAACAACCTTTGATGGATTTTAAGCTTATTTGAAGTTGATTTATTATGATACAAAACATCCATATTTTATTGATGGTTTTGTGATATTTTTGATTGTGGATAAGTTATTCTTATGAAAATCATGGTTTTTGTTTAAAGTATTGACATTTCATAAGTTATTTTTAATCCGAATGTTTATGTTATATTCCAACTTTTAATTCAGATGAATGTGTTAGACAAGTATGTTCCGGGTTGGGGACCGATAAAAGTAAGCCCTCTGGTTTGGTCTCCGGTTATTAGAGGAACACCGGTTTGGTCTCCGGTTATTAGAGGAACTCCGAGTTGGTGTCCGGTTATTAGAGGCACTCCGGGTTGGTGTCCGGTTATTAGAGGCACTCCGGGTTGGGTTCCGGTTACAGTTAGCCCCAAGGTCTTGGGACGAGGCCTTAACAAAGAAATTAAAGTTCAGAATTATGCATTCCGATATTATGAATGTGGTTATTGATAATGCATGTGATTATTCGATTAGTAGAATATCCATGTGAATAAGTAAATGGCATTATTTCATTTTACTTTTGCCATACTATGTTGAAGTTCAAGTTTAAAAGGCTTTTGTTTTAGTAATACATTGCCTTAAATGTTTATGCTTATTTTTGAATGTTCCGCTATATTGTTATCCTTACTGGGCATTTGAGCTCACCCCTTTTCTATGTTTTATTTTTCCCAGGATGTGAAGAAGTAAGTTATGAATGACCTGCAGGGATATTATGAGGGGATAATAGTGTGGACTATGCAGACATTATGTTGTCGTTGTAGTTTTTCACTTTATGATGTAATGTAAAACTTATGAATATATCTATTGTTTCCAAGGCTACTAAACCAATCGGTCTTTCGAGATTTGATCTTTCTTGTGATCATGCCAATGTTATGTAATAATGCACCAACTCTGGGTAACTAGGGTCGGGGCGTTACAATCCTCCAGTCGGGCCTGCCTTGGCACCGACTGTTATACCAGTTAAAGGCACTGATGCGCAGTTCCGGGAAGGTTTTATGAGGATGATGTAGACCTTTTAGGGAGCAACGCCTCCTGCGACGACTATGGAAGACTTGATGCGTGTTTTCCAGCACCAGCATCCTCCTACTTTCTCGGGGGAAGGAGGACCTCAGGCTGTAGAGTCATGGATGGAAGCCATGCTGACTATCTTCGAGCATCACGAGATACCTCCAGAGAGGTGAGTGGAGCTCACTACCTATGTGCTCCGAGACTCTGCAAAGAGGTGGTGGGACGTGATCTCACAGGCTGGTCATCAGCAGGTTATTGCTTGGGAGGAGTTCCAGCGCGTGTTCTACGACCACTTCAACCCAGAGACCCTGAGGGCCGATCGAGCCCGGAAGTTCATGAGATTAGAGCAGGGTAATCTTTCTGTCATGGAGTATTCCTCTCGTTTCACTGACCTGCAGCATTTCACACCCCTCCGAGATGGGAGTGGGGTGTTTTTGGCAAGGATGTTTGAGGTTGGTCTCAGGTGGGAGATCCGCTCGCAGGTGAATCTCTTCCAGTTGACTTCCATCACTTCCATCGTCAACCAGGCACTGATTGCGGAGCACAATCTGAGAGACTCTAGGGCTGCGAACCAGGAAAGTTATGCTTCATGAGTTACTTTCCCTCCAGATGACAGTAAGAAGCGCCGTAGAGATTCTACGCGCGGTGATCCGAGGAAGCAAGAGGCCTCGCTAGGAATCCATGTGATATACTACATGTGTGGCCGGTCAGGGCACATGAGGACACAATGCTCGAGGGACCCTGTGGAGTGCCGATCTGGCGGCAAGATGGGTCACCTTCACCGTTTCTACTAGTTTTTCTCACCAGCAGTGAGTGACTGGGGTTCTTCTATGACTCCTCATTCAGGAGCAGCAGCACCAGTTTCTCACCAATCAGGGAACTGGAGTTCTTCCGGCCATTCGGGCCAAGGTGGAGGTCGAGGCCGTGGAGGTCAGCCACCAGTTCCTCAGCACCAACAGGGAGGTTTAGCTCAGAGTGGTCAGCCAGGGGTGCGGGGTCGCGGTGCAGGAAAGTCATTCACCGTGGAGCAGACCTATCAGGATCAGGATCCCGACCCTTATACAGTTTGAGGTACGGTTTTAGTAGCCTCAGTTTTATCTTCTGCCTTTTTCGATACTGGTGCTACGTATAGTTTTATCTCTGTTTCTATCATGGAGAACCTTAGGCTCTGCATCTTTTCTTCTGCAGAATCGTTGACACTAGACACACCTTTAGTGACAAGGACATCTAGGGTGCGCCAGTGTAGAGAGTGTCTTCTTGAGGTTGGAAGGTATCATTTCTTAAGGGATCTCTATGTCCTAGAGATGACAGGCTATGACGTCATTCTCAGGACGGAATGGTTGGTCCCCTTCCAGGCAGTCGTGGACTGTTATCACTGCAAAGTGAGTTTCTTTTCACCAGAGGATGAATCTTTTCTTCATAGAGGCGAATGGGATGTTCAGGCGAGTCGAGCAGGACTTGAGCATCATGGGCAAGGAAGGGTGATAGACCAGATTGCTAGTCTTTATCTGGATGATCGGAGGACTTCGCAGTTGTAATTTCCTCCAGTGGTGGATCTTTTCAGGGACACCTTTCTAGAGTAATTATCGGGTTTTCCTCCAGAGCGTGAGGTAGCCTTTTCTATTGAGCTCGTGCCAAGTGCGGCACCAGTGTCTATTCCTCCTTATAGGATGGCTACAGCTGAGTTTTAGGAGCTTGAGAAGCCATTGGAGGAG
The DNA here is from genome assembly GCA_963277665.1 of Viscum album. Classification (NCBI taxonomy): domain Eukaryota; kingdom Viridiplantae; phylum Streptophyta; class Magnoliopsida; order Santalales; family Viscaceae; genus Viscum; species Viscum album. The sequence goes on along the minus strand of OY728133.1, from coordinate 512,855,327 downwards.
TTGCAGGAAAAGGGTTTCATCCAAACCAGTACTTCTCCTTGGGGTTCGCCTATACTATTTGTGAAGAAGGCAGACGGTACCCTTCGGCTTTGTGTGGATTATCGGAAGGTTAACTAGTTGACAGCCAAGAACCAATATCCCTTGCTGAGGATCGTTTCCCTCTTTGATCAACTTCGAAGAGCCCGGGTGTTCTCAAAGATTGACTTGAGGTCCAGTTATCATCAGTTGTGCGTTAGACCATCAAATATACCTCTGACAGCCTTCAGGAGTAGGTATGGTCTATATGAGTACACGGTCATGTCGTTCGGTCTCAGGAACACACCTGCAGTTTTCATGGAAATAATGAACCGAGTGTTCTATCCTTACATGGACTCCTTCATTGTGGTCTTCGTGGACGATATCTTGGTGTACTCTCACACTCGACACAACCATGCTACACATCTTGAGATCTTTTTGAGTACATTGAGAGAGCATCTACTTTATGCTAAACTCTCTAAGTGCCACTTTTTGATGAATCATATTCACTTCTTGGGTCACGTCATCTCAGAGGTTGGAGTATATGTGGACCCAAGGAAAGTGAGAGCTGTAGTCTCCTGGGAGAAGCCGAAGAACGTTTTTGAGGTGCAGAGTTTTCTTGGGCTGGCTGGATACTACAGACGCTTCATCCAGGACTTCACATGGCTAGCAGCACCTATGACAGGTCTGACCAAGAAGGGGGTGATGTTTTTATGGTCAGATTCTTGTGAGTCAGTCTTTCAGGAACTGAAAGGAAAGTTGACGTCAACACCGATACTAGTCTTGACAGATCCAGGAAAGAGCTATACAGTCTATTATGATGCTTCAGGTATCGGGCTAGGAGTTGTTCTTATGCAAGGAGATGGAGTCATTGTGCACGGGTCTCAGTAGTTGAGGTCACATGAGAGGAACTACCCGACGCACTATCTGGAGTAGGTAGCTGTTGTTCATTCCTTATACTGTTGGAGACACTGTCTTTTGGGAGAACACTTTGTGGTCTTCACCGACCACAAGAGTCTCATGTATATCTTTACTCAGCGTGATCTGAATCTGAGGCAACACAGATGGGTTGAGTATCTTCAGTCTTTTGATTTCGAGATTGCCTATATGTCGGGAAAGGGAAACACATTGAAGGATGCGTTGATCATGATAACTTAGATTCAGGTAGTTCAGGAGGCCAGTAGTGAGTGGAAGCTGATGGCTCTGTTCTCTGAGATGCTTCTGGAGGTGCAAAACAGACATGGACAGACTTTTCTATCTTTTGTGGTTGTTACCTCGACACTACTTGATCGTGTGCAGATGAGTCAGCTATTAGACTCAGAAGGCTTAGTCCTGCAGAAGAGTGTGTCAGGAGAGGACCCTCTTCATCGATGGACAGTGGGAAAGGGTGAGATCTTGTGTTTCCAGGGATGTGTATGGGTGCCATCACACATACGTGAGGAGCTGATGCAGGATTTTCATTCCTCAATTTGGAAAGTTAATCCTTACATCACCAAGATGTATCAAGATCTTCATCGCCAGTACTGGTGGGCAGGTATGAAGAAAGATGTTTCCAGTTTTTTCATGAGATGCTCTACTTTCCAGCAGGTGATGGCAGAGCATCAGCGACCAGCAGACCTTTTACAGCAGTTACACATTCTAGAGTGGAAGTGGAACGATGTTGCGATGGACTTCGTGACCGGGTTGCCGAGGTCGCCTCTGGGGAACAATGTTGTTTGGGTTGTCATCGGCAGACTTACGAAGGTTGCTCACTTCTTACCGATCAAGTATACCTTCAGTGTTGATGATCTAGGATGACTTTACATTAGAGAGATCATTCTTACACATGGAGTTCCACACTCCATTGTTTCAGACAGGGATGGGCGCTTTACTTACCAGTTCTAGCATGGACTTAAGATGGATTTGGGTACCCAGGTACTTTTGAGTACGACATACCATCCCCAGAATGATGTCCAGTCTGAGAACATGATCCAGGAGCTTGAGGATTTGCTCTGAGATTGGATCCTTGAATTTGGCGATTCTTGGGAGAAGCATATCCCTCTGGTGGAGTTCGCCTACAACAACTGTTTTCAGGTGACTATTTAGATGGAACCTTATGAGGATCTGTACGGTAGGCTATACTGATCACCCTTATGCTTGATAGAGGTAGGAGAGGTAGCTTTTCTGGGACCTCGTCTTGTTCAGGAGACTTCAGACCAGATAGAGTTGATTCAGAAGAGGATGGCTACAACACAATCTCGAAAGAAGTCTTATGCTGATCAGCAGAGATGACCATAGGAGTTCAAGGTCAGGGATCAGGTTTTCTTGCGTGTCGCACCGAGGGTGGGACACAAGAGGATTCGTAGACAGGGTAATCTTTCACCGTGGTACGTCGAGCCATTTGAGGTTTTGGAGAGAGTTAGGTCGGTCGCCTATCAGTTGCAATTACCCCAGAGGTACTGGGCCATGCATGACCTCTTCCACGTCTCTCAACTCTGACATTACTTTTCCGACCCGTCTCATGTCTTTCATCCTGAGGAGGTTGAGCTCAAACAGGATTCATCATTTGAGGATCATCCCATTCGGATTGGCGATCGCAGTATGAAGGTTCTCTATGGGCGGTTTGTCTCTCTTGTACGGGTTCTATGGCATGATGGGCGAGTATAGGACGAGACCTGGGAGAGGGAGGTCGATCTACAGTCACAGTGGCCGGAGTTTTCCGGGATATCATCTTCTATGGCTCGCTAGGGAAATTTAGGGAAGAATTTTTTAAGGGGGAAAGTTTTTAAGAACCCAGATCTTCGTTTCAGATACGACTTTCCTTTTTATGGAGTTTTTTAAAAAAATAATGTTTCTGTAAAATTTTGAAGTACACGCTGTGTACTTTCTGAGTACACATCGTGTACTCATTTCCCGCTTGAAGCCGTGTGCTGGCCATGTCTGGGCCACAGACACAGTGTGTAGGGATGACGTGGAGGCCGATTTTGGTAGTGTATGGAAAAACCTAGTACACGCTGTGTACTCTAAAATTACATGCCGTGTACTTTCCTTTTTTTCATTAAACACACCGGGGTCATTCTTGACTGATAGAACACACCCCTTCTCTAGGTTCTTCGTCAGAGAGTGACCTGTACAACCGGATCTTTCCCGAGCCCCCGCCTCTCCACCTGTTCTCCAATTCGAGCATGGTCGATTGTGTTGGAAGCGCAGTGGTGAGTTCTCCCTTCTGCATGAGCCTTGTTTTCCAATTCTTCCTCCTTTTCACGTTATCTAAGGTTGAACGTTTTGTGCGTTTTCTCAAATCTACGGTGTTCTATGGAGAATCAGTCATCGTTTTCCAAGTATATCGATCTCCTAGGATCGAGGTAGGTGGTTTGTGCCTTTTTGTTGTACTATGGATGCTTTCCATGCTTGTTTTTCTTGTTTGGAGTTTGATAGTTGTCATGCCTAGTTGTAGGATAGTGGAACTGTTGCTTTATTATGTTGATGAGCCTTAGAATGATAGCTAAGTAGTTCTTGAGGTTTACTTAGATGATAGACGCACGCTATGCATGTTTATTTCCACACAGGACTGTGAGAACCCTGTGTAGTAGACCATATGGAGAATGGACGTAAGGGACTCTCTAGAGTGTGTTTTAATATGATGCAAGACCATAGGGGGAATTGACGATGAGTTATTCCTCAGAGAGTATGTAGTTCCTCGATGCGGGCCACAGGGGGAATGAGATGTTGAGTGCTTCCCCAGAGATCATTTTGCACAATAAGAGACTATAGGGGGAATTGACGGTGAGTGCTTCCTCAGAGAGTCTATTCTTAGCTGAACCAGAGGAGTGAGACTGTGTGTGCCTCCTATATGGTTGCTAGTACTTGTAGGTTGAACCATAGGGGTCAGGCTATGAGAGCTACCCAGAGGGTTAGCTCGTTTTCTACCTTTGTTGGTTGTTTACTTGTGTAATTTATATGTTAGAACTGTGAATTGTAGCTATTGTGTATTTCCTGTTTACTGTTCCTGTACTTTACTTTCCATGTATTCATTGACTGTTAGGCACAGATATTTGGGTGGTTGCCTACTGGTACATTGTCTCACACCCTATTTGGGACATGTTTTTGGGCCTAAGCAGACTATGTTGTTGCAGGTATAGATAAGGGCAAGCGCCCTTTTACTTCAGGTACCTGACTTGCGGTGGAGCTGGAGAGCAGGGGACCAAGAAATGGCTTGCGATGCTGAGGAGTTTACCTTGTTTTTATTTTTCTCTTTGATTTTCAGTTGTACTTCAGCACGTTGGTTTGTTTACTGTTTTCCAAAGAAATATGTACCGTGTTGCATCATTATTATTTTATACATTGGTTCTACTGTTTAGATCAGTTGTTGTATGCTATTATTGTTTCTGCTATTGTGTCTGATTATTCATCCACTGTATAATTTACCGAATGAGGGCATAGTTTCCCCACCGACTCACCGAGGACCTCGCTACTAGTCGGTAGCCTCTGAAATTTGGGGAAATGCGCTTGAGGTCATGTGGCGAACCGAGTACGGGGCTCCAGTGGAGGGGCTCCGGATTCGGGTCGTTACAGAAGGGACCTTCGTTGGCCTTCAAGGTAGTGGAATCTTCCTTCTCCATATTTTCCAAACCTAATATGCTTCCATCATTCCTAAAATTCTCCCTACATATTAAGGTCCAAAGTTTATATGATGGATGTAGTAATATTAAATTTTCACTCATAGAGTTTTTTGAATCTTAGACAATTATCAATAATACTCTTATTTATTTATTCTCTCAGAGAAGGACATCATTGGAAACCTTTTATAGATTCCCCTTTGGTTAGGGGGATCTGTAGGATAGAGATACTTTTGGTTTTCTCGACAACTGAAACTTCATGATCCACTCCATGATAGAGGAATACCAGATCAAGGCTTCATCGTGCACCCCTTGTAGCTACAACACATCTATATTCTACCTCAATAGTTGGACATAAAACTATCGCAAGTAGCAAGACTCCCCTTTAGTGGTGATTTGGGTGAGTTTCACAAATATTCCCCTTCCATTTAAGATCCCTTTGATTATTAGGATGCTTAGAAATATTATAGGTAGCTTCTTATGCTCTTATAGCCGTACCAAGGAATTTTTTCATCCTGTTAATCCAATAATATGTGTTTATGATGATATTTTATTAAAATGTTTTGATTTAACTTGGATTACAATTTTAAAGTGATACTGCTTTTGAAAAAACGTGGTGCATGAATCTAGGGTGGACATTTGTTCTATTTTCTAGAAACTAGGTTATTAGTTGGTGTCCTGTAGATGTTGGTCGAGATAGAATGGGTCTAGAGTAGTACTGTGGATGAAACCACTGGCCAGGGACAAGTGGGTGTACAGACTGATGAGGCGGTTTAGGGTGAACCACGGGCTAGATGGAGTCCTTTATAAAATATACATGTGGCATTGGGAGACAATGGTTAACGATTTAAAGGACCTAGGTTTACTATTAAATTAGCAACTGGACTCCAAATTACTAAATCTGCAAGTTCAAGGTGTGCAACATTAAAGGCTCCTAATTTTTTGGTAATGGAAGTGGTTAATGCATAGGAATTTATTGAGAATATGTAAGATGTAGATAAAAATGAAAGGGGATCTGTAGAGAGTTAATATATTATGGGTTGGGGGAAGGAAACTACTGGGGTGAGACTGGAATGATCAATTAAAAATGTTAGAGTTTTCAATTGTTTTTAGTGTCTTGAGGTTGATGACCAGAGACAATATTTTAATGGGGGAATTTCTTAGGATTATGCTACTAATAAGGTGTTTATCACATGACATACTTTTCCAGAAAAACCTACTAGAATCTAGGAAGTTAAGGTGAATGAGGTTCATGATGAGCATGATGATGGTAATTCCACTCTTATGGGGGAACCATAGAATTTCTGCAATCATCTCAGATGTTCAGAATGAAAATGATTATAAAGATACTAAGGGTACCATTGAAGAGTTGGAAGGTGATTCTGTTAGGACTCCGACCGAAAGGAAAAATGGAATTTGTAAGGAGAGGAAGGATTATTCATCCTAGCCTCTTCTTATAGAGACCTGGTTGGTAAAGAAGTTAAAAGACAAGAAGATATAAAACTAGGGTTTATTAGGAGTTGTTCTTGAGTAATCCGAGGAATTTCTCACGAGATCCATAGAAGAAGCGGTTGAACATGTTTTGTCTCTCAATTATATTGAAGAATAAGACACAAAATTGATGGGGATATAATTAAGGTTGACTCTAAATAAATATAAATATTCTTGGATAGACAATCATGACCTGATCATGGTTAGGGTATTAAATAATAGGACGATCACCCTAGGTTAGTGTATTTAGTCCCTGGAAATGTTAGCCTACCGATTCGAAGATCTTTTTATGCATGAACCAAACACTCAGGTTAGCAACATATCTTAAAAATTATTTAGGGAATCTAATTATGGTAGGATTAAATTTCTTCTTAATGACTCTACTATTTTATTTTTTATTTGAACTCTTGGTTTACCACATTTTCCTTAAACGTTTTTAAAAATAAAAATATAATTTTTAGTCACATGTAATAATCCATTATATGTGATACATGATTTTATGTATTTTTTTTTGTAATGATATAGTATAATTAAATTTTGTTTCCTCAGATTTTTTCATATCTTGTATGGCCACAACACTAATATAGTATTAATCATTTGGAAAGAATAAAAAAATAATGGCTCCCAAAACATGAGGCATTACAATTTAAATCTCCCAAAGCTGCCTAAATGCCCAAGACATGATATATCATTTTTATAAGAAATACCATGATACCATAACACACTTCAGATTTATGAGGCCACTATAATATTAGTTTCTGTGGAGTCTCTTGGTCAAATTTATCTTTTTAATTTTTGAGCGGAATTAAAAGCCATTTGAAGCCTTCAGTGGAAATTAGTTTCATTTAAAAATAAATAGGAGGAAGTGTATTTATGAGAATGGTTATATGATAAGTGTGTTGAATGGAATATAACAATATATAATTTATTTCAAACAATAATTTTTAGTTATCGTGGTTATCCTAAGCATGCATCCTAACCATTTTTAGTGATTTTTATGTATTAATGAAGCTAGGTTTGGCACACAGATTTACAAATTGTGATTTTCAATTTTGCACATAATATAATGTTCCATAACAACACTATTAATGATTTCATTGAATCCCTAAATCTATATTTACACCCTCCATTTTTCATGAATAGATATAAGTATGTGCTGATACTTTTTTAGGCATCTCCACTATCAAAATATATATTTATTTTATGAATAATTAGATCAATGTGGAATCAAAGGTTAGGGTTTATGTTTCTACTGGTTCTTAAATATATCTCTCTATTTATTTCCATTTTTCTTAAATTTAGGGTTTTTAGTTATGTATTGGTGATGTATTTGGATTTATAATTGGTAATTTTAGTCCATTGTAATTAGGTATTGTGGGATTCAACCTTGTTGGTGTGATTTATAGGGTTTTCAATTTGGGAATTCTAAAAAATGATAGAACTAGGTATGTGGACCAATATCATCTATAATTTAGTTAGTTTAATATTAATTATTGATTCATTCTGAACCACTAGGGATTAACTTTAATTATTTCTATGAAATTTATATTTTATGAAAAATTTTGATTTTAGATTAAATATATTTTGATCTAAAATTTTCCATTTTTAAAACCAATGATTCATGAATAAAATTACAAATTTTAAAATAGATATTTCAAAAATGATATTGGTTTTAACATTGGATTTTGAAAAAAAAAAATTTCAAAGGGTGAAATTTATTAAATTCATGGAAAATTAAATCTATGGGTTCAATGAGGAATTAAGTGGTAATGTTTTGAAATTTAAATGAACATTTCAATGGGGAAACTATGGATTTGATGTAAAATTCTGCATTATATACTTTATGAATTTCATTCATTTAAATATCATAAATTGTGTTGAATTTATTAAACTAGAATATCATAATTTGATTCCCTTATATTTTAAAATAGTGTTAAATTTAAATGGAGATTGTTTAGTTTTAAAAAATAAATAGATAATTTATAATAAAATTATTACTTTCCAAGGGGTATTGTTTTATAAAAGTTAATAAAAAACTAATTATATTTAATTTATGTAATTTATTTTATGTCAGTTGCGGAACATGGTTTTCATAGGGATTGTAGAATTTATTACAGTATGTGTGAATCTATTTAATTTTTGTTTTCCTTGATTGAGAAAAAAATATTTATTTTTTATTTATAGAGAAATATGTATTAGAAAGATTTTATTTATGTGTAAAAATCTAATCACTCACACCGAAGTGAGTATGAAGATGTATCGGATGATTAATCACTTATACCATTGAATCTATATTGGGATTGTAGTCTTGAATCTAAAATTTCGACTTATAGAAATATTGAAAGATTTAACACACTAGAATGGTTTTAATAGAGTGATATTTTTTAAATGGAATTAGTAATACATGGATTTTACATATGATATTTTGGAACATAGATTTATATTGGGTTTAGAGGAAAAGAGGTGGCGGTTCCCATTATGTTTTGGGAGACAAGAGAGTTTCCATCATATTTTGAGAAATAAGGGAGTTTTAAATTTTTTGGCAAAATAAAATGCTTCTATTGGAAAATGATAATTGTTACAATTAATTATGAAAAATGGGAGTTTTCTTGAAATTTTGGGGAAATAAGTATTTTTCATTAAGTTTTGAAAATTTGAGTTTTCCTTAAAATTGTGAAACAAATCCTGGAATATTTTATTTTTCAGGAGGAAATTTAAAATTTCTAATATTATTAAAATAAATTATTAATGAAAAAAGATAAATTTACTAATGTCTTTCAATAAATGGTTTAGTTTTGGAAGTTGAGATTAATAAATTTTTATTATTTTACAAGTGTTTTGGATTTGTCATGACTTATTGGAATTATATTTGAAATCACCATTTCATTGGAATATATTGGAGTCTTGGTTTAATCCTGATAAGTTTTTTCGTACCCCTACATGTTATCACTTGTGGATATTTATACATAATTATCCATGATTCAGGTAAGTGAAAGACATCATACTTCATCATTGGTGAGAAATATTCTTACATTAATGTTATAGAGGAGGAGTTGGTTGCTCGTGGTCCAAGCATTGGTATTTAGTATTGATCTGTCTACAAAACATTATATTTTATTTTAAATTAGTTTTTTTGGTTAAAATAAATGATTTCAAATATTAATTTTTATTTTATATATTTTATTTAAATTGTGTTCTTGTTTGAGCATTCATTGTTAATGGTTTCTACTTTAGAGAAAATCATTAAACATGGTTTCTTTTAATCTATTATTATTTATTAAAAACCTATTGTGATCAGGGGAAATTCTTGGGGACAAGTGGAACCCAAACATGTAAATCATGATTAGGTTCCCTGTGTTGGGGTGTCAGAAAATTGTATCATAGTGTGGTTTTTTTAATTAGTAAAAACATAAATCCCTACAGAATTGTTAAATACGGGGAAATTATAATAATTTGTGAAGAAGAGGGAGTTTTTTATGATTTAAGATTTAGATCATCAATATAAAAGATATAATACCTTTGGGAGATAATATTTATGTGTCCCGGGACATGAGAGATGAATCGGTTGTCGGGAGAATGTTAGAAGATTACTGAATATTTTATTTTATGATAGTTTTCTAATTTTTATCTAAGTATAGTGCCTTATGTATCATTGTGTGGAGGAAAATTATCTTAAATATGTAAAATTTTCCTTTTCATGTAATAAAATATCTTAAATTTAGGAAATATATATTGTGTAATATTTATATCAAATGGAAAAACTGTTCGTATAAAAAAATGTTACATTTAGTAGAAAATTATATTATATATGGAAAATTTTTAATATAATTATCTCACATGTTTTAATATATTTCATATGAAAATTCAGATAGGTAAGAAATTTTATATATTTAATTTCTTATAAGAGAAAATTAATATGTATGTGGAATATATTACGTAGGGGATAAAATATATTATTTGTCGATTTTCCCTAAATATAACAACTCTATGTATTGGAAAAAATATTATGCATGGGTTAAAATATATTTCATATTGTTGTTTTCTGAATAAAAAATACCCCATATAAGAAAAATATATTACATATAAATATTTGATTATGTAAAATATGTCATATGTTGAATTTTTTTCTTATGTAAGATGTATTACATGAGGAATAATATATTACACATGTATAACATATGTTATATATTGGTTTTTACAAAAAACCTTACATATTGAAAACATGTTCCAAATGGGATTTTGCATAGTGAAAACCCATAAAAATTATATGAAAATGTTACACAAGATTTTAAAAACATCTGTAACTGTTTTTTAATAAAGAGAAAACCCCAAAATATTGGAAATATATTATACAAGGATTTTTTTCCGATGGGAAAACCTTACACATGTGATAAAATTTCATGTCTGAAATTTTGGATTATGTAAAAACATTACATAGAGGTCAAATCATTACATATGTGTCAAAAAAAATTTATATGGAGTTCTTCCATGAAAAATCATTATGTATGGGGTCCCTTTGGGTGGTACGTAACATATATTTTTGTAGGGTATATAGTTTTTCAATTTTATAAAATTTGAAAAGTATTTATTTAGTTTCAAAAATATTTCATTAATAATTAAAAATACGTTTTTAAAAGGATTTTTGGAGCTAATGACCTACAAATAGTAGGATCATGAGAATAGATTTTGGATTTTCCTCTATTTCCAAGAGGGATATCTTCATCATTTCTTTATAGATTCATGTTTTATTTGATTATAGTTATATTTAGAGGAAAATCTGACACTTTGTATCAATATTTACTAGATTTATTCTTCTTCATCCTTATTAGAGATTTATTATGACATTTCTAGGGTTTGGTTGATTATTCCACTATATTTTGGTGGAATCATTTCAATATCAAGAGGCTTTTTCGTTTCATAGAAAAATGAAATTCCATTAGGCTGATCATGCATGGTTTTTTATATATTCAAAAGGCATGTTTTTTGTCTTGAATTTATTTAATGTTCCATCTTTTTGGTGAAAATTGAGAGGTAAAATGATAAATTAGTGGTTTTGTGACTTAATGGTACTGATGGATATTGGGGTTGGTGAGAACCCATTTTCATAAAGATTTAATTCATGGATAATTACTGGTAACTGATTATTGGCTATTACCTAAATATAAATATTTTGAATTTTTTTTTGTAAAAATTAATAGATTTATTATATTCATTTTACAATTAATTTTGATGATGTATTGAAAGATTTTGGGACTCTTATTGATGTACGATTAATTGATGGGATTAGATAGGTTTTTGTAATAGTGTCCAAGTATTCTTTAAGGGGAATAACTTCCTAAAATGAGCTAGGCTGTCCATTGATCATATCCATATGTTTATTCATATTGTTATGTATCATGTGATAAAAAGTCCCACCAGTTTTTTGTGATTGAACTTTTATTTAAAAATGAAAATTTTCCCTTATATTACATGAAATAAAATAATTGAAAGGGGAAAATCATCATATGGACACTAGTTAGTTCCTCAGCCACTAATTGTTGAGGTCTCAATCAGAAATTCCTAAGATAAAAAACAAATACACTATAGTGGAATAAATGAAATAATTATAACATAGATGATCTTTTATGGGTTCCCTTAGACACCTCCTTGTATATGAGAGTGTTGTACTAAGAATTATTGACCAGAGTAGGCCATGACGGAACTATGAGATACCTTATTGCCTTTAGGCTAGTAAACTAGAGATTGTGGTGAGTGTTCCTTCTCCAATTGTATGTGTGAACCTATTTGGGTATAAACTAGACAGATTATGCATTATTTAAGAATGAGTGTAAATAACAAGGATTACTTTTAAGGTTATATAGGCTTTATTCTATCTCTATAGTTTGATGTTGCTGTGAATTTATAAGGATTATTGTAAGGTTGTAATCACATCATGGTAATACTGAGTGATTCTATATACTCGGAGTGATGATATTTGGCCCTAGAGATTATAATCTGATCGGGGAGACCATGTATGGTATCTTAATTATGATAGGGAATGGGAGACATCAGTTGTTGCCTAATCCTTATAAAGAACCCAATTAAGGTAAGTGTAAAGAGACATCCGAGTGGTGATCTTTATCCTCAAATCTTTAAACGGGAGAGAGGATCCTATATAGGCTATCATTACAATGATAAGGTATAGGGGACTACGGTTCATTCCCAATACTTATGAAGAACCCATGTGGGTTAGTGTAATGAAGCTAGAAGAGTGATAGATCTTTTTTATATCACAATGAATATAAGTCATGTGCTTGAGATCCTAACAAAGGCGATGTGTGATAATTTTAGGCATATTTCACACCCTTATAAGGATGATGAAATAAGATGGAAAAGCTGGCTATTACACCCATCAATTATGTTACAAGTTATTACGGGGTGACTATTATTCTATTCAGTTTGATATTTGAGAGATTATGATGTGGGAACTATTCCCCTCCATGAGATATTAAGAGTCATGTGTTATTCCCCCGATTCGGTATATGCGATATTACAGAAGGGGAATCATTCAATTCGATATGATATATGAGATATTATAGTTGGGCCATAATCCCCCCAATGTGATATATGAGATATTATGGGTAGGAATCTACTTACCCTGAAATCAAATATGAGATATTATAGGAGGAGTGTCATTCCACCAATTATGATATATGAGATATTATAAACGGGATGAAATTCCCCCTATATGATAGTAATTCCCCTTGGTATGATATATGATATTTGAGGATGGATTTATCTATCCTTAATTGTATATTATAATATATGAATGAGTCCACTATTCCCATGAAAATGTATGATATGATATTATTAGGTGGGGAATGTATCCCCCTGATGTTATTTTTACTTCATTATAGTCATTTTACATTGGACAGTGTAGATATGTTCGATCCTAGATGTAACCTTAGTACCCCATGATTGATGAAATTTTGTTTCTTAGGTTTTATTTATTTATTTTATTAGAATATAAATGACTATTACATTCTAGTTTTTGTTGTGTTATGGATTTAATTTTGGATCCTAATTGAGTATTATTAGTTCCATGTTGAAGGATATGACACTTGGTTACCTCATTAGACCTCATTATTGGTTGGTTTCGGTTGGGTGGACACTTATGATTGGATTATTTTAGTTGGATAGATTGTAAGGAGTTGGGGGATGTAAGAGATGTGGCTCATAGACGGTTGTAACACGTCCTTTTATTTTTTTTATTTCTATAGATGATTGGATGGTGGGAGTTAAAATGCGACATATGATTATATGATTACATTAAATTTATTGTATAATGATTCTTTTTTATTGATTATTTACTATGATTATTTTAATAGACGTTGTCTAGTTATTTTTTCAATATTCTTTACTATGAAGCAAGGGTATTGTCTCTCAACAAAAACACCTTATACCATCACATCTAGTCCATATACTCTAGTATACAGGGATTCACACTCGAGGTCATCAAACACTCCTTTTAGGACCCTAATGAATTTTCTCTAGTGAATGTATTACATTGTGATTCCATATCAATGTTTTATTTTCTTACTATTTTGAATATGTAACCCTATATAGGATTGCTCAGAACATGGGATGGATATCATTCCTTGTGCCTGGATGACACCTATATGAACTGAAATCCAAGTAACTAAAGAGTTTGGACTAATGTTCCTTCTTTTCCCTATTATATTTTTTGTTATTATTGTTTATTATCTTGGTAGGTGTTATTTAATTTTTCCACATTTGGTCCATAGTGAAAAGATAGTTTGTATTTATGAATTATATCATGCATGTAGGTTTACATTACATGTTCATTCATGTTTCTGATCAACAAAAGATAATTATTATGAAGAAATAAATTAATTAATTATAAAACTAGTATATTTAATTTAGGTACCATTAATAACCAATATGGTATATATCCATATTGCATATTTGTGAAATTATACTTAAATAGTCCAAGTAATTTATTATTACCTTTAGTGATCATCTTGTTATATGGTATCAGTTTAATGAGAGGCTAATAGAAATTTATAATGTTTTCCCATCTAAATTATCCAAATGGCATTTGATTAAATTTAAGAAAGACTATTGTTCACTTGACATTGATCATTATAGGGTGATTTAATTGTATATATGCACATATGTGAGATGTTGATCATTAAGGGGGTAGTATAGCATACAAATTCATAGTGATGATTAGTTCATTATAAGGGGTACCTACTTGAGCCTAAGATTCCAGATATATATATATCTATATATGAGAACCCTAGAATGTTTATTTTGGAATGTGAGATGACTTATGTTATTTGAGATTGGAGAGTGGGAAATTATCCATGAGTTATGGCCTATGTGAGATATGATTGTGGAATAGATGGGAGAACCCACTGACATTAAGATATGAATATGGATATTGGTGAGATGGGTATTATGACTAAATAGAAGTATTTTTTCCTTTTATTTACTGAGTTGAGTTGTTATGTATAAGGGTAACCCAAGAGTGGTTTTAGCCTGGGCTTGTGTGTTCCTTTAGAAATAGTAGGCATGGTTAGATTCCATGTATTTGAGTATAATAGATAGGAGGTGTCATTCAATTATTGTTATAGGAATGGAAATTTGTTATATATTTTTAATGTAAAAGTATGAATATTTCATGTGTTGGGATTTCTCTGACAAGCATGAATAAGGGAGTTGATGTTTTTTAGGAATCATACATTTGTCTCATGGAATGGAATCATACACTTGTTTCACAAAAAATTCCTAGTGGAGTTGATGTTTTTCAAATAGTTTATTGAAAGAATAGGTACCATAGGTTTTGATTAAGATAAGGGGTTCCCCCTATGTTTTCACATTTGAGTTCTTGGTGACATTATATTCATTTGAACCACTATGTGTGTCTATTTCTGATAATATGTTATATGATACTGTTGTTTCCATTACACGGGTGATGAGTATTACAGTGATGGTTATGAATATGACGATAGTGAAAATGATGTAGTCCCTCCGAATAACCTTTGTGATGTTTTTTACAATGTTTTAGTATTTTTAAACATATTGTCTATTGTAAAAGAATTATTTTGAAAAACATATGATAGTTGCTAAATGTTCAAACCCAAACATAATGGCAGAAAAAAATTCTTTTTCGAAAATGCTTTTTTTCCGACATAGTCGATTGGAATGAGTACAACCAGACTCAAAGTATCATACTGAGAAGCACTGGTTGTAGAAGTCATCCAAAAGATAATTTTCATTGATCAAATACATCATCAGATTAATATCCATCAGCATGATGGTAATGTTTCACCATACTCAATGTATGTTAAAAAGTCTTATGTTGTGGAGTGTGTAAGTCAAACCAATAATTGAAATATACAAATAATTGAATATGAAATAACTAGAGGTTGAAATTGTTGATTACTAGAGGTTTTCATTTTTTATAATTATAGAAAGAAATAATCTATTGAGTTATAAAGTGATAATTTTTATTAATTGTTTGAATGAAGACAATGATGTTAGGATTTATAAATATCTTAAAATTTATAACCTTGAATCAGAAGGTTTTTTATGATATTGTGGTTCTCATAATTCTATAAAACACTCATGATAAAATATTTTATGTAATGGAGAAGTCCTAAATATTTTATTGGCTCTAGAGATAAACAATATGTTTTCATCATATCCAAATGTTTTTGACAAAGAAATTTTCATATGTCTAAATGAGTTATATATAATGAGGACTAAAATATTTAAAAGTTGTAGAGTAGATTTTCCATATTAATGATAATTCCATAAAAATTAGAAATCCATCTTAATGAATATTCCATCATTATCAAGATTCCATCAGTCTGACTCTAAGATGGATCGTCATTCTGACTAGATCTGAGGAAGAAAGATAGATCATAATGAGTATAGAAAGAATGTATGATCATAATAAGAAGAAATAGTTTGTCACATCGGATCGAATCATATTAAGTTACATCAGATTGAAGATATTTTATTATGTTCTAAAGGTCTAAATTTGGCGAAATATTGATATGTTTTTAAGTAGTCAAAGTTGAAGTTTAAATGTGGGAAATTTTCATTATTTTAAATTTGAGTAAGTGGGTAAATATTTATAGTTTCCATCAACTCTTATTATGAGTTTCCTATAAATATAAGAATAATAGATTAATTATTTTCAAATTCTATTGTGATATGAGAAAGCAAAGTAATGAAATTTTTGAGTCATAGGTTGAGTCATAGTAATTTCTAGATTGAGAACTCATTATAAGATTATACAGTTGAAATGTTTCTTATCAAACTGAGGAAGATCACACAATATAAGTATGGACTGAGTTTTGATTAGTTCACGAGAAGCGCAAGTTATGTTATACAAATGGACCAAAAAGTTTATTCACGAAGAGACTTTTAATGGGATCATCATATCGGTTCTATCATACTAAATCAATTATACTTGGTTTATCGGACCAAACACAATCAGACTCAGGGTCATTAGACCAAATAATTTTTTTGAGTAGTTTGAATAAAGTATTTATTATTATTTTTTCTCAATTTCTTATAATAAATATTTGTAAACTAAAAAAAGTCATTATAATCATTCCTACCTGGGGATATAATTTTTCAAATGGGAGTGGACTAATGTTGTATTCAATTTTTCTTTATAGTGAATATCCATAGACCCTTGGGAGTAGCGTTGGAAAGTATGAAGTTTCCCACACTAAGGATGATCCTTGTAAATATTTTGTATCTTACTTGATTTACAATATTTTCAGGCATGAGTATTAACTAAAATATGATAAGGATATAAAATTTAATAGTTTTCAAGGGTTACTTTTTCAAAATAATTAAAAATATAATAGTTAACAGCTGATTCATCCTCCCACTCTCAATTGTTATTTGATCCTTTGTAACTTCACTATATTTTTTTGAATGGTGTTGTGACCTGGATTGGACATTGTTAGGAATTAAATTCATTAATAAAGAACCCTGTGTGAGTATCCGTTATATAGTTTTGGTAATTAAGGTGATATCTAGATCCTATGCGGAGTCATCCATGTTGAACCTAGTGGAATTAATTTTAACTAAACTAGAAATCTATAGCCTCTCAACTTGGTTTGTTTAAGTTTGAATATACTTTAACATATATATATATATATATATATTTGGATGATTTTTTTATGGTTAAATCCCTAGTAAAACTTTTTGTAGGGTTTTTAGAAGACCTTGTGGCCTAAAAATGATGCTTTGGTTACTAGTGAGATGATGTGTCGTGATACATGATGGTAACCCAAATGAGGGATTTCCTTATGAAGTGATAGTCCAGGTTAATTCCTAGGGGTAGTTTTCATTGAAGAAAATTATATGTTGATGGGAGTAACCTTTTAATGGTTTAATGGAATGTTTTTCAAGTTTCTTTATTACCCAGTAGTATGGATAACCATAAGATCCCATTACTCATGATACAATGTCTTGTTTTTTAATTCTTGGATTCTTGTGAAATGGAGTGTTTGATTATAGTTTTTCTGGAACATTGCTTCAGAATGAATCTCTCGGTGGATGTTTAGTGATTGTCCTAGGTGGTTGTACCGAGGATGGTGAGAGTGTGGATGAATTCTCAACATATTTCACCAACAACTATGTGCCAGCGGTACCATCATGAATGTTGGTTATAACGATATGATCTTTTTTAATAGGTTCCCTAAAGCTTCTTAGATTTGGTTGAGTTGGAACCTTGGGGAGTGAAATGGGATTTTGACTCCATATTAGAGTTCTATGAATTGTGGGGTAATCAAAATATTTTGAGAAATTAGTATAGTTATCAATCCTCAATATGAAAGAATTAATTCATGAGTGTTCATGCCTATGGACAAAATAATGGTCAATTCAACCAGTGGATGTGTGGTGGTGAGGGGACTGTAGAGGGTTCTTCTACTTCTATTGATGAACTCAAAGGTGGTAGTGATAATAATTCACTTACAATTTGGTTTCATTTTCACCCATACTTTTATAAATTTATGTGTTTGGAATAAATGTCATTTGTCTTGTTAAATAATAAAGCATTATCATGTGAGCTCTCAAAAATATTTATAAATAAGTGTAGTATAGGGGCTGACCTAGGCCATTCTCTTGAGGATCTACTTTAGTTAATCACTTGTTACTTATAATTCCATTTCAATTATATATTTTTTATATTTATGAAATAAAACTAAATTAAATCTATTCTATATATATGAGAACAAAATAATAAAATTTAACAAAAAAATTCAATGAAAACATAATGAATACAAACAGAATGAAGTCAGAAAGAAATAAGATATTCCTAAGAGAATCACCCAGATTGATCTTTCATCATCCCATTATTAGTCTCAAATTTAATTAATAAACAAACTCTGTTTTATGTGTGAATATCCTATTCTATATATGTTTGTGAATATATAGTACCCTCAACGATCGCTGAGAGACCACAGAACCTCCTCCTCAATCGAGGGAAATTTTTATAGAAGAGAAATTTAAGTCTTGGGTGGAAAGTGGAGACACAAAGTCACCTTACCCACTAATATCCCCATTTAACATGCTCTAATAAAGTATGAAACAATAATATTTAATGTGAAATAACTTGGGTTCAACACCAGATTGATCCCCCAGGAACTTCCTCAGGTTTGTTACTCCTGATCACAATTACAAGAGATCACAATGGAGAAGAATGGGATAGAAAACAAAAGATAAAAGATGAGAATTAGATTAAGAAGATGAGAAAAATATAATAAAAATGAATAAGTATATTTAAATAGAAATAAATATATAAACAATTTAAAATGACCACATATAAGTGCCAATGATTGGAGAAGGGGTGATGATACATATTTATAGGAAGATGTGGTGAAAAAATTCACTCCAAAAATCTACTCCAAATGTTTCTGCATGTATTATACATTAAATGGATTAATTTTAACAGTTTTCTTCATAAAAGTTGTTCTATAATATATATTATGTTCGACTTCAAAATTTGAGCTTCATTTACTTCCATATGTAGGGGTTATGAAAAATTTAATCAGAGCAATTTAAACTATCCATTTAACTCTACAAATTAAAATTCTTCAAATTCCCCTGCCATTATGACCCACCAACATGTCGATTCACGAGTTTGAGCCTTAATTAAAGTATTTCACCACGTTATTGCATCTCTACAGAAAATATGAGACACTTTGGATGTGTTCTTCAGATTTTATGAATTAATTTCTCAATGGAACTGTTTCTACATGGTTAGTTGTTTCATCTTCCACATGTTTTAGCCATTCAAATAATTCCTTAATGAGCTTTTATTTACTTGAAACTCATCTATAACGTGACTAAATGAATTATATTTCATTTAAATCTGTAATCAAATCATTTTGAGATTTTTGAAATGAGTTATGCTTCTGTTATATCGTTGGGGTCCATATTGTCTGCCCGAAAAATTTCCTGAGTTAAATTATGTTTTGTGGCCTCTAAATGCTCTAATCAGCCTTTCCTCTTGAAGAAAACATTGTCTTAAATAAATCACGTATTTCCAAATAAAATTATAAAAAATTGTAATAATAATGTAAATTTTATGACCAAAATATCTGTATCATAAAAATCTATCAAATTTCCATATTAAACTATTTTTTGTATTTTAGATCAAATTACCACTAAAACCTAAAAAATGACAATTAACCAAAACAATAACACTATGGTGGGATTATAAATAATTAATTATAATACAAAATGTATAAAAATGTGATCTTAATCAGTAACCCTAAAGATTATGTGATTGTTGATGTCTTTAGAGTGGAAGATGACATTGACAATGAATCAGGGTATAATTATGTGGTCAACATGAGGTGTTCATTGGGTGATATTTCATTAATCAATGAAATGACTTGTGTTAGGGGATTAAGGAAATACCATTTATATTATTTAACCCACACCTAGGATATGAAGGGATGTTAGACACATCATGAATTGATTATTGAATTCCATATACTATGTTTTAAGTATCTAGGTGGGTGAAGTGATTGGTTTATGGATTGAAAATCATGTATGAATGAATGGATACATTTTATAATTGTGGCTGGAGATTGACTAGTTTCTGGATAGGTATAACAATTTATGTGATTAAATTAAATAATAATAACACTTCTATGGTGGGAATCATCGAATTTTTCATCTGTGAAATGAACTCTATTTTCATAAGGTTCATGGTCTTATGAATGATTGACCATTGAATGATACAGGTGACTTTGGGAGATTGATGAGAATTGGACCTTATATTATCTAGTTCCATATTAAATTCATAATTCTTTATTTATTTTAATCCACATATTGAGATTAGTATAAGCATAAATATCTAGAATAAACCACAATGTACCAATATGGAATCTTATTATTGGTGAATTGGTGCATGATTGGGAGACTTGTGTCTACTAATTGTAGTTCATGAAATAACTAGGGAAATTATTTCATGGTTTGATTGAACTTCGGTTACGATTTTGGATTGATTTCAAGACACATTTCAGGCTTAAGGTATTATGAGCATTGGCTATAGGGAGTGTTGTTTTCTTAGTCCCAATGCCTTTGCAGGTAGATGGATAAAAAAATACTGACTAGTGTTCTTCATGAACCTATATGTAGTGTGTTGTAACTGCATCAAGCTCATCATATCAAATGAAAATAAGGTTCCTTATAATCATACATTACCTTTGTAGAATGTAATGTGTCTTCAAGATTAATTTTTCTTGGTGAAGACTCGTTATATTTGTTTGTAATCAGAAACAATTTTTTGGTTTTGAATTTTATCATGTTTATTACATCTGATAAATCATAAGGAAACTAAATCTCAATGGGCACATTGTTAGTGTCCCATAATCTTGTTTCTTGTGAATATTCTTATATTGGGGATAACCCCAATACTTCAAGATGAATGAGTTTATAAAATTGTAGTGTGTTTAGATCAATAGAAGCATTGTTCATGGTCATAATGTTGGATGACAAAATTAGTGTAGCTTGGACTCTAGTGTACATATTTGTATTTTCACAGTAGAGTATGATGGTAATTTCAATATGAGCACAACCTTGTCATGGTGATTGGAATTCAGGAATGGAACATTGAACAAATCCTTATGAATGAAAACTAAGGTAGACCAATAGACTTGATTCATGTTATGCCGCAAATTCTCAATGATGAGAAGTGTTATAGTGGTGAGATTGTAATGACCTATGTAATTATGGGTTGGATTTTTTTTTCAGAAATTTAAACCTTTAGTTCACATAGTTATTTCATTTTGAGAATTTGGAATATAAATGTGTTTGTTATAGTTTTAGCCTCATGGTGTTATGGGATGGGGATTAAGGATCAGGTGATAAACCGGTTATTCAGGAGGCATTTGAAAGAGTGTCTATGGGGGACATGACTACAAAATGTTATAGTAATAAACTAGTCACAATGTGGATAATATATTCATGATGTGAATTGGATTTATGGGTGGGGGTGTGGGGTTTCGGGGAATGAAAATGTGCTTAGGGAATGGATTCTAAAAAATCATAATGTGAACCCATTTGGCACAACTTGAAATATGAAAATGCTGGGTAATTTAATAGAAATAACATATTGTCCCCCCTTTTCATCATATGAACACGAAGCATTCAAGAGGTCTTGGACGAATCACCCATCCATCATTTCTCATCCAATTCAGGTGGTTCTAGGTGTGATTCGACGATGTCAAAGGTAATGATCTTAATCATCCATTATTCTATGTTAATTTTCCCTAATCATTTATGATTTTGAGTTTTTATATTTTAGGTATTTACATTGATTCCATTGGTGTATTGTGAATCAATTAATTTTTATGTGGATTTTTCTCATCCTAGATAAATGATATCCACTGATGATGAAAACATGTTGTTGGTGGGAATTTCATAGAAGTTATATTTTCTGGTTTAATTCTTAAAAAAAAATCCCAATTTTTATATATTAAACCATTCTTTTTATTTTTGTCGTATGACATATATTTTTCATGGAATGATGTCAGTTGAATGTTATAGACCTTCCATGTGAGGTTGGCTGCAGTTCCCAGTAAGTCCTTAGACAGGTATAACCTTTTCCATTAAATGTGATTTTCATTGTAATCATATAACTAGTTATAATTGTGTTATAATTAATTAATTTGGAGTTTTTTATCATGATTAGGACCACATGGTGATATATAGTGGCCAAATAGACTTGAGAGAATCAAACAAAGATAATGAGGTTTCCTTGGACGAGAGTTGACTATGTTTGAGCTAGGTGGTCCCATGTACTCTACCTTATGGTATTATGAACAATTTATTGTCATGTGATTGGAGGTTCACCACCTTTGATTAATGATTCTTAATCCATAATTACCATAAGAATAAAATTTTAATGTAATATAAATTATTAACCCAAACATTTAATATGAGAGTCCTAATTCCATACATAATTAGTTAATGAATGTACTTTTGTAAATAATTAAAATAATATACCAAATAAACTGACAGGGTTCCCAGGGCCATGTTGGACCGTATATTATGGCATGTTTCCTTTTTTTCTAGTGGATAAGGATATCATTATAATATATCCATTGAGGTCATGTTTTATTGTTGAACACATGTGTGTGTGATTTCATGTGATACCATGTTTGATGTCTTTATCACATCTGTGTGTGATTTGCTCGTGAGACCATGTTTTTTTATCACATGTGTGCGTGTGTAGCCCCATAAAGCCTATGTTTGATGGTTTCTCAAATTTTATTTGGTGTGTCTATGAATATGGATTTATATGATTTAATGTTTGATCTATCATCCTATATAAAGTTTTTTCACGTGTTGTCCCTGTTGTCTACTACAGTTTATTTAGGTTACTATATATGAACAATCCCCCCTAGAGTGGGATGTGTGAGTTATTTGTTGGTATGTACATGGGCCATCCCTTCCAACAGGTTGTGTAAAACATGTTTTTTGAACTATATCTTCAAGTAGGTCGATGTTTCATACATATCTGGTGAACTCCATTTTTTATCATGGAGTCGATGTAGGAATGACACATCATCATATAGTCTTAAGTATTTCTTGACCACTTGATACATGTGTGTTTATTTCTTACTTATGCATTGGTTGTTATGGGTTATGGTTGTTCAATTTAGGTATTTCATGTTTACTTTCAACTAATATTATCACATTCATGTACACTATATTTTATAGTTTGTGTGTAGGTTTGGTTGGTACCATACTTACTTGTACTCACACACTGCTCAGGCGTATGTGGTACTTGGGTACCCTAGAAGCCCTCACTTGTTCTAGGTATAAGATAGGTTAAGGCCTAAGTTGATCATCTAGTGGGTTAACTCTCTATGATTTTGGATATTGGGATGATGTGAGGTTGGGTGTTTCAGAGCCTCTTTTACTTTAATTTACTTTATATCATATATTTGTTCATCCTAGTTTATGATCAACGTCTACTTTCTATTTGTGAATGTTGATTCAATTATTTGTGCATTTAGTTATGCATTTGGTATTTTATTGGTTTCCTCTAACTCAAACTATATTCAATTTGTATTTTTTCTTATTAATTATTTATTATTTACACTTATTAGATTATAGTCTCCCCATGATTTCACATTAGACCCATGTTTCTATTCGGTGTCCTCTGTAATACATATAGGATCACATGAGTTGATATGGAATTCTAGATCAAACATGGTGATTTGAGTTGGGATGTTACACTAGGAAACACTCTATAATATAATGACTTTCTATACTAGGGTTTTTCACTTATTCAAACCTCTACATAATCCCCTATGACTTCTATGTCCAACAAGTTATGGAGGTGAGAAATAAAATGCATCAATACAAATATGTTAATGTAATAAATCTCATATAAACTCCCATGAACTCATAGTAAATAACCCCACAAAATTAACATTATATCACATGAAAAATACAACATTATCCATAATCCATAATTCACATAATATAAAAATCAATAAACCCCTAGGTTATAAGATTAAGAGTGGTTGAAGAGGTTCTCCTAATCACTCACACCATTTAGAAATCACCCTATGTGCCAAAAAAGCCTTTACCAAAGGAATTTTAATTCTAAATAGATCCTAATTAGTTATATGTTCCACCCCAAACCATTATTTAAAATCAAGATCTTGAACATTTTTTAAGAAAAATTTAAAAAACTACTCAGTCACTAGTATTTGGAAAAACCATTTCAAAACTCAACACATTTTTCATTAAAATCCCCAATGAGTTTAAAATAACAATAGAAAACATATTTTCGGACCCAAATAGGGTCAAATAATATCAATACAATATAATCTATTTAAAACACTTCTCTCAAAAATTTCAAAACATTTGTTATTTTAAATTACAATTGGATTCCTAGGGAAAAACCTCTGGAATCCAAAACTTAACCTACTATTTTACTTCACTACCCAAACAATTTCAAAGAATGTTTTAAAATACCTTATTTAACATGATACCATATATCAAAAAAATTAACTACTTAGTATTTCAAGTCCTAATGAATTTCAAAATAAGACAATTTTTATCAAGAAAAAATCTTCCTTGAACACATTTAAAATATCAAAAATACACAAACCATGGACTAAATTTATCATGTAGGGATCTTTAATCTATTATATACTAAAAGGAATTTTATTTTGGTAATGGGTACAAAAACACCGACCTCAGTTCAATAAAAACCAAGGAAAAAGTTATCACCTACGATTCTGAACACTCCAGTATGAATCAAGGGATCCTTTTTTGGAAAAAAAAAATAAATCCCCTGATTAATTAATTAGCCCAAAACCCTAAAATGAATATTAATATACCTAATACTCAATGGGGAGGGTAAAATCAAAGGGAAAGGGTATATGGAGGAATGGAGGAGTAATCAATGGGAAATAATTATAGATTACCTTAAGAAATAAAATTAAGAAAGCTTTTAATGCCTCAAAATCTAAGGGAAGGGAGGGATGAACCTATAAAGATGTGTTACCAACTTATAATAATAATAGGGGAAATAAATTTAGACTTTGGTACTCCCAAAATCAAGATGTTACTTTTATAATTTTAGTTTTATGTGAATCTGTTGAACTTGTTGGTTAGGCCCCCCAGTTTAGTAAACTGTGTTCCAAACATGCAGTTGGAACTAAATAAGAATAATTCCTCTATACAGTCTCTCCTAAAAATCTCCCACAACTCATATACCCATGTTACAAAACAGTTTTGTATCATTTCCCAAACATAGATCCACATTTAATGCTTGTTTACTAATTTACCAAACCTTGTGCATGCCATGTTCCATTAAAATTCTATGAATGAAGCAAACATATGATTACTACTTAGAGTCACCCAACTCTGTTCTAATGTGTAGGTCAAATCATGAATGTTAAAAAACATTATAAACTTCTCCATGTAAATTTACCCTCACAATTACTCTTAAACTATGATACCCAAACCATACATAGAAACAAAAATTCAAAAAAAAACTTAAAACTCAAATCTGAACCCCACAAATATTTAAATTCCTTTAAAATTACATAAATTAATTAATTGTAAAACATGATATAGTGAAATGGGAGTTACATATTTTTTGAATAGAATCCTAATTGATTATATATGTGTATTAAACTATAGTGTTTTAATATTGGTATTCTATATGAAATAATGGAAATGTAGTATAAATAAATATTTCCATTATATTTTTGAACATGGTAGTAACTGGTCATGGTTTGAAATAAATCCTTCCAAATTTATGGGATACTTCGGAAACCCACAGATACCCTAGGATTAAGGATTCCATTATATTTTGGAAAGTAATCATTACATATTATAGTGAAGAAATAAAACAGATGGTATTGGATTCAATGTGCTGTAATTTTCCTTATTTTGGGTTTATATATATATATATATATTAATTCATGAGTTATCTAGGGTATTATATGGTCTATAATTTCTTCGACTACCATGGATACATGTTATACGTACCCCATGAGACCCAATAGAATAATTTAAATAGTATTGATTATTAGTTGAATCCATGGATGAGGATCTTCATAAAATTGAAAGAATTGGGACCTGGGAGCTTTTGAGGAGACCATAAGACAATAATATCATTTTAATGAAATTGGGTTTCATAAAAAAAGATGATTAGTATGGAAATGTGATTCAAAATTAGGATTTTTTTAATAAATATTCTTGATTTTAGGGTGTTTATATCAAAGTGATATTAACTTTTGTAGTGATAGTTAAATCAATCCAATTATACTTCAATATGGTGATAAAATGGAAACTCATGGTCTATCGATTGGATGTGAATAGAACAATGTTAAATTTTCAAAACACAAGATTTTATTTTATTAATAATCTCTATATTATCTTATAATACAGACTACATAGATCTTCAGATAACCCCAATATACTATAGATATATTACAAAAAATGACAACCATAATCTCACCATTGGATTGGAGGCTATGATTAGGAGTAACAATATTATAAAATATATGTAGAATATTTGTCATAATAACAAATTATTGACTGGTTCATAGGAAATAATTATTTAGTTGTGAATGATAAGAATGAAATCGTATAATATTAAGAATAATTAATGTTTAAAAGAATAATTTTTAATATAAATGCAAATTTCCTATATATTTTTTATTTTCATTTAAAATAAAAAATTCTAATTTTTTAAAATAGTATTTCGTAAAAAGGATTTCATTTTAAATTTCATCTTATAAAACTTTTCTTACTATTATTTTTTTGATTTTTCCATAATAGTTGTTTTTAGGGTGAGTAATTAAAAATATTTATTTTTGAAAAATTGTTATTTATTTTATTTAAATAATGTATTTTACCAATATATTTTGAATTTGTTTTTTATATAACATTATTATAATTTTTTAGTCATAAAAAAATTAATTTTATGGGAATAAATACAATTCTTTTTTTATAAGATCATTTTAATGCTTAAAAAGTTTATTTTTCTAAAATTAGTGTTTTTTTGAGTTTTCTACACATATATTAAAATTATTTTTCACCAATTTTGAAAATTTATTCTTTTAAAATAAGGTCCATATTTGGAATAATTATAATTAAGAATATATAATATTTTCAATTTAGTTTTTATCAATAATGAATAGTTACCATGGAAAATATTTATTACCACGGTAAATATTTAAACAAATTCACTAAGGTTAAAATTATTTGATTAGAAAAAAAATTTTATATCCATATGGTTAGATGATTATTTCTTTACCAATACCTTATATCTGGTCAATTTTGTTACATTTTTGATACCCTTGACTTGAAAATGACATCCCTTTTTATATTAATAAAACTATATTTAGAAAAATGTCACATTCCACCATTTAATATCTTAAATACATTTCCATGGTAAGAACATGAGTAAATATACATTATCAAAGAACCTATATGACTTAAATGGTTGTTAATAAATTATAGTAATGTTTAAAATTTATTTATTTTTTTAAAAATAGTGTAATTTTATAAAATTCTTATGGATCATTAATGCATCGTTTATAAACACAAGATACAAATCAAGAAAATAATTTTAAAGTCATTGATAGTGATAACATTCAAATGATTTGTGGTAATCCATGAATTTTTTGGATAATATTGATTCGTAACTAGTAATTTATGTGTTTGAATTTGAATTCCATTATATTTATTTATAACACATCGACCTAGACCACCTGGTCCGAGTTAAGATGCTAGATGATGTCATCTATATCGTCTTGTATGTAAGAGATTTTGTAATAGAGGTTAAAGAAAATGGTAATTCCTAGGGAGACTATTCTATTATTACTAGGTAAACAATAGAGTTCATACCCGAATAAATAACAGTAGAATAAAAAAATTATAAATAAGTAAATAAATCATTCGAGTTGCAAGGTACATAATAATTTCCATCACATGTTGTAATATTGTAACATACTAGTGAAAAACCTAAGAAAAAGTGGTATCCCCATCAACGGTGGCTCAAATTATGGGTTAATCAAACTAAACAATAGTAGTTATATACTTTTGGCATGATTCCATCCTGAAATGCATACAACCTCTATCTAACTTTCTCAACCAACCATCATAGGGACCATTCCTTTTACTGAACCCCTGGTCTGGAAATATATGAACTCATCAAAATACCAAACAAGGGAGTGAATATATAACTAAGTAGGACACCACAAAAGAGCTTTAACATACATTCAAACAAATTCATTCCATGAATGTAAACAAAATACAGGTAATCTGCAAGTATATCACAAATTCACAAAACATATGTCAGGTCCTAGGAGACTGAATATTTCTACTCTTACTTAATTATAAAAGAAATATTAACCTACCATCTGACATAGTCCTCTTGATAGGATTGTTGAATAAAATTTATGACTTTTACACCTTAAAGGGATGGATATAAACATATTGAACATGTGTCTAACACATCCCCTTAATGGTATAGTCCATATGGCTCAACCTAAACATTAAATTTAAAATAGAATGGAACTACGCTTGAAATACAAGATACAAATAAAAAATCAAGTATCACATTATATAAATAAATATTCATAACATCAAAATTCACATATCATAAAACATAAAACACATATATAACAAGGGTACACATGCACCCTACATGTGATCGAGCATAAAACATAGGTCTCATAGGGATACATGAACACAAACAACAATAATAATTCCATGAATGAATATCAACATTGAAAAAATTCAAAGAAATCATACCATAGGCACGATGAAGATTTAATGGCAAGGATCAAAATATGAATCTAATTACACCATTAAATCCTTGAACCATATATGATCTAACATGACTATAATTCAAGGAAGACGATTGTTGTGAAACCACTGCCAAAAGGTAGTTCAAGATCAGACATAACTGATAAGACTCGATGTTGACAACGATCTAGGTACGATCAATGCAAAGATTCCAATTCCTTCCATTTGAGTGTCAATTATTTCAATGTTTGAAAATTATTTTGTTATACCACATCAAAATCCATTGATCTAATAAAAAATCTTGGATATTATTAGTTTGGATCATGGAGAAGGGGAGATTATTTCTCTAGATCAGAATAGAACTCACTGTTATTGAATCACTAGACCATAATATTTTCCAAGAATCCCTTCGTGAAGATAAAATGAGAGGAAAGATCCTAAAAATCACTAAAGAGATCTCCTAGGGTAATTATGATTGAAGAGGAAATATGATAATGAGATAAAATCATCTAGATCTAAGTTATTGATAATATACCATGAAAATTTGCATGCTTGTAGTGATACAAACGATGCATCTATCCGACCATTGTCTCCCCACCAGATGGGTAATGGGATCTATTGAATTTCTATAGATTATATATCATCTAAAAACATTCTAATGGAGTTGTTTTAGATTTTTTAGGATAAAAAATACCCACATGGATGGATATTTTTTATTCTTAGCCTCTTGAAAATCCATAACCTTCCTCAATCTCCATAAAATATATTTAAAAATATGTGTACATGATAAAAGATGTGTAACTTAAATAGAGTATGTCACAATCACATACCACAACTTGTTATCCTTGATAGTTATCCGTAGAGGTTTTATTGGAAAACTCAAGCCACTAGGACATAATGTCTATATATAGCTTCATAGTCCCTTCCTGAATATGCATGTGTTTCCATTCTACCTAAAAAGTGGAACGATATTACCTTATTCCAACTTCACTATTTGGTCTACTACTTACACCAGTCTCTCCATAAAATTATTTTTTGGATCTATCTCAACATCCTCATAGTCAAAAACATGTATAAGATTAGGATCCTACCTCTAAAGCTAAGAAACATCGAACACATTTTTCACATCATATTACTATAGTGGATTATTCAACTGATAGTCCATTATCTTGATGTGTTTGTAGATCTCAAAAATCTAAACATACCATGGTTCCAACATACCTTGATTCATTAAATGAAAATTCCCCAACTGTGGGTACACCCTCAAGAAAACCTTATCACCTAAAATGAACTCCAAGGGTCACCATTTTCAGTTTACATAAGATAAACATATGTTTTGATCTATTACCACTGACTTCTAAATAAAAAACACCCATTCTAATTTCTCTTATACCATACATATCTCTAAAACTGAAGGTT
This sequence comes from Viscum album, assembly GCA_963277665.1. NCBI lineage: Eukaryota > Viridiplantae > Streptophyta > Magnoliopsida > Santalales > Viscaceae > Viscum > Viscum album. The sequence continues at coordinate 512,824,971 of OY728133.1, read as the reverse complement.
CACATGGATCATGCCAATATGTTGGTAAAATACATGGATTCCCATAAAGACCCTCAAATGGATCCGTCTGAATTGGGGAATGGAATTTTTAATTATAGGTGAACTGTACATGATCCATGTGATCATCCCATTATCCTCTGAAATCCATAATTCTTATTGAAATCATATTCTCAAAAATTAATATCATTTTATATGAATTCTTATTAGTTTGGGGATGAAGGGTCATACTTCTCTTTAATTGAGTCCCCATAAACTACTGAAATCCATCCAAAAAGTATTATTAGAGTTGGGTGTGTCTTTTAGATACCATGCATAAATAAACTTTGTGCAACCATATGATCTTAAAACTATAGATATTTCCTTTCACATCTGCTATGATTGTATCCTAGAATTCCACGAAGTGAGAGTCCTTGAAAAAAATATACTACAACCCAATTTGTATCTCATACTATCGAAGTCCCTTGTAAACCCTATCACAAAGACATTTTTTTGTCATCCCACCTCCACACAAAAACTAGATGTGGCTAGAGTAACCCACTATGTCTCTGATGGTTGAACTTGATCTTCTGACAAGATAGACAATGAGTGATAAAGATTGCAATGATTCTCTTCCTGAAGGGACACCAAAACTACTATCTTACATTATGATACATATAGGTAGATTCTCAGTTCCCTTCCTACTACGAAGGATTAGTGGATTTCATCAACTCATATCTCCTAGAAGAAGGAACCAACACTTTTCCATGAACTAGAAGTATTCCACATTTTTCTAAGATCCATCCTAAAATAGAACCATTCTATTCCACCATCGCTAACATCATTCTGAACTCTAGATAAAGTTATTTTCTTGATTTTACTTTTTATACCAACAAGGATGTAATCATTATGGTTGATATGCTTCTAGCCCTCGATCATCAACTACACCAACCAGGTAGTCCTTTGACAGATCAATGTGCCTCTAACCTATTTTTTGACATCTTCTCACTGACATCCTACATATTCCTACATAGTGCATCAATAAATACATGTACTTTCCCAATATAAAACCACATCTCAATGTTGAACATCTACATGTATTATAACCCATGCCTCTGATGAATATTCATGTCAAATTGGGAGAAAATACACTATAGACTCTTATATTCCATGCATATGCGAAATATCTTATTGAAGAGGTAGTGTTTACAAAATTTCAATCTCTCGATAGAAATTTCAAACTCTATTTCCCAGTATGGTAGTTCCAATCATTGGTTTATATCTTATGAGACTCGTAATATGCTTCCTTAAAACTATAAATTGGAAAAAAATAATATCCCATGGTAGATTCATCACAATGCACTTCATACCTAACTCTAGGAGTAAGAAGAATTGGAATCAAAACGAACATATACCACTTTTACAAATCCAAGAAGACATCTTCATAATTCAAAATTGGCCCCCATATTTTTTAGTTTGGTCATTGGCACAAGTATACAAGAAAATACTTTAATAAACCATATATAGTACCCAGCTAAATCAAGGAATCACTAAATCATAAACAAATACCTTATTTATTCCCAAGACACAACTATATCTACTTTCATTGGATTAACTAGTATTCATGTGTGATGAATCATGTGTCTATGAAATCCCACCTTTGGTATTTAAATGTTACACTTTGAGTTGATGGTGTAAAGGTGATGTGCTCGACACATAATTAATATATTATCCAGGTGATTAGTTTGTTACTTAAATATCTTTGAATATATCAGTAATTAATCAATGTACACAATGAGAATAGAGTCCCGATATGGGTAAAAGATCATGTTCATGATATCTATGAACACTGGAAGAGAATTTGTTTGTATAAAAGGCATAATGAGATACTCATAAAACCTACACCTACTCATAAACACTGCCTTGGGTATATATTCCCCTCCAACCTAATGTAATTGGTATCTAGAACATAATTCATTTGTTGTAAACCTATAGGATCCCAAGAATTGATCAAAACCCTCATCAATTCTTTGTAATGTGTACATTTTTGTCATAATAATATGATTTAACTTATGGTATTCCACACAGAGGAGAATGCTACCATCCACCATCTTAGTGAATATCATTGAAGAACCCCAAGGGGAAGTTCTTGTTTTTATGAAGCCTTTAGATTCATGATTAACCAGCTACACCTAGATCAATTTCAATTAATCTTGTTCCCTGTGATATGGATAAATTCATATAGGTCATGAATTGGGTATGATATTAATCCCAATCTTAACTCCCCTATGTGGAGGTAAACCAAAGAAATACTCTGTAAATACATATCAACATAGGTCTATTGTAGGTGGAAGATCTTGTAACAGTAGGTTACCTATACCAAACATGATCAATAAATTTTTATTACTATAAAATGTATATAGTGAGTTATACATGTTTCACACTTACCATTATAGCGTTGACATTGCTACATCCACTATAAAATGGTAATGTCTAGAGATTAACCATTATATTAATTGATTATTGCAGTTCCAATGATATAAGGAGGATCTCAAGATATTCTGAAATAAATGTTAAACATAAAATACATGAAAATAGGGTTATACCCTTGAATATATACCCACTATTTAGAGAAACCATGGGTATAGAATTTATTCCAAATGACATACCCACAATTTGAAAAACTGTTGGTATTGGTTGATCTATACCAACAGTTTTCAATCATTATTCGTATATATATTTAAAATATAGGGACCCTCTTAATATACCCTTCCCATCCTCATCATATAACTAATATCCCCTCCCCAACTACGAGCTACAACTTCTCTCCACCCCTCTATAGGCGACACTACCCCCAATGACCAATAGTTCTTCCTCCATTTTTTGAATTTTTTTGTTATCTTTGAGATTTAATCTTTCCATAACCCTTTTATTTTTTATCCCCTTACAAGATTTAATGTTTGTTTTCTTCTCTAGTGTTCTCCTATAATTCAATGGGGTTTAAATTCCAATATTTTTCAACATCAGATTAGTAAGATCTGAATCCATCTTCTCTTCTACTAGTTGTTATTATCATTTTTTATATGTTCATGTTATTTAAATAAATAATGTTGGAATAAGTTATATTTGTGAGAAAAAATTTATAGTATAAAATAGGTCAAATTTTTTCTATGATGTTTGTTGACGCTCCTTTCGTCACAGAATCTAAAGATCGGAAAAGGGAATATCTCAGCTGAAAGTGATTCATCCTTTGAAGAAAACATCAAAAATCGACAAAGGCATGAACAAAGGATCAACAGCAAAACCACCGCGCAAGTGATACCACTGCCGCGCAAGTATACTTGCGCGGCTACCTTGGTCGCGCAGGTGACTTGCGCGACCTAATTGGTAACCGCCTAGTAACCGCCCAGGGTCTTCTTTTGCCTATAAATAGACCCTGTGGGCCCCCCATTCGAGAGGATCTCTTTCCAGAAACTCGGATCAAAGCTCCCGACGCCCAAGTCTCTTCTCAAAGCTTCCGGAACACTTCTAAGGTAATCTCTTACCTAGAACGGAAGATCTAAAGAGAAGAAGGAAGGCCCAAGTGTTGAAACTTATCAAACACTTGCGCGCCAACTTAATTCCTTCAATATAACTTGCGCGTCCCTTCTCTGGAAGAACTTCAAGAGGATTATAAAGGGTTTAATAAAAAGTCGCTCAAGCATTTCAACTCTGGTTGAAAATCGCGCAAGTATCCCTCATGTCGCGCAAGTATACTTGCACGACCAACACTTGCGCGCCGACACAGGACTTGCGCGACCCTCAAGACTTGCGCGCCCCTATCTTTTTGGGTGCCCATCTTGCCCATTTTTACCCCTCTTAAGCCATTTCACCCTTCCTATTCAAGATTCAGTCTTCAAGATACTCTTCAAAGCCATTTATGGCATGATTTCTTGATTTCACATCCTTATCTGAAAGGAATTCTGTGAAATATCTCTCAAAACCTAGTGATTTAAACATCTTCATGTCACCAAAGATTGAGAGTTCATTCATTTCAACCTCATCCTTTAAGATGAGAGAATCCTAACCTGGGTCTCATTTTCAGGAATAATCCCCAGTTATAAAACCTTTGATTTGGGCATGTTTCTTAAGAATAAGCCCCAATCAAGTCCTTTAATCTTGGGCATCCTCCTCAGGAGTAAGCCCCAAACCTTAATCCCTAACCTGGGTCTCCTTTTCAGGAATAAGACTCAGTCATAACCTTGGGCTTCCTTTTCAGGAGTAAGCCCCAAGTCCCCTAACCTAGGCTTCCTTCTCAGGAATAAGTCCTAGTCATAAATCTTGGGCATCCTTCTTAGGAGTAAGCCCCAAGTCTCTTAAAATTTCTCTTAACCAGTCATAAATTACCTTTGATTTGGGTTTCCTCTTTAGGAATAAAACCCAATCATAAGTCCCCTCCTAACTTGGGCATCTTCCTTAGGAGTAAGCCCCAAGATTAGAGTATTCAAATCTCCATGAAGCACATATAACTTTGTGGACCCTGTTCTTGGATTTTCTCCTTAAAAGTAAATCCTAAACCTTCGTCTATCTGGGAAGTCATCTATACATAAGCCCCAAAACAAAATTCTTATGATTGCATCTTTTACGGCACAATTGTCTAAATTTTACCAATACCTCTTGTTTCTCACACCGAGCATGACTCACGTGAGCTTAGAGTGTAAAAGTAATTATGACATTCATCTTTGAGCCATCAATCATAAAACATCATATCCCATACCTCGAACTACGTGGGTTCTGATTCCTTTTTCAAAACAAAGGATACGTAGGTAGCCCATTCATGGGTTCGATCCCAACATTGAAATAATCTCTGTCCTTCTGAATGACGATAAACTTCAAGTGCCCCACTGAGTGGCTTTAAAACCAGCCTGGTCATCAAAATGACCAAGAGACTTTTATATAAATGTTTTGAAGGATACCATTGACCAAGAATCTCTAAACAAATATAGATGATTCTATATTGATGAAGAACCTCGAATACATATAAAAGATTCTCTAAATTTCTTGCATATTTAATCATTGATTGTTAAAACTAAAGGAAAGCTCATTTTATACTTGGTAATGTAATAAGGATTCACGAACTTAACTTAAATCTATAAAGAGAGTCCCAGAGTAGACAATAATTCCCCTCAAAAAGGTGTGATGAGTCCGACCTCCCATCCTCTCGACCAATGTAAATTCGTAAGCCTCATTAGCCCACAAGCTAATGAGCGCCTGCCTTTGGAAAGTAGGTCCAAACGGATGTGGAATCATTGGATGTTTCCGGTTCTACGAACAAACCCGTTAGAAACCGATCGGAACGTTTGAATCTCCCGTCCAGGAGGTCATCCCCGGATTCCACGCGAAACAAAAATGGTGAACCCGACGTGAATCCTTAACCAAGTTAAAGTGATGTTCTTCTTATCTGTTAGGCCCTTTGGGCCAACAAGGCAATCATTGACATGTGCTCATCCAAAAGATGCAGTGGCCGGATTCATCTTGATTATGTCTGTTACATGGAACAGGCACTCTTTTTTCAAGATCTTCTACAAAAATGGCTTTCCTTAAATTCACCCCTGTGAATACTGCTGCTGGGAACACCTCTACTGTGAGGTCTGCTGCTGTGAAAACCAATGCTGCTACTCCTGCTGGAACGTCATCCGCTCTGAGGATGACATCACCAACTCAGCGTCTTCAACGCTGTGTTTCTAATGCACTGCTTAAGGAGTACCGTCGCAACGGTACTATCCCAACTCTGGAGGCCGCTCGTCAAGCCCTCCAAGTTAACAATTCTACCTGGTCGTCTGGACAACGGCGACCAGCAATCAAGAAGCAGACGGTGCTGACTACCGTCTCCAACCGTTTCGGGTCGTTATCCCCGGAACGCAATTTCCATTCACTCCCTTATTCCGAGGAAGTGAATGAGCAGGTCCCGCAGGACCTTAATTCAAAAAGACAGGAGTCCTTCTCAAGGGCTCCCATCAACAATCGCCGCCAGACTCGTGCGGTAGTGCGCCCTCAACATGATGAGGGTACCGACTCCAGGCGTTCAGCTCAGGTTCCTCGAACCCGAGCAGGCAAGATGAATCGCCAGAGACGGAATCCGGTTAACAATAGGCAGGTTGTCATCCCTGCCATCTCCGGAGAAGTCCACCAACCTAACTTGGTGGCAAACAACGAGCAGGCATACACACCTGCCCGTTTTAATCCCGCTGTCCAGCAGACTCGTCTGGCAGCATCAAGCCGATCCCGCCAGGCAATTCCGGCGGAGTACCATAGGCAGGAGCATACACCTGCTTATACATCAGCAGTTAGTCAGCAGGCTCGTCTGACTACATATGGTGGATCTCGTCAACCGCGTTTGGCGAAGTGTAATCAGCAGGCACACACACCTGCTAATACTAATCAAGCCTACCAACAGTCTCGCTTGGTAGCGCACGGAGAAGTCAGTCGGAAAGCCCCGACGACAAACAGGAGACAGACTAAACTCTCTGCCTCCACACTTGAGTACTGTCAGGATTCACTGACAGGAAAAGGAGGACAGGAGCAGGCACATACACCTACTCCAAGCCCGGAATGGACGTATATCCCTGTTCCGGCGGCTGAAGTCACCAAACATATTTTGTCAATGGTGAAAGAGCAGAAGAAAATTCCTGCTCATATTCTGGATGCTTGCCAGGATATCATAACAGCTTCAGCATCATCTCAGGGACAGACACATAAATCTATCCCTAGGAGTGGAGTGACACATCAACAATTCACTCCGGAACAGACACACACATCTGTTCCAGTCCAAGAGGGTTATGGGGCATACTCCCCCATATCATACGGACAACCAAGTCAGGCACATACACCTGATTTGAGCGATGACTGTCAGCCTAACCTGACCATCTTTCCTGATCAGGCACATACACCTGCTCAGAGCAATCACTTTCGTCATCAAGTGATTTCTAAAGCGAGTAAGAAGGAATCTAAGAAAAAGATCTGCCCAGCACAGTCAGGAGATCAAAGGCCAATCTACAACAAGGCCTTGCTCGATGCTGGAGTTCTTGAAGCCCCCAGACATTTATCTATCGGAATTCAAGTTCCCAATAACAGGAACATTAATCCCGAAGGTCTTCAACAGACACTTCCTCATGAAGACTTGCTTCATGAAAATTCGGTCAATCTTGAAGTTTCTTCTTCAGATGAGAACCACAGGAACCCTCTGTGTGGTCAGAAGACCAAGGAGCAAGAGATCTCATCTTTTGCTGTAACCCATCATGAAGGTCCTTCTCATGGTGATGAACTTCGCTGCGAAAGTCCTCTCCACAGTAGTGATTCACATTGTCTCGAAAATTCTTCAGAAGGAAATGTAGTGACGAGAAAGCCCTCCTATCTCGAGGCACTTGCAAACATAAAACCAGTCATGTCTGAAGTTTTACTATCGGCAGGTGAAACTCTTTCTCCATCAGAAGGTAGCTTGGGGTTCAGGTTATTCTCCGAACCTTCCCTGGGTCATTCATCTTCCAGCATGAATAGTGATTCCTCTACCAATCTTGTTGAATTCGATGAAGCAACAAGGAAACACCAACTCTGGTCCAAATAGGTAGAAGAATCTTCATTTAATGATAAAGAGGAAATGCTGAACATGAGGAAAAAACTGGCAAAAGGTGAAGTACCAGTCATGTTTTGGCCTTTGGCTGATTCACAGTATGACATTCCAAAGATGTTGACGGATGATGGAATCCATGATATTCGTCTTAACATATGGAAAACTCTTTGTCAATTAAAGAAGAAGGTATTATCTTACGATGAATATGAAAATCATCTTAAGATAATAGAAGGGTTACAACGCCAGATTGATTTGGCATCTCTATCAGTCTCTCGGTATCCGAAGGCTGAAAAGCAACAGAGAACCCTTCAACGTTCATGCCTTGGCGTGCTGAGAAAATTGCGTCAGTTAATTTCCAATGCTCCATCTAATGTTCATATCAGAGGATGGGGTGTTCACGGAGCACTACATTTCACAGTGCTTTCTGGTCAGCAAAGCCCGCCGAAAATGGTCTCATGCAATGTTATTGCCCATGGCCGGCCACAGTCAATGGGCTTTGTTCGTAATCAAAATCTTGCTCGAGATCAAGCTTCAACTAGTTCCTCTCAAAATCAAGTATATAGAGAACAGGTTGTTGAATTGCTCCTACATCAAGCAGGCGAGAATATTGCACAAGCCTCTCGTCTGGAGCAAACACGTCATCAAATGACAGAAGTTTCGGAAATCATCCAATGGTCTGTTGAACCAGGTGATAAAAGTGGATACAGGTTAATGCATCCAGCTAATTTCCGAACTAAGATTTGCAAGATCAAGAGGGATTTCAAGAAGATCTCAGACATAGCATGTCAAGAGACACCCCAGCTTGCCAGACTGGGGACTTCTCTAACCCAACCCTCAGAGTCAACAAATGGGATTCGAGGAGTTGAGCGGAAGCAGCAGGAACATCCCCAGTCCACCGGACTGGGGACTTTTTCAAATCCTCAATCCCTCCCTTAGAGAAAGTCAGTATTCTCTCGATTAGGGAAGAAGCTTCAAGAGGAACGAAGAGCCAAGCTATCAGGAGATTCTCTCCAAGTGACGGTTCACAAAGAAATTCCTGAGGGGTCAAGTCAACGGAATTCCATGTTTCATCATGGACATGGAAGAAGACAATATCACAGAAATGTTGATAGAAAGGATTCTATGAAATACGCATCCATTAATGTCATCACTGCCGTTGCTGCTGATTCACCAGATGAGGCTCAATCAGAGGGATCAGACGAAGAGGTTCCTGCTCAAGAAGTTGCGCACACGGACCTATATGAAGAAGGTGTGCGCACACGTAATCAAAGGCTTACCCAAAATCTGGGTATTCCTTCAAGTAACCCACTTCCCCCTCTCCGAAAAGGATCCAATAAGGGGAAAGGAAAGAATCAGGTTACTTCTCACCCTTCCTCTGAAGGAGGTCAATCGCTCTCATTAGAGCAAAGATTTGCACAACAGGAGGAAGAAATGAAAGAATTAAAAAGGTTGAATGCAGAACTACTTCAGAGTAGTCTTCTTCTTAAGAATGCTGAAGTCCGACAGCCAAAGGAATTTGTTGTAACTACTGAGATGGATCAAGAATATCCTCCTTTGTCAGTACACCCACAGAGGTCTAATCCTACGGGTCAAACGCAACAACGGTTGGAAGCACTACCATTAGTTGCAGCACCAACCTCCACGGCTGTCCAAGCTCCATTTATTGCACCTATCCAAAACCAAGTTCAACCTGACATTTCTCAAAAGTTAATGACTACTATTGAGTCATTAACAGCTCGGTTAGAAACTATGGAAGGGAAACGGGCGCAAGTTCAACCAGAAAAGAAAGTTTACCCTGAATGGGTAGATTCAATTTCTCCTCCATCCAATTTTGGAAACCCTGTTTTCCCTACTTTCAATGGATCAGGCGACCCTGAACAACATTTGACGCATTACGTGTCTTGTTGTGATCCTATGATGGGAACTCCAGAGCAGCAAGAAGCAGTGAAACTCAGATGCTTCGTGCGAACCTTGCAAGGACCAGCCTTTGTATGGTATACAAGCTTGCAATCCCGGTCAGTCATCGGATGGGAGGATCTTCGTCAAAAATTCCTTCTTCAGTTTAGCTCAACTTTGCCCAAAACGACAGTTTTTGATCTTACAAACTGCAAGCAAAGAGAGAATGAAAGAGTCTCTGATTTCATTGCTCGTTGGAAGGGATTAACATATTCCTTGAGTTTAGCACTCCCTCAGGAGGAATTGTTGCCAATCTGTGTGGCAAATTTGCGTGACGAATTACGCACGCCATTGATCCATGTGAAATACACAGGAGGGTTTCAAGACCTTACTTCAATCGCTCAACAGATTGAAGATTCCCTTATGCAGGCTAAGGTTAAATCTCGTGTAATTCCATCAGCTCCAGGAAGAAGAATGGGTAAAGCAGAAACTGCTACAGTTATGCTTAAACAGGCACCTGTACCTATTTCTACTTCAAAACCTTCATCTTCTCGAAGGGCTCCACCTCCTGAACGCCAACAACAAAGGCTGTTTCTTCCAAATGATCAAAAAGATCAACGACGAAAACAATTTGAGGATATGAAGAGTAAAACATACTCTTTCCGAAGTGAGCAAGTTCCTGGTTACTTCATTTCAGCTCTGGAAAATAATTTGGTTCAATTACCAGTGCCGAAGAGACCAAACAAGGAAGGAGATGAAGACCATCCCAATTATTGTCCCTTTCATCAAATGTTGGGGCATCCCATCCAGGAGTGTTTTGTCTTTAAAGACCTCCTGCAAAAGATGGTCGATTTGGGACAGGTCAAATTGAAGGGTTCTTCAACTCATGTAGCGTGTATTACCGCTACAGATCCAGAGGAAGGAGGCGAGTGGCAGGAAGTCAAAAGCAAAACTACGAAAAAATATGATGATTGGATGGTCAGAAAGACAATCAATCGGACCCATTCCATTTTGCGAACACAATTGAAGAAGCCAATTGTGTCTCCTACAAAAGCTGCAGTAAAGCCTCCATCAAAGGACAAATCCTCAAAAGGGCAGCGCAATTCAAAGAAGAAAGAGGAATCAGGAGAAGATGAGTATGTATCAAAGCCTAAATTGTCTTTGACTCTGGCAGATTTCATGCCATCTACTTCAAAGTCACGGGCACCGTCCCATCAAACGGCACAACCTAAACAGGCTAATCAGGCAGAGTCTTTATCAGACGAAGAGTTAATCTTTGGTTCTGTTTGATCTCAATGGATGGAGAACACATCACGACTCCAACTAATGCCAGATTTCTGAAGAAGTATTTTGTATACAAACAAAATATTGTTCCCAGAACCAAGACATACAATTGGTTCATACAGAAAAGGTCTGGTATGACCTTAAACTACACCATGGTCCAATATGACCTTAAACTACAACTTCATCCAACATGACGTTAAACTGTGTCACCTTCAATGTCCGAGATGACATTAAACTAAATTTTGTCCCTGCAACATGACATTAAACTGTGCAGCACCAATAGTCCTAACTGCAAGACTTTAAACTGCATAGTCCCTGATTTTGTCCTACATGACAATAAACTGTATAGAAGTTCCTATATTTTGTCCGAGATGACATTAAACTATATTAGGTCCTAGCGACATGACATTAAACTGTGTGGCACTTTCATCGTCCAGCATGACGATAAACTGTAAAAAGATCAGAACTGATATCCTCATATTGATTCACCTTAGTCTTAGCTACATGACTTTAAACTGTACAGCACCAGATCGTCCTTGCTATATGACGTTAAACTATACAGCAATGGTCCAGTATGACTTTAAAACTGCAACTTCGTCCCGCACGACATTAAACTGTGAAAAAGTTCCATAAACCGTCCAGCATGACCTTAAACTGCATCATCCCTGGTCCATGTATATGACCATAAACTATTTTGCAAATCCCTTATGTCCAGCAAGACGTTAAACTGTGACGTCCTAACTACATGACGCTAAACTGTATAAAAGTCCCTCACGTCCGGAAAGACGTTAAACTATATAATCTCAAAAGTCCAGTATGACATTAAACTGCACCATTCACAGTCCATGCATATGACCTTAAACTATTCGCACTTTCATCCAACATGATGTTAAAATGGTACACTCTTTTGTCCTTACTGCATGACATTAAACTGCACAGCCCCCCTTTTTTCGTCCAATATGACGTTAAACTATTTTATCCCCATTGTCCTAACTACATGACGCTAAACTGTACAGAAAATCTTTGATAGGTCCTACATGACATTAAACTGTGCATCATTAAGGTTGTTATTACCTCTTGTTTCTCACACCGAGTATGACTCACGTGAGCTTAGAGCGAACATCAACCATAACACTCCCTTTGGGCCACTAACCATGTGTAAGTCCCAACAACATTTTTTTTTATTATTAGATCATTGTCCCCAAAAACAATTTGATCGTTAATTCATTCTTTAATTGAACTACACAGACTTTGATCCTTGCCCTCCAGGCTGGGTATGTGGGCAACCTCCCAAGGTTCAAGCCCAAAAACAATCTCTTCACATCGGTTCACCACCATCTCATATGATGTTGATTTGTGAAACCGCCCCTGAAATCAATATCTTTACATTGATTCATTTTCGTCCTTGTTATACGACGTTAAACTATACAACACTTTTGTCCGGTACGACAATAAACTACAATATTCTTTGATTTCCTCATTTGAGAGAGAACTATTATTGACATTGATTTTTCAATCATAGTTTTTCATTTTTTTTTAAAAGACTACGTGCATACATGGTAATGCCTGAACTTTTTATCTTAGGTTAAACCATCATTGCACTAAAGTCCCCTTTCACCCTTCACATGTATGAACCAAATTTGTACAAAGGGTAATTCTAGAAATACGTGGACTTGATTCCCATCTTTATGGGATACGTAGGAACATTCGAGTGTCCCTCGAATCCAGTCCCAAGTCTTTTGGGCCTAACCCCAAATTTCACTTTCAGTCCCTTGGCTGAAAAGTCCTCATGAAAACACACACTGTGTATTCATTATTATGGTCCGAATTCTATGACCCCAAAAACTAAGATCACTCATCCTTTCGTCCTGCACGACGTTAAACTGCATTTCAAGAACTACGTATGGCTTGATTCTCATTCTTATGAGATACGTAGTGAAGTCCATGTTTCAATTCAAGACCCAGCCACAACATGATTATGGTTTTCATTGACCTATGTATCTCTATATACATTGGAAAATACCCATCTTTATGTGTTATAATCCTAACCTTAAATATTTTCAGATCTTCATAACCATTTTTCATGACTTCTAGTCACAAAAATGTCAAACTTCTGAGAATTCTTTTGCCTGACTATGCAGCACGTGCCCATAGGTGGCCTTGCATAAACAGTCCACATAACAGACTTGTCAGCCAAAAGATGCTATTTATTTGACCATGCAGCCAATGCCCATAGGTGGCCCTGCATATTTTAACCCCCTAACGGGTTTTGTTAAATAATAGTAACTTCATTCTTGGGAAGAATGCCTCTTTTGTCCTTATTTGTCTTAAACGGTAGTATGTAGGGATCCGCAAAAATAGCCATCCTTAACGTATTTGTCCCATATCCTTTTTCATGATCTGAAAGTATTCAAGTCTATGGTTTATTCTCCTTCCCTACGTTTGGGTCAGACCTTCGTAGGAGTGATATTCATCCAGTTCTTCGATATTCTTGTTCGGAAATATCCTTTCCATATTCAAGTACCTCTTTCCATACAACAAACTCTATGCTTTAGAAAATTTGAATCTCCATAAACTTTCACTGGCTTTTAGCACTAGGAAAGTAAATTTCTGAGAGTTCTTTTGCCTGACTATGCAGCACGTGCCCATAGGTGGCCTTGCATAAACAGTCCACATAATAGACTTGTCAGCCAAAAGATGCTATTTTATTTGACTATGCAGCCAATGCCCATAGGTGGCCCTGCATATTTCAACCCCCTAACGGGTTTTGTTAAATAATAGTAACTTCATTCTTGGAAACTACTTTTTCTAATGCCCTTTTAGCTCTTTTTCATATCATTCCTCAGATTCAAATATTCTTAAGCCATAGTTTACATATTTTCTCTCATACTTGAGTATGGTAATTTGTTTTCAGATAAATTATCAAGGAATTGAATCCATTTTAATCCATTTTTCGGTCAAAGCTATTTCGACCTTAAACATTAGCCCCTTTATGTCCGGCTTGCATGACTTTAAACTGCCCACACAAAAGACAGAGGAACTATGAATAAAAGTCAAGTTCCAGCTCACTAAATATACATTTTTTGTATGATTTAGGTAATATTGAGCAGTTAAAAGATTCAAAGTTTGTAGGGTTATTTGTAATAATCCTAGTAAAAATCAAACTATGCTTACTAGGCCCATTGGCTTATGTAAATTTGAAGCAGGTAATGAAAGAATGCAGGTACAAATGATTGGAGACGAAAGTGTTTTTCATTGATACACAAGAGTTAGAAGGACATCCACAGATTGGAGTCTCTTCTCTTTTTCAAGAATTACAAGAGGCTTTCAAACATAACACTTCATTTGATTTACGGCATCCCGAGATTCATCAGCAACCACCTGGAATTCATTAATTCAACTAGAAACAAAAAAGAGTTGCAGTGATACCAGCTCTTCTTGGAACAAATTTAAAAAGGATGTTCTTGAGTGCGGTTTGAGAAAATTTTCTGCTAATCAAACAGTGACTCTGTTTCTATCCAAGAGACTTGGAAGATGGATACATGGATTTGAGAATGGAGCACTGGAAGTAAAGAGCCATTTGGAGAGAGTACTCTTTTCAGATATTGCTCTAATACCATGTTTGTCTTCTCTCCACCAACCGGTAGTGGAAAACATTTCAGCCCATAGGTTTTCCATTTTCATATCTGCAAGGAAATGGCATGCAAGGAGAATTTGAAAGTTCACACCATTGTTGTCGCTCTTAATGCACAACATAACCGAAATGAAGGAGTAGCAGCGCAGCTGCATTTCAGGTGTATAGTTGTTTGCATTTGGAACATTGACTCCTTGCAAGTGACCATGACCACATAGAGACAGGTAGATGCTCTGTGGGAAATTAAGATGATATTTCTTCAAGTAATTAGCCAAATATGGAAGAGTGCGGTCGCAGATGTCATAGTAATCATGGCCAATGATGTTCATCATGTCATCAATCCGCTTGCTAGCCAGTTCATAAGTCGTTCCAATTCCCTTGGGAACCACTGAATCTGCACAAAATATGAATAAACTAACTCTTAAATGGGTTTATTTTTCATAAATTTTGTGAAGAAATTTGAAAAAATGGCTAAGGCATTAAGGCGCGCAAGTCTACAAAATGGCGCGCAAGTATTCACGTGCCGCGCTAGTTTTCGTCGCGCAAGTATAAACCGCGCAAGTACGAATACCTTTACAAGAGCGCGACATCAAGGAAAACAGAGTAGACTTGCGCGGCTTAGGTGACCTGCGCGGCGAGAGCTCGAGAAGGTATGAAGTCCGGAAATCCGGATACTTGTACGGAGGTGAGGCCGTGTATTTATAGGCCCGGAGGCCTATTTGCGCGCCGTACCCAGAGCATTTTGGGCCTGCGCGACAAAGACATGCGCGCCGCCCTCTACGTAATGAAGACTTGCGCGCCTCCCTTTTCCTTTGGAGGGATTCGATTTCCTCAGAGTCAAATCCTCATTTCTCTCCGGATCCAACTCTGAGGGGGGACTTTTGTTGACGCTCCTTTCGTCACAGAATCTAAAGATCAGAAAAGGGAATATCTCAGCTGAAAGTGATTCATCCATTGAAGAAAACATCAAAAATCGACAAAGGCATGAACAAAGGATCAACAGCAAAACCACCGCGCAAGTGATACCACTGCCGCGCAAGTATACTTGCGCGGCTACCTTGGTCGCGCAGGTGACTTGCGCGACATAATTGGTAACCACCTAGTAACCGCCCGGGGTCTTCTTTTGCCTATAAATAGACCCTATGGGCCCCCCATTCGAGAGGATCTCTTTCCAGAAACTCGGATCAAAGCTCCCGATGCCCAAGTCTCTTCTCAAAGCTTTCGGAACACTTCTAAGGTAATCTCTTACCTAGAACAGAAGATCTAAAGAGAAGAAGGAAGGCCCAAGTGTTGAAACTTATCAAACACTTGCACGCCAACATAATTCCTTCAATATAACTTGCGCGTCCCTTCTCTGGAAGAACTTCAAGAGGATTATAAAGGGTTTAATAAAAAGTCGCTCAAGTATTTCAACTCTGGTTGAAAATCGCGCAAGTATCCCTCATGTCGCGCAAGTATACTTGCGCGACCAACACTTGCGCGCCGACGCAGGACTTGCGCGACCTTCAAGACTTGCGCGCCCCTATCTTTTTGGGTGCCCATCTTGCCCATTTTTACCCCTCTTAAGCCATTTCACCCTTCCTATTCAAGATTCAGTCTTCAAGATACTCTTCAAAGCCATTTATGGCATGATTTCTTGATTTGACATCCTTATCTGAAAGGAATTCTGTGAAATATCTCTCAAAACCTAGTGATTTAAACATCTTCATGTCACCAAAGATTGAGAGTTCATTCATTTCAACCTCATCCTTTAAGATGAGAGAATCCTAACCTGGGTCTCCTTTTCAGGAATAATCCCCAGTTATAAAACCTTTGATTTGGGCATCTTTCTTAAGAATAAGCCCCAATCAAGTCCTTTAATCTTGGGCATCCTCCTCAGGAGTAAGCCCCAAACCTTAATCCCTAACCTGGGTCTCCTTTTCAGGAATAAGACTCAGTCATAACCTTGGGCTTCCTTTTCAGGAGTAAGCCCCAAGTCCCCTAACCTAGGCTTCCTTCTCAGGAATAAGTCCTAGTCATAAATCTTGGGCATCCTTCTTAGGAGTAAGCCCCAAGTCTCTTAAAATTTCTCTTAACCAGTCATAAATTACCTTCGATTTGGGTTTCCTCTTTAGGAATAAAACCCAATCATAAGTCCCCTCCTAACTTGGGCATCTTCCTTAGGAGTAAGCCCCAAGATTAGAGTATTCAAATCTCCATGAAGCACATATAACTTTGTGGACCCTGTTCTTGGATTTTCTCCTTAAAAGTAAATCCTAAACCTTCGTCTATCTGGGTAGTCATCTATACATAAGCCCCAAAACAAAATTCTTATGATTGCATCTTTTACGGCACAATTGTCTAAATTTTACCAATACCTCTTGTTTCTCACACCGAGCATGACTCACGTGAGCTTAGAGTGTAAAAGTAATTATGACATTCATCTTTGAGCCATCAATCATAAAACATCATATCCCATACCTCGAACTACGTGGGTTCTGATTCCTTTTTCAAAACAAAGGATACGTAGGTAGCCCATTCATGGGTTCGATCCCAACATTGAAATAATCTCTGTCCTTCTGAATGACGATAAACTTCAAGTGCCCCACTGAGTGGCTTTAAAACCAGCCTGGTCATCAAAATGACCAAGAGACTTTTATATAAATGTTTTGAAGGATACCATTGACCAAGAATCTCTAAACAAATATAGATGATTCTATATTGATGAAGAACCTCGAATACATATAAAAGATTTTCTAAATTTCTTGCATATTTAATCATTGATTGTTAAAACTAAAGGAAAGCTCATTTTATACTTGGTAATGTAATAAGGATTCATGAACTTAACTTAAATCTATAAAGAGAGTCCCGGAGTAGACAATAATTCCCCTCAAAAAGGTGTGATGAGTCCGACCTCCCATCCTCTCGACCAATGTAAATTCCTAAGCCTCATTAGCCCACAAGCTAATGAGCGCCTGCCTTTGGAAAGTAGGTCCAAACGGATGTGGAATCATTGGATGTTTCCGGTTCTACGAACAAACCCGTTAGAAACCGATCGGAACGTTTGAATCTCCCGTCCAGGAGGTCATCCACGGATTCCGCGCGAAACAATGTTCCAAAAAATTACCTTTTAATTATAATTATTAATTTTAAAAACAATCCTAGTGATTCTTAAGAATTTATCATAAATTTGATATTAATTTTGAGGAATATTTTATAAATTTAGATATTTGTAGTTTTGGGAATCATATTTAATTTAACTACGTGGGTTAATGTTGGTATTTATTTTCCTTGATTCATGGAATTTAATTATTTAAATTTAAATATTTTATATCATGAACCATGGTTAAACACATTATTGGATTGTTTTAAACAGAAAAGAAAAAATTGTACGATGATGTACATGACTATTTTATTATAAGTAAATAAAGAATACTGATTTATTTATTAATGGTTGTTCTTCAGTAATAAACTATTGTATTTATAGTACTTATCAGAAATGTTTCTTATAATTCAATATTATAAATTTGACATGAATTAATGATAAATTTTTTTTTTCAAATAATTAAATAATTATAATTTAAATGTTTTAAAATTTTAAATCATTTATTATGTAAAAATAATTGTATAATCCATTGGTAAATGTCATAAAATTATTATATAAATTAGAATGGAAAGGATTTTAGATCATTTCAATTTAATGAAACATGCTTTCCATTGATAATTTTTAACATAAGAATTAAATTTTTTACGAAAAAAATAATGGTATGATCCCTAGATTCACCTATTTTGATTAACTGTTGAGTATGACATAGTTTTTTGTTAATAATTATTGTTTATTTAAATTATCATGAATTTATTAGTTATCTATTTATTTCCATGAAACATTAAATGAATTAGATACCATATAACCACACATTACATCAATTAAACGGATTCATTAGTGGTGATTTAATTGATGGGTTTCATTAAGTGGGATGTAGTGGATAAACTGTTAAGTCTTGATGGTTATTCTATAAATTAAATACTTCTTTAATTAAAACACAACATTATATAAAATATATTTCCTTGTTTTAAAATAAAATAAGTACTTTTAACCATAAAAAAATATTTTCATAACTAAATGTTATCCTCAATTATGATTACAAATGAGAAGAAATCTATTGATACAAAATACACATTTTTCTATTAGTATTCATTAGTTTTTATTTGATCCAATATGTGAACCTTTTTTATATTTATAAGATTTTGTGTTGGATTTTTCTTTTAATATGGCTTGTTCTTTCTTTGGATTAATAGTATTTTTGTTTATAATGGTCACTGTCATCATGAAATGTATTCAACTTGGTTTCTTATTAGTGTAATTTAATTTCCTCTATAATATAATTTTAACTTGTCTTTGGATTTAGATATCATTGTAATTATCTGTTATATTGTTGATTGTAACATAAATTTTTCCTTTATAATATAATGGATAAAAGCTAGATGTATCATCCCGAATGGATTTCAACTATGTTTCAAAAGAATATGGATATTTGTTTGGTTTTTTAATTTAACAATTACTCAGATAAAGGTCGTACACAGTTTCTATGTTATAAATGTAGTGGAAGAAAATGGTTAATCTGGGATAAAGTTAGATACCATATTTAAAAAATTGACTAAAAAACTATTATATATGGTATCAGAACAGAGAGATGATTTGATCTTCAAATGTCGTGAGTGGAAATAATGAAGTGTTTTGAATAATTTGATATTTAATAATTTTCCATTTATTATAGTCAAGAAAGAGATAATATGTCAATGGAATAAGGAAATGGTATCAATAAACATGAGAAAAATATTGAATATAGTGATGTTGTGAGAGTAGTAAAAATAATAGATGAATCCAGATCTCTTGTATATCAAGAATGTACTAAAATGAAAAAGTTGGAATTTCTAATGTAGATATATCATGGAAGAACAATTTATGTGATTTCTAATACATCCATTGATTATATTATTATCTTTTTAAGGACTTGTTCCCTGAGAGTGTCGATATTCCATCAAATTATTATAAATCATGGATGTTAATTAAGTATCTCAGATTTTATTTTTAAAAAATTCATGCACATAAAAAATATTTTAGTTTATTTTAGGAGGAAAAAACATAACTAAATCATTTTAAAAATTTTGTTACATCTCGATGATAGGAAAATGTAGTTGTAACACCATTACATATACCAAAAAAATTCATGTGGCATTTTTTAGAAATTCTCCAGCTTAAAAATATATTCGTTTCGGCATCAATATCAAATAATATGCGATGGAAGATACTTATAGAAATAATTTTAATGAGAATTTGGTTCACCCTAAAGATGGATTATCTTGGTGGGTATTTGATTCAAAAAATACTGACTTTTTAGACGAGGTATGTAATGTCCGGTTGGGTCTATCATATGATGGTTTATATCTGTTTCTTCTGATTGTTACATCCCAGAACACATTTCCAATTTTTATTGACATTAGAATCTTAATCCATGGATGAGTATGAAAAAAGAATAAAATTTATTGAGTATGCATATATCAGGAAATTATTTTCCTGGAAAAGATAAATACTTCTACTTGCATGCATTAATAAGTGTGTTCATGTTACATTGTGATATGGGTGTGTGGAAATTCGATGCTTCATCATAAAATATATTTTAGATGTGTGCTCTCATTCTATGGGCAATATAATATTCATTAATTATTAAATTAGTTCTAGTTGTAGAATAAAGGGAAAACTATGAAGTTATTTTTTATGAAGAATACATGGTCAAAAAGGGTTAAATATCATCGTGGTTTCAGTTTCACGGGACATCAATGATTCATGCTAATGGATCATCAATACGATAAAAATCTCAGGAGGTTTGATGATATTGTTTTCACTAAACAACCACCTCAATATATGTTAGGAACTGATGTGCTTAGTTAATTGAAGGATTTTAGTTTTTCATTAGGAAATATTTAGATGAAATCCAAAAAGAGGAATTATGTGGACATTGAGGCCACATACTAGTGTAAAATAATAGTATGTTTTATGAGTTTCTATATTGATCTACCAATTTGTTACGTAATTGTTTATAATTAATTCATATTGAGAGAAAATATATGTAAAATATATCTTCAATTATTTCTAAATATAATGGTTAATTCCAAATATGACTTTTGATCTCTCCATGACTTTTTGGATGGGGGTGTTTGTCAAGAACTGTATTCTGTGTGTATTAGTGAAAATTAATGAATATATCCTTGTGATTATTATGTAATGAATAATTAATAGAAAAATAAATTTCTTTATGTATTAGAGAATATAAAGGTTCTTAATGGATATTCAAGACACATATCGAAACAATTAAATTGATGGGAGGTGAATTTGAAATCCCAAACACTCATGATTATAAAATCCTTATTCATAAACTGATTCCAACAAACATCCACAATTTACTTAACAAAAATCTAAGGGTGATGTTAATTTACTTGTTCCATTTTTATAGGATATTGTGATAAAACATTATCTACTCCTTTTTTGACAAAAATGTATCATGTGGTTCCATTAATATTTTTTTTGAGTTGTCAAAAAACATCCTTCAACATTTTTCACTTGCATGATACATTTAATAGTTCATGTTCTAACTCAAACACTTCTTACAGGATCTATTTCATTTCGTTGGATGTATCCTAATCAAATAAATTTTTTCAAAATGAAATCTTATGTTTGAAATAAGAATCATTTTAAATGTTCCATTTTGAGGGTTTATCTATACCAATAATATATGAATTTGGTTCAATGTATTTTTTTTATGTGAGCAAAAGACCTAACCAAACAATGATAAATAAATATGGGAAGTATGAGTAAATTGATCCCCCATTTATGTCTCTTCCCTTAACAAGATAAATTCAGGGGATATATAAACTAACTAAATTGAGCTTTGAAGAGTGGGATATGGATAATAAAATTTCCTTATTTAACTATGGTTTTCAGGGAAATATCAAGAAAGTAATTTGAATATTAATAAGATATATCACACAATTTTATTTCACATTTACCTTAAAAATTGGTTATCATTTTTTAAAGGGAACATAAAAAAATTATATGTAGAGTTCATTGATTTTTTCCTTTGATAATGAGATATGCTTTGAAAAACAAGGAGTTTACTATTTGGTTGAAATCAATGGAATAAACTTAAATTATATTAACTTAAAAAATATATATTAATTTTTTGTATTATTCATATATATTTAAGGTATTGAGTTTACCTGTTGACTAGGTATCCCATGAATTAAGAGCACTAGATTTTGGTCACAATTCGTTATTTTTTGAACGAAAATCTATAATAATGAATAGTTATAAATTTGGTACAACTGGTCAAGGGGTGAAAATGAGAACTCATCATGATGGAATTTTGTTAACTGCTACAATGGACTGTTATACTAGGGCATCATATAGTAGGCCTCGATATGAAAAGGTGTATTATTATGAATTTTTTTAGAAATGTTGTCATAGGATTACTATTCTCATGGTCGTGTCAAAATGATTAAATGTAAATGGTTTGACTGAACTATGTGAAATGGAACATTTATTGATGACTATTGATTCAGATTTATAAACATGACTTGTTTCCTGGCTACCAATGAACTAGATATTTTGGTATCAATGCCAAAAAAAGTGTTTCATGTGAAATATTATTTGATTCCTAATTACTATGTTATTATTGAAGTAATACCATGACATGTTTTCATGATAGTGGGGATGAAATTGGCATCATTGACTCCCCGACTAGCATTTACCAAAATATTATATTTAATGACTCTTATTTTCCCATTATGAGAGTGGATGATGAACCTAATATAGTGGTGGGTAATATATTGAAACAAAAATTTATGTTCACAGTTCATTCATTTTACCCTGATGTGGGGTTCTCAGCTTAGTAATACTTCAATTACTTTAATTTAGTTTCATTTTGGAATGATATAATATTTTTAATGTTTTTTTCATTTGATTTAGTTATATTTATTTAAATTTAGAAAACTGTGTTTAAAATGGGTTTATAAAAAAATTAAAGCATATTTTTAAATTATAGTTTCTAAAACATGTTATCACCATGTTTATAAATTCATTGACTTCTATATTGTATTATTTTTTAAAAAAAATGATTCTAAAATTTTTTCATTTCCTATTTATGTAGATTATGAACTATGTGGAACAAGATTGAAGGAATCAATTATTTGATAATGATCAACAGATGTGTGATCTTGGTTTACCTCCACTAGTTCCCTTAGTGAGTATAACAATTCTAATATTTTTATTCTGAATTACATTTAATGTCATGTTTTTATTCATTATAAAATTTTTTAGGGACATAAAGTTCAACAATTGTTTACTTCTGCTCAACCTATTTATATGAGTTTGGGTGTTGGTGCACCAAGAGATATAAAAAATACTCTTCGTACCTGTTTACACACTGAACCAATAGTGAAAACCCCATCTACCACACCTTTCCATCCTCTATTTGAGCCTCCAGGGATGATCGCACCAATGCATCCATAATCATTTCATTTATCCTCTTCTTACAATACAATGTCTATGTTACATCCAAGGATGTTCCCACCTTTACCATATCCATATCTGTTAATGTATCCCTAAACCTACTACTTATATCCTGCCATGTCAACATCACCTCCATTTCCTATTATCCATCAAGGTTTTGATGATTCCATTCCTTCAACATCCACTCCATTGTCTGAAGATCACCCAGCATATTCCTTGAAACAATAAAATTCTTCTTAGTCTACTGATTCCTGTTAGAAGACAAATCCATCAGATCCTAATGAGAATCCTGAATCAATTTTTTTATTATAAGTGTGTCAAATTTTATAACATCATTTTGTTGTATAGTGACTTAACTCATCTTTTTTTCCTTTGATCTTTTACAGTGGAATATTTTAGTAGGAAATGTGGGATCACTCACATGAATGATTCCTAGAATCTTCAAACACAAATAATTATAGATTAAAATGACGATAATGAGATGATAGGTTAAAATGGTATGCATGGTATATGTTTACTGAGGACTTTACACAAATATAATGATAACATTTCGATGAAATATGTCTCATAGAGCTTTATTAGTAATGATAATAATGATAATTCATGGTTGGAGATATAGGTATGGAAAATTGTTAAATTTATTTCAATATTATTGTTTTATTTATATTTATTATTATATTCATTGCAGATTTGTTTTAGCATTCCCTATAGTGTAGCTGCTAAGGTTTTAGGGATGTTTGATCTTGGGGATTTTTGTAAATCATAAACGTATGAGCTATACGTTGGTTGGAAGAGTAGTGTTAGATCTGATTTAGAGGGTGTACCAATATTCCCTGACAGTCTAACAACTTAATATTAAGAAATGATTGCATATTTGAAGATTGCATAAATTAGGGTATTCATAATCTTGAATGCCTTTCATACAAAATTTATTTATTATTAATTTTAATGTATTTTTTAGATTCATCATGAAAAACAAGAATAATAGATATTAAATGACGTGTTTTCACAATTTGGGGCACAATAAAATTCCCGATCATGAGAGCCACCTTGTAAATTAATATGAATTAAAATAATATCTATATTTATATAATTACTCAGTTATATTTTGATGCTGAAATTTATGTTTTATTATCATTAATCACTTTAATTTAATGTTATAAATTCCCATTTTAATTGTCCAAATGGTTAAATAGACAAATAAACTAATGGACAAATTACCTAATGGGCTAATGGCATAATGGACGAATGTCATAATTTTCCAGATGGTCTAATTGTCTAAATATCCAAGTGAAAAAATGGATTAATGTCTTAATTTACCAAATGAACTAATGGCCAGTTGGCCAAACGACCAAATACATAAATGTAAAAATATCGAAATGGCCAAATTGGTGAAAATCCCAAATGGCGTAATTCTAAAAATGGAAAAATTTTCTAATGGGACAAATGTCCAAATGTCCTAATTGGTTATTGGAAAATGGAATAACGACCTAATGGTATGACGTCATAATGGACTAACAACCTTACAACCTAACTACCTAATGGCCTAATGGCCTAATGGACTAACTCCCTAATGTACTAACTATCTGATGGACAAATGAAAAAAATGGACAATGGCCAAATTCCCAAACGGCCAAACGGCCAAATGGCCAAATGGCCTAATGGCCTAAATGGCATAAATGTCTTAAATGGCCTAATGGGACTATATGGAGTAATGTCCTAGTGGACGAAATTAACTAAAGAGACTAAATATCCTAAATGGCCTAATTGCCTAAATGGATTTAAAGGCCTAAATTGCCAAAATGGCCTAATGGCCTAGTGGCCTAATGGTCTAATATCCAAATGGGATAAATGGAAAAATGGAATTAATGGCCTAAATGTCCAAATGTCGAAATGTCCAATTGACCAAATGGCTTAATGGCCTATTGGCTAAAGGACCAAATGAACAAATGACCAAACTGACTATTGGAAAATTGTATTAATGCCATACTATCCAAATGGCCATCTTTCCAAATGGCTAAATGGCCTAATGAACAAATGACCAAAGGACCAAACAACCTAATGGCTAACTGACCAAATGATCAAAATTACCATGTGACTGAATTACCAGATAGAAAAATGGCCCAATGTCCAAATGGAGAATTGGCCCTAATGGACAAAATGGCCTAAATGTCCTAAATGGACTAAAATAAATAATTAAGCTTATTGGAATAATTGGACCAATTGGACAAATTGGGCTCAATGGCCTTAATGGACTAATTGGAATAAATGGACCAATTTGCCTAATTAAAATAAATGACCTAATTGGCCAAATAATGAAATAGATAAATTCATCTAAATGGAATGATTGACCAAAATGGTCTAAATGGATTAAATGTACTAATTAGAATAGTTGTCCTAAATGTCCTAATTGGAATAAATTTCGTAAATGGTCTAAATGTCCTAATTTGACTAAATTTACCAAAATCTTCCTAAATGGCCAAAGTGGCCTAATTGGACAAATTTACCTAAATTGAAAAAATTTTCCAAAATGTACAAATTTCCACAAATCGATTATTAGCCTAGATGTCCTAAATGCCCTAATTATTCTATGTGGTATAAATGGGCTAATTGATCTAATTATCCTAAATGGCCTAAATGGCCTAGTTGAAATAATGGTCCTAAATTTCCTAATTTGCCTAAATGGTCTAATCAGCCTAATTCGCTTAAATGTACTAATTGAATTAAATGGACTAAATGAGCCAAATGGCATAATTATCACGATTTTTCCTAAATTAACTAAATAGCCTAAATTTTCCAATTTGGCCTAAATTGGCCTAAATGGCATAATTGGCCTTATTTACATAAATCTTCTAATTGAACTATATTTTCCTAAATTGGAATAATTGTTCTAAATTGGCCTAATTGGCCTAAATCGTGCAATTGGCCTAAATATCTTAAATTTCCTACTTGGACTAATTTGACTAATTGACATATTTCCCTAAATTTCCGTAATTTTCATAAATCAACATAATTTATCTAATTAGACTAAATGGACTAATTGGCCTAAATGTAATTTTTGTCCTAATTGGTATAAATAGAAAAATTGGACAAATTGGCTCAATGGGGATGATTTTCCTAAATCATCTAATTGGCCTAAATGGAAAAAAATTAATGACCTCAATGGAAAAATTGGCAAAATTGGCCAAAATGTAATAAACTAGCCAAAATTGATTTAAATGGAATAATTTGACTAAATTATTGAATGAAATGGACTAACTGGCTTAAATGGACTAATTGGCCAAAATGACCTAATTACTCTAAATTTTCCTATATGGTCAAAATGGGCCTAAATGTCCTAAATGGCCTATATTGGCCTATGTTTTCCAAATAAATGCCCTAATTGGCCTAAATTGGTATAAGTTTCCTAATTGGCCTAAATTGGCCAAATAAAAGCCCTAATTATACTAATTGGCCAAAATCAGACTAATTGGCCAAAATGGCCTAATTGTCTTGATTAGCCTAAATGGTCTGAATTTCCTAGTTGGAAAATTTTTCATAATTGGTCTAATTGTCCTAAATGAACTAATTAGGCAATTAGACAAATAAATAAATGGAAAAATAACCAAATTACCAAAAACACCTAACAAAAAATATCATAATGATAAAATGATCAAAATTACCATGTTACTGAATAACTAAAGAACATAACACAAATAGAACTAGAGTAAAATGAACAAAAAAATAGGAATCCATATCATATCTATGATTAGAATTCTAATTAGTATGTATTGATTATATTATAGAATTAGTATTAAATTTCGAATTAAATGTTTACTTAGATGATTCTTCATTTTATGGATTTCATCAAGAGATACAATTTTATTTAATTTTAGACTAATAACATTCATATTATTCAATAATTATTTATTATAGTAATTAATGTCTTTTTCAGCAAACAACATTTGGCATTAGAGTCCTTGTTTCTTGAAAAAAATTAATTTTCTTGAGTAGGAAAAAAAAATGATGTAAGTGTTGTAAATAAACAAAAATAAGAAAATATTTTATGTTTTTCTATTGAAATTTCAAATTTTGATATGTGATTCATAATAAAATATATTGTTTAAATTTTGAATAGTTTTCTCTTGAGTCCCTATATGATAAATAAGATTTCTAAATCAAGTCAAATTATCATTTGAGATAGGTATTGGGTAAGGATAACAATGGGAGAGTTTAATATTGAAAAAAAAACCTTCATCCGCACTATGTATTGACCATCATTGGGAACCTCTCAATCCTCTCAGATAGCCATGATTCGAAACAATCCTGAAGAATAATCTGGGGTCAAAAAAATAGTTTTACAAGATCATTAATGATGTAAACTATTCAATGAACAATTTGTAAAATCAATGTCAGTTATCATTCCTTATCTTCCATTAAAAGGTACTACTACTTTTGGTTCATACATAAAATCAAATAAATCTTTATATGATGCCCTGAGTGATGTCTATTAAGGTCCTATTAGTAGTTCAGCTTGTGTTTGTGTGGTTGTTGATGATGATAACAATGATATTGAGGATGATGGTGCTCTAGGCACTGATACTAGTGATGATTATGATGGATCTGGTAGTGATGAGGGAGATATTTTTTTCCCTCTATTTTTTGTTTTAGGTAGAGACATTTGTGGATGAATAAAACTAATTGATGGCGTGGGTTTTATATATATGTTAAAGTATAGTAAATAGTTTCAATACTATTTTAAATTTTATGGTTTAATTCTAAATATAAAATAAGTGTACTCAATTAAATATATACCATGGTTTGTAATTTGTTTATAGTTTCTCTAAGAGTTTATGGATGGTGATACCACTATCAAATGGGGGTAGGAAGTTATATCCAATGTTCATAAAAACCATGGGTATAGATGAATTCTTGAAAACCATCTATACCCACTATTTTAGCAACCATAGGTATGGACATATACCCACAATTTCACGTAAACCATAGGTATTAAGATATCATGTTTTCTTATTCCCATGATGTTAATAGAACCAATGGGTATTCACCTATCCCCATGCCATAAGAACCCACAGTTCCTAGAACAGTGTGTTTGGCCTATACCGATGGTTTTTGAGGCTATACCCATGGTTTTAAATCGTAGTTATAGGCTATGATTTCTACAGTGATACGCCATGTTGTCTAGATACATAATTCCGACATGACATAGTTGATGTAGGACAATCAGGTTCGAGGTTTCAGAAGCATTGAAAATCCATCTCATAATGTTCACACATAGTGATTTCTGGTAGGTGAGTTTATGAGGATACACCCGCTAATAGGAACACCAGATGTTTTAGGTTTAATTGTATGTTACTATATATGATCATGTATATTGGTCTCCTAAATTGAAATCATTTTCAATTTGTACCAATTGATTACATACTTTGATGTAGGGAATAACTCAAGACAAAAAATTCGTGATGACGTAGGTTGTGTTGGGTGTTTAATTGGTGGTATGAGATTAATTAAATGATCAAGAGAAGATATTTCACTTCTGAGTGGAGGAAGTAATATCAAAATCCTATTTTTTCAGAATGGTAAGACATTCATAATACCTTATCCAAGGTATTGAAAGGTATGTGTAACCAATAAGATCAAAAAATAATAAATAAAGTTTGAATTATGGAAAATTTGTACATCCTTGTTTATGAGATAATTAATAACAAAGAGATTATATTACACCACAAATTTTCATTGGATGGTTTTCATTTCTATTATTATTACATATCTTTTTAAGGGCCTTTATGGGTTTCTATAATGCTTTATTAGTCTCTAAACACTATTCAATAAAATATGTATAAGGTCCTCAAGGGTCAAACATAATATCGTATTAAAAAATATGTCATATTCTGATGAATCAGAATATTGGACATGGTAGGCCCACCCTAGGATTCAGGTGTTATCCAAGTGATCGATCGTCGATGAATACATAATTTCATTATTAACCATGTATAGAATAATTGAATTGAATTTATTTATTATGTGTATTTACATGTTTTTATGTAAATACATGAAAAATATTATTTGAGTGAATATTATTTTTAAGATTTGAGGTTTGATTTATATATTTAGGAATTTTGAGTCATGTAAATGAATTAGGGTTTATCATGTAATATCTTTATTATATTACATGTATGTGATAAAGAATAAAAATAAAAATATGGCATAGTCAGTTTTTCATATAATTTCATTTATTTCTTACTGATTTGGAATTTTATTTTTGGTGTTTGGGGTACCCTTTCAAGTATTTTGAGTCTCCCATTATATAAGAAAGAGAGATTCATTTATTCAGGGTTCTGTTCATTCCAACAGAATGTGGGCCCCTCTCACCACCAAATTTATAAAGAGAGAAAGTATTTATCATATTTAATTATCTAAGAATGTAGAGACCTGGTTTTCTGCTTGTATGACCTTGGAATATTTATAAACATATTTCTAGTGCTTAGCACCGAGAAAGGATTCAATTCCGAGGCTCTATGTGCCTGGAATGAATTTTATTAAAATATGAAGTATATTTTATATTATTCACATAAAGGAAGTGGGATATATATATATATATTAAATGGTTGCTTGGATCTGAAATTTGATGGAATAGGTTATTCTAGAGCTTTTCATTTACACTCGGAGGGACATAACTTTTTTCGGTGTGGGTCTCCTGTAGAAAAATCCATGGAGTGTGAAATCCTAAATAAAATAATTAAATTTACTTATTTTTATCTTAGAAATTGTGTCAAATAAAATTTGAATCGTGTCTTGAATTGGAAATATAAGACCACTATTGAGTTTCTAATGTGTAATTTTACCTAAGAATGACATAAATTGATAGGGTGCAAGATGTTTAGATCATGAGACCATTGGTGGGTGACCTATTTAAAATTTTATAAATAGGTTGTTAGCGTTTTTTAATTAGGGTTGGCCCAAAGTCCTCCCAAGATTCCACATTTCCTCCCTTTGGAATTTCAAGGATGAAACTCAAGACAATTACAAAGGAAGCATGGTGAATGTGTTGTCGACGACGAACAGATCGAATCAAGGTAGTATTATTCATTTAGATTCCCCATTTCCCTGAATGAAGTTTAGTTTTTTGAAATTTATTATTTATCATTTTTGCTGATTTGTCGACATCTACATTTCGACATGCTGAAATGAAATCCAATCTTCGAGGGAAACATAGTTATGTTAATGTCATGATCCAAGGGTTCCAAATCTATAATGGTCTCGGGTTTTGGGCACCGGAGGAGGCGTGGATATAAGAGGAAGATGGAACCTAATTTTTTTCATTTTGAAACATCGACGAATCTTCATGAGAATCACATATTTATGTAGATCGGGACCTGAGGATCCCAAGTCTGGTATTTTTCTTCATGTTTCATGCACCATAGTGTTGATGGTGGTCCACGGTGGACATCGATGTGGTGGGAGGATAGCGGGACCCGAGTGGTGGAAGTTATCATAAAAAATGTTGGTGGCCTCGATGTCCTGTGGATGATGGTATGAGGTGGAGAGTGAGACACAACCAGGTTCAAGGTGGCCAGAGAGGTCCAAAGCAAGTGGGAGCAGGTCTGGCTGGTCTTTGGGCCCGGGTTCAAACCCACTATATCTCCTAGATTGTGTGTTTATTTTGTGTCCCATCTTCGGCCATGTGGTCCTACTTTCAAGATGGACCTTTTGAGGCTAGTTTTGGAATTTTTTATTTGTTTTAGGATTGTTGAATGGTTGCATGATATACCTAAATATATTATTATTATTATTATTGTTATTATTATTTGAGAATTTTTTTTATCGGCACTAACTCCTGCATACAACATCATATTGACGCGTCTTTAGTGACAACGTGGCCCTGAAATTGAGATGGATGTTTCAAGATATATTTCGACCGCTTACACCAACATAGTGGTGCATGCCACATGATTCCTTGTTTGGGAAATTGTGGTGATATGTGAATTTTTAACCCGGTGTCTGTTTTGGATGAATGAATAGAAGATTTCTTATGTTTCTTAATAGGGATCACAATGGTTCAATCCATATGTTTTATTCCAGGATTTAGGCATGGGCCCCACAAAGCACCATTTGTGTACAATGCTAAGAGATGCAATATCTTCACTAGGTTTTTGATTCAGGTGAATGAATATTTGATCTAGTTCACTTTTCTGCAGGGATTTCAATAGTGTGATCCCTTTGATTGTCTGGGTCCTTTTTAAGAGGAATGATTGTAAAAGTATGTTTTGGACCCTTTAAACCAATAACGATCATCACGTTATCATCAGTATTTGAGGATAGATGTTCCATGTACTCTATGGGTACACTATAATTCCTAGGGGATAATTTTTCATAGTTTATTACCAGAGAATGGATAAGTACATGTCTAGATGATGAGGTGGGTTCATACATAATATGGGCTATCTACACACCACGTACCACATAATAAATATTCAATCTCCCATATCTGCTTCTTTTGAAATCCTATTTTGGCATCCAAGTAGCCTATCACGAGTGTTTTTTTCATAGAAAATGATTCTTTCTAATGTATTGTATTTCTAGGTACAATGTGATATGTTTCAGGCATGGTGACGTTTTAGGTGATGTTAGACTATGGCTTCGATCAGATAGGTTTATCATAGTTTTCTGAGCTTACCCTCCTGCTGGGTCGGGTAGCAGTCTTCCTCGATGCCTTTGAAGAGGTAAAATTTGGAAATGATGACAAGTGAATTTCTTTCATGCTTTCTAAGTGGAATCCCCCTACTAATAAGGGCATGGGTCTTCAACAATACCAGAGTGGAACCCCCTGTCGGCATGAGCACATGTCTTCTATAGTTTCTTCCATGTGAAATACCTATACCAGGTAGGGAGTGGGTCCTCAATAACCATAGTGTAATCCTCATAACACATTAGGGTATGTGTCCTCTACATATACTTTTTGGGCAGTACCCAGATGTTTATTACACTTCACTGGGGCTGGGTAGTGGGTCCCTATCGACTCTTAGGTGTTGATTCCCCTGACGCACTAGGGCACAGTTCCCCAGTGACTAGAGGTGAATCTCCTTAACACACTAGGGTGTGGGTACATTGAATCTACTACTAGAGTGCAATCCCTTTAACATACTAGGGAGTGGGTCTTGTACCTCGAGTTTTCACCATCCAGCTACACAGATTAGTGATGAGATATAATTTGACATACATTTTCACTCACGGGAAAGGGGGACCCTTTACCCACTAAGACACGTCCTTGTGACACGATCTAAAATAGTAAGGATGAGTCTTTTCCACCTATAGTATATAATATAAATGTGTGGTGATTGATCCCCATTGACGTTCATGTTCATCGAAGATCTGAGGTATGCTAGGAATCGTTGGTGGATACTTCTGGAACTATTTGAGACTTTTTTCATGGAATGAGCTGTGAGATAAAGATCCCCTTACTCATTAATTTGGGATTACTTGAGTGATATATATATATATATCATGTTTCATTACCCACTCATTGGGTTTTTGATACTCTCAGTCTAAGAGTGGCGAAAACTCTCAGGGTATGCCACATTCTTTTCATGATTAGATTCTCATGGTTGGATGATTCATCTCTCCTACTATAAAAATCAAATAGTAAACGAGATGTTTATCTTCTCACAATTATGAGATCCTTGTGCTTGGTTGAGTTTTCATTCAATCTCTTTTTCGGTTGATCTGTACTCTTTCACTGTACATTGTACTATCTTCTTATTTCCTCTTCAGTTCCATCTCATACCACTCCCCCTTCACCATTTCAGGTCATCCTAATGAGAATGGTTATACACACCCTTTCATGGTCCTTTGCAGAATGTATTGTGTCATATGAAAACAACTGATAGGTTGCTCATGACTTCAAAAGAGACTAGAGATATAAGTTTCATGGACACTGTATGGGGGTCATAGCTTGTGATCAAAGAGCAGGACTCTCTATGCTGTTTTACTTTTCTGGTTTTTGTTAGTTTGTGACACATTTCTAATTGGGCATCTATTTTTCAATTTTTTCTTTCTGTTTACATTTTTGTACTTTAATTAATTAGAGATCGATGTATATTTTCATTCCTTTTAATATTAGTTTTGTATCTTTTTTTCCTTTTCCTATACAATTTTGATTTGAGTTGGATGTGTGTGTGTACAGGTACTTAGGAAATGCTCCCCCCATAGTTTTTTTTCCTCCAACGCCTTTCACCACCCCCAGTCCTATAAAGGTAGGCTTGGGTTAGTTTCGGCTTGAGACATGGCATGGGTCGGGTCATGGAAAAGTCATATCAAAGGTGGATCGTCCCTTGGGATGTTATTCATAATTTTTCCAATAAAAGTATTGGTTCGGTTTAGGGAAACAGTTTAAAAGTGTCACGAGTGCAGTACTCGGGCGAGGGAGTCCAGTGATATTACAACGGACGACATATAAATTTATGAGGACCCTAACTACATTCTTGTCAACTTGTCTTTCTCATACATTTGTTACAAAGAACATTGGTACATGCATCAGACAAGATTGTGTCATTGACTGCCCTTCTCGATTCATCTCCCCATTTTGGTTGATATATATAAATATATATGCTAATTTGACCATGTCACTCTGATAGAGAATAAATTTTTTAAAAAAAATTAAATTTTATTTTATTGTTTAAAATCCCACCAATGTTTTAATTTAATATAAATTTCCACATTTTATGATATTGGTTGTATTTTGAGCATAATCGTAAAAATAGCCCATGTCGGATTTTTAATAATTTTTAATAATTTAAATTTTTTGGCCATAAATTATTTTATATTAATCCAAATTTGTAAATTCTTTCTTTTTAGGATTTTACATTTCCAGGGATTCGTTTCATCATGTATTAAAAAATATTAATCGATCATATAGATTCTCAAAAGAAGCTCACAAGTTAGATCATAAAAACTATTTACACATCTGTCAATATTTCTTGTGGGGTCCCTAACTCATTCATGGTGGGTCCAATTGCTATGAAATTTGGTCGGTCGACATGAAATGAGTTTTGTAATAGACCGGAGATTATTGGTGGAGTACTCGAAAATTTATGGTTTATATACGATGGAATAGACCGAGGATTAGTGGGGAAGTACTCGATGATCGTCAGTACGTGTAAAAGGGGTAGAGAATGTTCTTCATTGTTTGGGATAAATGAGAATCAATCGGTCATTTCCCAAGTCAATTGATAATATTCAATAAAAATCTTTTTCAAATGGATGGAGATTTGAAAAAACTGAGATCTTCGTAACGTTTTCTCTCACCATCATAATTTCACCAAGGAAGTGAGAGGAAGAGATTGTAGAAACTCACATTAATAAACATAGAAGAAGATCTTTGAATTATGTTGAACAAGGATAGAATTAAAATTGGGAAACCATACACAACCTAATCAACCTTTAAATATCACTGTTTTTCAATCATTTAAATTTCAATTTTTTTTCAATCATTATCTTACTGATATTTTCTAAAACACACCTTTTTTACCCTCATTTAAAAGTGACTAACTATTTTGTGTGTAATCCTATTCCGGAGACTTCCTAGGGTTAATCACTAGACAACACTTTGTGAATTTTAAAAAAATCTACACCCCAGGATAGGTATGTTTCAAACCTGGGGCTGTTGCCGAGGTGGCATTTCAACATAAAAAAGTATTCAAAATTGAATGACCCACAACTCAAAAGAACCATTAATTGAATTTGATCCATAAATTGAAATAAAATTATTAACACATAGTAAAATAAACATACTAGTAATTATTGAGAAAAGAGATCTCTCATATTCAAGTGAAACTCTTAGTATTGACTCTGAACTTAAAATCCTGGACGGAAATCCCAACCGAACCCTGCATGATCTATGTGCACCTTAATTTTCCATCAAAATAACTATATTATATCACCCACTACACCAAATGATTTAAAATTACATTTCAATATAATTTCCCTACTTCCAATGTTTCATGGTCTTGTAAGAGAAGATCCAAATCAGCACATGAAATAATTCATCTTCACTTGCTCATGATTCGGGACAAGAGGAGCACCTGAAGTCAAATTTCAATGGAGGGAATCCCCCTTCTTACTTGAATGAGCAGATAATGAATGGTTGTACAATCTTAAACCGAGGGAGATAAATGATTGGAAAGAACTGAAAAGCAGTTTCATAAAAAGATTCTTTCCCACATCCTAGAGCACTGCCATAAAGAAGTAGATTTATGTCATACGACAATCAAATGGAGAAACCCTATTCGAGTACTGTGAGTGTTTCAATAAGCCATGTTCTAGCTTCCCACATCATGAAATTGAGGAAAATAAATTCATTGTGTTCTTATACCATGGACATCTAGAAAGTGATCAAAATCTTCTAGATTCCTTATCTGGGGGATCTCATATTGATACGTCACCTAGAGATATCAGGGTACTAATTGACAAGATTTCTCAAAACTCACTACAATTTAGAACAAGAGGGGAATGAAGAAGAGGAATACATGAGGTGAGAAAATATGATTCAATAGAATTAATTAGAAGCGATATGAGGGAAATATCCATTTTAGTGGGGAAGATGGATGTGAATCAAATGAAAGAACAAGAAGAACCGAATCAGGTATGTGGTTTATGCTCTTGTAATTACCATTCAATGACTAGTGTCCAAAAGTGTAGGGAATGGAATTGTGTCCTAATAATTATCTATAAAGGTAATTACATCCAAATCCACGATATCATCCCCAACATGGATATGGATTCCAACATACCTAGGACAGACTTCCTTTCCAACAATAATACCAGAACCCCCATCTATTCCAACAATCCCCTAAAGAACCCTTTCTTCAACAACATCCATTTCAGCCACCAACATTCCAAATAAATAAATATGAGAAACTATCCACCTATTCCCAACCATAGGTTGAGAAATAAAAAGTACAGTCAAATTTTGATGGGCTTAATGAGAATGTGGAAGACTTACCAAACCAGTTAAAAATTGTTTTGGAAATTCTAACCAAGAATCTTGGGAATCTTCCATCCCAAACAGTTCCAAATTCTAAATAGAATGTCAATGAAATCGTAGAAAAAAGTTTAAAAGAAATCCCACCTCCACCCAACCATGAACCTGAATCAATACCAAATGTTCTGGGGGATGATGATTTAAAAATTAGGAAAATCTTGGGAAAATCCAGAATGAAGAAGAAAAGGAATAGGAGTAGGATAATGATAGTCCAAGAAATAGGAGACAAGAAATGCCAATGGAAAGGTAGAAAATGCATAATAAAGACATACCCCCACCATTTACATCAAGGATGATTGAATCAATTAAATTGAATGATGAAACGGTTCAAAAAGAAATTCTAGGAAATTTTTATAAAGTGGAAATCAATATCATGCTTCTTGATGCTATAAAAAAATTCAAAGTTATGCAAAAAAATTTAAATATATTTTTACCAAAATGAGAATACTTCATGAGGATTAAATAATCAACTTGGGTAGAAGTGTCTCAACCCTTATCACACTACAGAAGCCAACCAAATTTCACGATCTAGGGACATTTTCCATTCCATGAACCATTCGTTCATTAAATTTATCTAATGAAATGTGTGATCTAGGTTCTTCAATTATTGTAATTCCCCACTAAGTAAACACTTATTTACTAATGGGATACATAATACCCACAAGAGTAGTGGTCCAGCTTCCAAACAGATCCATAGTTTTCCCAGTTATATTTCTAGAGGATGTCTAGGTGAATGTCGAAGATCTTTTATTCCCAACGTACATTTATGTGCTAAATTTATAAGAATATATGATCCCATCACACACACCCATCGTTTTGGGGATAAATTTCTTAAAAACATCCAAATCCATCATCGATTCCCATAAAGATACACTCACTAAAGAATTTGGAGATTGCAATGTCCACTTAAACATTTTTGAATCCATGAGGTACCCATTAGATGGTCACTCACTCTTTTCACTATCCAAGGAATTTAGTAAAAAAACCATTGAATAATCGGGCATGTGCCATGAATTCATAGACTTATGAGATAAGTTTTTCTATAATGGACATGTGAATTCCCAAAACACTAGAGATTATGATAATATGTGAGAAGAAGAGGTAAAATCTAATTTCATTTATGATTTGTTGATTGATGGGGAATATGAAATTATTTTCTATATATGGAGGTCCAACCTTTGGAAGTAAGGAATGTCATCTTAATTTCATCGATTCAACATCCCCCTAAATTGGAATTGAAATAACTCCCCAATGATTTGAAATATTTGTACCTTATATAAGAGATAAATTAACAATGATAATTGAAAATAATCTATCTAAAACACAATATGAATCTTTCATAGATACTTTGAGAGAGAATGTCTAATAAATAGGTCGAGCTTAAGAGATATCCCAGGAATAAATCCAAATATATGTTCACATAGAGTTTTTATTGATGGAGATTCCAAACCTATCAAATAACCCCAAATGAGGCTAAATCCAACCATGATGGAGGTTATAAAGAATGATATAAATAAGATCATTGAATCTAGGATCATCTATCCCATTTCAGATTCCTAATGGGTTATCCCCATACATCACGTTCCTAAAAAACTGGCCTAACCACTATGAGGAATGTAAATAATGAGTTAATCCCTATGAGAATTCAAAATAGTAAGAGAGTGTTCCCTGATTTTTTGAAATTGAACCAGGTCACTCATAAATATCATTTCCCCATCTCCTTCATTGACCAGATGTTAGAGAGATTGGTAGAGAGAACTCATTAATACTTTTTTGATGTATTTTTAGGTTACTTCTAGGTACCCATTTCTACCGAGGATCAATAGAAGACAAAATTTACATATCCCTTTGGTACTTATTCAAATAAAAGGATGCCAATTGGATTATGTAATGATCCAGGTAAATTTCAGAGGTGCATGGTAAGTATATTTTGTGATCACAATGAAAATTTATTTGAAATTTTTTAGATGATGTCACACTTTTTTGAGATTGTTTTGATCATTGTCTGAAAAATATGGAAAAAGTTTTGAAAAATTTCATAGAAAAAAAGTTTTGAATTTTGAAAAGTGTCATTTAAATGTTGAAATAGGAGTTGTACTTCATCATTTCATTTACCAAAATTGAATTGAAGGTGATAAATAAAAATTGAAGTGATAAATTCATTTCCTTACCATAATAGTGTGAAACATGTTAGATCATTTTTAGGATATGTAGGATTCTACAAGAGTTTTATCAATGATTTAAGTAATATTTCAATCCCAAAATCTATATTAATTTTTATAGATGATGATTTTGATTTCAATGGAACATTTAGGGAATCCTTTGATGAGTTAAATAAGAAATTGATTTCGCCACCTGTGATGCAACTTCAAAATTGGGAAGAACCATTTGAGCTACTTTGTGATACTTCCAACAAATGAGTTGGAGTAGTCATTTCTGATCGAATTAAGGGAAGGCCACAAGTGATTTCATATTCCTAGGGAAACTTAAATAGTTCCCAATTAAATTACACAACCATGGAAAAAGAGTTCTTAGCAGTTTTTTTTCTTTATAAATATTTAGATCATGTCTTATTGTAACTAAAATCACATTTTTTTTGGATCAAGAAGCTCTGAGGTACTCGGTGAAGAAAATGATGCCAAACCGAGGATAGTGATGTGGATGATACTATTGTAGGAGTTCAATATAGAAATAAAGGACAAGAAGGGATCTGATAACCAAGTGAACGATCACTTAAGTAGATTTTGAAACACAGTTGAAATTGAAATTCCAGAAAAAGAACCATTGAATGAACAAATTCCAAGGGAGAAATTATAATTGATTAAAGAAAAAGTGCCTTTGTATGTTGACATGGTCAATTATCTGGTAACATCTCAGGTCCCATATCATTTAAATTCTCACCAAATTCAAAAACTCAAAGATGAATATAGATATTACATTTTGGAAAATCCATTTCATTGTAAGATTTGCAATGAGAAATTAATAAGTAGATGTTTACCTGTAAGTGATGTTAAATCTGCCATTGAGTTTTGTCACAATTTATCTTGTGGAGGCCACTTTTGACCAAAAAGGAAATCAAGTAAGGGTTTAGAATCTGGAATTTATTGACCCACCCATTTTAATGATGCTTATGAATTTTTCAAATTCTGTTAAAATTGTCAATTTTTTTAAAAAATTTCAAAAAGACAAGAAATGACTCAAAAGACACTAATTTTTTTTGACATTTTTGAAGTCTGGGGGATAGATTTTATGGTAACTTTACTGATGTCATTTTAAAATTTATATATCTTACTTGTAGTTCATTATGTTTCAAAATATGTTGAAAACAAATCCATAAGGATTGACAATGCTAGAGTTGTTTGTTATTTTTTAGGCCAATCATATTTTTCAGGTTTGGAGTGCCTAGAAACATTTTTAGTGATCATATAACCCACATCTACAATTATAAATTGGATGTAATGCTGAAAAAGTATGTGTTTTGTCAAAAAACATCAAATCTCTATCATCCACAGACTAATGGTCAAGCTGAAGTTTCCAACAGAAAAATCAAAGGTGTTTTGGAGAAGATAATGAATCAAAAGATGAAGGATTGCAGCCAAAGGATGGAAGATACCTTCTTCGATTATACGGAGGCCTATAAACCCCCTATTGGAATGATTCCATATATGCTAATTTATGGTAAAATCTTCCACCTACCATTGGAATTGGGTCATAATACGTATTGGGATGTGAGGAAAATGAATTTGGGCCTATAAAGTGTGGGGAAGGAATGAATTTTGATGTTGAAAGAGATGGAGGAAATTATAAGGAATGGATTTTAAAATTCTAGTATTTACAAAGAAAGACTAAGAGTGGTACATGACAAGATAATCCAATTGAAAGGCTTATATCATAGAGGAAATGGTTTTCTATTCAAATCAAGACTCCAGATGATGCTAGGTAAAAAAATTTCTATATTGGAATGTTCGTTTATAGTTACTCGTGTATATACTTTTAGTTTTGTTTCTATTGTGAAGGTTGGAGAAGATGATCCATTCACTATTAATGGGAGTAGATTGAATAAATACTCTGTTACCCTACCATCAGATCTTGTGGAAGAGATCAGACTCCTCGAACCTATTTATCAATATAATCCACCAGGTATTACCTCTACATTAAATTTTCTTGATTTTTTAATTAATTTTCAAATATTCTTATATGTTGAATCCGTTTTATTTCACTAAGGAATATGAATCTTTTAAGTGTAGGGGAGGGAACCTTTTTAGTTTATAATTTTCATTTATTGTTTGGTTTATTTTATTTATAAAAAAAATTGTTTTTTTGTTTTTTAAATATTTGCATGTTTGTTTTAAAACATTAGTTTGCTGTCAAATATTTTGAGCTGAAATGATTATAATTTCTATTTTTGAAACCCATTCCAATGAGTGAACCAATATATCCCATGAAACTGAGCATAAATGAATGTTGAAATGACATTGTTTCAAGTGAAAATATTTTGCAATTTTATGAAAAGTTATCTAATTTTTAAATCCAATACTACATCACACTGTATTTATTTTTGAAATAAATTTCCTATGAGGCTTATTTACCATTTATATCATATTATTTACATTAAAATCATTTCTTGAAAGAACCAGACCATGCTTTCTTTAACTAGAATTTGATTTATTCCTGTCAAAACAAGACGGTTTGAGGTACTTGTGTTTTAAATGATTGAGGTATTTATTTAGTTTTAATCCCCCTTTTCAAAACAATCCTTTTTATTATATCTAAAATTGTACATTAATCCTTTTATCCCTTAAATTACATGAATATCCTGTTTGGTTAGCCACATTACAAACCAAATTTCCCAATTCGACCTACTCTTGAAGTGAAATGGCATGATCTAGTCGAAATTATGTGTGGGGGAAGATGTATTGTGGTGTACTACCTCATTTGGAGATACATTTGGGGTAAAATAAAATGTTTAAGAGATAATATTTCTTATTAATATTTCATTTTGTAAAAATCAATACCTTTCTGGAGCTTTCATGATAAAATATATTGTGCCTTTCTCGAGCTTCCAATGTAAAAAGAAAGTTGTGCCTGTCTGGAGCTTTCATGAAAAACAATGTTTGATAAGAAATTAGTGCTGGTAAAATAATAAATGGCATGAAATTTAGTTTATTTCTCATGATTATGGAGCATATTTTCTAAAAAATGGAAGATAAGGACACCATACTTGAGTGAAAATTAGAATCTTACGATTTTTCTTCAAAAAGAGCCAAGCCCTCCTTTTTCGGCCTCATATTTTTTAACATATAAATCCTACCAACCAAAAGCCATAGAAAAACCATTAAAGGTTTTCAGGAGAAACTCATGTCCTTGACTCACATCGTGTGGATAATTAGTAATTTATCAAGCCTATGGTGACTCTTGCGTGAGTTTGGATGAGAACATCCTTGTTGAACATTTACATTAGTGAGATGAGAAAAAATTTATTTGAGGTATGTGTTTTAAGTTCATGGGATACGAAATGAAGTGGAAATATATTAAATAATATAAATATAGAACTTCAAATAATAGTTCTTGATGATTCATGATATATTCTTGTTTTTTAGTTTTTATTTGGTAGATCTCGTGGGTATATGTTTTGGATTGGATTTGATTTAATTTTGATGTTTATGTGTCTAGGAGACCAAGTGATATGTGTGGGGGAATTTTTAGAGAAAACCTTTTTAATAAATTTACATTTTATTTCATTATTTTAGATCTCAGAAAAGTTTTATTTTAAGATAAATTGACACATTTTAAGATATTAGTGGTATTTTGAGCTTAATTGTAAAAATGGCCCATTTCGTATTTTTAAAAAATTTAAATTATTAATATATTTTGGCCATAAAATTTTATATATTAATCCAAATTGTGAAATTATTTATGTTTATGATTTTAAAAATCCATGGATTCATTTCAAACTTCCTAAAAAAATATTTATCGATCATATGGATTCGGAAAAGAAACTCAAAATATGGATAAGGGAAACTATTTATAGATATTTCTATTTCCATTGTGGGGTCCATAACTCGTTCATAGTGGGAAAAGGTTCTATGAAATACGGTGGGAGGATGTGCAAGGAGTTTTTGAACGTCTTTCATGAAGGATAAGATGAGTTAATTACCCGTTTTAATTCTCATTAAATCATTCTTGTATGGATATTTTTGAGTTGGAGAGTTTGACTAGATAGAATAAATTTTCATAGTAAAATGTGAATGAATATTAGAATACTTATTCAAATAAGCTAAAATTTTTAGGAGAGATGGACATTATATTGATGAAAAAAATTAAAGAAGGTAAAAACTTGTGAAGAGTTTATTTAATAGGCCTACAATGTGTCATGTTTTGGGGGAAAAATTCTACCAATTAAAGGAGGGGAGATCCTCCCTCTAATAGTATCTCATTCCATCCCATTCCTTCTAAGACACCAAGGAGGATAAATTTTCATCTTTCCCACTTTTAATTATTTTCTATTACATAGTTTTTTAATTACATATTCCTCCCTATTCATCTTTATTACCCTTACCGAGGTGGGGTAATCATTTTGAGTGATTGGGGAAGGGTTAGTTTTCTATTTTTTAATGTTTGAGTTCTTAATATATAATTGAATGAAATTTCTTTCTTCTTAAAAGTTGTTTTTAATATCATATAGCATAATTTATTATTAAGTGAGATGATTCATGAATTTTAATTACTTTATCATTTTTTCCTTGGTAAACAATCACTATATCCCTCCACTAATATATAGTTTAGATAAAATGGAATATACTAGATATTAGTGGTGAAGAACTCGACGATAATCAACACATTTTAAATGGGTAGTTGATGTTCTTGATTGTTTGGCATAAAAAATAAATAATCGGGTATTGCCCATGTAAATTGAGTATATTAAAAAAAATATTTTTTACACAGAAGGAGAGTTGACAAAACTGAGATCTTGGTATGTTTTCCTCTCACCAGAATAATTTCACTAAGAAAATGAGATGTAATGATTGTGGAAACTCACTTTAATCAACTTAGATGAGGGGGATTGAATTAAATTGTACAAGGATATCATTAAAATTGGGAAACCAAATCTAAACTAATCACCCTTTTAATATTTCAGTTTTTCAATCATTTGATTTTACATTTTCTATTCAATAATTATCTTATTCATTTATTCTAAAAACACACCATTTTTACCCTCGTTTAAAAGTTAAAAATTGTTTTGTGTGAACTCCTATTCTAGATGCTCCCTAGGGTTAATAACTAGACTATAGTTAGATAATTTAATAAATTATTTTTCCACACCCTACGAAAGGCATGCATAAAACTTGATTTTTTGACGCACGCCTGTTGTAGGGCATGACCAAAGCATATATTTATTTTTCCTAGTGCAGCATAGAGGTTGACCATGGTCATCTCACTTGAGGAACATTCTCAGTTGTTAACTAATTTAATCAAATTCACCTAAAATAATTCTTTTTTTTTGTTTTTCTTATTTCTATGAATGAAATATACTTTATGAAAATACATTAAATGTAAAAGTTTAATTTATATTAATATAAAAATCAAAACAAAATGGAATTGGTGAAGAAAGGATGTTCACCCAAAGGAACTTTCAGCGAGCACCTTCATTGACCACCTTCAAATATTCTAAATGACCACACTCCATCGTATATGTGAACAACTTATTCTACCCTAGTTATGAGTGAAAATTTCACTTAGCGATCACCTAGAACACCCTCCATCATCCTCCTCAATCAATATAAAATGGTTGTAGATAATGAAGTTCTACATTAGACAACCACATTGAGGATTACACACACTATAAATTATCCTTATAATTTACTCAAAGAATATTAAAAAAACGTTCATTGGTTCAAAAACCTAATTACTCCCTAGAGATATTACTCGGATCAATTACTCATGATCATGAGAAGTATAGTTCATTATGGTAAAATGAGAAGAATAAAATAGGGTGGACAGGTGGACACAAAAATAAAAAAAATGCATGAATTTACTATAAATCAAAATTACAATTTCAAAATAAAACAAAAATAAAGAAAATAAATAAAAAAATAAAGAGGGAAGAGGTTCATCTAGAATCCCCTAGTGAAGATATCCTCCTTGGTTCCTTGATGGAATGGGATTTAAAATGGGATGATTTGAGAGGTTGGAGCTCCTATCCTTTTATAGATAGATTTATGTCCTCTAAATGTTGACACGATTTTGACTAATTAAATGGATAGTTCACGCTTGGTTCCCTTCATAAAATTTGTTCTTAATTCTCATTCCCATAACCTATAAAAATTATTTCTCATATTTCCAAATTATGTTGGAGTTATGAATTTTACATTGGCGATTTGTTTTATGGACGCAGGTTCCATGAAGCTCCCTTCAAACATATGTCATTCGGTGGAAACCATAATGGATTCCAAACCCCATCAAATTAATTTTTTAGGATATCCTATGTGTCCTGGTTCCATTACTGGTGGAATCACATCAATCGAAATCTTGTATACTAAGATAGAATTCTATTGCGTTGGTAGGGTTCACGATG
The DNA here is from genome assembly GCA_963277665.1 of Viscum album. NCBI lineage: Eukaryota > Viridiplantae > Streptophyta > Magnoliopsida > Santalales > Viscaceae > Viscum > Viscum album. The sequence goes on along the minus strand of OY728133.1, from coordinate 512,780,413 downwards.
TCCACCCATAAACGTCTTCAACTTCATTAATTTTTTAAGGCCTCTAGATCTTTGAATCATCTCCTGATTCAGAAAACAAAGTTAAAGGATATAAAATAATTATTCAAAAAAATAAAGACTCAATTTTGAATTATATTTTTGATTAAATGAGTAAAATACCATTGATGTAAATTTTTTAAAAAATATTTAAATAAGCGCCTTCCACGATTTTTCTCAAAACACATAATTAATTTAAATTTGATTCATATAAAATCAATTTGAAAATTTTGGATGATTAAAACAATTTAAATTCCTACAAAAAATGTGTAAAATATTATCTCTATTAATTCCCCCATAGTTAAACTGTGGTTGTCCTCAAGCATAAAATATCAATATGGAATTTAGATGAAACCGATGTTAACAATATTGAAATTCCAATGTTAAAAATTTAACAATTTTCAATGTCAAATAAAACATTAAAAATCCACATAAAATATAAATTTAATTTTTCATTTCTGAAAGAAACAATAAAATAATGTATTTTACTTTTCCCCATTGAAAAAAGAAGGAACTTCTTTATTCATTCAATCAAGCTTCTCAATTTATTATTTATAATCATTCCACATCATGATTTACCTCACCTTTAAATTTTTTCCCTCATATCTAAGGACAAAATTCTAGTAGAGTTATGCACATATCATTAGAACATGCACATTATTCATAATATTATAAAATAACTACATTATATAATTTTTTAATGAAAAAGTCATATAAAATAATGAAGACTTTTCAATAAAGGATCAAATGAATCTGAGGGTTAAGGTTGGTAGGATTTGATGTTTTAAAAATTAACGTTCAAGGAGGAGGTTTATCTCTTATGTAAAATGAACGATATCAAAAATTGTAAGGAAATTATCCCCTTCAAAGTACCAACACCCACTTCCCACAAAATGCAAAGTAAGGTCATGATCAAATTAATGCATAATGAATGATTAATAAACCCTCTAGATTTTTTAGTTTTTTTTTAATTTTTTTTCTTTTTTTGAATGTTATGATAAGATAAAATCTCAAAACCATCACCTAAACACATACTATTATAATATCATTGCTCATAAAAATGGTGATGTTTTGTTCTCCTAAATCACAACCAATTTTTTAATTATTTTTGTTATTTTCATTTTTTAAAAAAAGGGGAAAATAGTGTATAATGAATGATATCACAACCTTTTAAAATTACCACAATAACACCCCCTCACATTTTCCGTAGAATTTAAATCATACCTTCCACCATTAATCCTTTACCCCCACACATCATCATTATAATATAATGAAAATACCAAGAGTAGTGTCATAATGGAGAAAAATGGATTGAAACATGGCTCATACCTATAAATTTAATTCATGGTATCTATGGGATAAAGAGCAATTGATTTAAAGGTGGTATTTAAGGATAAGGGCTTTTCAAAATATTCTTCTATAATTTTAAATGTGTTTTTGTACATTCATAGCTTTTACAAGTTCAAATTCATGTTCTGGTAGGTGACATGTCACAAGATCACTCAAGAAATATTCTCAAGGATAAATAGGAAGTATTTGGTCTAGAAGTCCTCTCATGAATGAGACATATGATATTTGACAACCACTCAAGGCATGATCATTAATAAAAAAATTAATTCCCATGAACTTCAGAAATTCAAATCATGAAAAATGGGTGGGATATTTAATTTTCCAAAATCAACTTGTTACCATAAATCATGAGTCCTCATTTCAATATCTATGCTTAATTTCAATCATTTGATTCTTTATTATACTCATTAAATCTATTTAACATTGAAATATAAAACATGGAATCACCCGAATCCTCAGAAACTAATTTCTCATAGATAATTCATGCAAAGAATTAATTCTAGCGTTGGCATGAAATATTTATCATTAAATATCAAAATATGTTTCAGACCAAAAAATGAAAGGATTTTAAATGATAATAAAAAAAATGAACTCCCTTTTGAATTAAATATTTGGTCCTCTTACTCCAATACTTGGGGATTACTTATTTCATCATGATCCTACAAAAGAAAAATTACTCAATTTATCACAAGGATCATTTCATTTAATATCAAAATGAAAAGTGTGAGTGGGGAACATGCTATAATAATTCCTAATATTGAGTTTGAAATCTAAATTCCTAATATAGAAAATGAAATTACTAAAAATAAAACAAATGGTAAATCATGGTATAATCCCCCAAGTGGGCCCTAAATTTTTACTACCTCCATAGGGCAGTACCAAGTATTATCCAGAGTCTGATGGTGGATAGAGGCTCTTGAATCTGAATGACCACATGTGGTTATTCCCATCATGCAGTACTATGTTCATGTTGGGGAGGAATCCATGTAAAAAGTATACAAGATCTTCCCCCTTTACAATGTGGTAAAACTTTCATGGAGGGGGTAGGTTGAAGTAGGGTACCTCCTCTTTTTTTTGCTACATAGAAAACCATCACATCTTCTAGTGGGGGTTTCGTAAGGGCTCCAGCCTCTTCTTTGGTCTCTTCAGGCTCAAGAACATGTATCTCTTCCTGATGGGGATCCTATAGTTGATATTCAATTTCTTCAGGGAGAACCATGAATTCCTTAATAGGTGTATAATTTTCCACATCATTCTCCTAGGAATAGTATGAGTTTGAAAAATATAGAAATTCAATATCATTAAGATGGATACTAAAATTAGATTCAACAAAATTAAAAGAAGTTGAGTTCAAGAATTTATCATCTCCCTGAGTTAGTTCATCATTAATATCATCTTCAATTGATGTGAATCTTGGAGTCTATCTCAACTGGATGGAGGTAGGTAGTCAAGATTATCCATCTTTACTTCAAATTTCACCATTCGGGTGGTTTCTTCCTTCAGTGCTGCTAGTACTTATTTTTTTTAAAGCTTGGGTATATCAAGTTGTTCCTCGTATTCGCTCCACAATTCATCCTATTCATGTTTATATATCATTTCTGGCTTAGTGGGAATGTCTTCCTCCATTTCCTCCTCGGGTGCGTCAATTACAATGATGAGTGGTTAAATTTATTCCACCATTACCTCATGATCTTTCCCTGGCTCCAGGTCGGGTTTCTCCTGGGTAGTATGGGCATATTATTTTAGCCTTTCTACTTTAATACTTAGTCCTTCAATATCATTTTAAATTCATTCACTTGAGATCTATTATACTCTAAAATCGCTTCCTCTTGTTGTTTTTTCACATATGAGTGGTAATTCCATGCATAGTAATTGTAGTTCGGATACATCAAGGAAATGTTTCTTTTTGGATTTTTGGATTTTTTTAATTAAAAATGAAATCTATATATAATGTAAAAATTGAATAAGAAAAGTAAACTACAGATTTTTTCCTAGGTAACAACGCCCGTTTTGACGCATGCATTTCATAGGGAAAGGAAAAAATATTATTTTTATGTTTTTCTAGTGCAATATAGAGGCTGACGAGGGTCATCTCACTTGAGGAGAGTTCTCAGTTGTTTAATCAAATAAATTCACCTATTTGTTTTTGTTTTTTATTATTACTTTGAATAAAATTGAATTTATAAAAAATTGAAATGAAAAAAATCAATTCAAATTAATATGAAATGATAAAAAATGGAATTAGTGAAGAAAATATGTTCCCTTAAGAGAAATTTTAGGGAGAACACACATTGACCAACTACAAATATTCTTAGTGAACACACTCTATCGTATATGTGCACTCCTTAGTCTACCCCAGTTATGAATGAAAATTCCACTTAGCGATCTCTGAGCACACCCTCCATCCACCTCCTCAATTGAGGGAAAATAGTTATAGATTAATAAGATAATCATTATACAACCACATTGAGGATTATAACCACTATAAATTATCATTTAGCCACCGTATATTGAAGTTATGATTTATTCATTGGTATTTTTTTTCTAAACACAGTTTCATGGAAGATTCCTTAAAAAAATATGTCAATAAATGACATCCTTAATGGATCAAAAACGCCCTCAAATTAATTTTTGAGGTGCCCCTATTTTTCCGAAGTTCTATTCTAGGTAGAAGTACCTTAATTTAAGGTGTTAATGCCGAGATAGACTTCTGTTATAGTGGTGGCGTCCACAATACATGCCCGGAAAAGACTTAAAATTATTTGATTTTTAACGCCTCTATATGCTGGAATCTTTCCTTTATGTATAATAAAACTTTTAAGGAAATAATGTAAGGATTCTAAAAAAAATTAATGAATCAATTTGGAATTATATTATTCATGCAATGACTAAATTACTCTTGAGGTAAAAATCTGTCCAAAATCCGAAATTAAATAATTTTCACCATTTTACTAAAAAAAATCATAAATCCAAAATTGATTCATATATTATCAAATTGATAATTTGATATGATTAAAATAATTGAAATTCCTAGAACAAATGTGGAAAATATTATCTCTATAATACTCCTTCATAAGTTTCACGATGCCTCTATGATGATAGCTAGTAATGATACTAGCACTAGTTCTTGATGATGATTCCCTGAGTGATGAAGCCTCAGTTTAGGGTTAATAATACAATCCCTTTCCTCCATGTGGGTATGTAGAATCACCTCAACCTATTGAGAAGTAGTTATTCCCAAAAAAGTGGTTTGAGGACGTGCACATGCTGAGCACACTCCACGAGTTCTAACGTTAGAGATCACTGAGGTGATGTAGTGAGCCATATCCTCAGGTAGAAGAGTATTGGATAGAGTATGTGGTTTGCCTCTTCAGACTTCACCAGACACAAGAAGATATGATGGTGTATTTGGCTTCCAGTTTATTCCATGGAGCATCTTGGTGTTGGTGGAGTCTGGTTACTCATATGCCCGATGAGTCATCACTCTCAAGAGATGACTTCCAGCATTTTTTCTGTGAGGAGTATGACCCCTTCTAATTATGATCCATTTATATTCAGGAGTTTCTATAGCATCATAATGGATGGATGATGGTGGAAGTGTATGTGTATAGGTTTACATAACGGAGTCATTACTCTCTCGAAATTATCTGCGATGGCTACTTCCGAGCACGAATGTTTGAGCAGGGACTCCATAGAAAGATCTATGCTAGTATAGTACCCTTATGCATTCCCACCTATGTAGGGGTACTATATTGGGAACTTGTGAAAAATTTATTTCTATTATAGGGGTTCTAGTTGGTTGATACTGGAAGGGGACGCTATAGAGCCGAGATGTCTTTCGTAGCTAGCAGATGTCAATTGGCAGTGTAATGTGCTCGGAATTCCGTGTATTTTTTTTGAATTAGATGGAATTATTTCGAGACCAGAATCTCTAACAGAACATGATTCAAAGGCCTAGTAATCCCAGAATAGAATTTTTAAATTTTTTTATTTCATTTAAATACACATGTGTTAGGGTTTTTCTATCTTTTAAACCCGTGCTCAGATAAAAAATATGATGACACTGTTGAACTCAGAATGATGGGATTCCCCTAGAATGGTTGTAACCTCAACCAATGTGGGTCGAAGGGAAAAGTTATTTATTATAATTCTTAAAGAAAAAGTTAAAAATAAAATAAAATTTTGTTATTTTTTTTTCTGAGTTTTCAAATCATTGTAGCTGAACAATTTTCTAACCAATCCAAACTAAAAAATTTGTTTCATTAAAAGAAACAAAGTAACAACTTCATAATAGAAAGGTAAATAAAATGCTAATTCATGTTTCATCCATTAATGGAAAACAACAAAAATAGTATTATTTGAAAAATCCAGGTTATGCTATGAAGCTTCAGGTGGTGATAACGACAAATGCCACCTCCTGTTTGAATGGATCATCACAAATAACGATCGAAAAACGGCCGTAAACAGAGGATCACAGATGGATGAACACATCAATGTCGTTCATCCCCAAAGAATGATCCAACCCCGATAGGGTTTTGTTTTTTTAATTTCATTTTTCACATTATTCATTCTAAAATGAAAAATATAGATTGTCCCACAAACTGGTTGATCCGCAGATCACTCGTTCCGGATAGAGGGTTATTTCTCTTGGGATTCGTGTATCGAAATTGATTACTTATGATAGAAAATAAAACCATTATCCTATGTTTCTATGCCTCTAATGAAGAGCATGTGGGTTGACATGAACAAGGCTCAAGCCCCTTCGGCTTGTGCATTTTTTTTCATTCTTCATGGGCACATCTTTGAAATGTTGGCTAGGAGGATTTGAGGCCATTGTAGGGAATGAAACATCCCCTAGAGTTCATATAAACAAGTGGAAAAAATAACGAAACCCCTTAGTGGACATGATGATCTGCTAAAGTATCCCATGGCATACTGGAACTGGCTAACACAGGCGGGGTGGATGGATTCCATGCCAACGCAATGGAAGAAACACTACAGTGGGCTCGAGCTACAGCGGTGCTGCAAGAGCTGGCTACCTCCGTGTTGGCATCTAGCAGTGGGAGGACGCAGCCACCCATACACGTTAGAGGAACCATGGATGCGACACTGCATCGCACATGGCATAGTGGGTTAGTAGACCCCGGTACAGGTTGGGTAGGGACAGTTAGACCAGTTCGGACCAAACCCAGACCTGAAAAGCCCCTTTTAGAAAACAATGATTGTAGCTTTCAAACCGGGCATCCGATTGACAGCCACTTGGGCGGTGGAACCCTCGTGACAAAGATATTATTTTGTAATTATCTAAAGATAATTTATTTAATATTGATGTATGAATATTGGATTCAAGATTATATTCTTCCTTAATCAAGCGTGATTCGTGCGGGAATCCTACGACCGACTAAGATGAGAAGCTTGTGACCCTGTGTAGATCGACAACATGGGACACTGTGTAGATCCTCTCCTAGAGACCCGGTGTGGATCTGATTCTTGTGACCCTATGTGGAACATCTTCTAGAAACCTTGTGTGGATCATCTCTTAGTGACCCTTTGTGGATCATCTCCTAGCAACCATGTGTGTATCACCTCCTAGATAACCTGTGTGGATCACCTACAACTGACTATTTGTAACCCAACAGACCCACGGTACTCATATTTGATGAGTAAATCAACAATCCAAAGAGTTCAAATAAATGACTAAAGATATTACTTGATTACTCTAGATTATTTGTGTTTGTTATATCCTTCTTCATGTTCATGCATCATAGTTTTCTTTGTGGATTGCATCATGGTCTTTCCATTGTGGTCCGGGGTCCCTATTGAGTATTTTTTTTACTCACCCCTGCACAGGCTTCGTGCATATATGGTGTGTTTGGTGTAGATGAATAACTCCTTGAGAGAGGTCCTGGTTGCCCAGGATTCGATGGTTCCCATTGAGACTAGGCAGGTGGGGCGTACTTCTACGACTTCCAGCAGCTACTCTACACTTACCCATCAGGTGGGGTTTTCAAAAGATGACTATAATAGATTCCTTGTACTTTCCTATTTTTGTTCATCTTTTTTTGGGTTTGTATTCTAGCCCATTCGACCTACATTTTGTACTTTTAATCAGTGGTTGTTTATTGCGATGTATATTTACCTTTCCATCTTTGGGATGTGGTTGTGTGTACATGCGTATAGGTACTCTGGAAAATGCCTCCCATTTGTAGGTTGAAACCTTCAGCGCTAGTCGCTAACCTCTGGCCTTCTAGAGGCAGTCTTGGAGGATGTCCCAACACGATCCCCGGTGTACGGGTCAGGAAAAAGTGGTATCATAGGTGGTTAGTTATAACTCAAAGATCGAGTGTCAGTTGTTTTTTTGGGGATAGAGTGAAATATATTTTGAGTTCGATATTCCGAGTTAGGGTGTCCAGTGTTGGTGAATCGACCGACATAACCATGCACCAGGAACATGAATTCTACTTTACGACTATAAAAAAAATAAAGGTTGCATCATAATATAGGAATTGAGTATTTCCTAATGTTCTTATTATATTAGAGTAATCTCGCGAGGAATAATCTATAAACAGTGGTACATCTTTATTTATTTCAGGATCTCTCCCTGCAGATAGCCAGCTAGGATTCTAATAAATGGTAATGAGGATAGCTCACAAAGCAATGAGGTGTCAGTTCAGGGACCAGTACTATAGATGGCCCTACTGGGTGGTGTGACAGTGCTACCACCACCCATTGGTTAACATCTACAGTCAGTATTGTCGGTAGAGAATTCACATAGGCTTAGCACTGTGCATGAGTTTCAGAGACATAGACCTCCTTGGATCATGGGATAGATAGATCCTTAGCTCATTAAGGATTGGTTGGAGGTGGTGACACGAGTCTTACACTTAGTGATGACAGCACTTGTCGAGATGGTGATCTTAGTTGTGATCCTTCTTCACATATCGATAGAGAGATTGTGGAGTTTGACGATTCAGACTCATGATGAGGAAACCCTCTCTTGGGCTGACTTCAAGCGGCTTTTCTGGGAGGAGTTCCTCTTCACAGCCTTGTGCTCAGTGTGTGTACAAGAGTTTCTTCACCTATAGTCAGGCAGCATGTCAGTCGCTAATAAACCGTGAGGCTTACATACTTCTCCCTCTACTCTACAGATTTTTTGTGGGACCCTTTCTTTAGGGCCCAAAACATTGAGAAAGGGCTTCGACGAGAGATCCGCGGATCAATGATTTCCCTAAGCATCCCCACTTAGGCTGGAGTGCTAAAGTGAGATCTACTAATAGAGATATTCCTCAAAGAGAAGACACTAATGGTGGGACCTACCACCAGGAAACTAGTGGTCAGGTCATCCATGAAAGGTAGCTGACATTTGATGTAGAGGTCCAAGTAGGCCAGACCATCTAGAGGGTGACCCCGTGACACATGAACGGTGGTGATAGGCTACTGTGGCATCATGTGTCAGCATTGAAGTAGGGCGTGGTACTCATGCAGTGGGCAGAGACACAAGGTTTGTGACTACCCAACATGCCGTAAAAAAGATCAACAGGTGATTTAACGGCCGCCCAAGTAGTGTTAAAGGTTCGAGATGAGTTGTTTGCAGGGTGTCAGATGTGGAAGGGGAGTGGGCCAAGAGAAATGTGGTGGATGATAATTTGAGGTGCTACCATCACCACCCCTAGGTTGTCCACCACATGCTCAGGGAGCTGATGGATAGGGGCAAGGCCAGTTCTAGGTGATGGTTTCCTATGATGACAGTGCTCTGAAGATGATTAGAGGTACGATCTTTGTCTTCTCCACCATGGATGAAAATTTTATAGACACGTTTTCTAGTCACCCTTTCATTTACATAGACCTTGATCGGAGCATGGAGATTCTGGTGGAGCCGTTGGATCGATCCTTATGATTAGATACTCTTTTGGGATAGGATTTGGTGATTACACACTAGTCATGGCAGTACGAGTTAACTCTTCGAGGCGATATCTTTAATTTGGATCTCCTAGTAGCGGTGCCAAGGCCTTACGATGTCATATTGGGAATGGTCTGGTTATCCACAGTTCATGCTCAGATTGATAGTCTTAGGCATAGAGTGTGGTGTATACATGAGGATGGGACCAAGTTTTCACTCATCAATGAGAAGGGGAATCCTAAAATAATAGGTACATAAAGGTTAGCCATGACATCCCTTAATGTATAAAAAACTAAATCATAATATCCCACCACAATCCAAAAGTGCCCTGAATCTTGAAGGTCCCAATATTCCCCCTTATTCCCTTATGTGGTCTCTACTAGGTCAGATATCCTCTAAACAACTCATATGAATTCATATTCATCCTAGGGTAATCTATTACCATATAAGGATAGGGTATTATGGAGTTGGATTTCACACACATAGTCGACCATTCTTGTCCCACCCTTATTGGATCCTCTTCCTTAAAAAGGGATTAGTTGACAGAGTCTTGGAGAAATTGGTTTTATATATTTACCTCCTAGATAATCCAAGGGAACATTCTTAGTTTCATACTCTTTCACAATAGGTGGTACAAATAGATACAAAAGATATATATGTTGTTAATTTTTTGGAAATTCTAGGTCAAACCGTTGGGAAAAACAAAATATTAAGGAAGAATATCATTGATAGATCATGGAACACATGAGGGTTTATAATTATTTTCATCTTAATTGGCTACCCACAGGATTAGGGCACAACCCTCTACGAAATACCGATGACCCACTGAAAGCCTTTGTTACTCGCGTGTTTGTCATATCCATATATATACACACACACGTGCACACACACAGTTAATCATAGAATACTTAGGCCCAAACAAAATAATTCAATAAATAGTGCACCAAAAAAACATATCATTATTTTAATAAGAATTTTATTTTTTGGGTTGTATCAAATGAATGGAATGAGAAGATATAATGTGATCCTATGTTCTTAATCATGATTCCTAAATGGACACTAAATCTAATAAATCATTAAAACAACATCATGTGTATCACACAAGGTGAATTTAAATTTAACTAACATCATACAACATGAACATAAAAATAATAAATACTCACTTAATGGATTCTTATAGGTCCAATATAATATGGTATTTAGGCACAAATATAGTTCTTCCACTTGAGTACCAACCATCATATATCTTATCCACCATGTCCCAAAGTAAGGCTAAGAAGGTAAAAAGGTCAGTGAAGCTAGTGACATGATACTATTTTTAATACCTCAACCTGAACCACTAAGTTCAATCTAGGGTGCTACATGACATCACATTAACCTCCCCCTAAAGAAGAGGCTATAAACTAATTATCAGGAGAAAATGAACATCATGGAGAGAGTATTCCCTCAGAACCAAGTAAAAATAAGAGTAAATAATGATGCAATAACAACATAATAAACAAATAATGAATATATTACTAAATCATCAGAACCAAGTAAAAATAAGAGTAAATAATGATGCAATAACAAAATAATAAACAAATAATGAATATATTACTAAATCATCAGAGTAGTATAATACATAATAAATACCATACCATGTAGTAAAAGTATGCCATTATAGTCACATATCCTAAAAAAATAAGGACCCCCATAGGTGGTGGATCAACATATGAGGTAAAGTAACTAAATAAATATACTAAGAGATGTCCACATTGAGTCCATCCTGTGATTCATGCACCCTCTTTCAATCCCACACAACCTTCCACTATACGTATCTTTCACTTTTCTATATCCCTCATCATGAAACCTAAAATTTCACCAAAATTATCGAGTAGGGTATGAATATGAAACTCAAAATTACACCAACAATAGACTTTAACATTAGTATATAATATATAAAGGTTTATTCCATGATATTAAATAGAAAAATGGTAAGTGAAATGTATATCACACCAACCCCAAACATATTTTGGGTCCTCGGTGATCAGCTCTACCTGCATTATCTTAATTCTTGAATTAACATCGACCAACCGTAGGACACATCCCCCATTGATGGGATAGTATGAAGACATGACTAACAGATCATTGTTAAAGGGAAAACCCATAGACATAAAAAATAAGCACCTGACACATTCTAGCGAGGGATAGTCTATATGGATCAAGTTACACACTCAACTGTAATAATAATGGAACATCACATGCAATACAAGATAAAAATTATATATTGAACATGACATCATATGAAGAAAAATTCATAAATCATAATTCATATGTGAGTAATCATCCAAAATTATTTAAAAAAGGCTACACATGAACACATCATGTTATCAAGGAACATTAATAAGTCTCATAGGTCTTCACAAAAAATTAAAATCATTCCATGCAGTAGTATAAATATGTGATAAAGTCATTGAATTTCTTCTTTAATGTATAATGATTATTTGATGATGAGGGTCAGTATATGAATCCAATTTCACCACTAAATCCTAGAAAGATAATCTATTTTACATGATTAGAATTATATGATCAATACTATATAGAAACCACACCCAAAATTTAGCTCAATATCGATCTTGTATGAGAATATTTTTTACTGAAAATGATCAAGGTTAGATTGAGGAATAGATTCCAATTCCATGAATTCAAGTTCTGATTCTATCAATGATAAAAAATATCTTCTTATAATATGTAAAAACCCTCTATATTTGATAAGGACATCAATGGTTAAATTGGATTTGATTAAGGGGTATGGAATAGGATTGATCTAGATCAAAAAATAACTCATCATAAAGGAATAACATGATAAAACTATTGGACATGCATCAAAGAGAGGATATGGAAGGGGAGGAGAGGTCCTGAAAATCAATAGATAGATTTCCTTGGGTTTTGGGGGTTAAATAGTGAAAAAAATAATGATATAAATTTATTGGGTGTCGGGTTTTATAATAAAAACCCTAAAACATGGTGTGCTCACTAGGCTACGAATGATGTAAATGGAAGGCCAATGGATGTTGAGAAAAATTGTGTTTTCTGAATAACCTCACTTTCTACCCAATGGTTCCCCATTATGTTGATAATTGGATATAAAAAATTTCATTAGAATATATAGGCTATGTGAGATGGTTGTTGGATGCCACTAGAAAGCTAGTGGAGCAGTTGTAGCTTTTCCAATAATAGTATGACCACTATCATGGACCCTTTTTATTAATGACCTTAAAAACACCTCTAACCAATCTCAAAACACATAAACAACATATTTAAAAATGTATGTAAAACCTGAAAATATTCACATTGTAAATAGAATATGTTGTTGTCCTGACATAATTAATGTTAATTTAGTTAAAAGTCCAAAAAATGGCCAAAAATGGAATTGAATTTTCAAAAATTATCTTTAAATAACTATACAATAAAAAATATTCTATATTTAATGTATTTTAAGAGATATTATCAAGATTTTCATGAACAGATCATTTATGTTATACTTAAAATTTTTAATATTACTTTCACGACTCGTAAACACAAAAAATTAATGAAAAGGTAACTGATTTTTAAATATCAAAAGGGACACAATAAATGATTTCCAAAGGAATAAATGAGTTTGGTTTTATCATAAACCAATACCCAATTTATGCTCCAAATTTCCATCAAATCCCATGTAGTGACCACAACCCACTCCTTTAAAGGACTTTATCTCAATCGAAAGGATGATAGCAAAATAGGTTCTAAAACTCTTAACCAAATTCTTTGAAGTTTATTTTTATTATAACAATTTAAAATATATTGTTTCTTTAATAAAAAATAATTTAATTATAATATATATATTATCATTTTATTATTTTTTTGAACAACTATAATACACCACATTTTCAACTAATATGAAATGAAAGCATCAGTCACGTATACGTGCAGACTACCATCTACAGGAAGAGATGTATTTAATTTTCCTTCACTACCTTTAATTGATAGTTATAATGATGTTTTTAAGATATATATATATATATATTATATTTATGAAATAATTATACTTTTGGAATTATATTATATAAGCTATACTCTTATCCTTCCAACTGTTGGAAAATGATAATGTTTACCATGTATATGTGTGGTCTATAACCTCCACGAAGAGGTGTGATTTGTTTTTCATTATTTAATTCCACAGTCAATAATATGGATATTTTTAATGAATATATTTTATATTAATTATATAAATATTATTCTAGAAAGACTAAATATTTTATAATTTATTTCAACTCAAACCATTATGAAAATGAAAACTTCATCATGTGTACGTGTGCACTACTGCCTCCATGAAGGGAATATTTCATTATTATATTACCAAATTACATAAATAGTTTCTAATATTATATATAATTAATAGAAATTATATAAATAAAATTATTAAAATTCTTAAGATGATGTATCCATTTCATAAAATCTTTGACTATGGTCAACAACCTTAATAGTTTTAGAGAATTTGACTGAACAATATTAACTAGTCAATGTAAGCAAGAATTATAAAATGACTAAATGTCAAATTATTATAAAAGGACATTAATAAATTATATATGGGAAGAAAATGTTATTAAAAATATATTTAATAAATTTAAATTGATAATTCATAGGGATTTAATTTTTTCGACCAAACAAGAATCCAAGGTAAGAGATTATCATCTCAATTTCACTCCATCAAGACATATTTTATATTATGCACATAATTTATTTTACATGGTGCATATAATATCTCTTTGAAAGATTATATAACGAGTCCATATTTATTTATTATATTTAATGTCTCAATTATAATTTATTATTTTATCGTGTTTTAATTCATAATTTATTAATCCTATATAGGTTTATTTTATAATCTCACCATTATTCAAGACTGTTCATGTTTAAATATAATATGAATGAACTAAATTCTATATCTTACATAAGAACAATATATATTACTTTCCCCAACTTATTTATTGGGTTTCCTTATTTACGTCCATCTTTTCATCTGTTTGGTACTCAAAAACTATTAAATAATGTTTCTAAATAAATATGACCTTATTTCTAAACATTTGGCTTATATTTTTTCACTTCCATATAAATATTATTCAAATTGTTTTTTTAGTTTTTATACACATTAAAATGATTGGAAAAAATATTTCTCTTTTATGTTTTACTTTATTTAAAATTGTTTAAATGGAATATGATTTATGTTTTCTTAAAAATTCATTTTTGAATTTTTATAAAAGTGTGAATGGAATGATTTTTAACATATATGAAATTAATATATTTCCTCACCTCAATGAACATTATTTTCTATTTTAATTAATCCGCACATTTTTATGGGGTTTCAAAGAAAAATTTTATTTTAATTATTTTGTTAATTTTTAGTTTTTAAATAAAAATAAAAATTAATTTTATTCTAAAATGTTAAAAAAAATTTAAAATTGAATTATAAATTATTTTTAAAAAAAGTAAAAAAAATAACCCAATGGTGTTCTTTTTTAAATATCATCTCCATTTTGATCTCCTATTTTTAACATAATTCACTGTATTTCAAAACATCATTTCTTATCAATTGATCATCTTCTATCATCCTTTTATGATTTAAGGATTATAAATTATATTGTGATCATTAAATTTCTTGTGAAAATTTATATATAACTCTCCCTTATTCATTGGAAATTATTTTTGTCCTTTATATTGATATTTTGAGCATCCTAAATGTATATTCAGTATCATTTCTACTACTTTGATATTGTATAAACATTATACTATTTCAATAAATAATGTTAGCCGAAGGATGATTTTAAAGGAAGTTATTTCATTTACTATGAAATATTGATGTTCCATATTTATGATTCAATAAAGATATTTATTGACTAAGGAAGTATATTGACTTCTTATTATATTAATGATTCTATACATGCAAAGTTCATTGGGAAGATATAAGTGATGGGTGGGGCCCAATTATAGATAGTCGTAACACCCGATGCATAATTATAGTATGTGAACATCTGGTTTTAATTAAAATATAATAAAATGATCATTTGAAAATTTCATTGAAAAGAAATTCTAATTTAAGTGGATAAAAATGGATTTTGAACTTTCTTGTTCAAAATAAGCCTAGAATGATTTTTTGAAAATTTCCCTTAGAAATTAGCTTTTATGAATAATTAGAACTGTATTGTTTAAATATTCCTAAATTTAGTTATAATGATGTTTTTTGTTATTTAAAACTAATAATTTATTAATTATCAATTTGATATAAATAAATATAATAACATTTGGAGGTAGAAAGGGATATATTTAAGAAAACATTTAAAAAAAACATAATGTCCATCAATTTTAAATAATAAAAAACCATTAATGATGAATTATTTTAATGAAATTTATAGATCATATATCAAAATATATTAATTTAAATCTATATGATTATTATTAAAAGTCATATTGTTAATATAAGATAACCTCATTCTTAAAATATGAATTTCTTGAAAAAGTATCATGTATTATGATTTATGTAATTGTTTTTGAATTAAATTCTTCCACATATTAATTGAATTTTATAAAATAGTTTCCATGTTTATAATCATAGTAATTTATATTAGTTCATAAGTTCAACTTAATTTTTTTCATAATGAATTGTAATGGAATTTAAAATTAATCATTTTAGTTAAGATTAAAATGGGTTTACCCAAGGGTTAAACCAAAAAGTAAGGGTATGTTTTCTATTTAAACTCATAATAATTCTATTTTATGGCCACATTTAAACCAAATATTATCCTAAATTTATGTAAAATGAAATTTTGAATCATTTTACTTGGTAATTATAATATAATGCTTTATTATTTTGGTATATTTTTAATTGGTTTCCATGAAGGTCCCCACCCCCACTTATTAAAGGGAAAATCCTACCCTAACTAATTCACACTCATTAATCCAATTATATATACCAAAAATATCATAATATATTTCAAAAAGTATTGTTTATATTATATAGGTTCTACGATTCCTAATAGACCAATTATATGGTCCTCAATAAGTGATCCAAAGGAGATTTTTCAAAGGGAAGGAAGTTTTCTTCACCGAGATAATTCTTTTTTATTTATTATTTTACTATAGAAAATTATTCCTTAAAAATTTCAATATATTACCCATAATGTCTCCTATATAATGAGTTTTTATTATGTTTATGGAACACTATTTATCCATTTATTTATTTATTAATTGGGAAAAATATATCTCTCTTATGTACGACATACTACCGCCTCACAAACCAATGTAATTTGTTTACCATAACCAAATCACATGGATTGTAATAATGATGAAAATAATGAATATATATGATAAAAATTTAATTTAATATATTCTGTAAAATTAATATATTATCCAGTACCTTACCCTTTCAACAATTAAGGGAATGATATCATCGGTCGTGCATACGTAAGACCTACTATCTCCACGAAGCATTGTGAATCATTTTTCATGTATAAATTTATAGAATGACTATAAAAATGTATATAATTAATCAATTTTATATTAAAAAATTTATATCACATTGAATATTATGGATCGATACCCTATGCATAATAACCAAAACTTCTATGATAAAACACAGATGGGAAAATGAAGTAGTTACCACACAAAACAATGGAAATAGTGAAATATTATTAACAAACATGTGGTAAAATATTATTAGAGGATCACATATGATATTTTAAATATGAATATGGTGTTATACTAATTTAATAACATGATTAATACCATTATACTAGATATTAAAATATGTTTAACTAAAGGGATGCATGAGGTAAGGGATTTCAACCTCAATTTACACTCCATTGAGGCATATTTGTTATTTAGCACCTATTAAATTTTATGTGGTGTATATACTATGAATTTGATATATATAACATGAATACCTATTTATTAATGATTTTTAATGTATCAATTAAATTCTACTATTCCAAGGGGATATAATTTTAATGTTACTAAATATGTAAGAATATATTTTACAATCTCACATCATTTTGGGATAGTATTTATTTTTATTGAAAGAATATTATAATTTATACTTCATAAGATCTAATAATTTTATTTTATAGAGGATATTTATGGATTTTAAATATTTTCTTTCAAATTTTCCTCTCTTTTTTACATGAATCAGGGAAATATATTTTTAAAAGAAAATATTATTTTATTTCTCTTTTAATCGGATGTTTTTTATTTTATGACAATGTTTTTAAAAATCATTTTATAAAATACCTTTTATTTACTCAAATGATTTATTGAGTAAATTTTATTTTAACTGTTTAATTTAAAAATAGATTGAAATGATACTTTATAATATTTTTTAAAATGAATGTTTTTTATTTTCATTATAAAAATTCAAATAGATTGTTTATAATGTATACAGTGATAAGAGACTTCCCCATCACTGTGATTATTTTACGAAATTTCTCTTTTTACATGTATTCAATTGTATTAAAAATATAACTCTCTTATAAAATACTATTTTAATATTTTTCTTCCATTATCTTTATTATTCCAATGGACATTATTCTAATTCAGAAACCAAATTTCTGTTCATATGATGGTCATCTTTTATCTAATTTTAACTTTTTAGTTATTATATTATCTTGAAAAATTCACCATTTTATAAACATTAGACATTATCATTCCATTAAATATCTATATTAATTATCATGTATATGCATATTTCTTAATATGTATATAATTTCTATATATGGTGTTTTACATTGAATGCTATTTAATCGACTAGACAAATACTGATATTTCATATTCCTTATCCAATATGAAAATTTATTTATAAGGAATATTTTTTATGAATTAAATATATCATTTGATATATGAGTAATGAATTGAACATGTAGTGATGGGAGGGGAATATTATAATATATCTGATTGATGCATCAATTGGGATCATGCAAAAAATCAGTTAGAAAATAAAATGGACTTTAACAAATAGTCTTAAAATATCTTGGAACAAGTTCATGAAGATATACATATGATGATTTTTGATATCATGATATCCAATATTCAAGATTTATATCATTAATAATTTATTTATTACTATCCATGAATTTTTTTGATTGATATTACCCATTGATGAATTTGGTTCACAAGTTATTAATTAAATAGATTGTGTTTTAAATAATTTACCTTACCATATTTATTTGAACTTATATAATCCTCACTACATTCACTGTACAAAACACTTACTATTCATTTTATCTCACACTTATTTTGTTACTTTATACATAATATGAAGAATAAAACTTTGAATGATTTCAATTATGAATAATTATTTCATTTAATATGTTTTATAGTTCATCCCCAATGTAAATTATGTACCATGTATGTATCTATCCCTTCAAGACAACTAAACTGATCAATCCTTTTGTATTTTACCCCTTTTATCTATTCCAATTTAATAAAGTAGACACTGGCTATCAGTTACACGAGTTAAGGTATTATAGTTGGTATCAGAGAAAGTTTTTTGTTGAAACCTTAAGAAAAAGTTTTTTAAAAAATTTCAGAGAACATAACCATATGATAGAGTATGAGGATATTTTAAGCTATCGAATAATATACTTAATTTTTGATAAGTTAATGATTATATGGATTTTCTTATAAATACATACATATATGAATTATACAAGTCACTGTGGTTCTTGAATACTTCTACCTAGGGGTAATAACAATAAAAGGTTGTATTGGGAATTGACTTGATCATCACCCAATGCAAGATAATGGTCCATACTATGCACATAGTCTGACAATGTTTGGGGATATTCATTATATAATTAATAAAATTACAAACCATTATGAAGTATTTGTTTTTTTATTTAAAGATATTTGAATGATATGGTGCTGGGTTCATTAATCATCACCTCAAATTTATCCAATGATTTACATGATTCAATATCCTCACACTCTTTTATCCCTTCAATGTTTTCTGACTAAAATAGATGTTTCTCCATCACCTAAAGAAATTTTTTTTCAATAAACACTAATGGTGGAAACCTCACCATGGCAAGGATATTTTAATAAGATCCCATTATAACACTTAAATGTGCTCTATTTTTAGATTTTTTATAATAATTGTAGTTTACATTGATATAACACTTATTATGGATTGAATTTGAAAATATGATTAAAAAATATTTCAAGGGGAATGAAATTACAATTAATGATAAAGATGTTGAATTCCTTAACATTAGAGCTGGGACTTCATCATCTATGTTTTGTCTAGATCCACCACCAGTAGCCCTTAAGACTGAAATTCTTGGGGGTGAAGAGAAATAAAATTTATGGATGGGAAATTTAATATTCAAATAGATTATATACATATTATATCAGAAGATTTTTTTTATTTCTTTTGGAATTACTTGGGAATCGACAAGAGTATGAGGTTGAGTTCTCTACTCATTTACTTCCTAATGAAAACCTATATCAATTACACTCTATATAATAGACAGTATGATTTAGAATAGTTAAATAAATAAATAGATAAGTTTAGTAATAAGGTATTTATACACCCTAGTGTTTCACCATAGTGAGCCCCTATTTTTTCATTAATAAGAAAGATAGATCTATGAGGTTGTGAATTTATTATAAGCAAATAAATTCCATTTCGATAAATAATAAGTTACATATTCTTAAGATTGATGATTTATTTGATCAACATCATTGAGATCATTATTTTCCAAATATTTACCTTTATTCTCAGTATCATAAACTACGAGTAACGAAGGAATATATACCAAATATAACATTTCAACTGAGGGATTGACATTAAATGTTTATAGTAATTTCATTTGGATTAACTAATGAACTGTATTTTTTTATAGATAAAATTATAAATTTATTCAAGGAATATCTTTATAATTACATGATGTTATTCATTAAAAATATTTTGGTTTATTTTAAGAGTTATTGGGGCCATGATAATCCATTTAAATTCATTCTTGAGACTCTTAGATGAAAATAGTTATATAAGAAATTGAGAGAGTGTGAATTTGGTCTATAAAATGTTTCTTATCATGTCCATATTAAATCTAAGGATGAAATGTATTTTATCCTATGAAGAAATACATATTCAAAGAATGTATTATACCAATGAACATAATTCAGGTACATAGATTCATTGGTTTGGTAGGTTACAATCCGTGATTCATTAAAAAGTAATCATAATTGCCTAACCTATTAACCAAGCTTACACTTAAAGGGTTTAAGTTCATATGGGTAAAGATTTTGAATTTTTTTTTGAATTCTTTAAAAATATATTGGGAAATACTCAAATTTTGACTCCACTATCAAGAAATGGAATATTTTTTATATATATTGATTCATCAAAATGGGACTAGATTATGTCCTTATAAAAAACTATAATGTTATTTCATATTCATTAATGAAGTTAAAAACCCATGAATAGAACTATCCAACCCATGTTCTTGAGTTGGAAGATGTAATCATTTCTTTGAAGATATGTATACAATATATATATAGTGAAAGATGTGAGACATAAAACAACAACAAGATCATAAAATACATATTTTCAAAAAACATATCTCAATATTATGTAATGTAACTGGCTCAAGATACTCAAGGATTATGATTTCTTAGTACACTACCATATAGGGATGGAAAATAAGGCATCAGATTCATTACGAAAGAAATATCATGGAGTTCCAACATAAATAAAGATTTATAGGGGTCAGATTATCATAGATCTAGTAAATATGGATATGGGAATTATTAAATGATGAAATATATCAATCATTTCTCAATTTATTGTGAAAAAATATTTATTATAAATTTAAAAAATTTCAAAATTTGATGATGAGAATTTTTAGTGGAAAATTATATCCATGAATGATGGGAAGTTTATAGACATAATTTGTGAAGATATGGACGAGAATTTTTTTAAGAGACTATGTGTTCATCAACGATTGATCTAAAAAGAGAATTTTTGGATGAAGATCATAGAATGAATTTATCTATACACAATGGTATCACCAAGATGTATGAATATTTGAGGGAACATTTGTAGTGGGATAATATTATGAAGGGAATTCTTCATTATGTTTCATGATTATTTGATTTAAAAAATGGGAAGGCAAATAGATAATATCCTAATGTATTAAAACAACCAATTATTATTAATATGAAGAAATGGGATGACATTGCTATAGAATTTATAACTTTATTTCCAAATACTCCTAGATGGAATGATTCAATATGGGTTGTTGTTTATTTCCTTACAAAATAAGAACATTTAATTACTGTAATAAGAGATTTAAATATTGATCACCTTACAAGAATCTATTTTAATGATGATTTCTAGAATCATGGAAGACCAATTTCAATTCTGTTTGACCATGATCCCCATTTTACATTAAAATTCAAGAGTTTTATTCAAAAGGATATGGATAGTGAGATTCATTTGAGAAATGCTAATCATCCTCAAAGGATATATTGTCTAAAATGAATATTGAAACATTTTAAAACATTTTGAGGTCATAATAACATAACATTCAAGGTATTTTCGATCACTATTTATCTTTGGAAGAATTTTCCTAAACCCATAGCTTCCATTCGAGTATTCAAATGGAACCATATGAAGCATTATATGGAAAGATATGTAATACTCCAACATGTTGTGATGAAGTTGGTGAAGGAAACTTGTGGGTCCTTAACTTATTGAGGAGATAATAATAGTGGAAAAGACTATTCACACTCAACAAAAAGTATCTCAAATTTGGTAAAATGGTTATGCTGATAACCAAAAAAATTATTTCGAAATCAATTTTTCTTGAAAGTATATCCATGGAATGGTGTCATTAGGTACAATAAAGAGGGAAAATGGAGCCTCAAGTACATCAGATACATTAAAATTTTATAATTCATTGGATTTATGTCTGACTATTTTGAAATTCCTCTATAACTGTCTAAAGTACCAAATGTGTTCCATTATCATTTTTAAGGAAGTATATTACAACCAAACACTGGTTCTCACCTCTGAAGAAATATAATTGGAATAAGATCTAACATACTATGAAGATCCCACCTAAATTATTGATACTATATAGAAAGTATTGAGGAATATGATAACATAAATAGAGAAGGCACTTTGGAGAAATCATAAAACTATGGAGGAAATATGGTAACCAGAGGATATTATGATGAATAAACACCCACTTTTTTATAAGGTAACATCTATAAAAAAAATTGGATAAGATTTTTATAGGAGTAAATAATGTAACACCGGAGTCCAAATTATAGTAAGCCAATATCCAGTGTTAATAAATCAATAGTATAATTATTTGTGTTAATATTTTATAAAACAGAAATTCTAATTTGATATGATGGATATCAATTTTGAACTTACATGGTCAAAACAATCCATGAATGAATTTGTGAAATTTTCACATAGAAATGAGCTTTTAGGAATCATTGAAAATGTATTATTTTATATTCCAAATTTTATTTTCAAAAATTAGTTGTAATATGTATAAAAAAATTATTTAATATAAATTTTATAAAAATAAATAAAAAAATATTTAAAGGTAAAATAATATACTTTTGATAAAACTATTTTTTTAAAAAGGTATAATGTCTATCCATTTTATTTAATAAAAATAATAATTAATGATGGATTATTTAAATATATATATATATATATATGAATACAATTTTGATTACTAGTCATATACATAATATAATATAATCTTATTCTTGAAAAATGTATTTCTGGAAAAATGGTTTATTGAAACAATTTGTGGATTTGTTTTCAAATTAAATTCTACAACATCTATGAATTTATTTTGATAAAATGGATTCAATATTTGAATTAAATATTATAATTATTATCTAATAAGATAAAATAAACTTTTTATCAAAATTAATTATTGAAATAATAAAAATTAATTACCTCTATTAAGGTTAAAAAAATTATCGAGGGTTAAACAAAAAGTCAAGGGTATTCATGATTATTAAACTTGTAAAAATACATCTGGATTTACATATTTGAAAATTATATTATACCACCTTTCAAAATAATTTATTTTGTAGGAATTTTTCTTTGAATGGATTCATCATTTTTTATTCATCTGAGAAATTTCAAAGTGGTTTCCAAAAAGGTACCCTCCCCCACATATAAAAGGGAACCTCCTCCCCTCACTTATTCACTCCTCCTAGGCCATTTGTCTCAACCCAAACCTGAAAATATATCTCAAAAAAATAATTATCCACATTTATAGCTTCTAGTCATCCGAAAATACAAGTCATATGGTTCTTAATAAGAGATCTAAATATAGTTTCTCTATGAGAAGTTAATCATCCACACCGAGCAATTTTTTTACTTATTAATTTATAACCTTAAATGATGCCTTACAAATTAAAATATAATTACAAACTTATATACCATTTAATTATACAATATTATATATATGTATTAATATCTATCCATATTTTATACATAAAAAGGTAAATAATTTCGTCGCTCGTGTGTACAGTGGACTACCACCTCACGAACCAATGTAATTTGATTTCCATCACTGACACTCATGGATAGTCAAAATGATAAAAATAATGAATATATATGATAAACAGTATATGATATTAATTATTTAAAATTAATATATCATTTACTTTATTAACCTTTAAACCATTAATGTAATGATATCATCAATTGGGCGTATGAATGATCTATTGTCTCTAAAAGGAGATGTGATTCATTTTCTTCTTCCAACATTAATAAATGATTCTGAAAATGTATCTAATTAAAAAATATAATATTTATAAAATTAATATTAATATTTATATTATTTACCTATATCATTTTCATAAAATCTATAATATTCATGGAAAAACATTCATGATAAAATGAAGTTGTTAACACCTAAGACAATGTTAACAATGAAATATTATTAACAATACCATGGTAAAATGAGATATGAGAATCATGTATGATATTTTAAATATTAATATGGTTTTGGTATAAATTAATATCATTTTTTAATCCATTATAAATGAGTTTAAATCACAATCAACAAAAGGGAATCGTTAGGTAATGGATTTCATCTCAATTTACACTATATTGATACATATTTATTATTACACCAATATTAACATTAATGAGGTGCATATAATTCTCATTTGAATTATTTAACATGAATAACTATTTATTCATAATTATTAATGTTTTGTATAATTCTTATTCATTCAAAGTGTTTCAATTTAAAAGTTACCAAATAGTAAAGAAACTATTTTAGAAACAGATTTAATTTTGGTATTGCTCTTATTTTCATTGAAACAATATTATCATTTATGCTTCATAAGATCCTCTAATTTTCATATCCATTAGATATTAAATAATTTTCAATATTTTCTTGCAATTCTTAATATGACTTTTTTTTATCAAGAAATGAAATGTTTAATGCAAATATTAATTTAATTTCCCTTTTATTTAGATATAATTTTATTACATGGCCATGTTTTTCAATTTTTTTACAAAAAATGTTTCGTTTAATAAAATAATTTTTTCCATACATATTTTTCATCCCTAAAGTTTTAAAAAAAATTGAGCGGAATATTTCTAATTACTTTTGAAATGGATTTTTTGGACTCTGTTAATAAAAATTAAAAAGAAATACTTTTAAAAGTATATGGTGATATGGAACTTCACAACAAACATAATCATTTTATGAAATTTAGATTCATCAACATCTTTCAAATGGTTTTAAAAGATAAATTTTTTATAAAGTTATATATTAATATTTCATTTATATTCCCTTTATTCTTACAAATTATATGTTTTTGTTACAAAACCTATGTTCCCAGTGGATCATTGGTCATATCTAATATGTTATTAATTTTTTTTTTCATTATCATCTCTCAAAAAATTTACATTATTATGATCACTGGACATTAAATTTTCAATAAATATAGAAATTACTTATCTTGTATATAATTATTTCTTAAGCCATATATAATTTATATATACAATGTTTTACATTTATTAATAATTGTTTTGATATTAAATTTTCTTTAAAATCCATATTCATTGGCATTCATATGGTTTTTTCTTAAACCATATATCAATTTTATATATAATGTTTAAAATTGAAAATTATTTTATTTACGAAAAATATTTACAATACTTATTATTTATTCAATATTTAATTTTTTTTATAAGGTATATTATTTATTAATTAAACAGATCATTTGATATATTAAAAATTCATTGGACATGCAATTATGCGTAGAGTCTTGGCATTTTGCAACCCCTCGATGTCGTGAAATGTCTAATGAGATAAATTAGGTTTTCAAATTAAATTGGTTTTTACACATAGTTTTGAACTATCTTTTCACATGGTCTTGAATGAATGTAATTTTTTTCAGTTATTTACCTTTTTGCATTGATTAATTCATATTTACTCTGGATATCTTCCAACATTATTAACCCTTAATGAGAATTAGAACTCGTGCTTATTTTTTTTCCTTTCCTCAAATATGAAGAAGAAATCATTAAAGTAGTTCTAATATTATTAATGTTATCAATTAATGTTTTTTATTTTTTTACCCCCAAGTTCAAATGTGTATCATGTATGTATATGGTTATCCAAGATTACTAACCTCACTGGTCCATTAAGATTTGAACCATTGTATCTATACCAATGTGATAAATTAGACACTCATTTTGGGTAACTGGATATGAGTTTATTACAACATCCCCTTGATGCATTGATCGATCTCATTAGATAAATATTTGGCTAAATTATTTGGGTACATAGTTTATAACTAGACATTCATTGAAATTTTATGGAATAATTCCCTGACTATTTAGTTCATGATGCCTTATAATGTTTCCTCGAAGAAAATCTCATATTATCCAACGTTATTCATTTCCATAATTAATGTTTTAGTAATTATTATCCAAGTGATTGTTATTTTGATATTTTCCATGGAAATGTTTTGAATTTTATGTTATTGATAGATGAAATATGTATTGATTATAATTTCTTATATGTTGTTTATTTATTATAAACTCATGATAGCTTATATTATATACGACCCACACATAGAATATGAGCTTACCATTTTTTCTAAATTCCTCTACATAATATTTGAGGAAATAATTTTTGAATTATTTCTAATGATAAAATAATGTTTACATGTAATGTGTTTATTTTCCACTGTAATGAAGATGTCATGTTCGTATTTAGCTTTCCAAGACTACTAAACTGGGTGATCCTTCACAGTGTGATTCCTTATATATTGTAATCATGTAATAAGGTAAACACTAGATATATGTTACTAGATTAACAATATATATAGTTGATATCAAAGAAAGCTTATTAGGACCCTTGGAAACTTTATTTTTGAATTACATAACTAGTAAGATAATTACAGAAATCCTTTATAATATCTTTAAATTTTACATTTATAGGTATTTTTATTCCAATGTTTGATATTCATGATGATTATGATCTAATTATGTGTGTTTAATTATTTAGAGAAACATGATATAATAAATAAGTAAAATCATATCAATAATGACTATCAATATATATATTTCACTCTTGATAATTTCAATGTTGCTAGTGTTTTAGATGAAATGATTATGACTATATTAAGGAAGTTGTTTTAGGTTATAAATAAAAACATCTCCCATATAGATCAACCAATTACATATTGTAATAGTACTAATATTTTAGACCACTTTATGTAATACAATCATATATACATTAATAGATTTAATAATTAATTGGTAATTGATAAATGGATCATGTTACTTGAAAAAATATCCATGTCTTCTTAAAGTAAATAAATGAAAAATATTAATCTATCAGTATATTTATTAAAATGATATTTGGATCAATAGTGGTCATTGATTCATAATACCAATGAGTGAGAGGAGATATAATTTATTGAAGGAATAAATTTTATGGTGATATTATATAATAAATAATTTACTCAAGAAAAAAGGATAATATAGAATAGAAATTTATTACATTAGTTTAAAAGGAAGAGAAATTTTTTTCTGAGTATGAGGATAAAATTACCAATTAGCACAACATATTGTGGGCCACAAACCCTATTTAGAATATAAAGTTGACTATTTATTTTATAAGATTAAGTCATGCCTTTGAAGTGCCTTAGTTTCAAAAGAATTTCTATTTTATGATGATATCATATAAAGTTCCATTAATATGTACAAAAATTATCCATTCCTTATTTTTTGAAAGAAAATCAATAGAAGAAGATGAAGACTGGCCACCAGGAAAATGGAAATTTAATGAAGAGGAATATTGGAAGAGTATTACTTCAAACTGTGATAATTGTGGAATGAAAAATCTATATATATTTTTTGAAACAAATGAAATCTTATTGTAATTAAAAATAATAAGCACATTAGGATAATGAATGTAAATGTGGGAAAGAATTAAAAAAAATCTTATTCTTTAACTGTATGGAGGTGGGGAACTATTCAAATAAATTATCCAAGCATCAAGGATTACTTGGATAATTTCATTGCGGTATATTTTTATGATTTCTTGTAATAAAATAAAAGATATAAGTCAGGAGATAATTACTTTTTAATCATCCCTTATGATCACATTTTAAATGAGTTATTTGATAAATTTAACATATATGATATTTGGATTCAAATTTTATATTTTCATGGAAATATTATCTCCATAGATGGAATAATTTTTTGTGTTTCTAAGATAATTATGACCTTAACTATTGTATATGTCCTTTATGGTTAGTGTTTGTTTTAAAGTATATATAGTTTAGTAAATTTAAGTAAATATATGATTATGATGTAATAAATTTTTTGAATCATATTCTAAAGAATTTTAGGGTTTAAAAATTACTGTAGAGTCTTGGGTGTTATTATTGAGGTTTTAGAGACATTAATCCATTATTAAGATGTTTACTTTATTGTGTAATTTTTTTTAATTTTTCTAACTGTTTTTTGGATTTTGTACATTTATAAAAATGTTAGAAATATCCGATTAGAAAATAAATCACAAAATGAATAATAAAATCCTTTAATGGATCTCATGATCCATTAAAACTTCATTTTAGTTTATTAGGCCTAAAATTTTATCTTTCTTATTCACCATTCTTAATATGGGATGAATTTGAGGTATAAAATTGACAGAGACACAACTGAGGAAAGAAAGAAATAAAATTTATTTATAATTCCACATAATCACGAAATAGTGAATAAATTTATCATTTTTTGAATGGAAAGAATAACTGACCTATAATGGTACGCTTTTAGAAACACAGTCACAAGTATGGTTCATATAAAGGAAAAATATTTTGACTATTAAATATTTATTTATGAAAAAATATGTTTCTTAGTCCTATAATAGCAATTAAAATTCATGATTAAATTTATTAAGAGGTTATGATATAGTCAAATTGAATTAAAAATGAGAGGAAATAATTTCTATAAGGAGGGGATAATATTACACCACCTGATTTTAGTTTAAGAATAATCTATATAATATCATGTGATACAAATAACACTAATCTTAAATTAACCCTTGTATAAATATTATTTAAACATAACCATCATTACCGAACTGTTGGATTAATAGCTATGAACGAGAGTACTCTCATTATAAATATATGTATAATATTTTTATTTAAAAAAATTTATTTACTAGTTTCAAGAAAATTTGTAAAAATGTTTTAGATGAAAATAATTAAATCATATAATGTTATGAATGTTTACAATTTAAGAGGTCCACTTTTCTTTAAAAGTGGTTTTTGTGTATATTTTTGCATTTTCATTTAAAACATATATTTAAAAAAATTAAAATTAAAATTTTATAATATATATTAATTTCATTATATTATCTTATCAAAATTAACATAAAATGAATATTTTAAATTTTCTATAAATAGTTGATTTTGTGTTGTATAATGAAAAATACCGATTTTTTCATAAATGTAATTTCTTTTCATTAAATCAAAAATATAAAAATTATTATTCATTTTTTATTTAAATTAATATTATTTTAATTTTATAATATATAATTCATTTAATTTTATGAGAATCAAAATTATACTTGATTTTTTTATAAGATCATTTTTATGCTTAAAAATGTATTTTTGAAAAACTGTTTTTCGTTATGTTTTGCACACTTATATTGTGTTTAGTTTTTAAAATATATGAATAATGAATATTTTAAAATGGGATTAATATTCAGAGTCAGTATAATTAATATTCGTTAATATTTTCAACATATGTTTTGGCCAAAATGAATAGTAACCATGGTAAAGAGTTACTACCATGGTAAAAGCTAAACATGTTAATTAAGGATGAAATTATCTGATAAAGACAAAAAAATATTATCTTCATATGGTTGGATTATTCTTGATCGACCAATTCCTTACCCCTTTTCAATTTTCATACATTTTATATCCACATGGCATTATTTTTACTTCTGTTTTTATTTTAATAAAATTACACATACAAAAACCCCAATATCTATCCTTTAATATCTCAAAAAACAATTGTAGCAAGTATAGGTGTAAATATACAATACAAATGAAACTATAGGACTTTAATGTTGTTAAATAAATATTATGCACTTTTATAATATATTTTATCTTTTAAAAAATGGCATAATTTTCTAAAATGCTTACTCTGCGTTAACACAACATTTGTAAAAATATGATAAAAATATAGAAAATGATATTAAATCCATTAAAAGTGATAATATGTGGTTGTTATAGGGTATTATAAGAATATTTTAGATCAATATTATGGATAAATGATTATTTATGCGTATTAATTCTAAATTCATTTATGTTTCGATATGTTTAAAGTCGAATTTTGTGAATATTCCAGAAAATGGCCTTAAAAGTGTTTTAATGATTCATTTTTTAAAATAATGATAATATAATAAAACAAATATATTTAATATAATTTATTTGGTTTTTATCCTATAATTCATGTCTCATGTATTTTCTTCTTGGCATATTTAATGTTACATTAATCACCCTTAAACATTGAAAATTTATGAAAATAGAATTGATTTTCTCTTTAAATAATGACATAATATATGATTTATAAAGGTATATATGAGTTATATTTTCTATAAAATATCTAAAAAATCTTCTGTAAAATTACCTTAATATTTACCAAATCCCATTTTTTAACCATAAGCCTCTTTATTGAAGTCCTTAAGCTCAATCGAAAGGAGGATATTTGAAGAGCGGTGTTAGTCTTAACCAATTTCTTCCAATTTTAATTCTTCATGTAAGTAATTAAAATGTGTTGTATTCATACTAAAATAATGAATAAATTATCCTAAATATACTTAAAATTTATTATGTTGGTGTAACAAGAATTATATACCATATTTCCATCCTATGGAAAATGAAATCATCACTCATGCATACGTATAGACTATTGTCCGATGATGTGATGTATTTTATTTTCTATCATTGTGGTTCTTGGATTTTTATTATGATAGATTTAATTTATATATATTATGTTTATAACATAATTATGATTCTATAAAGATAATATTTCCTCTATGTTCTTACCTTCTATCTTTTGGGAAATGATAATGTGGCTCATGTGCAGGTGTGAACCACACCTCCACAAATTGATGTGATTTGTTTTTAATTTTTGATTTTCTCTTCTGAATGAAAAGATATAAATTATGAATATATATGATATATATGATGTAAATATTATTTTATTAATATTAATTATTATATACTTTATTTCCTTTCAAACTATTAGGAAAATGATGTTCTATCATGTGTACATGTGGACTATCGGCTCCGTGAATGACATATTTCATTTTCTTGGTTACCATATTGAATGGATATTTATAATATTTTATATGATGAATAAAATTTATATTAATGAAATTATTTATATTATGGAGATGATGGAAACATTTCATAACACGTTTGACGACGGTAAAAAATCCAATGTTATTTTGGACAAATTAACAAAAGAACCATGAGTGGTAAACATAAGAAAGAACTATATGCTGATTGAAGCTAAAATTATTATTGAATAGACAGAAAAAATATTATATTGATAAAATGTATTATTAATAAATTATTTAATAAAATTAAATTGATTATTTAGTAGGTTATAATTTTTTCAACCATCTAAGAACCCAAGGTATGAGTTTATTATCTAATTTTCACGCCATTAATTCATATTTTATATCAAGCACCTAATTTAATTTATATGGTCCATATACTTTCCATTTGAAAGATAATATCAATAATCCCTATTTATTAATGGTATTTATTGTTTTAATTAATGTATACATTTTTAATGGATTTTGATTCTAATGTTATTAAAGATGTAATTTTTATTTTACAATCACACTCTTATTCTAGATTTTTCACATTTAATTATAAATTAGAATAACTATAAGTCATTTATTATTTAAACCTCATCTAGTTTATTATTAAAATTTTATTTATTTTTGCTTCATTTTTTTATTCCAGCTTATCATCTCTTAGTTACTTAAAAAGAAAAAAATAATGTTTTTAATAAAAGTTGATATTGATTCTATTTTTTTGGTTTTGAATATTTATCTTCCATGTCTATATTAATAATATAGTTTTATTAATTTTTTTACTTTTAAATGATTGTAAATTTTTTTTTATTCTATACTTTACATTCTGTAAAAATGTTTGAAATGAATATTTATTATGTTTTATGACCATGTCATTTCATAATTATAATAAAATTGTTAAAAGAATGTTTTAATGTATATAATTTGAATTTATATTCCCTCCCCTTGACCATAAATTAAAATTTTTATTCCTCTAAAAGTTTCCATGGGTTTTAAAAGAATACATTTTTTCTATAATTCTATGTTTTTTTTATTTTTATATAAAAGCAAAACGAATGATCTTCTAAAATTTTGGAAATTATTTTGGAAATGATTTATAATTTTTTTTGTAAAATTGTTTAAAAATATATAAGGAATGTTTTATATTTATTGATTCCATTTTCCTATATAATTATGAAAATAACTTCCTTCATAAAAAACCCTTATTTTTGATAAATTTATGGTATTCTATGACCCTTTTCTGATTTATGTATTATACCTTATTTTTTGTTTGCTTACTTTCTTACCATATTTTTATCCATATATCTCCATTATTAATTATAATTTATTTTTCACCTTTATAGAAATATTTTACATATAAAGGATATATATTTATTATCATCTCGGAAACTTTTTTATTGTCTTAACCAAAAACAATTTCAATATATGGTATTAGTTGAAGGAATATTATTAATAATGTTAATTAATTTAGTGGGAAAAAATTAATGTTCCTTATTGTTGATTCAATATGGATATTTATTTATTGATAAGGTATATGAATTATTTATTATAATATTGATTCAGTATATCTTGAATTAATTGGATATATATATAAGTGATTCATGGGGAAAAATTATATATATCATCTTGATGCATCAATAAGTATTATTTGATAAGAAAATTGGCCAAATTGGATGGTTATTTTGTGTATACATATCAATTCATTGAAATGTATTTAAAAAAGTACATGATTGTAAGGTTAATATTATTTTTAATTATTAATTTATGAAAGATCATGACATTGGTAATTATTCTGGGTTCGATTCATCGCAAGGAAACTCACACTATATGCTAACCAATGTCTCATGGGCCCCTATACCCTATTGAGAACTGGCATAATCCCAAGGGTTGGCCACCTTGGGCCTCGCTGGGGACATGTGGCACATAGGTGGGGAGGCCACCCCAATACCTTGTTACCAAACAACACATTTTCCACTTCGGTGTTGGCATAGTGGTGAAGAAGAGGTGTACAACAACGCCGTTCTTTGGGTGGTTCAGTGTTTGAATCCTAGGAGTCCGCATTCAGGGCGAACCTCTCCCCCGAGATCCACTCGTCTTGCCAGGTCACCCAGTTTCTGACTGGGTGGGAAAAATGAGGCCCAACCCGCTAGTGCTGATAGATTGCATGACGAACCATCACCACCTGGGTTGTCACCCTCTGGGATGCTCTGCCCTCTTAGCTGGCAATGGTTCATGAGAAAAAAAGTTATGTTGATATTTTCCATGGATATATTTAAAATCCCATGTTATTGATTAAGTTGAATATTTATTTATAAACAACTATTCCATATTTTTATTCCTTATGTTATCATAATATATTATGTTTTATTATACCCATAATAAATGTAATGAACCGACCAAGGAGACTATCTAAACTGGTTTCTAATCCAATTATGCACTAACCTGAAGCGAATTCTCGATCCCTATAGGATAATAACTAATAATCTATAATATAGAGAAAAATACTAAGAATAATTTCACCCAAAATTAAAGATAAAAATTATCAACGTCACACATAAAAATAATCAATCAACACAAAAATATCTGGGAATTTAGAGATGATAGAAAAAATAAAAAAAAAATATTGAAACCCATATCCTGGTGGTCCATGACCACCTATCATGACACAAGTTGACCTTCCACATACAACTAAGTACAATTATACAAAATAATATAGACATAACATGAGTACCTATTATAGGAACAGAAAGGCTATAAACACCAAATAGTATAAACATGGTCTGGGCTATAGTTACTAACAAGATTTCACCAAGGAGTCTATATGAATACTTCATACGGTAATTCATAAGTGATAAAATAGAGTAGAATAAAATATAATAAGTCTTTATTTTTTAGAATAGGAAACTAGATCCATCAATATTATATTTTAATAATTTTGGTTTCATAAAAAATAACTTCCAACATTTCAAAAATAATTTATGAATTCAAAGATAGAAACATTCCACTTCATCATTTAAAAACCAATCCTTTTCCTAAAAAGAATTGAAAACCATTACAAAAGATAAATTTTTATAAAAAAATAAAATATAAGAACATAAACCATATATCAAAAAGTTATAAAAGTACCAGTATAATAGAGTAATGGTTCATAATCTCAATAAAAATATCATAAAATATTTGTAATTAATCAGGAAAAGAAACTATAATTCCCAGTATTTTAAATGAACATTGTCATATATCGAGTATCAAGTATAATTATATAATTTGTAAAACCAATATATGAAAGATAGTTCACCATGAAAATAAATAGACAAATAAATAAATCCAGACTAATCACCTGGTTTACATCATGTCTAAAAAAGTATTAAGAAAACCAATTCCACACACAACTGCTTTCTTGGATGGTCGTTAGCATCCCAAACCTAACATGATGTTCACATATCAAGTAGATGCGGTGTGAGTTCACTAGGAAAGAAAAAAATTTATGTCATATCATCCAACTATCTAGGAACCCATTACTAGTCAAAAGTGTTCAAACTATCTTTAATTAAATAAACCATTTTTCATCACAAATCAATATGATATTCAAGAGTCATGTAAGTTAAATCTGGGTATTATCACAATAGAGGACCATCATACAGTGATAATTGGTTCATAATGAATTATAAATTCCAATCCAAAACATTTTATTCAAATAAAATATAAAAAGTGACCTTACCACTTATTTTCATTAATCAACCTCAAAATTCTAAAAATTACTTTAATCTAATAATTTCTTTTAGAAAAATTCCTCAGAAATTAAATGGAAGTGTTTACCATTTATTAGGTTTGAAAAAATTTCAAAACGTGGGTAAACACCCTTTTTATTAAAAATTTGGGATTTCAAGTCCAAAATCAGAACTTGTAATAGGCCCTTACTTTCATCAAAACACTGTTCAAGAGATTATAGAAGAGAAATCAAAACCAACATTGAATTCAAAAAATTGTAGACACTAAAAGGAATGAAGATCATAACAATTTTGTTTATGCCATGTCAATTCACATAGGGGAGGATCAAAGTAGATTTCAGGAGGTATTTAATGTGTATAATTAATATAAAATGTATTAGAAAATAAGAAACAAGATTTCAATGAATTTAAATGAAATAATGAATTATAGGATTAATTAACAACATATAAACACATACCTTGATTAAATAATAAAAAAAACCCAATGAGGGATCCATAATAAATTTAGGTAGAGGTACACACAGTAAAAAATTCACCTATAAAACACTTTCATTGATAACCCATCAATTGAAAATCCAAAACACAAAAAGGGAAGAAAAATCTAAGGTTCTAAAGCATTTGTAAAATTTAGAAAGACGTGATATGTTTTTGGTTTCAGCTCTAAAATCCCCAAATAAATAAACCATATAATTTTTCATTATAATGAAATAATTAGTCAAGAGGGTTTAAAAACACTTAAAATAGAATTTTAAACTTTTAATAAGTCAAAATAATTCAATGGCCATGATTAATATATTCTTTTAATCATTATAATAGATTTACTGGTTGTTCTGAAAGAGGAAGAAAAAAATTGGATTTTAAAATCTTTATTTATCTTAAAAACTCATTGTTGTTTCGGGAATTAGGGTGAATTCAAATAGAATAATGGTAACATAGATTATTTACATAACTAATGCATCCAAAAAATAAATCATGTAGCCAAATTATCACCTAGAAGATTCATGTAACTGATTCAAACACCAAACTGATCCACATAATCCAATGGTCTTGTAGTCAATGGATGTAGATAATTCCACCACATTACCAAATTCAAATAGGTTAATGCTCACATATTGAATTCATATACTTGATCCATCCACATGACCATTTCTTTTAGTAAATTCAAACATATAGATGAATTCACTTAGTTGAACACTCATATAGCCAATTCATCCACATAACCGATTCATGTAGCCAATTTATCTCCATAATTGAGTTCATGTATCTTAATTCTAATATGTATACAGATCATACACATAGCCATGAATTTATTAAATAAA
This sequence comes from Viscum album, assembly GCA_963277665.1. Taxonomy (NCBI): domain Eukaryota; kingdom Viridiplantae; phylum Streptophyta; class Magnoliopsida; order Santalales; family Viscaceae; genus Viscum; species Viscum album. Next base: position 512,744,160 of record OY728133.1, on the reverse strand, counting down.
ACCAATAACGTTTTTAAAGATCATAGAAGGTTCTCAACACATCCAAAACTAATATAAAACATTACAAACCAAAGAACACACATAAAATCAATGATTAAGATATTCCAATTCTTCCCATGATAAATTATTTCTAACCCTATAAATCTTATAGTCTAAATGGTATAAAATAAAATACTAAAATAAATCTCACACTAATCCCATTAGGTGAAAAATCCATGAAACTGTAGAATAATTACACAAAATTAGTCAACTAAAAGAACTCCAGGCTCAAAAAACATCCCCAAATGAAAACACAACAATACTGATTGAAGATAAAAACAAATAGAAAGAACCAAAAACAATAAAGTACTTATCATTTGTTTACCCACAAACTAAATACTCACTAATATTGAGAAATATGAGAAAAAATTCACCTAAACACATCTCTTCAACTCAATTATGGGACATCGATAACACGATATATAAAAACATCATAAGGAAAGTTTTGGAAACATTATGTAATGATACCTCAAAATGCCTCAATGATTCCTCAAAGTGAAAATTCTATTAAGATATATCAATGATCCAACCATCCATAAACAAGTCATATTAATATCAAGGATTTATTCATTGGGAATTTATCGATAACCTAGGATTTTCAATATTAAGCCTCGCACATTAATGTGATCATCAAATCATCCCCCAGTACCTATGAGTGCATAGTCCATTAAGAATATATATATTCCTAGCTACATACGTAAATTACCAAGTTCTTTCCATGTCTAACCAAAAATATTTTGAAACAAAAATTCTATCACACAAATAGTGCATTGTACCCTCATGAGGGAGATCATCCATTATATCAATATTTAACTCTAACAATAAAGTAAAATGGTTATGATACTAAGAAAAAAAACAAACCAAAATTGTATGCATCACTAACAATAGAAAGAATCCCATAGAAGGAATCCATAAAATATATTTGAATATTAAAACCCCAATGAATCTAAAGGTCCTCAACATAATATTTTACTTCATCCTCAAGATCACAACAAACCATATGGGATGAAAACCATTCAATATGAAGGAAAACCACTGAAGAGTGAACATCCATGAGGAACGTAAATAGAGATCTAAATAAATTAATCCATCATTGTGATTAAAACCGAGGTCCAAAAGATAATGTAGATTAAAGATCCTAAAAAATTCAACAAATATCTCTAAAAATGGTCCTCGAGAATTTAAAAAATACAATATGAAAAAATCACAATGATTTTAACTCCAAAATCAAATCATAAAAGTTGGCCAAGAATAATTTTAATCAACAGATCCTCCACAATATGAAATGAATAAATATATGTTTTATATATATATATATATATCCCTATTGAAATGGGAAATCTACAACTTCATATCTATGTTTTGATATTTATCAACTAAAACATCCCATTTCGGTATCCCAACATAGAGAGACACTTAAGGTTACCCATTTTGCCACATTATTTACAAACAGTTGGAGATTTCAAAAATTACAACTCAAAATGAAAAGTTATACCATACAAGAAGAACAATTTAGGAATATTCTTTTTACAAGAATATTTTAATTTATCAACCAACAACGGTGATCCATCAGATGGACCATCTTATCTTAAGTCAACTAGATGTAAGTAATTAACAAATTCATGTCTCTTTTATTTATGTTCTTCGACTGAGAATACCCTATAAAGAAACAAAAAAATAAGAGGTCAGGTGTACCCCATAGATAATATCCCCACGGTCTGGGTGAAGACTGTTCTTGAAATAGATATCATTAACGGTGTAATCCCCAAAAATTTCAGTCAAAAATAATAATGAACATGAGAAATTCTGGGCATACTCCAAAACTGTTAGCCCCCCTTAACTGAAACCCAAGATCTCAATAACATTATCCTTGTTCACTTCCATAGGAATGTTCCACTAAATGAAGATTGAATTAATGAATTCCCATGAAAATCCTTCATATATTCTGGAAGGAATCATTAATTCCCACAAGTTTTTTTGAGGCCCCTCAAATAATCAGTTGATAGACATGACCCTTATAAATTTATGAGACTTGAGAACATCAACGATCTCCTCAACTTCTTCGATCCATTTCATTACTTCAAGAGTACACCTCTCAACTCCAAAATAAGGCGGATGATGAACCAAGAAGACCTGGGTGGGGTCCAAATACAATATAGGATCAGGGAAATATATTTTTAAAAGAAAATATTATTTTATTTGTCTTTTAATTGGATGTTTTTTATTCTATAACCATGTTTATAAAAATTGTTTTATAAAATACCTTTTATTTACTCAAATGATTTATTGAGTAAATATTATTTTACCCTTACAATTTAAAAATGGGTTGAAAGGAATGTTTATAATATTTTCTAAAATGGATGTTTTTTATTTTCATTATAAAAAGTCAAATAGATTATTTATAATGTATATAGTGATAATATACTTGCCCATCATGTTGACTATTTTACGAAATTTATCTTTTATAAATGTTTTCAATTTTATAAAAAATTTAACTCTCTTATAAAATATTATTTTAATATTTTTCATCCATTAGCTTTATTATTCCAATGGACATGATTCTATTACATAAACCATATTCCTGTTCAATTGATGGTCATATTTTATCTAATTTTAACTTTTTAGTTATTATATTATCTTGAAAAATAAACCATTTTATGATCATTAGACATTAGCTTTCCATTAAATATCCATATTAATTATCATGGATATGAATATTTCTTAGTATGTATATAATTTCTATATATGGTGTTTTACATTGAATGTTATTTAATCGACTAGATAAATACTGATATTTCATATTCTTTATCCAATTTGAAAATTTATTTATAAGAATATTATTTATGAATTAAATATATCATTTGATATATGAGTAATGAATTCAACTTGTAGTGATGGGTGGGGAATATAATAATATATCTCATTTATGCATCAATTGGGATCATGGGACAAATCAGTTAGAAAATTAAATGATCTTTAACAAATAGTTTTAAACTATCATGGAACAAGTTCTTGAAGGTATATATATGATGATTTTTGATATCATGATATCCAATATTCAGGATTTATATCATTAATAATTTAGTTATTATTAAAATTGAATTTTTATGATTGATATTACCCATTGATGAATTTGGTTCTCAAGTAATTAATTAAATAGATTGTGTTTTAAATAATCTACATTACCATATTGATTTTAAATTATATAATCCTCGCTACATTCACTGTACAAAACACTTACTATGCATTTTATCTCACACTTATTTTTTTGCATTATACATAATATGAAGAATAACACTCTGAATGATTTAAATGATGAATAATTGTTTCCTTTAATATGCTTTATAGTTTATACCCAATGTAAATTGGGTATCTTGTATGTATCTAGCCCTTCAAGACAACTAATATGATCAATCATTTTGGATTTGACCCCTATTATCTATTCCAATTTAATAAAGTAGACACTGGCTATCGGTTACATGAGTTAAGGTTTTATAGTTGGTATCAGAGTAAGTATAGTAGAAAACTTAGGAAAAATATTTTTTAAAACAAATATTGTAACACCCCAAGCTTCTACGGTACGCTTCTCTTTGAATAATGTGATAGCGCGTGTTGTACGCAACACCGAGTTCTAACACACCATAACCAATCAAACTAGCTGTTATGAATAGTAATACCTAATTTTTGAAATTATATATATTTTATATTTCAAAATGGACTTCATTTTTGGATTCAGAATATCGAATTTAGCATAAGGTGAAATTTGTTTACTTTTCGGATAACTTTAATATTTGGATGAATAGTGAAAATTACTAAATTTTAATTAAAAACAACTTTTTTAATAAAAATAGTTAATAGTTATAAATTATGAATTTGAGTGGTTTTAAAGTATATTAAGAATAATTTTTACCATTTAATATAATGGTGGTCATTGGACATAATTTTACAATTAAATCGGACATAAAAAAGTGTCAATCTTTTGATAGTTATTATCTCTTAAAAACACGCTTTTTGTTTTAACAAAGGGAATTAATTTTAAATTAATTTCTGCCACTTCCGTGTGTTGAATTTGGAAAAATGGATTCCATATTTGGAATCAGGATGTTCAAATTGTGTAAATAGGTTACTTTTATTTTTAGACATTTTGAATAATTACTTCGGTAAATATTTTATTTACCTTGGTTAAAGGGTAAATCCGGTAAATAAGTGTTAAACAATATTATTATAATAATACTAAATTACACTAAAACAAGTCCTAGACTCATTGGTTGATACATGTTCAACCATAGTCATATTTGGGTCGATTTTGGGACCCCATGGAGCCACTTGTAGTTGATAGGGACACTTAATTTTAATTAAGTTAAAATGAATACAAAAATGACACAAGCATATATCTTTTAGAAAAACAATTTTTACCTAGGGTTATATATGTTGGATTTTTGACTATAAATATTCATTAGAAATATAATACGATTTCTTACATAATTATATTTTATTTATAATTTTTAGAGATTACATAAGTTAATTTATTTATGACACAATGATGATGCAATAATTACCATAATAGTGAAAAATTAAAATAATTGATATTATAAATACCCAAATAAATATAATTTGAGACTTTTAATGAATTAAAATAATTTTCTAGGATAATATGACATATTAGAATTGATTTAATTAAATTTTTTCTAAGTAATAATTCTGTTATGAGTTTCAAAAAAATCAACTATTGAATAGTGTTAAAATTGATATAAAAGAGTTTTTAAAACAAATATTATATTATTAATTGATATTAAATTCTAAAAAATCTAAAGTTATGCCAAGAGACTTATCTCATAATAGGTGTATCATTAATGGACCACATGGGGGTCTCTCTGATGTATATGGTAAGTTTATTAGACATATAATATAAAAATACAAAGAGACATTGTAGAAGTGAAAATAATTAACTTAGAGTTAATACTTAAAGATAAGGTTAATATAATGACCCAAACCTGTCTAAATTCTATTGGTTGACTTGTTTTTGACCTATCCCCACCTTAAAAGTTAAATAATCAACTTTGGTTCCACTATAAACCGAATATGAATTTATTATAAATTAATATTTCTACCTTTTCCAAAGGTACCCATCACCCCTCTTATAAAAGGGCACTCCTCCTTCTCATTTCTTCACACCTTAAAAGCCTTTTGGTTCAGCAAAAATCTTCCCAAATACTCTTCCAACATACCTCAATACAACCTAGAGGCCTTATTTGGATCATAATTCCATCCTATGGATCCCTTTTGATCAAATCAAAAGGAAGAACCCGAAGAAGAGGTAATGATTTCACCACCCTTTTCAAGTTCCTTTCTTCTTCCACATCTTCTTTCTTTGTTATTACCATTATAAAATAAAAACTCCAGTATCTTATATATACTGTGAAGTTATTATAAATATGGTACAACCATATTAAGTATTCTATCAACCCTTGGAATAACATGTCACCATACGTGCGTACGTACAGCTTACCGTCTCCACGTCGTGGTGTAATTGTTATTCAATATATTATTATTTGGATGGGTATAATAATGATGTGTAACTCATGTAAATAATAAATATAACATGTTAATGATTCTGTATATATGATATACCATCCTATTATATATTATTTTAATATCAGAAGAATGATATTGTCGCTCGTGCGTACGTACGGACTACCGTCTCCACGAACGCGATGAGATTCATTCTCCATCGTATCCATTAAAGTATAATTATCATTTTATGATTTAAAAATGATGTTTAAGGACTTGATATCATTCTGGATATGAATAAGATACAACCTATCCATAACAAACACGGCTTATGTAATAAAACATATAAAAGAAAACGAGTAATTTAACACACGAAACGACGATAATTCAAAGATATTATTAACAAATCAATGTTAAAAGATCATATATGATATCATATTAATATATATTATTCTTCTATAATTTAATAACAATTATTTCACCATTATACAGGAGGTTAACCTACCCCAACCAAGGAAAAGTACAAGGTAAGGGTTATTTCACAATCTCTTCATTATCCGAGGTTGTTTATACGTAATAATCTACTGGGATCTCTTTATCATCCACATCCATGTTTCTTATAATGTATTTCAAAACATTTTTACTATTTAAAAGAATATGGGTTAAAGTCATTTATACCCTTGTTTGACTTTTTATAAGAGCTTTATAAAGGAATCTTTTTGTCGTTTTCCAAACTAGGCGATTTTAACCTTTTCGACAGAATTAAGGTAAGAATGTTTTTTTAACTTATACGGCGGGTGCGGTTATTTTCCGCCGTTATAAAATTGTCAAAGCTTCCCTTGCAAGATTATAAGAATATTTTCAAAGAAAACGTTTTATTTTAAAAATATATGACTCTTAAATGATTTCAAAATATAAAGAGATATTTCTCTAAAAAGAGTTTTGATTTCATTTATGTCAACATCCTTTGATGGATTTTATGCTTATTTGAAGTTGATATATTATGATACAAAACTTCTATATTGTATTGAAGGTTTTGTGATATGTTTGACTGTGGATGTGCTATTTTTATACCATTCATAGTTTATGGTGAAAGTATTGACATTTCGTATGCTAGTTTTAATACGAATGTTTATGTTATGTTTAAACCTTTTCATATGGGAATGCATTGGAATTAATATGTGACGGGTGGAGCCCGCTATAGCTCCTCGATGCATCGGTAGGTCTCATGAGACAAACTAGTGTCTTGGCACAATGCCTTGACAAAATCTTATTTGTAGTCTTGGCACGAGGCCTTGTCTATGTGGTTATGATAGTCTGGCATTATGCATTCCATCATTATGAAAGTGGTTATTGATATTTCATGTGATTATTCGATTAGTAGAATATTCATGTGAATAAGTAAATAGCATTATTTCATTTTTATTTTTCCATACTATGTTTAAGTTCAAGTTTAAAAGAATTTTGTTTTAGTTATACATTGCCTTAAAAGTTTATGCTTATTTTTGAAAGTTTCCGCTATATTGTTATCCTTACTGGGCATTTGAGCTCACCCCTTTTCTATGTTTTATTTTTCCCAGGATGTGAGGAAGTAAGTTATGAATGACCTGAAGGGATAGTATGTGGGGATATGAGTGTGGAATATGGAGACTATGTTGTTGTAGTAGTTTTTCATTTTGTGATGTAATGTAAAACTTTATGAATATATCTAGTGTTCCCAAGGCTACTAAACCAATCAGTCTTTCGAGATTTGATCTTTCTTGTGATCAAGCCAATGTAATTTAATAATGCACTGACTCTGGGTAACTAGGGTCAAGGCGCTACAGTTGGTATCAGAGGAAGTTTAGTACAAACCTTGGAAGCTAGATTTAGATAATCTCTGATTAGAGCACGTAGACCTAAGATGAACTTTGAGGATTAGTATAGAAGAACTTCCTCGAATTTTGGTATTATAGAAATTTTTTGAGTTTTCCATGCAATGAATCCCTGTCTGGATACAAGTAGGTAGAGGCGGCTCTGGCACAGATGTACCTAGGGGTAAAACCTAAAAACACCGCTTTGAGCTGGACTCGAACAGGAACTGGTGCACGACAATGGGCCTTGCTGCACTCTTGGTTACGACACTCCCGGGGGATATGCTTAGGATAACTCTCATTTTCTTTAAAAAACATTATGAAGGGTTTATGAGTATATACTTCCTCAAAGAAAACATTTTTATGATTATGGATTTTATCCATAAATAGTTCAATTTTTGTTAAGTGTTTTGTAAGTATGGGATTATGTATTTTGATTCATAAAGTGATCTAGTTTATGCCATTGTTTAGAAATGGCTCCTAGTGGAAGAAATGGAAACTGTATCAATGCACACACTCCATGTAGGGATTGCCCTCCTACTCAAGATAATTATAGTGTAGTTGTTGATGCAACTGGTGCCGATCAGCTAATCGCCATACTGGGACAACTCACTCAGGTTATGAATAATAACCTTACCCGTATGGAGCACCCTGATCCGCAGTGTGGAGGATCAATTTTAGATCGATTCATGAGGCAACAACCACCAACGTTCAATGGGAGTACAAATCCCTTAGTAGCTGAGAAATGGATATCTTCCCTAGAGAAAATATTTCAGGCTTTGGGGAGTAATGAACGGGAAAAATTTATCATGGAAGTTTACCGCCTCACTGGAGATGCTGATCAATGGTGGTCATTGATTCAAAATATGAAGGAAGACGATGAAGTATAAAATATGGAATGGAGGGAGTTCAATGATCTGTTTTTAGAAAAATACTTTCCTCGCGACCATCGAGCAGATATGGAAAGGCAATTTCTAAGTCTGAGATAGAAGGAGGATGATAATGTCACAAAGTATGAGGCTAACTTTACAAGGTTAGAAAGGTATTCTGGTGATTATATACGTAACCCAAGAAGTAAGATTGATCGTTTCTTTTATGGGTTAAAACCATTTCTCTGTCGAGCATTAGTCTCACAATCCTTCTCGTTATACGAAGACATTGTCTCATGTGCTATCAAGACCGAAAAAGAATTCTCTAAGTCTTATGACTTTAAAGCAAATCAAGAGAAGAAGAGGCCTGCTGATCAATCTGGGAATGGAAATAAGGGGAAGATAGGAAAGGTTGAATATCCATCCTGTGGTAAATGTGGGAAGAAACACCCCGGTACTTGCTTGAAGGGAATGGGCGTCTGTTACAAATGTGGTGAAAAAGGCCACCAAGCTCGTGATTGCAAAGGGAAGAAGGAATCTACCAATATTCAGTGCTACAATTTCAGGGAGATGGGGCATTATGCAAATGAATGTCCTAAGCGCCAGGAGAACTTACCTCAGAAAAGGCCAAGGGATCAAGGCTAGGCTTATGCTATCACTACTGCTGAGGTAGAAGCTCTGAAAGACGTGGTGGCAGGTAATTTAATGGTTTCCTCAAGTTTATCAAATGCATTTTTTGATTCAGGATCATTGCATTGTTTCATATCTTCCCAGTTTTCTATGAAAATTAGATATTTCCAATTTTATTTAACAAGGGAGTTGTTAGTTAAAACTCCTAAGGGAAGTATCATTGCAACAAAGTTTTGTGAATCAGTCCCCATTAGAGCACATAAATGTTCTTTATCTGTTGATCTCATCGTCATACCTATGATTGAGTTTGATATAATCCTCGATATGGACTGGCTTTCGGACTATGATGTGAATATTTATTATAAGAAGAAAGAGGTTACGATTCTTGATGATAATGATAAGGAACACATTATCTTTAGAGCAGAATCGTCACCACATAATTCTTATTTAGAACCACCCCCAGTAGCTCAACTAAATTCAATTATTGGGGAGGAAGAGAATGAAATAATTGTGGGTGAGGGATGGAATGTTCAAATAGAGGATTTAACTGTTGTGAAAGAATTTGTAGATGTATTTCCGGAAGATTTACCTGGACATCCTCTAGAACGAGAAGTTGAGTTTTCCATTGATTTAATTCCTGGATCAAGGCCTATATCAAAGACCCCTTATAGAATGGCCACTGTAGAATTAGTTTAACTAAAGAAACAACTAGAGGAATTGAGTAATAAGGGATTTATTCTCCCTAGTGTTTCTCCATGGGGATCCCATGCTCCTTTTGTTAAAAAGAAATACGAATCTATGAGGTTATGAATCGAATACAGGGAGATCAATTCTATAACAATAATGAACAAGTATCCCCTACCTCACATTGATGATTTATTTGACCAACTGGATGGAGCTCAATACTTTTCAAAGATTGACCTTTGATCTGGATACCATTAGTTGTGTGTGAAGAAGAAAGACATTCCGAAGACAGCATTTCGAACCAGGTACGAGCATTACGAGTTTACTGTAATGCCATTTGGATTGACTAATTCACCCTCTGTATTCATGGATCTGTTGAATAGAGTTTTCAATGAGTATATCGATGAATTCGTGGTGGTATTTATTGATGATATCTTAGTATACTCTAAAATCTACGATGATCATGAAAATCACTTACGCATTATCTTGAAGACTCTGAGAAGGCATGAATTATATGGGAAGTTTAGAAAGTGTAAATTCTGGCTTCAGGAGATTTCTTTTCTTGGCCATATTGTCTCTAAAGATGGAATCTCTGTTGATCCTTCTAAGACCAAGGCAATCCAGGAATGGCCAGCACCTACGAGTATAACTGAGGTACGTAGTTTTATTGGTTTGGAAGGTTATTATCGTCGTTTCGTCCAGAATTTTTCCTGATTGGCTAACCCATTAACGAAGCTCACACGTAAAGGGGTTAAATTTGTTTGGACAAAAGAGTGTGAAAATGTTTCGAAGAACTGAATAGAAGATTAGTCAATGCTCCTATATTGACTCTACCATCGGGGAATGATGGGTTCGTTATTTATAGTGATGCATCGAAGAAAGGACTTGGTTGTGCCTTTATGCAGAATGAAAGAGTTATTGCATATGCATCACGACAGTTGAAAATTCATGAACAAAACTATCCTTCTCATGATCTCGAGTTAGTAGCTGTGATATTTGATTTGAAAATATGGAGGCACTACCTCTATGGTGAAAAATTTGAGATTTATTCTGATCACAGGAGTTTGAAGTATATTTTCTCACAAAAAGAACTCAACATGAGGCAAAGGAGACGGCTTGAATTACTCAAGGATTATGATTTCACGATACACTACCACCCTGGGAAGGCAAACAAGGTGGCATATGCTTTGACCAGAAAAGATCATGGAATTTTGAACAATATGATAATTGAAAGGGATCCAATTTTCATGGATCTAGTGAAGATGGACATGGGAATAACCAAGGATAGAGAAACATCAATTCTTTTTCAAATGGTTGCCAAACCATCTTTACTAGAAAGGATTAAGAGTTCTCAGAACGATGATGAAGAATTTCAAAAGATGATTAAAGCTGTGAATGATGGGAGACTGAGAGACTTTGTATATGAAGATGGAATTTTGAAATTCGGGAAGAGACTTTGTGTTCCCGATATACCTGATCTAAAAAGGGAATTGCTGGATGATGCTCATAGTTCCAATTTCTCTATACACCCTGGGAGCACCAAAATGTATAGAGATTTGAAGGAACATTTTCAGTGGGACAATATGAAGAGGGAGATTGCTGATTTTGTATCAGGATGTATGGTTTGTCAACAAGTGAAAGCTGGAAGGCAACAGCCTGGAAGAGTCATGCAACCTATTCCCATACCGGAGTCTAAATGGGACAATATTACGATGGAATTTGTCATGGGACTACCAAAGACTCCTAGATGGAATAATGCAATACAGGTTATTGTTGATCGTCTTACCAAGTCATCACATTTTCATGCTATAAGAGAAGATCTACCCCTGGAACGTCTAGCAAGAATATATATTAATGATGTTGTGAGACTTCATGGAGTACCCCTATCGATTGTTTCTGATCATGATCCCCGTTTTACTTCAAGATTCTGGAAGAGTCTTCAGAAATCCCTGGATACTGAAATTCATTTGAGCACTGCTTACCACCCTCAGACAGACGGACAATCAGAATGGACTATTCAAACCTTAGAAGATTTGTTGAGATCCTGCTCACTTGACATTCAGGGTATGTGGGATCAGTATTTACCTTTGGTAGAATTTTCCTATAACAATAGCTTCCATTCGAGTATTCAGATGGCACCATATGAAGTGTTATACGGAAAGAGATGTCGTACACCAACTTGTTGGGATGACGTTGGTGAAAGAAAACTTTTAGGCCCAGAACTGGTGGAGGAAACGATGGAAAAGGTGAAGGTAATCCAAAATCACATCAAAGCAGCTCAAAGTAGGCAGAACAGCTATGCCGATAATCGAGGGAAGGATTTTGAATTTCAAGTTGGTGATTATGTTTTCCTGAAGGTATCTCCATGGAAGGGAGTCATACATTTGGGTAAGAAAGGTAAATTTAGTCCTAGGTACATTGGACCTTTCGAAATTCTAGAACGAATTGGGGCTATATCTTACCGATTGGCAATGCCGCCAAGTCTCTCCAAAGTTCACGATGTGTTCCACGTATCTCTGTTGAGGAAATACATGCCTGACCCAACGCATGTACTCGCTTACGAGGAATTAGAAATAGAACCCGATCTGTCTTATTGCGAAGACCCCGTCAGGATTCTTGATACAAGAGAACAAGTACTGAGAAACCGGACGACACATCTGGTAAAAGTTTTGTGGAGAAACCATAAGATGGAAGAGGCAACATGGGAACCTAAGGAACTTATGATAAAGAACCACCTGAGTCTTTTCATTTGATAACTATTCAAGAAATTTCGAGGACAAAATTATTTGAAGTAGGGGAGAATGTAACACCCCAAGCTTCTACGGTACGCTTCTCTTTGAAAAATTTGATAGCGTGTGTTGTACGCAACACTGAGTTCTAACACACCATAACCAATCAAACTAGCCGTTATGAATAGTAATACCTACTTTTTGAAATTATATATATTTTATATTTTCAAAATGGACTTCATTTTTGGATTTGGAATATCGAATTTATCATAAGGTGAAATTTTGGTACTTTTCGGATAACTTTAATATTTTGATGAATAGTGAAAATTACTAAATTTTAATTAAAAACAACTTTTTTAATCAAAATAATTAATAGTGATAAATTATGAATTTTGGTGGTTTTAAACTATATTTAGAATATATTTTTACCATTTAATATAATGTTGGTCATTGGACATATTTTTACAATTAAACCGGACATAAACAAGTGTCAATCTTTTGATAATTATTATCTTTTAAAAACATGCTTTTTGTTTTAACAACGGCAATTAATTTGAAATTAATTTCTTCCACTTCTGTGTGTTGAATTTGGAAAAATGGATTCCATATTTGGAATCAGGATGTTCAAATTGTGTATAAAGGTAACTTTTATTTTTAGACATTTTGAATAATTACTTCGGTAAATATTTTATTTACCATGGTTAAAGGGTAAATCCGGTAAATAAGGGTTAAAAAATAATATGATAATAATACTAAATTACACTAAAACGTGTCCTAGCCTCATTGGTTGATTCATTTTCGACCATAGTCATCTTTGGGTCGATTTTGGGACCCCATGGAGCCACTTGTAGTTGATAGGGACACTTAATTTTAATTAAGTTAAAATGAATACAAAAATGACACAAGCATATATCATTTAGAAAAAAAAAATTACATATGGTTATATATGTTGGATTTTTGACTATAAATATTCATTAGAAATATAAAACTATTTCCTACATAATTATATTTTATTTATAATTTTTAGATATTACAGAAGTTAATTTATTTATGACACAATGATGATGCAGTAATTACCATAATAGTGACAAATTAAAATAATTGATATTATAAATACCCAAATAAATATAAATTGAGACTTTTAATGAATTAAAATAATTTTATAAGATAATATGACATATTAGTATTGATTTAATTAAAAGTTTCTGAAGTAATCATTCTGTTATGAGTTTCACAAAATTCAACTATTGAATAGTGTTAAAATTGACATTAAAGAGTTTAAAAAAAATATTATATTATTAATTGATTTTAAATTACTAAAGGTCTAAGGTTCGGCCAAGAGACTTATCTAATAATATTTTTGTCATTAATGGACCACTTGGGGGTCTCTTGGATGTATATGATAAGTTTATTAACCATATAATCTAAAAATACAAAGAGACATTGTAAAAGTTAAACTAATTAACTTAGAGTTAATACTTAAAGATAAGGATAATATAATGACCCAAACCTGTCTAAATTCTATTGGTTGAGTTTTTTTCGACCTATCCCCACCTTAATATTTAAATAATCAACTTTGGATCCACTAGAAACCGAATATGAATTTATTATAAATTAATATTTCTAGCTTTTCCAAAGGTACCCCTCACCCCTCTTATAAAAGGGCACTCCTCCTTCTCATTTCTTTACACCTTCAAAGCCTTTTTGTTCGGAAAAAATCTGCCCAAATACTCTCCCAACAACCCTCAATACAACCTAGAGACCTTAGTTTTATCAGAAAGCCAACCTAAGCAGCCGTTTTGATCAAATAAAAAGGAAGAACCCGAAGAAGAGGTAATGATTTCACCACCCTTTTCAAGTTCCTTTCTTCTTCCTTTTCTTCTTTCTTTGTTATTACCATTATAAAATAATAACTCCAGTATCTTATATATACTGTGATGTTATTATAAATATGGTACAACAATATTCAGTATTCTATCAACCCTTTGAATAACATGTCACCATACGTGCGTACGTACGGCTTACCGTCTCCACGTCGTGGTGTAATTGTTAATCAATATATTATTATTTGGATGGGTATAATAATTATGTGTAACTCATGTAAATAATAAATATAACATGTTAACGATTCTGTATATATGATATACCATCCATTTATATATTATTTTAATATCAAAAGAATGATATTGTCGCTCGTGCGTACGTACGGACTACCGTCTCCATGAATGCGATGAGATTCATTCTCCATCGTATCCATTAATGTATAATTATCATTTGATGATTTAAAAATGATATTTAAGGACTTGATATCATTCTGGATAAGAATAAGATACAACCTATCCATAACAAACACGACTTATGTAACAAAACATATAAAAGAAAATGAGTAAGTTAACACCCGAAACGACGATAATTCAAAGATATTATTAACAAATCAATGTTAAAAGATCATATATGGTATCATATTAATATATATGATTCTTGTATAATATAATAACAATTATTTCACCATTATACTGGAGTTTAACCTACCCCAACCAATGAAAAGTACAAGTTAAGGTTTCTTTCATAGTCTCTTCATTATCCGAGGTTGTTTATACGTAATAATCTACTGGGATCTCTTTATCATCCACATCCATGTTTCTTAAAAATGTATTTCAAAACATTTTTAATATTTAAAATAATATGGTTTAAAGTCATTTATACCCTTGTTTGACTTTTTATAAGAGTTTTATAAAGGAATCCTTTCGTCGTTTTCCAAACAAGGTGCTTTTAACCTTTTCGACAGAATTAAGGTAAGAATGTTTTTTTATCTTATACGGCGGGTGCAGTTATTTTCCGCTGTTATAAAATCGTCGAAGATTCCCTTACAAGGTTATAAGAATATTTTCAAAGAAAATGTTTTATTTTATAAATATATAACTCTTAAATGATTTCAAAATAGAAAGAGATATTTCTCTAAAAGGTGTTTTGATTTCATCTCTGTCAACATCCTTTGATGGATTTTACGCTTATTTGAAGTTGATTTATTATGATACAAAACTTCTATATTGTATTGAAGGTTTTGTGATATGTTTGACTGTGGATGTGCTATTTTTATACCATTCATAGTTTATGGTGAAAGTATTGACATTTCGTATGCTAGTTTTAATATGAATGTTTATGTTATGTTTAAACCTTTTCATATGGGAATGCATTGGACTTAATATGTGATGAGTGGAGCCCGATATAGATCCTCGATGAATTGGTAGGTCACATGAGAGAAACTAGTGTCTTGGCACAAGACCTTGAAAAAATCTTATTTGTAGTCTTGGCACGAGGCCTTGGCTATGTGGTTATGATAGTCTGGCATTATGCATTCCATCATTATGAAAGTGGTTATTGATATTGCATGTGATTATTCGATTAGTAGAATATTCATGAGAATAAGTAAATGGAATTATTTCATTTTTATTTTTCCATACTATGTTTAAGTTCAAGTTTAAAAGGAATTTGTTTTAGTTATACATTTCCTTAAAAGTTTATGCTTATTTTTGAAAGTTTCCACTATATTGTTATCCTTACTGGACATTTGAGCTCACCCCTTTTCTATGTTTTATTTTTCCCAGGATGTGAAGAAGTATGTTATAAATGACCTGCAGGGATAGTATGTGGAGATATGAGTGTAGAATATGGAGACTATGTTGTTGTAGTAGTTTTTCACTTTTTTATGTAATGTAAAACTTTATGAATATATCTAGTGTTTCCAAGGCTACTAAACCAATCGGTATTTCGAGATTTGATCATTCTTGTGATCATGCCAATGTAATGTAATAATGCACCGACTCTGGGTAACTAGGGTCGGGGCGTTACACATATTAGAGAACATAACCATATGAAAGAGTTTGAGGATATTTTAAGCAATGTAATAAGATACATAATTTTGGATAAGTTAATGATTATATGGATTTTCTTAGAAATACATTTGTATATGAATTCTACAAGTCACTGTGGTTATTGAATACTTATACCTAGGGGTAATAACACTAAAAAGGTTGTATTGGGAATTTACTTGATCATCACCCAATGTATGATAATGGTCCATACTATGCACATAGTCTGACAATGTTTGGGGATACTCTTTATATAAATAAAATATTACAAACCATTATGAAGTATTTGTTTTTTTATTTAACGATATTTCAATTATATGGTGGTAGGTTTATTAATCATCACCTAAATTTTATCCATTGATTTACATGATTCAATATCCTCACACTCTTTTATCCCTTCCTTGTTTTCCGACTAAAATAGACATTTCTCCATCACCTAAATAAATTACTTTTTAGTAAACTCTCATGGTGGAAACCTCACCACAACAAGGATATTTCAATGAGTTCCCATTATGACACTTAAATGTGCTCTCTTTTTAGTTTTTTATAATAATTATAGTTTACATTGATATAATACTTATTATGGATTGAATTTGAAAATATGATGAAAAAATATTTCAAGGGGAATGAAATTAGAATGAATGATAATGTTATGGAATTCCTTAACATTAGAGCTGGAACTTCATCATCTATGTTTTGTCTAGATCCACCACCAGTTGCCCTTAAGAATGAGATTCTTGGGGGAGAAGAGAAAGAAATTTTATGGATGGAAAATTTAATATTAAAAATGATTTTATACATATTATATTAGAAGTTTTTTTTATTTCTTTAGGAATCACTTGGGAATCGACAAGAGTATGAGGTTGAGTTCTCTGTTCATTTAGTTCCTAATGAAATACCTATATCAATTACACTCTATAGAATTGAAAATATGATTTATAAGAGTTAAATAAATAACTAGAGAAGTTGAGTAATATGGTATTTATACTCCCTAGTGTTTCACCATGGTGAGCCCCTATTTTTTCATTAATAAGAAAGATGGATCTATGAGGTTGTGAATTTATTATAAGGAAATAAATTCCATTTCGATAAATAATAAGTACCATATTTGTAAGATTGATGATTTATTTGATCAACCTCATTGAGACCATTATTTTCCAAATATTAACCTTTATTCTCAGTATCATAAAATATGACTACGAAGGAATATATATCAAAGATAACATTTCAAATGAGGGATGGACATTTAGAATTTATAGTATTGTCATTTGGAATTACAAATGAACCATAATTTTTTATATATCAAATTAAAAAATTATTCAAGGAATATCTTTATAATTTCATGATGGTATTCATTAATTATATCTTGGTTTAATTTAAGAGTTATCGGGACCATGATAATCCATTTAAATTCATTCTTGAGACTCTTAGATGAAAATAATTATATAGGAAATTGAGAGAGTGTGACTTTAGGCTATAGAATGTTTCTTATCATGTCCATATTAAATCCAAGGATGAAATATCTTTATATCCTATGTAGAAATACATATTCAAAGAATATATTATACCAATGAACATAACTCAGTTACATAGTTTCATTGGTTTGGTAGGTTACAATTTGTGATTCATTCAAAAGTTTTCTTAATTTCCAAACCTATTAACCAAGCATACACCTAAAGGGTTTAATATCATATGGGTAAAGATTTTGAATAATTTTTTGAACTATTTAAAAGGATATTGGGAAATACTCAAATTTTGACTCCACTATCAAGAAATGGAATATTTTTTATATATATTGATTCATCAAAATGGGACTAGATTCTGTCCTTATAAAAAACTATAATGTTATTTCATAATCATTAATGAAGTTAAAAACCCATGAACAGAACTATCCAACCCGTGATCTTGAGTTGTAATTTGTAATCATTTCTTTGAAGATATGTATACAATATCTCTATAGTGAATGATGTGAGATATACACAAACAAAAAGATCATAAAATACATATTTTCACAAAAATATCTCAATATTATGTAATGTAAATGGCTCAAGATACTCAAGGTTTATGATTTATTAGTACACTACCTTATAGGGATGGAAAATAAGGCATAAAATTCATTAAGAAAGAAATATCATGGAGTTTCAACATAAATAAGGATTTACAGGGGTCAGATTCTCATGGATCTATTAAATATGGATATTGGAATTATGATGAAATATATAAATCATTTCTCAAATTATTGTGAAAAAATATTTATTATAAATTGAAAAAATTTCAAAATTTAATGATGAGAATTTTTATTGTAAAATTATATCCATGAATGATGGGAAGTATATAGACATAATTTGTGAATGTATAGACCAGAATTATTTTAAGAGACTATGTGTTTCATCAACTATTGATCTAAAAAGTGAATTTTTAGATGATGACCATAGAATGAATTTATCTATACACAATGGTATCACCAAGATGTATGAATATTTCAGGGAACATTTGTAGTGGGATAATATTATGAACAGAATTTTTTATTATGTTTCATGATGATTGGATTTATTAAAGGTGAAGGCCAAGAGATAATATCATAATGTATTAAACCAACCAATTATTATTTATATGAGGAAATGGGATGACATTAATATTGAATTTATAAATTTATTTCCAAATACTCCTAGATGGAATGATTTAATATGGGTTGTTGTTTATTTCCTTATAAACTAAGAACATTTAATTACCATAATAAGAGAATTAAATATTGATCACCTTACAAGAATCTATAATAATGATGATTTCTAGCATCATGGAACACCTATTTCAATTGTGTTTGACAATGATCCCCATTTTACATAAAAATTCAAGATTTTTATTCAAAAGGATATGGATAATGAGATTCATTTGAGCAATGCTAATCATCCTCAAATGATGGATATTCTAAAATGACTATTCAACCATTGTAAAACATGTTGGGGTCATAATAACATGACATTCAAGTTATTTGAGATTACTATTTATCTTTGGAAGAATTCTCCTAAACCAATAGCTTACATTCGAGTATTCAAATGGAACCATTTGAAGCATTATATGGAAAGAGATGTAATACTACAACATGTTGTGATCAAGGGTATTCTTGATTATTAAACTTTTCAAAATACATCTGGATTTCCATATTTGAAAATTATATTATACCACCTTTCAATATAATTTATTTTGTAGGAATTTTTCTTTGAATGACTTCATCATTTTTTATTCATTTGAGAAATTTCAATGTGGTTTCCAAAAACGTACCCTCCCCCACATATAAAAGGGAACCTCCTCCCCTCACTTATTCACTCCTACTTGGCCATTTGTCTCAACCCAAACCTGAATATATATCTCAAGAAAATAATTATCCACATTTATAGCTTCTAGTCATCCGAATATACAAGTCATATGGTTCTTAATAAGAGATATAAATGTAGTTTCTCTATGAGAAGTAAATCATCCACACCGAGATCTTTCTTTTTTACTTATTAATTTATCACATTAAATGATGTCTTACAAATTAAAATATAATTACAAACGTATATTCCATTTTACTATACATTATTATATATATATATTAATATTTATCCATATTTTCGACATAAAATGGTAAAAAATTTTGTCACTCGTGTGTACGGTGGACTACCGCCTCACGAACCAATGTAATTTGTTTTTCATCACTGACTCTCATGGATAGTCAAAATAATAAAAATAATGAATATATCTGAAAAATATTATATGATATTAATTATGTAAAATTAATATATCGTTTAATTTATTACCCTTTCAACCATTAATGTAATGATATCATCAATTGGGTATATGTATGATCTGTTGTCTCTAAAAGGAGATGTGATTCATTTTCTTCTTCCAACATTAATAAATGATTCTAAAAATGTATCTAATTAGAAAATATAATATTTATAAAATTAATATTAATTTTTAGATTATTTACCTATATCATTTTCAAAAAATCTATAACATTCATGAATAAACATTCAAGATAAAATGAAGTTGTTAACAATTGAGACAATGTTAACAACGAAATATTATTAACAATAACATGGTAAAATGAGATATGAGGATCATGTATGATATTTTAAATATTAATATTGTTTTGGTATAAATTAATATCATTTTTAAATCCATTATAATTGAGTTTACATCACATTCAACGAAAGAAAATTATTAGGTACTGGATTTCATCTCAATTTACAATAAATTGATACATATTTGTTATTATACCAATATTTACTTTAATGAGGTGAATATAATGCTCATTTGAAGTATTTAACATGAATACCTATTTATTCATAATTATTAATGTTTAGGATAATTCTTATTTATTCAAATTGTTTCAATTTAAAATTTACCAAATAGGAAAGAAACTATTTTACAAACACATTTCATTTTGGTATTGCTCTTATTTCTATTGAAAAAATCTTATCAATTATGCTTTATAAGATCCTCTAATTTTCTTATCCATTAGATATTAAAGAATTTTAAATATTTTCTTGGAATTCTTAATATATTTTTTTAATTTTATCAAGAATTGAAATTTTTAATAAAAATATTAATTTAATTTCCCTTTTATTCAGGTATAATTTTATTCCATGGCCATGTTTTCCAAAAAAATTACAAAAAATGTTTTTTTTAATAAAATAATTTTTTCAATACATATTTTTCATCCCTAAATTTTTTAAAAAGCTTGAGTGGAATATTTCTAATTACTTTTAAAATGGATTTTTTGACTGTGTTTATAGAAATTCAAAAGAAATACTTTTAAAAGTATATGGTGATATGGAAATTCATAACAAACATAATAATTTTATGAAATTTAGTTTCATCTACATGTTTCAAATGGTTTAAAAAGAGAAAAGATTTATAAAATTTTATATTAATATTTCATTTATATTCCCTTTATTCTTACAAATTACATGTTTTTGTTACAAAACATATGTTCCTAGTGGATTAGTGGTCATATCTAATATCTTAATAATTTTTTTTTCATTATCATCTCTCAAAAAATTACATTATTATGATCATTGGACATTAAATTTTTAATAAATATACACATTATTTAAGTTGTATATACTTATTTATTAAGCCATATATCATTTATATATATGATGTTTTACATTTATTATTAATTGGTTTGATATTAAATTTTCTTTAAAATCTATATTCTTTAGCATTAAAATTCTTTTTTCTTAAACCATATATCATTTTTAAATATAATTTTTAAAATTATAAATTATTTTATTTACTAAAAAATATTTAAAATACTTATTTTTTATTCAATATGTAATTTTTTTTAAAAGGTATATTATTTTTTAATTAAACTGATCATTTGATATATGAAAAATGCATTAGACATGCAATTGTGGGTAGAGGCTTGGCATTTTACAACCCCTCAATAAATATGAAGAAGAACTCATGTTTATTTTTTTCCTTTCCTCAAATATGAAGAAGAACTCATTGAAGTAGTTCTAGTATTATTAATGTTATCAATTAATGTTTTTTATTTTTTTACCCCCAATTTCAAATTCATATCATGTATGTATATGGCTATCCAAGATTACCAACCTAATTGGTCCTTTAATATTTGAACCATTGTATCTATACCAATGTTATAAATTAGACACTCATTTTGGGTAACTGGATATGGGTTTATTACAACATCCATCCCCTTGATGCATTGATCGATCTCATTAGATAAATATTAAGCCAAATTATTTTGGTACATAGTTTATAACTAGACATTCATTGAAATTTCATGGAATAATTCCCTGACTATTTAGTTCATGATGCCTTAGAATGTTGTCGTGAAGAAAATATCATATTATCCAACATTATACATTTCCTTCATTAAAGATTTAGTTATTATTATCCAAGTGATTGTTATTTTGATATTTTCCATGGAAAAGTTTTGAATATTAAGTTATCTTTTGATGAAATATGTATTGATTATCATTTTTTCTATAATGTTTATATATTATAAACTCATGATAGCTTATATTATATACGACCCACACATAGAATATGAACTTACCCTTTTTCTAAATTCCTCTACACAATATTTGAGGAAATGATTTTTGAATTATTTCCAATGATAAAAGAATGTTTACCTGAAATGGGTTTATTTTCCACTGTAATAAGGATGTCATGTTTGTATTTTTTTTTCCAATACTACTAAACTGGGTGATCCTTCACAGTGTGATTCCTTATATCTTGTAATCATGTAATAAGGTAAACACTAGATATATGTTACTATATTAACAATATATATAGTTTATATCAATGAAATATTATTAGGACCCTTGGAAACTAGATTTTAGAATAACATAACTAGTAAGATAATTACAGAAATCATGTATAATATCTTCAAATTTTACATTTATAGGGATTTTTGTCCCAATGTTTGATATTCATGATGATTACGAGATATTTATGTGTGTTTATTTATTTAGAGAAACATGATAGAATAAAGAAGTAAAATCATATAAATAATCACTATCAATTTATAGATTTCACTCTTGATAATTTCAATGTTCCTAGTGTTTTAGATGAAATGATTATGATTATATTAAGGAACTTGTTTTATATTATAAATAAAAACATTTCTTATATAGATCAACCAATTACATATGGTAATAGTACTATGATTTTAAACTACTTTAAGAAATAGAATCATATATACATTAATAGATTTATTAATTAATTGGTAATGGATAAATGGATCATGTTACTTGAAAAAATATTCATTTCTTCTTGAAGTAATGAAATGAAAAATATTAATATATCTGTATATTTATTAAAAGGATATTTGGATCAATAGTGGTCATTGATTCATAATACCAATGAGTGAGATGAGATATTATTTATTGAAGGAAGAAATTTTATGGTGATATTATTTAAGAAATAATTTACTCAAGAAAAAAATTGATAATATAGAATTGAAATTTATTACATTAATGTAGAAGGAAGATTAATTGTTTTCTGAGTATGAGGATAAAATTACCATATTGGCACAACATATTGTTGGCTACAAACCCAATTTAGAATACAAAGTTGACTATTTATTTTATAAGATTAAACCATGCCTTTGAAGTGCCTTAGTATCAAAATAATTTCTATTTTATGGTGATATCATATAAAGTTCCATTAATATGTAAGAAAATTATCCATGCCTCATTTTTTGAAAGAAAATCAAGAGAAGAAGAGGAAGACTGGCCACCAAGAAAATAGAAATGTAATGAAGGGGAATATGGGAAGAGTGGTACTTCCGACTATGATAATTGTCGAATGAAAAATATATATATTTTTTTTGAAAGAAATGAAATATTATAATAATTAAAAATAATAAGAAAATAAGGACAATGAATGTAAATGTGAGAAAGAATCAACAAATATCTTATTCTTTAACTGTGTGGAGGTGGGGAACTATTTAAATAAACTATCCAAGCATCAAGGATTACTTGGATAATTTCATTTAGGTATATTTTTATGATTTATTGTAATACAATAAAAGATAAGAAGTGGGTGATAATTACTTTTTAATCATACCTTATGATCACTTTTTAAATGAGTTATTTGATAAATTAAACATATATGATTTTTGGATTCAAATTTTTCATTTTCATGGAAATATTGTCTCCATGGATGGAATAATATTTTGTGTTTCTAAGATAATTATGACCTTAACTATTGTATATTTCCTTTTAGGTTAGTGTTTGTTTTAAAGTATATATAGTTTATTAAATTTAAGTGAATATATTATTATGATGTAATAATTTTTTTCTATCATATTCTAATGATTTTTAGGGTTTAACCATTATTGTAGAGTCTTTGGTGTTATTATTGAGGTTTTAGAGACATTAATCCATTATTTAGATGTTTATTTTATTGTGTGTAATTTTTTAATTTTTCTAACCATTTTTTGGATTTTGTAAACTTATATAAATTTTAGAAATATCCTATAAGAAAATAAATCACAAAATGAAGAACAATATCCTTTATTGGATCTCATGATCACTTAAAACATCATTTTAGTTTATTAGGACTAAAAATTTATCTTTCTTATTCATCATTATGAATATGAGATGAATTTTAGGTATAAAATTGACCAAGACACAACTGTGGAAATAAAGAAATAAAATTTATTTATAATTCCACATAATCACGAAATGGAGAATAAATTTATCATTTTTTTGAATGGAAAGAATAACTGACCTATAATGGTATGCTTTTAGAAACACATTCATAAGTAGGGTTTATATAAAGGAAAATATTTTGACTATTAAATATATATTTATGAAAAAAATATTTTTCTTAGTCCTAGAATAGAAATTAAAATTCATGATTAAATTTATTAATAGGTTATGATATAGTCAAGATGAATTAAAAATGAGAGGAAAAAATTTCTATAAGGAGGGGATAATATTACACCTCATTATTTTAGTTTAAGAATAATCTATATAATATCATGTGATACAAATAACACAAATCTTAAATTAACCCTTGTATAAATATTATTTAAACATAACCATCATTACCAAAATTTTGGATTAATAGCTATGAATGAGAGTACTCTCATTATAAATATATGTATAATATTTTTATTAAAAAAAATTTATTTACTAGTTTCAAAAAAATATGTAAAAATGTTTTAGATGAAAATAATTAAATCATATAGTGTTATGAACGTTTACAATTTAAGAGATCCACATTTCTATAAAAGTGGTTTTTGTGTATATTTTTGTATTTTCATTTAAAACATAAATTTAAAAAATTTAAAATTAAAATTTTATAATACATATTTATTTATTTATATTATCGTATCAAAATTAACATAAAATTACTTTTTTAAATTTTCCATAAATAGTTGATTTTGTGTTGTATAATGAAAAACACCGATTTTTTCATAAATGTAATTTCTTTTCATTAAATCAAAAATATAAAAATTATTATTCATTTTTTGTATTTATATTAGTTTTTTTAAATTTTATCATATATAATTCATGTAATTTTATGAGAACTAACATTATAATTGAATTTGTTATAAGATTATTTTTATGCTTCAAAATGTATTTTTTTTAAACCATTTTTCGTTACGTTTTGCACACATATATTATGTTTAGTTTTTAAAACATATGAATAATGAATATTTTTAAATGGGATTAATATTTGGAGTTAGTATAATTAATATTCGTTAATATTTTCAATATAAGTTTTGGCCAAAATGAATAGTTACCATGGTAAAGAGTTACTACCATGGTTAAAGTTAAACATGTTAATTAAGGATGAAATTATTTGATAACGACAAAACAAATATTATCTTCATATTGGTGGATTATTATTGATCGACCAATTCCTTACCCCTTTTCAATTTTCATACATTTTATATCCACATGACATTATTCTTACGACTGTTTTTATTTTAATAAAATTACACATACAAAAACCCCAATATCTGTCATTTAATATCTCAAAAAAATTGTATTAAGGATAAGAGTAAATATACAATAAAAAGGAAAATATAGGACTATAATGTTGTTGAATAAATATTATGCACTTTTATAATATATTTTATCTTTTTAAAAATAGCATAATTTTCAATAATGCTTACTTTGCGTTAAAACAACATTTATAAAAATAGGATTAAAATATATAAAATGATATTAATTCCATTAAAAGAGATAATATATGGTTTTTATAGGGTATTATAATAATATTTTTTATTAATATTATGGAGAAGTGATTATTTATGCGTTTCAATTCAAAAATCATTGTTGTTTTGATATGTTTAATGTCTAATTTTGTGAATAGTCCAAAAAATTGCCTTAAATGGGTTTTAATGATTCATTTTTTAAAATCATGATAATATCATAAAACAAATATATTTAATATAATTTATTGGGTTTTTATCCTATAATTCATGTTTCATGTATTTTCTACTTGGAATATTTAAAATTACATTAATCACCCTTAAACACTGAAAATTTATGAAAATGGAATTGATTTTCTCTATAAATAATGACCCAATATATGATTTAGAAATGCATATATGAGTTATATTTTCTATAAAATATCTAAAAAAACCTTTGTAAATTTACCTTACTATTTACCAAATCCCCTTTTGTAACCATAAGCCTCTCTATCGAAGGCCTTAAGCTCAATCGAAAGGAGGATATTAGAAGAGGGGTGTTAGTCTTAACCAATTACATTTAATTTTAATTCATCATGTAAGTAATTAAAATATTTTTTATTCATACTAAAATAATGACTAAATTATCCTAAATATACTTAAATTTTATTATGTTGGTGTAACAGGTATTATATACCTTCTTTCCATCCTATGGAAAATGAAATCATCACTCATGTGTACGTACAGACTATTGTCTGATGATGTGATGTATTTTATTTTCTATCATTATGGTTCTTGGATTGTTATTATGATGGATTTAATTTATATATATGATGTTAATAACATAATTATGATTCTATAAAGATAATATTTCCTCTATGTTCTTACCCTTCTATCTTTTGGGAAATGATAATGTGGCGCATGTGCACGTGTGAACCACGCCTCCACAAATTGATGTGATTTGTTTTTAATTTTTGATTTTCTCTTCTGAATGTAAAGATATAAATGATGAATATATATGATATTTATTATGTAAATATTTTTTTTTAATATTACTTATTATATACTTTATTTCCTTTCAAACTATTAGGATAATAAAATTCCATCATGTGTACATGTAGACTATCGGCTCCGTGAATGACATATTTCATTTTTTTTGTTACCATATTGAATGGATATTTATAATATTTTATATGATGAATAAAATTTATATTTATGATATTATTTATATTATGGAGATGATGGAAACGTTTCATAACACGTTTGACCAGGGTCAAAAATCCAATGTTATTTTGGACAAATTAACAAAAGAACCCTGAGTGTTAAACATAAGCAAGAACTATATGGTTATTGAAGCTAAAATGATTATTGAATGGACAGAAAAAATATTATATTGATGAAATGTTTTATTAATAAATTATTTAATAAAATTAAATTGATTATTTAGTAGGTTACAATTTTTTCAACCATCTAAGAACCCAAGGTATAAGTTTATTATATAATTTTCACTCCATTAATTAATATTTTATTTCAAGCACCTAAATTCATTTATATGGTCCATATAATTACCATTGGAAATATAATACCAATAATCCCTATTTATTAATGGTATTTAATGTTTTAATTAATGTTTACATTTTTAATTGATTTTGATTCTAATGTTATTAAAGATGTAATTTTTATTTTACAATCACACTCTTATTCGAGATTTTTCACATTTAATTATAAATTAGAATAAATATAAGACATTTATTCTGTAAACCTCATCTAGTTTATTCTCAAAATTTTATTTATTTTTGCTTCATTTTTTTATTCTATCTTATCATCTCTTAGGTACTTAAAAAGAAAAAAATAATGTTTTTAATAAAAGTTGATATTGATTCTATTATTTTGGTTTTTAATATTTATCTTCCATGTCTATATTATTAATATAGTTTTATGAAATTTTTTATTTACTTTTAAATGATTGTAAAATGTTTTTTTCTTCTATACTTTACATTCTGTAAAAATGTTTAAAATGAATATTTATTATGTTTTATGACCATGTCGTTTCATAATTATAATAAAAGTGTTAAAGGAATTTTTTAATGGATATAATTTGAATATATATTCCCTCCTCCATGACCATAAATTAAACTTTTTATTCCTTTAAATGTTTCCATGAGTTTAAAAAGAATACATTTTTTCTATAATTCTATGATTTATTTATTTTTATATAAAAACAAAACGAATGGTCTTCTAAAATTTTGGAAATAATTTGGGAAATGATTTATAAATTTTTTTTATAAAATTATTTAAAAATATATAAGGAATGTTTTATACTTATTTATTCCATTTTCCTATATAATTATGAAAATAATTTCTTTCATAAAAACACTTATTTTTGATAATTTTATGGTATTCTATGAACCTTTTCTGAATTATGTATTATACCTTATTTTGTGATTGCTCGCTTTCTTAACATATTTTTATCCATATATCTCTATTATTAATTATAATTTATGTTTCTCCTTTATAGAAATATTTTACATATAAATGTTATATATTTATTATCATCTCGGAAACTTTTTTATAGTCTTAACCAAAAACTATTTCAATATATGGTATTAGTTGAGAGAATATTATTAAGAATGTTAATTCATTTAGTGGGAAAATATTAATGTTCCTTATTGTTGATTAAATATGGATATTTATTTATTGATAAGGAATATGAATTATTTATTATAGTATTGATTCAATTTATCTTGAATGAATTGGATATATATATAAGTGTTTCCTGGGGCCCAATTATATATATCATCTTGATGCATCAATAAGTATTATTGGATAAGAAAATTGGCCAAATTGGATGGTTATTTTGTGTATACATACCAATTCATTGAAATGTATTTGAAAAAGTACATGATTTTAAGGTTAATATTATCTTTGAATGATTCCTTTATGAAATATCATGACATTGGTAATTATTCTGGGTTCGAGTCATCGCAAGGCAACTCACACTATATGCAAACAAACCTATCATGGACCCCTATACCCTGTTTAAAACTGGCCTAATCCCAAGGGTTGGCCACCTTGGGCCTCGCTGGGGACATGTGGAACGCAGGTGGGGAGGCCACCCCAATACCTCGTTACCAAACAACACATTTTCTGCTTCGGTGGTGGCATAGTGGTGAAGAAGAGGGGTACTACAACGTTGTTCTTTGGGTGGTTCAGGGTTCGAATCCTGGGAGTCTGCATTCGGGGCGAACCTCTCCCCCGGGATCCACTTGTCTTTCCAGGTCACCCAGTTTCTGACTGGGTGGAAAAAATGAGGCGCAACCCACCAGTGCTGATGGATTTCTTGACGAACCATCAACGCCTGAGTTGTCACCCTCTGGGATGTTCTGCCCTCTCAGCTGGCAATGGTTCCTGAGAAAAAAAATGTTATATTGATATTTTCCATGGATATATTTTAAATACCAAGTTATTGATTAAGTTGAATATTTATTTATAAACAACTATTCCATATTCTTATTCCTTATATTCTCATAATATGTTATGTTTTATTATACTCTTAATAAATGTAATGAACCGACCAAGGATACCATCTAAACTGGTTTCTAATCCAATTATCCGTGAACCTAAAGGGAATTCTTGATCCCCATAGGATAAGTACTAATAATCTATAATCTAGAGAAAAATATTGGAAATAATTTCACCCAAAATTAAAGATAAAAATTATCAACGTCACACATAAAAATAATCAATCAACACAAAAATATCTGGGAATTTATAGATGACAGAAAAAAAATAAAAAAATATTGAAACCCATATCACGGTGGTCCATGACCACCCATCATGACACAAGTTTAATTTCCACATAAAACTAAGTACAAGTATACAAAATAATATAGACATAACATGAGTACCGATTATTGGAACAGAAAGGCTACAAACACCAAATGGTACAAACATGGTCTGAGCTATAGTTACTAAAAACATTTCACCAAAGAGTCTATATGGATACTTCATACGGTGATTCATAAGTGCTAAAATAGAGTAGAATAAAATATAATAAGTCTTTATTTTTTAGAATAGGAAACTAGATCCATCAAGATTATATTTTAATAATATTGGATTCATAAAAAATGACTTCCAACATTTCAAAAATAATTTATGAATCCAAAGATAGAAACATGCCACTTCATCATATAAAAACCAATCCTTTTCCTAAAAATAATTGAAAACCATTACAAAAGATAAATTTTGATAAAAAAATAAAATGTAAGAACATGAACCGTATATCAAAATGTTATGAATGTACTTGTATAATAGAGTAATGGTTCGTAATCTCAATAAAAAATATCATTAAATATTAGTAATTATTCAACCAAATAAACAATAATTCCTAGTATTTTAAATGAACATTGTCATATATCGAGTATCAAGTATAATGATATAATGGGTAAAACCTATATATGAAAGATGGTTCACCATGAAAATAAATAAACAAATAAACAAATCCAGACTAATCGCCAGGTTTACATCAAGTCTAAAAAAGTATTAAGAAAACCAATTCCACACACACCTGCTTTCTTGGATGGTTGTTAGCATCCCAAACCTAACATGATGTCCACATATCAAGTATATGGGGTGTGAGTTCACTTGGAAATAAAAAAAATCTATGTCATATCATCCAACTGTCTAGGTACCCATGACTAGTCAAAAGAGTTCAAACTATCTTGAATTAAATAAACCATTTTTAACACAAATCAATATGATATTCAAGAGTCATGTATGTTAAATCTTGGTATTATCACAATAGAGGACCATCATACAGTTATAATTGGTTCATAATGAATTATAAATTCCAATCCAAAACATTTTCTTCAAAGAAAATATAAAAAGTGACCTAACCACTTCTTTTCATGAATTAACCTCAAAATTCAAAACATTCCTTTAATCTAAGAATTTATTTTAGAAAAATAGCTCAGAAATTCAATGGAAGTGTTTACCATTTAATAGGTTTGAAAACATTTCCAAACGTGGTTCAATGCCCTTTTTATTGAAAATTTGGGATTTCATGTCCGAAATCAGAACTTGTAATTGGCCCTTACTTTCATCAAAACATTGTTCAAGAGATTATAGAAGAGAAATCAAAACCAACATTGAATTCAAAAAATTGTAGACACTAAAAGGAATCAAGATCATAATAATTTTGTTTATGACATGTCAATTCACATAGGGGAGGATCAAAGTAGATTTCAGGAGGTATTTAATGTGTATAATTAATATAAAATGTATTATAAAATAAGAAACACATTTCAATGAATTTAAATGAAATAATGAATTATAATATTAATTAAACACATAGTAACACATACCTTGATTAAATAATTACAAAAACCCCAATGAGGGCTCCATAATAAATTTAGGTAGAGGTACACAAACAGTAAAAAATGAACCTATAACACACTTTCATTGATAACCAATGAATTGAAAATCCAAAACACAAAAAAAGGAAGAAAAAATCTAAGGTTCTAAAGCATTTGTAAAATTTAGAAAGACATGATATGTTTTTGGTTGCAGCTTTAAAATCTGAAATTAAATAAACCATATAATTTTTCATTATAAGGAAATAATTCGACAAGAGGGTTTAAAAACACTTAAAATAGAAGTTAAAACTTTTAATAAGTCAAAATAATTCAATGACCATGATTTCTATATTGTTTTAATCGTTATAATAGATTTACAGGTTGTTATGAAAGAGGAAGAAAAAAATTGGATTTTAAAATTTTTATTTTTCTTAAAAACTCATTGTTGTATCGTGAATTAGGGTGAATTCACATAAAATAATGGTAACATAGATTATTCACATAAATAATGCATCTAAAAAATAAACCATGTAGCCAAATTATCACCTAGAATATTCATGTAACTACTTCAAAAACCTAACTGATCCACATAATCCAATGGTCATGTAGCCAATGGATGTAGCTAATTCCACCACATTACCAAATTCAAATAGGTTAGTGCTCACATATTAAATTCATATAGTTAATCCATCCACATGACCAGTTCTTATAGTAAATTCAAACAGATAGATGAATTCACGTAGTTGAACACTCATATAGCTAATTCATCCACATACCCGATCCATGTAGCCAATTTATCTCCATAATTGAGTTCATGTATCTTAATTATACTATGTATACAAATCATACACATAGCCATGAATTTATTAAATAAAACCAATATGGTTTTTAAATATCATAGAAGGTTTTCAACACATCCAAAACTAATATAAAACATTACAAACCAAAGAACACACATAAAATCAATGATTAGGATGTTCCAATTCTTCCGACAGTAAGTGATTTCTACCTCTATAAATCTTATTGTATGAATGATCTAAAATAAAAGATTAAAATAAATCTCACACTAATCTCATTAGGTGAGAAATCCATGAAACTGTATAATAATTACTCAAAAGTATTCAACTAATAGAACTCCAGGATCAAAAAACTTCTCCAAATGAAAACCCAACAAAACTGATTGAAGATAAAAACAAATAGAAAGAACAAAAAACAATAAAATACTTACCATTTGTTTACCCACCAACTAAATATTCACTAATATTGAAAAATATAAGGAAAAAATAGAACTAAACTCATCTCTTCAACTCAAATATGTGACATCGATAACATCGTATATAAAAACATCCTAAGGCATGTTTTTGAAACCTTAAGTAATGATACCTCAAAATTCCTCAATGATTCCTCAAAGTGAAAATTATATAAAGATATATCAATGATCCAACCATCCATAAACATGGAATATTAATATCAAGGATTTATTCATTGGGAATTTATCAATAAGCTAGGATTTTCAACATTAAGTCTCGCCCATTAATGGGATCATCAAATCATCCCCCGGTGCCTATGGGTTCATAGTCCATTAAGAATCTATATATTCCTAGCTACCTACGTAAATTACCAAGGTCTCTCCATGTCTAACCAAAAATATCTCGAAACAAAAATTCTAGCACATAAATATTGCACTGTACTCTAATGAGGTAGATCATCCATTATATCAATATTTAACTCTAACAATAATGGAAAATGGATATGATACTGATAAAAAAACCCGACCAAAATGGTATGCAACACTAACAATAGAAATAATCCCATATAAGGAATCCATAAAATATATTTGAATATTAAAACTCCAAAGTATCTAAAGGTCCTCAACATAATATTTTACTTCATCCTCAAGACCACAATAAACCATATGGGACGAAAACCATTCAATATGAAGGAAACCCACTCAAGAGTGAACATCCATGAGGAACGTCAATAGAGATCTAAAAAAAATTAATCCATCATTGTGATTAAAACCGAGGTCCACAAGATAATATACATGAAGGATCCTAAATAATTCTACAAATATCTCTAAAAATGGTCCTCGGGAATTTAAAAAATACAATATGAAAAAAGCACAATGATTTTAACTCAAACATCAAAACAAAAAAGTAGGCCAAGAATAATTTTAATCAACAGCTCCTCCATAATATGAAATGAATAAATCTATATACTCTATATATTTATATATATCCCTATTAACATGGAAAATCTACTACCTCATATCCATGTTTTGATAATTATCAACTAAAACATCCCATTTAGGTATCCCAACACAGAGAGACACTTAAGGTTACCTGTGTAGCCACATTATTTACAAACAGTTGGAGCTTTAAAAAATGGATAATCAAAATGATAAGGTATACCATAAAAGAATCACAATTTAGGACTATTCTTTTAACAAAGTATTTTAATTTCTCAACCAACAACGGTGATCCATCAGATGGATCATCTTATCTTAAGTCAACTAGATGTAAGTAATTATCAAATTCATGTCTCTTTTATTTATGTTCATCGACTGAGAATACCCTATAAAGAAACAAAAAATAAGAGGTCAGGCGTACCCCATATATAATAGATCCAAGGTCTGGGTGAAGATGTTTCTTGAAATAGATATCACTAATGGTGTAATGCCCAATAATTTCAGTCAAAAAAAATAATGAACATGAGAATTTCTTGGCATACTCCAAAACTGTTAGCTCCCCTTAACTGAAACCCAAGAGCTCAAAAACATTATCCTTGTTCACTTCCTCAAGAATGTTCCACTAAATTAATATTTAATTAATGAATTCCCATGAAAATAATTCATATATTCTGGACGGAATCATGAATTCCCACCTCTTTTTTTGAGGCCCCTAAAATAATGAGTTTATATACATGACCATAATGGATTTATGAGTCTTGAGAAAATCAATGATCTCCTCAACTTCTTCAATCCATTTCATTGCTTCCAGAGTATACCTCTCAACTCCAAAATAAGGTGGATGATGAACCAAGAAGACCTGGGTGGGGTCCAAATACAATATAGGATCTGTCTCCAACACTCAATTTAGAGTCCTTGTAGAGTCTTCAACAAGAGAGGATACTCTAAAAGCATTACGTACAACTATAAAAAACATATCGATTAATAAATATTTTATCTTTCATTTATTTATTTCTGGGAGACATTTCAAGGAATCACAAAACATAGGCTCATCAACTCGAACATAAATAAACCAAATTAAAATACATATAAAATTAAAATAATAAAAAAAATCCACAAACCACTTTTATCAAGGATGAAATTATTTAAAAGTTCCAAACATTTAATTTATTATAAAACATTAAAATATTCCTAAATTTTTTAAATCGTGATATAAATGAATCATAACATCCAAAATTACTTTAAAAACACATGGAAATTATTACATAGTTTCAAAATTTGTGATCAATTTTTAATATAAAACATCAAATTACAAATAAAAATTTCTTATAAAATCATTCCTTTATCACATATAAGTATTTGAAAATCAATTTTATCAACCATGATATATTAAATCACATGTATTATTAATTGAATAAACTATTCAAAGAACAAAAATAATATTTGTTTTATTCCACAATTTGGTTCTCACAAAGTATTTGAAATCATAAAAAGTGATAAAATTATAAAAAAACAAGATTATTAAACAGAACACACCTAAAATTTCTGTTGAAAACTAAAAGACTCCAAACTAACATTTCATGAGTGAAGTCATTTTGTAAACAAATAGACATGGTACCATGTTTGTCTTACAGTGGAACTATGTATTTCTTGGTCAAATGGGCTGGTTAACCACACACGAACCTCACATTAGTTACTATATTGAATTCGAGATCAGTCACACTGATTCCTCAAAGATTACTAGATTGTGAGAGTACATTGAAAATCTTATCATATTTCATCTTTGAACCAAATATCATAAATTTTTTGAAAAATAATAAAATAATATCATCAAGAATTTATATCAAATTTATAATCATGATCCAATAAGTCAATGATAATAATTAATCCCCCACATTACCTAGTAAATAATGTATCATCTTGATGATGTCATATTCATGCACCAACTCACAAAATAACTCTTGAGTCCCCACACATTCTTAATATTTTTTCTACCATAACTCAAATTAAATAACAGAAGGTATTTACAAGGAAAATTAATTATTTTTAAGGAATCACCCACTCTGATACTATTTATAACTAGGATAACATCTAATATAATCTTCAATCTAATTCTTCACTAACTCCAAGAGAATTCTCGATCACCATGGTTTGGGAACTAGTTCCCTAGAATCCAAAAAAGACCATTTGGAATGCTTTAACCCAAAATAAATGATAAAAATTATCAAAATAGCATGGTTGAACTAATAATTAAATCAACCCAACAATATCAGGCCACAAGGAGATGATACAAAATTTCAATGTAAAACAAAACAACTAAGACTCAATTATTTTTTGTCCCCAACCACCAACCCTAAACCATGTTTTCCTACCTTGTACAACAATTTTGAATTCCAAAAAATAGGATTATTGGAACATATGTTCCTACTAATGGAATATAAGGGCTATTGAAATATAATGATATAAGAACGGTGTGAGCTACATATCCCAGTAGGATTTCTCCAACGGATCTATGTGTATACATTATAAGGTCATTCATGTGTGTTAAAAGAGTCTAAAACATGATTACAAATGTATTTATGTTTTATAATAGGAAACTAAATCCATCAAGATTACATTTCAACAGGATTAGTTTCATAAAAAATAAAAATTTAAACATTTTAAAATTATTTATAAGGGAAATGATGACAATATTCCATTCCATAATTTAAAAAACAAAACCCTTTCCAAAAATTATTTGAAAACCATTCCATAATATAAAGTCATATAATTAAATAAAAGGTAATATCATGCACCAAATATCAAGAAAATGTATAATATTGAATATAATATATCCAAGGTGTATCATATCAATAAATAGATATATCAAAAATGGTAATAAATCCTGAAAATAAACATCATTTCCAAGTATTGAAATTGATGTTTTCATTTATCGAGTATCAATTATATGGATGGAATGGGTCAAACCATTATTTGATAGTGAGTCCACCATAGAGAACATAATCATTTAAAAAATGAATTATGACTGATCATCAAGCTTACATAAAATCTAAAAAGGCCTCACGAAAAGTAATTCCTCGCATTCCGGCTTTATTAGATACAAATCACATCTTGAACATATCATGTTATCTATATATATACTAGATAAGGTATGAGTCCACTAGAAAAATATAAATCTATGTTATCCCATCCAACTATATAGGTTCCCATGACTGGTCAAAAGATGTCAAACTCCCTTAATGTGTATAACCCCTATTTTAATACCCTTCAATAGGAATTACCATAATCATGTAACATATAACTAGGGATTATCTTAAGGGAGGACCATAAAAAAGTTCCAACCAATCCATAAAACTTCTTCCATTTCATTTGAAAACCATTTATCCAAATAAAAAATAAAAATTTTACTATAACCACATCATTTCATGAATCATAATCAAAAATCCAAATTGGCCTCTAAAAAAAGAGTTTCTTTTAAAATCGACAATGTATTAAAAATAATTTTTTTCAAATTAAAAGGTTTGGAGACATTTCAAAATATAGGTCCACACCCTTTTCATTTGAAACATGTAGTTTCACATTCAAACTCAAAACACGGATAAAAACCTTTACTTAATAAAAACATGCATTAAAATAACATTGAATTCAAATAAAAAACATGTAATTAAATAAATTATAAATAGTAAGAGGAATCAAAAAAATGAGAATTATGGCTGTGCCTTATTTAATTCCTAGAGATGAAGATCAAATAAGATTTCATATAGTATTTCAAGGTCAAAATTAACAGAACATGTATTAAAAATTGATGGACATGTTTCTATAAATTTTTAAGAAATAATGAAATATAGGAAAAATAAGTTACAAAAAACACCTACCTTGATTAAAGAATTTTAGAACACCTAACAAGGGATTTTCAACAATAATTGGTAGAGTTCCATGAATTGTAAACAAGAAACAAATCACCTCTAACAAACTGTAACTGATATAATAGCTTATGAAATTCATAAACTTCCATAAAAGAGATCTAAAATCAAAGGTATTAGAGCTATAGAAAAATTTGAAAACAAAAGATATGTTTTGAGCCGCTGCTTTAAATCCCCAGATAAAAAACATTTAATTTTCCATTTTAATGAAATTTTGGATGTGTAAGATATAGAACATTCAATATATGAGTTAAAAATTTTAATGGATTAAATTAATTCATTACCCATGTATTATATGTTTCTAAATCAACAAAAAGTCACTACAAGTTGTTTAAGAAGAGTAAAAACAAAAAATTTAATTTAAAAACATTATTTTTCTTAAAATTTTTTATTTGTTTGGGGATGATTGGTGAATTCAAATAGATGAATGGTCATATAGATTATTCATGAATATGAATCATAAATCTGATTCATCCATATAAGTTATTCATTTATTTGAATAGTCATGTAGATGATTCAAATAGCTAATTTTTCCACATAATTTATTCACCTAACAAAATAGCCACATAAATGATTCCTGTTGTGGATTTATCCATGTAATTAAATTTACATACCTGAATTATCACATATTCAATTCATCCATGTAGCCAAGTTCATGTTTATAAAGGCTCACATAGATGATTCAACTATATACCAAATTCACATAGGTGAATGTTCACATAGCTGATTATGCCTTGTAACCAAACTCCAATAGATTAATTTTTTGTACATATCCAAATGATCCATGTTGTCATGAAATAATTAAATAAAACAAAAAGGGGTTATAAAGAGATTATATGGTCTCTAAATTTTCTAAATCTCAAAGATATCATCACGAACCAAAGAACATACCTTAATGTAATGAACAGAAACTTACATTTAGCATCTAAAATCACCATTTATTATGTTTTATTTTCACTAGTATTTGAAAAATGAATTAATAAATTATTTTTAAGGGTGTAATAATATTTTTCAGGCTATTTGATTATCCAAAAATGAAATATCGAAGTAATGTGTAAAGAACCAACACATAATACCATCTATGTTGGCATCATGACTATTTTTCAACAAACTATAGAGTGTTCTTGATACCCATAGGCTAGAAATAATCACATGGGCATCTACAATTATCCTTTGAAAATTATTTCTCACACATTGTATGAAATAAATAAAAATAACACTATAGAAACATCATGATATAAATAAATCAATAATAAAGTATCATAGTATAATTAGATGATAAAAAAATGAAAGAAGAACAAAACTACCAAAACCAATCTCTTGGTGGTACATTACCACTCACCATTACCCAAGAAACCTTACCTCGATATACCAAACATAAACCCACAAAGGAAGATATCAAGAACTTAAGAACCTATTATAATATCATAATGGATTAAGACAACAAATGGTACAATAAAGTTTTGATCTTTAGGTCCTAGAAGTATTTCACTAAATATTCTACACAGTTACATCATATGGTAATTTAGATGTGATAAATTAGATTAAAAATAGAGGGAACAAGCCTTTAAATTTCATAATAGGAAACTAAATCCATAAATATAATAATACAACAAGATTATGTTTTAACAAACTAACTATAAATGTTTCAAAATCATTTGTAAAACCAAAAGTAAAAATCTTGAAATTTCATTATTTAGAAACCAAACCTTTTCTTGAAAATCATTGAAATTTATTTCACAAGATAATGTTAGATAAATTAATAAAACAAATTAAATTTCAATACATCTCAACATTTTTTACAATAGTCAATACATTTTATTTATGTTAAAGTATCTAAATAAGAAGAAAAATTAATAACTGTAATCAATTAAGTAAGGATACATCAGTTCCAAGTAGTGAAAAAATATTTCTACATATCTATTATAATGTAGAAGTGTTTCATGCATATGTTGTAGATATTATAGTGATTATAACATAGTAATTATGATCTATAAATCATGATCAATCATAGAGATTACATCAATTATCATGGGTCTCAAGCAAAAAAAATCAACACACACTATCTTTTTTAGATGCACCGCCAAAGAATAAACCTATAATATTCTACATTGATCCACTAGGTGGAGAGTGAGTCCACTATAAATGCATAAATATAGGTCATCTCATATAACTATTAGATTCCCATGACCAAAAAATTATGAAGTGTGAGATAATTAGTGTAACGACCCAAACTTTTGTTAATGAAAATCCCTCTTGATCTAATTAAATGTATTAATATGTGAAATGATTATACAACATATGAAATTCAATTGTTTTATGTTTTTGGATTTTAAAATACAATAATGAATTGTGACCGTTGCTATTTTAGTCATTGAATAGTGATCACATGATTAGAATAAATACGGGTTTCAACAAAACCAATTTACTTAGACAAAGGAAGTGATGGCCTCATCCAGTAGACTTGCCCCGTATGAAGCTCATTTTTTGTAGCACGGATAGGAGGCACCATAATTGGGCTTCGCTCTTGACCAAGCTCAAGATGAGCTTGAATACGTTAAGCTTGAGCGGAACCTCCTACAAGAGAAGTGGAGGATGATTGATATTACCACCCGAGCGATGTTATCCGAGCCACCCCAAGAGTCTGTCAACACCACACACCTCACCCTTCAGTCTTATGCGGGTGTTTTAATGGGATATGTAAAAATACCCTATTACTATGGTTATGTACATTATTTTTTTATATAATAATTAATATACTTTCATTTTATTATTATTACTTTGTAAAATGTTTTTAAAGCATAAATAATTTTTTTAGTTAATATTCAAACAAGAAATATATTTTGATGAATTAATGGATTTTTTAAATAATTAATATTTTAATAAAATATTATTATAATTATTAAATTAATTTTTTATTAATTATAAAGGATCGTCTAATATTATGAATGCAAAT
The DNA here is from genome assembly GCA_963277665.1 of Viscum album. Lineage (NCBI taxonomy): Eukaryota > Viridiplantae > Streptophyta > Magnoliopsida > Santalales > Viscaceae > Viscum > Viscum album. The sequence goes on along the minus strand of OY728133.1, from coordinate 512,703,888 downwards.
GTAATTTAAATTAATGTTTAAAAGCCATTTTTGTCAAAACACATGAATTTACGATAAATGTCAGATTATATTTTAAAAGTGAAAATAAACATATTTAATATATTATTTAGATAAAATTAACATTATTTCTAGAATCAGGATGTTGAAATTATCCAATGGTGAATTTTTCATAATTTTTTGAGACAGTAAATTTTTTGGGTAAAAATTAAATACTGTTTAAATATATAATGTGTTTTATGACATCATAATGACCCAATAGTGATGTAATAAAATGATATAAAATTTATGTTCGGCCAATATATGTTTTAATATTAAATTAATGTGATTTTGGGTTTGTTTGATCTATTGTACAATGCTTTAGTGGATCCATCAAGACTTATTAAACATCTTTTCTTTTAAAATAGTTTTCCTTGGGAGTGTGACTCACCTCCACATAAGAAACCCCATTATTTTAGGAAGTTCATACTTTGTCCTTATAAAATATTTTTTTACACTTCCCTTTTCCAAAAACCATGGGATGGTTTTTGGTTTTGATTATTTTAATGTGAGGGTTCCCAAACCTAAATAATAAATAATTACCTCTCCTTTCCAATATAAACCCACCCAAGATCCAACTTTCTCCTCACTCAATGCCTTTGGAGTTAGTCCAACCTCTTCCATCCTCTCTCTAGAATCCTCCCATGGTTCCCCAGGATCCAATTAATCCTCTATCAAGCCTCTATCAATCCTTCGGAAGCACACTTCCAGGTAAGGGTTTTTATTTCTTTCTCATTTTTGTCCAATATTCTTTAAGTTGTTATGCCCTTTTAATTTCAATTATAAATGTTGGGGTATGGTTTATCAACTTCTCTATACAGACCTTGTTATGTTTTAATTATGGGATTCTCTTTTTTCTCTTTCATTAAATGCCTCTCATGTACGCTCATTACTATGCTGAAATTGCGAAAGAGATTTCTCTCTCCTCATTAACATTCAAGCAATTCTTTTGTATCAGAAAATAAAAATTCCCTTACATTTATTGAGACATGTATCTATATGACCCACTTAATTTCCATTTCATGTAAATATGATGAGACAACCCTTTCTCTCTCAACAAACATTTTTATGAGTACTTATGTCAATTCGTTTTTCTAGAGAAATTGCACCGCGCTTTTCCATGAAAAAATCATTGTGTAGTGAATACCCAACCCATTTCTCTATCAAGAGTATTCACCTTTATGTACATTTAATTATTGTTTAAATAGTTTCATGAATATATTCCACATTATTTTATTATATAATAAATTATTATGTTGAATGATTCATTGTTTTTATGATCCATGTGGCACACTTTTTCATGAAATTAGAAGTTTAAGAAGGGTGTGCCCTTATAACACTCCAATGTATTGGGTAACGTATAATATCATGAAAATTCATGTGAAATGGGTGTTTACTCATGCTAATTCAAGTGAAACAAGGGTTTTTTAGTGCTTCATGTGCAATTAGGGTTTACTCAAACTCTATGTGCAATGAGCCTTGGTTCATGCTAATTCCATGTTAAGTGTTGTTGCCACATTTCCATGTTATGATTATCATGCTTTATCATGCCTTTATGTTTATGGTTTTCTTTTGATCTATTGATATTATTATTTTATAACATGTATTGTATTCCTCATTTTATTCCATGATTATTTCTTTACTGGGCTTTATAGCTCACCCTTTTCTTATGCAAGTCCTCTGGTTATCCCATGCAATGCTAAGTACGAGGGACTGTAGTGGTCATGTAAAGGAAGTTTTAAATAACGATTTTGTATTTCATGTTTCTAAGTTGTTGTGTAATGATCCTAATCCCCAAAGACACTAGACAATTCTATCTTTTATGTTTTATCAAGTGAAGTTAATGTAATAAATTATGTTTAATTATATAATAAAAGATCAGGGTTGTTACAGTTGGAATCAGAGGATAGTTTTAGTTATTTTTTGGATTAGGATTATAAAACCCTAGTAATTTCTTAGAGAGAAGACTAAGTATAATAAAAACATCACTATGTTTTGGTGATTATTGAGTAAGTGTTTTATCAAGCAAATACATCCCTGTCTGGATACGAGCAGGTATAGGCGGGTTTGGCACATATGTATCCAAGGGGTAAAACCCAAAAACACCACTTTCAGCTAGACTCCAACTGGAACTGGGGCATGACAACGTGCCTTGATGCACTCTTGGTTATGACACTCATGGGGGATATGCTTCGGTAAACTTACAATATTAGTATGAGCCATTTTTAAGGGACAAAAAAGGCCCTAAGAATATATTTTAGAAAGTAGATCATGGATAACATGGACTGAAGGAAATAGATTCATATGTTAAGGAAATAAGAGTTATTTATAAGTCCTCAGTTTTTTCCTTGTATTAACCTGTATTTGTTACCCCTAACTTTCCTTTTATTCCAGTCAATGGCCAGTAATATGAGGACTCGAGCTAACAACCGATGTGAAGATCAAGTTGATGACAATACTAATGAGATGCCCAATCAAATGGGAGCGGGAATCGTGAGCTATATCATGATTCTCCCTCTGATAACTCAAGAATTGAATAGAAACATGGGTTAAGAGGAATGTTTGTCCCCCCTATGAATGAACAAGTTGCTATCGAGAGATTCTAGAGACAAAGGCCTCCTACTTTTAATGGATTGTCTGATCCCTCAATCACCGAACAATGGATCAAATTTATTGAAAAGATATTCTCCATCCCTCAATGTTCTGAACAAGAGAAGGTTATTCTGGATAATTATCATATGGAAGGTGAATCCAATCAATGGTAGACGTTAATAAAAAATATAAATCATGAGGAGGAGATTGATGCATTGGAATGGAAGGATTTAAATAATATGTTTTTTCGATAAATAATTTCTTTGCACACTTCGACTCAAGATGGAATGGGGATTCCATTCCCTCCATAAAAAATATGATGAATACATCAGAGCGTACAAAGAAAACTTCACAAGTATATCATGATACGCCTCCGTCTTCATCGTTACCCTCGAAGGAAAGGATGACCAATTCTTTAGCGGGCTGAAACCTATCCTTCAGAAAGGGATGGAAATCCATGACATCGACAACTATGAGGAAAGTGTATATTGTTCCCTCAAGTCTGAAATGGAGATCATAGAATCTTAGGGGTATCATGGGGATAAGAAGCATAAGGTGGACTTCAATGTTGGTAGTTCGATGGAAAAATCCAATGGTGCAAAGATGATCCAGCACCTCACTTGCCAAAGGTGTGGAAAAAAGCACCCTAGAAATTACCTGAAGGGGATGAGGAAATGATTTTGGTGTGGAAGAGAAAGGAACCCAGATGTTAAATGCCGAAAATAAAAACCATTGGCTTCAACAGAAGAGAGGAATGCTCCATTCGAACCTCAAGGCGTTGTTCATTTCTACAAATGCAAAGAACCAAGTCATCTTTCAAACTAGTGCCCTAAGCCAAGGGTTTTCGGAGGCAACCCACAACCTCCAAAGCAGCAAGGGAAAGATTTTTCCATCACTATTGTAGAATTGAACCCCGACAATGAAGTGGTGATAGGTATTCTAGTAATTTATTCAGGAATTGAGAAAGTGCTTTTTGATTCAGGTTTTACGCATTCTTTTATTTCCATAAAGTTTAGTAGAAAAATCCCAACACCACCACAAATCATGGAAGTAAAGATGTTGGCGAGTACTACAAATGGGGAAATCATTTCATCCCATGAATATAACTCCTCAACTATTATAATCTGTGTATTAAATTTCTCAGCAAACCTCGTCATACTCCCTCTAGTGGAATTTGATGTAATTCTTGGCATGTATTGTCTTTCATTATATATATCCGACATAAATTTCCATGAGAGGAAAATCACTCTACATGTGTAGAATCGACCCCCTATTCAATACATGTGCAAGTATAAAGATGAATCTTCTTTATCTCTATCATCTCAAATGTGGATATTACTGCCCTATGAGAATGCGTATCTGGATCAGATGATTGAGTCCAAGGAGGAAAAAATGTTTGAAGGCATGCCTATTGTGAGGGAATTTGCTGAAGTGTTTCCAGAGGGATTTCCCAGTATTCTTCCTAGAAGAGATGTTGAATTCTTAATTGATCTTATACATGGGGAATTTCCAATATCCAAGACACCATATAGAATGGCTGTTTTAGAGCTTGAGGAGCTGAAGAAACAACTATAAGAGAATCTGGATAAAGGGTTTATATGACCAAGTGTGTCACCATGGGGTGAACCAATCCTCTTCGTCAAGAAGAAGGATGGGTCAATGAACATTTTCATCGATTATCGTGATCTCAACAAAATCACGACAAAGAACAAGTATCCTCTCCAACGAATCGATGAATTTTTCGAGCATCTATATGGAGCACAATAATTCTGCAAGGTAGATTTGTTGTCGGGATATAATCATGTAAGGGTGAAGAAGGAAGATATCCCCAAGACTACTTTTTGTACAAGATACGGGCACTATGAATTCATAGTAATGCCTTTCAGACTCACTAATGCTCCAACAATCATCATGGACTTGATGAATAAAGTCTTAGAGATTACCTCTTCAAATTTTTGGTAGTCTTTATAGATTATATTATAATATACTCCAAAACCAAGGAGGATCATGAGGAGAATCTAATAACAATACTAGAGACCTTGGGGAAGGATAAGCTCTATGAAATGTACAAAAAGTGTGAGTTCTGGTTGAAGGAGGTCTCATTCTTGGGCCATATCATCACAAGCAATGGAATATCTGTGGATCCCTCCAAAATAGATGTAATTGAGGGATGGCCGAGGCCAACATTGGTAACAAATATCTGTAGATTCTTGGGGTTAGCTGGGTATTATTGACAATTTGTGAGAAATTTCTCACTATTGTCCAAACCTCTTACCAAGCTAACTCAGAAGGGAGTAATGTTTTCTTGGAGTGATGAATGCGAAGAAAGCTTCAAGGTGTTGAAAATGAGGCTAATCACTACACAAGTGATCACTTTACCCACAGGTGGAGAATTTTTTGTGTGGTATTCCGTGATTCTTCGATGAAGGGCCTGGGATGTGTGTTGATGCAAAATGACAAAGTCATTGCCTATGCTTCAAGGAAATTGAATGTTAATGAATAGAACTGTCCAACACATGACCTCGAGTTGGCTGTAGTGATCTTCACATTGAAAATTTGGCGGCATTATCTTTTTTGGGAGAAGTGTGAAATACATATGGACCACAAAATCCTCAATTATATATTCACACAGAAAGAGTTGAACATACACCGATGAAGATGGTTAGAGCTGATTAGAGACTATGACTTCTCAATCCATTACCACCATGGGAAGGAGAACAAGGTGTGGGATTATTTAAGTAGAAAAGACCCATAAATTCTATCATTGATGAGAATTTAAAAGGATCGAATCTTCTTAGATTTTATGAAGATGGATATAGGAATCATAAATTAGACAAGTTCGAAAATCCTTTCACAAATTATTTCTCAATCGTCAATTTTTGGAAAGGTTTAAAGATTCTCAAAAGGGTGATGTGGGAATTCAAGAAAAAGTGGAAGATATGGGAAAAGATAAATCCTCATAGTTTAATGTTAATGAAGTAGGAATTTTGAGATTTGGGAAAATAATATGTGTTCCATCATGTCCAGAGCTGAAGAAGGATCTTTTGGATGATGCACATAGTTCAAATTTCTCTATTCACCCAGGAAATCAAAGGATGTATCGATATCTCTGAGAGCATTGTTGGTGGGATAATAGGAATAAGGAGATCACTAAATATAAATCAAAGTGTCGTATGTGTCAGCAGGTGAAGGTAGAGAGGTAGAAGTCTAAGGGGATGATGAAACCATTTCCAATACTAGAATGGAAATGGGAGAACATCACCATAGACTTTGTCACCAGACTTCCTAAGAGATCCAAAGGTAAAAATGTAATCTGGGATGTTCAAGATTGTTTTACAAAGGCTGCACACTTCATTGATATTCTATAGGATTTTTCATTGGATCAACTGGCACAGATATATATCAGGGAAGTGGTAAGGCTTCATGGAGTACTTCTATATATTGTGTTCGATCGAGATTCAAGATTAACCTCTATGTTTTGGAAGAGTCTTCAACATGCTATGAATATTGTACTGAACTTCAGTATGGCCTATCATCCTCAATCTGATGGACAATCCGAGCAGACTATCCAAACACTTGAGGAGATGTTGAGAGCATGCTCAATGGACTTTAGAGGAGGATGGGATCAACATCTTCTTATGCTTGAGTTCTATTATAATAATAGTTTCCAATCGAGCATCCAAATGGCAACATATGAAGCCCTTTATGGGAAAAGGTGCAAAACACTGGGGTGTTGGGATGAGGTCGGTGAGCATAAGATACTTGGATTAGAAATGGTTGAAGTAATGGTGGAGAATGTGAAAACCATTTAGCAGCATATCAAGGCAGCCCATAGTCGACAGAATAGTTATGAAGATAACCGTCGATGAGACCTTGAGTTTAAAGTTGGAGACATGGTATTTATATGCATATCTCTGTGGAAGAAGGTCATGTGGTTTGGAAAGAAATGTTTGTTAAGCCTAATATACATCAGCCCCTTCGAGATTCTTGATCATGTCAGCGTTGTGGCATATCGACTAGCACTTCCATATCTTTCATGTATCTCTTTTAATGAAGTACATACTGGACCATTCACATGTATTGTCTTCATAGGTAGTAAAACTAGAGGATGATCTTTCTTATCAGGAGAAACCATTGAAGATCATAGATCGTAGAGAAAAAGTTCTACAAAATAATACGATGCCTCTCATTAAGGTGTTGTGGAAAAGCCACAAGTTTGAAGAAGCAATGTGGGAATCAGAGGAAGTGATGAAGAAAAGTTTCCCAAATTTGTTTTATAGTGGGAAAAGGAAATTTCGAGGGCACAATTTCTTAAGGGGGAAGATTATAGAGACCCAAACTTTTGTTAATGAAAATCTCTCTTGATCTAATTAAATGTCTTAATATGTGAAATGCTTATACAACATATAAAATTCTTTTGTTTTATGTTTATGGATTTTAAAATACCATTACGAATTGTGACTCTTGATACTGTAGCCATTGAACAGTGATCACATGATTAGTATAAATATGGGGTTTAACAAATCCAATTAAAACAGACAAAGGAAGCGATGGGCTCATTTAGTAGACATTCCTCATATTAATCCCATTTGTCATAGCTCGAAAAGTAGGTTCCATCATTGGGATTTGATCTTAACCAAGCTCAATCTATGTTTAAACACGTTAATCTTGAGTCGAACCACCTACGGGAGAAGTGGAAGTTGATAGAGATTACCACCGGAGCGATGGTATCCGACCTACCCCAAGAGTCTGTCACCATCGAACACCGCACCCTTCTATCTTATGCAGGTGTTTTAAGGGGTTATGTTACAACACACTAGTACTATGGTTATGTACGTTATTTTTGTACATAATAATGAATATACTTTCATTTTATTATTGTTACGTTGTATATAGTTTTTAAAGTACAAATAGTATTTTAGTTAATATTCAACTAAGAAATCAATTTTGATGAATTAATATATTTTTTAATTAAATAATATGTTAATAAAATATTATTATTAGTATTAAATTAATTTTTAATAAATATAAATCACCGTATAATTTTATGAATGTAATTGTAATTTTTATTAAGGTTTGAAAGCCGTTTTTGTAAAATCCCATGAATTTTTTATAAATGTCCATTTTGATTTTAAAAGTGAAAATTCACATATTTATAAAAATATATAAATAAAAAGGAATATTTTTTCTAGAATCAGGATGTCAAAATTATCCAACCGTGAATTTTTCATAATTTTCAGAGACAGTCAAATTTTTGGGGAAAATTTAAATACCGTTTAAATATATAATATTTTTTATGAAATCATAATGACCTAATAGGGATTTAATAAAATTCTACGAATATTATTTTCTGACAATATATGTTTTAAAATTAAAATAATGAGATTTTGGGTTTGTTTTATTTATTTTACAAAGCTTTATTGGACCCTTCAAGACTTATTAAACATCTCGTCGTTTTAAATTGATTTCCTTGGGAGTGTGACCCACCACCACATAATAAACACCATTATTTTATGAATTTATGACATTGGAATAATAAAATATTGTTTTCCACTTCCCTTTTCCAAAAACCATGGGCAAAAACCATGTGATGGTTTGTGGCTTGGATTAGTTTAATGTGAGGTGTCCCAAACCAAAATAATAAAGAATTACCTCTCCATTCGTATATAAACTGAACCAAGATCCTACTTACACCTCACTCAAAGCCTTTGGAGTTCGTCCAAACTCTTAAATCCTCTCTCTAGAATCCTCCAAAGGTGCCCCAAGCTCCCAAGAAGCCACTATGAAGCCTCTCTCAAGCCTTTAGAAGCACACATCCAAGTAATGGTTTTTCTTCCTTTATCATTTTTTTCAGATATTCTTTAAGTTGCTATTCCATTTTAATTTCAATTATTAATGTTGGGATCTAGTATTTCACCTCCCCCATACTTCACTATTTATTTTTTAATAATGGGATACCCCTTTCTCTCTCATTAAATGCCTCCCATGTACACCTATTACTATGCCGAAATTTTGAAAGAAATTTCTCTCTCCTCAAGTACATTCAAGCAATTCTTTTGTATCAGGAAATCTAAGTTCCATTACATTTTTGGGACATGTATCATTATTTCCCCCTTAAATTCCATGTCATGTAAATATTATGAGACACCCATTTCTCTCTCATCACCCATTTTTATGAGTTCTTATGTCACACCGTTATGCTGCTGAAATTGCACTGTGCTTTTACAAGCCAAAGTCATTGTGTAGTGAATACCATTCCCATTTCTCTATCAAGGGTATTAAAATTTATTCTCATTTACTTATTATTTAAATACTTTCATGTATGTATTCCACATTTGTTTATTATGGGATAAATTATTATGTTTAATGATTCAATATTTTATGATTCATGTGGCACACTTATGCATGAAATGAAATGTTTAAGAATGGTGCACCCTTATAGCGCTCTAATGCATTGGGTAAAGTATAGTATCATGATACGTCATGTGCAATGGGTATTTACTTATTCTAATTCAAGTGAAATAAGGTTTTACTAATGCTTCAGGTGTAATGAGGGTTTGATCATGATTCCAGTGCAATGATCCTTGGCTCATGCTAATTCCATGTTAAGTGTTGTTGCCACATTTCCATGTTATGATTATTATGCATTATCATGCCTTTATGTTTATACTTATCTTGTGCTCTATCAATATGCCTATTGTCTAACAATTATTCTATTCCTCATGTTATTCCATTATTATTCCCTTACTGGGCTTTATAGCTCACCCTTTTCTCATGCATGTCCTCATGTTATCACAAGGAATGCTATGTACGAGGGAATGCAGTGGTCATGTAATGTAATTTTTAAATAAAGATGTTGTATTTCATGTTTTAAGTTGTTATGTAATGCTCTTAATATCCAAATACACTAGAACTCTATATCTTCTATTTATCAATTTATGTTTATGTAATAAATTATGTTTAATTGTGTAATAAAAGATCAGGGTTGTTATAATTAGGTTATAAGAATCAAAAAGTGTATTGTTATCAAAATCAACATGGAAATAAACCCAAAACATTTCAATAATTATTGGGTTGGTAGGGTCCTGAAAAATCTGCGAAGGAAATTTTACCCAAATCCCCCAAAATAATTAGGGAAAATAATCAAAGAAGAGACACAAAAAGGACCGGTCCGCGAACCGGTCCATGGAAGTGCAACGTGGCCATACATAGCTAGGCACCCCCTCTGCGAACCATTGTCGTTCTCAAAATGGAGGTGGAGAGCCTCTGTGGTCGCAAGGCAGGATGGGCGCCAGTTCGGTTCACCGTCACGAACCACCCCAACCGCGGACCGCGTTGACCAGTTCAAGCCACACCTGTTGTCGTTCGCGGAATGGAGGTGGAACCCTCCGCAGCTGCGGAGAACTCCCTAAGTTCGCCTTGTGGAGGAGGGGAGCGATCAATACCCACCGTGAACTGTGGATTGACCAAGTCCGCTGTGAATCGGGTAATTGGTTATGGGCCTCAGAAAAATGTGTTGTGTGGCCACAGATACATTCCATTCCCCACTCTATAAAAGGAGTCCAAGGGGGAAAATAGGAGAGGATCGGAGAACTGGAATCAGATTTGGAGGGATTGGAGATTCGGAAGGATATCAGTTGAAGGAAGGCTTCAGATTTCTCAAACAGTGAAATTCCCATCCACGAACCACAGCAGGTATATGAATTAATAAGGAATTGGAAAACGCATAATAATTTGGTGAACCGCGAACATAAAATAACAAAAAAGGAGAACCGTGAACCATACCCCCCCCCCTCCGTGGATGACTTCCCCATGGACCAAGGAGTTTATGACTCTTTTCCCATCTATTGTACCGAGGAACACCCTCCTCCGTGGGCGAATCTCCGACTGACAAGCCTCCGATCGGCGCCACCCTTGGCCGCTGCTGCCCGCCTGGAATCCTCGGTGAACCACCCTAGTTTGCTGATTGAACCCGAAGCCGCGAACCACCCTGGTTTGTGGATTGAACCTAAAGCCGCGAACCACCCTGGTTTGCGGGACTCCAATCAGACCGCGGACCACCCTGGTTTGCGGATGACTTCTCCAGCCGCGTGGCACTTCCCCATGCGAAGGGCGCCACCACCCATACCTCTCGGTGGCTCGCCAAATACTTTAGTGTTCTCATTTCTAGAGCTAGCTAAAATCCTTCTGATCCAGCCAGGTCATCCACGACTCCCTCATTGGACTATTCATCGGCCCCAAGTCGAGGCCTCTATCAGAGCCATCGGATCCACGTGGTATAACTTTCAGGCACATCAACGCGCCATTTTGAGTTCACATACCCATTGTAAACAGGGGAAAAGGGGTAGCCCCAACCCTTGAGCAGATTCCTGAAGCATTCCTAGGTTCACATTCCCACGGTAATGTGGAGTCTGAGCTCAGGAATCCTTTTTCTGCCCCTCCACTTGTTGAGGGATCCTCGAAGATGGTAAAATACCCATCAGAAGTAAGCCCTCGTGCATTGCAAGAGGGGAGATGGGATCATGAGCACCCCCTTTCCCTCTCCCGCTGGGCTTTGTCACCCCGGGCATCTATCTCGGAGTAAGCCCCGATCTTCTGGGCCTCCTCATAGTGTAAGCCCCAATTCATCACCCTTGGCCTCCTTCATGCGTAAGCCCCACTCCGCTTCTCACTTACGCACCTTTCACGACGTGATCCTCTAGTCCCTGATGCCTCTTGTTTCTCACACTGAGCATAACTCACTTGGGCTTAGAGTAAGCATCGATAATGACATCCTCTTATGGGCCTCCACAGAGTGTAATCCCAATCCATCATTCTAGGCTACCCCAGAGCGTAAGCCACAAGCCAATGCGAACTATGTGGACTTTAATCCCTGCCTCCTAGATAGGGTACGTAGGAAGCCTCCATGAGGTTCAAGCCAACCACCCATCGGACCACCTGGTCTCTCTTCACATTGGTTTCCCGACACCAATCATAATTACATGGAATTTGATCCCTTCTTCCAAAGCAGGGTACGTAAGAAGCCTCCCTGAGGTTCAAGCTCAACATCCAGTTGATCCGATCATCTCCACGTCGGTTTACAGCGCTAATCTTAGTTTCGCCTCAAGTGAGTTCCAGCCCTTCGGGGTCATTAATCCAACGAGGGATGGTAAACCTCAGGCATAGATGATTATGAACCCCTACGTCTAGTTTACTATTGCCAACCAAGGATAAATCCATGGATACTATGTTTGGGTATAAACCAATGATTCGTGAACATATGAATATGTCTTAAATCTATAAGAGAGTCCCGGAACAGGCAATAATTCCCCCTCCCCAAAGGGTGCGATGAGCCCAAATTCCCATCCTCTCCACCAATGTGTGTTCTTAAGAGTTGCTGGTCAATCCATCCGGTGAACGCCTGCCTTTGGGAAGCAGGTCCAACAATCATTGGATACGGAGCCGTTGGGCATTTCGTGGCCGAAAACCAGAATGAAAAAAAATGGTGAACCCATCGTGAATCTTTAACCAAACATGATGGATTTAACCTAATCTCACCTAGTCCCCCTTATACTCTAAAAGAGGGCCAAGCAAGGTCATTATTTACGCATGGGATTATGAGATGCTGCTTTGACGGGTTTGCTGCTTGTATTTGCTAAAAATGTTTCACAGGAACTACTTCCACAACTCCCTTAGATCCAATGGAATCGCAAAGGAACTCACAAGTGCGCGCTTCCAACGTCTCAAGGACGAGACTTCTTCAACAACGGAGGACCCCATCTCCCACCCAGCGTCTTCAACGGTGGGTTTCAGATGCACTGATCTGAGAGTACCACATGAATGGTTCTCTCCCAACGGTGGAGGCGGCCATGCACACCCTCCAATCCGTCAAGATTCACCGGTCTCCTTCCCAGTAATGACTGTAAAGGCGGATCCAGACAGCCCATGTCGCTGTGTCCAACCATTTCGGGAGTCTATCCCCGGAACGGGACAATGCGTACCTCACTTTTCTTAGGGAGACAGATGAGGTCGGCGTTGAAGAATTAATCCCTTTTGAATGGGGGTTCCGCTCTCAGGACCCCGCCGAAAGGTGTCATCGTGGTCACGCCGCGACTCAGCATCCTCGCGCCGAGGAGGATGTTTCCCTGAGGATTCAGTCCCACGCTCCACGATCTCTGGCTCCTCGGACCACCCGACGAGGGCGGAAGACGTACAATCGGGGACCGGTCATCACCCTGGTCCCTGAGGAGGAGCTCTGCTACCCAGCCACGGAGACGTACCATGAATAGGCACCTACACCTGTTCGATCCTCCTGAGCCCGCCATCTAGACATGGCGGCATCATACGAGCCAGCTCACATCCCCGCCGAGCTCCATCATGACCGTCGCTCACATAGGATGACACTTACTAGGCATGCACCTCTCCATGCCCAGGGTCGTGAATCCCACCAGCTTGAAATGGTGGTGACCCGGAACCTGCAGGACCAGCTCCTGGTAGTTGCTTCAGACGCCCTCCATCTTGATATGGTGGCGACCAACAATGCCTGCCACCCAGATGTGGCGGAAAATCATGGGTGGGCACGTCTCCCCACCAAAAAAGGCCACCGACTTGATACGTTGGGAAACGAATATATGCAGGGCCAGCTCCCTATGGATGCAAGTAAAGCCAGCCACCCCGATGTGGTGGAAAATGGAGAGAGAATCTGGCATATCCCGGTACAGGGGAAGATTCGTTCACCAGCCCTGATACAAGAGAATTGGCAGTACCCACTGACCACTGGAGGACCAGAGTAGGATATTCCTACTCTGATATCGGAATGGGCCTTCATACCCGTTCCATCCAATGATGTCTCTCTACATATCTTGGCAATGATGGAGGAGCAGGTATCGATCCCCTATCATATCTTGCAAACTTCCCAGCATGTAATTGCATCGGCGGAAACAACAAGGACTCAGGCCCATGAGCCCATCTCCCCAATTGAGGCGACTCATCTAGAGACGAGATAGCCTCCTAGGAGCAGATCTGCATCCCTGATTCAGCCAAGGAGGGTCATCGGCTATATTCTGCGACGCAAGGGCAGCTGGATCGAGTAGCTTCACTCGTTCCAACTGGGGGACACCCGTCCATCACAGTGGATGCTCCAAAGCTGGAATATATCCATGCTAAAATTCAATATATTTGTCGGCGTATCCCGGAAACATCATGGGACCCAATTAAATAGGGAACCAAAGGTGAAGGCCGTTTTCAACAGCATACGGTCCCTACAGTTAGAAAAAGAGTGCCCCAAACGCGCTGAAGGCAGCCGGAAAATAAAGAGCGGGTTCATGACTCCACTCTGCTGGAAGCTAGGGTTCCCAAAGCTGATAATCACACGTCAAAGGATCAGAACCCTACCCACCCATTACCGTATTATGGGATTGTAAGTAGCAGTTGCGAATGTCCTCCACGCAATGTCGCTACCAGTAGCTCTGAAGGTCCTCCCGAGAGCACCTGTGGGGGCCTCCCCCGCGGGCATGTAACGATCGTTCACGAGAGATTCTCTCTTGATGTGAGTCACAGAAACCCTGAACGTGAACAGAAGATCAAGCAGCAAGAAGGTCTTCCACTACTGCGGTCCTCCCTGGGGTATACACTGCAATCACTCTCCATCTAGTGGGACCACAGATTGTGATGGTAGTCCTTGCTATCATAGTCGCTACTACGGAGGTCCTCCCCGTAGTGACGTATCATCATGACAAGAAGGCCCACCCCTTGTTGTGGCCTACCCTGAAGGTCCTCCCCAGGGGTTAAGCTGCCACAGAACTCTACACAGCCAGGCATCATGTCATGGTGGTAGTCCTCGCCACCCTGATAACGGAGCTCCTCCCCGTAGAGACGTCATGAAACGAGAAGTCCCTGCTCTCGTTGCTGTACATTATGGAGGCCCTCCCCAGGATATATCCCATAGATATTCTCCCGACGGAAGCAATAATGGTATTCCTTTCCATTTCCACAGCTGTGATGGTAGTCCTCGCCACCACGGCCGCCATTGCGAAGGTCCTCCTTGCAATGGCTCCAAGCCACAAGAAGGTCCTCCCCTTGTTGCGGAGTTTCCGGAAGGTCCTCCCCAAGATGCGCGTCGAACGTCAATCCATGATGGTCATCCTCACCATGATGGCAGTTGTTGCGTAGGTCCTCCCCGTAACGACGCTACACAACCAGAAGGTCCTCCCCTCGCTGCAACACGCCTTGGAGGTCCTCCCCAGGGTGTGCACTGCAAAAGTCCTCTATGTAGTGAAGCATCAAGCAGTAATGGCAGTCCTCACCATTACGTCCACCATTTCGGACTTCCTCCCCATGGTGAAATATTATTTCAACAAGAAGGCCCTCCCCCGACTATGTCAAAAACCGAAAGGCCCCCATATGCCGAGGCACTCAGAAGGATGGGATCGAGCATGTCAGATTCCCAGCTTGTCGCTAACGATGCCCTTCATCGATCAAGAGATGGTCCGGGGCCATGTTCATCTTCTAAACCACCTCGTAATCGCTTACATAATGATTGAGCACCTTCTGGTCCCACTGCCTCTGATCACACTAGAAGTGAGAGCCTCAGCTAGGCTGACCAGGTAGAAGATTCATAGGCGGGGGAGTACACCGATATGCTGCACCTGAGGAAACAACTGTCCAGGAATGATATACCAGTCATGTTTTGGCCCACGGCTACCCCTTAGTATGACATACCCTGGGAGTTGTCGAAAGAATGAATGCACGGCATCCGGCATAATATATGGACGACCCTCCGCCAGCTGAAGTCAAGGTTCCTGCCCTATGACGGGTATGTAGACAACGTCAAGACGATAGGGGACCTCATACGTCACATCGACCTGTAGGCCTTTTCCTTGACACGACAACAACGCCCCGAGAGGCGCAAAGTAAAAATGGAGGCAGCTTGCCTCCGTGCACTGCACGAACTGCGCTGCCTCATTGGTGACGCTCCAACAGGAGCCCATATCAGGGGATGGGGGGAACATAGAGCTCTTCATTTCACTCCAGTCCCCGCCCAGAAAAACCCATTCTGCATGGTATCGTGCAACATCGTTACATCGAGGCAGCAATCGGGTGGAACCCCTGTTCAAGAAAGGAAAAACACCCAACAGAGTTGGGCCTCGAGTAAGTCCCCTAATCGTCATGCCCGGCGGGAACGAGCCATTCAAAAAATCTTGAATCAAGCAACCGAGATCATACGACAGGCCTTTCACCTAAGAGAGGCCAATCAACGATCTATGCCTGCCTCCCCAGAAGGGACTAATCCACATGTGAATTCGGCACCAAATCCACATCACCCCCGGATGGGGGCACGCAAGATCAGGCAGGTCGCGATAGCCGCAGCCACTACCGCAATCCAGGTTCAACCCCAACCTGAAGGGATGGGGCCATTTTTAACAACAAATGCCCCCGTAAGACCAATAAAACCGGGAAGAGACTCAACGTCCAGGGAACGGAGCCAGCCCCACCCCTCAGGGTTGGGGGCATTATTACCCCCTAAACAACAATCTCCCCAACGAGAATAAGTATTCTCTCATATAGGGAGGACAGTCAGCAGAAAAGGTTCTCGTCCTATCCCGTCATTCAAATCATCATCCCCTCTAAGAGGAAGGCACACCGTAAGGTCGCATCAAAGAACTCTCTGCGTCACCCATCGTCAAGAAGTCCTAGGCCAATCCTAGTTCATGAAAGGGAAGGCCAACCAAAGACGTGGGAGATCCTCTTTCTATTTGGAAGATGACGACCCCTCCACCCCGCAATATGCGTTCATAAACTCTATAGAGGATAGCCCCGCAGGTGACACCGGAGAAAATGCTAATCGGACAGATCGAGAGACGGCGGTTCTGGTCAGGCTGTGACTTGCAATGAACCCCCAGGTGTGCACACCCGGAACCAGTGGGACGCTTTAAATATTGCCGCCCCTTTAGCTAACCTCGCCCTGCCTACCTTGCGAGCTTCCAACAAGGATGAGAATAAAAGAACGGTTACCCTTAACCCATCCCCTTCTCTCGATAAAAACGAGCCACTCATGCTCGAAGGGAGGTTCACTCGACAGGGAGAAGAGATGAATGTGCTTAGGCGGCTTAACAGTAACATGCTCCAGAGGAACCGCCTTATTGAAAGTGCGTCCCAAGAAGAGCCATGTCATGCACTCCCAGCATGTGCACCTCAAAGGCTAAGGCCCGCCCTGGCAAACGAAGCACGATCAGGGATCCTGTCAAATAAGGTGCCTACTTCGTCCAACTATCTAAACGTGGATGATGGATAGAAGGATTTCCCTCCACATACGAGTCAATCGGAGCAAGTGCGCCCGAACCCTCCGAGGGTACCCTCAAACAGAATATGCACCCTTGGTGCCGGCTAATCTGGTTCCCCAGGCAATTCCTCGGGCTACACCTGCCCAGGACCGGGCTGAACAAGATGTCAACCAGGGACTCACCAATACCATCGAGGCACTAACAAATCGATTGGAAGCGATGGAAGGTAGACACACTCCGATACAGCCAGAGCGGAAACCCTACCCATATTGGGTGACCAACACGCCACCTCCACCCAATTTTGGGAGCCCTGTATTCCCCATCTTCAATGGATCAGGCGATCCAGAGAAGCATTTGATGCACTATGCATCCTATTGCGACCCTATGATGGGGACTCCAGAACAACAAGAAGCAGTGAAACTCATATGCTTCATGTGGACCTTGTAAGGATCCACCTTTGTCTAGTATATGAGTCTACCGGCCCAGTAGATAAAGAGCTGGGAAGACCACCGGCAGCAGTTCCTATTCCACTTCAGCTCAATGCTGCCTAAAACAACGGTCAACGATATCATTAACTGCAAGTAGAGGGATAATGAGAGGGTCTCATATTTCATCGCCAAATGGAAATTTTTGACTTATTATCTGAACAGGACAATGCTTCAAGTTGAGATTCTAGCCATATGCATCGATAATCTTAGAGATGAGCTACGAACACCACTCACACCAGTGGAGTGCACCACTGGCTTCTGCCACCTCTCGGCTATTTCCCAGAGAATCGAGGACTCCCTGTAGAGGACTAATTCAAAGACCCGAATAGCCTCAAAGGCTCCGGTGAAGAGAGCTCCTAGAGCTAAAGCATCCACTGTCACACTCAAGCCGGCCCCTGTGCCCGCTCCACCGCTCAGGCCTCCACCAAATTGTCAAGGGCCCCCTGCATATCAGTGGCCACCCCCACCTAAATGGGACGATCAGAAAAGACCGAAGCGGAACCTGTTTGAGGAGAAAAGACAAAAAGTATACTCATTCCGAGATGATCATGTTCGTGGCTACTTCATTGCCTTCATGAACTGCAACTTGCTCCGCCTCCTGGAGCCGAGGAAACCTGAAGAAGTTGGCTGTGATGACAAGCCAGATTACTGCCCCTACCATCGGATGTTGGGGCATATTATCCAAGAATTCTTTTTCTTCAAAGACCTCCTGCAGAGGATGGTAGATTCCTGACAAGTCGAGATGAGACCACCCCCAGCATATGTGGCATGTATCCCTACCACCGACTCCGACAAAGAGGAGGGGTGCCAGAAAGTCACGAGCAATCAGGGGAAGAAATTTGACAACTGGATGACTCGAAAGACGATCAACCGAGCCCCCGGAATACTCTGAGCTCAACTAAAGCCGCCAGTGTTTCCACCAACAGACCCTGGAGCCGCAAAGCCGACCACACTGGCCTCACAACCCTCCACAATCCCGTCATCCAGACGGAGCCGAAGGAGGAAACAATCACAAGAGGAGCAGTCCGCAATGGGGCCAAAGTTAGCCCCGACCCGGGTAGATTTCATGTCCTCGAATTTGGAACAACAGGCACCGACCCACTAAACGGCACCATTAGAGACAACCGACCATGTTGACCTGTCAGAGGATGAAGAGCCAATCTTTGGTTCTATCAACGTCATCCATCTCATGGAATCATTCCCTGACGAAGGGTATGATTACGAACCCGAGTTTCCTACACGAGGAGCTGGGAGGAGAAATCCCAGAGGCAAAGGATACCAGGGCAGGCGCAGCTACGGCCGAAACCAACCCTACGGTTGGACCCCGGCCCATACCGTCAATATTGCGGAAACCCATGGGAGGGCCCCTCCGTGGACTCAGCAGGAGAGGGAATGCCCCTCCACCTCCACAAGCAGCCACTATGGCCCTGTTGTTCTGTGATACCCACCAGAGGAGGAGCTAATTTCTGGTCACCTAGGGCACACAAACAGACCAGCCATGCCAAGTCTTCAAAACGCGGGAACACCATCGACATTCTACCCCGCAGCCGGTCCCTCCTCGTCAAATGCTCCAGCTCCCAAAGAACCCGCTAAGAATCTCCCGCCAACGGAGAAGCGTCGACCACTGGATAAAAAATACAACATCCTTAAGCAGCTGGAGTCAGTACCAGCCATGTCGTCAATCCTGGTTGCCCTGAGTTTGTCAGCCGACTGCAGGGAGGAGCTTATAGAAGCTTTGATCAGCCCCCATGAATTCCAAGCCGAGGTAGCTACTGCCGAGATTTATCGGACGGAGACTAGCCCGACTGAATTCAATACGGTGATTTCCTTCACCGATCAGGATGAAGATGCCATCATGTAAGGACACATCAGACCGCTATATGTGTCTGGCACACTAAATGGTATTGAGATCCAAAAATTATTTATAGACAATGGCTTTGGAGTTAACCTCCTTCCCCTACGGACACTCCGTATGTTGGGCTATAGTGAGGACGATCTAATTCCCTCAGCCACAACTTTGTTAGGTTACGACAAGAGTGAGCAGAAACCAATGGGAAAGATTAAGCTAAAGACCCATTTTGGTGACCTAGTAGCCTACAAAGAATTCCTGGTGGTCCGGAAGAGCACGACATTCAATGACCTGTTGGGAAGTCCATGGATCCATAAGCACATGGATCTTCCTTCATCCAACCACCAGTGTATCAAGTATTGTGTCAACGGGAAAATCAGGACCTTGCACGCCGACAAGGCCCCTTTCGATCTCTCTGAGTCACATTACATCGACGCCAGGTTCTATGAGCAAAAGAATAAGAAGCCTTTGATCAACGGCGTCGACTAGATCCCTACTCCAAATGTCTTGGAAATGGTCCCTGATGACCCCCTTAGGCAGCTTGGCAGAGATTATGTCCTACCCATCAACCGTGTTGAGAGTAGGAGTTCAATTCCAGACGCCCATTCAGATGTTCTCATGACTTCTTCCACGATGGACGAGCATGACAACGTGGGAATGTCTACCAACCCTTGATTTGGGAACAAAATAATCAAGCATGGATGCCCATGATGCCTCTCCCTAAAACCCTCTAAGGCTCAGACCCGAAACTCTCTCCCTGTCAGATCAATAAGATGAGGACTTGGGAGAAGAAGAGGTGGAAGATCTCAGAGATGCACCTCCCGCATTTGAGGAGGGTATCTCCACCACTGTGGATGAGCTCAGTGAAATAAAACTGGGTACCGAAGAAGACCCAAGGCCCACTCTCATTAGCGCAACCATGTATCTCAAGGAACATGATGTATATAACTCCTTCCTAAGGCAACATCAAGATGTCTTTGCATGGAGTTAAATAGAAATGCCAGGACTCAATCCTGAGGTAGAGACACATCACTTGGGTCTTCTAGAAGACCACCGGGGCTACAAACAGGCCGCTAGATAGACACACCCATCACATGCTGCCATGATAGAGGCTGATGTCTATAAGCTCATTAAAGAAGGATTCATCAGGGATGTCCAGTACCCCATTTGTTTGTCCAACATCATCCATGTCAAGAAAAAGAATGGGAAAATCCACATCTACATTGACTTTAGAGACCTAAATCGGCATTGTCCGAAAGATGACTTCCTGGTTCCAATCACCGAGTTGTTAATTGATGCGACGGCCAGGTATGCGGATGTATCCTTTATGGATGGCTATTTGGGATATAATCAAATCAGGATGGCGCGAGAAGTCAAAGAAGCCACTACCTTTAGGGCCCCTCAAGGGGTATTCTGTTACAGGGTCATGCCCTTTAGTCTCAAGAATGCTGGAACCACGTATCAGCGTGCCATGCATCAAATCTTTAAGCCGTTCTTGGGGAAATTCGTTGAATGTTACGTGGATGACCTAGTGGTTAAGTCCAAACTGCACTCAGATCACCTGTTGGACCTTGAGACCATCTTCAACAAGATCTGACAGCATATCTTGAAGATGAACCCCTTGAAATGCACCTTTGGGGTTACCTCAGGTAAGTTCCTTAGCTTTGTTGTACGCCATCGCTGCATCGAAGTTGACCCTGAGAAGACGAAGGCTATCCAGAGCCTGTCACCCCCTCAAAATCTCACTGAGCTGACGGGATTCCAAGGACACCTGGCCTATATTAGGAGGTTCATAGACAACCTGGCAGGAAAATGTTTGCCCTTCACTAGGTTGCTGAAGAAGGGGGTCACGTACCAATGGACGGACGACTGCCAAGAGGCGTTCGACAACTTGAAAAAGTACCTCTTAATCCCACCGGTGCTCATGCCCCCGGTCGAAGGAAGGCCTCTCATTTTATATGTGATGGCCCTAGAACAGTCATTGGTAGCCTTCCTCGCACAGAAGAATGACATCGGTAGTGACAAAAGTCTCTATTACCTCAGTCGAACCATGATTGATGCGGAGACTCGATACTCTAATATCGAGAATAGCTATCTGGCCTTGGTCTTCGCAGTTCAAAAGCTGCGACATTATCTGCAGCATCATGAGGTCCATTTGATCTCGTGGAGTAACCCACTCAAGTACATCCTCAGTCGCCCGATGCTAACCGGACGCCTATCCCGATGGGCGGTCATCCTGCAACAGTTCGACATCCGGTTCGTACCTCAAAAATCCTTCAAGGGCCATGAATTAGAGGAATTTCTATCAGAGCACCCTTCAACTGGGACCACTGCATCAGACGTTTAACTACCTGATGAAGATATCTTCTCGGTTCAAGATAAGGTCCCAGCATGGGAAATGTACTTTGACTGCGCGTCCCAAAGCCCCACCGGGAAGAGGATGGAGGATCCCATATTCAACAAAGTGGGTATGGGGATAATACTCGTGTCCCCAGAAAAGGCAGTTTTTCTGTATTCCTTCCTCCTGTCAGAGGGATGTACGAACAATGAATTGGAATATGAAGCCCTCATTGCAGGCCTGGAGCTCGCACTCCAAGCACAAGTACAACACCTTAAGGTAAATGGTGACTCAGAGCTGATCATAAAGCAAGTCAATGGTGAATATGCTATTATAAAAGAGGAGCTGATCCCCCTGTTCGACCATGTATGGGGGCTAATGGCCGAGTTATCCACAGAACCAACATTGACTTATATTCCCCGGTCCCAGAACGCTCAGGCTGATGCATTAGCCAACACGGCCAAAACCCTAGCAAACACAGACCGGGATGAAACAGTTATCAGTATTGCTCCCCGTCGAATGGTATTGGAATTTGGTCAAGCTAAGATGGAAGAGTTCCACAAAGTCAGTCTTGTCCATGAGCCATATGCTCCTGCTACTAGCTGGATGACCCCCATCATGAACTACCTTCAACGGGGAGAACTTCCATCAGACAGGGCTGAACGAGAGCACATACGGAGAAGGGCAATCAATTTTTTCCTATGTGGAAGCGTGGGTTAGCAAGAGGTCCTCTACAAATGAGGCCTCGATGGAGTGCTCCTCATATGCATTGACAGAGAAGAAAACGCTTCCGTCAGGACTGAAGTACATGCAAGAGAATGTGGAGCACATCAACCAGGGACCAATTTTTCCCATCAGGTTCGAAGTCTTGGGTACTACTGGCCCACAGTGGCACGAGACTGTTATAAGTTTACCGTGAAATGCCACTCATGCCAGATTCATGCCAACTTCATACACCAGCCCCTGGAGTTACATCATCAAGCTAAGTACTCTTTTCTGTTTTCCGTCTGGGGGATGGACGTCGTGGTACCATATCCTCCCGCCATGGCCAAACAGTAGAATTATATCCTCATGGCGACCGACAACTTTTCCAAATGGGCAGAAGCCATGCCCCTCAAGGAATTCGGGGAAAGAAATAATTTCAGCTTCATGAAGGCCAATATCATCACCAGATTTGGTGTCCCTCATACTATAATGATGGAAAACAACACAAATTTCTGCTCTGCTGAGTTGGAACAGTTATACCATGAGTATGGAATCAAGGATAACCACTCATCCCACTACCATGTAGTGGCCAACGGATAGATAGAAGCTTTCAACAAGACCTTATCCAACATCCTCTAGAAAATGGTTGTCAAAGACAAGATGTCATGGCAGGATAAACTCCTCTATGCATTGTGGGCTTATCGAACCACAATCTGCACCGCTACTCAGTCTACCCCGTACTCATTGGTGTACGGAAGGGAGGCGGTCCTGTCCATTGAACTCCAACTTCCCTCACTCCACGTTTCCATCGGTGATAGATTATCCAAGGATGAGCAGTCAGAAAAGCGGCTAGGTTAATTGGAATAGCTAGACGAGAAGTGGTTTCAGATTCTGCACCACCTGGAAGCATACCAGAACCGGATCGCACGAGCCTTCAACAAAAAGGTCCGCCTTCGGTCCATCTTGGAAGGAGAATTAGTGCTGGTCCTCCGGACCCCAAGGATACCTTGAAAAAATCCTCCAAAGTTGGAGCCCAAGTGGGAAGGACCATATGTTTAACAGAAGGTCTACTCTAACTGAGCGTATGCCCTGATCTCCATGGACGGGCAATCTACAACGGCTCCTACAAATGCGATATTCCTGAAGAAGTATTTTGCATATAGACAAAGAATTCTTCGTTCAAGCTGTGTGACACTAAACTAATAAGCACCTCGTCCTCACCACATGACATTAAACTGCATGGAATCTACTAATTACCCCTCGTCCTAACCACAAGACGTTAAACTGTATGGACCACGTCCTCACCGAATGACGTTAAAATGTACGGATTTCATAGAACTATGTATGGCTTGATTCCTACCCTCGCAGGATACGTAGCGACGCCGGGAATCCCTATCCTGGCCCAGCCACTTCAAAGAAAAAAGATGTCCCCTTTCCCCCATGTATGGACCAGACCTGCACGGGGTGTATCATCTTTATAGAGAACTATGTATGGATTGATTCCTACCCTTGCATGATACATAGCGACACCGAGATTCCATATCCTGGCCCAGCCACTTAAAAGAAATCCATATTCCCCTGTGTACGGACCAGACCTGTATAGGGTGTATTGTCTTTCAGAGAACTACGTATGGATTTATTCCTTCCCTTGTAAGATACGTAGAGACACTAGGATTCCCTATCCTGGACCAGACAATTCAAAAAAAATTCCATCTTCCCCTGTGTACGGACCAGACCTGCACAGGGTGTATCGTCTTTCAGATAACTACATACGGCTTGATTCCTGCCCTCATAGGATATGTAGTGATGCCAGAATTCCACACACTGGCCCCGCCACCTCAAAAAAACCAAAAAAAACCAAAAAAATGACCATCCAACAATGTATGGGTAGACCTGCACAAGGTGTACTTCGTCCTCACTGCATGAAGTTAAACTGAACAGATTCCAGAGAACTATGTACGGCTTGATTCCATCCCTTGCAGGATACGTAGTAATGCTAGAATTCCCAGTCCTGGACCAACCCCTTAAAAAAAGTTTCCCTCCCCCCCCCTGTGTGTAAACTAGACCGACACGGGGTTTAATTCTCGTCCTTACCGCACAACATTAAACTGCACGGAAAATGATGTTAAAAATGCCCCCTTCCCCAGTGTACGGACCAGACCTACACAAGGTGTATATCTTCGTCCTTACCACATGACATTAAAATGCTTGGAATTTGTCCTCACTGCATGACGTTAAACTGTGCAGACCCCCTTTTTCATTCACGTCGCGTCACCTTCATCCTTACCACATGACATAAAACTACATGGAGTTTGTCCTCACCGCATGATGTTAAACTGCACGGACATCATCGTGACCCACCCAGGACACATGGAGATACGAGATGGAGATACTCCTTGCACATTTGGATACATCCTTTCCATACATCAGACTCCATGGACTGGATAATTATGGATCATCATAACAACTCATGGCCATCAGATGTTGAAAGTCATCGACCCATGGACACCTTTCTAAAACTATGCATACCATGCCCTCAGTGGCCCTACATATTGATTGCCCCTGGCCCGTCTACCAAAGGCAATATTTCCACAGGCGACACTCTTCCTAGCTCTGTACGCTTACCGGCCTCAGAGCCCCCATATCACACCTCTTGATCCTGATGTTTATGGCGAAGTGGTTTACAAGTTCATTCCCCTTTTCACATTCAGGTGTTGCCAGGGTTTCCCTGTCTATCTAGCATGTGTGTCCGCCTGTGGTTCACATATAGACATGCATCAACAAACATCAATCCAGGACTAGGCTACTTTGACTCAAAGGACAATTGTAGTGAAGATGTTTCTTGTATACCCGGAAACCATTATCCCCATGCGCTGAACTATGCACTGTGATCAATCGCGGATTTTCATAATCATTCTTGGCCATCGAAAGTGGAAATTTATCAACCCAGTGACACCTTTTTAAGACTGTGCATACCATGCCCTCAGAAGATCTGCATAATAATAGCCCCTGGCTCGTCCATCAGAGGCAAGATTTCTTCAGGCGGTACTTCTCCTAGCTCCGTACACCAACCCGCCTTAGGGCCCCCACACCATAACACCTAATCCGGGAAAGCTCAAAGTTGTTGTTTACGACCTTCATCCTCCGCCTTGTTCCAAGTATATCAGAACATCCTGACCAAATTATCCTTCTAGTGATTGCAGCAATAGTCACCAATGGACCGAGCACTATGACCGATAAACTAGGAGTACTTCATCCTCACTGCACGACGTTAAATTGCACGGAGTGAAGGCACACCCCCGCGAACAAGATAAATCAGTGCAGGGGGGCTCTTTAAGCTTTAACATCAACCAGGGACGAATGTCCCCGACATGCCCAAATATTTCCTCACTAGATGACAAAATTCATGGCCCGGAAAATCTCGGATCCTCATAACCACTGATGGCCATCAGAAGTGGAAAGTTATTGACCCGTGGACACCTTTTTACGACTAAGCATACCATGCCCCCCGCAACTCTGTATAATGATAGCCCCTGGATCATCCATCAAATGAACGATTTCCACAGAAAATTATCTTTCTAGCTCCATATGCTTACCGGCCTCAGAGCCCCCATATCACCTCTTAAGATCCAAGAAGCCCCAGAACCATGATTTACACCAATCAACCCCCTTCCACGTCTGGTTCATGTTGAGCTATTGAAACCCAATTACATTCTGATGAAGATCAACCATTAAAAATGTCCCTTCCTCACTGCATGATGTTAAACTACATTGCGACCTTTAAAAATTCCCCTCATCCTCACTGCATGACGTTAAACTACACGGCAACCTTTAAAGATATCCAGGTCTTTACCGCATGACACTAAACTGCACAGAAGCCATCCTCGCTGCATGACGTTAAGCTGCATAGTAACCTTTAATAATTCTCCTCGTCCTTACCACATGACGTTAAACTACACGGTCGAACCCATCACAAGTTCAGTACGAAACAGAGGCTTTTCAATGTCTTTCAGTGCACGGGTCAGACCTACACGAACCACCGCCTCACACCGGCGTGAGAAAGAATTACTTCACTTTTTCTTAGGAAGTTTAGTCTAGATATTTCCCCCGTATTCAAGCACCCTCTCATCATAAACCATACTATGTACTCAAAAAGCCGATCTCTCATAAGCCTCCCCCAGTGGTTCCAAATCTTAACTTCCATGAAGTTTCTCGGCTATCGGAAGTGGATAGTCTTTGACTTAAGGACACCTTTGTATGATAATGCATACCATGACCTCAGCGGCTCTGCATATTGATCACCCATGGCCCATCTACCAAAGGCAAGTTTTCCTTGGGTAATGCTTCTCTCTGTACGCCTCTTGGCCCTTGAGCCCCCATTTCTATCCCAGGATTCAGAAACGCTCGGAGTTTCAGATTACCAACCCCTTTCACAATCATTCTTGAATGCGGCAGAATGTCTTTGATGAGATTACCGAGAACCAGGAGAAGTCATTTCCATTTCAGATGATGTCCCAGTTGCATGACATTAAACTGCGTCAAGCCTCAATCATCCTTTACGCTAACTAAATACGTAGGGAGGTGGTATCTGAACCACGCTCCTGATTAGTATGGATGTTCCCAAAACCCTTTTAGATACCACACTCCCCTTCTGAGCCACCCCTGGTGGTTTTCATTTCATTCCATGCCACCCATCATGGTTTCCATAAGACAGACATCCATGAAGACCCTTGGCCATCAGAAATGGATAAGTCTTTGATTTAAGGACACCTTTGTATGACTATGCATACCATGACCTCAGTGGCTTTGCATATTGATTTCCCATGTCCTGTCTACCAAAGGAAATTTCTCCTTAGGCAATTCTCTTCTTAACTCTGTACACCGGCATGGATCCCATGCCCTGAGACATGCCTTGCATGCTTCTCAAATTCAAACATGTTTCCCCCCACGTGCGTCTGAAGGGTATTAAGACATATTTTAATCAGTTGAAACCATTGGGGCCCTCGCCCCACCATATTTGGTCAAATCTATTAGACCTAAAACATCTGTAATTATTGTCTTGTTGGAGGGACATTAAATTGCTCACAAAAGAAAAAGGCACAATGCCTGTTAGGTAGAAAACCTGAAAAGGGCGACCTAAGAAAAAGCCGGGTTATACCCGCTGGGTCCATACCGAATGGGCCCAGGCAAAATTAGGCAGTAAAAGAAGAAAAATACAAAAAGTTTGTAGGTATTTCCTATAAAACCCTAGCAATTTCCAGACTACGCTAGCTGGATCCCATGGTCCAGGTAAAAATTAGGGGTTGTTTTCTTGAGTTATGATTAGTTCTGATTCAGTGAATTGTTATTTTCACAATAATTGTTCTATGTTACAATCAAATTTCACAACAATGAGTGATTGATGGAGACTATATTTCATTCTAAAAAAAGGGAAGATGTCCACAAGATGGGGTCTCTTCTTCATACAAAAAATAAAGGGGGACATGGGGAAAAGTAAAATAGGGGATACAAATGTATCTCTGATAGTTATAAAGGAGCCTGACATTCTCTCCCCACCAGATCAGCGACTGTGCGGTGATGGTCGTTGTAGGATTGTTCTAACACTACCTTCTCCCTTGTTTCATCCTCAGCCACTGGACGGATACGCTCCACTATGGTTTGGAGATCGTTGATCCCTTTTCTGGTAATTTCAAGACGAACAATCATAGCCGATAACTGATCCCTCAGCATCGCGGCCCGTTCTTCACATGCATGCAACTCGGAAGATAGGATGGCGGCCTGATCTCGAGAAATCACCTCTCGTGCTATCAGTTGATGGAGCTTTGTTGTGGCTTCCTCCGAGGTTCGGTCCCCACAATGAGTGGTCTCGAAGTGAGCAAGATTGCTTTCACTATTGAAAACTTCCTCAAGGGCTATGAGAACATGGAAATCAAGATAATGGAACTGCCAATAGTCAAAGATACCCGACCCCAAACCCAGGAAGTGTTGACAAAGAGCATAGGTTTTCCTTTCCATTTCGGCTAAGGTGGTTTCAGTGATGATTTCACAGATTCGGGGCTAGGCCCACCTGCGCACTGCCCGATGGTTCTCCATGGTAAGTGGATCTTTGATATCCTCATTGGACGACATGAGCCCAAAGTCTAGCATAGCAGCCCGCGCGGACGTGTGCTCACTAGAAGTTGACTCTGAAGCTGGAAAGTCTGGAGCCCCTATCCCCGGTTCAGGATTGGGGACCAAGTTGCTAAGACCAGTATCGACTGGCAGAACCTCCGGGATGGTCTTTCTGGGACACGACACCATAGGGTCGTCCTCATCCACGCACAAGAAGGATGAATTTGTCTGGAATGCGGCCACCGCAGGGTTTGGAGAGGGAATTTCTCTGAGTCACTTTGATCGACGATCCATTAGTCGGTCCTCCATTAAAACTGATGAGGAAGGTGTAGTGGATGCAGCAGGAACCATACCTCCTGATTTGGGAACCCGCCAGACAGCCTTCCCTAGGATCCCATTAGGATAGTATTTTACCCATGTTTTTTCCTACTCCATGGAAAGGCCGGAAACCATGCCTATATCATGAAGGGGGAGGCTTTCATCAGATCCCTCCCACATCAGCATCAGCCACCACTGACGAAGTATGGCTGGATGCAGTCCTTGAGCCCGAGAAGGGGGAAGAGAAGCATGGAATTTCATGCACCGAAACTAGTGAGAAAAGTGAAACGGGATGTACAGCTCGCACAAAGAAACGTCATCGATCCATGCGGATAGAAACTCGTCACGCAGTGAGACCATGTAAGAGCGCTCCTCCAGGATCCCCTGACGGTTGTCAACTAAGATGCCAGAAGGGGTGGGGTAGGGATTGAAGATGAACTGGGAGAAGTCGCTCAGGAGCTCGAGGACTTCACTAGAGTTGAGAGACTTCGAGCGAACTCTGTCTATATCCAATAGGGTAGGCCGGAAGGCAGGAAGCGGGATGTCCATGTTGTGACGATACTCATAACGCAATCCAACCGTAAAAAAATTGCAATGGCCCACTTAGACTGTAGGGTGACCCGCCCACCTGGATGTGGCCCGGTAGCTCGTAGATACGGGCCAAAGTGGGAAAATCTAAATTCACCAAGCGGCCCTCCGCTAACTCGGCCGCCATCATCAAAGTGCAGGACCAGACACCTGGGATAACATCCCAGGAAAGAAATAGCCATCTGCTCAAAAACATAACAAATAGACCGGCCAACAGGAGCATAGGTGACACACCAGGGCACACCCTGTAACCCCACGAATGGTAGTCGCCTACTTCCAGCACTGCCCAGTAAGAACCTTGAATGGTTCGTGACTATTGGGAAGGATGAGTCCTGGGATGCTTAATCTTCGATGTAGGACCGGTGGTGTTAAAAAATAACCCTATCCAAGTGCTATAAGGAATAAGCGAGCGGGCACGCAAGGCCTGACCCAGTGACTGCTCCACCATGGTCAACAGCTCTATCTCCAATAAAGGAACCTGTTCAATGTCGTCCCATGCATCGGGAGTGGGAAAAAATTCATCATACATCTCGCCAACAATCGGCAGTCCTTCTATCTGGTATATGTCCCAGAGACTGATGCAGACTTCACCGTGGGAAAGGTGGAATGTATTAGTACATGAACACCAGCGGCTAAACAGGTCAGGTAGGATCGAAGATGGCGGGTAAAGAGAAAATTTGGAAGCCCACACTGCCGAGTATAGGTTGACCGCTTCCAGTGAATCAGGAGACTCCCGACAATGATGATGGACCCAGAAAGCCCAAGACTAATCATTTGAGAAAATCCCACCAGACTGAAGATCCAACCTGGGAACCCATCCCGCATCAGGATCCATTCGAGAAAGGTTGATAATAGAAGGGTAGTTCTTAATGAAATCTTTTTGAGAGAAGTATCGAGTGCACTAATCGCTTTGGATCCATACAGAGCCCCTCATAATAATTGTATCTTTCAGACCATAATTAGAGATTATCTACCTGGATTGGGTAAGGTTTTCCAGAATTCATTTCGAAGGCGCTTCCATGAAAGGAGAAGGGAGACCTGTGAAAGTAGTGGGGACGTGGACGTCATCCTGAAGACCAAAGCTGTATAGCGGGAGCTGATTAGATAATGGATAACTCAGAAGCTCCGGAGAGAGCAAGTTCTTCAATGCACCATCATCAGGAATGATGGACCGACTAGGGTCCTCTTTGACTCCCACCGCTCTGTGAATCATAGTTGAACATATCTCTGAGCCAATTGAGAGGGGCTCTGCAGCAGGCCTCGGTGCAGAACGAGGGGGAACCATATTTCCTCCCTGCATAATGAGAGCAACAATTGGTTAGTCTGGAATAAAAATCTGGACAAAAATAACCAAATGAATGGTTAAGGAGCCTTCATAATCAAAATTCTCAAGAGGCCTTGGAGGATAGTTGGGGATGGCCCCATTCCGCAATCTAGTCCTTCACGAAATCAGTCCATGAAGCCCTGTCCCATAGAGCATTGTCCAGGAAACCGCGAACCAAGTCTCTCCACAGAAATTCCATCCCGATTTTATTTGGAAGATTCAGATACTTTTTAAAGTTCAAGAGATCTTAGTCTGTGGAGCATCGAGACCACGAAGCAAGTTCCTCTGCAACCCGTCATCACTTACTTTTTAATTAAGTAAGAGTAATTGTTTGTGTTCAGGAAGTTGGTTCACGGATGAAGGCGACCGCAAGGGAGGAATGGTTCGTGGAGGCTACAGCCAGTTCGCGGATGAGGTACTTCGCAAAGGAGAAAACACGCAGAAGCAAAGGAGATCTGGTTTCGCGAAGAATTCGGTAAAGGAAAAGTGTTGGGTCTCCCCATATTTATAGGCATGGTCCCATACCAAGTCCACCTTTCTACTGCAATCCATCTCAGTTTTAGAACATCTTTGCATCGGAATGGCATCCTCTTTGTTCCGATCGGACCCCATTCCGATGCGGGGAATTTGTAGGGTCCTGAAAAATATGCAAGGGAACTTTTTCCCAAATACCCCAAAAGAATTGGGGAAAATAATCAAAGAAGTGACATAAAAAGGACCGGTCCGCGAACTGGTCCATGGAAGCGCGACGCGGCCAGGCACCGTGAGGCACCCCCTCCACAAACCATTGTCGTTCGCGAAATAGAGGTAGAGAGCCTCCACGGTCACGAGGCAGGATGGGCGCCAGTTCGGTTCACCGTCACGAACCGCCACAACCACGGACCGCGTCGACCGGTTCAATCCGCACCCACTGTCGTTCGTGGAATGGAGGCGGAACCCTCTACAGCTGCGGAGCACTCTCTGAGTTCGCCTCGTGGAGGAGGGGAGCGATCAATACCCACTGCGAACTGCGGATTGACCAAGTCAGCTGTGAACTGGGTATTTGGTTATGGTCCTTCACAAAAGGTTCCATGTGGCCATAGATACATTCCTTTCCCCACTCTATAAAAGGAGACCTTGGGGGAAAGAAGAAGAGGACCGGAGAACTGGAATCGAATTCGGAGGGATTAGAGATTCAGAAGGAGATCGGTTAAAGGAAGGCTTCGCATTTCACGAAGAGTGAAATTCCCATCTGTGAACCACATCAGGTATATGAATTAAGAAGGAATTGGAAAACACATAATAATTTGGTGAACTGCGAACCTAAAATAACAAAAAGGAGAACCGCGAACCATACCCCCCTCCGCGGATGACTTCCCCGCGGACCAGGGAGTTTATGCCTCTTTTCCCATCCGTCGTACCGCGGAGTACCCTCCTACGCGAGCAAAGCTCCGACCGACGAGCCTCTGATCGGCGCCGCCCTTGGAAGCCGCTGTCTGCCTGGAATCCTCCGTGAACCACCCTGGCTCGCGGATTGAACCTGAAGCCACGAATCACCCTTGTTCGCGGATTGAACCTGAAGTCGCGAACCACCCTGGTTCGCGGACGGCTTCTCCAGTTGCGTGGCACGTCCCCACATGAAGGGCGCCGCCACCCATACCTCTCGGTGGCTCGCCAAATACTTCGGTGTTCTCATTTCCAGAGCCAGGTAAAATCCTTCCGATCCAGCCAGGTCCTTCGCGACTCCCTCATTGGTCTATTCATCAGCCCCGAGCCGAGGCCTCTACCAGAGCCGCAGATCTGCATGGTATTACTTTCAGGCGCATCAACGCGCCCTTTTGAGTTCACATACCCACGGTAAACAGGGGAAAAGGGGTTGCCCCAACCCTTGTGCAGATTCTCGAAGCATTCCTGGGTTCACATTCCCACGGTAATGTGAAGTCTGAGCTTGAGAATCCCTTTTCTTCCCCTCCACTTGTTGAGGGTTCCTCGAAGATGGTAAAATACCCATCAGAAGGAATCCCTCGTGCACTACAAGAGAGGAGATGGGAACAGGAGCACCCCCTTTCCCTCTCCCGCTGGGCTTTGTCGCCCCGGGAATCCATCTCGGAGTAAGCCCCGATCTTCTGGGCCTACATAGAGTCTAAGCCACAATTCATCGCCCTGGACCACCTTCATGCGTAATCCCCACTCCGCTTCTCACGGATGCACCTTTCGCGACATGATCCAATGGTCCCTGCTCCCTCTTGTTTCTCACAATGAGCATGACTCATGTGGGCATAGAGTAAGCATCGACCATGACATCCTTCTATTGTCCACTTCAGAGTGTAAGCCCCAATCCATCATTCTGGGCTGCCCCAGAGCGTAAGCCCCAATCCAATGCAAACTACGTGGACTTTGATCCTTCCCTCATAGATAGGGTACGTAGGAAGCCTCCATGAGGTTCAAGCCCACCACCCATCGGAATACATGGTCTCTCTTCACGTCGGTTTCCCGACACCTATCCGAACTACGTGGACTTTAATCACTGCTTCCTAATAAGGGTACGTAGGAAGCCTCCCTGAGGTTCAAGCCCAACAGCCGGTCGATCTGATCATCTCCACGTCGGTTCACTGCGCCACTCCTAGTGCAGCCTCAAGCGAGTTCTAGCCTTTCGAGGTCATTAATCCAATGAGGGATGGTAAACCTCAGGCATAGATGATTCTGAACCCATGCGTCCAGTTGACCGTTCCCAACCAATATTAAATCCATGGATGCTATGTTTGGGTATAAACCAAAGATTCGCAAACATATGAATAGTCTTAAATATATAAGAGAGTCCTGGAACAGGCAATAATCCCCCCCCCCCCCAAAGGGTGCGATGAGACCAACTTCCCATCCTCTCAACCAATGTGAGTTCTTAGGAGTCGCTGGTCATACCATCTGGAGAACGCCTGCCTTTGGATACCAGGTCCATCAATCATTGGAAACGGAGCCGTTGGGCGTTTCGTAGCCGAAAACCAGAACGAAACAGGGTTATATCTCTCACTCACACTAAACTTACTCAAATTGAATATTCCCTTTTTAAACATCTATAAATGGGAGTATCAATAATCAAGTAAGTCATATAAAGGGATTATCACCAAATAAGATCATAATAATGTTCCATATATCCTATCAAGTATAATTAATTTCAATCAAGAATTTATTTAAAAATATTCATTATAGATGGGTAATCATACTAATTGCCTTTCACAAATAATCATAAAAAGGACAAAATTGAATTTAAACAAATACATTATTCAAAAATCAAAATTAATTCTTGCAAATGTTGTTTTAAACTTTTAATGGATTTAATCCCTTTCAAAACATGTTTCAACAAACGTTTTCACATGAAAAATTCTTTATTTATAATTGTCAAAGAATTACTATTTTATAAACAACGAGATCAATCATTTTAAAAGGGATCATGGTCATTTGAAAAATAATGACATTCAAAACTATGTGGAAATCATTTAATAAATTACTAATTTCATTTAAGTTATTTAATTTCACATTATAAACAAATATCCTACCAAATCCATCTCTTTTACCAAAATAACCTTAAATAGATCTTTTAAAAGGAATGAAAACCAACTTAGAATTCATATAATTATAAAATGGTAAGTGGAAATATAGATCATATCCCAAGGAATACACATCATTAAAAACCTATCCATGTAGTGTTTGGTTCATAGATATGAGGACCAAAGATTATTTTTTTCAATGTAAAAATACATAGATCATATTTTAGAAAATAAGGAACACATATCCATGATTTTTCTTGAAATATATAATTATATAATGAAAGACTAAAAAACACCTACATATTAATTTTTTAGAGACTAAAAACACTGTTATTAGATATTTAATGAAAATAGATGTTTTTATAATAAATATAAACACCCAAAATAATTCTTTACAGGAAATCTAAAAATCAATGGTAGTGAATGTTTTATTTTTTTTCTAAATGAAAACACCTATCATATTAATAAAATATTACTATTAAAGTAACAATTAAATTTTTAATTTCACTCTAATTTTTAATGTGAAGGTATAAATTCATTTTTGAATGGGGTTACAACATTTAAAATTGGATAATGGATAATTTTCTACAGTTTACAACATTTAAAATCATTAAAAATAATTACAGGTTGATTTGGGTGAAGAAGAGATAACAAAAAATATTTATTAAAATAGTTTACACAAAAAAGGCACTGCATAAGGGTTAAATAGTTTACCTTTATATAGCTCTTATGTGTCATGTAAGGGTTTAGGGTGTTACCCTTACACAGTTCTTGAATACTGAAATACCTTAATGAATATTTTTTTACCCTTTCAAAGCCTTTAGAAGAACTAGATTAGACTTACGTAGTAGTGGGTTACCTTTACATATTTTTAGAATACCCTTTTTCATCTTAGTATGCCCTTATATAGTTCTTAGTTACCGTTACATGTATTTTTAAAACCCATATATCCCCTTAAAATTCTCATACCTTACCCTTATACAGCATATATAAAATGATCTTTAACCTTTTTAGGTCATCCAAACCCTTTTGTGTCCCTTGGAATGCATGTATACCCTTAGATTGTGGCTTGGATTACCCTTACGCAGCACATGATTACCCTTACACTGCATAAGAGTACCCTAATGCAGCACAACATTACAATTACAAAGTGCATAATCAAATTTGAATAACCTTATACAACTAAGGGATACAATGTATTACCTTTATGAAACACATAATCAATGTTTCTTAACCATATGTAACTAAGTTAAAAACACCATTACACTTATAAACTGCAAATATATAAGGATTTACCCTTATGTAAATTGTAAAAATCAACTTACATAAGTCTAGGAGGCACTTTACCCTTACAAAACCCCAATAACATGAATAAGGGTAAAAATCAATTTAAAATTAATTAATTTTCTCTCCAAAAATTCTTCCAAAATAAAATAAAAATGGTCTTTAATTATTATAAAACATGGCTGTTATAATTCACCCAAATATATATATTTTTCCCCATAAATATTCCAATATGGATGATAAGAAACTCTAAGACTAAAATTACTTCTACACTCAGCTCATGAGGTGGATAGTCTGTGAAAATAAGGAATGTGTCACCCAAAAATGTTATTATAATGAAAGACTCCATGTAAACACATGCCTCAAAAAAACTATACAACACTGAAGGGAACCATAAAATAACTATAAATAACTAGAGACCTAGAATAGGTCTCCCAATAATTTAACGATTCACTAAAAAGTGGATCATGAGTAAAAAAATCATCCTAAAAACATATCTTTAACTCAAAGAAGGGAATTTGATCACACATCGACCTAAAAATCTAACTGATAAAACTGATAGCATAAAGAATAGACCTTCTAAAACACCTCAATTATTCCAAAAAGGGACAATGATTTTAAGATCCATCTATGATAAACCCATTTAAATTCAAATCACATAAATGATAAGGATTTATAATCTACTCATTTTCTTAATGGAAATCAAGGACTTACAACACTAGGATTGACCCCATTATATGCTCAGAAAGTATACACCATCACCACATAGTGCTTGTTATATCAATAATCAAAGTCATCCTAATTACCCACGTACATTTCGAAGGCCAATCCACATCAAACTAGAATGATCTTGAAACAATATGGCCAATTCACTATAGGGAAATAGACTATCACGAGGGATATTGTCTATCATAATAAGAATGATCTCCAACCATCAAGGAAAAAACTACCGGATTCCAAGGAAACAATGATAACCTAATGGCCTCCAAATTGAACATATGGATAAAATCAAGGAAGGAATAAGTAGGAGGGAGTTTGAAGATGAAAACTCAAACATCTAGAGGTTATCAACACAAGATTACATTCTAAATCCATGAATACTACAAACATGATGGACTAAAACTGATCAATATAGAGGGTAACCAATCAAATTTGTGCATACAAAAGTCACAAAAAAATACATAACAAGATAAAAACCCACTATTTTGATTACAAGTGAGGACCATAATAGAACATCCAAAAAGGACCCAAAATATTCACAAGAGATCACTGGAATAGGAGAATCACTAAGGCTGATGATATATAAGAAGGAAAACTCAAAACAGATTCTACAACGATATTAGAAACAACATTATTGGTTAAATCAATCACCACCAATAGATCCTTTAATATGTGATAATATTTACTTTAAGTCCCCATGATGGATCCTTGTTATCCTGAAGAGTCTTCTACCATGTAGTCATAAGCTGATGGTTTTTGATTGGCAATTACTTTTTTAGTGACCTATATTACCTAACCTATTAAGGTAATAAAAGTTTCCAAACTTTTTATAGTATATAAAAGATTTCAAACATCAATTCATAGAATAAAAAGTCATCGCATGCTAGAATCACAAAAAAATAATATTATTTTTCTGATAATACTATCCATACTCAACTAAATTCTTTAATTTATCCAATCAGAAATCTCCACCAAATCCAATTATAAACAATTCATTCTTCCCCTATTATTTCTTTATATATCTTCTTCTACTGAAATGGCCCCTTCAAGTATCTTCAGTTAAGTGGTTGAATAGGCTAATACTAAGATAAAAGTCCTATGTTCTAGGTGAAGATCTTTTATGAAATATATATCTTTAAAAGAGTCATTACAAATATGATTATGTAAGAACAATAACTAACTTGTGAATTTTATGGAATACTCCACAACTATTAGCTCAGCCTAATTGAAACCCATGATCTCAAAATCATTCCCATTAATTTCTTCCATAGAAAATTTCCATTGAATAAAGAATGACATAATAAATTCTCAATACATTCATTCATACATATAGGAAGGAATCATGACATCTCACAACTCTCATCCAGGTCCCTCAAAAAAGAAGTTGGTATAACAAACCCTCAGAGAATCAACGGCCATGATAGAATCAAATATCTCCTAAACTTATTCAATACACTTTATTATATCAGAGGAAACCCACTCACCCATGTAAAAAGGTTTTCAATGATCCATGAAAACCTATATGGGGTCCAAATACTAGTAAGGATAAAACTCAACCACTCAATTCAGAGTTCGGGTTGAATTTAATACATGAGATTCTACATAGAAAAAGGTAAAGTATTAGTTCTAATATTGGACCAGTGAATGAACTGTATATATTTTTTGGAAAAAATTCTTGGGGAAATTTTTGAACATCACAAAATACTAACCCAACAACTCAGGTATAAAAAACACGAAACAAAAATAAAAATAAGTATAAATCATTCAAACAGGACACACACCATTTTAATCAATGCATCATCGATTTAAAATTTAATAATTTTTCCATATTTATAAAAATTACACTTTCATTCTAAATGTGAATTCTTACTATAAATATATTATCATTTCAGAAAATAATTTACCATTTCATGGAAATTAATTTTTGGTTTCAAAAGAATTAATCACCTTTTCAATTTCCAAAACCATTTCCACCACAAATCCATTACATTGCATAATTTCTTGGTAAACAATTCCCTTATCACAACACACATGAGTATTTTAAAATCAGTTTTCCAGACATAGGTTACTATAAAAACCCACATTTTTGTAATTGAAAACATTTTTCAAAGAACTCAAATAATATAGTTTTATGCCACAAATTTTGGATTTCAATGTACATTAAAAATAAACAAAAGGATTTTATGTTTAAACAGAAAAATAAGAGAATAAAATAGATGAAAACCAAAATGTTAATTCATGTAATAAACCATCCAAACTAACATCAGATGAGTGAAGTCATCTTGGAAGGAAATTTACTTGTAAATTAGTTATGGGTTTCTTAGAACTATTCCTAGATTGGATGTATGGGATGGTAAACAACATGCATACCTCACAACTATTGTTGTATTGAATTACAGATTATTCACATCAATTACTTATAGTTTAATAGATCATGAAGTCAAAGGGTGAGTTTCGTGTTCGTTCCATTATTTCCCAAAACCCACAAGAGAATCCGAAAATCAAAGATAATATCATCAAGAATTTGAATTTCATTTATCTTTAGGGAAATCAAAACTAAATATAAAAACTCATGCCCCACATTACATGGTAACTAAATTATCATCATGATGATGTGGTGATCAATCATCCAATTACAAATCACCTCTAGATTCCTTGTACATTCTTAATATCATCACGAACATATGACACACTAAATAATATAGGTAATTTCAAGTAAAAGTTCTTTCTTTCAGGAATGACCCTCCTCCAATACCATTTGAGATGAACAGGCCGAGAATACAATCTAAACTAGCACCCAAACCATTTCACCAATAACATGAGAAGTGTTCCTGGTCCCCATGGTCCTAAAAAAAGTTCTAGGGCATCCAGAAATTTACACTAGTAATGATATCAGAAAAAACATAAGAAGAAAAATTCAAAGTACACTGTAGAAACATCATTATATAAATAAATCAGTAAAACCATATGAGGCTACAAGGAGATGATAAAAAATTGAATGAAGAAAAAAATACAAAAACCTATAGCCGGGTTATGCACGGCCACACATCATGGCCTAATACACCTACACTTATCTAACCAAGAATGAACCCACAAAGAAAGATGATTAGAACATGAAAACATTCTATAAGATCATAAATCAGGCAAATAACTAAATGGTTCAAGACATGTTAGATTTAAAAAGCACAAAAGGATTTCACTAAAGATTTTATGTTGTTATAATATATTGTAATTTAGAAGTGATAAATTTGTAAAAATAAGACATAATAATGATTTTATGTTTCATAAAACATAAACAAATTTTTAATGATCATATTAAAACAATATTCTATACAAAAAACCAATATTAATCATTTTAAAATGTTTTTCAAAACCAAAACACTGAAACATTCCATTTAATAATTTTAAAACCAAACTTTTCATTAAAAATTTTAAAACCCATTTCACAAGATTAAGTATGATAATTCAAAAAAGGGAAAGAACTCACACTATATATGAATAAGAATACAAGATTTAATAAAATTGAGTCAAGGGGTAATATCTCAATAAGAAAATAAATCAGAAATTATAATCAACCAGGCAAGGAAAATCTAGGGCCATACAATGTAAAAAAGCATTAACAGATATCAATTATCATATATAAATATTTCATTGGTGTAACCTTGATATTATAGTGAGTCTTCATAGTTTGGCTAATAACAATGTCATGACCTATCAGTATCCTTACACTAAGTCTCATGGGTCTTAATTAAACCAAGTCCATACACACCCAATTTCCTAGAGGCACCTCCATATCCTAAGCCTATCATGTTCCCCCTAGATCCACTAAATGGGGTGTGAGTCCACTATAAAATCATAAATATAGGTCATATTATCAAACTACCTAGGATAACATGATTATTAAATGAATGTGATTGAGATAATTAGGTTATAAAGATCACAATGGGGATCCTTATCAATATTTACATGGGCCCAAGCCCTAAACATTTAAATAATTATTAGTTCATATCTCTAGAGAACCACAAACTCCCTCAAAGTTATTAATACCTTTTTCAATACCCAACAATGGGAATAACACGAATCATGAAATTTATATTAAGGGATTATTAAAAGAGAGGATCATCGCAAATATCCAATTGGGCTAATAACTATCCTTAATTTTACTCAATCCATTATTTCCAAATTAATATTAATGAATGATAATCATACTGATTTCATTTCACAATTCATTGCCAGGATTTTAATTATACCATTAAACCAATACTTTTTTTTCAAAATCCAGCCAAAATTATTAAATTGACATTTTGAATTATAAATTGCTTAATTCATTTCAAAGCATGGTTCAACAGAATTTTCGACATAAAAAAAATTATTTCTAATCACCCATGAATGAATATTTTATAAACAAGGAGATTAATAATTCAAAAAAAAATCATGGTCATTTAAAAAATTATTGAATTTAAAACCATGTGTAAAACTATTAATAAATCTACAAATTTCATTAAAATTACATAATTTCACTTTAGAAATCAATATAAAACCTAATCGATCAGTTTTAAAAAATTATCCTTCAAAATATATTTGAAAAGGAATTAGAGAAAACACATAATATATATAAAATTTTAACATCAAGAGGAATTTGATATCATAACCAAGGGAATCCATAACATTAAAAAAATAATGCCATGTTTTGTTCATTAAAAATAGTTTCAAATAAGAGGTATTTCAAGGTAAACATTCACATAAAATGTGTTTAAAAACAAGAAACACATATCGATGAATTCTATAGAAATAACGAATTAGAAAATGACAGAACTATATAGAAACACTATCATTAGAATTTTTTTTAATATCAAAAAAACTGAAGGAAAAAAAAGATAAGGAATATGATCTTCTTTTCTAAATTAAGAAACTGAGAAATATTTTTTAGGGGACACCAAAAAATATATCCAATTAAAGTTTTATTTATTTTATTTAAAATAAAAACACTCAAAATTTATAGAATTAAAACCACATAATTAGAACGACCTTATATTTACTTGTTTCACTTGGATTTTTAATTCAAAGGGTTTAAAATCGTTTTGGTAGGAGATAGAGCCTTTAAAATGATTTAAAAGATCTTTTTCGTAAATTTTCACTATTTAATATCCCTAAAATGTTTTACTAGTTGATAGAGTGGAATGATAAAAATAAAAAATACTGTTTTAAAAACATTTTACACTAAAATTGAACTATGTAATAGTAACATGGTTTACCCTTAAATAACTCATGTGTAGCTACCCCAACCCTAAAATCTTGTATCCAGTTTGTGTTACCATTACATTATTCTATGATATAAAAAATTTAATCCCAAAATACCAATAAATTTAATAGTAATGAAAATCTAGATACATACATGAGCCTTACATTACATTTGGAAAACAAAAAATACAAAAAATTTTTTTTATAATAACTCTAATACATCTAGAATATCTATTAATATAATTCATAGTAAACATAATTGAATCTATGTGAAATGATATAAAATAAGGTTGAAATAAAATTCCCATCAAGGGTTTAGTACAACAAAATAAATAATAAATCAATGAACATAATCAACATGGAATGATTAATAACTAAGAACACATTTTATTTAAATAACTTGATAAGAAAAACCATTATGGAAAGGTAAATAAATGAAAAATAAATGAATCCAGAGATTATATCCCAGATAAAATATACAGGATTGAAATAAACAAAATATTAATGAAATAAATCATAAAATATTGGATGTTATGTTTCCAAGGTACATAATACCTTTATCGCCATGACCTTTCACAATATGATTGAAAACATAATGTGTGAAAACCTCTTTAGTAGAGGATTAAAATTGATTTGTCCTGTGAGACTGCTGATTCGTTGAGGGTATTAATTTAAACAGTCCATAACCCATACCATACCAATCCAAAACATTCCTCATATATCAAATAATCCACTTAATTAACAAACAATGTTCCTTATCAAATTTCCATAGTTTGTAAAGAATATATATTCCTTAATATTTCCCTAGAAAATAAAATAACATTAAAAGTGAACACCATATGTAAAAATGGTGTATTAAAAAGTAAATAATATTATCAGTGATAAATAAAGTATATATTTAGGGAAAATTTAATTTCAAATAATGACACAAAAGTGGGCATTTCAATAGAATGCCCTTGACTAAAAAATTAATAAAGGAAGTGAGTGTGAATACTCTCCTTATTCAGAATTAACAAAAACCATCCAAAAAATAATAAGGATGGTATCAATATACCATCTACCCATTGGATTAATAATAATGTTTTTTTTCATTTATGAAGATTAATACAATATATATATATATATATATATATTTGAAGAAATTATACTTTTCTTTTGGATTTTGTTCAAAATAATTTTCATTGAAAAAAATATTTAAGTACATTTGGTATAAAAATATCACCATAAACATTAAGGAAAAGTTTCAAAGAAATGACTATCATGTTAATGGGAAATTCCATTCATTCCTTAATAAACATTTTTTTCATGGTAAAAGGTTAAAAAAGTGCCTTGTACCAAAAGAGACAAAAATATTTCTTTGAAAAAAATTGTAAAAATAAAAAATGTGTAAGATATATTTTAATTAATAATTTTTAAAAGGACAAAAAAAATAATTTTCAAAACAATTTTACAAAACATGGTTTGGTAATATAATAGATTTCCGACCGAAGAGAGATATGGTGTTTTATTTTATTAAAACATTTTCTCATTATCTTTAAGTACCAAATAGTTAAAAAATGGTATTTTCGTATGAAAAAGATCATGAATAAAAGTATGATAAAAATATTATAATTATTATTAATCAATGATCATATAATTTCATTTATTTTAAATTCAATAATAAATAATCTTTATTAGAACGAGATTGTGAAATAACCCCTTAAAATAACCATAATGATGATGTGATAATTAATCAATGAATCAATTATTTTTATCCAATTTGAAAAAACATAAAATAATTTTAAAAAATCATAGATATTCAAAATTAATTATACATATGATCATATAATTTTTATGATAAGGGAGAAGTATTAAAACCCAATGAAAACAAATTGAGTTATGAAATTTCTTTACTAATTTGTAAATCTAAAATCAAAAACTCTTAGATGAAATAATTAAAATTGAAAATTAGAATACCATAAATAATTAAGTAATTATTATATTACATTTCAATGGGATTTTATATACGCCATATCAAAGTAATTAGGTTCATAACACTACAATATTCCTCAATGGAATAAATTTGAGATGAGATCCCTTTACTCGGAGTTTCCTTTTGGTCATACGTTATTTAGTATCCTATATTGTGGTTTCAAACATGTAATTAACTTATAAAATAAACATATTAATATTTATGATATCATATATTATTCATTTGTAACATATTATCACCCTTTTGTGTAATAATCTTTTATTATTTTCAGTATTTTGGGTTTTAATTACCTTCTTTATTGAGTATGTTCTGACATGTTATTTTTTTCCTATTAATAGAATTGTGATTTAATAATATATATAACTTCAAAAATGATTTCAATATAGTATATATCTATAACATATTTATTTATAATAATCCATAATATGTGGTGGTACGAAATAAAATACACTGTTCAATTAGACAATAGGTGGTACACAGTAATGAATATTGTTTCCATTTTCATATCAAATTGAATGAAAATTAAATCATATATATATTATAGTATTATTTTCATTATATATATGATTCATATTT
Organism: Viscum album; assembly: GCA_963277665.1. Taxonomy (NCBI): domain Eukaryota; kingdom Viridiplantae; phylum Streptophyta; class Magnoliopsida; order Santalales; family Viscaceae; genus Viscum; species Viscum album. Next base: position 512,659,961 of record OY728133.1, on the reverse strand, counting down.
TTATTAGTCTCATCCTTAATGCATTCCATGTAAATCATGAATGAATAACTTCACATCACGAGGTCGTAGTCCCCCAGACACACGAACGACGTTATCATATTCCTAAAAATAGAAAGCATTAAGTTATTTATAATATAATAATTCAATATTAATAATTATATGAATTCTGTTATATATATCCTATAAAAATTAAAAATAAATCATCATTCCCAACTATGAATGGTGTTTATGGAAAAATGAATGTCATCAATTCACGAGTTGGTAGTCCACCTTATACAAGAAATATGATTTTGTAAACCATTTTATGGAAGTGTGTGAAGTTGTAGGTTATACCCTTAAAATAAAAACATATTTATGGATGATTTTAATTTGTTTATATTATTACAATATAATATTTATTTAATATGGTGGATAAGGAAACCAAATAAAAATGCATTTAGAAGAAAATTTCCTCTTCATTGTGTATCCTCCTTCGGTTTGTAATAAAACCTTAGAAGGATTTGATGTTGACTAAAATAAGGATTAAAGTTTTAGGTGAGGTAATTTGGCAATTGATTTGTTCTAGTATTGTATGAACCAAAATGGTTTGAAGGTGTAAAGATAGGGGTATATTGGTTTCCATTTATATGTGAGGTGAGTAGCAAACTTGTAATTTTTTGAAGAACTGAATTGCACTAATGTTTTAACACAAAAAGTCCACAATAATGGTAAATAATAGATAATATAAGGTATAAGGTATAAATAAATCCATCCAATAAAGTTTTGACATGTTTTGGGTCTTTGGTACACCATATATTCTTAGTTTAACCACTCAGTAAACTAGTTCTCCCCTTAATCGCTATAAATAATTTTTACCGTTTTCACTATTCAATTTGGTATATATTTTTTTTTGAGTTTTTAGAGATTATAAATTATTATGATTCAGAATATAGAATTAATTTAATATATTAAATTGATATTAGTGGAAGGTTTTTAAAAAAAATTAATCCCACAGATGTGATGAGAAAGTGAGTTTTTAAAGTGAAAACCTTAAAAAAAATTACAATCTTTTTATGTTTTATTCAATATAAAATGGATTCCAATGAACTAAATTTTATTAATATATGTATATTTCTACTAGTTGTAAATTAAATCCAATTCAAATTCATTTTATCATTATAAATTATTTATATGAAAATGATGTTTTTAATTAAAATCTAGGGTTTTTGACTATTCATCAAAAAATGAAACATCGTAGAAAAATAAAAGAAATTTACCTTACGAAAATATTGATATTATGATTTTGGAAATTATTTTTATTTTTCATATAAACATTATATAAGTGGTAAAAATTAATTTAAATGTATGTGCACCAACCGTAACTATGACATCTTTTAGGAAAATACTAGTTTTTGAAAACATTTATTTTTCAATAAATTATTATTATTATTTATAATCCATAGATAACCAATAAATGTGTGTAAACAATATATTTTAACAATTTTTTCAATCCTATTACAATTTAACATCTCCAAATAATCATGATAACTATCATATTAAATAATATTATTAGTAGTATATTAATGTTCATTGAAACTCATTTTTGAATGTAAAGAACGATTTTCAAGAAAATCGAGGAGTTTAACTCCATATAATTCATTATTGAATTCATTTAAAGCAATAGAATTGATTGAGATTATTTAAAATATTTATCATATAAAAAATTATCATTATGTTATATTTCTTTCTACGATTGGTGTTTCATGCCATACATGTTATCTAATATGATGTTCATATTTTAAAATTTCAAGATGATTCATTCATCCAATAATAAAAAAATTGAATCCTCAAAATATAAACTAGATATCAGTAATAAATGGTTTCAAATTTTGGATTAATATTTTTCAAAAAAAACTAATTTTAAAATAGTTAATAAAATATCCTTTTAAAAATATTGAATTGTAAGTACAAAAGACACATGTAATTACATATAACTAGGTTTCTAAGTTGGAAAACATTGATGGAAAGTAATAACATATATGAGAACCCTAAAAATTTATAGACAGTGATTGAGTTTATTTATCACAAGAATGTGAATGATCAATGTAATGTTAAGGGCCTTGAAACCTTAAATCTAATAGGTGTGTAAAGTTCATTGATATCATCTAAAATAATGGTAATACAATAAAATTATATTTCAAGATCATTTTTTCTTAATTTTGATGAATTATTTTAATTCTTAATAATATAAGGAAATATACTTTCTTGATTTGTTTTTTTCATAAAAATAATTTCATCCTTTGGTTATACTTCAATCAATTTATAGTTCATCCCTTTCTTTAAGTAATAAATATCCAAAAATGAATTTTTTAGGCCTGAAGCACTAAAATTCACTTTTAACATATCGTACAACAAGTATTTATATCGGTCTCAAACTATTTTACCTAACCATTATTTTAAAAATAAGTTATCCAATATAATAAATTATTATCTAAACCTTAAAAAATAACTCTAATGTTTCATCATTAAAATTTATTTCTTAATTAGTTTAGCTAAAACAAAAGACAAATTAACTAGGATTTAATGTGGAAAAATATTAGGTGTGAAATCCTTATTGTACTTCTATCATGGGTTCAGGCCCCACAACCTTTACAGATGCGATGATTTTTCACCCAGTTTATGGGTTCTACTTTTCAAAATATACATTAATATAATTCCAAAATTTTTTCCAAAATTATGATGGACATCACTGTAATAAAATCAATCATTACAAAACCTTTTTTTAAATATGCATTTCAATGAAACATATTTTTTAGAATAATAATCATATTTTACTATTAATATAATGTCATAAATGATCGTATTAACCCTAAAGGTTATTAATACCTATATAATTTTGTCTATAAAATGTAAAGGCATTATTCCATAAATAAGGTTTCCACTAAAACATATACTTTCCATAAATTCATCCAAATCATCATTAATATTGGGAGAATACCATCATTTTAAATCCTAAAATAGGTGTTTAAGTCTTCAAAATTATTTTCAATATTGAACATATAAACCCATGATGTTATCCACTAATCTTAAGTTAATGAATATCGATATGCTTCTTAAAATTTAACATAAACCTTAGATATTTCATAATTTTTCTTACCAAAATACTTTTGGTAAAACTATTGAATAATATATTTCATGAATAATAGTACATAAATACTTCAATAATTTTATTTATATTTATGTCCTTTTGTGGTTTATTATTTACCCTTTCGAATAGGGAATTGACTTACATAATTCCCTGGTTCCCCACATTCTATAAAATGAACTATAAATGGTACCTTAGGATGATATTTATTTTCATCTGGCATAGATATCATTATTCATTAGTAATTATTTTCTTTATTAATTTATTTTGAACACATAAATTATTTCGAAATTCCATTGAGACACTTTCCTTGGTGTCTTCTTACACATTTTATTCATGATGGAAAACAATCCTTCTATTATCAAAGGACTCAACCACTCGAGTTCTTAAAAAAATCCATCCTTCTTTTCTTTGGTGAGTTAGGGAGTTTTTTAAGTATATATTGTTAATCATATTTTTGGAAACTTTATTACTCATTCACATGATATATTTCGTAGCTATAATGTAACATCCAGAGTTTTTAAAATGAATCAATATGCTCAATAGCATACATTATACGCCACATCAAGCTTAACCGAAAAACTAAATAATATATTAATGTTACTATTAAAACCTATACATTAAAATGAAAATAATTAATAGTATTAACATAATTATGAAAATAAGGTTTACACAAGAATATATATTTATTTTTAATTCGAACAAATAAATATAAATGAATGTAAAACCATTTTTAAAATAAAAGGAAACATTTTTTCCGAAAAAAACTATTTAAATTTGAACAAGTGTGTTTAATAAATATTAAAATAGCACTATGGGATTATATTAATGAAATATATATGTAATATATTCAATATAATTTTTAGCATTCATCATATGTGTTTTTTAAATATTAAATATGAACAAATCCAATTTTCCAAATAAAAGAATTATTTTTCAAAAATGGCAGTTTTTCCACTTTTGAATGAGTACCAATTTTAAATATAATTTTTGTTACTTTTAAAATTTATATTTGAAAAATAGATTTCTTATTTTTAATTGAGATATCAAAATATAGTTTGGATAATTTCTTGGTATTTTTTTAATAAGATTTATTTTTTGATGAATAGTGAAAAAATAATGCATTTTAATTGAAAACAACTTTTTCCTCAAATTTATTTCTAGAGTTAAGTAATATTTTTTTATTTTATTTAATTTATAAATAGATAAATTTTTATCAGTAAATTAAATTTAGATCATTAGAATCAATTTTACATTTAAATTGGATATAAAAACATAGTGAACATTTGAACGTTTTTACTCAAAAATATCATTTTCTCATTCCATCAACATGCTTACTTTGTAATTAATTTATTATAATTATATGTTTCAAATTTGAAAAAATGAACTCCATATTTGGAATCAATAGGAATAAATTATGTAAATATTTCGCTTTTATTTTTTAACATTTTGAGTAGTAACTTTAGTAATAACATATATTACCATGGTTAAGGGTAAATAGAGTAAGTAAAGGTAAAAATAACATTATAAATATTAAAATACTACCCTAACACTTATAATAGTTTTTTTTGATGTGTTATTCTTGAATAATAAAATTCTTGGGCCTAAATTAAGGCCTTTTGAAGCCACATGGTTGTGTTTATGACATTTATAATTTTTTATTTAAAGTAAAGAAAATGATTTTATAATCATGTCTCTCATAATTATAAAATTTTTAATATAGGGTTATATAATTGTTAACAATGATGGTGAATATTATTTATAAATATAAAATTATTAAATAGATCATTTTAATTTATTTATAATTTTTAGTACATAAATAATTAAAAAAAATGGCAACAAAATGATAATATAATATTTTATTTATTAATTAAATAACTAGATAATAGTATTATAAATATTAAAATAAATATTAATTGACATAGTTGATGCTATAAAAGAATTTTATGGATTCCATTAATATGTTATGGATGTTCTGAAATAGTTGGTTTGAAAATATCTTGATGTTATGATATTTTGAAAAAGGCATGAAATTAATAGATTTAAAATTGACACTAATGGAATATTAAAATATATATTTTTTATTAATTGATATAAAATGTATAAAAATACACTATTTGTCCAATTATTTGGGATAGGTCAAAAAAATTTATAAATGGATCTTTTATTTGTGCTTTTTCATGTTATGATAATTATATTGATTCTCAAATTGTCATTACTTGACAAGAGTGTAAGATTTAAAAGGGTGAAAACAAAAAAATAATCATTAAAAAATATTCAAAACATTTATAATTTTTATTGGATTATTTTATTTAGACTAATAATAATACTATGGTCAAACTAAATATTTTTTGGAAGAATTATATCAGAAAATTAATTTATATTAATTTAATAAAAAGAAGAATTATAAGAGTGCTCCTCCCCTTTCATATAAAATGGCACCTAATATTATTTTTTCATTACACCTTAATACCTATTTGGATCAGCCAATATATTACCAAATACCTTCCCATAATCCCTAAACACATTATATATTGCTTATTTTATGCATAACACCCTTTTTAGAGGTGTTAAGGTGTTAATCATGGAATATCATCTGAAGAAGATGTGTCATTTTTAATAAATTGTTACTATTTTATTTATTCTTCCACTTCAATAAAATATCCTTCAACCATGATAAAATAATAAATATATTATCCTAAATATACTGATATTTCATTATTTATTTATCATGACCCATATCCACCAACACTTTGAACAAATGGAAAATTAAATAATTGTTCTTGCGTACGTGTGAACAATCATCTCCACAAACCGATATAATTCATTTTCCATTACTATCTCTAAATAATGTTTATAAGGATTGAATTGATACTTATATGTGATATTAATGACAAATTTATCGTTCTAAAAAATGATATATAATTTACATTCTTACCTCTCTATGCACATTAAAATTATATCTTCGTCCCTGTGTACGTGTGAACTATCACCTCCACAAAGCAATGTGATTCGTTTTTCATCACCAAGTCACATAAATGACATATATAACTATATTTAAATGATTAATATTATATTAATTTTATTATATTCGTTATTGAAATGAAAAAATTCAACATAATTACATTCCATAATGATCATTGAAGAATTATAATGTTACACATGCGTACGTACGACCTACCGTCTCCATGATTATAATGTTTGTTCATTTTCCATAAACATACATAAACGGTGTTGTTTAAAAGTAAAATTATGTTTAAAAGTTATTATCATTTCTTGAATATTATTCTAGATATGATATACTTATGACTACTTTTTTATATAGACATCATACCATGTTATTTTGGACTCATGTATCGAATATCATCAAAACATCCAACATGAACTTAAATAATTAAATTATTATTATAATATGGTTATAAGTGATATAAAAGGAAAAATAAAATTAAAAAATATTCTCATGAAATTAATAAAGTAACATAATTTTATTATTTAATATTTAAATGAACATACATGACGAATCAGACTCAAGGTAAGAGACTTTGTCTCAATCTCCTATCATTGGGGGCATATTTTGATGTTATACACCATATTATTTTATGAGGTGTATAAAAACACCCTGTTACATTTTAATTTAATTAAATGGTTTCAAAAATTAATATTTCTATATGTGTAATTTAAATCTCTTTAAAAACAACAAAATGAATGTTCTTTTTAATGTATACGGGAACAACGACTTCTCCACATCCAAAACCTTTATTCGATATTTGGGTTCCTATATAAGCCTTAACAATTTAAAAAGGTAAATAAATCACTTATTCCAGTTTTTGTGTATTTTGAGACTGAAAATTGTTTATGAAATGTAATTATTATATCAATATATTGAAATTATTTTATTTTATGGAAAATAAATATTTATAAGTGAAATGTTGAAAAGTAAATTCTTTTATGTGTTACGATTATATAATGTTACTTGGATATTTTATGGGTGGTAATGTGATAAACCAAGGACATTGGATTAGGTGATATCCTACAATCCATTAGGTATGGAATTCCATCATATGGTTATTCCATTTTTAAGAGTGATATCTATAAAATTTGGTCATATGGCTCTTCCATTTGTAAGAGTCACATGTATAGAAGTCGATCATATGGTTATTCCATTTTAGAATATTTATGTACCAGGTTACCTACTTGTATATTATATGTTTTCTTATGAGTTTTCATGATGATCTTTGAATTTTAAAGGGTAATATAATGATGTTTTTTAAATGATGATCTCTTTTTGAAGGTAAAAGATATGTTTTTTAAGGAAATGTTTTATGGATTTTCACAAGAATAATGGTTTTATTTGTTTATGGTTCTTATTAATATTATGTTCTCATATAATGTTTTAAAATGTTTTTCACATGTATTCAGATTGCTAAGGAAAAATAAGATGTGAAGATGAATGTGTTGAAGATGTGTCATGAGAAGAAATCATGTTTAATTTCAATTGGGAATCCTTTGATGGGAAAATGGGTACAGAGTATAAGTATCCCCATTTAATGTATGGGGTTAATTTTTAAGATTTTTTATTAATTATATGAAACTCTAAACTAAAAATAGCATCAAATGTGAATTTTAGTTCAAAAACATAGTAATAAGTAATGTTAAGGACAAGTCCTTACATATAAACAGATTAGTTGGTTTCTCATTGTCACAACACTATCCTTTATGTTCAATGTTTACATTATTCCTTTGTATTCCATCCGCTGACTAAAAATAAAAAGAAAAATGTGAGAAATAAAAATTAGAGTGAAAAAAACATATAATAAGGACACATTAATTTCAATCTTTGACAACATATGTTTAAACTAGGTTATTAATTTTCATTATCTCTTTAAATTATTCATAATTTTTTTAATTTAAAATGTGAATTATATTAAGAATATCCCCCATTAGTGTTGAACTTGGTGTGCAGTAATGTCTGTTGTTAGGTACCAAGTAATGTCTGAGTCATGACCAACACTCTTTTTTGATGTTATTACAACTAAGTACCTCTATTCGAGAATAATGTTAACTTAGAGTATCCATACATGGATGTATTTCTAGTAAACACACATTATATATACCTTAAAAAACATTAGGATGTTTTTCTATACTTATCCTCAATGTTTTTCATAGTGTTAGATTCCTTAGTTTACGTTTTCTTAAATGTAGTTAACAATGACTTGATTAAACATTATATGATACCAAATGTAGTGACCCTAAACCTAGAATCCTAGAACAAGTGTATAATACCATTAAATTGTAATAAGATAAAAGGTATAATATCCCAAAGGACCAACCAGTTTAGTGGTCTAGGTAAACTACAGACATAAATGAGCCTTACATTACATTTGGAAAACACAAAATAAAAAATAATTTTATGAAAACATTATTACACCTAGGATATCACAATATTTAAGTTATAGTGAATTTCAAGTAATCCTAGGGAAATTTAAAAAATAGGAGTTATCTCATATTCCCATTAAGGGTTTAGAATAATAGAAGAAATAATGAATCAATGAGAATAGTCAACATGAAAAGATAAATAATAGAGAACACTTTTCATTTAAATAATCAGGTAAGGAAAAATCAATATGAAAAGGTAAATAACATAAAAAACATTCCATTTAATTAATGAAATAAAAATAAAATAACTCTGGATATTATATAATAGAGAAAAGATCATGGTTAGTAACATTTGAATTCGGAATGAAAGTAATTCTTATGCATTGGATTCCATGTTTTCTAGGTGCACGGTAACATTACCATCCAGACATTTTATAAGATTGTTTATGACATATTAGATAAAAAACTATTTAATATAGGCTAGTTAATTGATTTTCCCCATGAGACTACCGACACATTGAGGATCTTACTTTAAATAGTCCCCAACCCATATCATTACAATCTAAAGAATTCCTCGCATATTGAATAATAGATTTAATTTAAAAATAATGTGCATTATCAAATTTCTTGATTGATTAAAGATTATGGTTTTAGTAATACTTCCCCTAATAATAAAATCACTTTCAAAGTGAACCCCATATGTTAAAATGGTATATGTTTTAGGGAATAATCATATCTATGATAAAAAATGTTGATATTTAGGGTACATTTAATATCAAATGAGCATATAAAAGAGAACCATTCGAAGGAAAGTTATTAATTAAAACTCTAATTATGTTAATTTCAATAATTTACATAGTAATAATAATCATAAAACATAAATAGATAGAATAAAGATGGTATGAATATAATATATACCCATTAGAGTGAGAATAAAGGGTTGTTTTCATTAATGAATAGAAATGCCATAAAAAGATTTTAAAAATGTTCTTGAGTAAAATATAATTTTTCTTCTGAGAATATTTTTTAAAATACATTTCCTTCAATATGAAATATAAAAAAAAATTATAAATATCATCCTAAAATTTTAGATGAAGCTTCAATGGAATGACTGTCAGGTCGGTGGGTAATTCCTTATATACAAAAAAGAACATTCCTTTTTCCATGGAAAAAAAGTTATAAAATTGTCTAGTTTAGAAAGAAATAAGAAGATTCCTTTGGTTTTTTTAGAAATAAAAAATGAATAAAAAATACTTTTAATAAATCATTTTGAAAATTATAAATAATTATTTTTGAAAACATGGTTTTGTAAGAAAACATATTTCTAATCAATGAGATAAATGATGTCAGATTATTTAAAACATTTTCAAAAAAAATTTATGAAAGAGTTGAAAATTTTTAATACGACTTAAAAAATATAAAAAAAATAAAGGAGAAAAATAGTAAATATTTTACTAAATAATGGTCATATTTATTCCTTAATGGAAATTAAAGAATAAAAAATCTCTTTACAATAAGATTGGGATAGAAACCGTAAAATGACCATAATATTGAAGTTTGAATTAATCAATGATTTGATTATGTGTATCAACTATAAATACACATAAAAATTTATATATTCAAAAATATATAGTCAAAATTTATTACACACATAATAATATAATATCGATGAAAACATAGATGTAATATAACCCAAATGAAATGAAATTGAGTTATGAAATTTATTTACTACTTGGTAACCATAATATCAAATCCCCATAGATTAAACGATTCAAATTGACACATAAAACAACAGGATGAATTATGTAATCATGATATAATATGTTAAAGGGGAATTATATAAACCATATTAAATTAATTATTTTCATATAATAACAATCTGCCTCAATGAAATGAAATTGAGACAAAATCCCTTACACTTTCCATTTGGCCATACATGATTTAAAATCTAGTGTGGTGGTTCTTTTTAATATTTAATTAACTTATAAAAAACCATATTAATATTTTTTTATCATATTTGATTATTTTATAACATCTTATCACATGTTTGTAAGTATCCTTTCTTTATTTTCAATTTTTTGGGTGTCAATTGAAATGTTTTTTGAGTACATTTGATATCTTATTTTTTTGTTCCTCTTACTTTGATCACGATTCAATAATTTTAATGATGTAAAAAAATATTTAAATAAATTATATTATATATATATATATATGTATATATATATTAATCCATAAAATATTGTGATAGGAAATGAAATGCACCGTTCTTGGAGACGGTATGTCTTACAAACACATGAATGTTGTTTGCATTTTATTTTAACATTGAAAGAAAATTAAATTATATATATATATGTGTGTGTATTTATATATATTATAATTAAATTATAATTTTTATGTCATATATATCACATATGTTTATTAAATCCATCTTTATTAAAATCCATGTAAAGTGTGAATGAATCAGAACACATTATGAGGCGGTAGTCCACCGTAAACATGAATGACGATATCGTATTCAAACAAAATTGAAAGGATGAAGGTATGTGTGAAATAATAATTATAGTATAATAATTAAATAATTAATGTCATATATAAACTATAAATACATTGTTATTCTAAACCATAAAGGTGATAATGGAAAACTGAATGTTATCGTTTCATGAGGTGGTAGTCTATTGTACACACGAATGATGGTTTTGTAACCTAATTGATAGATGTGTTTGATTTTTTAGGTTATAACATAAACATGGGAGCATCTCATTATATGTACTATAGTTATTTTATTAAAGAATAATGGTATAATATAAATTAAAAGAGGGGAGAGGGAAACAAAATAAAAATTCTTTTAAAATAAGATTACTCTTCTTTAGGTATCCTCACATTTCCACTAAAACCATATAAAATTTGATTTCATAAAAAAATTAATGATAAAAGGATGATAGGATGTAATTTTTATGTGATTTGGTAAATTATTGGAAGAACCTATGTAGTTTTAAGGTGTGAAGAGAGGAGGAGAGGGTGTGGCTTTTTATAAGTGGGGTGAGTGGAACACTAGTAATTTATTGATTACTTTAACTCCACCTAGGATTTATTTGTGTCAACAGACCTCGATAATGTTCCACAACAAATAATATAAGGTATATTGTCAAACTAGAGAAATTTAATGGGGGTTTTTATAAGTTTGGGTTATTTTTACACCTTATATTATATTTTAAACACTATTTAAACTTGTTTTCTCATTAATCACTATAATAACTTTTAACTATTTTTAATAACAACTTTGGAAAAAATTTATGTTGAATTATTAGAAATTAGAAATTATAATGATTCAAAATATGGAATCCATTTTCTAAATTCCATTCACCTAAGTGTAAGAAATTGTATTACAATTAGTCATAGTGACATGATTGGAAAGACGTTTTTTAAAGTGAAAATGTTAAAAAGATTACTATGTTTTTATATCTAAATTAAATATGAAAATGATTAAAATGATATAAATTAAATTAATAGATGTATAATACAAATTTCATGACATTAAAACCAATTCAAAATATAATTTAACATTTTAAATCATTTAGATAAAAATGAAGTCTTCAGTTAAAATACCGTGTTTTTTTACTATTCATCAATAAATAAAACGTGCTAGAAAAATAAATAAAATCACCGTAGGATAATTTAAATACTAAAATTTTAAAAAAAAAGAGTTTATTTTTTCAAAAAAGAATTCTATAAGTGGGTCAAATTAATTTTAATTATGTTCTCTAAGCAACACTAAACCGATATTTAGGAAAATACATTTTTTTACAAACATCACATTTTTTTATTCAAATGATTCTTATTTTTAAATTAATCATCAGAAAAATAATAAATGTGTGTTAAATATGTATTTTTATAAGATTATTATTCCAATTCATATCATCTATTTAAATGGATTTGTGATAACTATCATATTAAAATATAATATTAATAGTATATCGACGTTCGGTTAAACTCGCTCTTGTGTGTAAGGAAAGCATTCAAGGAAACTAATTGTTTTATATAATGAAAGATAATTTAGTATTGAGTTTACTTAAAGCTATATAATAGATTTAATTTATTTAAAATAGTAAATATATCATAAATTCTCATGATTTTTTATTCCTTTTCATGCTTGGTGCTGCATGTCATACACGTTATCAGATATGATGTTCATATTTTAAAATTTTGTGGTGTTATATCAGGGTTGTCACATAATGGTAAGAGGTATTTCCCTTATGCGGGTCTTGAATCCTAACACACCTTTCCATAGATCTGTTTAACCTTAGTAATCCTTTAAATAATCTTACATACCATTATATAAAGGAAGGTTATATTTACACATGGGACAAAATACTCTTACGCATCTCAAATTACCCTCATGTAGTACAGAGGTCCCCTTACACATATTTTGAAAACCCCCAACCCCCTTAGGAAACCCACACCTTACCCTTACATAGAAAATGTATAAAAGGTCTTTACCCCTACATAGGTGATCCATAACCTAATTCAACCCATAGAAAATCTTATTTACCCATATGTAGTTTCCTGGATTACCCCTACACAATATTGGATTACCATTACATAGAATCACATTTCCCTTACACCATGAAACATTACCCATACAAATCACATAATATAAGGCTGTTACCCATACACAAGTGAGGAAAACACCCTATTGACTTTACACAACGTATAATCTCAAGGAACCGGGAACATCCTAAGAGGGGAGGGGTGAATCAGGGTGCAAACAATTTCCTTTAAACTGATGGATCTTGTTCCCACGTTGGTAGGAACCTTATATCTGAAGAGGAATTGAAGAAAATAAACAGTCAAATGCAAACCAATGACACATCAATTTTACTTGGTTCACCACTAAGGTGTACGCCCAAGGAGTATATGCTGAAACTGTGTCAGTCTAACCAAAACCACTAATCTTCACTAGTTGTGGATTACGAGTGTTTAGTGTACTCACTCTATTACAAGCACATTGACTTTAAATGGTTGTAGGGATAGCACACTGCATCTCTCATATCACTTCCACTGACTTTCCCTTTCTCACTAAATTGGAAGAATCTTCACTATGTTTAACAACTTGAAGGTCTCTTCAATGGTTTGTCTATAATTCATGCATCCTCAAATTTAAATGGATGATCTGTTAATTTCCCGTAATCCACATATGTAATTTATTTTCCCATACATTGATATATAATGGAAATTAATTTGACAAACTGATTGGGTTAATTTTTAGGCTTACATGGGTTTTCCACATACTACTACTGTTTCTGCATACCTCGGCTATTTTCATGTACCGTCCAGCTCCTCCGAGTACCGTCGATCTCCTCTACAAACAACCCATCTCAGGGTACTACCCTGCTCAGTGTACTTCTCTACTCCTCTGCATACTGACCTTCTACGTGTACAGCCTTACTCCATCGTGTACTTCAAGAGATACCTACACAAACCACACTCTCTTCTACGTACTATTTCCTTATGTGGATGATTCTCTCCGCGTACCATCTTCCCCACGATGTACCACTTTGGACTTCACCAAATTGTTTCGCGAATTTCCAATCTCTAATATCGTCACTTAATAAATGGGATTACTATTCCTTAAATAGGCACATAAATCCTCAAATTTTAGTAATATGATTTAACCAAATGTTCAACGTGGGACAATCTTCATTGTAAACTTAACTCCATCCATGTACAACCAGGCTCTACCATATATCACTCCTATTTTTTTTTACCAAAACAATCCTTCCAAACATTCACATCCCACATACCACATGTATTCACTATGTACCATTGGTGTGAACTATTTTTCATTTCAACTGTCAGTATTCCATATACTGCAGGCCTTCACCACATACAGTTAGCGAAAACTGTTTCTAGTTTCGTACACTATAGAGACCCAAATCCTGATGTACATGGACATTACATTACATTTGCGGAATACTTAGTACATAACAAAAAATACACACACAAGGATCGTAATAGTTTAGTGTCTTTGGATACTCGGAAGGTAATCTTCTAATCGTGGTGAAAGATCTCCAATATCTCCCATATATATCTTCCCCTTTTTTTACCTAAAACCTTTCTTTATATCCTGGGGAAATGAAAACATAAAGGGTTGAGCTCAAATGCTCAGTAAGGGTAAACAAAAGAAATATAAATCTCATCGTATACACAAGCACATAACTTTTGGAAATCTTAACCTGCAAAAGAGATCATAATTTCATAACATGGGATAAATCATGGCAGTGAAATGTAATCACAATAATCATAACTTAAAACATGAAACTTTGTGGCATACACACATAATCATAGAGAATCATTTCTTGTTAGTCAAGACTCATTTCCAAGACTATCTTAGTGGACAAAGTCCCTTTCTGAACCGAGTCACCCTCGTTTCAGTCCTGTTTCACTGAATCGGTATAACCTACCGTTCCAGCCATGTCTATCTCATGAGATATAAAATCTTTACCCAATGCATTGGAGGGAGATATAAGTCCCACCCATCTCATAATGATACCATTCTTATGTGTGCCACAAAATCATAAACCATACATCATTGCATAACCCATGTAATAAAAATGGGAATCTTAAACATCGTGACATCATAAAACAATTCATAAAAGATAAAGGAATTCATAAATATAATTCCATCACCACATAATCAAATCAATGTAATAATAGGGATAGAAACAGAACCCTTTATTATCTTAGATGGGAAATAATTTTGATAAAACACTTGAACTCCATTCTTGAGGAAAATATCCTTTCTACTTCAAAAACGCTTTTCATTTCTTAACATGTCATAAAATTATAACTAAAAGAAGTTGATTAAAAATAAACTTGAAAACTTGTAAAGGAAGCTTCTTGTAAATAATGTTTTTAAAAATCCATTCATGCCGTATAAGTTAAAAAAACATTCTTCGTACTTTTTTCGGAAAAGTCAAAAAGTACCTCGTACGAAAAACGACAAAAGATTCCTTTCATATCTTTTACTAAAAACTCACCGAAGGGTAAAATTGGATTCAAAAAATTGTAGGTGGATGGAAACAATATTACATATTGAGTAAACATGGATGTGGATGATAAAATACACCCCATTAAATACCAAAGTATAAACAATCTCGGATAAAAATGAGATTGTGATAATTTCCCTTACCTTAGGTCCGACTTGCTTTGTAAGTGTCTGAACCTCCTGTATAATGATTTAAATCATGTTATTGACTTATTCCAGAATCTTATTCATTGTTATTATATCATATATGTTCCACTTATGACTTTATATTACCCGTTCTTTTGTAAATTCATGTTAAAGTAGCATTTTGGGTAAAATCGTCTCATTTGTCGTTCATGTTTTTAAATTGTAATTATTAATATGATTACTTGGATCATGATTACTTATATACAGAATGTAAAACATGATTTATATATAATATATATTCAGAAAATATATATATATATATAATATCGATAAATGGAATGAAATACACCGTCTATGGAGACGGTAGTCTGTACGTACGCATGAACGCTGTTTTCGTTTCCTTATTGAAGTGAATGGAATTAAGTAGATGACATACATATAAATTTACATATATCCAGTATCATTATTATGTCATATATTTAATTAGTACTTATTATATATACTTTATAATCATTCATGAATGGTTAGTCATTGAGACTGAATCTCATCGCGTCGTGGAGACGGTAGTCCGTACGTACGCACGAGCGATGATATCGTTCCCATGGTTGTGGAATTGTGTTAAAGTGTATGTAGACTATTTCAGTATCAATATCACTTTATAATAATCATATATAGTTACTCATTACACCATTATACCCATCCTATTAAGGTGGTGGTGGAAAATAGATTACACCACGGTGTGGAGACGGTATTCCGTACGTACGCACGCGCGGTGATTTCATTTTTCCGTAGGATGGATAGAAGGTGAATTAGGGTTGTTTCATATTTATAATAACATATCAGTATGTAAGTAATACTGATGTTATTACTTTGTCATGAAACAACTAAAGAAGAAGAAGTTGAAGAAGAAAGAAAATGAAAAGATCGGTAATGGATATTACCTCTTCTTTGAAACGTCTCTTTGAATCCTCCACTTAGGGAACTAAAAATTGGTCTTTGAAGAAGAAAAGGACCTCTAGGATTATTATAGGGAAGTGGAGAAGGGATTTTGGCAGGGGTTGGCCGAGCTTGAATGCTCAAATTGGTGTGAGGAGGAGGGGGAGGAGGTGTCCTTTTATAAGGGAGGAGAGGGGCACCTTAGGAATATCTCAAAATATTATTTTTATTAAAGTCAAAATCGGTTTATAATGGTTCCAAAAGGTCTTATTTCGAAGCTAAAGTGGGTATGGGTCGAAATCCTATCAACCAATAGGATTTAGACAATTTTAGGTTATTATTTTAACCTTATCAATTAGATTTAACTCTAAGTTAAATAATTTAACTTTTACCGTGTCTTTTTGTTTTCTTACACTATATGGTTAATACACTTACTATAACATGCCAAACGAACCCCAAATTGTTTATTATATATATCCTTATCTAAGTCATTTGGCCGAACCTTAGATTTTTAGGAATAAAATAACAATTAATAATATAATATTTGATTTAAAAACTATTTTGTGTCAATTTTGACACTATTTGATATATGATTTTTGTGAAAATCATAACAGAATTATATGTTCGAACCAAGTTGATTAAATCAACACTAATATATCATAGTAACCTAGAAAATTAGTGGAATTCATAAACAGTCTCAAATTACATTTATTTTGGTGTTTATAACATCAATTATGTCAATATTTCATTAATAAGATAATTAGTGCATCATCATTGTGTCATAAATAAATTAAATTATTTAATGTCTAAAAATTACAAATAAAATACCATTATATAGGAAATCGTTTTATCTTTCTAATGAATATTTATAGTCGAATTCATCTTATTTATAACCCCATTTTAAAAATGATTTACTTATTAAACTTTGATTTTATCTATTTTAACTATTCATTAAATAAAATAATATTAAATGTCATAATCTAATCCAAGTGGACCTAAATGGTCATATTATATTCATAAGGTTGTTTTTGGTCGAATTACACTTATCCAATAGAATTAGGACTTGTGTTAGGGTAATAGTAATATCATATTTACCCTTAGTTACCCTATTTACTATTAACTGCGATAAAAAAAGTAAAAAGTTACTATTCACCAAAAAAATTATTTTTATCTCATTGAACCACATTTTACTTACTGATATCAACCATTTCTGTCGGATTTTCGATATTCCATTCACAGAAGCTGTAAAATTATGTTTTATGCAAAAATTCAGTTTTTAACCTACCACTTAGTGGTTTAACTATTCATCAAAAATTGAAGTTTTTAAGAAAAATGCCAAAATTTCACCCTAAGATATAATTGATATTCCGAATTCAAAAATGATTTCTATTTTACAAAATTCCCAACATATAATTTGCATTAATTAATTTTATAATTAATTTCCGCTGTCACAACAAATAGCGTGTTTTTAATAGATAATATCTATCAAAAGATTGACACTTGTTTATAACTGGTTTAAATGTGAAATTACATCCAATGACCAACATTGTATTAAATTGTAAAAATATATTCTAAATATACTTTAAAACCACTCAAATTAATAATTTATCACTATTAATTATTTCAATTAAAAAAGTTGTTTTTAATTAAAATTTAGTAATTTTCACTATTCATCAGAATATGAAAGTTATCCGAAAAGTACCAAAATTTCACCTTAGGCTAAATTCGATACTCCGAATCCATAAATGAAGTCCATTTTGAAAAATAAAATTTACAAAATTTCAAAAAGTGGTTATTACTATTCATAACGGCTAGTTATAATAATATCTTAATAGAATATCGTTGTTTAGCGAAACTTGGTGTTGCGTACAACACACGCTATCGTGGAAGGTCGCGATTGCGTGTAATTCTAGCCAGGTCAGAGATGTGTGTTGTGAAAGCTCCTTTTGGTGAAGCGTATAACACATGACATTAATGAAATTAAAAAGAATATTTTTCATAAAATCTCGGGGTGTTACATTCTACCCCCCTTAAAATGAATTTCGCCCTCGAAATTCGTCGGGGTTATAAATGGTTTACTATTCGAAAGTTTCTTTAATCAAAACCCACATCGTAAAAAGGAATACCAAAACCAATCTTTAAAAACAAAAGTATGAAACGTAATGGTTACCCAAATAAACTAATCACTGGGTTTCCACATAGGTGAAAATATGGATATGGAAGAGAAATTTAACCATCATGTTCTGATGGAGAGTGGTAGAGAACATGACTATGGAAAAGCTAGAAATCACAAATCCATAAATTTGTGACGATCTAAGGTACCATCTGATTAATCAGATATAATAGCACTAGGACAACATTTTTGGATTTCAAGATCATTTCCCTAAAGTTGATGAAATTGGAATTAGAAGAAATACATTCGTGATTTTGGTATAGTCTCACTGTTTGTCGTTCTTTGGAAAATTTCTACTTCATCTCTTAAAGAAATGAAGTTGAATTTGTCATTCGTGATGTGTTAGCAGATCATGTGATAGAATGATGGGTCATTCCATCTGTCTCAAAAGGTTAGAAAAGTTATCAAAAAAATACATAAGTCCATCTATAGTGAGATTAATGATATATGGTTCCTAAAATGAACTTATACTTCATATATCATATTGCTTAATATAATAAAACTAGTTTCTACTAAACAGGGACTTCCTGTAGGCCAGTGGTAGGCGATAAAGGCCAGTCGCACTTCGGTTGTGGGTTCGATTCCCACATCCTTGTCCGACGTGATGGGCTGTCGCCCGTCCTACAGGTTGTCCTTTTTCTAAAACTACATTACTATAACATCCCATCAATAATATATAAAATCTTCTATCCTTAAACAATACTAACTTATGTCCAACATAATCCATTCTAATCTTTAGGCTTATCCAGAATACTGCAGTCCACTCTCATAATATAATGAAAATGATTACCAGAGATTTAATATCATCGTTGATCCCCATATATCATAAGATATGTCTTGTTGGTCACATTCCAAACATTCAAATGCCTTAATCAGGTATTTTCTTGAATACCCATTGAACCTTAGTGAAAACATGAATGCAGTTAAAAGTTAACACCTTCCACATACCAAAATCCTCAAAATTCTATATACTCAAACCATGATATCACTTAGTCCTTATATCAATCATGAGCTCATGAATACAATCAAACATCTCATTATCTTCTTATCCCTTCATTATGCTCATATCATCTGTTTACAAAAAAATGCCTCAATCACTTTTCATGGTTACCGGTACCATAAAATTATTGAAAACCACAATAGACCAAAACATAAATATTCCAATATTCCACAATACTATATACAACATTATTTTGTAATCCCATTACATAAACACTTAATCATTCCACCACATCGTTGTCATATTCAACATCGCCAATAGTGATCGCATGTGACTTCCCTTTGTCCTTTGCCTTAAGTGGTTTCTCATGTTGATCATCACTAACCCTTGGATTAGGGCATTTATTGGCATAATGTCCCATCTCCTTGCACTTGAAACATTGAAGTGTTGGTGGTGCGTTCTCTTCAGTCTTTTCTTTATTCACATCATTAAACCCCTTTTCCCATTACTTCGACACTCAGCTACTCGATGACCTTCTTTTCCACACTTAAAACATTTTCTAGTCCCTTTAAGACAATCTCCACCATGCTTCTTTCCACACTTTGTGCATAAGGAAACATTCATCTTCTTTTCACCATTATTCTGAGATTTCTCCTTGAACTCCATCTTTCATTTCTTGTCAAAACCATGAGTTGGATATGTAACACCAACTTCCATTTCTACCTTGATAGCACAACTCAAAATTTCTTCATAGCTACTGAAGTCTCTTATAGCTAATTCCCTTCGAAGACTTGGTTTTAAGCCACTGAAAAATCGATCAACATTACTTTCAGGTTGGATGATAATGCTAGATGCGTACCTTGCAAGTCTTGTAAAATTCGCTTCGTATATACCAACAGATTCATCATCCTTCTGCTTCAGCTCAAGAAACTCCTTTTCCATCTTTGTTCGAAGAATACGAGGGAAGTACTTACTGAAAAACAAGTTCTTGAACTCGTCCCATTCCATGGACTCAATTTCATGTCTTGGCCTCGTATTCTTGATAAGATTCCACCATTGATCAGCTTCACCTTCCAAACGATATACTGCTAAGATGACTTTATCATGTTCAGAACATTGAAGAACTGAAAATATCTTTTTAGTGGTACTGATCCATTGTTCAGCAACAAGTGGATCGGAAGACCCACTAAAAGAAGGTGGACGTTGCCTCATGAAGGACTTAATAGAATATTGTTCCCTTCTCTGATCATTTGGAAGTCCAGAATGATTCATAGCTTGTGTGAGTATAGAAATAAGATTTTGCACTCCATCTCCCATAACATTTGCTTGTTCAGGAGGACAATCATTGCATTGTCCATTGCATTGATCAACACGGTTCCTTCGGGTTCCAGCCATCATCTAAAACCCAAAAAGAATAGTGTGAGAGGAAAAAATCATGCTAAGGAAAATAACATTATAAAGGGGGAGTATCCTCAATATCTAACTTCTTAGGTTAAATTCTAAGATCGTTACCATAGTTATAGGACTGTATCCTATACATATACTTATCCTAAGGGACATCCCTAGACAAACCTTATAAATATCTCTAGGGATCTCACTAAAGTTCTCACATCCTAGTTTCCAAATGTTGACTAAACCTTTCCTCTGATACCAACTGTAGAGACCCAAATCCTGACGTACATGGACATTACATTACATTTTCGGAATACTTAGTACATAACAAAAAATTCACACACAAGGATCGTAATAGTTTAGTGTCTTTGGAAACTCGGAACGTAATCTTCTAATCGTGGTGAAAGATCTCCAATATCTCCCATAAAGATCTTCCCCTTTTTTTACCTAAAACCTTTCTTTATATCCTGAGGAAAAGAAAACATAAAAGGGTGAGCTCAAATGCTCAGTAAGGGTAAACAAAAGAAATATAAATCTCATCGTATACACAAGCACATAACTTTTGGAAATCATAACCTGCAAAAGAGATCATAATTTCATAACATGGGATAAATCATGGCAGTGAAATGTAATCACAGTAATCATAACTTAAAACATGAAACTTTTTGGCATACACACATAATCATAGAGAATCATTTCTTGTTAGTCAAGACTCATTGCCAAGACTATCTTAGTGGACAAAGTCCCTTTCTGAACCGAGTCACCCTCGTTTCAGTCCTGTTTCACTGAACCGGTATAACCTACCGTTCCAGCCCTGTCTATCTCATGAGATATAAAATCTTTACCCAATGCATCGGAGGGAGATATAGGTCTCACCCATCTCATAATGATACCATTATTATGTGTGCCACAAAATCATAAACCAAACATCATTGCATAACCCATGTAATAAAAATGGGAATCTTAAACATTGTGACATCATAAAACAATTCATAGAAGATAAAGGAATTAATAAATATAATTCCATCACCACATAATCAAATAAATTTAATAATAGGGATATAAATAGAACCCTTTATTATCTTAGATGGGAAATAATTTTGATAAAACACTTGAACTCCATTCTTGAGGAAAATATCCTTTCTACTTCAAAAACACTTTTCATTTCTTAACATGTCATAAAATTATAACTAAAAGAAGTTGATTAAAAATAAACTTGAAAACTTGTAAAGGAATATTCTTGTAAATAATGTTTTTAAAAATCAATTCATGCTGTATAAGTTAAAAAAACATTCTTCGTACTTTTGTCGGAAAAGTCAAAAAGTACCTCGTACGAAAAACGACAAAAGATTCCTTTCATATCTTTTACTAAAAACTCACCGAAGGGTAATATTGGACTCAAAAAATTGTAGGTGGATGGAAATAATATTACTTATGGAGGAAACATGGATGTGGATGATAAAATACACCCCAGTAAATACCAAAGTATAAACAATCTCGGATAAAAATGAGATTGTGATAATTTCCCTTACCTTAGGTCCGACTTTCATTGTAAGTGTCCGAACCTCCTGTATAATGATTTAAATCATGTTATTGACTTATTCCAGAATCATATTCATTGTTATTATATCATATATGGTCCACTTATGACTTTATATTACCCGTTCTTTTGTAAATTCATGTTAAAGTAGCGTTTTGGGTAAAATCGTCTCATTTGTCGTTCATGTTTTTAACATGTAATTATTAATAAGATTACTTGGATCATGATTACTTATATCCAGAATGTAAAACATGATTTATATATAATATATATTCAGAATATATATATATATATATATATATATAATATATCGATAAATGGAATGAAATACACCGTTCATGGAGACGGTAGTCCGTATGTATGCATGAACGCTGTTTTTGTTTCCTTATTGAAGTGAATGGAATTAAGTAGATGACATACATATAAATTTACATAAATCCAGTATCATTATTATGTCATATATTTAATTAGTACTTATTATATATACTTTATAATCATTCAAGAATGGTTAGTCATTGAGAATGAATCTCATCGCGTCGTGGAGACGGTAGTCCGTACGTACGCACGAGCGATGATATCGTTCCCATGGTCGTGGAATTGTGTTGAAGTGTATGTAGACTATTTCAGTATCAATATCACTTTATAATAATCATATATAGTTACTCATTACACCATTATACCCATCCTATTAAGGTGGTGGTGGAAAATAGATTACACCATGGCGTGGAGACGGTATACCGTACGTACGCACGCGCGGTGATTTCATTTTTCTGTAGGATGGATAGAAGGTGAATTAGGGTTGTTTCATATTTATAATAACATATCAGTATGTAAGTAATACTGATGTTATTACTTTTTCATGAAACAACTAAAGAAGAAGAGGTTGAAGAAGAATGAAATTGAAAAGATCGGTAATGGATATTACCTCTTCTTTGAAACGTCTCTTTGAATCCTCCACTTAGGGAACTAAGATTGGTCTTTGAAGAAGACCAGGACCTCTAGGATTATTATAGGGAAGTGGAAAAGGGATTTTGGCAGGGTTTGGCCGAGATTGAATGCTCAAATTGGTGTGAGGAGGAGGGGGAGGAGGTGTCCTTTTATAAGAGATGAGAGGGGCACCTTAGGAATATCTCAAAATATTATTTTATATTAAAGTCAAAATCGGTTTATAATGGTTCCAAAGGGTATTATTTCGAAGCTAAAGTGGGGATGGGTCGAAATCCTATCAACCAATAGGATTTAGACAAGTTTAGGTTATCATTTTAACCTTATCAATTAGATTTAACTCTAATTTAAATAATTTAACTTTTACCGTGTCTTTTTGTTTTCTTACACTATATGGTTAATACACTTACTATAACATGCCAAACGAACCCCAAATTGTTTATTATATATATCCTTATCTAATTAATTTGGCCTAACCTTATATTTTTAGGAATAAAATAACAATTAATAATATAATATTTGATTAAAAAACTATTTTGTGTCAATTTTGACACTATTTGATATATGATTTTTGTGAAAGTCATAACAGAATTATATGTTCAAACCAAGTTGATTAAATCAACACTAATATATCATAGTAACCTAGAAAATTAGTGGAATTCATAAACAGTCTCAAATTACATTTATTTTTGTGTTTATAACATCGATTATGTCAATATTTCATTAATAAGATAATTAGTGCATCATCATTGTGTCATAAATAAATTAAATTATTTAATGTCTAAAAATTACAAATAAAATACCATTATATAGGAAATCTTTTTAGCTTTCTAATGAATATTTATATTCGAATTTATCTTATGTATAACCCCATATTAAAAATGATTTACTTATTAAACTTTGATTTTATCTATTTTAACTATTCATTAAATAAAATAATATTAAATGTCATAATCTAATCCAAGTGGACCTAAATGGTCATATTATATTCATAAGGTTGTTTTTGGTCTAATTAAACTTATCCAATAGAATTAGGACATGTGTTAGGATAATAGTAATATCATATTTACCCTTAGTTACCCTATTTACTATTAACTGCGGTAAAAAAAGTAAAAAGTTACTATTCACCAAAAAAATTATTTTTATCTCATTGAACCACATTTTACTTACTGATATCAACCGTGTCTGTCAGATTTTAGAAATTCCATTCACAGAAGTGGTAAAATTATGTTTTATGCAAAAATTCAGTTTTTATCCTACCACTTAGTGGTTTCACTATTCATAAAAAATTGAAGTTTTTAAGAAAAATGCCAAAATTTCACCCTAAGATATAATTGATATTCCGAATTCAAAAATGATTTCTATTTTACAAAATTCCCAACATATAAGTTGCATTAATTAATTTTATAATTAATTTCCGTTGTCACAACAAATAGCGTGTTTTTATGAGATAATAACTATCAAAAGATTGACACTTGTTTATAACTGGTTTAAATGTGAAATTACATCCAATGACCAACATTGTATTAAATTTTAAAAATATATTCTAAATATACTTTAAAACCACTCAAATTAATAATTTATCACTATTAATTATTTCGATTAAAAAAGTTTTTTTAAATTAAAATTTAGTAATTTTCACTATTCATCAGAATATGAAAGTTATCTGAAAAGTACCAAAATTTCACCTTAAGCTAAATTCGATACTTTGAATCCATAAATGAAGTCCATTTTGAAAAATAAGATTTACAAAATTTCAAAAAGTGGTTATTACTATTCATAATGGCTAGTTTTAATAATATCTTAATAGCATATCGTTGTTTAGCGAAACTTGGTGTTGCGTACAACACACGCTATCGTGGAAGGTCGCGATTGCGTGTAATTCAAGCCAGGTCAGAGATGTGTGTTGTGAAATCTCCTTTTGGTGTAGCGTATAACACAAGACATTAATGAAATTAAAAAGAATATTTTTTATCAAATCTCGGGGTGTTACATACACTGCTCCACGTACTACTCCGTACGCCACTCTGCGTACTTCTCCACATATCGCTCCGCATACCACTCCACATACCGCCCCTTATACCACTCTGATTACCGTCTATGTTGCTTGTAATGTGGTCGCAAACCATTCCCAGAACATGGTACATGGTCTATATTTCTAGTGATGGGGTTCCCTTATTTTTCCAATTTTCATTGTCATTTCGCATATCATTCACTCTTATATAAAAAGCCTTTGTTTTCAATCAACAAACTCCCAATTTTGAGGCCCACAAATTTGGATAATAATAGAAAACTGCACCACCTTCAATACTGTATTCATCTTCAAATGTATTACCCCATTCCTTCAAAACTCCCAAGTAATTGATGCGCAAATTGACAATAGACACAAACCAAAATCTATTTTTAGCAACGATCATCCTTGGTTTCAACATAATCAAATGGGCTTACCCTTACATCACCAAGATAAACACACCATTATACATATTCAACACAAGTCAATAAGGATTTATCCTTACATACCACTTAAAAAACCTTACATAAGGGTAAGAGGAACTTCACCCATATGAAAACCCTATAACATGTTAAAATAAACTTATGATTTATTTATTTTCATTAAAAAAGTATTTCAGAAAAAAACGAAAAAATTTATTTAATTATTGTTAAAAATGGGATGTTTCATCATGTTTATATATTATTTTAATATAATACTAAACTGATCAATCCTTTGTGATGAAATCATTTGTATCTTATATTAATGTATAAAAGTAAACAATGGATCTTGGTTACTATAATCGATGCTACAAGATGAATATCCTATATTTGGGGAAGTATACATTAAAAAATAATATATATATATATATATATAATTCATGATAACGATAACAATGTTTTCCTTGTTAAGATGGATTTATATGCGCTGAAACAATCACTATAAGACTACATTTTTAATTAGAGACATACATAAAGAAGAATTAATTCAAGTGTTGTGTTTAATTCCATAATAATTACATAAAAAACCCAAAGGAATAAACTTTAGTTGTACATTTATATCTTTAGGATATCATATTTTGTGATTTCAAGAAGGATATATTAGATATTGAAATATATTTTATCAGGGAACATACTTATTTTAATACAATATATGTGAATAAAAAATGAGTGTACAGATTCATATCTGAATTCAAATGTGATGAGATTTTAAATAATTTTGATGAAAAATATTATAAGCCGTCTTCAACAATATTTTTTATTGGATCCGAACATTACAAGTATGACAAATTAAATTATTTTGATCCAAAACTTGTCTTGAGAATGATATAATTGTTCTGTATTATAAGAAAATAAAACTAGATATAGTTTATAGAAATTATTGGAGATTAATTTCAGTGAAATTGGAATAACAAGCATATTATGGATGTGAAAAGGTTCATAATGATATAAATGGTATTATTGGTAATCACAGAATGTGTAAAAGAGGAATACAAAAATAAATTGATGATTATTTTGGTAGGGATTATGCTAGAGATACTAAGGATAGAAAATATTCAAGTGGGGATCATTTTACATTAGTATTAAATGACTTGGAAGACTTACCATGAAGTGAGAAATTAAATCCACTTATATGGTTAATGTGAATAATATTTTAGTAATGGAGACTTAAATATGAATGGTTTATACAAGAAAACGGCCAAAAATTCTCATTGAAGGTGTGAAGATGCCTATTATTATTATCTATATTAAAAAAAGGGTGATTGATCTAGAAATGATCAAGATACATTAGTTTTGAACTGAAAACATTAAAATTATAACCCAAAAACTATTTTTTGATTTTATAAACATTGTTGCACAATTGTTAGTGGCCCTCTAACTACAAAAATATGCCATTACATGCACAAGTGAAATGATGACAATCCCAAAAACCAAAACATAATGAAATTGTTTTTTCTTGAAAGGTAATCTCATCAACCAATAGATTGATGACCTAAAAGATATAGGGAAAATTACTAATCATGAACAACCACTACACCATCACCAAGGGGAATACCACCAATAAGAAAAAATAGATACCATAAATAAATATATGCCACCAATTTCCACTTCACCCTGATGGAAATTTCAAGACAGTACATGATCAGTTCCAAAAGAAAACAAGTAGTTCTTGTGCATTTTAGGGGAAAAGAACCATTATTGAAATGGTGTAGAAAGACTGAAAAACAAAAATACATTGATGTGTGTCTAAAAAATAAGAGAACTGGGGTAACCTCAATTTTTTTTATCATGTAAGAGGGAAACCCCTCCTTACTTAACAAAACAAGGAAACTCCTCTTTTTTGTGTAGAGGAATCCCATTACATGACCCATATGACCGGTGTAAATTAAATCTCATAACAACATGGCATACAACCCATGACAAGGACCCAAATTTTGAAATTGTCTAGCCTTAATCCCTCTCATGTCTCTCATGATTTGTGGATCCATTTTTCCTTGATTAGGGCTACCTATCCATGTCACTCCCTCTCCATCGACTGAGCATTAAACCACCTTCCATTCAATAATTTGTTGAGAATAATAACCCACGTTGTAAAGGTATAATATCCATCGATGAAGCTACCTTTAAGGGAACATCAATATCCTTTTTCCATCCTTGAAGTTTCCACTCTAGAGGTATGTCATCATTTATTAGAGCTTCCAACCACCAAATCGACACAAGCTGTTTCCATGACCTCCCACTCCTCATATGGTTCATCCTAGGTGAACACATTCCATTCACACTCGACCACAACCCCGTTTGAGACTGAAAACCCATCAGTTCCAAATAATACTCTATAAGTAGACTAAACATCATTCATTCACCAAATTAGGGACATACATTTTTGAAACCATTGACCAAATGTATAATTAATGGGTGCCCAATCCATATTCACAACATGAAAACTGTAGGTGGTCTGCAAAATGATCATCATTGATACAATACATATGTGTTAATCTGGGTCATCAAAATTGTAATGATTAGAATTCCATATAATTTTCTTTGAAAATTAAATTGGATTATTTGTAGACTAGGATTGGGGAAGGAATGTGATTCCAAGACCTGGAGTGGCCGAAGTTTTTTTTGTACTATATTTAATGTCCAATAAATAAACATTCAAGTGTATTTTTTTAACATTCAAACTAGTGCCCAGATCAAAAATAAGAGGGAACTATGCAACTCAAAGCATCATGATTCACCTAAGAATGGAATAACATCGATAGGTGTAGCTCAAATGAAATAGATATTTTTTGGACTATTCTAAAGAAAAATAAACAAAATAAAAAAATTTATTTAGTATATTTTATTCTTTGTTACACAGTGACTTTTCAACACTCTTGTGTAGCGAAGAGGCGACACTAAATACAATTATTGAACATCATTAATGAATCAACATGGAAATGCTTCAGTTTTCACACCTCATCCTTCTTTAAATAAATAGTACAATTTGGATTGAAAAACCACCCTAAAATTTCTCTAACGAATGACGAAGGAAACCTCTTTATCGATGATTGACATCGACCCAGAAAATAGAGAAAACACCCTTGGGGAGCGGATTTGGGGCCAGGTATCAACAGACAATGATGAACAGTCATCCTCGAGAAATATCCTTTCCCATGTAGGGGGTTTTTTCTGAGTGATTTTCTATTCCTCATTCTAAATGTTTTTTGATGAATGCAGACCAGCCTACAAACAATTTGATTCACAGTTCGATCATTCATGTGGGATGGTTAATGATGTTGGATAAAGTGGATTTCTACCTCAGTTATTATACTTCTTTGTTTTTGTTTCTTCATGATCCTGCTAATAAAAACGCATCTAGGTCAACATGAACAAAGAACTGGATCATTCTTTGGGTGTTCTTATGTTATGAATCCTTCCCCAATTTCTTCATGAATTCATACTATTCATTGTGGTTCAATGATCTGCGGAGAATACATCTATGGTCTAGGTGGGATCAGGAAGATACATTGTCCCATGACAGAAAGTTGCAGTGGCGGGAATAGGATGTGGTAGAGGCATAAGTCCACCACACCCAGGCTGCGGTAGTGACATGGGCCACCGACACTAAGGCTAGCAGCGTCAGAACCGCCACACCACACAAATCCATGACTCGTGGACCTCGGTTGTGAGTTGGACTCACGGTTCATGCAGAAGTCCTTGTCTGTGTTAGCGGACCGGCTGTCTGAGGAGGTGGTGCCACCCTAGCACTGCGTGGCTCCACGAACTAGACATCACCTGATGTCTGAGATGGAGGAGAATTGTTCCACTGATGTGGGCTCAGCTAGAAAAATAAACCAGGCAGTTGGGAATCCCGGCTGGTCAGAACTGGTCTGAATAAGATGGATTAGACAAGATGAGAATCGGGTTGCAAGGCAACCCAGTGGGTTGGGCCAATAGTCCAACCAGTCTGGGTCCAGCAAGGCCAAATAGGCCTGGCCACTAGGACAGACATTACTGGGTTGGCGAAAACTCAACTGTGTCGGATTAGGTCATCTGAAAATAGTTTTGTTTATGAGGGACCCCTAGGCCGTGTGGGTCGGGTCGGTCCGACCAAGTCGGGATGGGCCTGAATGTAATCTGCCCCTATTACTAAAACACCAATATCTTTTAGACTGAACATCCAATTGGTGAGATTTCTATGGCATTGGGACCATTTTTATGTGACAATCCTTTTGGTATACACTATTTGAGACTTCATGGTTGATGCGATATGACCGATGGCTAAAGGATTATAATCACCTGGAGTAAAGCGCACTAAATAGAGGGAATCCTATGGCTGATTGTGACCTGAAGGATATGAAGAGAGGGAACTCAGTGGTCCAGTAGTGAACAAGACCTCATTGGTAAATTATCTCAACAAACCTCCGTGGTCCAATAGTAGAGCAGACCTCAGTGGTCTGATAGACCATTAGACCTTAGTGGTCCAGCAGCCGAGCGGAGCTGAGTGGTCCAGTAGCTGAGTGGACTTTAGTGGTCTTGCATCTGAGCAGACCTCAATGGTTCAGTAGCAGAGCAGACCTTAGTGGTTATGTAGTTGAACGAACCTCGTTGAATCGTCAAGGATGTGCCCCTCAGTAGTTCAAGATGAATTAGCTTTGCGACTGAGAATCTTAGATTCTATACTTTGAGTTATACATAGTGTGATCTGTCTTTTCTTTGTGGTCTTACATTTTTATATTCTATTGTGGTTTTGGGTCCCTACTATGTATTGTGTTACTCACCACTACACAGGCTTTGACCACATGTGTTGTGTCCTATATAGGTGATCGATGCTTTGATGGACACCTTGGTTCTCCGAGACCAGTTAGTGCTCAGTGAGATGGGACAGATGGGCGTACATCTATGGTTACAGTTAGCTACCCTTCCCCTACATTTTAGGTATGGTATCGAGTAGATGAACCATAGAAGGTAAACATTCCATTGGGGTTTTGGGCATGTATTCTAGCCCCTATGTACATTCAATTATATTGTACTGTCAGTAGTTGTCTCAATGACACTTGTTGTTTAATTTTTGTTTACATTCCACTATTTGTGCTTTGTTCATGTGTACAAGTTTAAAGGAAAATTCGTTCAATTTTTGGGTTATTCCACTTCAGTGGTAGTTTCTTGCCCTTGTCCTCTGGAACACGGGTTCGGGGTAGTCATGAAACGGGTCCTGTGGTAGGGGTATTGACATAGTGGTATCAGAGGTTTCCGGTTCTACCAGAAGAACTTTGAGTCTGAAAATTTTTATGAGGCAACAATGTTAAGTGTCTTGAGTTTGGCTTTCAGGCCAGAGAGTCTAGTATTGGTGCGGAAAACAACATATC
The DNA here is from genome assembly GCA_963277665.1 of Viscum album. Taxonomy (NCBI): domain Eukaryota; kingdom Viridiplantae; phylum Streptophyta; class Magnoliopsida; order Santalales; family Viscaceae; genus Viscum; species Viscum album. Next base: position 512,628,523 of record OY728133.1, on the reverse strand, counting down.
CACACACCAAGACCATGGATTCTAATTTTTGACTTGGTAGATTAAATCAATTGTTTTATTCATCTATGAAGGTTTTATCACGATATTTATGAGTTAGTGTCACCTCACAAGGGATAATATATTACTATTGTTTCATCTTCATCTCTTCCAGGATGCCTCCACATAGCCTGTCAGCCAGGATTTTAGTGCGGGACCACGAGGATGGTCTAATGTGTAGTGAATCATCGGTAAAAGGACCGTTTCCAGAGATGCTAACTTCAAGATCTTTCCTAGGGATACCACCGACCATTGGTCAGCAGTTACTACTGGAACTACTGGTAGAGGAAGAATGTATGATTAGAGCCTTATATAGGTTCAAGAGGCAGAGACTTCCAGGGTTCAGAGGAGAGATAGATCCTCAGGTCACTGAGGAATTCTTGGAGGCAGTGGCATGAATTTTCGGTTTCTTGAGAACTCCAATTGACCAGATGTTAGTTCTAGCCGCGAACCTTCTCTAGGGATTGGTAGGGAGATGGTGGAGTTTTATGATCTAGACACACGAGGAGGTGACCCTCACCTCATCTTACTTAGAGTGAATTTTTAGGGGTGAGTTCATCCCCATGACTTTGCACTTAGTGCACATACAAGAGCTGCATCACCTATACCTAGGAAGCCTGACAGTGGATGAGTACTCTGTGAGGTTAAAAGAACTCTCTCATTTCTCTATGTATATGGTATGAGACTCTTTCTTCAGTCCTCGAACCTTTGAGTATAGACTTCTATAGGATATGAGAGCATCGATGATTTCCCCCAGTATCCCTTCATAGGATGGGGAATTGGAGCGACCTCTACTAGTAGATGTCTTCCTCACAGAGTAGGCACCGATGGTGGGAGATACCACCAGGCGACAGGTGGCCGAGTCTTCTATGGAGGGTAGCCCAAAGATGATGTAGTGGCCCAAATGGGCCAAACGTTTCAGAGGATGACCTTGTCACTCAGGTTGGGTGGTATGAGGCTCATAGGGAAGAGGGAGTCACCAGAAGATCATTGTATGGTACGCATGTGGTAGGAAGGGGCACAAGGCTCAAGATTGCCCAACTCACCATGCAGAGGACCGAAATGCGGTTTAGGAACCATCAAGGCTGTGGCAGAGACATGAAAATTCTGGTCTTCCAGGCAGAGGATGTAGAAGAGGAGCGATACGAGTAGTAGTAGGTGTTCGTAGGTATGAGGTACTACCACCACCACCCTTAGGTGGTCCCTTATAGGGTTCGAGAGTTTGTGAATAGGGGAGGGCTCAGCTCTAGGCCATCGAGGCCTATAGTTTTTATGTCCCACAGAGGATATGAGGTACAATCTTTGTCTTCTCCTGTTTAGCTACAGTTCTTATAGACACATGTGACAATCACTCCTTCCATGATGCATACCATGTTCGGAGCTCGGAGATTCCAATAGAGCAGTTGGGTTGATCCTTACAATTAGAGACTCCTATAAGAGGGGAATCGCTTATCACACATTGGTACTGACAGTGTGAGATTACTCGTTGAGGTGAGACCTTCGACTGTGATTTCCTTATAGTAGCGTCGAGGTCTTGCAACATCATCCAGGATATGGACTGTTTATCCATAGTTCATGCTCATATCAACTATTTTAGGTGCAGAGTGCAGTGTGTCAATGGATATGGAACTATATATCCCTTCAATAGAAATATGGGACCTATTGCAGCATGGGGTGGACTCGCACATATGAGGGTGCATCCAATCACTCATCAATCATCTTGCATGACCCCCAGTGTAGTGGATTATATGAGTCCATAGATTCTTACAGTGGTGGAATAGTTCATGTATTTCAATCTATTGGATGTTCTATGACTACCTCTTTATAGAGAGGTAGAATAATGCATTGATCTATACCCTTGTACTACACCGATATCTACAACTAAATATTGGATGGCTCCTATAGAGCTCCAGGAGCTGAGGGTTTAGTTGGAGGACTTATAGAGTAAGTGGTTCATATAGACCAACATTTCACCAGGGGTATCCCTAATGTTGTTTTCTAAGAAGGAAGATGATAGATTGAGGTTATGCATAGAATCTCGATGCCTAATCTATGTGACCATGATGTACAAGTATCCTCTACTGAGGTTTGATGAACTCTTTGATTAGCTGAAGGGAGTGAGATGGATCTCAAAGATAGACCTCATATCAGGCTATCACCAACATCATGTATGAGATGAGGACATCTCAAATATGGATTTTAGATGTCCTTGTGGCCACTACAGGTACTTAGTGATGCCATTTGGCGTGATGAACACCCCAAAAGTTTTTGTGGGATTCATGATTAGGATATTTAATCTGTACTTAGACCAATTTGTAGTGGTCATCATTGATAACATCTTAGTGTATTCAATGTCCAAGGAGGAGCACACGATACACCTGATTATGGTTTTGGAAACATTCTGAAATTACCTACTTTACAGAAGAATCTCTATGTGAGATTCCATGATACAAAAGGTTAATTTCATGGAATGTTATCTTAGAGGATGGATTTGAGGTGGATAATGTGATGTTTGAGGCGATTATTTCTTAATAACCACCCAAGAGCATTACCGAGGTGCATAGATTCTTTAGTTTGGCTGGGTAAAATCAGAAGTTTGTATCCAACTCCTCTAGAGTAGCAGCACCCATGACTATGTCATAAAAGAATAGAAAAACCATCATGTGGATAGAAAGATTCCAGTAGAGAATTCAGTAGCTGAGGTCGAGCTTGACTAGTTCTCCAATGTTGATACTTCCAAAGGAGGGAATCAACTATGTGGTGTTTTGTAACGCATCAAGAAATAGGCTTGGTTCTGTCTGGATATAGGGGAAAGCAGTGATTTATTATGGTTCACAAAAATTGAGAACAAATGAAAAGAACAATTTGAATCATGACCTTGAGTTGGCAGTGGTATTCTTCCCACCAAAGATGTGGGGACAATACCATCTGGGAGAAAAAGTCATCATCTACTCTGACCACAAGAGTCTCAAGTATATCTTCTCTAATAAAGATATGTATCTGAGAAGAAAACATTTGTTAGAGTTCCTCTAAGATAATGAATTCTAGACGTCTATACTCTTGGAATGGGGAATGTGGTGGCAGATGCTCTCAGCAAGAGATCGATTTCACGATTTCTGAACGAGGCCTAAGATTAGTTCGGCTCACCTCAGATATCCTTCGTGGATATATGGGAGATATATTTTCTTATTAGATGTTTGTTTCCCCTCCACTCTTATTGTGAGTTAGGGAGGCACAACATAGATATGCCAGGTGCGAGTCTACATGTTCCCTAATGTCCATAGGGAATGCCCATCTGGGATATTCTAAAGCTTTGGAGCATGTAATTAATTTTATTAGATGCTCCATTTTACAAGTGTCATTGATGGTGGAGGTGTTGAGGTAGCTCCATACATCTCATTTTGAAGTACATCTAGGTGTGTAGAATATGTAACATGACCTCTGAGATCATTACTGGAGGTTGGGGATGATGAAGGAAGTGGAATAGTTTGACTCAAGATGCCTCAGTTTTTAGCAAGTGAAGGTTGAGCACTAGGTTCCAGCAGGTTTGACAAAAACCCTCAAGGTACCAAAGTGGAATTGGGATGGGATATAAATGGACTTTCTAATAGTATTACCAAGTATGTCCAAGGAGCATGATATCATCTATATAATCATAGAACGAATCACTATGTTGGCCCCCTTCCTACCCATTTCAGAAGATGGTTCAATAGATAGCTTGGGATGCCTCTACATGTGAAGATATTTCGACTTCATGGGGTCCCATCAATGATATTATCAGTTCATGATGCACACTTTACATCCTGGTTTTGGAAGAAATTACAGGTGGTGTTTGGGACTCAGCTGCACTTGAGAATAGACTTTCACCAGTAGATAGATGGTCAGACAAGGAATACCATACTGACCTTGGAGGACATGCTTTGTGATTGCATTCTTGATTTTGGTCGCATTTGGGAGGAGCACATACCACTGGTGGATTTTATGTACTACAAAATATACCACCCCACCATTAGTATGGAACCACTTGAGGCACTGTATGGATGACAGTACGGATCACTGTTATACTGGACAGACCCAAGGGAGCCAACACTTATGGGTCCAGAGATGGTACTGGCTACCACTAAGAAGGTGCAAGTCATACGAGGGTAGAATAGGACTGCAGAGAGCCGATATATGTCCTATGCTACTAGGAGATAGTGACCCTTAGAGTTCAAGTATGGTGACCACGTATTCCTATGGGTCTCTTCTTAGTGGGGGATAAAAATATTTGGCCAGGGAGACAAGCTATATATGAGGTTTATTAGACCTTTTTTGATACTACGTAGAGTTGGTGAGGTGGTGTACAACTTGGCCCTACCTCCACAGTTAGAGAGGGTGCATGAAATCTTCCATGTATCCCATATGTGGAGATATGTGCATGACCCCTCTCACAACATCGACCTTGTCGAAATGAAAATTGACAATGGTAAGATATACATAAAGTAAATGATTTAAATAGAGGATCGATAGGAGGGGATCCTTCATGGGCAGTCGATTACTCTAGTGTATGTTTTTTGGTAGCACAAGAGTCTCTAGGAGAGAAAACTGGAGCGGGATACTCAGATTCATGCTTAGTACCCTCATATGTTTTATTAGCCCTTATTTTGGAATACAATGACGTAAATCCCTAAAGGTGAGAGTGTTGTATTGTCCCATAATTTAATTTTATTTTTTTGAAAATTTAACGAAATTATTTTGACACTTGGCTCTAAGACAACATAAGATTTTGAGGCCTGGAGTGAATGAAATGTATTTTTACACCATTTTTAATGTTAATTAAATAAACGTGCGAGTGGGTTTTTCAAACATTCAAACCAGTATCTGGATCAAAAATATTATGGTTCCATTGAAATCAGAGTGTCAGGATTCATTTAGGATGGGACTAACATCAACTGGCACGGGTCGACCGAAAACGATAGTCTTCGAACATTTCTGCAGAAAAATAAAATAACTTAAAAAGTTATCTTATTATATTTTATTCTTTGTTAGGAAGAGACTCGTCAGAATTGTGTTGTAACAATGATGTGATGTAGAATCCCATTAATGAACCTCATTAATTAATCAGTGTGTTGATGCTGAAATGTACACACATCTTCCATTTTTCATCAAATAAGGAATTCAGTGTTATCGAATAACCTAGTAATTCCTCTGATGAAGGAAAAAAGTAAACCTCACTAATAAAAAGAATCATTGAATCCAATGATAGTGATGACACACTTGGAGAGAGGATTTGGGACCATAGATTGATTGAAAATGAAGAACGATCATACTCGAGAAATATCTATTCCCAGGTAGGGGTTTTTCTGAGTGATATTTCTTTCCCGTTCACAAAGTTATATGACGAACACGGACCAACCCATGAACAAGATGATCTGCGATTCGATCTTTCTTGCAGGATGGTTAAGGATGTGAGATAAAGGGGATATCTATGTTAGTGATTAGTCTACCTTATTTTTGGTTCTTCATTTTCCTACTAATAAGAACACATTCAGGTCAACACGAACAAAGGCCTAGATCAGTCTTTGGGTGTTCTTGTGTTCTTCCAGTTTTTCATGGTGTAGTAGTCTTTGGAAATGGAATCCGTGGTCTAGGTGGTTCTGCGATGGTATCAGGAGGTTGTGGTAGTGACACAAGGATGCGGCACCAAGCCGTAGTTGCAGAACAGGGCCGCAACACCCAACTACGGCCATTCCACCATGCCGTGACACCTCGGCCACGACGGTAGTAGGAGTCACCGTCACAAAGTTCGGTGGTAGGAAAATGGAGGTGGTAATGGATGATAACATGGAGGATGGTGGCTAATGGTATGCAGACATGGCCACCTGATCTCATTAGAGGTGTGATGCGTCAGAAATCCTCAGACGATAGTGCCACCCTAGCATCGTGTGGCTACACGAACCGGATGCTGCATGACGTTCGGACTAGAGGACAACTGTTGACTGACTAAATTGGACCACTTGGCAGCTAGGGATGGAGGATAATAGGACCTATGATGTGAGCTTGGATGGATATGGAATCAGGCTTCTGGGTGGCTCGGCTGGTAAGATCAATTCTGACTAGGTCGTACCATACTAGAAGAGAACCAGGTCATTGGAAAAACCGATGGGCTGGACCCATGGCCGAACCGAGCTGGGTCCAGCAAGTCCCAATGGGCCTGGAAACTAGGCTAGGCTAGAACAGGTGATCCAAGACCAATCTGGGACATGTTGGGTCGACCGAAATTATTCGAGTAAAGTGGGACCCCTAGGCCAGGATGATAGGGTCAGTTCGACAAAGTTAGACCAGACCCGAATGCAACCATCCCGTATTTACAAAAACTCCAGTATCTTTATGATTGGGCATCCGATTGACACACCGTCTACAGAATTGGGACCCTTTCAAAGAGAACGTACATTAGGTACACTCTAAGTGGGAATACGTGAAAGTTGATATACGATTGATGGCTTGAGGATTAGAATCCCCTAGAGTCAAGCGCATTAGAGATTGGGAATCCTATGGCTGGTTGTGACATAAAGTATATGAAGAGAGGGATCTTAGTGGTCCAGTAGGTGAGTGGAACTCAGTGTTCTAGTAGCTTAGTGGACCTCATTGGTTCAGGGGTGGAGTGATATTTAGTGGTCTAGTAGACGAGCGGAGCTCAGTGGTTCAACAACCAAGTGGATCTAAGTGGTCCAGTAGCTCAGCAGACCACAATAGTCTAGTAATGGATCAGACCTCTATGGTCTAGCAGCCGAGCGGACCTCAGGGGTCCAACATCTGAGCAGACCTTAGTGGTATAGTAGTAGAGTGGATTTCAGTTGTCTAGTTTCCAAACAATCCTTGGTGACTCATCAGGAATAATCCCCTCAGCTGTACAAGATGATTTTTCTTTATGACTATGAATCTTACTTTCTATACTTTTAGTTATAACTGGTGTGAGATTTCTTTCTTTGTGGACTTTCTGTGTGGTATTTTTTTTGGTTTGGGGTCCCTACTAAGAATTGTTTTACACACACCTACATGGGATTCTCCCAGACGTGTCATGTATCGTGTATGTGATTGATGCTTCGATGGAGACCTTGGTGGTCTAGGACTATGTGGTACTCAGTGAGATTGGACGGACTGGTGTACTTCTATGGCTACATGTAGCTACCCTTCACCTACCATTTAGGTAGGTTCTTGATCCGACAGACTATAAAATTTATACATTCCATTTTGGTTTTGAGCTTGTATTCTATCCCCATTGTACTTTCAGTTCTATTGTACTCTTAGTAGTTTTCTCAGTGATAGTTTTGGTTTACTTTGTGTTTACCTTACACATTTTGATCATTGTGAGTGTTTACAAGTTTAAAGTAAAATTACTTCCCTTTTTGGGATATTCCTATTTGGTTGTACTAGCGAGCCCCTGGCCTATGGAAGGCGGCCTTGGTGTAGTCACGACATGGGCCCATGGGGATGTGACATGAAAAATTGGTATCATAGGTGGTCAGATCTACCAGAATATTATAGAGTCTGATAATTTTTTATGGGGAAATAGTGTTAAGTGTCATGAGTTCTTTTTTTAGGATAGTGAGTGCAATGTTGATGTGGCGGCCGATTTATCCATACACCCGGACCCAAAATTTTTTTACTAACTTGGTACATGAAAACACCGGTTTCATGTGTCTATGAATGTTTTCACATGATCTTTCTATGTTAGAGTCAGCTCACGTGGTATAAACTATGAATCATGATTCATGTTGATCTATTTCAGGATTCTTCCATATAACCAGCCAACCAGGATTAATGTGGTTTACCATGAGGAAGGTCCATTGATTGATGAGGCTTCAGTATAGGGATTATTTCCTGAGATGGTACCTTCAGGTAGTGTCCCAATGATACCACCATCCATTGTCAGCCTTTACAACCATCGCTATCAGTAGATGATAAATGTAGGCTCAGTGCCTTACATGAGTTCTATAGGTATAGAACTCTTATGTTCAGTAGAAAGATAGATCCTTAGGTCGTAGATAATTGGATGGATTTAGTGACATGAGTTTTCTACTTAGGGAGGATGCCACTTGAATAGAAGGTGGTTCTTGTCGTGAGCATTCTGTATTTTTTAGAAGGGAGGTGGTGGAGATTGACGATCCATATGCACAAGGAGGTGATTGTCACCTAGTTTCTCTTCAAGCGACATTTTAGGGAGGAGTTCTTGCATATTAATTTTCACTTAGTGTGCATACATTAGTTAGTTCACCTACATCAGGTAATTTTGATTGTGGATGGGTACTCTGTGAGGTTCACAGACCTCTCCCATTACTCTATGGATATGTTACGAGATCCATTCTTTAGCACCTGAACATTTGAGCATGGATTCTGATAGGAGATCATGGCATAGATGATTTCCCTCAGAATCCCTACATAGACTGGGGTGTTGGAGAAATATCTAATAGTATAAAGCTTCCTCGCATAGCAAGCACTAACGGTGGGAGATACCACTAGATGATAGGTTGTCGGGTCATCCGTGGCAGGTATCTGACAAATGACGCAAAGGCCCAAATAGGCCAGACAATTCCAAGGATGACCCCTTTAAATAGGGTTGGTAGTAGGAGGCACCCGGGGCAGAGGGTGTCATCATAAGAGTAGTGTATACTATGCATGTGGAAGGCATGAGCACATGGCTTGGGATTTCCCAACTCGTCATGTAGAGGACCGAAATACAGTTGAGGGATGGTCAAGGTAGCGATAGAGATAAGAAAAGGGTGGTCCTCCAGGCGGAAGATGTGGTAGAGAAGTGGGATGAGTGGTAGTATGTGGGCATAGGTATGAGGTACCACCACCACCACCATTAGGTGGTCCTCTAAGTGCTCCAGGAGTAGGTGGGCAGGGGCGAGCTCAGCTCCAATCAATCGAGGCCTATGGTCCTGGTGTCCCATAGATGATATGAGGTTTGATATCTGTCTTCTCAAATTTAGTTTTAGTTCTTATAGTCATAAGTTCTTGTCACTTATTTCTTACAGAGGACCTTGTTCAGAGATCAATGATTCAGATCGTGGAGTTGGCTTGATCCATACGATTAGAGACTCCTACGGGGGGGAGGGGGATTTGGTGATCACACAATGGTTTCGACAGTGTGATATTACTCATGGAGGTGAGAGATTCAGTTGAGATATCCTAGTAACGACATTTAGTCCTTACAACATCATCCTGGGTATAGAATTTCAATCCACAATTTATGCTCGGATCGACTATTTTAGGAAAAGAATGCGGTGTGTTTGCAAAGATGGGACCAAATTTTCATTCACTAGTGAGAAGGGATATATTACAGCGTGGTATGGACTCACAAATAGTATGGTGAAACTTAGAACTCATCGGTTGGATATCATGACCCTATGTGCAGTTGATGAGATGTTTTCACAGTTTCCTACAGTGGTGGATGAGTACGAGGATATCTTTTAAATGGATGTTCTTGGAATTCCTCCTCATAGAGAGGATGACTTCTAAATTGATATGTACCCTAGGATGGCACCGATATCAACACCTACATATCAGAAGGCTCCCAAAGAGCTCTGAGAGATGAGGGTACAGTCGGAGGACAAGGAAATTAAGGGGTTCGTAAGGCCCAATGTTTCACCATGAGAAACCCCAATGTTTTTCTTTAAGAACACAGTCGAAAGATTGTGGTTATGCATAGACATTAGTCTCTTGAACCAGGTGACTGTGAAGAAAACGTATCCTCTACCGATGATTGATGACCTCTTCAATCAGCTAAAGGGAGTGAGATGGTTCTTGAAGATAGATCTCAGATCAAGCAATCTCCAACTTTGAGTACGAGATAAGGTCATCTCGAAGATGACATTCAGATGTCATTATGACAATTATGAGTACTTAGTGATGCTACTTGGAATGAATAATTCCATATAAATGTTCATGGGACTCACGAACTAGATCTTCTAGCCCTACATAGGAAACTTTTTAGTTGTCTTCATTGATTAAATCTTAGTGTATTCAACGTCTGAGGAGCACACAATATACCTATGAATGGTTCTAGACACACTCTGAGATCACCTACTTTTCAGAAATCTCCTGAAGTATGAGTTATGGATATGAATGTTTCATTTCCAATTACATTCCATCTTAGAGGCTAGAGATATAGGGGATCCATAGACAATTGAGGTGATGATTTCATGGGAACCATCCAAGAGCGTTACCGAGGTGCGTAGTTTCCCTAGGATGGCTAGGTACTATTAGAAGTTTGTACCCGACTTATCCAGAGTAGTAACACCCATGATGACATTGAAAAATAAGGGAAACCCCTTCATGTTGATAGAAAGATTCCAGTAGATATTTCAGCAGTTGAGGATGATCATGAAGAGTGGTCATGTTTTGAGGCTCCAGAGTAGGGAACCGATGATGTGGTGTTCAGTGATGCTTTAGGAACCGGGCTTATTTGTGTCCTAAATTAGGGGAAAGAAAAGATTAATAATGGATCACACCAATTGATACCACATGTGTCGAAATATGTGACTCACAACCTTGATTTGGAAATAGTAGTGTTCACACAAAAGTTGTAGATACACTACCTTATGGGCGAACGATTCATCCTCTACTCTGACCACAAGTGTGTCAAGTATATGTCTTCTTAAAAGGATATTAATAAGAGAAAATGAAGTTAGATATAGGTCCTATGGGACTATGAATTCAAGATAGTCTATACTCATGGGAAGGAGATTGTGGTGGGAGATGCTCTCAGTAGGAGATAGATTTCATGACTGCTGAACAAGGACTTAGAGCAGTTGGCCTCGCTTTAGATATCCTATGTGGATAGAGATAAGACAAATTTTTTTAGTCAATGGTAGTTGGCCCTACAATCTTACAGTGAGTCAGGGTAACATAACTTGGAGATCTCAACTACGAGTCTTCACTTTCCCAGATGTCCACAGGGCATGCCCTAAAAGGATATTATAATGGCGGGGAGAATGTCATCTTTTTCATAGAACACACCATAGTACTGGTGGAATTATGGGTTGAGGTGTTGAAGAAGTGATATAAATCCCTTTTGGAAGTACAACTAGGGGTGATGAAGATGTACTAGGACCTCCGACATTAGTACTGGTGGCTGGGGATAAAGAAGGCAGGGGAGGAGTTTGTCTCGAGATGCCTCACTTGTCGGAAAGTGAAAGCTTATCACCAGGTTCTATGAGGTTTGACACAACCCCTTGAAGAACTTAAGTGGAAATGGTTTGGTATATAGATGGACTTTTTGATGGTCTTGTCCTTATATGTATAGGGGGGGTGATACCATCTGGGTGATTGTACACCGACTCCCCAACTCGACCCACTTCCGAACCACTCAAGAACTTGGTCTAGTAGAGAGATTGTGATTCCTGTATGTGAAGGGGATAAATTGACTCCATCGAGTCAGATATATGATAGTATCAGATCATGATACACACTTGACATCTCGATTGTGGAAGGGACTATAGGAGGTGTTTGGGACTCAGCTGCACATGAGAAAACATTTCACCCAGAGACGGTTAGTCTGATGGAGTGGACTATACATACCTTGGAGGACATGCTTCATGTTTGCTTTCTTGATTTTGGTAGCAGTATGGAGGACCACATACCACTATTTTAATTTCATAAAAAAACACCTACCACTCCACCACTGGTATGACACCATTAGAGGATCCATACAAATGACCATAATGGTCACCATTATGTTGGACTGACCTAGGAGAGTCATCAATCATGGGTCTTGAGATGGTACATGATACCAATAAGAAGGTTCATGTCATCTAAGTGTGGATGAAGACCACGCAGAGCTAACATATGTCATATGATGATAGGCGATGGATACCCTTTGAGTTCGAGGAGGGGGACCACATATTCCTACCTGTCTCTCCTCGATGAGGGGTACAAAGATTTGGAAAGTGAGGTAAGCTATCTTCAAGGTTCATTGAACCTTTTCTGATACTGGTTAGAGTGGGTGAGGTTGCATACCACTTGGATCTTCCACTACAGTTAGAGAGGTTTCACGACGTCTTCTATTTATCACAGTTGAGGAGATATATGTATGACCCTTCTCTTTTCATCAACCATGAAGAACTAGAAATTGATGACATGGCTACATTCGTGGAGTACCAGATAGAGATAGAGGATCACCAGGAGAGGATACTTCGTCGATGGTCGATTCCTCTAGTGTGTGTTCATTGGTAGTATGAGAGTCCCTAGGAGAGAACGTGGGAGAAGGAGGGTCATATTCATTCTCAGTACCCGCATTGGTTTGATTCGCCCATATTTTTGCGTAAAAGGACATAAATCCATAAATGTGGGAGTGATTTAATGTCCCGACATTCAATATAATTTTTTTAATATTAAACGGGATTATTTCAAGACCAGGTTCTAAGGCGGAATGTGATTTCAAGGTATGGAGTTGCTAGAATTTATTTTCAAACTATTTTTAGTGTTCATTAAATAAACGTGTGAGAAGGTTTTTCTAAAATTCAAATCAGTTCCTGGATCAAAAATATAAGGGCACCATTGAACTCAAAGTGTCGGGATTCACCCATAGAGGGCTAACATCGATCGACACGGTTTGACTAAAAAATATAGTTTTCATAATTTTCAGAATAAAAATAAAATAACATCAAAAGTTATTTTATTATATTTTCTTCTTCATTACCCAATGATTCATTAGCATTGTGGTGAAGTGAAGATGCGACGCTGAATTCCACTAATGAACCTCATCAATGAATCATCATGGAGACACTACAGCATGACCACATATTCCTTGTTTAATTAAACATGGAATTTAGGGTTGAATAATATACCTAAAGTTCCTCTGATGAACGGACAAGTAAACCTCTCTAATGATGAACGTCGATGAATCATACGATGGAGAAGCCTATTTTAGAGAGTGGATTTGGGACCAGAGATTGACAGACGATAATGAACAATCATCCTCGATCAATCTCCTTTCCTAGGTAGGCAGTTTTTCTGATTGATTTTCACACCCCTGTTTATAATGTTTAATGAACAACGTGGACCAAACCACGAATAGGTTTACTTATGGTTATATTGTTACTATGCGATTCTTAATGATTCAGGGTAAATGGGATATCTATCTTAGTGATTTTTCAGCTTTATTTTCGGTTCTTCATGATCCTGATAACAAGAAACCTTCTGGGTCAACATGAACAATGATCTAGATTGTTTATTGGGTTTTCTTATGTTGCTAATTAGTTTGTAATTTCTTCTTTTGTTCTTCCTATGATTCATGGTGCAACAGTCCACATCGACGACATCTACTGTCCAGGCGGGACATCGACAACACATCGTCTCAAGAAGCAATGCGAGAAGGGTCGCAGCTTGGCGGACCACAACATTGGAAAGAGGTCATGATGCAAAGCCACAATAGAGGTAGGAGGTCATGGAACCCAGCAACAGTAGTGGAACCAAGCCTCAATGTCATCAGGATCCACTGACACCAAGTCTTGTGAGAGGTGGATCTCTGGAAGCGCGCTGCAGCCGTGGAAGGTGCCACTCGCACGGAGCCCAGTGGCTGGCGAGATACAGACGCGGCCACTCCGCCTTGTTATAAGATCTACGAGGTATAAATATATGATCTGTGGACTGTGGGGGTGATCTAGACCTACAAATTGATGTAGTTCACATAGATAACCTAATCTATGTTAGCGGATCGATTGGCCAAGGAGGATTTTCTACCATAGCATCCCATGGCTTTGAAAACCGGACGTCACACGAAGTCAGGGATGGAGGAGAACGACCCCACTGATGATGGCTGCCCGGATGGAGAACTGGGCCACTAGGTGTCCCCACTAGTCAAAACTACTCTGATTATGTCGGACTGGACTAGATGAGAACCAGGTCACAGGGCAACACGGTGGGCTATACCGACGGCTGAACTGAGCCGGATCCAGCAAGGTCCAATGGACTTGGCCACTAGGATATGTTAGACTAGATCAACCTACAACCAACTGAATCAAGTCATCAAAAATGAGTTGAGTCATGTGGGAACCTCAGACCGGGTTGGTCAGGTCCGTCCGACCAAGACAGACTGGGCCTAGATTCAACCAACCCCTCTTTACTAAAACACCAACATATTTCAGACCGGGCATCCAATTTATGCATCGTATGCACCGTTGGGACTATTGCGATAAGAATTTACTTTAGGTATAATCTATGTGAGACTTCATGGCTTTTGAGATACGACTAATCGATTGAGGAGTAGAATCTCTCTGAGTAAAGTGCAGTAGAGATCCGGAATCCTACAGCAGGTTGTGACATGAACTATATGAAGTGTGTGATATCAATGGTCTAGTATACGAGTGTGACTTAGTTGTATAGTATCCCCTCAGTCCTCAGTGGTCCAACAATAGAGCAGACTTCAGTGATCCAACATACGAGCAGGCCTCAGTGGTCCAACAACTGAGTGGACCTCAGTGGTCTAGTAGCTCAATATACCTCAGTGGTCTAGTAGAGAGCGAACCTCCCTGGTCCAGTTGCCAATTTGACTTCAGTGGTCTAGTAGCCAAGAGGACCAAAATTGTCTAGTAGCGGAGCTGAACTCAATGTTACAATAGTTGAATGAGCCTCAGTGACTCATCAGGGATGATCCCCTTAGTAGTACAAGATGAATCTACTTTACGACTAGGAGTCCTACTTTCTATACATTGAGTTAAACCTGGTGTAAGATTTCCTTGCTTTATGGTCTTTCATTGTGTTTTTTCTTTTGTGCTTTGAAGTCCCTACTGACTATTGTGTTACTCACCCTAGCATGGGCTTCGTATGTACATGTAGTGTCTCATGTAGGCGATCAATGCTATGACAGAGGCCTTAGTGGTCTAGGTCCAGGTGGTGCTCTGTGAGATGGGATATATAGGAATACTTCTATGGCTACAAGTAGCTAACCTTCCCCTACCCTTAATGTAGGGTCTTGAGTAGATTTACCATGGTAGTTGTACATTCCTTTATGGTTTGGCCTTGTATTCTAACCCCTTTGTACTTTCAGTTGTATTGTACTTTCCTTTGTAATTTAAATAGTTTGAGCTTTGTGCATGTGTACATGATTATAGGAAAATGACTTACCTTTTTGGGATAAGTATATTTGGTGCAAGTCTCAACCCCCTGGCCTATGGATGGAGGGAATGGGGTAGTAATGGTATGGGACATTGGGGACGGGTCATAACAAAAGCGAACTTTTATAAATAACATCACCAGAGGACTCACCAAAAACAATTGTTTGAATATTTATGAATAACAAAAAGAATAGAATCAATTATAAAAAGAACACAATGGAGTGAATCACAAAAGAATATAATCACCACTTGTATTATAATAGTACTAAAGTTGCTAAATCCAATAATAAGGGATTGTTTTCCATCCTGGTTAATTAGGATTTTATTGGGTTAAAAGTGGGAATATCTGACATTGAAGGGCTAGGTGAAGAACTAGAAATTAATTGTAAAAGAAGGTAAAGATTGACCTGGAATTTAGATATCCTAATAGGAAGGGTTTCTGCTGCACTACGTATAGGAATACATGATTATAAGGATCAACATAACCTAAATCATAGATAATTCCAAAGTAGGTGACCAAACTGAAAGTGAGAGATATTCTATAATTTTAAAAGAATAACTACAAGAGGTAAATATTTTAGAAAATTAATCCAGTATAATTTGTTACTAGAGGGACACCAAAGGTGTCAAATCACTACATTAATTAATAAAAAATGGTCTAAAGAAGGAATTAGGGGACCATGTATTAAGGGAGATATCAAATAAAGTGTAACCAAATTAATGTTAATATAAAAAATAGACTAACAATATACAAGAAATAAATTACCTCATTGCAGATTTGGGTCCAATCCATAAGAATGATTTTTGATGAAGGGTGGTGGACCACAATTCTAGTAGTGCACTGGTACCACACCAACAATACCCTAGGGAACTTCCTTGTACATTATTCTCCAGTGAGTTTATTGATTGACATTTTATACAATTTTACAAATGATAATTTTGATGAAGAAATTTTAAAAATGAATCACATTTAAATATACAAAAAAGTGAAATATATTTTTATAAAACCACTCATTAAAACAATATTTTATATGAATATGTTTAATATCATACCTCAACCAAGTCCTTCGAAATAAGTTCGTTCAAAAACCCTTTACTCCCTATTTATTTTATTTAAAAAAATTAAATTAAATTATTTATGTATTTAATATTTCAATATTCCTTTATATTTAAATAAGATTTTTAATTAAATTATAGTATCAATAAGGAAGATATATACTTCCCGAATCTCAATAAAAGTGGAATAAACTCTCTAAGAGAAGGAGATATGATATTTCTTTCACGTCAAAGTGGAAATATATTGGGGAATTAATGTTGATTGGGGGAGATATGATCAATGATAAATGTTAATTTAAAATGAAGATCTTTTTAATGATTCATGTAATTTTTGGTTTTTAAATTGCTTAGTAATTTGAATTATGGTCTCTAGAGCATGGTATGATTAGATAATAGAGACTTTGTTTCAAATTCATAGTGTTTAAACATATAAAATAAATTTTTATTGCATTTTTGGATGTTTTTTTAATGCCTACTATAGTTTTGGAGGTTTAGTTTTCGATTAATGTGGTGGTGGAAAAACAAAAAACATTGTAGTAGCCACCAAGTACATAGTTGAAGGGTACTGAGTACTCGGTACCTAGTAGTGTGTGCGAAAAAAATATATATATTAAATTTGGTATCCGGTGGAGTGGTATTTAGATCATGGTAGAGTAAAAAATAAGTATGGTTCTTTTTGGAGGGAAATCGGGAACACGTTGGGAGTTAATTGGGAACACAATGAAATCAGATCTGTTATTTTTAAAGATGTCAAAGTTGGTCATTCACACACCCATATTTAGTCCCCTTCATGTGTTCCCTTCATTTCATAGTCAAACCAAAAAGGGGTTACCCTGTCCATTATCTATGTATCACTATTTCTACCATGGATCCATGGTACTGTGTTCTTATTTCTTGAAACCCAAAAGGTAAATCTTCCTTCTTCATGCTCTATTGTTCCTCCCATTATCCACACATTTTTAATTTTCTAGTATAGGGTTACTAATATATTTCACCAAGGGATCGTTATATCATACCAATGTGATTTGGATTCATGGTTTTGTGGATTGAGGATGCCGTAATAGGAAAAATAACCCTCATTTATTTCCAATTCAAAATTTTTTGGTCACCTAGGTGATTTTTCTAGATATTTTAATAAATTTTATAGGAATTAGAAATATATTGGGTTTAATATGATGGTGTTTTTTAATGGTATCTAGAGGCATTCTACTTATTTTTATAATCCTGTTTATCAAAGATACATCCATGGGAGGTCGCTCGATTATATTTCTTAGCATTACTTGAATTGACTAATTAGGGAGATATAATTATAAATATTTATAATTATATGTTTGATTATTGTGGTATCATATAAAGAATAAGAAGTTTATAAATTCTAAATATGGACTTGGTTTGAGGTTTATAGATCATTCATTGGAATGGTAACACTGAAATGAAGATATTTGGTCCTTTTATTACATAACCATATATGGTTAATGCGCATGCATTGTATGTATGGGCCCATGGGTTGAGTTGGGGGATTTTGTAAAGGGGTTGATTGACTCATTAATGGTGGAATAGGCTTAGGACAGACCTCTTATAAGTGATATGACTATCGTTTACAAGGTTTACAAGTTTCAGGACTCCATGAAACTATGTCGATGTGGGGGAATGACCACTAGTTGAGTTTGATAGGCCTTAAAGTTGTTTTAACATAGGGAAAGAATTATAATTAGCCTAATGTGATCTCTAGTGAGTGGGTTAGAAGATTAGAAGTGGTTATATCTTTGGTAATTGTTTTGGTTGGTGTTATACCTTAAAATAATGTTGGAATGGCAATTTTAAAATCCTAGTTATAATGAAAAGTTTTTTGATTAAAAGGAGTATGATATTGGTATTGAATCTAGTGATCCATGGAAATTATTTTGTATTTATTTTGTGATTTGATGAAATAATTGAATAACCTCTCTATAGGTGTGCCTAGTGTTTCTTCATAAAAGTGAATTTGGGACATGGGATCTCTTGAGCATGAGACACCTAGTGAAGCCTAACCGAAATGTCATATGACTATAGAAAACCAAATAGAAGCCTTATAAGGCTTTTCTAGTGTTAAAAGGTTTATTCCAATGGGTACACCTAATGGGGTGGTAGTTATTCCATGTCTGGACTCAATGCATTAGAAATTTTAAGAAAGTGATCGAGAATCTAATGATATTCCTTAGGGTGTGGATTAGAACTAGAGATGTGTTAGGGATGGTAGTAGATTATAGTGGTTGATTTTCATGATTTTATCTAGGTAAGTTCATATACATTGAGGGGTTTGGTAATTCAGTGTTTTTAGGTATGTCCTAAGAGTAAAGTTGTGATTTTAGTTTGGCATAAGTGCCTAGAATCATCATGTGTGCGGGGAAATTGTTTTTTATGATTCATGGATATTTGTGGTGAGACTATTTAGGGTGGGAAATGTTGAGATGTATGTAATTACTTATAGTAGAGAGATAGGCGTATATATTCATGTAGATAGAAAATAGATTGGTTATATAATATATCTTTTATGTGTTCTTTGTGATTATACACTGACTATGTTGTGATAAAATGATCATACATTTCCCTGAGGGATATGTTTTTGGTTGATATATGCTCAGGGACAACAGAGGGAGGGTCCTCATATGACTTGTTCTTATGGAAAAATGGGACAGAGTCTCCAAATGATATGAACTAGAAGACCACTACGAGATGGTCTCTATATGATATAACTTAAGGGGAACCAAGGTCAGTTCTCAAGATTTCCTTTCCAATGAATCATAATGTTATGACCCCAAAATGATCTGTATTCCCTAGTTTTGATGGAGGGTTTCTAATGTTCAAATGATACTCACTAAAGGAAGAGTAAATGGTCCAATTAATCCTCCAAATATCAATCTTGAAATGAATCTAAAACATTATAAAATGAAGAAGAAATAGTTTTGTACATTTCACTTATGTATGCCACAACCGCTTTAATCATTCACATGCTTGATAAATATCCCTAAGAGGAAATAACCTAATTCACTCTTTTGGAGTGTGTATACATGTTGAAACTAACTCACCAATCATATAGGAATTAAACTACTCAATCATGTGAAATTATATTATCATAGATTGTTAAGGGTAAATAAGGAATAGTTTTTTATGGGACAATAGATATTTTCATTCTAGTAATGTTCAAATGAAAAATATCCCATGGTGGTAGCCACATTATATAGACCTCAAGTAATTCTGGAGTGTCGATAAATTAAATATATAAATATAATAGTAATCCTCCCATGAGTTTCAACTTATAAAATATCTAAATAGGTGATTTCCAAGTTAGATAATTCTTTAATGTTATCCATTATCATTTAATTACCTATGTAACCACAATATGCATAAAAATCAAAGATTAAGATTCAAGAATAATGATATATCAAATTCAACACCATAATATATCATTATATTGTTTGAATTTATATACCCAATTTCTTATAATATTCCATTTTCATCATTCCTATCATAATCTAAAACACCCATATCATACCATATGATATAGATGATTTAGGTAATATGTCCTTAAATGTCTCACTTTCTCTAAAACCTCATATAATTTTTAGAGTTCACCTTATATTATATCATATAAAATAACTTCTGAAAACATATCAAAAATTAATTTTGGATATCATTACAAACAAATTTTAAAATCTCTCTTTAATATCATTTAAAATCACAAAATATTTAATAACTAGTGAATATTCATCCAAAACACGTTTTAGTTAAACTATAAAACACTTTAAGAGAATATATATGGGTTTTTAAAACATAATCCTCATTATAAAAACAACAAAGTGTGACCAAACTAACGGTTTTGTCTTTTAAAAAAATATTAATTATAAAATTTATAAATTTACGTAAATAAAAAACTATACTAAATAATCAGTACTGTTAAAGGTATAAAGGGATCAGTAAGGACCTTTATTAATTTTTAAAACACAATAGATTTGTACACCAGTTGATTATTATGAAAGGATATATTTGAAAATGATAAATTTTTACAAGACTTTGAGAGACCATGGAATAAAGAGTTGATAATTCCTTTAGAGACTCTTCATACGTTCTCTACTATATTAGTATAGAATGAAAAGGTCGATAAATATATCACATGTCCTTCACCATTATGGATTAGCACATAATATTCCCTTTATATAATAGATAATCAAATGAATGGACATGGCTATATATGGTTATACCTGAATGAAAAAATGACTTCAATTTTTATTCATTTTTGATAATACACCGAATAAGGGTTGAAGGGGAACCCTTAAATGGACCATAGGATTCGTGAAATTTCATGAACCGAAGGTCTCAATGGAATTTATCCAAAAATATGACTACTTGGAACCTCCACTACCCATCGTCTACATCATGATCAACGCTCCACATTCACATGGTTGTACGACTAGTTGTCCTGTTTAGAGATATACATAACTAGCACTGATGACAATTTCTATACCATCCCATTCTTTCAAATCCAGTAGCTTCTACTCTAGTGAATGTGCCTTCTCTAAATCTTCCTTTAGAACTTGTTCCTTATAGAATATTTTTTATTTGCAGCTGCATATCATGTGTCTCAAAGTCTTTGAGGTCAACCAAAGGCCTTGTGGTGGTCCTATGGACTTGAGGCTGCCTAAAATTATTACTAACCTAAAGGACTAGGTGACCGAAAGTCCATGACGGACTCGATGATGAAACTGGAGGTCTGAATGTGAATAGTTTCACTTGCTACAATACCAAAAAATTTCTTCTATAGTACCTCCAATAGTACCTACTATAGTACAATAGTATCCAGGAAATATGCCTCCACCCATATTTGATCTTGGGTCTCGTGGATACACTTAAAGAGTCCCCACTATCTAGGATAAGGCTCATGTGCCTATATATGGTTATAAAATTCCTCATATTACCTCCAACCAGATTCCATATTCCATACTCATCATATAAGAGGGTAAACACCATCTTGGTTAAGTTCCAACTAATTACGTGATTTGAAACATACCTAATGACCCATTGGTTATATAATCGTCAACACTTACATAAGAATTGTATTAATGTATGATCGCTCTCATGAAGGGTATCTCTCCAAACTTAGGTATATGAAAATTAAAATAGAAAACATGTACCACAAGTATAATAAAGACATTGTGTATGTTACTACTTGTGGTTTACTTTATAGGACATCTTGCATAAAAAACATATTTTGTGCCTCATGATCATATTATATATCCTAATATAAGAACCTTAATCACACTAATGATTAATAAATTTCATTCCTATAATAATTCATGGTGAAAACTAGTTAATTACAACTCAATGTAATACTTTACTAGGTGAATTATAATTTCACATCATGAGAATATGAAAGAAACCTGAAGGAATTAGAAGATGGAGAGTTCGTTTCACATCAAATGATAAATTTAAAATTCTTAAACTCCTTTAATAATGTTAATAAAACAATACATTAGTGTATATCATTTAATATTACAAATGATACTATACCAATTCAACTAGATGGTCCCTTGACATTTAGTTTTTTGTCAAACTCATTAAATCTGTATATAATTCTTTCCAAAACTCTATGTGAACATCTAATGAAACAATTATAATAAACTCCTTTTTTGAATAACATCCATGAAGAAATATAGTTTGAATAATGGATTGAATTATGTGTCATATTCCTAATGTTAATCTCCTAGAATAATTTATTCAAACATTATTAATTCCCAACATAAAATGTTGTGTTGTTAATAAATTATGATATCTATAATGATTTATTTTATGTCTTTCATTATCCACATTCATGAAAACCATTCAATAAAAATTTTCCCTCAAATATATTTATTGAATAATTTATATTAATATTTTACTAATATGCCCTAAATATTTTAGGATATTAAGTTAAACCCACTTTGAATTTTGATGATCAAAATATTTTGTATGTTATACATTTAAATTATTTTAGTCCAATCATACTCCCACTAGCTGTTTAGTTACTATTCGTTTCATAATATCAGGATATGATATGAAAACTAATTTTTTATTTAGTTATAAGGCTTACATCCTTTTAGTGGATTACGTAATGAGTAAATTATTTTGTCCATTTCATATATAGTGTTCTATGTGTTTGGAGAATTTTTATAAAAAAGATATTTTATTTTTTATTATTATACCAATGATAATGGATGGGATCAAAAATATTATATTTTAAAAAACATATTAATAACATATTTTATCCTAGATAAAAAAATTTACATATATTATTATCAAGTATGTTATAGAACACAATTAATTATTAACAAAGTGAATTAAAACAATTATCTCATATTGTCCGTAACAACACTTAGTTATTAAACAACATCTCATCCCATATAAAATAAATTTTATAACTATTAGAATCATTTAATAATATAAACATAATATTAATGTATAAGCCCTTATAAAGAAATTTATGATTCTAACACCATTTACACCATCATTTGAATACAAATTACAAGGACCGTCAATTATAACCATAACATATAAATCCCTTATATGTCTAACACTTATTCAAAAATCAAGAATTTATTTTTATAGAACTAATTCATGAAATGAAATATCCAATGATTTTCTCAAACCCCTTCACATGTCTTGGATAATTCCATCTTATGTAATATTTTTTTGCCTTCCCAAGACCTTCATAAGGGTTTGATAATGTTTATTGGATACTTTATGAAATATTGTTGGTCCATCCAACTATTTTTTCTTCATCTAGTTTAACATTCTACCCAGATGTATTTTCAATATAGCATCTGATCTATTACATCACATTCCATGTACATCAATCG
This sequence comes from Viscum album, assembly GCA_963277665.1. Lineage (NCBI taxonomy): Eukaryota > Viridiplantae > Streptophyta > Magnoliopsida > Santalales > Viscaceae > Viscum > Viscum album. Next base: position 512,605,458 of record OY728133.1, on the reverse strand, counting down.
CAAAATAATTGAGAAATATGTTAAATATTTCATGAAATTATTGACATTGTTGAAACATTTACAATGATGATAATAAATTAATTCATTGAAAGTAATTATCCTCATAATTAACCTTTAGTCTCATTGTGTCATTAGCACACTCAATCACACTAAGTATATAATTGGGGAGAAAATTTATATAATTATTTTTTCACATAATTCTTTTTAAACCATAATTGAATAATTATATGATTCTCATATTTATCTAAATTCACATGTTGAAAAATTTCATAAATTATTTACTATAGATGGTCATTCTCTAAAAAATAGGAATTTTCCTAGATTAAGAACAATTCTTATGTTTCTATACCAGTCTAAGATGTTTATTATATTAATCTAATCAATTTTATAATATTTGTCTATATGTAAAATAAAATTATGGTGATGTTATTTATCATCAATATAAACTTTTACCACATGAGTTTCATGTTTTACATTCATTTAATATAGACATTTATTAAATGATCTCTTTCTATAATTATGGTCTCTTTTAAATTTATCATATCCATTAGTGGATTAAGATGCACAATTCGATAATAGAAGAGTTTTATTTGGAGTTCCTTTAACAACTTATGTAGTGTCCCACCCTGAGCACCACTGAAATGGTCCCTAAGATGGTGGGCCAGAAGACATGAAACAAATCTCCCCAAACACCAGAGGCTACTGACTAGCAGTGAGGGCCTTGGTTGAGTATGGGTGGAGAATATTACCTTATTGGATAAGGAATTAAATAGTGGTAAATAATATATGTAACAAGTAGTGAAAGCATATATAAAAAGATGAGAATATCATAAGTAGATAAACGAGCCAACAAAATAAATATTAACTGTAGAAGCTAAATAGTCATAACAGATACCATGATGATATAAATGTATGATTCCAAAAGGAAATAGATAAAAGTGACGGGGTACGGGGTACATGCATAGACTGTATGCTAACAAAAACTGCCATAAAGTCCAAAAACTACAACATGGAATCTCGAGAAAGGCTCGATCCTCTACCCCCAAATTACCATACAAGACAATAAAGAAATTAAAAAAATTAAGCAACAGACTTCCCATTATCCACACATGCGAGCACAAAGTCTACTCATGTATGAAATGGAGCTCGAGTAGGGTGTGAGATATAATCTCGGTAGGATGACACCCAAGGTGTATATAGCATTCCATTTTGTGCTATAGACAAATAGCAATGTTTCATATATAATAAATGAATGATATTTAAATAAATAAAAAAACTATATCTGGTTATGTGTTCCTAAGAAGACACTCGTCCCATACCACTTGCTTAGGCCTAAGCCGGGAGTCTAAAAGAAATACTTGTACAAGGTTGCATATGTTTTCAAGGCCAAAATAACATTACAGACCCAAATAGATAATACCCAAGCGTCTTCTTTGGCATGGGGTCTAATTCATGTGTCAAAACTAGGCACACTAGAAGGCACAAAATAGGTGTCACAAGACATAAAGAAATTCTATGCTGTATCAATAGAAGCATCACATTTATTTATATGTATAACGTTAATTTCAGATGTGGAGTTTGAGCCTCTCCGTGATATATTTCTATGGTACATCAATTCAAAATATCGAAATCTACTAAGACCATCCAAGGAGATCCTTTTAAAATTCCAAATATTGCTCGTGGTATGGTAATTGTGATTCCATCCCGAGAATCACATGTAAGGGACTGGGTATCAACAATGTCTTGGAATAGCCATCTGTCCAACGGGTCCATATTTGGTTACCCCTTTGGGAACTAGTATCACTAAATAGTATAATAGAATTCATGGGGTATCCACTTCCTAGAGTGCCTAAAAAATCTTTTCCCCAACGCGTCATGTTAGAACCTATCGAGTATGAAAAGTCTATTTGTTGGTTCTTAATATGGTACCCACATTCTCTCCCTAGCCCAATTTCATTTAACACAACAAGAGTGGTACATATATCCCAAAACCAGCATTCATGATTGCAACCATTTAATTAACCATTTAATTCCACATTCTTACTAATCATTCATGTCCAGTAGTCACAACTAATAATAATAACAAAATATTGAACAAAATAGGCACTTTATCAATATAATTAGAGTAATCCCCATTTAATAATAGAAAGGAATGAAAATAATTATAAAAAATAATTATTTAGGAAACATCAAATCCAAGGGAAAACCCAAATTCATGATTTATGATCCAATATAAATAATTTATTCCATTTAAAACTTCAACAAAAATTATCACACATGCACAAGTAAATGATAAATTAATGATTCAAGGGAAAGGGGAAATAATCCAATTATGTCGGCACATACAAAGAGGTGTTCAATGGCATTAAAACAACCTAGTAAGGGGTTTTACTTAAACAAGGGTCATTAAGATCAAAGAAAAACACATTTAATTAAATTAAAATCCATTATTTTGGATTTTTCAGTAGGCATCGATGAGCTGAAAAATTGTGAGAAGTGAAAAAAATAAAAGAAATGACAAGAATGAAAATAGAAACCCCATCATATAGTCATACTGTACACCATGACCCGCGACCACCTCTGATTTGACCTAAAATGGAAGAAATCAGAGGATTTAATAGTAACTCTTGTTTTTTGTAAAAACATTCCATGGAAGATTGATAAATGGAGAGAGGATGAAACCCACAATTAATTGGCACAGATGATAATCCTTATCGAGTGATGAATTTTTCTTCTAATGACATTGAAATATGAGGAGAATCATATGTGAAACGAACATCCCACGTAGATGATGAGGAAGTTCCACCACCTAGAGAGGGGGGTAAGCATAGAAAAAGAGTAGAGGGAGAGAAGAGATGGAAAAAAATAATTAGGGAAAAGAAATAAAGACGACGAAAAAAAGAAAAGGAAAAAAATAAATAAGGGAAAAATAAAATATAAATAAAAATAAAAGGGAAGGAGAAAAGGGAATAAATAAATAAAATGGGATAAGACTATTTTAATTATTTATATTTTCCCCTACCTTTTTTTACATTCTTATTTATTTTAAATAATTTTTCATTTCTTTGGATTTCATTAAATTTATTTAAATTTCATTTAATTCTTTTAATTTGTTTTTATATGAAACAGTGAACTAGGGAACAATGTATTATTTGGGATAAATCTCGTGATACCATTAAAATTATGCTACTTGGGACTTGTATAATACTATATTGGTAGGTGCCCCGGGTAACTTTAATAAAATTTACTAAAAAAAATTAAATGGTATCTACCATGGTTAATGTTGGGACATTACAACCTTCCCTCATTAAGAAAAAGCGTCCCTGAGTTTCCTCTCCGAGGGAAGTGGAATGTCATCAGAGAAAACTTCTGGCCACTGTGCACTCACATCAGTCTCGAACTACTAGGTCTCTTCCTGAACACATTCGTGATTCCATATAACCTAGAGTAGATGAACATACCTAACTAAGAAAAACTTCCTGTTATGATTGATGATATGAATCAGAAACTCCTCAAAGGATGCATCCACCTCATGCTTGATGTTGTTAGGGATAAATGAATGAGACATTCTCGATGATACTATCAAAACTAAGATACATGGATGACATTATTCATGGAACTATACCTCTACGAAACATCAATCTATAGTATAATGACCCAACTCTCTCCACCATCTCAGACAACCCGACATATCTCGATGATTACTTCCCTTGTATCCTAATTCCTTTATGACCCAAACTTGGGGAAACATAAAGAAAGACTCGATGTACAATATAAAACTCTAGAGGTCTCTAAAGAAAACTGGTATACGGCTTATGTATGGCCTGAGATTTAGCCATATGCTTTTGAATCAATTGTACATTCTCATAAATCTCATGACTGAAATGAGGACCTAGAGGAGCTACCTCACATTCATTGAGCCATCATAATGGTGAATGACATAGTCTACCACATATGGCCTCATATGGAGCCATTTTAATTGTTCCCTTAATGTTTTTAATATAGTAAAACTAAATTAAAGGAATGTGTTTCTTTAATGAACCACCAAAATCAAGGATACATTCCCACAATATATCCTATAACACCCATATGGTCTGCTCGAACTGTGCATTTGTCTGGGGTTAATATAAATTACTCAAAGCACATGTGAACCCAGTGCCTTCTATATCCTTTTCTAAAATCACGATGTGAAATGGGTGTATTAGTCCAACATGATAGAATGGGGCACACCATAAATTCAAAATATCTTCTGAATATATTGCCTCCCTAACTCATCAATATAGTAGGTCTCCCAGATAGAAAGGAAGTGTGCAACTTTAGTTAACCTATCGATGAACACCCATACTGCATTTCTACCTTGAAGATATCTTGTAAATACTGTAATGAAATCCATGGTGACATCATTCCATTTCAACTCAGGAATGGTAAGAGCTACAAGAGTCCAGCTGGTCGCTGGTGCTCTGCCTTCACCTACTGATAGGTGGATTACCAGGTACTGAAACTCTCTATTTTCTTCTTCATATCAGGACACCAATATTGAAGATTCATATATATGTACATCTTTGTTTGTCCATGATGAAATTCCTAAACATAGGAATGATATTCCCTCATCATCTCTTCCCAAGTATTAGAAGTCACCCATACACGACCATGGTAGAACATAGTTTCACTACCATAAATAAAACAAACAAGCGGTAGGTTATCTCCTATGACACTCACCCTCAAAATGATCACCTCAAAAATAGATAACTGTCACATTTGGACTCTCTCTAGAAGAGTGGACATCACTATAATAACTGGTAGAACTAGTTTTATGTGCTTATCCTAAACCTCTAAATGCATCTCAAAAAAAGACATCATCTTCCACTCATTTATAGATTCCAAGAGATTTTGAGTTTGTGTTTCACAAAAAAAAAAATTATCCATGACATTACCCTTATCAGGGGTATGAGGAAGCTGAAAGTTGAATGACTGTAGGTATTCGACCCACCTGTGCTACCCCAAATTTATGTATTGTTGTGTGGAGATGTATTTTATGATTTTATGACTGTTGTGAAAAATGAACCTATAACCCATCAAGTAGTTTCTACAAAATCATGTAGCATAATCCATAGAAACTAATTTGAGGTCATTTTTTGGAAATTTTTGCAGATGAGGACATAGCGGGCAGGATTCATAAACCACGACTTGATAACCATGCATCATAATTGCACACATTCATACTAATGATGCATCAAAATAAACAATATAAATTCACCCTTGCTCGGGAAGAATTAATATCATATCTAATGTTAGTATTTCCATAACTCCTAAAAATCCTTTTCACATGATTCATACTAGATGAACTAAACCCCCTTTTTTTCAGATTCATAAGAGGAGCTACTATGTAAGATAAATCCTGGATGAAACACCTGTAATAGCCAGTAAGACCCAAGAAACAATGTATGTTAAACACATTCTCGGAATCTTCCTAGGAACCTATGCAATCACTTTCTCTGGGTCAATAGATGTGCCAACATCAGATATTACATGACCCAATAAGTAATCCTTATTGATTCAAAAGTTTCATTTACAGAGCTTTGTGTATATCTAGTTCTCTCAGAGTACTCATCACGATCTCAATATGAATTTTTTGGTCATGTATGGAGAACAAATACACTAATATATCATCAAAAAATACTTTCACAAAGGAATAAAGGTATAGGTGGAAAACTAAATTCATTAGAGCCATTAATACAACTGGTGCGTTCGTCAAACTGAACAAAATTACGAAAAACTCATACAAGTTGTACCTACTATGGAAAGTAGTTTGAGGTATATTTGAAGTCAAACACAAGAACCTACTGACATCTTGACCTTACAAAGATCTTTTAGTAAATAGTTTCTCCTCATTGTTTTCTGAAGATGCCATCTATACAAGGGAACATATATTAATTTTTACCATAGGTGGGTTCAATGAATGGTAATCCCCACACAATCTGAGGGTACAATATGCACTATTGGTGAAAATGACTAGTGAAATCCATGATGATTTGATAGGTATAATAAAACCCTTATCCTTGAGGTTTTAAAGCTACTTCTTGAGTTACTATTGTTCTGTAGGATCCATCCTATAAGGTAGAAGGGATACTAGTGTCGTACATATAACTAGATCGATAGTGAAATCAACTTCCCTCACACAATGTAATTAAGAAAAATCCTCAAGGAATAAATCACTGAATCGATCCACATTGCGAGGGAATTACATTAATTGTGTTCCCTAATCGATCATAAAGAGACCTTCTAGTTGATCTGTCTCTCTGCCCAGCCCAGAATGATAGGGTCTAGCTCAATATGCCCTTATATATCATTCTTCCTTCTCTATATATGTGTTTCCCTTAGGTGTTGTGAAGGTCACTCGATGATGATATTAATCCACTTGTCCATGATAAAGAACAAGCTAGTCCATACCAAGAATGACCTCAATACGTTCATCTCGAGGATGAAGAAATTCCATAAGAAATGGTACCCACCTATTTCAAGGGGGAACTCCAAGCACTAGAATATTCCTTCTATTTTAACCCCCAAAGTAGTGTTGAGGGACATAATTCAACAGAATTAATCAATGGAAAGTCCCAAAATCACAACATTAGAAGCATATATGAAAGAGTGTGATGAACCTGTGTCAAAATGGGTGGCAAAAAAATTAGAGGATACAAGGATAGTATATGTAACCGTTGAGGGACCAGGACTATGCTCCACTAGCACTGGTTGCACTGCATACATATAGACTAATCCTTGTCACTAAGATGCTTCCTGGCTAGCCTATGAAGGTTCACTCTGATTACACTGGTGCTTATGAATGTGACATCCATAAACATGACCTCCACTACCTTACCCTGATTGGTTGGTAGAAGACCAACTCCCAGCCTGTCTTGGTTTTGGATGTCCCATGCCTAATGGAGATGCTGGAACGGATCCCCTACCATTGGATGCTGAAGGAAAATAATGGAAGAAACTCTAAATGTGTCCATATTTTCACAATCTCAACACGTCATCGGGTTATTAAGGAACATAGGCTTTTTATGGATGATCCTTACACACTGATGACAGGTTATAATGGTGTCAGTATGTGTCATTTGGCTTGAATTTCCCCCATGTGAAACCTCAAAATGGTGCTTCCTACTTCCATAAGAACCATTAACCTTCCTCAAAATTGAATAGCCCTGGCTTACATGATCAACATCCCTAAGATTTATTTTGGTAGTTAGGGTCCGATTCACTATCTCTATAATGCTCTTAAAATGAAAGGCATTCACTTATGAGAGAATTAAATATCCAAGTCCATTCTCAGAGTGCCTCACAGACGTCTGTGCATCACTGGTCGTTGATGGAGAAAAATGATCGAGCTCAGAAAAATTATTATAATACTCTAACACAGTCATAGAGACCTATCGAATATGTAAGAACTACTACGAACAATCTTCTCTCAAATTATTCAAAAAGAAGTGATCATACAAGGCTATCTGGAAGTCTGCTAAAACCAAGTATCGGTGTTTCTCTGCCTAAGAAATGACATCCCCCCTACGTTTGGTGGAGTCACATAGAATAAAGATTATAAGTTATAACCTCCTCTCTATAATCATATCATGATGGTCATATATGTATTTCATTGCTTCAATCCATGACTCTACAACATTGGGACCTCCATCCCTCAAGAAGGTGGGAGGATGCTGCAACAAAAAGTCCAATGTAAGCTCCACTATAGTCATGGAAAGCCTGGGAACACTCTAAAATGACTCTATGAAACTAATAATACTATCCCTAAACTATGTTTTGGTGCCCAATAGAAGATCAGGAGGAGGTTCCACATGAGGCACTACTGGTGGTTCCAGAACCACTAACTATAGAGTGTTCTCATCACAACTCTCCTAGAATATGACATAAAGAAGTTGCGGCGATGTTGCTCTATAATTTCCAAATGATTACCTAAGATAAGATTTTATGGAATATGAGGTAAACATGTAAATGAGCAATAAGAAAATGGTGACTAAAAATCCTCCCTGGACATGGCATAACATGTATTAAAATAAAAAAAAGAGGGTAGGTACATGACCTACCTATGAGTTTTACCCAAAAGACAACCCACTCGAAGATCCAGGTCTAGAAAAAAATAGAATAAGTCTTAGATGGATCACTAAGATGCATACCAACTTTATATTTGTAACAAACATGTACTGTAAGATATTACATCGAAACACAACAACACTCAAATGAAAATATATAGATGCATACTACAAATTGGTACGATAAGAGGTTATTATTTTCCTTTTGTTGTAACAACCAAGTCCAACCCATGATCAATATATTTTCTACATTGGTTCTAGCCTGCATAGTTTTTCATTTCTTTTTCTATGGACATCAGGAAACCCCAAAAAAACACCTTATGACTGGAGAGGTATCCACACCACCTTATAAAGGGGTGCTTCGTGATCCTCCTCCTTCGATGTGGGATTGACATAATTCTCCGCAAGAGGGTCCCATCATCCTCAATAGAACATATAATTAACAATACATTTGATAAAAAATTTTAGTGTCCAAACATGAGTTCCATTGAAATAGGCCCCAAGACGGTGGGCCACAAGATCTCAAGTGCATCTCCCCAAACACCAGAGGCTGCCAACTAACAGAAAGGGCCTTGGGTGAGTTTGTGGGGAGATTATTCCCTCATAGGATAAGGACTTACACAACGGTAAATATTATATGTAACAAGTAGTGTCAGAATACAGAAAAGGAAGAAATAATAATATGTATATAAATGATCCAAAGTAATAAATAATAACTATGGATGTTAAATAGTCATAACATATACTACGATGATCTCAATTTTTGACTCCAAATGTAAATAAATAGAACTGTGTTGGTACATGGTACAAGAATAAACTGTATGAAATCAAAAAATACAAATAAAAACCACAAACTACTGCACACCATCTTGAGAAAGGATCATTCCTATTCCCCCAAAGCTCCATCTAAGATAGAAAAGCAATCAAACATCTAAAGAATCTTGCTTCCCATTATCCATATCTACGAGCATAATGTCTACCCGGGTACCAAATGACACTCAAGAAGGGTGTGAGATATAATATTAGTATGCCGGCACACATGGTGTCTAAACTATTCCATTTCATGATGTTGACAAATAACAAGGTTCCATATATAATAAATGAAAGCTGTTTAAATAAAATAAAATAAATATAACATGGTTTGTGTTCTAAAGTGGACACTCACCCCATTCCACCTTCTTCTACCTGTGCCGGGAGTCTGAAAGAAATACTTGTACATGGAAGAATATATATACAAGTCCCAAATAACATTTCATACCCAAAATTAGCATACAGTAAATATTTTTATTTTTCTTTGGGTTTAATTCATGTGTCAAAAATAGGCACATAAGAAGCCACAAAAGAGGTGTCACAATGCATAAGTAAACTCTATGATGTATCCATAAAAGAATCATAGGAATTTATATTTCAAATGAAAATTTTCGAGGTGGGGTCTGATCCAATTCCTAAAGTATTTCTACAGTACATATTTTCAAAATATCCAATGAAACTGAGCCTGTCTAAGGTGATCCTTTCAAAATTCCAAGTATCACTCTAGGTATGATAAATATATGTTCATCCCATGTATCACAAATAAGGGACCGAGTATCAACTGAGGCAAGGAATAACCATCTTTCCACTAAGTTCGTCCTTAGTTACCCCTTAGGGTACCTGTATCCCCCAATTTTATAATAGAATGCCTGGGGGAGCCTTTTCTTGGTGATCTTAAAACATATCTTTCTCGGCGCATTGTGTTTTAACCAATCATGTACAGAGATTCCAATTGTGGGTTCATAATATGGGTCCCATGTTCTCTCCCCAATACTATTACATTTAAAACAACTAGTGAGGTATATATATCACTGAACAAGCAAGTATGATTTAAAAAATTTAATTAACCATTTAATGCCATGTGCTTACTAATTATTCAATCCCAACAGTCACAGCTAATAATAGTAACACAATATTGAAAAATACTAGCACTTTATCAGTGTAAGAAGAGGCAATTTTATTTAGTAATAACAAGGCATGACATGAATTATAACAAAAATTTACTTTGGTGAAATGAAATCCATGGGAAAACCCAATGTCATGATTTATGATTCATCCTAAATAATTTAATCCATTTAAAATTTTAAACCAAATTATCATACATGAACACATAAATGATAAAATAATTATTCATGGAAAAAGTTAAATATACCAATTATGTCAGCACACCTAAAGGGGTGTCCAATGGCACAAAAACAATCCAAGTAGGGGTTTCCATTAAACAAGGGTCACAAATATCACGTAAAAACAATTAAATTAAATTAAAATTCATTATTAAGGATTCCCTTGTAGGTACCGATGAATGGACCAATTGTAACACACCAATCTTCCACGGTACTCTTCTCTTCGAATAATAAAATCACGTGTGTTGTACACTAATTTGAGTTATAACACACCACAACCAATCAAACTAGCCGTTATGAATAGTAATACCAACATTTTGAAATTTTATAAATTTTATCCTTAAAAATGGACTTCATTTTTGGATTTGGAATATCGAAATTAGATTAGGGTGAATTTGTGGTATTTTTCTGAAAACTTTCAATTTTTGATGAATAGTAAAAAACACCGAGTTATAGTTTAAAAATGAATTATTATTTAAATAATTACTTCTTTTATTTAAATTTATTTTAGATAAAAATAGATACATAATACCTATATAAGTTAAATGTAATTAATTGGAGTTACTTTATAATAATTTTAGATATATAAAAATTATATTGAACTTTTTACCATCTTTTACCCACCTCCTAGGAGCATTTGAAAATTTACATAAAACATAATTTTACCACTTCCATGAGTTTAATTTCAAAAATATGAGAGACACGGTTGATATAAGTTAGTAAAATCCAGTTCAATAAGATGAAAATAATTTATGGTGAAGAGTATCTTTTTACTTTTATTTACCACGGTAAAAAGTAAATAGGGTAATTAAGGGTAAAAATGAAATTATTATTACCCTAACACATGTCCTAATTCTATCGGATAAGTGTAATTAGACCAAAAACAACTTTATGAATAAAATATGATCCTTTAGGTCCACTTGGATTAGATTAGAACATTTATTATTATTTAATTTAAAGAAGAGTTAAAAGAGTTAAAATAAAAATTTAATAACTAAAGAATTTTTAATATAGGGTTACACATAAGATAAATTCGACTAAAAATATTAATAATAAATCTAAAATTATTTTCTACCTAATGGTATTTTATTTATATTTTTAAACATTAAATAAGTTAATTTATTTATGACATAGTGATGATGCAGTAATTAACTAATTAATGAAATATTAAAATAATTGATATTATAAATATCCAAATAAATGTAATTTGACACTTTTTATGAATTAAACTAATTTTTTAGGTTAATATGAAATATTAGGGTTGGTTATTTGAATTTTCTTCAATGTAATAATTCTGTTAGGAATTTAGCAAAAACAAAATACCAAATAGTGTCAAAATTGACATAAAAGAGTTCTTAAAACAAATATTATATTATTAATTGATATTCTATTCCTAAAAAACAATGTTTAGGACAAAAAACTTATATAATTATATTTTTATCAATAATGAACCACTTGGGGGACACATGGAAGTATATAGTATGTTTATTAATCATATAATATAAAAATTCAAAGAGACATGGTAAATGTCCAACTATTTAACTAAGAGTTAAATCTAAAAGATAAGGTTAATATAGTGTCCCAAACCTTTCTAAAACCGTTTTTGAGTCGTTTTAGAAAAATAACCACCTTATAATTTTAATAATATATTTATGAGCCATTATAAACTGAGATTTATTTTATTATAAAATAATATTTCTAGGTTTTCCTAAGGCGCCTCTCAACCCTCTTATAAAAAGGCTTTCCCCCTTATCTTTAATTAACACCTTAAAAGCCTTTTGGATCATCCAGACTCTACCCAAATACCCTATAAATTATCCTCCCTTCATCCTAGATGATTTATTTTCATCAGAAAGCTAATCTAAAGATCACTTTTGATCAAATCAAAATGAATAACCCAAAGAAGAGGTAAATATTTCATAACCTCTTTCAAGTTCTTTTCTTCATCCACTTACTCTTTCTTTTTTGTTTCCATTATAAAATAATAACTCATGTATCTTCTATATAATGTGATTTTTTTATAAATATGGTACAACTATATTCAATATTCTATCAATCCTTTGAATGACATGTCACCATACGTGCATACGTACGTCTTACCATCTCTACATCGTGGTGTAATTTTCATTCAATATATTAATACTAGGATGTGTATAATAATAATGTGTAGTTGATGTAAATAATAAATATAACATGATAATTATTCTTTATATATGATCTACCATCTAATTATATATTATTTTAATATCAATAGAATGATATTGTCGCTCTTGCGTACGTACGGATTACAGTCTTCACGAACAAGAAGAGATTAATTCCCCATTGTATCCATTCAAAACTAATTTTTATATGATGATTAAAAATAATGTTTATATAATTGATATAATTCTGTATATTAATAAGATATATCCCATCCATAACAAATACAACTCACATATCAAATAATACAAAGGAAAACGAATCCATTAACACCCGGAATGACGATAATACTAAGATATTATTAACAAAGAAATGTTAAAAGATCATATATGATATAATATTAATATGATTCTTGTATAATTTAATAATTATTATTTCACCGTTATATAGGAGTTCAACTTACCCTCAACCAAGGTAAAGTAAAAGGTAAGGATTAATTTCACAATCTCTTTATTATCTGAGGTTGTTTTTATGTAAGTATCTACTAGGACCTCTTTATCATCTACATCCATGTTTATCAAAAATGTATTCCAAAACATTTTTACTATTTAATAGACTATGGGTCAATGTAATTTTTACCCTTGTTTGACTTTTTATAAAATGGTTTGAAAGGAATCTTTCTGTCATTTTTCAAACAAGGTACCTTATGTCCTTTTTGACAAAATTAAGGTAAGAATGTTTTTTAACTTATATGGCGGGTGTGGCTATTTTACATTGTTATAAGACCTTATAAGATTCCCTTAAAATATTATAAGAATATTTTCAAAATAAATGTTTTCTTTATAATTATGTGACCTTTAAATGATTACAAAATAGGATGAGATATTTATCTAAAAAAGGTTTTGATTTCTTCTATGCCAACATCTATTTAGAGATTTTAATCTTTTTTGAAGTTGATTTATTATGATACCAAACATACATATTGTATTGAAGGTTTTGTGATATGTTTGACTGTAGATGTGTTATTTTTATACCATTCATGGTTTATGGTTAAATTATTGATATTTTGTATGCTAGTTTTAATACGAATGTTTATGATATGCTTAAAATTTTTCATGTGAGGAATGAATTGGACTTAGTATGTGAAGGGTGGAGCCTGCTATAGTTCCTCGATATATCGGTAGGTTTGATGAGACAAACGAGGGTCTTGGAATGAGGCCTTAACAAATTATTATTTGTTGTCTTGGCACAAGGCCTTAATTATGTGGTCATGACAGTCTAACCTTATGCATTTTATCATTATGAAAGTGGATATAGATATTGCATGTGATTATTGAACTAATAGAATATCCATGTGAGTACGTAAATGGAATTATTTTGATTCATATTTTCCATATTATGATGAATTTTATGTTGCGAAGGCTTTTGTTTTAGTTTTATACATTTCCTTAAATGTTTATTTTTATTTATAAAAGCTTCTGCTATATTGTTATCCTTACTGAGCATCTGAGCTCACCCCTTTCTATGTTTCATTTTTCCTAGGATGCGAAGAAGTATATTATGGATGACTTGCAGGGATAGTCTATGGGATCTCAGTGTTGTCTATGGAAACTATTTTGTTGTAGTTTTCCATTTTATTATGTAATGTAAACGTTATGAATGTATCTAGTACTTCCAAGGCTACTAAACTAATCAGTCATTCGAGACATTATCTTTTGTGATCATAGAAATGATATGTAATAATGCACCGACTCTGGGATTCTGGGGTCAGGGCGTTACACCAATGGTGAGAAGTGAATGATGAAATGAAAGAATGGAAATATCATAGATATCATACATCATAGTCGTAGTAAAAAACACATCCCGTGACAACCTTTTATTTGACCAGAAACAATACAAATAGAAGATAATTATAGTGGAATAGATAAAATCTAATTAGAGCATATATACCTAACATAGACTTTGAGGATTAGTATAAAAGAGATTTATTAATTTTGGTATTGTAGAGATTTTGTGAGATTTCCAAGGAAACACATCCTTGTCTGGATACGAGCAGGTAGAGGCGGCTCTAGCACAGATGCACCTAGGGGTAAAACCCGAAAACACCGCTTTGAGCTTGATTCGAATGGGAACTAGTGCAAAACAATGGGCATTACTGCACTCTCATTTACGACACTCCTGGGGGATATGCTTAGGATAATTCTCATTTACTTTACAAACAATTATTAAGGGTTTATGAGTATATACATTCTCAAAGAATTTTTTTGTGAATATAGATTATATCCATAAACTGATCTATTTATGTAAAGTGTTTTACAAGTTTGGAATTATGTATTTTTATTCATAAACTGATCTAGTTTATGCCATTGTTTAGAAATGGTGCCTAGTGGAAGGAATGAAAAACATAACAATGCACACACTCCATGTATGGATTTCCCTCCTAATCAAGATAATTATAGTGGAGCTAGTGATGCAACTAGTGGTGATCAGCTAATCACCATACTGGTACAACTCACTCAGGTTATGAATAATAACCTTACCCGTATGGAGCACGCTGATCCATAGCGTGGAGGATCAATTTCAGATCACTTAATGAGGCAAAAACCACCAACATTTAATGGGGGTACAAATCCATTAGTATCCGAGCAGTGGATAAATTCCTTAGAGAAAATATTCCACACCTTGGGGAGTAGTGAAAGGGAAAAAGTTATCATGGCAGTTTACCGCCTCACTGGAGATGTTGATCAATGGTGGTCATTGATTCAAAACAAAAAGGAAGATTATGAAGTATCAAATATGGAATGGAGTGAGTTTAAAAAAATTCGTAGAAAAATACTTTCCTCATGACCATCGAGCGGATATGGAAAGACAATTTCTGAGTCTGAGGAAAAAGGATGATGAGAGTGTCACAAAGTGCGAAGCTAACATTACAAGGTTAGGAAGGAAGGCTGTAGATTATATAAGTAACCAAATAAGTAATATTGATAATTTATTTTATGGTTTAAAACCATTTCTCCATCAAGATTTAGTATCACAATCCTTCTCATCATACGAAGATATTTTCTCACATGCTATCAAGAAAGAAAAGGAATTCTCTAATTATTATGACTTTAAAGCAAAGAAAGAGCAAAATAGATCTATTAAACACACTAGAAATGGAAATAATTGGAATAAGGGAAAAGTTGAATATCCATACTACAGTAAATGTCATAAGAAACACCCTGGTACTTTTCTAAAGGGAATGGGAGTCTATTACGAGTGTGGTGAAAAAGGCCACCAAACTCGTGATTACAAGGGGAAGAAAGAGGCTGTAGATGTTGAATGCTACAATTTTAGAGAAAGGGGGAATTATGCAGATGAATGTCCTATTCGTCAGTCGAACATACCTCATAAAATTCCAAGGGATCAAGGCCAAGCTTATGCTATCACTACTGCTGAGGTTGAAGCTCCGAAAGATGTAGTGGTTGGTAATTTAATGGCTACCTGAAGTTTAGATAATGATTTAATTGATTCTAGATCGTTGCATTGTTCCATATCTTCCCAGTTTTCAATGAAAATTAGATATTTCCAATTTGATTTAATAAGGGAGTTGTCAGTCAAAACTACGGAGGGAAGTATCATGGCAAAAAAGTTTTGTGAATCTGTCCCCACTAGGGCATATAAATGTTCTTTATCTACTGATATCATCGTCAAACCCATGATGGAATTTGATATAATCCTTGGTATGGATGGTCCTTCGGACCATGATACAATAATTTATTATAAGAATAATGAGGTTACTATTTTTGACGATGACGATAAAGAACACCTTATCTTTAGAGAATAATCATCACCATCTAATTCTTATCTAGATCCACCCCCAATAGCTCAATGAAATTAAATTATTGGGGACGAAGAGAATGAAATAACTATGGGTGAGGAAAGGAATGTTTAAATATAGGATGTACCTATTATGAAAGAATATGTTGATGTGTTTCCAGAAGATTTACCTGGATATCCTCCTAAATGATAAAATGAGTGTTCTATTGATTTAATTCCTGGATCAAGGCCCATATCGAAGACCCCTTATAGAATGGACAATGTGGAATTAGTGAAACAAATGAAACAACTAGAAGAATTGAGTAATAAGGGATTTATTTGCCCTGGTGTTTCTCTATGGGGAGACCCAATTCTTTTCTTTAAGAAGAAAGTTGGATTTATGAGGTTGTGCATTGACTACAATGAAATCAAGGCTATAACAATAAATAAAAAGTATCCCCTACCTCAAAATGATTATTTATTCAACCAAATTCATTGATGTCAATAATTTTCAAGGATTTATCTTCAATATGGATATCATCAGTTGTGTGTGAAGAATGAAGAAATTCTGAAAACAGCATTTCGAACTAGGTATGGGCATTACGTGTTTACAGTAATGCCATTTGGATTGACTAATGCACCCTCTGTTTTTATGGATCCAATGAATAGGGTTTTCAAGGAATATCTTGATAAATTTTTAGTGGTATTTATTGTTGATATCTTTGTATACTACAAACTCTAAAAAGATAATGAAAATCACTTGCGCACTATTCTAAAGACTCTTAGAATTATTGAATTATATTTGAAGTTTAGAAAGTGTGAATTAATGCTTTAAGAGATTTCTTTTCTTGGCCATATTGTCTCTAAAGATGTAATATCTGTTGATATTTCTTATACCAAGGCAATCCAAGAATGGCTAGCACCGATGAGTGTAACTGAGGTACGTAGTTTTATTGGTTTAGTAGGTTATTATCGAAGTTTCATCCATAATTTTTCCAGGTTGGCTAATCCATTAAAAAAGCTTGCACGAAAAGTGGTTAAATTTGTTTGGACAAAAGAGTGTGAAGAATATTTTGACGAATTGAAGATAAGATTAGTCAATGATCCTATATTGACTCTACCATCAAGGAATTATGGGTTTCATATTTATTGTGATGCATCGAAGAACGTATTTGGTTTTTTCCTTATGAAAATGATATAGTTATTGCCTATGCACCACGACAGCTAAAAATTCATGAGAAAAACTATATTACTCTTGATCTTGAGTTAGTAGCTATAATTTTTTCTTTGAAGATATGGAGAAATTATCTATATGGTGAAAATGTGAGATATATACCGACCAAAAGAGTTTGATGTATATTTTCTCACAGAAAGAACTCAACATGAGGCAAAGACGATGGCTTGAACTACTCAAAGATTATGATTGCATGATACACTACCTCTTGGCTAAGGAAAATAAGGTAGAAGATGCTTGGACCAGAAAAGATCATGGAGTTTTGAACAAGATGAAAGTTGAAAAGGATCTTATATACATGGATCTAGTAAATATGGATATGGGAATCACCATAGAAGGGGGAACATCAATACTTTTTCAAATGGTTGCCAAACCATCTTTACTAGAAAGGATAAAGAGTTCTCAGACCGATGATAAAGAGTTTAAAAAGAAGATTAAAGCTGTGAATGATGGGAGATTGAGTGACTTTGTGTATGAAGATGAAATTTTAAAATATGGGATGAGAATTTTTGTTCCCAATATACCTGATCTAAAAAGAGAATTGTCGGATGATGCCCATAGCTCCAATTTCTATATACACCCTGGTAGAACCAAAATATATAGATATTTGAAGGAAAATTTTTGGTGGGACAACATGAAGAGGGATATTTCTAATTTTGTGCTTAGATTTATGGTTTTTTAACAAGTGAAATCTAGAAGGCAATATCCTAGAAGAGTCTTCCAACCTCTTCCCATATTTGAGTGGAAATGGGATAATATAACGATGGACTTTTTCATGGGACTGCCAATGACTCCTAGAAGGAATGATGAAATATGGGTCATTGTTGATCGTCTTACCAAGTCAGCACATTTTATTGCTATAAGAGAAGATTTACCACTTGAACGTTTAGCAAGATTGTACATTAATTAATTTGTAAGACTTCATGGAGTAGACCTATCGATTTTTTCTAATCGTGATCCCCGTTTTTCATCAAGATTATGGAAAAGTCTTCATAAATCCCTGGGTATTGATCTTTGTTTGAGCACTGCCTACAACCCCCAAACTGATGGAAAATTAGCACATACTATTCAAACCTTATAAGACATGTTCAGATCATGATCACATGACTTTCAAGTTATATGGGATCAATATTTACCTCAGGTATAATTTTCCAGTAACAATAGCTCCCATTCAAGTATTTAGATGGAAGCATATGAAGCGTTTTATGAAAAGAGATGTCACACACCAACATGTTGAGATGATTTTGGTGAAATAAAACTTGTAGGCCCCCAACTTGTGGAGGAAATGATGGACAAGATGAATGTAATCCAAAACCACATCAATGACTCTCAAAGTAGGCAGAAGAGCTATGATGACAACCGAAGGAAGGATTTGGAATTTTAGGTACGAGATCATGTTTTCATGAAGGTATCTCCATGGAAGGGTGTTATACATTTCGGTAAGAAGGGTAAATTGAGTCCCAGGTACATCGGACCTTTAGAAATTCTAGAACGAATTGGGGCTGTAGCTTACCGTTTGATAATGCCGCCAAATCTCTCCAAAGACGATGACGTGTTCCACAAATCACTATTGAGAAAATACATGCCTGACCCAACGTATGTACTCACCTAAGAGTAATTAAAACTAAATGCGATCTATCTTATTGTGAAGATCCTATCAAGGTTCTTGATATAAGAGGACAAGTGCTGAGAACCCGGATGACTCATCTAGTAACAGTTCTTTGGAGAAACCATAAGATGGAAGATGCAACGTGGGAACCTGAGGAACTTATGATGAAGAACCACCCGACACTTTTTATGCAGGAATAATCTAGAAATTTCAAGGATGAAATTATTTGAAAGAGGGGAGAATGTAACACCCCAAGCTTCCATGGTAAGCTTCTCTTTAAATAATATAATAGCGTGTGTTGTACGCAACTTCGAGTTTAAACACACCACAACCAATCACAGTAGCCATTATGAATAGTAATACTCACTTTTTGAAATTTTATAAGTTTTATCTTTCTAAATGGACTTCATTTTTGGATTCAGAATATTGAAATTATCTTAGGGTGAATTTTTGGTATTTTTCTGATAACTTTTAATTTTTGATGAATAGTGAAGAACATTGAGTTATAGTTTAAAACCAAATTTTTATTTAAATAATTATTTATTTCTTTTAAATTTACATTAGGTTCAAATGGATAAATAATACCTATATATGTTCAATTTAATTCCTTGGATTCAGTTTATAATAATTTTAGATATATAAAAATTTTATTGAACTTTTTACCGTCTTTTACCCACCTCCTAGGTGAATTATCAAATTTACATAAAACTTAATTTTTCCAATCCTGTGAGTTGAATTTAAAAAATTTAAGAGACACAGTTTATATCAATAATTAAAATTTTGTTTGATAAGATGACAATATTTTTTGGTGAATAGTAAGTTTTTTACTTTTACTTACCACGGTTTAATGTAAATAGAGTGATTAGGGGTAAAAATGATATTATTATTACCCTAACACATGTCCAAATTCTATTGGATAAGTGTAATTCAACCAAAAACAACCTTACGAATAAAATATTGTCCTTTAGGTTCACTTGTATTAGATTAGGACATTTATTATTATTTAATTTAAAGAAGAGTTAAAAGAGTTAAAATCAATGTTTAATAACTAAAACATTTTAAATATAGGGTTACAAATACGATAAATTCGACAATAAATATTCATTATAGAGATAAAATGATTTCTGACATAATGGTAGTTTATTTATATTTTTTAGACATTAAATAATTTAATTTATTTATGACACAATGATGATATAGTAATTAACTAATTAATGAAATATTAAAATAATTGATTTTATAAATATCCAAATAAATGTAATTTGAGACTTTTTATGAATTACACTAATTTTATAAGTTAATATAACATATTAGGTGTTTTTAGATGATTTTTTTTGAGGAAATAATGTTGTTATAAATTTAGAAAAAACAAAATACCAAATACTATCAAAATTATCAAAAAAGGGTTTTAAAAAAACTATAATATTATTAATTTATATACTATTCCTAAAAATATATGGATTGGCCAAAAGACTTATAAAAATATATCTTTATCATTAATGAACCACTTTGGGTTCTCTGGAAAGTATATAGTATGTTTATTACTATATAATATAAAAATACAAAAAGACAATGTAAATGTGAAACTATTTATCTAAGAGTTTAATCTAAAAGATAAGGTTAATATTGTGATCCAATCCTGTCTAAAACCTATTGGTTTAGTGGTTTTCCACCCATACTGACCTTATAATTTAAATAATCCATTTTGTATCCATTATAAACCGAAAATTATTTTATTATAAAAGAATATTTCTATCTTTTCCTAAGGTTCCCCTCACCCCTCTTATAAAAGGGCACTCACCCTTCTCTCTAATTCACACCATAAAAGCCCTTTGGCTCAGGAAAAATCTTCCGAAATACTCTCTCAACTATCATCCATTCATCCTAGAGGTCTTAATTTAGTTATAAATCCATCCTAAAATCCCTTTGGATCCAATCAAAAGAAAGAACCCAATGAAGAAGTAAATATTTCATCACCTCTTTCAAGATGTTTTCTTCTTCCACTTACTCTTTATTTATTGTTTCCATTATGATATAATAAATTCAGTATCGTATATATACTGTGATGTTATTATAAATATGTTAGAACATTATTCATTATTCTATCCATCCTTTGAATGACATGTCACTATACGTGCGTACGTATAGCTTACTGTCTCAACATCATGGTCTAATTTTCATTCAATATATTATTATTTGGATGGGTATAACAATAATGTGTAATTGATGTAAATAATAAATATAACATGATAATGAATCTTTATATATGATATACCATCCAATTATATATTATTTTAATATCAGAAAATGATATTGTTTCTCGTGTGTATGTACGGATTACAGTCTCCACGAACACGATGAGATTCATTCCCCATCGTATCCATTAAAAACAAATTTTCATTGGATGATTAAAAATAATGTTTAAATACTTGATATAATTATGGATATGAATAAGATACATCTCATCCATAACAAATATGACTCACATAATAATGAATATAAAGGAAAACGAATCCGTTAACACCCAAAACGAAAATAATACTGACATATTATTAACAAATAAATGTTAATAGATCATATATGATATCATATTAATATGATTCATGTATAATTTAATAAAAATTATTTCACCATTATACTAGAGTTTAACCTACCCTCAACCAATGAAAAGTACAAGGTAATGATTAATTAAACAATCTCTTTATTATCTGATGTTGTTTTTACGTAAGTATCTACTATGACCTCTTTATCATCCACATCCATGTTTATTAAAAATGTATTCCATTTTTTTACTATTTACTAGACTATGGGTTAAAGTCATTTTTACCCTTGTTTGACTTTTTATAAGATGTTTCGAAAGGAATATTTCTGTCATTTTCCAAACAAGGTACCTTATGATCTTTTCGACAAAATTATGGTAAGAATGGTTTTTTAATTTATACAGCGGGAGCGTTTATTTTCGACTATTATAACACCATCAAAGCGTCCCTTAAATGCTCATAAGAATATTTTCAAAATAAATGTTTTCCTTATAATTATTTTAATCTAAAATTATTTCAAAATAGAAAGAGATATTTCTCTAAAAAATGGTTTTAGATTTCATTTATGCCAACATCCTTTGAGGGATTTTAAGACTATTTGAAGTTGATTTATTATGATACGAAACTTCCATATTGTATTGAAGGTTTTGTGATATGTTCAACTATGGATGTGTTATTTTTATTCCATTCATGGTTTATGGATAAAGTATTGACATTTCTTATGATAGTTTTAATACGAATGTTTATGTTACGTTTAAACCTTTTCATATGAGAAATGCATTGGACTTAGTATGTGAGGGGTGGAGCCTGCTATAGCTTCTCGATGCATCGGTAGGTCTCATGAGACAAACTAGTGTCTTGGAATAAGGCCTTGAAAAAATATTATTTGTAGTCTTGGTATAAGGCCTTGACTATGTGGTTATGAATGTCTGGCATTATGCATTTTATCATTATGAATGTTTCTATTTATATTTCATGTGATTATTTGAAAAGTAGAATATCCACGTGAGTAAGTAAATGGAATTATTTTGATTTATATTTCCCATATTATGATTATTTTTATGTTTAAAAGGTTTTTGTTTTAGTTTTATACATTTCCTTAAATGTTTATGATTATTTATGAAAGCTTCTGTTGTATTGTTATCTTTACTAAGCATCTGTGCTCACCCCTTTCTATGTTTTATTTTTCCCAGGATGAAAAGAAGTATATTATGACTAACCTACAAGGATAGTCTATGGGATATCAGTGTTTTATATGGAAACAATGTTGTTGTAGTTTTTCATTTTATGATGCAATATAAACCTTATAAATATATCTAGTACTTCCAAGGCTACAAAACTAATCGGTATTTCGAGACTTGATCTTTTGTGATCCTGGAAAGGATATGTAATAATGCACCGACTCCAGGTTTTGGGGGCCATGGTGTTACCCCAATGGTGACAAGTGAATGATGAAATGAAAGAATGGAAATAACATAGATATCATACCTCATATTCATAGTAGACACCACATCCTGTGACCACCATTTATTTGACTGGAAACAAAACAAATCGAAGGATTCAATAGAGACCCCAATTTTAGGAAAAAGTCATCCACATAAGATTTTAAAACGTGTAAAGGATGAAACCAAAAACTAATTTATTCCAATGAAAATACTTATCAAGAGCTTCACTATGCTTTTAATGGCATTGAAATCATAGGGGAATTGGATGTGCATCATACATTTGATGTTGAAGAGGAGGGAGGGGTGCCACCAAAAGGGGGGGATGCACAAGAGTAGAGTAGGGGGTAAAATGAAAGATAAGATAAGAAATAAAGTGGAGGAAAAAAATAAAGTGAAAATAAATAAAAAGTAAAAAATTAACAAAAATAAAAAAAGGAAGGAGAAAAGGGAAAATAAATAAATAAAATGGGTTAAACCCATTTTAGTTATTTTCATTTTTCTCCTAACGTATTTTTTTTTTTTTATTATTATTCATTATTAATTTATTTTTAATCATTTAAATTTAAATTTATCTATTTTAAACCATTTAATTTATTTTAACATGAAACATTGAAGAACAGAATAGTGTATTGTTTTTCCTAAATCCAACGAACCCATTAAAAAATATGCTGCATGGGATCTGCATGAAACCGCGCCGGTGTGTTCCATGGTTCTCTTTAAGGAATTTCAATGAAAATATTAAATGGTTCATACCTTGGTTAAATTTGGGACATTACAACTTAGTTATTTAATTAGGTCGTCTTGGTAACCATATCATATATAAATCTTGGATAGTAGATCATATAACTATTTACCCAATATATTAAAAGGATAAAGTCAAATAATTAATTTAGTATCCGTACTAAGGGTTTTCTATATAAGTGTAACCTAATAAAAATTCTATTAACATGGAACATAAATCCCTGGGTCACCTTCTTAGTTTTTTCTTTACAAAATATAACTTAAGTGTTTTCTCCATTAACAAACCTATGTAGTTTACTGGTCAAGGTCTTAACTAGTGTCTTCTTATGAAATAATTTTACACTTAATAATTTTATATGGTATTTAATCTCACCATATTATCTCATGTATTCCCTTTAAATATATGTATTCGTTAAATTATATAGTTTGGAATTCTAATCCAACCACCAAATTAATTTTTTCATGTCACATTAATGTGTAATTTTATACAAAACACATAGCTTGTGTTACTAACCAAAATTAAAACCACACCATATTTATACACATCCAAATATATCCCATGCATAAGGTACATGAAATCCATCAATGTCAAGTATTATAATTGTATACAATAAAAAATACCCAGAAACTAATCTTAGAGTGATAAGTTGTGAATCCCAACTTTTCATGACAAAGCATAAGGATCTAGTAAAGTGATCATTGTATCCTAAATTCTATTTACCCAAGGATAATTTACTCATGTGAGACCTCAATTACATCCTAACTATAATAAATAATATCTATAAGGTTTAATTAACATCATAATTCATTATCACAACCTAATACAATCATGACTCACTGTAGAAGACAACAAAATCAATTATAACACCTAGTATGTAACACTTTAAAAACATATATGATAATTTTAAGAACATGTTTAACTTTTTAATATAAAATACAAACTTATTAATAATATAAAAAATATAACTATGAATAATAAAACAAAGGAATAAACTAAATAAATGAACAATTCAAATATTTAATAATTGGATATACTATTTACAAATAACTCACAAATAAAACAATTATAAACATTTTATAATTTATCAACAAATTATAAAAATTGAATAATTAAATATATATAATTAATTTAAATTTAATTATAATATTAACTCATATTTAAACTCATTATATGTAATTTAATTTAAATATAATATATTTTACATATAAAAATCAGGCATATGAACTATTCATATATAAAATAATCATTCATAACATTACCGATATAATATTATTTAAACCATGATCATAACAATAGTGGAAATTAATTTCTAAATCGATTAAATAATCCATCTAATTAGTCATTTAATTTTGAGAATTCAACGTGGTGTTTAAGAATAATTCATCACATTTAATATAATAATTTTATATTTTTTAATTAAATTTTAATTTATAAATATTTTATAAAATACGCTTATAATTTATATTTAAAAATATTATATCTAAATTATAATTCATCTCATTTAAGTTAATTTTATAAATTCTTATAATTAATATTATTGAATATTTATTTTATAAATGGGTCATGAACATATAATAGTTAATTATCAATACAATATAATTAATTAATTAATTAAAATTTTATAATTTAAAAAAATATCTCTAAATATTTTTTAAAAAAATTTATAAATAGTCTATAAATTATGTAGGTCGATTCATAAATGAAATTGATAAAAATCCAATTTTTCTAATGTATTGTTTTTAACAATCTCTCATTTTGATAATTCATGATATGGTTCAAACCCATAACACATCTTCTGAATTTTCAATCATAGGTTTGGATTGATATTTTGAATGATTTTCATGAATAAAATTACTATGGAACTATCAATTGTATTTGATGATAGATAATCTGACCTATGATATCACCTTATGCTGCTTCCATTCATATTTAACTGTATTCAGTATATCGTAAAGATGATATGATATTACATTCTACTTGCACGAATCGGTTTCTTATTCAACTAAAACATCATATATCGTATGATATGAAATTTTGATAACCAAATGAATAAATATATATCACAAGCTGTGATATACCATGTCGTTTGGTGTAGTCTTGTAATGTAAAATGCTAACATATGTCATACGGGGGAAAATGTCCTATTATTTTCAAAAATAAACCATTTAATATAAATAATGATATCAATTTATTTATTTTGAAAACTATAATTCATTAATCATTAAACATGGTGAATCTCATATACAATTTAAGGATTTCAATGGATCTAATGACACTCTTTCAAGGTAGAGAAAGTTACTAGAAGCCTCACCCAAAGACCAACAATGTAATGAAATAGAAACCATGTGTAACAAAAAATGACAAAACTATTGTGGATCATTCACTTTTGTGTTGAACTTCCCATAACTTCATTAACATTATAAATGATGATCACTTAATGGAAACTATTAGAATACGTCTCCTATATTTTTTCATGGTTTTAAACTAAATCATACTTCAAATTGGTATCTTTAACACCCAGAGATTTTATGAGATATATTATTTTTAATTTCTTTGATATCTTCTATTGTACAGTACAACATGATTAGCTTGTACTATACGCAACACCGTATTAGCTTGCAGTATACACAACACTATTTTTTGCTCGTGTTACACACAAATTCAAGTTCGTTTTGTGGAAATTATTCTACGCAACACTAAGTATAGATTTTGTTTAATGTATAAGTGAAATAAGTTTTAATTTTGTTATACACAACACCAAAGGGATCCTGCACTACACACATCCCTGACTTGTCTTGCATTACACGCAATCACGACCTTTCTCGATAGCGTGTATAGTACGCAAGAACGGGTTTCACTAAATAATGATATATTATATAAACTAGCGATTATGAATAGTAATACCCACTTATTGAAATTTTATAATGTTTATCTTTCAAAATGGACTTTATTTTTGGATTCGGAATATCAAAATTATCCTAGTGTGAATTTTTTGTATTTTTATGAAAACATTCAATGTTGGTGAATAGTGAAAACACTAGGTTACTATTAAAAAACCGACTTTTTATTTAAATAATTATTTATTTTATTTAAATTTATTTTAGGTAAAAATTGATACATAATACCTATATAAGTTCAATGTAATTCATTGGAGTCATTTTATAATAATTTTAGATATATAAAAATTTTATTGAACTTTTCACCGTCTTTTACCCACCTCCTAGGAAAATTTGAAAATTTACATAAAACATAATTTTACCGCTTCTATGAGTGGAATTTTGAAAATCCACGACACACAGTTAATCTCAAGGAGTAAATTTTTTTTCAATAAGATAAAAATTATTTTTGGTGAATAGTAACTTTTTACTTTTATTTACCACAGTTAAAAGTAAATAGGGTATTTATGGGTAAAAATGGTATTATTATTACCCTAACACATGTCCTAATTCTATTGGATTGGTATAATTCTACCAAAAACAACCTTAGGAATATAATATTATCATTTAGGTCCACTTGGATTAGATTAGGACATTTATTATTATTTTATTTAAAAAAGAGTTAAAATAGTTAAAATCAAAGTTTAATAAATAAGACATTTTTAATATAGGGTTTTACATAAGATAAATTAGACTATAAATATTCATTAAAAATATAAAAATATTTCATACATAATGGTATTGTATTTATAATTTTTAGACATTAATTAATTTTATTTATTTATGACACAATGTTGATGCAATAATTACCATATTAATGAAATATTAACATAATTGATGTTATAAATACACAAATAAATGGAATTTAAGAATTTTTATGAATTCAACAAATTTTATAAGTTAATATGACTTGTTATTATTGATTTAATTTACTTTGTTCGAAGTAATCATGCTGTTATTATTTTCACAAAAAATCAAGTACCAAATATTGTCTAATTTGACATAAAATAGTTTTTAAAACAAATATTATATAATTAATTGTTATTTTTTCATAAAAATATAAGGTTTGGCCATATTAATTAGATAAATATATATATATATATCTAATGAACTACTTGGGGTTTTTTTGGCTTGTTATTTTATGTTTATTTACCATATAGTGTAAGAAAACAAAAAGACACGGTAAAAGTTAAATTATTTAAATTACAGTTAAATCTAAATGATAAGGATAAAATAGTTACCTAAACTTGTCTTAAACGTATTAGTTTAGAGGATTTAGACCCATCACCACCTTATCTTTTAAATAAATCAATTTGGAGCTATTAAAAACCGAATATGACTTTATTATAATATAATATTTTATGTTTTCCTAAGGTGCCCCTCTCCTCCCTTATAAAAAGGGCAGCCCTTCCCTTTTCTCTTCACACCCTTTTTAGCCTTGAAGCTCGGCCAAACCCTTCCCATTTCCCTTATCCACTTCCCTATAAAAATTCTGGAGGTTCTGGCCTTCTCAAAATACCACTCTACTTCCTTAAGAGGAAGCTCAAATGAGGTGCGTTGAAGAAGAGGTAATCTCTTCTACCGATTCTTTCAGGTTTCTTTCATCTTCAACTTCTTCTTCTTTTTTTGTTTCATAATAAATTAGTAACATCAGTATCAATAATATACTGATAAGTTATTATAAATATGAAACAACCCTGTTTCACCTTCTATCCATCCTACGGAAAACGAAATCACCGCACGTGCGTACGTACGGAATACCGTCTCCACGCCGTGGTGTAATATGTTTTTCCACCACCACCTTACTTGGATGGGTATAATGGTGTAAAGAATAACTATATATTATTATTATACCATCATACTGATTCTAATATATTATATCAATCACTCCAATTCCATTCAATAAATATGGGAATGATATCATCGCTCCTGCGTACGTACAGATTACCGTCTCCACGACGCGATGAGATTCATTTTCCATGTTAACAATTAAAAAATGAGTATAAAGTATATATAATAATTAATCATGAAATATATGGAATAATAATGATACTGGATTTATGTATATATATATATATATTTATGTCATCTACATAATTCCATTCAAGTCAATAAGGAAAGGAAAACAGCGATCATGCATACGCACGGCCTACCGTCTCCATGCACGGTGTATTTCATTTCATTCATCTATCTACTATATATATTTATATACTGAATATATATTATATATAAATCACGATTTAAATTCTGGAAGTAAGTAAATCATGATATAAGTAATAATAATATCAAGAAAAACAATTCGAAACACGTATGATAAATGAAACGATTTTACCCAAAACACTGCTTTAACATGGAATTTACAAAAGAACGGGTATTATAAAGTCATAATTGAACCATATATGATATCATAACAATGAATATGATTCTATAATAAGTCAATGACATTATTTAAATCATTATACAGGAGGTTTTAATACGTACGAAGCATATCAGACCTAAGGTAAGGGATAATTTTGAAATCTCATTTTTATCCGAGATTGCTTATATGTAAGTATTTACTGGGGTTATATTTTTTATCCATGTCTATAAAAATGTTTTTCATAAAGTGTTTCATATTCTTCCATGTATTTTTAAATTCATGTTTACCCCTCATTGAATTTTACACTGTGTTATGGAATGAATCTTTCTTTTGTTTACCCTACGATGAAATTTTTGACTTTTCCGACGAAAGTACAAGGAGAATGTTTTTTAACTTATACGGCCTGAAAGGATTTTAACGTTTTTATAACACATTATTTTCATGAATATTAATCTACAATATTTCATGACCATTTTCAACAAAATCCCTTTCTTTTAAAATTTCATGGTATTTTATGAACGGAAAACGATTTTAAAGAATAAAGGATATTTTCATCAAGAATTCATTTCAAGTGTTTTGTCAAAACTATGTTACATATAAGATGAAATCATTTCATATGTGTATGTTTCATGTATAAAATCTCTATGATTTACTTGGTTCCACTATTCTTATGATGAAATTATATCCATTGTATTTATATGGATTATGTTATGATGGAATGGTGTTTATGAAACCCATTTTATTATTTGGGTTATGATGAATGTATTAAGATTATTTTGTGGCACAAGTAAGAGTGATTTCATTATGAGATGGGTGGGACCTATATCTCTCTCCAATGAATTAGGTAAATAGTTATATCTCATGAGATAGACATGGATAGAAGAGTAATTTAATCCGGTTCAGTGATACAGGACTGGAAAGAGGAGTGAACTCGATTCAGAAAGGGACTTTGTCCACTAAGGTGGTCTTGGCAGAAATTCCTTGGATACTATGGAAATAATATCATGTTATTAATGGTTTTCCACAATTACATGTTTTATTCCCATGATATTTTATCACGATTATTGTTTCTTTACGATCTATGCGTTACGTACATCCATGTTTTATGTCATTTCCCACGATTTTGATGTTTAAACATTACGTTCATGTTTTTTTAAGTTCAAATGTATATGATTTGTTTTTCTCCATGCTTTCCCTTATGGAGAATTTGAGCTCACCCTTTATATGTTTTCTTTTACCCACGTTTTAAAGAAAGGTTTTAGGTAAGAAAAAAAAGGGGAAGATCTTTATTGGAGATGATGAAGATCTTTCACCACGATTAGAAGATCATATTACGAGTTTCCAAAGACACTGAACTATTACGGTCCTTCTGTGTCTGTTTTTGTTATGTATTAAGTATTCCGCAAAAAGTAATGTAATGTCTGTGTACGTCATGTTTGGGTCTCTACAGTTGGTATCAGTGGAAATATTTAGTTAACCTTTGGAAACTAGGATGTGGTAACTTTAGTGAAATCCCTAGGGATATTTATAAGGTATGTCTAGGGATGTCCCTCAGGATAAGTATACGTATAGGTTATAGTCCTAGAATTATGATAACGATCTTAGAATTTATCCTAAGATGTTAGATATTGATGGTACTCCCTCCTTGATTATGATTTTTTCCTCTAACACTATTATTTTTGGGTTTTAGAAAATGGCTGGAAACTGGAAGATTCACGATAATGGAGGATATGATGGACAATGAAATGATATTATTCATGAGAAACCAAATGAAATTGGATCTGGAAGTGCGCATATCATTATTATGCCTAATCAGAAATCTAATAATATGATCAATAATCTCAACTTTGGTAAGTATCATGACTCAGCTAATAAGAGAAAGATGGATTTTCATGATGATCATAGAGAAAAGAATGTTCAATTTCTCCCATGTAAATCATGTGGGAAGAGGCATCAAGGAGAATGTTTCAAAGGAACTGGAAGATGCTTTGGGTGTGGAAAAGAAGGACACAAATCTAGTAAGTGCAAAGGGAAAGGTTCAGTTAACACCATGATAAAGGATAATGGCATTGCTACGACATCAACAATGATTAGATGTTTTAAATGGGGAATGTATGGGAATTATGCAAACCAATGCCCTAAGGGAAAATATCATGAAGAGAATCAGCATGGTCATATGGGTAGTATTTATGTGGATGATGATGAGGAGAATACAAATGATATATGAGATGAAATAAGTGTTGAAGCTTGGTCAATGGTTTAAGAAGGTAGTGGAATGATTTATGTTTATCAAGAGTTATGTTGTATAGGTAATGGTACTATGGAATAAAGACGCATATAATGATTGTTACACTATTGGTTTTCCTAAATTATTTGAAAGTATATGTTGAATGGTACCGGTAACCATGAAATGTTAGTTCATATATTTTTGGAAAGTAGATGATATGCACATAATGAAGGGATAATGAGATAATGATATGTTTTATAGTATTGATGAGCTCATGACTGATATAAGGACAATGTGATATCATGGTTTGAGTATATATATATTTTTCGATTTTGGTATGTGGAAAGAGTTAACTTTTCACAACATTCATGTTTTCACTATGGTTCAATGGGTATTCATTTTTCAAGGGAATACATGATTAAGGTATTGAAATGTTTGGAATGTGACCAACATGATATATCTTATATGGGGGATAAATGATGGTATTTACATTCTTGGTTGATGAAATTTCTTGTAATCGTTTTCTTTATTCTATAAGACTGGACAGAAGTATTTTCGATAAGTTTAAAGGTTGGAATGAATTAAGTTGGAAATCCGATAGAATTGTTTAATGCTAGATCTTTTTTTGATACTATTTCTGGAATGTTATAATAGTGTAGTTTTAGAAAAAAGGAAAACCCATTGGACGAGCGACAACCCGTCGCGCCGAACAAGGCTTTGGAAATCAAACCCACAACCGAAGTGCGATAGGCCTTTATCGCCTACCAGTGGCCTACATGAAGTCCCTGTTTAGTATATACTAGTTTTATTATATTAAGTAGTATGATATATGAAGTATAAGTCCAATCTCACTATATATGGACTTTTGTATGTTTAATAACTTTTTCTATCCTTTTGTTTGAGACATATGGAAAGACCTATCATTCTATCGCATGATCTGCTAACACTTCACGGAAGACAAATTCAACTTCATTTCTTTAAGAGATGAATTGTAAATTTTTCAAGGCACAAAAAACTGTAAGAATGTACCAAAATCAAGTAAATATTTCTTTTAATTCAACAATTCTCCAAATTTAGAGAAATGATCTTGAAAACAAAATTTTTTTTCCTAGTGTCCTTATATCCGATGAATCAGATGGTACCTTAAATCATCACAAATTTATGGCTTTGTTATTATTGGATTTTTTAGCCATGTCCTCTACCACTCTCCATCATAACTTGATGGTTAGATTTCTCTTCCATATAGATATTTTCACCTATGTTCTCCTATGTGGAAACCTAATGATGACTTAATTTGGGTAAACATTATGTTTCATACTTCATTTTTTAAAATTCAGTTTTAGTTTTCCTTTTTACGATGTGGGTTTCTATGAAAGAAACTTTCAAGTAGTAAACCATTTATAACACCGATGAATTTTGAGGGCGAAATTCATTTTAAGGGGGGTAGAATGTAACACACCGAGATTTTATGAGATATATTATTTTTAATTTCTTTGATGTCTTATATTATACACTACAACAATATTATCTTGTACTATACGCAACACCGTATTAGCTTGCAGAATACACAACACTATTCTTGGCTCGTGTTACACATATATTCAAGTTCGTTTTGTGGAAATTATTTTACGCAACATTAAGTATAGATTTTGTTTAATTTATAAATGAAATATGTTTTGATTATGTTATACGCAACACCAAATGGAGCTTTCAATACACACAACCCTGGATTGTCTTGCATTACATGCAATCATGACCTTTCTTGATAGCATGTGTAGTACGCAATAATAGGTTTCACTAAACAAAGATATATTATATAAACTAGCTGTTATGAATAGTAATACCCACTTTTTAAAATTTTATAATGTTTATCTTTCAAAATGGACTTCATTTTTGGATTCGGAATATCGAATTAGCCTAGTGTGAATTTTTGGTATTTTTCTGAAAACTTTCAATTTTGGATGAATAGTGAAAACACTATGTTACTATTTAAAAACCGAATTATTATTTTAATAATTATTTATTTTATATAAATTTATTTTAGGTAAAAATTGATATATAATAACTATATAAGTTCAATATAATCATTGGAGTCATTTTATAATAATTTTGGATATATAAATATTTTATTGAACTTTTCACCGTCTTTTACCCACATCCTAGGAGAATTTGAAAATTTACATAAAACATAATTTTACCACTTATGTGAGTGGAATTTGGAAAGTCTGAGAGGCACCGTTAATATCAAGGAGTAAAATGTTGTTCAATAAGATAAAAATAATTTTTGGTGAATAATAACTTTTTACTTTTTAGTTCCCACGGTTAAAAGTAAATAAGATAATTAAGGGTAAAAATGGTATTATTATTACCCTAACACATGTCATAATTCCATTTTATAGGTATTATTCCACCAATAACAACCTTAGGAATATAATATTATAATTTAGGTCCACTTGGATTATATTAGGACATTTATTGTTATTTTATTTAAAAAAGAGTTAAAATAGTTAAAATCAATGTTTAATAAATAAATTTTTTTATATAGGGTTATATAGAAGATAAACTCTACTATAAATATTAATTAGAAATACAAAAAAATTTCATCCACAATTGTATTTTATTTATAATTTTTAGACATTAAATAATTTAATTTATTTATGACACAATGATGATGGAGTAATTACCTTATTAATGAAATATTAACATAATTGATGTTATAAATACAAAAATAAATGTAATTTGAGACTTTTTATGAATTACACTAATTTTATAGGTTAATTTTACATGTTACTATTGATTTAATTAACTTTATAGAACTAATCACGCTATTATGAGTTTCATAAAAATCAAGTACCATATAGTGTCAGAAATGACATAAAATAGTTCTCAAAACAAATATTATTTTATTAATTGTTATTTTATTCATAAAAATACAAGGATAGGAAAAATGACTTAGATAAAGATATATATATTAATAATGAACCACTTGGGTTTCGTTTGTCTTGTTATAGTAATTTTATTAGCCTTATAGTGTAAGAAAACAAAAAGACACGGTAAAAGTTAAATTATTTAACTTAGAGTTAAGTCAAAATGATAAGGATAAAATAATAACCTCAACTTGTCTAAAACATATTGGTTGAGAGGATTTATACCCATCCCGACCTTATCTTTGAAATAAATCAATTTTTAGCTATTAAAAACCGAATATGACTTTATTATAAAATAATATTTTAAGTTTTCCTAAGGTGCGCCTCTCCTCCCTTATAAAAAGGGCACCCCTTACCTTTTCTATACACACCCTTTTGAGCCTTTAATCTCGTCCAACCCCTGACCAATTATCTTTTAAACTTCCATAGAAACATTCCAGAGGTTCTGGTCTTCTCAAAAGGCCATCTCTACTTTCTTAAGAGCAAGCTTAAAGGAGGTGCGTCGAAGAAGAGGTAATCTCTTCTACAGATTCTTTCAATTTCTTTCTTCTTCGACTTCTTCTTCTTTATTTGTTTCATCATAAATTAATAACATAATTATTAATAATATACTTATATGTTATTATAAATATGAAACAAACCTATTTCAATTTCTATCCATCCTACGGAAAATGAAATCACCGCGCATGCGTACGTACGGAATACCATCTCCACGTCGTGGTGTAATCTGTTTTTCCACCACCACCTTACTTGGATGGGTATAATGGTGTAAAGAATAAATATATATAATTATTATACCATCATATGGGTTATAATATATCATATCATCCACTACAATTCCATTCAATAAATATGGGAATGATATCATCGCTCGTGCGTACGTACGGATTACCGTCTCCACGACGCGATGAGATTCATTTTCCATGTTAACAATTTAAGAATGATTATAAAGTATATATAATAAGTAACCATGAAATATATGACATAATAATGATACTCGATTTATGTATATATATGTGTATGTAATCTACTTAATTCCATTCAAGTCAATAAGGAAAGGAAAACAACGTTCATGCGTACGTACGACCTACCATCTCTATGAACGATGTATTTCATTTCATTCATTTCACTATTATATATATTTATATACTGAATATATATGATATATAAATCATTATTTACTTTATGGAAGTAATTAAATCATGATATAAGTAATAATAATATCAATAACAAAAAATCGAAAGACGTAAGATAAATGAAACGATTTTACCCAAAACGCTGCTTTAACATGGAATATACAAAATAACGGGTATTATACAGTCAAAATTGAACCATATATGATATCATAACAATGAATATGATTTTTTAATAATTCCATGAAATTATTTAAATCATTATACATTATTTTTGGATACGTACGAAGCATATCAGACCTAAGGTAAGGGATAATTTTGAAATCTCATTTTTATCCGAGATTACTTATACGTAAGTATTTACAGGAGTAATATTTTATATCCATGTCCATAAAAATGTTTTTCATAAAGTGTTTAATATTATTCCAGGTATATTTAATGTCATTACTACCCCTATTTTACTTTTATATTGTGTTATGGAAAGAATCTTTCTTTTTTACCCAATGATGAACTTTTTGACTTTTCGAACAAAAGTACGAGGAGAATGTTTTTTTAACTTATACAGCCTGAAGAGATTTTTACGGTTTTATAATGCCTTATTTTTATGAAGATTACTATACAATATTTCATGACCATTTTCAACAAAATATTTTTATTTTAAAATTTCATGTCATTTTGTGAAAAGAAAACGATTTTTATTAATAAAGGATATTTTCATCAAGAATTCATTTCAAGTGTTTTGTCAAAAATATATTACATCTAAGATGAAATTATTTCATATGTGTATTTTTAATGTATAATATCTCTATGTTTTACTTGGTTCCACTTTTCTTATAATGAAATTATATCCATTTGATTTATATGGATTATGTTATGATGGAATGATGTTTATGAAACCAATTTTATTCATTGGGTTATGGTGAATGTATTATCATTATTTTGGGGAACAAGTAAGAGTTATTTCATTATGAGATTGGTGGGACCTATATCTCCCTCCAATTCATTGGGTAATGAATTATATCTAATGAGATAGACATGGATGGAATAGTAAGTTAATCTGGTTCAGTGATATAGGACTGGAACGAGGAGTGAACTCAATTCAGAAAGGGACTTTGTCCACTAAGATGGTCTTGGAAGCAATGCCTTGGCTACTCTAGAAATCATATCATGTGCTTAATGGTTTTCCACAATTACATGTTTTATTATCATGCTATTTTATCATGATTAATGTTTCTTTATGATCAATGCCTTACTTACGAACATGTTTTATGTCATTGAGAATTATTTTGATGTTTAAACATTACATTCATGTTTTTTATGCTCAAATGTATATGATTTGTTTTTCACCATTCTTACCCTTACGGAGATTTTGATCTTACCCTTTATATATTTATTTTACCTAGGATTTAAAGAACGGTTTTAGGTAAGAAAACAAAAGGGGAAGATCTTTATTGGAGATGTTGATGATCTTTCACCACGATTAGAAGATCATATTTCGAGTTTCCAAATACACAAAACTATTATGGTCCTTGTGTGTCTGCTTTTGTTATGAATTAAGTATTCTGGAAAAAGTAATTTAATGTCTGTGTACATCATGTTTGGGACTCTACAATATGTCCCTCCTCAGTCACAAGATTTACAAGTCTCTTATATGGTAAATGTAGGTGAACAAAAATTTCATTGGGTGCCAGAGAATTAGAATGCTCAGACTAGGAATGTTTAAACAAAAATTATCCCATGTTTATAGGATCATAATATATCCATTCAGTAATTCCCATGTTTCCATGAATAAAATCATAAATTGCATAATGTATGAGTTAATACTTCCATCATTCAAGAATTCATTAGAGGAATGACACATTGGTCCTCCCATGCATTTTATCACGTGAATTGTCTCTATTGATGATAGATAACATAGAAAATTTCTGAATGAACACACTTATATTTCATCTACCCAAGGAATAATAAGATTAAAAATAAATCATAGATTACAATTTCTGAAAAAAAAATTAATGTAGTTACAAATTATGTTACTATATCACATTATATTATACACCCAATGCCTTGTAATATATCTTTGGCATCATTATTATCATACACTATGACACCCATATCTTACGTTTTGATATATGTGTTCTTTGGAATCTCCCCTTCACTAGATATGTTTCAATTTTCCTTGACATGATTTATAAGTGACATGATTATGATAGTCATAATTTCCTATATTGGACAATATATTTGGGGTAAAGTGTCATGGTGGCCTAGTGTCCTCATTAGGGTAGGATAACCCAAGTTGATTTCGTACAGTATTTATATTACTACCTAATTTAATTACCTATATACAATTAAATTATATATTATAAAATATATTCACAATTTGTTTTTGGTTACCTAGTATGTTTTATGTTTACACCATACATAGGAACCATGGTGCACACGATAACAATTATTTTTGGTTTTTTGATAACAAGTAGTATGGGATATATTGATTGAAAATCGGGGCACCGTATTGGAAGATGGAACCAATGTGGGAATTTATTTTTATGGTTATATCTCTCGTTTTTTTTATATTCATATTTATTTATTTATTGGCCTAGTGGGTGATCCCTATTGTAAGGATATGTGATCAGCATGTTTATATATTTTGATATCACAAGATTCTATTTGTTATTTTTTCATTGACATTCTATATAATTTAATGTTTTTAATCCAATGTTTTATATGAATTATCAATTATTCATTTGTTTTTTTATTTTATGGTATGGGGAATATAGTCTCCCATATTTTTTATAGAGTCTCACCGTTAGTCATTAGTGACAAGCATATAGGGTGGCATGCCTGCGGTTATGTGGAACACCCATTATATGCTAGAGGATTGTTATCCATGCTAGGGAGTTACAATATTGGTTATTTAAAAGTGTCCGTAAAAATTTATAATAGACATTAAGAGTGCATGCTCAATTAAAATGGTCAATTTCATATACTGGTATCATATAATTGATATTTTAAAATTTATATGTAAGATACTAGTGAATATTTCATCTCACTCATGTTTACAACATCAATCCTGAATAAAATACTCACAGATATGACGAAAATGATCTACTTATTCATTTATATTTTCGGTAAGAGATGAATGAGAGTCATATTAGATAAAATTACAAAATTGAAATAAAATTATCAAAATTTTGGTGATTTTTAGCAAACCCAAATAGGTGGAATGTTAAAATCTCATTGTACTACTGAGAAGAATGATGGAGTTATATACATTAAAAATTTACGATCATTATATGTTTTTATTAGAAATTCATGAAATATTATAGAGATTCTATATGTTTTAAGGTTATTAAAAGAATATTATATGAGTTTATAGAGTTGTTAGAGATGAATATATATGAATTGGTGATGATTTTAAAAACATGTTTTGGAAAGTGTCATTTTTATAGTTGTGTTTAAATTTTGGTGACAGTTGAAAAAAATAGTATCCATTTCCTATTGAAAACAAACTAAATGAAATTAATGAATATTGTTCCAAGGTAAATGAATTCTAGTAATGGTCATTTCCATTTCAAGGAATATTCATTAAAAAATATAGTCTAAAATTAATTAAATATGAAACTAAAACCTAGATATGGTAATGGTGATAAATATAGGATTATAAAATCCCTATCTAAAATATATTTCCTAAGATATTCTAGTCATGGTGGAAGACATTCCAGATATAAGTGTTTTTCAAGATCCCTCACTAAAAGTTGATGTGGAGAATGAATTTTATATTGTTAAAAAAATAGTATGATTTGAAAAGAAATCCAATGGTATAACTCATGATACGTAGATAAGGCCTATAAAAAATAAAGAGGTTTAAAAACAATTTCATGTTTACCAAGAGCCATTGACTAAAAAATATTCATTTGAAACAATTCTATTAAAGACCCAAAACTATGCCATGGCTATGGTGATGTATATAATCTTAGTAGGTGGAATATTGTAATTTATTTGGAGTGAAATGATTTACCACCACCAAATATTTTTATTTTGCATTTTCAAATAAAGTGGAATTATGATTAGGTGATAACTGAATGAGAATACAAGGAAGCAAGCACCCAGAAGAACCACCATGAAAAACAAATAAAAAATGGTCCATCCAAGGAACCCAACACAAGACCAAACCCTCCCAAAAACAATCTAAGGGAGTGCATCAATCCCCGCACCATTTTATTTCCACCTTTCACAAGCCCTAATCACCCAACTACCGAAATCATAGTCCATTGGATCACCCTAAATCCAACGAAACCTCGATCATTGACACTTTCACTTGAATAATTCCACCACTAATGTGTTACGAATCAATAATTCCCGCCTCACCAACCAAACAGAGCCCTAAAATAATGGAATGAAACCCACAACCTTGTAAAACCACCTAATTAGTGAGGTTAAAACAATATATATTTTTAACCAATACGTGTGGTTTTAATAAACCCTAGTTGGGTATGACTCAAGAGGAAAAAGAGGATAATATCATGGATTATCATGTAAATATTTTAAGGAGAGTTATGTTTATATTTTTTTATATATTTGATTTGTAGATATGGAAGTTAACATTTGAGAGAATCATGAAAATAAATTTTATGACAAACATCTGAATAAATTTTGATAAAATAAATATTTGAAATAACATAAGGAGATTGACATGATGTTCAAGAAGATTAATGGAAATAAATAATTTTTCAGGGTGTATTGGTCCCTTTGATATCTATTATTATAATGGTTTATGATCCAATATATTTTATAATATTTCTTAAATGTAGATCATGAATATATAAGAGGAGCTAGTTATCCTAGGACTCGATGGTAGAACACTCAAAAAATTTATAAAAATAACCGGTGATTTCAGTGATTATTACTACACTAATATGCTAGTGTGAGAATTCTCATTATAGATGTACTATTTGGGTGAAGCAAGATAAATTATTCTGTCATTGTTTATTACATAGTTTACAGCAATTTTATTATTTCATAATTAGTTTATATAATATACTCCTAATTTATTATTAACATAAGAGAAATATCCATTCAGAAAAAATATGCTCACCATAATTCACGTCACCAATAAGGTATTTTAGAACGTGTTGGTGGGAATAGAAAATATTATTATTTTTTTTCACCAGTCTAGGGTGGTTATATATTTGCTATTTTAAAAGTTAAATATTTATATTTATATCACCAATATTCCAAAAAATGCTGATATATTTAAATTTCATTATTTTATATATAATTTTTACCTAGGGGACATGCATAATGGTAATGATATATAACATAATTTACAAGAATAAAATTTTTATGAAATGATAAAATTGGACAAGGAGTCAATTTAAAATTTTATTTATTATAAGTCAATTGGACTAATGGAATTGTTTTCCATTTATATTTAAAAACATAAATGTCTAAATGTAAGGTGTTTACTTTGGGGAGGTTTTGTAACATATCGACCTGAGTATTATATCTCAATGCTTGAGATGATATGACACATGCCCGAAATAATATTACCGATATCCATTGGATAACACAAGCGTCAAGGGTATCAAATTTTAAAATTTTAAAATGATGTTATCCTCTCTAACATCATAATATAAATTCTTATATTATTATCATAAGTCCAACATGAATTATCCAAAGTTTGGTCACTCCATGCTCTAAGAAATAAATCACAATTTTAATAAACCAAACAAAATATGGG
The DNA here is from genome assembly GCA_963277665.1 of Viscum album. Classification (NCBI taxonomy): domain Eukaryota; kingdom Viridiplantae; phylum Streptophyta; class Magnoliopsida; order Santalales; family Viscaceae; genus Viscum; species Viscum album. The sequence goes on along the minus strand of OY728133.1, from coordinate 512,564,374 downwards.
ATACACATATCCTAAATCATAAACCCATCAAAATAAATTATAAAACCTAATAATCCACTAGAATATATTATCACATAAACCAGGAAAGATAAATAGGCATGTATAAATTAATTATGAAATTATAAAGTAGTCTAAAAAAGAGATGAAGTAGATGACATATATTTATACATATTTTCAAAAATCACTTAGAATGAAATAAAATTAAACATCATCCCCTTATGACACATGATTATCCCACTTATATCACCACCACTATTAAACTATTTTTATTCCTCTGGTATATCATCCAAACAAAGTGATTACATCCCCTTTCCAAAACAATGAATAAATAATATATGTAAACATATGATTGTATTTATAGTGAGATAGTATTAACCACATAGGATGAAAAAAATTATTCATTATATTTTATTTCTAGAGATAAACGGAACAAGTTAGTTTGAAAAAATATGTAATAAAACTCTTACAATGATAAAAAAGGATAATTAGATTAAAATAATATTTTTATAATTTCATATAAAAATGGGGGATTTATAAATTCATCATAACTCAAAGCAAAAAAAACACAAAAAACATAGTCAAACATATAGTTTCATTAGAATAAAAATTCATTAATGATATAATAAATTTTCATGGGATAAAAGATTAATTTCTAAAGAATATATTGTTAAACCCAAATGTATTTAATGATTGTATTTGATATCAAATAATAATTATTAGAAATTATTTTGATTCATTTAATAAAATATTGAGGTATCTTTAGTTTTTTATAGAAGTGTTATATATATTTTGATGTTTTGGAATTTGAAGACGAATTCCACAAAGTGGTAATACGGACGACACTGTAGTTTAATTTGAATATTTTGAAAAAACATTCACCACCTTTATCCATCTGTGGTAGAATCCAACCACTGTGAGTTATCTAGATAGTCTTAAAAACATCTAGTGCTATGTGGTAGAGGAGGATCATAAATTAAAACAAGGATAAACTATAGGTGGTTGGTAAAACCATGGAATAAGGAATCATCAAGGAGTTGAGTGTCGATATAGGGTAAAACTTTTGAGGGGGTTTTAATATGGGGTATTACCAAAGTTAGGAAATGATAGGAAGTTATTATTCAATGGTAATAAAGTAGTTTTCTTATAAAGATAAATATTATGTGGGATATAGCTAAATTGGGCCACACTGAAATACATGTTATTGTATCATAAAGAACAGAGGTTTAATTTCATACAAAGAAGGGTTATGCTATATTTAATATTGTTATATACCACACTATAATGTTTATCTATATATTTCTGATATCAATAGTTTTTTAGGGTACCCACATCTTGGAGAGTATTCTATACCACAACTAGATTAATGATAAAAGTTTTGTGCTAAATTCCACAATAGAAAATCTCTCATGTGATGCGAAGGGTCTATTTTTAGTAGTGAAAGGTTTTGTGATATTCACAGACTATATAACTCCAAATGGGGGTGTTATAAGATATTATATATACAGTATAGAGTAATATTATTCCACGCCACCAAAAGTCATTACATCATGGTAGATAAGTTTTTGGTAGTGCGATAGTCCATGTTTATACTAATTCTGCAGGACATTACATCATGATGGGAATTTACATTCCACATCATTCATTCTTGTTTAAATTTTAGAATACAAAATCTATCTCATCACAGTATATAGAGCGATGTTTCACCGTGATATATGGTTTTTATATAATTTGAATAGTTCATCTCATGTGTTGAGTAAATAAGGTTACCTTATGACTTCTCCATTCCATATGATTTTATGTTTTGAAAATCACATACACTTGTTCTTATGTTCTGTCTTTTTCATAAGTTGTGTTTTTTTCATATGATCTGGAATTGTCATTCCATTATACTTATAGATGCATTATTACGAATTTTCATTCTGTTATACATAAAATATGTATTATTATGATTTTCCATTCTATTAGATTTATAGATTATTCATACCGTCTTTGTGATATAGATTCTGGTGTATATGTGATACCATCCTTATGCTTCCAATTTTGTTTTATAAGTGTTACCGTCTTTGTGATACTGATTCCGGTGTATAAGTGATATGGTCTTTACGATACTGATTCCAGTGTATAAGTGATACCGTCTATATGATATTGATTCTTGTGTATAAGTGATACCTCCTTTGTGATACCGAATCTGGTGTATAAGTGATTCTAATTTGATGATTATGATTTCAGAAAAAATGAGATACCTGTTTCACAATAAGATTTACTTTTCCTTTATGAATCCGTTTTCTTGATAATATTTTTCTTAAGAATCCATTTTTGTTAATAATGTTATATTTGTTTAATGTATCATTTCTATGTTATCAGATTCCATGTTTTCTTACATAACACCCATCTTTAACTCAACATAATTTATTATAACTGAAATGATGTAGTATAATCTATTACAAACTAACTATTTTATGTTTTATACGTTTCCATGTCCCTCCAAAATTTATGTAAATATATGACCATTGGATTGGAGATGACCATTAGGATGATTTGCCTATAAATTCAAGTTCATTTTTACTAGCAAAGTACTTCGACTTTAATACAGAGAGTGTATGAACAGGATGCATGTGAAAATGCTGTGAAGTGATTTCTAGAGAGAGGCTCTTTCAAATCATAGTGATTCAAGCAGATGTCGTGAACAACATGTTTGGGTGTAAAAAACTTGTTCAGACTTGCTTTGTGCAGTATCCAATCATGTTGATCATGGGCTTCTGGGGTTGGAAGATAGAGGTTCTGATTTCCTTCTAAATCAAGGGATTGCGGGGATTTCAAGACAGATACTGATCTTCTAATTGAGGGATTATCAAGGTTTGGGTAGGACAGACATTCTTGAATGTATAAATCAAGGAACCTTTATCTAAGGTTGTTGGATACCCTTCTTTTTGGGTTTAAAGAATATTGTTGTTACTTTTTTTCTTTTTCATGTAGTTTTATTTCCTCTATAATCTTAACTTTGTTAAAGATAGAAAGTAAAACTTTCTTATACTTTATAATTGTATTACTCTAATTATATTACAAAGTCTATACAATTTAAGGTAGAATAATTCATTTATGAAAATCCTTCTTACCCTTTTATCTTAATGTAGTAATGTTTAAGGAAATGATTCTTTTAGAGGTGTTGTGTATGTTTGTTTAACTTTGTTAAACTAAACCCTAAAGGTTCCAAAGGAATTTTTAAAGAATACAATTCACCACCCTCTTGTATATTGAGCATCTAAATTCATCATTTAGATCCTAAAATTGGTATAAAAGGATGTCTTTGAAATTCTTAGATGCACATATAATTTTTATTTCTCACATTTTCTTTTTCTCATTTAATTATACACATTTACTTATAATAATTTCTGTGGAAATGAATTCTTTTTAGTATGGAAACTATTCATGTTGGATATCTAGATAATCTCAATCCTACTAGACCTCCAATCTTCGATGGAAATGACCTTGAGTACTGGAGATATAGAATGAAGACCATTGTGATAAACACAGGTATAGACAACTATATTATGTGAACCAGTGATTATTATATTCTTGATAAAGAACAGTGAACCTTTAATAATACAGAAAATGTGGAATATCAGCTGAACATTAAGGTAAGTAATAATTTTCTTTGTTCCATAAATAGAAATATATATATCCATATTTCATCCTATGAAGCTTTAAATAGTATCTAGAAGAATCTTGGAGTAACTCACATTGGATCTTCCAAAGTCATTGAAACTAGAAGAGCTATGCTCGGATATGAGTATCATGGTTTCTGCTTTCCATATAGAGAACCCATATGTAAGGTACAATAATGATTCATGACTATTTTCAATAACTGAAAATCAATGGGTGAGAAACGTTTAGATGATGAAGCTCTTGTAGACAAGATTATAGACATCATTCCTAACAAATGAGAATAAAAAAACTAATATAGATGAAAATAGAAAGGTTGCACAGATTTATCTCGATGAACTATTTGGAACCCTTCATCAACATGAAACCAGAATGAATAGAGAAGCAGATTACATTAAGAGGAAGAATATAAATGGATGTGTTGCTTTTACAACTACTTCAAATCCTACGAAATCCAAGACTCCTAAAAGAGTTACAAGATATAAATATAAGAAGGTTTTTGTTCAATCTAAATCTAGTTAAAGTGAATCATTAGAAAATGAGTTAGCCAATCTTGCTCGGAGGATGAAAAAGATTGTTGTGTAGAAGAACATTCAATATAGATACAATAAGAAATATGGAAAATATAATAAAGATGGACAAGTGACATACTATGAATGTAGAAGAACTGGTCATGTCAGACCTGATTGTCCCTTACATAAGAAAATGGACAAGAAGGATATGAATTCTGGGAGAAAAAGAAGAAGTTCTATAGATCAAATAATAAGAAAGTCTTGAAATCTGATGACACTTGGAGTGCCAGTGGTAGAGATTCTTCTGATGGTTCTTCAGATAATGAATCTTCTGAACAAAAGAATATTGGGTTAATATCCCAAGCTCCATTTCAAAATCAATGTCTTATGGATAAGGTATGATCTGTTGAATCCTTAACCAATATGTTTTTGAGTGAATATTTTCTTGATAAAGATTTCTCTTCAGATGAAAAATATTATTCATCAGAAAATAATAATGATTTTTCTTCCTATGAGAATGTTTCTAGGTTTCCTATGTTTCTAGAGATAAAAAATTGTAAAATTTCTAACAAACATGTAAAAGAAAATTCTAGAGAATTTATTTTAACAAAAGAAATTTCAGATCTTATCAATGATTTTGATAAGAAAAATTGATGTTTTAGAAAATATTTATAAGAAACTTGAAGAAGCTAATTATGAAAAGGATAAGCTATTTAAAGATCTTAAAAATCTTTTTTTTTGAAAAATTAGTTTTATAGGATAAATTTAATTCTCTGTCTATTATTTCAAAGGATTATAATTAGTCATAAGACTAATGTCTGAAATTTTTTCCTTGAAGAATATTCTTTCACAATTTACTTCTAGTAAGGAAAATTTTGACAAGATGTATTCTCAGATCCAACCTCATTTTAATTATCATGTATTTGGTGATTCTCATGAAAAAAATATTTTTAGAAACAATTTTATTGTTACTCCAATAATCCCTTCTTGTACTAAATGACAATTTTGTGGGTATTGAAGAATAACTATTCTTTAAATTATGTTCAATCTCTTGGGTTTCCTAAAGTTTACTTTTCTAAACAAATGTGGATACCCAAAATTTCATTATCTAAAAATTCCGAATCCAAACAAGTTTGGATTCAGAAAACCTAACTTTTCCTTTTTCAGGTTAATGAAGGAAGTACCAACAACATATGGTACATGGATAGTGGATTTTCCTGACACATGACTAATAACAAAGACTATTTCAAAATGATTTTAAAGACTAAAGGTGGAAAATTAACATTTAGAGATAACTCTCAAGGAAAAATTGTTGGTATAGGTAACATAATTCTTCTTGGAAAATATTTTATTTCAAATGTTTTATTTGTTAATGGTCTTAATCATTACCTCATTAGCATATGTCAATTATCTGATGAAGGATACCTTGTGAATTTTAGGAATGACAAGTGCTTAGTACACAATTCCAAGGATGAATTTATTCTCTCATCCCATAGTCAAGAGAATGTGTACACACTAAACCTATAAGACCTTAAAAGTCATGATATTTTTTTCCTATGTTCAATTTAAGATCAATCATGGATTTGGCATAGAATACTAGGACACTGTAACTGAAGGAATCTTAGTAAACTTTCTAAGAAATAAATTGTTAAGGATCTACCAAATATTTGGTTTGAGTGTTCAAAAGTATGTGATCCTTGTCAATATTGAAAGTAACATAAATCTAGTTTTAAATCTATAAATGAAGTTACAACTTCCAATGCCTTACTGTTAGTGCACATGGTCTTATTATGTCCAACAAAAACTAGATGTATTTGAGGCAAATACTATGTGTTTGTCTTAGTTGATGACTACAATAGATTTACTTGGGTTTTTTTCTCGCAAAGAAATCTAAAGTTCTTTCTTATTTTAATGTTTTAAGAGATCAAGTGAAAGATGAGAAAAACCTTCCATTGATAACTATTCATTGTGATCATGGAGGAGAATTTCAAAATTCAGAATTTGAAACATTTTGTAGTAAAAAGGTATTACTCACAATTTTTCAGTTTTAATAACTCCTCAACAGAATGGTATTGTTGAATGAAGAAATTGTATTCTTTCAAGAGATGACTAGAACCATAGTGAGTGAATTTTTTATACCTATAAATTTTTGGGCTGAAGCTGTAATTACTACCTATTATACAATAAATCTAGTTTTAATTAGGCCCTTTCTTAATAAAACACCTTATGAGTTATGGACTGGCTGAAAAATGAAAGTATCTTACATTAATGTTTTTGTTTGCTAAGTATTTATCTTGAATACTAAGGATAACTAACATAAATTTGCACCCAAATCCGATGAAGGAATCTTCTTAGGATAATCCACTAACTCAAAGGCATATAGAGTTTTCAATAAAAACACTTGCAATGTGCACGAAAAAGTACATGTTAATTTTGATGAAAATGATCCTCTTTTTTCAAACAACCTGAAATTTTTCCTGATATATTTTCTAAAACTGATCACCAACCTTTGATATAAGACCTTTAAGATGAGTATAATGTTCATGAAAATGTTTCTCAAACAATTACACATGATGATTTTCTACCCTAGGTTGATGATCATGTTTTTCAAAATCTATGTCAGTTGTTACTTAGGAATCATCAGAGTGATAATATCATTGGAAATGTTAATCAAACAGTAAGAACAATAAATTATTTAAAGAATGATGTTCAACATGTTTCTTTTATTTTTCAATTTTAACCAAATACTTCTAAAGAAGCCTTGGGTGATGATGATTGGATAAAGGCTATACATGATGAACTAAACGAATTCGTAAGGAATCAGGTTTGAACATTGGTTGAAAAACATAAGAAAATTTTTGTTATTGGAGTAAAATGGTTTTTTAGAAATAAATGCGATGAAAATGGAGTTATTGTTAGAAATAAAGCAATATTAGTTACTAAATCATATAACCAACAAGAAGGCATAGACTATAAAGAAACCTATGCTCCTATAGAAAGACTTGAATCTATTTTCATTATTTTATCCACTACAGAATTATTTAATTTCAAACATTTTTGAATGGATATAATGTGTGCTTTTTATAATGTTTATGTACAGGAGGAATTCTATGTAGATCAACCCCTGTCATTAAATATACAAAAATTCTTAATCATGTTTAGAAACTTAAAAAATCTCCATATGGACTTAAACAATCCCTTAGAGCTTGGTTTGATAAAGTTTCAGGATTTTTTCATCAAAATAACTATGTTATGGGAACTGCTAATCCAACCCTTTTTATTAATAAAAATAATAAAGATGATTTTATTGTAAAAAATTATGTTGATGAAATCATCATCGTATCAACTCACCAATCCTTAACTGATTCATTTGATAATCTTATGAAATATGAGTTTGAGATGAGTATGATGGGCGAGTTAACCTTTTTCTTGGTTTTCAAATTTTTCAAAAACTAGAGGGAACTTACATATCTCAACATAAGTATATCAAATATATTCTTATGAAGTTCCTATATGATAATGATAAGGGTATAATGCTAAGGGTACATTTTCTCACCCATTATTTTCTTATCATAAGTTTCTATTGTTGGTATTTAATAATTTTTAATTTCGGTTTACATTACTAAAAAATGTTGGAATTCAAATTTACAATATCCATCATCAACTATCAGATCAGATAAGGTTATGTTCAGTTGTTTGATTATCTTTTGGAAGATAAAAAGTCATAGCTATGACTATATAAGGTGTGCCTCATTTATAAGCACTGCACCATCCTTACTAATCTCAGTGTTGATTTTCTATTTCCATCAAAGTACTCATTGAGATTCTCTTGTCCCCTCTATCCCGAATGTCTCCCGAATCCCCCGAAAATCAGATGCTGGTTAGCAAAGCAATAAAGGATTGGTCAATATTTATGGAAATGTTGTTTTTCCCTAAATTCTTTGAAAAATACGATTCCCTTATCTCTAAGGTTATAAGAACCAACAGATGGGAATGTGTCTATATGGGTGAGAAGAAAAGTCAGGATCTTGTTTTCCCTAATCTGATAATTCAATTCTATGAATTTTTTTCTTTCTTTATAAAGGATGGTAAGGACTTGTTCAAGTTCAAATGTTATTATAAGACATGTAGAGTCCCCTATAAGAAGTCATAAAATGTTCTTAACATTCCGTATGAAGGGGAATCTATTCTCTTCTCTAAAAAACATTCCAAGAAGGAAGGTTCTTCTGAAAAAGTAAAGGATCTGCATTATCTCGGTCTCATGTATTTTAAGAATCTAAAGATTACGAATCTTTCAACTAACCACATGATGGTAGCTCTCTAGATGCAAGGATTTCTTAAACCAGGAAAAGGAGATAAATACTCTCTTATGATATGTGATATCTTTCTTTTGTACTTTCTCCTCAACTTGACAAATATCAACATAGTAAAGTACTCCTCACCAACCTGGCAATAAAAGGTGGATCTATCAGATCTCAAATTCTTATTTATCTGACAACTATCTCCAGGATAATTATTATGTTTCTTCAAGAACTAAATGTCCCATGCCGATCAGTCTCATAGCCTTTTAAGATTTTGTTGCTCAGTGGCGAAACTCTAAGGAGGATGAAGAGAGTGTTTTTACAGGAATCCAAAAAAATTGAAGAAATGGTTGTCCATAACAAGGGATATGTTCCGTAATCTATAAAATAGGTACCCAAGAAAAGGAAACTTGATTAACCAATCTTACATGTAATAATTCCTAATATGCTGACAACAACACCTTATGCCAAGAAACTTAAAGCCTATTCTGATGCAACTATTGCAAAGTGGAGAGAAATGGAAGCAACCAAAAAACAAAGAGATCCTTCCTTTGGATTAAATCCTATAGAGGCTAAGGACTTAAAACTCAAGAAAGCTAAAAATCTTGAGAATGAAAATAAGGAAAAGATCCTGAAGAATAAATTCTTGTAATCTCATGTTTTTTAGTCCCTTCTAAAAGCTGTAGAAAAGAAGTCTCGTCAACTTTAGGAACCTCATGTCGTTAAAAAGAAATCAGTTTCCACTCCATAAATCCACAAATCTATGAATTTCCTTGATTTATCAGAACCTATTAAATAAATAAAAGATCAAATAGTCCAAGAAGATGATGATGATGTTTTAGAGGAAGTGGATGATTACGTAACATTTAAATTTAATTCTGATGATCAATAGATTTAAGAAGAAGATGAAGTTGAAGATAAAGAAGTAGTTGAAGCCGAATCTGATGTAAAATTAGATGAAAGAGAAGAGGTTGAAAACAAATTGACGAAGAAGAAAAAATTATGGAAGAATAATGTCTAGAAAGAAGTCAGGAAGAAGATCTTGAAAAAGAAGAAGATGAACATGAAGATCTAAATGTTATCCAGGTTTCAGATGAACAATCTCCAGTTCGAAATCCTATTAAAGGAAAAATTGTTTTGGTTGCCTCCTCAGAAAAAGAAACTCCTCAACAGTCTTATAAGAAAATAAAAAAATCAGTTTCCTTAACTCTAAGAGGATCTCAAAAAGGAAAATATGTTTTAGGTTTTGAATCCTCGTCATTTGTTGGACATGAATTTGTTAATCTATCTGTATGAAAGTTGGTCACCACCATTGTGGTTCTTGAAAATATAGATGCCCTGATTCAAATGATGTAAGAAACTTTGAATTAAATAACATAATCGACAAATATGCTTATGGAAATGGTGGTCAAGCAAGAAGCGGACTTTAGTAATCTTTTGATTAATTACAATGCTCAGAAGGTGACTTGTTATAATGTATTTAACCACACCAAAACTATCAATGAAGTGCTAAGATAGTTTGGTGACATCATGGATTCAACAAATGGAGCATTAAATACTTGTGAAACTGGGTTCACCAAGGTCAAGACATCAATCTCCAAGAAGTATAGTCAACTCAATTATGTTGCCCAATCATTAAATAGTGAAAGGAAATTTAGAGCATAATTAGAGAAAATGGTGGCTTTTAAAGAAGAAATGATCTTGTCATTAGAAAAGAAGAATCATGATCAAGAGATCTTGTTAAAGAATATTGAGGAAGATCTTATGGAAGTGATGAAACTGAAACACTTGATAAAGAAAATGTTTTCTGAGAAGAAGAAGGATGGATGATTTTTTTTGACATTTGGATGTTTTGTTGTAATCTAAACATTATTTCCAAAATTTCCTATAGAATATTCTTTCATACCTTTCTTTTGTTTTCAAATTTATGATTTCTTAACCTTATAGGTACATCTTATGCTTCTCCATAATTTTTTCCTCTTTTTGATAATAAAAAGGGGGATAATTTATTTAAATGTTGATTTTAATGATGATCTCTAAGAAGGAGAATCTATTAATGGAAGGTATGGTAAGAAAGGAAAATTTCCATATAAGGGGAATATTTTTTAAGAAGATATGTTTTTCTAAGGGGGGGATATTTCCTTAAGAAATAAAACCAAAAGATAAAGATCTAGAATACAATCCTTGGGAAACATTACCTATGGGGGAGTTAGTCGTATTCATTCTAATTTTCTTTCAAATGGGGAGATTAGTTTTTTATACTTGTTTATCTATGTCAATATATTCTTCCTTAGCAAAGTTGTTTGTGCTTTCCAAAAATAGTGAGATTGTTGAGTCAATAAGGTTATCATACAACTTCTCCATTCTTTATGGTTTTATGTTTTGAAAATCACAAACACTTTTTCTTAACTTCTTTAATTTTATTACATTTTGTATTTTTTCTTATGATCTGGAAATTTCATTCCATTATACTTATAGATGTATCGTTATAAATTGTCATTTTGTTATATATACAAGATTCAGTATTACGTTTTTCTTTTTAGTTAGATTTATAGATTATTCATACCATTTTTTTGATACCGATTCTAGTGTATAAGTGATACCATCTTTATGATACTGATTTCGGTGTATAAGTGATACCGTCTTTGGGATACCGATTCCAGTGTATAAGTGATACCATCTTTGGGATACCGATTCCGGTGTACAAGATATAAAATTTTTGCTATACTGATTCTAGTGTATAAGTGATATCGTCTTTGTGATACCAATTATAGTGTATAATTGATATCATCTTTGTAATACTAAATCTGGTGTATAAGTGATTTTGATTTGATGATTCTGATTACGGAACAAATGAGATACCGGTTTCACAATCCTATTTACTTTTCCTTTATGAATTTGTTTTCTTGATAATGTTTTTCTTAAGAATATGTTTTTCTTAATAATGTTAGATTTGTTTGATGTATCATTCCAATTTTATTGGATTCCATGTTTTCTTACATAAATCTCACCTTTAACTCAACATCGTTTCAAATTATTGAAACAATGTCGTACAATCTGTTACAAACTAACCACTGTATTTTTGACACATGTCCAGGTCCCTCTGAAATTTAAGGAAAAATATTACCATTGGGGTGGAGCCAACTATTGAGAAGATATTATTATAAATACAAGTTCATTTGAACGAGCAATGCACTTCGACTATAATGTAGAGACTGGAAGAACTTGACGCATGTCAAAAAGATGTAAAGTGATTTCTAGAGAGAGAGGTTATTTAAACTCTCAGTGCTATTTTAGAATATCGTGAACAACTTGTTCGGGTGTGAGCAACTTGTTCAGACTTTCTTTTTGCAGACTCCGATCGTTCTGATCGTGGGCTTCTGGGTTTGGAATACAAAGGTTTCGATTTCCTTCTAAATCGAGAGCTTGTGGGGATAGAAAGATAGATTCCAATCTTCGGATTGTGGACTTACTTGGGTTTGGGTAAGACATAATTTCGTTAAAGTTTAAATCAAGGGACCTTTATCCGAGGTTGTTGGATACCCTTCTCTTTGGGTTAAAACAATCATGTAGTTACTTGTTTTCTATTACAAGTTGTTTTATTTCCGCTGTAATCTTAACTTTGTAAAAGATAGAAAGTATAACTTTCTTATACATTCTAATTCCATTTCACAGATTATATTATATATTTTATATGCTTTAAGTTATAATCTTTCATTTAAGAAAATATTTCTTAAGATTTTATCTTAAGGATGTAAAGTTTAATAAAATGATTATTTTAGAAGTGTTGTGCATGTTTGTTTAACTATGTTAAACTAAACTTTAAAGGTTCCAAAATTTTTTTTGAAGAATACAATTCATCCTCTCTTGTATATTGATCATCAAAATTCATCATTTTGATCCTACATCATGTGTCTATATCTTAGTGGTTTAGTGGTTAGTTCAAAAAATTAAACTATAAAAAATCAATTCAATTTTGGACATTTATCTTGAAAATAATCCAAGGGATGGATTTAAATAATAATTTATTAGTTTTTAAATTCAAAATATGAAATTCAAAAATTCTATAGATATTGAAAATGTTGTGGTTTCACAAATTAAAAAAAACATAATAACTTCTTAAAATCAAGAATTAAATGCACAATTGGGATATTAATTAACATAATTAATTATTTGTAAATTATGACAGGTTTGGAGTTTCATTGTATACCAAGTGTAAAATATAATAAAATTTTTTATTTTAGAGGCAATTGGTTAATAAAGGATGAATCCTTATGGTGAAAACCCATTTCAAATAGGTATTGGATCATTCATTGTCTTCTTGTGAGATTAACATGTGTATCATCTTCATCCTTTTCCCCTTGAAGTAAGTGAATCGAATAGAGGAATAGACCATAGATTTTGGTAGATATGTGGTGACTATCTAAGGATTTAATTAAATACTAATGAATTAGTGGCTAATCAAAATATCAAAACATCAGTGGAATGTGATCGTTGAGGTATATTTTTGTAATTTAACAAAGTAAAATAATTGTTTTTAAGATCCTTATAATATTTAATTTGGTTTTCATTAAAAATAATCTATAATTTTTACTTTCTAGTATAAATACTTGATCTAGAATAATCTACATAAGAGAATGAATTTTGTCCCCCAAATTTATCCCCTTTTAGGGTGTAAAATGGGACAAGGGAATAATAAGTGTTATCATAGATTGGTTATTTATTTAATAATTTTACTGATATGTAGAACACTTGTGAACATTTTTAATTCAAAGGTTTTACCATTATTTGATTGGTTAAATAAACTTATTTGTAAGAATAAGATGGTATTATGATAGCCTACGTACATGAACATCTAATTTTAGGAATTAAAGAAAATATTTCATTAAAATAGATTCCCAAGACCATTTGGGATTATAGTTTTAGAGAATAAAAGGAAAAAATTAACTAACAAAACCAATGTATTTTTTACCTAATGAACATTATTCCACAATATAATTAAAAACAGCTTCTATAAAAAGTATTCAAAATAACCCACTAATTATCTACAAATGTTACTAATTAAAACAATATTTTTTTAATATATTATTAATAAAAATTGAAAAAATTTCCTCACATTGTGTTAAATATTTTTATTTATAAAATTTTTGGGATTAGATAATTCATTTGAAAATCTTATGAAAATTCCAGTTTCACCCTTTTAAAATTAACATTAGTATTTCAAACATAAATATTTTAATATGAATTATTTGAACTTTGAAAATTTTGACATTGTTCCTCACTTAATTTTCTACAACTTTTTTTCAGGAGACTGGATCGAAAGAGTGGATTTGGATGGAGTAAATGGGCCATCAAATCAATGGTGGTCTAGACATGCCAGATTGGACATCACTTTAGTGGTTGGGCAATTTCTTCTACTTAGAGGCTTTGATTGAGCCCAAATGATGAGATGAGATCAAAATCACAATTTCTCACATTATATAATTCTAGAAGGATAGATAATTCACACGTTTTGGTGGTTAATAAGGTGGTTAATGTGGGATTACAATATTTGGAAGAATCTCCCCATTCACACTAGAAACCACTTTTAACCTCGCCTCTCCTCTACTCTATAAATATGTATTCTCCTCATTTTGAATGGTTGTGACGTTAATTAGGAGATTTTAAGAAGAGGACAGGTGGTTCTATATCATTTCAATTCACAATTGGAGAATGGAATCTTCCATGCTAGGATCTCCCTGAAAATGCTCTTCTTTTCATCTTCTTTGTTTGTAATGTTGTTGTTCATTCATTAGATTTTTAGTTTCTCTTCCATTTCTTCTATTATTTTAAATTTTCATATTATCTTAATATTCCTATTTTGGATATAATTCAAAATTAGAAACAATATTTGGATATACCCTTTCAATCCCCTTGTGAATGCAAAACATTACTACGATGACTATACATCCCATGGAAGAGTAGTTCTTTTTAGTAATTGATCTACCTATTACCATATTAATTCATTTATTTTTAATCAATTAGGTAATGTAATTAAATTAATGTGATTAATTAATTTAGTTTCTTAATTAGAATAAAATATGTATGAAATTGAATAAGTAACACAAAAACAAGCGAGGTTGAATGTTGTTTAAATTGTGAGAGTGCAATCTTAATCTTTAATAAAATAAAACAAGGGATAAATTTTTAGAGTTAAAATATATTCCATAAACTCAGTTATTCTTGATTTCCGTAGTGGATATGTTCTCTAATTAACCACTGACCATAAGCTAACATAAGTACATCAATCAAAGTAGGGTGTTGTGATTGCATGATCTGAAACAAGCCTACGGTTTAACTAATTTCATCTTTGTGGTTAAGTTAAATCCCATTGGGTTTGAGGGTTAAAAAATTAGGGGATTATAATTATGTGGATGTTAAATTAAATAATAATGATAAATAATTGAGTTAATAGGTAGAGTTATATCGATTACACCTTTTAAAATATTTTCTAAAAAAAACATCTTCTTGTTGTGTCATTTTAACCAAACTTAATTTCAAAAATAAAAACAATAAAATAAAATATTCTTACAACAAAATTCTTATAGATTTATAAAAAATAAACAAACCCCATTCTTTTAATTAGTTTTCTTTTTTACTTTTATTTTATTTTCAACATACCTTTAATATGTAGTTAAATTTACATCCTCTTTTGAGAGACAACCTTTGTTAGACACTTCACTACACCTAAGTACCCATCAATCACATATCATTTGAAAGAGCCCATGATAACACCTTTAAAATTTGATCCATTTCAAGGGGGTCATGTAATTATTTCATCCAATTAGAGTTATTTATTTTATTTTACATTTTGTTCTCTTCTTCTCTTCTTTATTCCTTCTTTACCCAATCTGATTTTTTTCCTCTTTTATTTTCTTCTTATTCTTATTTGGACCATCAACTTAAACATATCATTTTTTATTATGGTATAGTTTACTTTGTTTTATTTCTATATTATTTATGACATGAATTAATATTGTTGATCTTTTAGATCTTTACCCTGAGATTGAATATTTATTTCAGGCTCGAATAAGACATTATCAATGTACGATAAGTTTCAAAATTCAACCAGTTGGAGAATTCCACCATTTTAGTAACACTGAAATTGGATGTAAATCAAATTCAAACATTAAAGAATAACAAATGGATGAAAAAAATAACAATGAACTAAATATAACTATTGGATAATTGGCTGCACCAAACATTAATTATCAACCAAATTACATTGGATACCCAAATCTCTAATCAAACTTGGAACTAAAATATGGGTTAATTCACCTTATTCCAATGTTTCATGTCTTATTTAGTGAGGACCCAAACAAAACCTTAAATAATGTAATGTTCTTTATTCAACCCTTTAACCAGGTAATGTCTCTACATATTAATAAAAACTATGGTCATTACCATTTTAACTTGATGGATTTGTAAAAGACTGGATGTATTATTTACAACCTAAAGACCAAACATGTTGAAATGATTTGATACATATTTTTTTGCAGAGGTTTTTTCTAAAATCAAGTACCACTTCCATTTGTAAGGAGATCTTGGTAATCAAGAAATCCCAAGGGGAGCTAGTGTATGAGTACAGGGAGCGATTCAAGAAGTTGTGTGCATGATTCCCACCTCACCAAATCAGTGAGAAACTCCACATCCAATTTATCTATGAAGGAATCACACCTATGGAAAGGATCATGGTGGATGTCACGACTAGAGGAGCAGTGGTGGACAAGACACCAGTAGCTACACGTGCATTGATTGAAAAAAAGGCCCAAAACTCCCAAAAATTTGGCGATCGAGGTACAAAAAATGTCAGGGGAGTACATCAAGTAAGTCCTTTTTCTATTAAGATTTATTTAATTGATAAAAAGTTAGAAGAAGTGACCACCATGGTGAGGTATATTTAATTGGATAAAAATACATTCCAACCCAGACCTTCAATGCCCTGTGGAATTTTCATTGAGACAAGCCACCCAACATACTTCTTCCCCCAACTACATGAAACAAAATGTTGTGCAGCCGTGTTTCCTAGGAGACCATATCAGCAGCAACAACCATATCTTAAAAATAAGATTGATTCCTTCTCTCCAATATAAAACCAAGGGTTTAAGGATCAATCAGACCTTGGGTATGGCTCTGGACAACAACAAAGTCCTTCTTTTGAAAAAAACATCCAACAGCCTCCACCTTGATAGCACGTCTTCCAACAAACCCAAAGGATATTTGAAGCTAAAGCATAAACAAGAAACCAATAAGGGAATTTTCAATGAAAGGTAGATTCTAATACTGATGATATTTTGAACCAAATTTTTCATAATCAACTGAATGAGCTAAAGAGTCATGGTTCGGATCTGAGGGAGTTAAAGACTCAAATGATCCAGATTGCCACTACCCTCCATGAAATGGTAAGTAAGAATTATGGAAATATACCTTCCCAACCTACTCCAAATCTCAAGGGGAATGTCAGTTCCATCACAATGATAAGATGGAAGTGAAAAAATGATACATCTGCACCTACCATTCCACCAGTATTCACCTCAACTTTGAAGGATCCCTATTCTAGAACAACTGATGAGAATCCCACAGATGAAGAAAATGGTAAGAAAAAGAATGGTGATGTTTCTTCTAAAACAAATCCCTTTCCAAATAGGGTTGTAAAAACCAATAAGATGGCTGAGGAAGCGATGAAAAAAGAGTATTTTGACACATTCCAGCATGTGGAGATCAATATCTCTTTACTTGATTCCATTAAACAAAAAAAAAAGTTATTCCAAATTCTTAACAGAACATTGTACCAATCAAAGAGGGATCAAGGGAAATTAGAGGATCAATTTTGGAAGGAATTTTTCAGTACTCATTACACCAACTCTATCAATTCCAATAAAGTTTAAGGATCCATGGACATTCACAATCCCATGTACCATAAAAGAGTTACACTTTTATGATTCTCTTTGTGATTCAAGAGCTTACATAAATGTAACACATCACGTGGTATTTTCTTCTTTACAGGTTGGTGAGTTGAAGCTGATAAGAGTAGTGGTGAAGTTGGTGTATAGAGCTACAAAATATCTATAGGGAGTCCTCGAGGATGTACTTGTAAGGGTAAGATACATGATATTAAAAACATGTTTTTACATGCTTAACATGGAGTATGATCAGGTAAGTTCTCATGATCCTGTTATCTTAGGTAGACCCTTCCTCAAAACAGCAAAAACTATCATAACAATCAATGAGGGTACACATTCAATGGAATACTGAGATGAAGTTATTATATTTAATGTTATGGACTCCATGAAGTACCACTCAGAAGACCATTCTTCATTTCTTATCTCCCATTTTGAACCACCAAATAAAAACCCCAAGGAATTTGATTGTCTTGTTCTTACAAAGATTTTTAGTATTACTTCTAGTTTGATATCTAAGAGAAAATACACACCTTTTTCGAATGTAGAAAATTCTATTAGATTTTATTTTGAAATAGATCCACAATCTGATTTTGATCATGTTGAATCTGTTTATGACATGGTTTTTGATTATGCAGATGGATTTTATGTTTTATTATTTGATTATGAAGATGTCTATTCTAATATTAGTGCTCTTTGTGCACATATTTTACTTCCTTCAATATCTCCATCCATACACCACCCCCCTACACTAGAACTCAATCCATTTCCACAAAATCACAAATACTCATACTTGTTATGTGGAGAGAGATTACCTGTTATAATTGCTAATAATATTCCTTTTGAAAATGGAGAAATTTTTTTGAATCTTTTGAGGGAGAATATCAGGGCAATAAGGTGGACCATGGATGACATATAAGGTATTATATCCTCTATTTTCATGCATAATATTGTTTTGGAGGATGGGTCTGAATAGGTTAGGTATTCAAAAATGAGACTCAATCCAACCCTTCTATAAGTTGATAAAAAATAAGTTGAAAATTTTCTAAAAGCAGGTATAATCTACCATATTTCAGATTCCCAAGGGGTAAGTCCTATTCAGCTTGTGCCTAAAAAAAGTGTTGTTACTGTTGTTAAAATTGATAAAGATGAGTAAGTTCCAATGAGGGTGAAAAACAGTTGGCGTGTGTGTATCTATTATAGGAAACTAAATCAGCCCACTCGAAATGACCATTTCTCCCTCCCATTTATTGATCAGATGCTTGCAAGACTAGCTAGTAAAATGCACTATTGTTTCTTGGATGGATTTTCTATATATTTTCAGGTTCTTATTGCTCGAGATGATTATGAGAAACAATATTCACTTGTCCATTCAGAACATTTTCCTACTAAAGGATGTTATTTGGACTTTTTAATACCCGAGGTACCTTCCAGAGATGCATGGTGAGTATTTTTTAAGATTTCATTTAGACCATCATGGAGGTATTTATGGATTATTATATAGTATATGGGTCTTAATTTGATGATTTTATGTCTAGTTTGGGAAAGGTTTTGAATCGTTGTATTGAGAATACTTTGTTCTTGTACATTAAAAGTGTCATTTTATGGTAGATCATGGTATTGTCTTTGGGAATTTAGTGTCAAAACATGGGATAGAGGTTGATATATCCAAGGTAGATATTATATCATCCTTACCCTATCATTCATGTGTACATGATGTTAGATCATTCCTAGGTCAGGTCAGATTTTATCGGTACTTCATTAAAGATTATAGTAAGATTCCACTTTTTATGTCACGATTACATCAAAATGATTCTGATTTTGTGTTTGATTATTCTTACAGGAATTACTTTGATGATCTAAATAAGTTTCTGACCACTCCACCGATCATACATCCCTTACGATGGGAGCTTCCTTCTGAGCTTATGTGTGACACCTCTAACTTCACAGTCGGAGGTGTCTTATCTCAGATGGTGGAAGTATGTTCACATGTGATTTTATATGAATCAAATAAATTGGATTCATCCCAATAAAACTACACAAACACAGAAAAATAGTTTCTTACTGTTATATTTTCATTAGATAAATTCTGTTCTAATTTATTTGGCTCTAAAGTAGTTTTTTTCTAAACATAAAGCTTTGAGGTATATCATGAAGAAGTTAGATTCAAAGCCCAAGATAATCCATTGGATGCTCCATATTCAAGAATTTTCCATTGAGATAAAGGAAAATAAGGGGTCATAAATCCTAGTGGCAGAAAATATTAGTTGTCTTACTCACACACTAGAGGATGACACCTTGTACTAGGTACCACTTAGGGAAACTTTCCGCGATGAGCATCGTTATTCCAACTCAGGTATGCAACTTTGGTATGATGATTTACTTAACTACCTTGTTTCCTATGAAATTCCTTAAAATTTAATGAAACATCAAGTCCAAAAGTTAAAGAGTGATTCTAGATTTTATGTGAGGGATGATCCCTACTTATGGTGCATGTGTAGTGACCAAGTTATTCGGAGGTGTGTTCCTGATCATGATTTTCAGTCTGTTCTACAATTCTAACATACACTTGCTTGTGGTGGACACTTTGGACCCCAACGGATAGTTAAGAATGTTTTTTACTCTATACTATATTGGCCTAGTTTATTCCATGATGGTCATGTGTTTTATAAGTTCTTATAATGTTTCCTTCACAATGGTAATATTTCAAGGAGACATGAGATTCCCCAACAACCCATATTATTTTGTGATATTTTTTATGTATGGGAAATTGATTTTATGGGTCCTTTTCATAGTTCATTTGGTTTTTTTATATTTTGGTTGCTTTTGATTATGTGAGTAAATGTGTGGAATCTAAGGACACCACGACTAATAATTCTCATGTTGTAGTTTACATTGTCCAGACATAGTTTTTTTTGAAGGTTTGGA
The DNA here is from genome assembly GCA_963277665.1 of Viscum album. NCBI lineage: Eukaryota > Viridiplantae > Streptophyta > Magnoliopsida > Santalales > Viscaceae > Viscum > Viscum album. The sequence goes on along the minus strand of OY728133.1, from coordinate 512,544,031 downwards.
GTACCGAAGACCGTCATTAGTGACCAAGGGACACACTTTTGCAATCAGAATTTGGCTTTACTCCTTCAGAATTATGGGGTGAAAGAAAAAACAACAACACCATACCACCCCCAAACAAATGGCCTGGATGAGGTTTCAAATAGGGAGTTGAAACAATTTTTGGAGATAATCATGAAACAAAATAAGAAGTATTGGATCAATCACTTGGATGATTCCTTTTTTTCATACATGAATGCATACAAGAACCCCATAGGTATGTTCCAATTTCATATTGTTTTTGGAAAAGCATGTCAACTCTCTATGAAAGTTTAGCATCAGTCTTACTGGGCTATAAAGAAATGCAACATAGATTTTCCCTAAGCTGGAATACTAAGGAAGCTGCAAATTCATGAGTTTGAGGATATTTTATTGTCTTATTTTGGGAACTCAAGGATCTACAAGGGAAGATCAAAAGTATCTTATGAAAAAAATGATCCATAAAAGAGAATTTCATGTTGGAGAGAATGTATTTCTCTATAGTTCACAACTGAAGTTTATGCCTGGTAAGTTTTGTTCTAGGTGGTTATGTCCATATATTATGAATAATATTTTTACTTATGGTCTATTGGAGATCACACAACAGGAAACATGAAGGATATTTACAGTCAATTGGAATCTTTTAAAGAAATACATTGAGGGACTTCACACTAATGCAGTGGATTTCATTACATCGCATGAAACCATAATCACTTGAGCATATTAGGATGTCCCTATCCATTTTATTTTTATATTAGATTCCCTATTTAAAATTATTCATTAAATGTGAACATATAATATCATTGGTTCATATTGAAGAAAATGCAATATTTTATGTGTGGTGGAGGGAACCTTTTAGTTTAGTAAATTAATTTTTTTTTCATATTTATAATTTTTTTTAATTTTCTAATGTTTTACAAAATAAATTGTGTGTTTTAAAAACATTGTGCGTTAAAATTTCAAATTTTTGTGTGTATTTGAAACATTTTAACTGAAATAATTCTCATAACCATTTCAAAATCCATAAAAATATGTGAAATACATTATCCCATGAAACTGAGAATAAATGAATGCTTAAAATAAATTTGTTTCAAGTTCAAATCTTTAGTAATTTGATAAAAAGTACTCTGAATTATTTCTCCCATGATACATCTCACCATATTTATATTTGAAATCAATTTCTTGTGAGGATTCTGAACTATTATTTTCATATTCTCAACATTTACCTCACTCCTTGAGAGAACTATACCATGCTTGAATTAACCAGAATTTGATTTATTTCTATAAAAATTTGATGGTTTGAGGTACTTGTGTTTTAAATGGTTGAAGAATTTATTTTTTATTAAAGACTCTATTTCATAAGAATCCATTTTATAATTTCCTACATTAAACCTTTAATCTATCTATCCCAAATAATCCATGAATATCCATTTATGTTTTCCATATTACAAGACAATTTTCCCTATCCAACCATCTTTTGAAGTGAAATTTCATGATCTTGTTGAACATAAATGTGGGATAAGTTGTCTTGTGTTGTGCTACCAAATTTTGTGATACCTTGGGTGCAAAATTAAATTCTGATGATATTTTTCTACTGCTGAGGAAAATAATTATGTTGAAAGATTTTCCTTTTCTGGAGATTTCATGATAAGTGAAGTTGTGATCTTCTGGAGCTTATAATTGAGGAAGAAAGTTGTGCCTATCTCAAGATTTTAAGAAAATAATGTTTTAGAATATTGAAATTTTTTCTTCTAAAATGTTAAATGGTGTGAAAATTCCTTTATTTTTCATGATGATGAACATGAAATGATGATAAGGTGATTGAGGAGGAGATCATATTTAAGTGAAAATTAAATTAATGCAATATTTCTTCAAAAAGAGCCAAGCCCTCCTTATTCAGGCTCGTAATTTTTCACATCTAAATCTTACCTACCAAAATACACAGAATAACCCTGAAATGTCTTTATGATAAATATATTTCCTTGAATCACATCGGGTAGAAATTTGGGGGTTTTTTCAAGATTATAGTTTTCCTTGTATGAGTTTGTATGAGAAACACATTGCTGAAAAATTGACATTTTCTGTGATAAGATAGAATTCAAGTGAGGTAAGTGTTTTTTTCATGTGAGGATAAATGAAGTGGAAATATATTTAATTATATAAATTGAGAACTTGAAATAATGGTTTTTTAAAAGGAATGATATCTTTTGTTTCCTATTGTGTAATTTTTAGATCTCAAGTAAATGTGTTTTAATTTTTTTTTAATTTTATATTGATGTTTAATCATCATAATTTTTCAGAATATAGGATATGAGGTTTTTCCCATTAGTGAAAAAGGGTATGTGTGGGGGATTTGATAAAAACACCAATTTTTGAATATTTTATTAATAATAAAAGAAAAAACATCCCCACATTGTGTTAAATGTGTTAATTTATAAAATATTTGGGATTAGATCATTCGTTTGAAAATTTGATGAAATTTACAGTTTTATCCTTTTAAAATTCATAGTCGTATTTAGAACATATATATTTTAATATGACTTATTTGGAACATATAATTTTGTAACATTGTTCCTAACTTAATTTGATACAACTTTTATTCAGGACCTTGGAGATAAAGTGTGCATTGAATAGAGTAAATGGTCCACTATGTCAATGGTGGTCTGAACACACCAGATTGGACATCAATTTACTGGTTGGGAAATGTCTTCTACATCAATTCATGGATTGAGCCCAAAATTTTATGGGATATATGAAACCCAAGTTCTCAAATATTATAATTCTAGAAGGATGGATAATTCACATGTTTTGGTGATCAATAAGGTGGTTCAAGTGGGATTGAAATATTTTATAGAATCTCTCCATTCAAACTTGAAAACACTTTTAACCTAGCCTCCCCTGCACTCTATAAATATGTATTCTTCTCATTTTTAGGGGTGTTTAAGTTCACTAGTAGATTGGTATAAGAGGATAAGTGGTTTTATACCATTTCAATTCACAATTTAAGGAGGGAATCTACCAATATAGTATCTCCTCAAAAATGATCTTCTTTTCCTCTTGTTTATTGTACTATTGTAGTTCTTTCAATTGACTCTTAGGTTCTCTTCCATTTGTTCTGTTATTTTCCATTTTTTATTCTCTTAATATTCCACATTGGGCTGGAATTCTAGAGGAGAAACAAAATTGGGCTATACCCTTTTAAACCCCTTGTGAATATAAAATGTTTCTACGATGACCACATCCCCCATGGAAGATTAGTTATTTTTGGTAATCAATCTACCACTTACCATATTAATTAATTTATTTTTAATCAATAAGATAATATAATTCAATTAATATGATTAAATAATTGAGTTTTTGGATTATAAGAAACTATGTAAGCAATTTAGTAATTAATCAAAAACCACACGAGGTCAGAAGTTGTGTAAATTGTTAGAGTGCAATTTTAATCGGTACTACAAGACCACACGAAATAAATTTATAGAGTTCAAATATAATCCCTAAACTCAATTCATCCTCATTTACAGAGTGGATATGTAATCTAATTAACCACTAACCATAATATAACCTAAGTACATAAATAACATTTGAGTGATGTGATTGCATGTTCTGAAGGAGGCCTAGGGTTTAAGTAATTTCATCTTTGTGGTTAAGTAAATTCCCATAGGGTTTGAGGGTTAAAAAATTATTGGATTATAATTAAGTGGATGTTAAGTTAAATGATAATGATAAATAGTGGAGTGAAGAGGTATAGTTAGATCGATTATACCTTTTAAAATATTTTTTTTAAAAACATCTTCTTATTGTGTCATTTTAATCGAACTTCATTTAAAAAAACAAAAAAACAATCTTCTTCTAGCAACATTCTTCTAGATTTATAAATGATAAAAAAAACTCCATCCTTTTAATTATTTTTCTTTTTTCCTTTTATTTAATTTTCAACAGACCTTTAATATGTTATTAAATTTACATCATCCTTTGAGAGATGACCTTGGTTAACCACTCTGCTGCACCTATGTACCCAAAAATAACATATCATTTGAAAGCTCCCCTTACAACGCCATTCAGTAACTCTTCTAGATGACTCATAATTTTATTATGTTCATAAACCTGGTAAATATAAAAATAAGAAAGTGGTAATATCAGATGACCATAAAGGGTAAAAATAATTTATAATAATAAATTCTCTTATGTGAGAGTAATAAGAGAATATGGGTACAATCAAGATACATAAGAAAGTTATACCAAAGAAACAATTGATCATAAATCATGGACTAACATAATAAAACATCAATAAAATGTCACAAATCAAAAAAATGAGACATAATTTAAAATTATGGAAAATATATTATCATAGAAATCATAACATAGTGGATCCAGTATCAAAACATGTTTCTCATATTTTATTGAACATCACTCATCTATTTCCCTTTGTGGAATGAGAATCACTCACTTGATTCATATTCTAGATCAGGAAATACAACATGTTTCCTAATTTGGATCAAGTATCACTACTAATTTCACCATCGTATAATGAGAAGTAAAGATTTAACTATTTAATTTAAGGGATAAATAGGTACCACCAATCACATAAATATTATCCATTCACACATGTGCTAAATGAAAATATCTAACCTTCACAACATTAAAACCCAATATTAAAAATGGGTTTAAGAAAAAATTCAAATGAAAATAATTCTTTTTTTTATCATAAAGAACCCATGAAAATAATATGTTTTTCAATCAACACATCATAAAGAACCTAAGAAAATAAAATGGATTTTATATACATTTCAAATAGATTCACATTAGTAAATAATTAAAAATTCCAACAATAATTTTCACCTGGATGAGCAATGGAAAATAAATTTGTATCCAATAAAATTCAGTAAAATTATAGGTCAATTATATTAAATAAAGATAATAAATCATATAATATTTACACTATATAAATAAATTGTATAAATTTAAGATAAAAATTTGTGTAATAAATCGATGAATGGAATATAGGTTAACACTATTAAATCAACGAAATAGAAAAAAGGGTATTCATAATGTAGAGTAATTCAAATAAAATTTATTCATGTTCACGATGGATGGTTATATTATACAAAGGCAGTGAAAGATAATATAATTAAAATAAAATTACATTAATTAATCTATCTCAAGAAATAGATTGGATTGTTTTAAAAGTGTTCGTCCCTTGTGTGAAAATGTAAAATCATAAGTATGTTTAGATAGATAAAAAACATCCTTGAAAAATAGTTCTCTATAAAACATCACCCACGAGGTTATCAAGAGTCAAAGTTTTTGATACCACAATTACAATCCCACAAATTATAAATATAAAAATTTATTTCAGAATACATAATGTAACATAAATCTCATTATTGTAAATCCTTTTGAATATATTAAATAAATATTGGTGACTGATTAAAATATTTTTTTATAAAAGAAATTAAAATTGACTTAAAAGAAAATCGTACATGACACTATCAAATGTAACTATAGTGAAGGTAAAGTGATTTTTTTGAATTTTTTTACTTTTAAAAATAATATCTAATATGGTTCTTAGAAAATGATATAATTTTTTTATGTAATATTTGTATCCAAATAAAAAACATTTTATAATAAAATTCAAGGACACTTTTTAACACTTTGGAAATACCCGTGTTGGAAATCCATATTATGATAAGAGAAATAAAACCATTTATTTATAAAGAAATTAATTTCACAAAATAAGATTTTAAAATGACATATAATAGATTAATATGGTAGTATAGACCAACCATTGAAGAACAATGTCTACATAAATCATTATATCTAAAATAAAGGATATTTGATCTATCAATATCCCTCACATGAAACATAACCCTTAAGGAAAGAAATATTCCCAAGTATTTATGTGGTGGGAATATAAATCCATAGAAAAAATGATTGAATGACACATAATACAATTATTGTTATAATTTACATAACATATATGAAATAAGATTAATATAATCATCATAACTCCTTGAATAAAAGTCTAGTTACCAAAAAATCGTTACTAATGAGGTAAAAATTGAATCAATATCTATATGAAGAAGGGACTATGATAATTATTATTATATCCACTGAAATAAAAAAATGAAAATTATTAATCCATGGGTAGTAAATACACAATATAATAAATACCTGGTGTATAAAATGTATTATATATTAACAATTCGAAATTGAGACAAAAAATCCATATAAATTTGGTATATTTTAAATCAGAGGTAATGTAATGATAAAACATTATATACAACTCTAAAAACCATTAATTTCTAAAATTTGGAAATATCATTAAATATCAAGGAATCGTTCCAGATAAAAGAAATTATTGTGTTCAATATCAAACATGTCTCACAAAATTGAATGTGAGGTAAAGAGACCCATACCTCTTATATTGAATGCCATGAACATTATTTAACCATGCAACATTACAAACATAAATATATTAATCAATAAATTTATAACCTTAATCATATCCATTTTTATTATTACTTTTCATATATAGTCATTCTCTATATGAATTTTAGTTAGTTTTTTTATGTTTTTTCCCACATCGGGTGTGTTTTGTTTGATTATCTGTACATGTTTTGTAATACCGGTGTACATATTCTTTATTCATAAAAAATTAATTTTTAAGAATTACTTAATAATTAAATTAGGTATAATTTATAATAATTTATGATTCTTCAAAATCATTTCAAGAGTTTTTTGTTCTTTATCCTTGAAGATGAAATAAAAATAAGTTGTTTTGGTGATTCTTGAAAAACAAAAGGTATTTTATAAATTTATGAGTTTATTAATAATTTTACCATTAAAGTACAAAAAAATAATTATGTATATATTTATACCATATTATAACAATAATTATGTTCTTATAATGACTATTTTCAATCATATAATTAACTGGTTATTCAATTTGAATTATCATAACATTATAAATATCCAAAAAAACATATTTATCCATTAAATATGTTCTTATAACCATTCGTGAATGGTGGAAAAGAAAAGAATAATATATAGACTCATGGAGGTGGTAGACCGCATGTACGCATGGATGGTGATTTCATTTTCCTACAACGAGATAGAGGAGTAAAATTTTTTACCATTATGTAATCTTATATAATTAATATATATAATATTTATAAATTAAATTACCTTTTTAACTATCCATGCTAGGTGATAATGTAAAAAAGGACATGTTACTTTGTGGAGGCGGCAGTCCACACAAAAATGATTCATATTTTAATTTTTCTTAAATGGAAAAGGGAAGGGTGGTTAATGATTGTACCATAATTATAAAAACTTGTAATTATTATAGTGACATTTATGTTATAATTTTAATATGATATAATGTAATGTGAGGAATAATAACTGCACATAAAATATTACAAACAAGAGAGGAGTGGTTAGATATTTATAACTCATTACATGGATTATGTAGAGACCCGAAGCTTGACGTACATGAATATTACATTACTTTTGCAGAATACTTTAATACATAAGAAAAAAAACAAACAAGGATCGTAATAGTTTAGTGTCTTTGGAAACTCGGAATAAAATCTTCTAATCGTGGTGAAAGATCTTCAACATCTCCCAATAAAGATCTTCCCTTTTTTTCTTACCTAAAACCTTTATTTATATCCTGGGAAAAAGAAAACATAAAAGGGTGAGCTCAAATTCTCAGTAAGGGTAAAAAAAGAAATATCAATCACATCATATTCATATGAACATATCTTTTAGAAATCTTAACCTGCAAAAGAGATCATGATTTCATAACATGGGATAAAACATAGTAGTGAAATGTAATCCCAATAATCATAACTTAAAACATGAAACTTTGTGGGATACACAAATAATCATAGAGAATCATTTCTTATTAGTCAAGACTCACTGCCAAGACTATCTTAGTGGACAAAGTCCCTTTCTGAGCCGAGTTCACTCCTCATTTCAGTCCTGTTTCACTGAACTGGTATAACCTACCGTTCCAGCCATTTCTATCTCATGAGATATAAAATCGTTACCCAATGCATTGGAGGGAGATATAGGTCCCACCCGTCTCATAATTATACCATTATTATGTGTTCCACAAAATCATAAATCATACATCATTGCATAACCCATGTAATAAAAATGGGAATCTTAAACATCATGACATCATAAAACAATTCATATAAGATAAAGGAATTCGTAAAAATAATTCCATCACAACATAATCAAATCAATGTAATAATAGGGATAAAAACAGAACCCTATATTATCTTAGATGAAAAATAATTTTGATAAAACAATGGAACTCCGTTCTTGAGGAAAATATACTTTCTACTTCAAAAAAATTTCCTTTCTTAACATGTCATACAATTTTAAACTAAAAGAAGTTGATTAAAAATAAACATGAAAACTTGAAAAGTAAGCTTCTTGTAAATAATGTTTTAAAAATCCATTCATGCCGTATAAGTTAAAAAAACATTCTTCTCGTACTTTTGTCGGAAAAGTCAAAAAGAACCTCGTATGAAAAACGACAAAAGATTCCTTTCATATGTTTTACTAAAAACTCACCGAAGGGTAAAATTGGATATAAATTATTGTAGAAGGATATAAATATTACATATTTAGGAAACATGTATGTGGATGATAAAATACACCCCAGTAAATACCAATGTATAAACAATCTCGGATAAAAATGAGGTTGTGATATTTTCCCTTACCTTAGGTCTGATTTGCTTCGTATGTGTCCGAACCTCATGTATAATGATTTAAATAATTTCATTGACTTATTCCAGAATCATACTAATTGTTATGATATCATATATGGTTCACTTGTGGCTTTATATTACCCGTTCTTTTGTAAATTCCATGTTAAAGAGCGTTTTGGGTAAAATCGTTTCATTTGTCGTCCGTGTTTTGACTTGTAATTATTCATATGATTACTTATATCATGATTAATTAATTCCAGAATATAAAACATGATTTATATATAATATATATTCATAATATACATATATATATATAATAGATCAGTAAATGGAACGAAATACACCGTTCATGGAGACGGTAGACCGTACGTACGCATGAACGCTGTTTTATTTTCCTTATTGAGTTGAATGGAATTAAGTAGATGACATACATACATATACACATAAATACAGAATCATTATTATGTCATATATTTGATTATTAATTATTATATATACTTTATAATCATTCATTAATGGTTAACGTAGAGAATGAATCTCATCGCGTCGTGGAGACGGTGGTCCGTACGTACGCACGAGCGATGATATCATTCTCATGATCGTGGAATTGTATTGGAGTGTATGTATACTATTTCAGAATCAGTATCACTTTACAATAATCATATATAGTTATTATGTATACCATTATACCCATCCAAGTAAGGTGGTGGTGGAAAATAGATTACACCACGGCGTGGAGACGGTATTCCGTACGTACGCAGGCGCGGTGATTTCGTTTTCCGTAGGATGGATAGAGGGTGAAATAAGGTTGTTTCATAATTATAATAACATATCAGTATATTAGTGATACTGATGTTATTACTTCATAATGAAACAACCCAGGAAGAAGAAGTGGAAGAAGAAATAAGGATGAAAGAATCGGTAACGGACATTACCTCTTCTTTGAAGCGCCTCTTTGAGACCTCTTTTTAGGGAACTAAAATTGGACTTTGAGGAAGGCCCGAAACTCTAGGATGTTTCTAGGGAAGTGTAGAAGTGAATTTTGAAGTGGTTGGCCGATCTTGATGGCTCAAAGTGGTGCGAGGAAGAGAGGGAGGAGGTGCCCTTTTATAAGGGAGGAGAGGGGCTCCTTTGGAAAAACTAAAAATATTATTTTATTATAAAGTCAAGTTCGATTTTAAATAGCTCCAAATTGATTTATTTCGAAGCTAAGTTGGGTATGGGTATAAATCCTCTCATCCAATAGAATTTAGACAAGTTTGGGTTCCTATTTTAACCTTATCATTTAGATTTAACATTAAATTAAATAATTTTACTTTTACCGTGTCTTCTTGTGTTCTTATACTATAAGGTCAATAAACTTACTATAATAAGAAAAACGAACCCCAAGTTGTTTATTATTAATATATATAACCTTATCTAAGTCATTTTTCCGATCCTTAGATTTTTAGGAATAAAATAACAATTACTAATATAATATTGGTTTTAAAAAACTATTTTATGTCAATTTTGACACTATTTAGTAATTTATTTTTGTGAAAATCATAACAGAATGACTAGTTAGAAAAAGGTTAATTAAATAAATACTAACATGTCATATTAACCTATGAAATTAGTGTAATTCATAAAAAGTCTCAAATTACATTTATTTTGGTGTTTATAACATCAATTATGTCAATATTTCATTAATAAGATAATTACTGCATCATCTTTGTGTCATAAATAAATTAAATTATTTAACATCTAAAAATTAAAAATAAAATATCATTATGTAGGAAATATTTTTAGCTTTCTAATTAATATTTATAGACGAATTTATCTTATGTATAACCCCATATTAAAAATGATTTACTTATTAAACATTGATTTTAACTATTTTAACCCTTCTTTAAATAAATTAATAATAAATGTCCTAATCTAATCCAAGTGGGCCTAAATGGTCATATTTTATTCCTAAGGTTATTTTTGTTCTAATTAAACTTTTCCAATAGAATTAGGACATGTGTTAGGGTAATACTAATATCATTTTTACCGTTAATTACCCTATTTAATTTTAACCGTGGTAAAAAAAAGAAAAAAGTTATTGTTCACCAAAAATTATTTTCATCTCATTGAACCACATTTTAGTCCTTGATATTAACTGTGTCTCTCGAATTTTCGAAATTCCACTCACAGAAGCGGTAAAATTAAGTTTTATGAAAAATTCAATTTTTTTAACTACCACTTAGTAGTTTCACTATTCATCAAAAATTGAAAGTTTTCAGAAAAATACCAAAAATTAGGCCTAAGCTATATTTGATATTATGAATTCAAAAATGATGTCTATTTTACCAAATTCAAAACATATCAGTTTCATTAATTAATTTAAAAATTAATTCCCATCGTCAAAACAAATAGCGTGTTCTTAAGAGATAATAACTATCAAAAGATTGACAGTTGTTTATGTCTGGTTTAAATGTGAAATTACATCCAATAATAAACATTGTATTAAATTGTAAAAATATATTCTAAATATACATTAAAACCACTCAAATTAATAATTTATCACTATTAATTATTTCGATTAAAAAGGTTGTTTTTAATTAAAATTTAGTAATTTTCACTATTCATCAGAAAATGAAAGTTATCCGAAAAGTACCAAAATTTCACACTAAGCTAATTTTGATATTCTGAATCTATAAATGAAGTCCATTTTGAAAAATAAAATTTAAAAAATTTCAAAAAGTGGTTATTAATATTCATAACGTCTAGTTTTAATAATATTTTAATAGCATATTGTTGTTTAGTGAAACTCGTTATTGCTTACTACACACGCTATCGAGGAAGGTAGAGATTGCGTGTAATGCAAGGAAAGTCAAGGATGCGTGTTGTGCAAGATCCTTTTAGTATAGCGTACAACACAAGACATTAATGAAATTAAAAATAATATTTTTCATAAAATCTCGGGGTGTTACATTCTACCCACCTTAAAATGAATTTCGCCCTCGAAATTCGTCGGGGTTATAAATGGTTTACTATTAGAAAGTTTCTTTAATAGAAACCCACATCGTAAAAAGGAATACCAAAACCAATCTTTAAAAACAAAAGTATGAAATGTAACTGTTACCCAAATAAACTAATCACTGGGTTTCCACATAGGTGAAAATATGGATACGGAAGAGAAATCTAACCATCATGTTCTGATGGAGAGTGGTAGAGAACATGGCTATGGAAAAGCCAGCAATCACACAGCCATAAATTTGTGACGATCTAAGGTACCATCTGATTCATCAGATATAAGATCACTAGGAAAACATTTTGTTTTTCAAGATCATTTCCCTAAAGTTGATGAAATTGGAATTAGAAGAAATACTTTCGTGATTTTGGTATAGTCTCACCGTTTTTCGTTCTTTGGACAATTTCCACTTCATCTCTTAAAGAAACGAGGTTGAATTTGTCATTCGTGATGTGTTAGCAGGTCATGTGATAGAATTATGGGTCATTCCATCTGTCTCAAACAAAAGGTTAGGAAAGTTATCAAAAAATACATAAGTCCATCTATAGTGAGATTAATCATATATGGTTCCTAAAATGGACTTATACTTCATATATCATACTGCTTAATATAATAAAACTAGTTTCTACTAAATAGGGACTTCCTGTAGGCCAGTTATAGGCGATAAAGGCTTGTCGCACTTTGATTGTGGGTTCGATTCCCATGGACTTCTCCGACGTGATGGGCTGTCGCCCGTCCTGTAGGTTGTCCTTTTTCTAAAACTATATTACTATAACATCCCATAAATAATATCTAAAAAACTTTTATCCTTAAACAATACTAACTTATTTCCAACATAGTCCATTCCAATCTTTAGGCATATCCATAATACTACAGTCCACTCCCATAATATAGTGAAAACGATTACCAGAGATTTAATACCATCGTTGATCCCCATATATCATAAGATATGTCTTGTTGGTCACATTCCTAACATTCAAAGTCCTTAATCATGTGTTCTCTTGAATACCCATTGAACCTTAGCGAAAACATGAATGCAGTTAAAAGTTAACACTTTCCACATACCAAAATCCAAAAAATTTTATATACTCAATCCATTACATAACCTTCTCCTTATATCAGTCATGAGCTCATGAATACTATCAAACATTTAATTTTCTCCTTATCCCTTCATTATGCGCATATCATATATATTCCAAAAATATCTGAATATCCTTTAATGTATACTGGTACCATTAATCATACACTTTCAAAACTCAAGGAAAGACAACAGTGTAACAATCCTTATATGTCTCTTTATTCTATAGTTCCATGAGATTACTTATACAAAATTACACTTGATAAAAATGTAATCATTCCACTACCTTCTTAAACCATTGACTGAGCTTCAACAATCCTTCAATCTCACATATCATTTGTAGTCTCTTCATCATCATCCACATAAATACTTCCCATATGACCGTACTGATTCTCTTCACGAGACTTTTCCTTAGGGAATTGGTTTGCATAACGACCGTACATTCTACATTTAAAACATTTAACCGTTGTTGATGTTGTAGCATTACCAGTATCCTCATCGATGGTGTTAACTAAACCTTTTCCTTTGCACTTACTGGCTTTTTGTCCTTCTTTTCCACACCCAAAGAATCTTCCTGTTCTTTTGAAACAATCTCCCTGATGACTCTTCCCACACGATTTACATGAGGGAAATTGAACTTTCTTTCCTCTATGATCATCATGAAACTCAATCATTCTCTTATTATATGAGTCGGGAAACTTACCAAAGTTGAGATTATTGATCATATTATGATATTGATGATTAGGCATAATAATGATGTTTGAACTTCCATATCCCGTTTCATTTGGTTTCTCATGAAGAAAATAATTCCATTGTCCGTCACATCCTCCATTATCATGAATCTTCCTGTTTCCAGCCATTTTCTAAAACCCAAACAGAATAGTGTGAGAGGAAAAAATCATAATAAAGGGGGAGTAAATTCAATATCTAACATCTTAGGTTATATTCTAATATCGTTACCATAGTTCTAGGACTATATCCTATGCGTATACTTATCCTTAGGGGCATCCCTAGACATACCTTAGAAATATCTCTAGGGATCTCACTAACATTTTCGCATCCTAATTTCCAAAGGTTGACTAAACCATTCCTCTGATACCAACTGTAGAGACCCGAAGCTTGACGTACATGAATATTAGATTACTTTTTCGGAATACTTAATACATAAGAAAAACAAACACACAAGGACCGTAATAGTTTAGTGTCTTTGGAAACTCGGAATAAAATCTTCTAATCGTTGTGAAAGATCTTCAACATATCCCAATAAAGATCTTCCCTTTTTGTTCTTACCTAAAACCTTTCTTTATATCTTGGGGAAAATAAAACATAAAAGGGTGAGCTCAAATTCTCCGTAAGGGTAAACAAAGGAAATATCAATCACATCATATTCATAAGAACATATCTTTTAGAAATCTTAACCTGCAAAAGAGATCATGATTTCATAACATGGGATAAATCATAGTAGTGAAATGTAATCCCAATAATCATAACTTAAAACATGAAACTTTGTTGCATACAGACATAATCATAGAGAATAATTTCTTATTAGTCAAGACTCATTGCCAAGACTATCTTAGTGGACAAAGTCCCTTTCTGAGCCGAGTTCACTCCTCGTTTCAGTCCTGTTTCACTGAACCGATATAACCTACCGTTCTAACCATTTCTATCTCATGAGATCTAAAATCATTACCCAATTAATTGGAGGGAGATATAGGTCCCACCCATCTCATAATGATACCATTCTTATGTGTGCCACAAAATCATAAATCATACATCATTGCATAACCCATGTAATAAAAATGGGAATCTTAAACATCATGACATCATAAAACAATTCATATAAGATAAAGGAATTCATAAAAATAATTCCATCACAACATAATCAAATAAATGTAATAATAGGGATAAAAACATAACCCTATATTATCTTAGATGGAAAATAATTTTAAAAAAACACTTGAACTCCGTTCTTGAGAAAAATATACTTTCTACTTCAAAAATAATTTTCCTTTCTTAACATGTCATATAATTTTAACCTAAAAGAAGTTGATTAAAAATAAACTTGAAAACTTGAAAAGGAAGCTTCTTGTAAATAATGTTTTAAAAATCCATTCATGCCGTATAAGTTAAAAAAACATTCTTCTCGTACTTTTGTCGGAAAAGTCAAAAAGTACCTCCTATGAAAAATGAAAAAAGATTCCTTTCATATGTTTTACTAAAAACTCACCGAAGGGTAAAATTGGATATAAACTATTGTAGAAGGATATAAATATTACATATTGAGGAAACATGGATGTGGATGATAAAATACACCCCAGTAAATACTAATGTATAAACAATCTCGGATAAAAATGAGGTTGTGATATTTTCCCTTACTGTAGGTCCGATTTGCATCGTATGTGTCCAAACCTCCTGTATAATAGTTTAAATAATGTCATTGAATTAATCCAGAATCATAATCATTGTTATGATATCATATATGGTTCACTTATGGCTTTATATTACCCGTTCTTTTGTAAATTCCATGTTAAAGAGCGTTTTGGGTAAAATCGTTTCATTTTTCGTCCGTGTTTTGACTTGTAATTATTCATATGATTACTTATATCATGATTAATTAATTCTAAAATATAAAACATGATTTATATATAATATATATTCCAAATATATATATATATATATAATAGATCAGTAAATGGAAAGAAATACATCGTTCATGGAGATGGTAGATCGTACGTACGCATGAACGCTGTTTTATTTTCCTTATTGAGTTGAATGGAATTAAGTAGATGACATACATATATATACACATAAATCTAGAATCATTATTATGTCATATATTTCATTATTAATTATTATATATACTTTATAATCATTCATGAATGGTAAACGTGGAGAATGAATCTCATCGCGTCGTGGAGACGGTAGTCCGTACGTACGCACGAGCGATGATATTGTTCTCATGATCATGGAATTGTATTGGAGTGTATGTATACTATTTCAGAATCAATATCACTTTACAATAATCATATATAGTTATTATGTATACCATTATACCCATCCAAGTAATATGGTGGTGGAAAATAGATTACACCATGGCGTGGAGACGATATTCCGTACGTACGCACGTGCGGTGATTTCGTTTTCCATAGGATGGATAGATGGTGAAATACGGTAGTTTCATAATTATAATAACATATCAGTATATAAGTGATACTGATGTTATTACTTCATAATGAAACAACCCAAGAAGAATAAGTGGAAGAAGAAATAAAGATGAAAGAATCGGTAACGGACATTACCTCTTCTTTGAAGCGCCTCTTTGAGATCTCCTTTTAGGGAACTAAAATTGGTCTTTGAGGAAGACCAGAACCTCTAGGATGTTTCTAGGGAAGTGGAGAAGAGAATTTGGCAGGGGTTTGCCGAGGTTGAAGGCTCAAATTGATGTGAGGAAGAGAGGGAAGAGGTTCCCTTTTATAAGGGAGGAGAGGGGCTCCTTTGGAAAAACTAAAAATATTATTTTATTATAAAGTCAAGTTCGGTTTTAAATAGATCCAAATTGATTTATTCCTAATCTAAGGTGGGGATGGGTTGAAATCCTCTCATAGAATAGAATTTAGACAAGTTTAGGTTCCTATTTTAACCTTATCATTTAGATTTAACATTAAATTAAATAATTTTACTTTTACCGTGTCTTCTTGTGTTCTTATACTATAAGGTTAATAAACATACTATAAGCAGCCAAAAGACCCCCAAGTTGTTTATTATTAATATATATAACCTTATCTAAGTCATTTGGCTGAACCTTAGATTTTTAGAAATAAAATAACAATTACTAATATAATATTTTTTTAAAAAAACAATTTTATGTCAATTTTGACACTATTTAGTAATTGATATTTGTGAAAATCATAACAGAATGATTAGTTCGGAAAAAGTAAATTAAATAAATACTAACATGTCATATTAACCTAGAAAATTAGTGTAATTCATAAGAAAGTCTCAAATTACATTTATTTTTGTGTTTATATCATCAATTATGTCAATATTTCTTTAGTAAGATAATTACTGCATCATCTTTGTGCCATAAATAAATTAAATTATTTAAAGTCTAAAAATTACAATTAAAATATCATTATTTAGGAAATCTTTTTATCTTTCTAATGAATATTTATAGCCAAATTTATCGTATGTATAACCCCATATTAAAAATGATTTACTTATTAAACTTTGATTTTCCCTATTTTAACCCTTCTTTAAATAAATTAATAATAAATGTCCTAATCTAATCCATGTGGGCCTAAATGGTCATATTTTATTCTTAAGGTTGTTTTTGTTCGAATTACACTTGTGCAATAGAATTAGGACATGCGTTAGGGTAATAATAATATCATTTTTACCCTTAATTACTCTATTTACTTTTAACCGTGGTAAAAAAATGTAAAAAGTTACTATTCACCAAAAATTATTTTCATCTCATTGAACCACATTTTAGTCCTTGATATTAACAGTGTCTCTCGGATTTTCAAAATTCCACTCACAGAAGCGGTAAAATTAAGTTTTATGAAAAATTTAGTTTTTTTAACTACCACTTAGTGGTTTCACTATTCATCAAAAATTAAAAGTTTTCAGAAAAATACCAAAAATTATGCCTAAGGTATAATTGATATTATGAATTCAAAAATGATGTCTATTTTACCAAATTCAAAACATATCAGTTTCATTAATTAATTAAAAAATTAATTCCCGTCCTCAAAACAAATAGCGTGTTCTTAAGAGATAATAACTATCAAAAGATAGACAGTTGTTGATGTCTGGTTTAAATGTGAAATTACATCCAATAACAAACATTGTATTAAATTGTAAAAATATATTCTAAATATACTTTAAAACCACTCAAATTAATAATTTATCACTATTAATTATTTCGATTAAAAAGGTTGTTTTTAATTAAAATTTAATAATTTTCACTATTCATCAGAAAATGAAAGTTATCCAAAAAGTACCAAAATTTCACCCTAAGCTAATTTCGATATTCTGAATCTATAAATGATGTCCATTTTGAAAAATAAAATTTACAAAATTTCATAAAGTGGTTATCACTATTCATAACGGCTAGTTTTAATAATATTTTAATAGCATATTGTTGATTAGTGAAACTCGTTATTGCGTACTACACACACTATCGAGGAAGGTAGCGATTGCGTGTAATGCAAGGAAAGTCAAGGATCCGTGTTGTGCAAGCTCCTTTTAGTGTAGTGTACAACACAAGACATTAATGAATTTAAAAAGAATATTTTTCATAAAATCTCGGGGTGTTACAGATTCTGTCTATTGTAAAGGGGTTTAAAAATTCAAAAGATTGAATTTTGGGAAGAAAATAATCTCCTTATAATGGATAGTAATTTTGAGGAGTGTTTTGATATAATTATGGATGAAATATGTAGGTTCTATTTCTGAAGGTATGTCTCGAGAGGAGTTCCCCTTTTATAAGTTCAAATTGATATCATTTTTGTAAATACCCAAAACATCTCAATAATGGGAAGTCAATATCAAGGATGATGGCTCTAAAATTGAGAAATAAAATAAATTTGAAGATATAACATCAATCAATGCCTCAAATATTCCATTTCCACACATGTTTTAAAATTTTTTTTAACACATTACCATTATGTTTTTTTTATTTTTCCCTTTTTTCATTTACAATGGTAAATAGTTTTTCCTAAACTATCTTATCCTTTATTACAAATAATAAAATGGACTTTATTAGATAACTTGTAGAAATAAGTCTAAATTTTTAATCCATTTTAATAAATAAAATATATAAATATATAAATAATTGATATTTAAATTCTAGTTTAATAATGCGAAAAAAACAATTTTCTTAAAATTATAACCTATGTTCTAAAATGTAAATTTTGTGTCTAAAATTTAAAAACCATGTCTAAAATTATAAAGTTAATATTAAAATACATATTTAGTATTATAAAATGGTTTTATAAATTTTGGTTTCATATTCATATACTATTAATTTTATAAAAATCTTGTTATTGGTAAACATTACATCACAAAAAAGGATATATTATTGAAAAAAATAATGAATTGAGTAACTTTGTATTAAATAACTATTATATCTAAATATATATTATTATATTTCAAAATTTAGATACTCCAATTCATATATACTAATTTAATTCCTAGTTTTAGAATCCATATTTAATAATTATAATATAAAATTATATATTTATTATGGTTTGGTTTTAGTTCAGTTTTATGTGTATCCGTTTATCAAATGAACTTTACATAATTGTAGGAAAACATATATTGAAATATTGGTTTATTAAATTATCCCCCTAAAAAAATAATGTCGAGGATATTTTTGTTATATTTACTAAATTAATGCATTTGGAGGTATTTTTAACATATTCATCATTCAGGGTGTAACTTTTACAATGAAATCTACTTTACTCTCTTTGGTTATATCAAGTTCATTATATTTCCTCAAACAACATTAAACATTCATACAATCATGTACCCATGAATATATACCCTAATCATATATTCTCAATAACATACCATCCCCAAATCCATTTGATTCTCTAATACATTAAACTAAAATGAGATTATATATTCCTAATAATGTAAAAACTATATTTTAACCCTTAATGTAAAAATCACTAGTTTATAAATTCATAAACTTGGAAATATATATCATAATCCCATATATTAGATAAACATAACCAATAATACCATTGATTATATTTTATTTAAATCAGTAATCATTTACAACACTATCAAACACACTTTTCTCAATATCAATCGACCCTTTATTACCTCAACATGAAGAATATATTAATCAAAATAGCTATACATACCTTAATAATTCATTCTTAAATAGTTCTCCCAAAAAATATAACCTTTTCATAAAATCAATTTTCAAGTTTATTAATATAATTTAATATATGTTTCCATAGCTTTATAGAAAACAACCAAATAATGATCCTTAGATGTTTCACTTAATCCTCATATCATTAATAATATTCAAAAATATCATTGACATATATCAATAACTAATAAAAATAGCTAAGAGTACCCAGAATTAATTTCAATAAAGATATCAACCACACTACCTCGGGTAAGATAACGAAGATCACATTTTTCCATCATAACAAGCGATAATAAAATTCTAAAATATTTATGTATTATTCCTTTTTTGGTTATAATACAATGTGGTTTTTAGATACCTACCCTTTTCATTTTTATTTTAATGATCTTGTTTCAAACAAATATAAAACACCAAAATATTTATCAATAAAATCATATTAAATGATAATATGAATATGAAATCTCAATCTAATATATATTCCCTAATGACAATATTCTATTCAACTTGTGATACTTTCATTTTAACTATATCACACTTAGTTATTCCTATAACTCTCTTGTATGTACCTAGGTTCCTTAATGCTTTTTATATCATAATTATCAACATAATCCCTTAAATTAAATAATAAATAAATAATTTATAATGGTTCATAAATAGAATCTATTTTACGGAATCATATCCCGTTGGAGTGTCTGACTAGGTGTGTAGTCTTATGCCAACTCATCTTGCACTAGAGTGAAGATTGTGTTAATGATAAATCAGAATTTTTCAAGTAGATTTCATCTAGGATCATATTTTCCTCATACACATCATTTTTCTGTGTATCCAAATAGGGATTTAATTTCTAGGATTACCACATAATCTCAACCTTAGAAACATTTTTGGATTTTTTCTTATACATATACTTATATTTGGTATTTTTACTAAAATTATCTTATCTAAATCCCATAAATATAAAATATTACCTCAATTAACCTATTGTTTTTTTATGTATCATTGAAATTAGGATAAAACATAACTCATAAAACTTTTCTGACATTTATAACACAAAAATTGACCTCAGTATGTAACATCATAATATCCAAATTTATCTAAACACTACTATGATACCAACCATAATAACCAGAATATGTGACCATATAATTACAATAATTAATGAAAATATGGCATTAAAATTTATTATTAAGACCATTTAGGATTAGTGTTTAGTTAGAATTAGTAAAATACATTAACTAATTAGACTCATGCATTTTTTAACTAATTGAAACATATCCCACTATACAATACACTATTTAATTTATAACAAGTATTAATCATATTACAATAATTATACATAAAAGTTACTCTAATATAAGTTTTATACTTTTCTTTTCTTTATAACTGGTAAAATATAAACATCTTAAATGGGTGAGTTTAAATTCTGAGTAATGGTTTACATATGTGATAACAATTAAAGATCATAAGTGAGAATAAGTTTATTATATGGTTATTGTTAGGATATATTAGAAGTTATATCCTATATAGAATAGAAAATAAAATATTGAATAACATAAAAATACATCAGGAAATTGAATGTATCTTTAAAAAAAGGAATATTTGATAATTGAGAAACATTAACTAGAATATAAATATTAACATACTAGTTATAGTATAAAAAAATGTTTACCATTTTAGATGAGTCTTCACTCACCTATTTTCATTTTTTGAATCAGGTTTCACTATCCTATTTCCCATAGTATTTTAGACATCAAAACGTGTTTTCTATTTTGGATTGAGCATCTATATTTATTTCACCATTATCACATGAAATGTAAAGATTTAATTAATGTATTCGAGGTCTGTATAGTCCCACTTAATGACTTTCCACACAAATGTCTCCCAAAATTAAACATCTAATCATCACATCATTACAAAAATGATTAATATCAAGTTTTATAAATCAATAAAATGAAAATCAATAATTTTTTTATAACATAAAGAACTCATGGAAAGATAATAGGTTTCATTATTTGAATCATAAACAAACCATGGAAGTAGAATTCAGTCCATCTCCTTTTAATATGTATTTTCATTTTTAAATAATTAAAAAATACATCAATAATCATCACATTATAGACATATAGAATATAAATGGGTATTAAATGATATTCAGTAAATTTCTAAGTAAATATCATTAAATAAAGATAATAAATAATATGGTATTTAATCTATATTGATAAATTTTATATTGTTATGAGAATAATTTCCATAATTAATTAATTAATGGAATCTTTGTGAATATACTACAATCAAAGAAATGGAATATAAGGTATTCACAAAGCAGTGTAATTGGATGAAAAGTGATGTCTATTCATAGTGGATTATTAGGGAAGGAAAATGCAATGATGGATCATATATTTGATAGAAAATAAATTTAAAAAATTCTTATAGAAAAAGATGTTATGTTGTTTCAAAATATCATATCCCCAATGAAACAAAGGAAACAAAATATTATGTTGGAATATATGGAAAATATCCTTTTAAAATAAGGCTTTCAACAGTATCACACAAGAAGGGATTAAAACTAAAATTGTTTCATTTTGCGAGTTTAATCAACAAAAATTATATTTATATATTATAGAATAAATATTTTAACTACAATAACATGATTTTAATTCATTATTAATATGAAAAGTGAAATTATGGGGAAAACATAAGTGATATTTTGGAAAATAGTTTTAACATTTGAATAAAATAGAAACTTACACAACACTTACAAAAGCAACATATAAAATGGTGATGTGAAATATAATGAAACATTTTAATTATAAAATGAATCTAGAATAATTGATAATTCAATAGAATTTAAATTTACCTATAGGTAATGTTGATCCAAATACACAAACTTTTATAATGGGAATAAATTAAACTTTTAAGACTTCTGAATATACCTTTTATGAAAAATCATATTGCAGAAAGTGTAAAAAATCATTATTTATATTAAATGTTCATTTTACCAAATCTAATTATTAAATACCATATAATAATATATTAGTGTGGTATTACCCAATCATTTAAGAATAATGTTTACGATAAAAATTTATAACGCAAACAAAGTAAATTTAAGTTATAAATAACCCTTATGAGAAACATACTCAATAAGGTAAGAAACAGTCAATAAGTATTTTTGTGGTGGGAATGTAGATCCATATAAAAAATGAGATAATACCATATAATAAAATAAAATATTTAATTTACCCTTTTTATATGAAATAATTTCCAAAGAATATCATTACTAAATGAACAAAAGTTGAGTTCCCAAAAAAACACATAACCTTTTTGGCCACAATTTAATAAATGGGCATTTAAATAAGAAAATATGATTCATCTTAGTATATACCTTGAAATAAACAATTGATAAAAAATACATCCATGATAATTTAATATATCATAAAAAGAAAACATGTTGCTCAAAATGAAAAATGTCTCAAATAATCATAATTTATCCCAAGAAAACCCTTACATCGTTGATATCCTTTGAATCAAAGTGATTGTAAATTAATAAAAAAATAGATCTAAAAACAACATAAATTTAATGAATATGTAAAAAAAATAATTTTACTATAATCGCACCACATTAAAGAAATGATTTTTTGAAATATACAATATCTATATTGAATCAGAAAATGAGACAAAGAATATGATAACTCTTATCTTGACTTATGTAACCATAATTTAACCTTTCGATATAAAAATAATAGATATATTAGTAAAATGACTCATAATATTATCCCTATGAATTTTTATTTATACTATTCACTTTTAGTAACTTTCTATATGAAATAAAGTAAGTTTTTTACCCATTTTCCCACATTTAGTGTTTATAGTATGATATTTTATAATAGTTGTATGATAACAATGTCAGTATTCATTGTATTAAAAATAATATTTATAAAATTCTTTTAAAGATAATATTAATGAAAATTTATTATAATATATGATGTTTTAAATTACATTCTTGAGTGTTTTATTTTTTATCTTTTACAACGAAATCGAAATAAGGCATCTTTTAGTGATTATTAATGAATGAAAGGTGTTTTATTAATTATTATTTTTAATAATAATTTAAAGTAAAACCAAAAAAAAATTATTTACATATTTTTACCATATTCTACTAGTAATAAATATCACATATTCATCCATGATATAAATTCATAGCATTGTTCAAGTTGGTTGTTAAACCAACCCAAACTTGAACATGAAGTGTTTAATGGATGATTATGTGGTGGTTTGATTGTATTATAATTATACCAATATCATAGTTATATTTTTTATTTGTCAATTAATATTATATATTATAATTATAATGAAATATAATAATAATTTATGGGTATGAAAATATTACATAACATTTATAATTTGTTTTCAACTTAGTTCTCTTATTTAAGTCATAAAATTTTATAACAATTACGTATCATTCATATAATTACTAGGTTATTAAATTTGAATTATCATAACATTATTAATAAAATAAAATAAAAATTCCAATTAAATCCATTCATAGAACTATCTTTGGATGATGATAATGAAAAATTCAAATACATTGATCTATGGAGACAAAAGTATGCACGTACACATGGATAATGTTTTCATTTTCGTATAATGAAAGGGATGAGTAACATGGTATATCTTTTTAAAATATTAAATAACTCATAAATATAATTATTATGAATTAAATTCCCTTTTTAAATATCCATGTTTCGGGGTTGAGTAAAATCAACATGTTAATTCATGGAGTTGGTAGTCCACACACACACACGATTCACGTTTTAGATTTTTCTAATCGGAAAAGGTGAGTGTGGTTAATTATTTTACCAAAATTATAGTGCAATGTAATTATACTATTTAAACTAATTTTATCATTTTATGATACTTTAACAAAATTTTATGAATATTGTGTGCGATTAATGAAATAAAAATGATAAAGGACTAATTAACGACTTATACCGCATTACTTGAATTACCACATTTGAAAATTTGGATAAGAATTTTAGGTAAGATATTTCAAGAAGACAAAAGCCTATTAATGGTGGATGTGATTTTTTAATAGATGTTTTTTTAGAGTTTTATATAAACTATGGGAATTTTTTTGTGAGTCTTGTTTAGGAGAGGAGTGAAGATTTTATAAGTGAAAAGGTATGGTTTTTTGTAAATTACTAATGATTTTCAATAATGGGAAATCATTCAAAAGTATAGAGGATCTAAAATTGAGAAAAAAATAGATAGTGGAGGATCTACGGTCTAGATAAGCCCAAACGACCAATTCATGTTCATTTTTAAACATTTTCTCAAGACATAATCATGAGGTTTTTTAATTCTTTTACCATTTTATATTTTTTCATGGTAACTTGTTTTTACCTATTGTAAATTATCCATTATGACCAAAAATAAAATGGAACTTATAATTTAATTTAGTAATACTGATTCCAAATTTTACATCCAAATTTATTTTATTCAATATATAAAAGTTAAAAAAAATATTTTTAAAACAAAAAATCTTTACTGTATAAAAAAGTTTTTTTAAAATTTATAACTTGAGTTGTAAAATGTAAAATATGGGTTTATAAATCAATTTTTTTTAAAAATTATAAATTCAATTATAAAATACATTTTTCATCTTAGAAAATGGTTTCATTAATTTAAAATTTTAACTTTGTGATGACCCGAACATATATAAATGAAATTAAATATTTTGAATAAATAAATGCATTATTGATTAATGATGATTTAGAAAACAATGAAAAAATATGGATATTATAATCATTTATATGATCTATAAAATTTAAAATACCATAATTCATCATATACATTGATAATATAGTTCTCTTATAGTGACCATTAGGATTAATATATTAAGGGTTATCATAACATTCAATTAATGAAGAAGAAACACGTGATAGGCCTAACTTATAATATCATACCCTATAAATCCAATTTATTTGAGATTCTAAAGGAAATAAAATCACTACTATTTCCCATTGGTCAATCTCAAGATGAGATTCAAGTACTAAATAATTAGAAAACTCATTTATGGGATAAGTTTATTCTCTTTGAGATCTTGAACCAAATCATGTCTTTCAAACCACCCTATTAGATCCTCACCATCGCACAACATACCTTTAGGGTTTTTATTTGTGTAATAAAGATATATGTCTCTATAACCTAACATAATGATTTTTTTTATTTTTAATTAAATTTATGATTATATTTATCATTTATATTATCATTACTTTGTAAATGATTTGATAATTAGTTTGATAAAAATTAGATTTTGAAAAGTTGAAACAAAACTTTTATTGTTTAGAAATGTATAGTTTAAATTAAGAAAATATATTTTAATGGATTCAAGAATTTTTTACTAAAATATCTTTTCATAAAATATTATAATTAAATATTTTTCATTAAATATAAATGATTACATAATTTTGTGAAGTCAAAAATATTTTTCATAAGGGCTAGTACCAGTATATTTCAATGAATATGAAATATTTTTAAATGAAAAAATTAAAATTATTAGAGAATTATTTGGGTAAAATAAATATTATTCTTGAATTCTGATTTTCAGAATTAACAAATGGTGAATTTTTGTAATTTTTTTATCCAATAGAATTTCGTGGTCAAAATTAAATACGGTATAAATATACAGTGTCTATTATGACATCGTAATGTTTCAAAAGTGATTTAATATTTTCTATAAAAGGTATAATATACCAGATATATATTTAGTATTTAACAAAAACTGTGACTAATATAATATTATTAATTTTATAAACCCTTAATGAATCATCCAAAAACATATATTATACATTATAGTTTTAAAATAAATTATTTGTAAACATGACTCACTTACACATTACCAATGGGATTATATTTATGTAAATGATTACAAATCATATAAAATAATGAAAATCACACCACTTTAGTAGAAACCATGGTCAGAAACCATGGAATGTTGTGGGTGTTTTGTTACTTTATTATATAGAGTAAAAAACTATGTTTGGAAATTAATAAAGTATTATTCAATCTTTTAATATATGAACCCACCAAAAATATCATTCATATTCCCCAAAACCCTTGTATCATGAAAACAAATCTCACATTCCCTCTATGGATTCCTACCATGGTTCCCTTAATCACTTAAGAGGATCCTCTTGGGCTATTAGAATCACCCTCTCAAGGTTAGGGACCCTCTAATTCTACTATTTATTTAATAACCTCCTTCATACTATGAATTTATTTCAAAATTTTCATTCAAGGATATGTTTTAACAAATACCACTTACATTCCTTATGATTTAATTGTGATCAGAGACCCCTTTCACTCTCATCATGTACTCCCATGAACTTATATATACCACAGTTATACAGATTATCCTACGATTTTTCCATGCCAAATGTTTTTGTTGTGAACACCTATCTTTATTTCCACTTAGCAGTATTGAATAAGATGTGCATATACTTCAAATATTGGGGAAATACATGTACATGACATCCATTCCTTGATCGTGGGATTAAAATTTAGGAAATTCAACTTTATATTGTATGATTCATGTGAAAAACTTCTACATGTACATGATATGAAAATGATGGGAGTTCCTAAAGAGTGATCTAATTAATTAGGTCATGTTTTATTCTCATGAGAAGTCTTGTATGGTATTAGGGAGTAAAAAATTAAATATGGGACTTTTTATACCATGTTATGATGTCTTGGTGGTTATCCTTGAACTATGATTATAATTTCATGTTTAATATTGTTTCCACATTCCTATATTACCTTTATGTTATCATGTTATATTATGTCTCATTTTTCAATATTTTTATTATCACCCCAATTATGTAACCTTTATATACCCCTTGTCTCACATTTATTACATTAAAATTTTCTAGACTTTGTTTATTCTCTAATTGGAATTTATAGTTCATCCCTTCCTTATGTATGTCCCAATGTTCTCTTATTCCATTTTAAGAAGAATGATGTAATTTTAAGAACATATTACGGACGTTTTCAAGAATTTCATTAAATAACTATTAAAACTTGTCATTATATATTCCTAATATCCCAAATACACTAGTATTTGTGATATTTTGGGGTTTTATTAAGTGTAATTTTATGTAACAAATCGTGAATTGAGGTCTATTAAAGATATAAGTTGTCATAGTTGGTTGAAAATAAAATTATAGTTATTTTCTATGGTTTAGAAAAAATAAATATATAATAAGACTTCTAGATAATTGTAAAAATAACAAAACATCTCTATATTTTACAAAATAGAGATTATGTGGTTTATAAGAAAATAAATCCATATCTAGATACTACAAGTGGATATAGATCCGAAAAATATGTGCATAGGGGTAATATCCCTGAAAAGGGTTCATTGAGCTAGGGTTAATCATTACCTAGTACATGATGACATTCCTTGCTACACAATTTGTTTAACAATCATAGGTGGCATGTTATGGTAAATTCATAAGATCCTTATGATCCATTATTGAGGGAAAAAAATGCTAATAAGATATTATGTTTTTCAATTTATCATGAAAAACATATATTGAAACTTAGAAATTCATAGGTTTAAGAGTACATTTCATATATCAGTTATCCATTTAATGTATTTAATAGTTTAAAAACAATAATGCCTAATTTTTTCTATTATTTTAATTCAATAACTATGAATAGGAGGAACCGAGTCAACAACCACGGTGAAGAGAAATGTAATGACTACCAAAATAAAATTCCCAACCTGATGGGAGTATTAAATGGGAAATTCATGAAAATAATTTCTTAATTTACTAAATATTTTAAATAATACATGATTGAAGAGTAATTACTAAATCCCCCTAAGAATGAAAAAGTTGTAATTAAGATATTTATGTGATAAAGGCCTTTGAATTTCAATATATATTATAATACCCTAATCATAGAGCATTGATCAACTCTATTGAAAGTATCTTCTCCATACTTCAATACTCTGTGTAGGAGAATAACATGTTCAATGTTTATCTTATGAAGGAATATATGATCAATAGTGGATATTGGTCACAAAAATGAAACCCGGGGAGGAGATCAAAGTGATATAGTGGATGGAATTCTAAAAAATGTTTTTAAAAAATATTTTCCCTATACTATTCAAATTAAAATAGAGTTGTACTTCCTTAATCTCAAGAAATATGATAAATAATCTATTTTGTTTTATGATACTAACCTCACAACACTTTCATGATGCACCTTTGGCTCTTTAT
Source organism: Viscum album (assembly GCA_963277665.1). Classification (NCBI taxonomy): domain Eukaryota; kingdom Viridiplantae; phylum Streptophyta; class Magnoliopsida; order Santalales; family Viscaceae; genus Viscum; species Viscum album. The sequence goes on along the minus strand of OY728133.1, from coordinate 512,515,053 downwards.
TACCACGAAAGATATAGATTTCAATTTATTGGGAAGGTTGAAGTTGAATCTCAAAAAAAATTTATCTATTAGAGAAAATGATAGCTATGGGGAAATTTTTTGATGTTCCCTTAATGTAGAAATGGATATCAGGGAATCTCAAGGTTTTCATGGGGATAAGGAGTGGAAAATAGAGTTTCTTTTTGGTAGTAAGATGGAAAATTTTTATAGTGGAACAAAATACCAACATCCTAATTTTCAAAAGGTGTGGGAAGAAGCCTCTGAGAAATATCCTATGGGGGAGGATGAAATTATTTAGGTGTGGGATGGAAGGGATCGTAGCTTTCTATTTATGATGGACAAAACCCACCAACATGATTGAAGAAAAAAATCTATAGTCAACACTCATCCATAAATATAGTCTTTAAATGTTTAGGTGCATGGGCATTCTATAAGGCAACATTCTAAGCCATGGATTCTTAGAGACAATAAATCCCAAAAACCCCCCATGATAATAAGTGTGAGATTAATCCATAACTAATATTGAGGTGGATCCAAATAATGAACTGATTACAATTACACTAATAATTCATTCAAGTGTAGAAAAAATACTTTTTGATTCTAGTTCTATGAATGGATTCATATCATGAATGTTTAGTAGGAAAAATTAAACCTCACGTAAAAACATTTAAGTAGAGTTATCAATGAAAAAATTAAATGGGGAAATTATTGCATTCCCTAGTATATAACTCCTCCTCAATAAATATCTATGGGATAAACTTTCCAAGAAACCATTTGATGATTAATTTATAATAATTTGATGATATTATAGGTATGTAATGTATTTCCTTCAACATATCTAATAATAATTTATGAGACAAAGAAATCACCCTATGTAGCATGAATAATCTATCAATTCAATACATGTTCAAGGAGGAGGATGATTCTTCTTTAGTACCAATATCTTTAGAATGAAAATTCACTAAAACAAAATAGGGCACAAGTATTAGCTTTAAATATTTACAAATTGTTCTATGATAGTTTTTTAAAACCATCACTAATGTTTTCATCAGCTTCACTACGATAAAATAGTTGAATAATGACATTTAATTGTCAATGGTTTAAAAAAGTACCACTAATAAAAATTTTAAATATTTATTTGATGTTTTTTAAATAACTAGTTCTAAATATTTTTTGTTTTATTAAAAAATAGTTCTTACCCCTTGTCACCCTCCACCCCTTCTCGAGCTCGAGCCTAAGACACCACACATTCCTTTTACCACATATCCATGTCCCCTTAATCTTTCTAATTCCCCATTAAAACCACTCCCTGATACCCCCTCCTCCCTCTTTCCCCCTCCCATTTTTTGTTCAACTCAACCCATGGTTGAACCTTAAGGAATTATGGTGGTTTTATTTTTCTATTTTTTTCTTCTTAGGGTTCATGAGGGGTTTTTGAGGCCTGTTATTATGATGTTCATTGATGTCTAAGATTTTTTACCTATTTAAGTTATGGTTTTACCTTTTTCTTCACTTTTTATCAAATTAAAATAGTTATTCTTATATTTTTAGGTTCCTCTTAATTTTCTAGAGTATCATTGGATCTTTTTTTATAAAATTTCATCATCATTTTCAAGGGAAGTGATTTTCAGGTAGGTTACCTTGGTTTAGGTCATTAAATTATAGAACATATCTTCCCTTTATAAGGGTGTTTTTGTTCATAAAATTATATTACTTATTTTTCTTCCCAATTTTGGCAATGAAATTATTATTTTTATATATTTATTGGATTTTATTTTATTTTATGTGATATTTCATTGAATTTTCAATTATTTTTTAATCTTCAATGTTTATTTTGTGGTTTCAATTTATTTTATAAAAAAGAAAATATGTTATAAGTGTAATGTGTGTTTTTAATGTAAATTCAACCTCTGTAGTGGTATCACCATTTTTTGTCTTCTATTATCATGGATCTCACATATGAATTATTTATTATAATTTATCAATATTGTAAGGGTCTATTTATTTCAAGGGGTTTCAATGGTGATATGTAGGTTTCATATTTGATTGTGTTTATATTATAATATGATGTCATGATTATTTCAACACCTACATTTAGGTACTTCATAGGAAGCCTTGTGTAGGTAAATGGGAAATTAATTGATTATTTCTATACTACTTGAGACAATACACTAGCTATGAATATGTAATATAGTTTATGCTTGGGATATGAGGAGTTGGACCCAATGAAATTCTTTTCATAAATAAAAGGATTTTTTTATAGGATTTCTTGATGGTCTAATATATTCTTCCACCCTAGTATACCTATTATTGTATCAATGTTTTTATATGGTATTTTCTAATTATATATCCTATGTTACACTATTTTTATCATGTATTTTTTGACATGTTAGTTTTTTCGTTCATGGTTTTACTGTGTTTCCTTCTTCATACAAGATGCAGTTATATTATTATTGAAAATATAAGTCCTTTTGGAACTATGAATAAATAATATGCATTCATAATTTATACTATAGTAAAAGAGGATGATTCTTTTTTTAATATATTAAATGGTTTTTCCCATTTTTATATACTCTATTTATTTTCAAAAATAATATCAAAGGGATAAAAATGGAAATATTGGTTTCTCATTACGGTAATGTGTTTTGTAATGTAAACTAGATTAGGTATTATTTATTTATTTTAAAAAAAATTAAAATGTAAATACATATTTAAATATAAATTATTATAAAAAATGATTTTTATGTTTCTCATATAAAATTAAATTTATGGATTGTTGATGGTATCCTATAGGGAATTAGTTCAAAACCTTGTATATACACTTTCCCATGTATTCAGTTTGCATGTTTTATATAGGTGTAAATGTCATGGTTTCATTATTAGGCATTATCTAATTTTACTCTAGTTAAACTTTTACTTGGTATATGTAATTGAACTCTATTAACATAGAAATAGCACATTTCATATTCTCAATTCTTATGATGTATGTTGGGTTATATTTAATAATGGCCACATCAATCTTTTATCTTCTCTTAAAATATTTACATTGCTTGTGATTTTGTGCATCTCCTATAGAAACACGATCCACACGCCATTGGTGCACCATAGTGAGGTCGCAGCGCATCACCCCTAGTGAGGTGCATCATGTGTGCCTCACAACGCCTCACATCATGGCATGCTAAGGTACACACATTTGACCACACTATAATTCCCAAACATAATTATTTTTAAAAATCTATTTCAATTCATGTTTTATAATATTTGTTTGGTAAAAAGTATAATAAACTTTAATTAAATGTTAAATTCTTTTAGGGATGTTTTGGTGTTAAGAGTGGGGTTATTTGAAATTCATTTTTAAAAGTAATTATTTGTGTGTTTCAAGTTCATTCTATATTTTTTATATATTTTATATTTTTAATGTTGATAGTGTAATTATTAATTGTTGTTGTGCCTCATTTATTTAAGGTTCCCATAAAATTTTATGGTTTCAAATTGGGGTTTCTTTTTTAAGGATTAACTTCTATTACTCTAAATGATAAATTTTAGATCCTATCTACCCGTATAATGTGACGGATTATATAAATTCTTATTAAAATATGAAAAATTATGTTGTTTAATAATGTAATAAAATTAAAAAGAACTAATAAGTTTTTATATTTTTTATTTTTAATAAATTAGATTTTTTTTTAAATGACATAGTATTTTTTGTGTTTTATTTTTCATTAGTGATATCTAGGAATGTTATAAAATATGGATAAATGTTACATACATTACCAAAGAACACCCCTCAGTATTCTAAGGGATTAAAGGACTTTTTAGATTTTTCAATTTCCAATTGATTTTTTGATGGGACAATAAGATATCCATGTTTTAAATGTAAATTTATACGCTGGTTGAAGAGAAATGAAGTTTATGATAACTTGAAATTGAAAAATTACTCTCACAATATTTCTGATGAATTTGGCATGGAGAATCAGATGTTATAGAATGTTTTAGCACTGATGTTGTTCAATAGAATGATCTCCCAACTACATCGACAGTGGAAAATGAAATGAAAATGTTATAATTGATTCTTCTGGAATTTCAAGACAATAAGATCTATATAAAAATGTATTAAAACAAGTAGTTGAGGATGATAAAAATAGTAACATGATAGATGATTTTTTTGGGACCATAGGACACATAGTTCAAGATCAAACCGTACCACTAGATCATACAATTTATTATTCAAAGACTAATTTAATACGGAACTTCATGAAGAATAAAAATGTATTTCATGATTTTGTTGATGATGGAAATCAATACTTCTATAGTGGTTTTCTGAAATATTAAAAACATTCATTTTTTACTAATGTTATATGATATCAAATAATTATATAGAATTAAAAATAAGTCAACGTCCATGATTTTGGATTAATTTCATGAAGCCTTTCCCATAGATAATCTCCTTGAGACTTTTAATGATATGAAATAATTCGTTACGAAGTTTGATCTGAATTATAAAAAAAATACATGCTTGTCCCATTGATTGTTTTCATTATTAGGTAGAGGAATCAAATAGATAGGATTGAGAAAAATATTCACATTCTTGATGAATGTCAATTAGTGTTGTTGGTTGTTTGAATAGATATAATACTATAAATAAGAAGAATAAAAATAAAACACCTAATTTTTTTTCATTACATCCCTTTAAAACCTTGACTATGAAGATTATTCAGGTCATCAAATTCTATAATTCTCATGAAGTGAGATTCTATAGATTATAAAAATGATTGTGTAGTGTGACATCCAAGAGATTGAGAAAAATGGAATTTATTATAATAATTAAATCTATATTTCTCATATGATCCTAGGATTGAGAAATTATGATTTTCATCTCATATGTTCAACCCATTTTGGATAATGTGTACCAGTTATATAATTTGAATAGTTTTTTATCTCCTATAATATACCTCTATGGATGTGTATGAAAGAAACATCTTTTATCATTAAAAAATTAATATTCTGATAAACAATGCTTTGGAATGATATTTATGTATACTTTCACCCACTAATTGATGAATTATAGGAGTTATAGGGAAAAATGTGTTGAGACCTATAATAATTATTCTAGAACAATTCTCAAAATCCCCGCTACTCTAATGTGAACCATTAGTGACATCCACAGACATGAGAACTTGTCTAGTTGGAATAATTATAAGGTTATGGGATATTCAATTTGTAAAATTGATTATGACCCTGAATGACTACCTTAATGTAAAAACTAGTTATTCCTGTTCCATCTCTTATTTCAACATGCATATCATAGATTTCAGTTTAACAAGTCAAAATTAAATTGTTTTATTGATCATAAACTACCTCTAAATTTGTTTACAAGTTCTAAAATATTAGAACAACATGGAAATATTGAAAAAAAATTTGGGAAAGAGAATCATTCGAATGATGTTAGAAAATTAATTCGAAGTGAATCATCAATTGAAAACAGAACACAATATTAGATGAAAAAATTATGTTTTCCAAAAATAAATAATGGGAATTTAATTTTCTACATCATAATCTTGATGTTATTCATATCGATAAGAATAATTGTGACAATTTTATCTTCACGTTGCTTAATGATCATAGAAAATTGAAGGACCGTCACATATATTTTAAGGAATTAGAAACAATGAATATAAATCATGATTTATTTCAAGATGTGAATGAAAGGTATGTTATGACAATTTTTTTCAATGAAAATAGGGACAAAGATACATTCCATTGAATTTTAAAACCATTAATGGTATATGATGGGTATTCTAGTTAAATCTCTAGGTGTGTCAAATTAAATCATCATATAAATAAAGAGCATGTAGAATAGTTTTACACTGTCTATGTTTACAAATATTGCAATAAATACAGATATTACGTTGAAAAATATATGTATTAAATATAATAATTTATATTTCTTTTTTTAGATCATGAATATAAATACATGGGTTTATTTGTTTGAAGATTAGAAATTTATTGCTCGAGGACCTCTAAAAAGGCTTTAAGGATTGAAGTTTTCATGGAAAATGGATCTAAATTTCGTATAGACAATTGGGAAGAGTGATTAAAAACAAATAATAGTGTTATATTTATTGTTTCTCAAATGGTACACTATAGATAGTTTAATGATATTATCAAAATAAACTACCATGGTTATTTTTAGTTATTGTATTCAAATATAGTTTAATCAATATTAACAGGGGTATTATAATTGATTCCTTGTAATTTACATCTATGAAATTAACTCTCTTGATGGATTTAATTGATCATGGACTACATGATATATATATCTTCTCATCAAAAGATAAAATAGTATATTATGTGAATGATGTTGTGGATGAAGGGATAAATGTAGTTATTCACATAAAAAGAGATACATGTATGATATGAGTGATAAAGGGTAAGATTTTACCTCTGACATTGAATCCCACCAATATAAAGAAATAGACTTATTTTCCAATCAATGTATGAAAATTGTTTTTATTAAAATGGTAGATGAAGTATATGTTGTAATTGTGGAGAAGGATAATGACATGATTGGAGGATATAATGATTGTATACGAAATCATCCAATAACGTCCCAACAACCAATATTATATGTTATTCATTTACAATATTGTAGATATGTTATTGTATTTAAATTTATTTTTCTTCATGATTTGTTTAATTTTCATAATGTAAACATTATAATTTTTTATATATGTAGTCATACATTATCACACATATGTATATTTTTATTGTTATTACCACTACTAAAAAACATTCCCTTAACAGAGCTTGAAGTAGCCTTTATCGATTCTAGGAAAATATTTGAATACATGATCAAGGTTAAAAGAATTGGTATTTTATCAGCATTAAAAATCACTAATAAAGGGGTCCTTTATCGGTGCTCAAAAAGCGCTAATAATTGCAAAATTTATCAGCACATTAATTTAGCACCCCAAAAGGAACCATTTATCAGTGACTTTAAAAGTGATAATAAAGGGTCATTTATCGGTACTTATAGAAGCCATGATAAACGACCTTTTATCAGTGCTTTTATGTACATTTATAAAATAGAATTTTATCTGCACTTATATAAGTTCTTATAGATTAGTCCTTTATCAGTGCTTTTAAAAGTGATGATAAATGTGTCTTTTATCAATTCTTTTAAATGTAATGATAAGGTTTCATACTATAGTTTACTGTGACAGCACACTTGAGCACCACTAAAGTATTTTATAACAACACACCACAACACCAAAAACACACCAAATATTAACACAAAGAAGTCTCAATACAAGAATTAAATTAAATTTGCACACTAACAGAAGAAAAAACACTATAATATATACATTTCAAAAATTTGTTCATAGAACAACATAAATACAAATTATCACATACGTTCAAAAACATCCATGTTCCTTTATCTTTTAATCCTGGCCCAACTTGTGAAATTGTTGAAAAAACCACCCAATATTGATAAAAAAATCACATATAAAAGAAAAAAATTATTAAGTTAGTAATAATATAAAGAAATAAATTAACATAAAGTGTTAATTTTTCTAAAATTGATCTCAATTTTAAAAACAATATTCACTTGGAATCATACTAGCCGCATCGTGCATCATATTGAGGCGCAGCTAATTCCTACACATCAAAAATGAGTTATTTATTGTTTTCTTGATGTATTTAAACAAATTAATGTGTTTTTAACATTTTTGAGTAGGTCATTTGGCCCTTTTACTAAATTTAATGTCAATTATAAATAAAAACTTGAACTTTGAGTCATACCAGTGGCATCGTTCATCGGATTCAGGTGTGGCGATTCATGAACATCTCAAATCACTTATGGAACATTGTCATTGTGTATTAAAACAATATGAATGTGTATTTCGGTTTTAACATGGTAAGTTTGTTTTTTTACTAAAATCGATGTCAAATTACAATAAATACACACATTGGTTTATACTAGTCACATCATGCATCGGATTGAGGTACATGTGATTACTATATAATCCAAATCACTTATGGATTTTTTTCCTAAAGTATAAAAACAATCTAAATGTGTTTTATTGGTTTTGAGTATGTAACTTGTCTTTTTTACTAATATGTAATTTTAAACTCGAAACATGCACTTTGAGTCATGTGGATGACATTGTGTATTGGTTTTACATGAGACTCATTCCAATGCATCACAAATGATTTATGAATCAACTATATAAATTATCAGTAAAATCCATGATTGTTTTATTAGTTTTCAATGAGTGAAATATTTTGAAGTCAGATTTTTATTTTAAATTCACAACACATACATTGAGTCAATTCTATTTTTTACATAAATTATATTCAAAATATAAAGAAGTAATTAGATTCATACCGGTCACATCATGTGTCAGATTATGGTGTGGCTGATTCCTAAATATCATAAATTCTCAAAACAATCCTAACTGTCAATATTACCATGATTTCCATTGTATTAATTTGTCTAATTATCAAAAAATCACGAGTAGCTTCAAAAAAACCACATCAAATCGAGAAAAATAATCCACCTGTATAAAAAATAATCATTAAGATTAATACTTAAAATAAATGAATTAAACATAAATATGAAATAATATATTAAATATATGTAAAATGATTTTATTGTGAAAATATCAATATTATCACTATTATTGAGAAGTGGAGGTATCTTGAAGGAAAGTGATAAATGTAAACACTTTAGGGGTTCAAGGTTTGTATGGATAAGGAACTAGTGGATTTTTTGTGTATAAAGGGATAAAAGAAGGAAAATCACCTTAACATAAAAAAATAATCGAACTGTATAAGATTACAATTATTATGCCGGAAATACTAAAAATAAATAAACAAAACATAAATATGATACAATTAATTAATTATATGTATAATAATCTTACTCCTCAAACATCTTGATTACCTCTGTAATTGAGAAGTGGTAGCATCATTTCTCTTCTTGCAAAAGCAGTGGAGAAAACCTGAAATAAATTGATAAATGCAACATTGCAGGGGTGATAAGGTTTTGAAGGAGAGGATGCATGAATGTTGGACAAAGAACCCCAACTAAAACCAATGAATCCGCCTGTATAAGAAAACAATAATTAAGAGAGTAATATTAAAAAAATAAAATATAAATATGAAACAATACATTAATTCTTTGGAAAATGATTTTATTGAGAAAACATCAATATTACCTCTGTAATTGAGTAGAGGAATAGTCTTTGGTCATCCTGAAAAGGTAGTGGATGTAACATAAAATAATGTGATAAATACACCACTATATAGGTGAAAATGTTATAAGGGATAAGAAGCATGGAAGTTAGATAGTTCATACCAACTCGATCAAAATAATCCTCCTATATAGGAAAAAAATTATTTTATGAGTAAAAATAAAAGTAAAAAAGATGAACATTAATAAGAAAAAATTAAATTAATTCTATTGACACTGATTTTACTATTAAAACATCAAGACGAACTATATAATTAAGTGGATGTAGTGTCAATTATCTTCCTACAAGGGAAGTGGAGGAAACATGAAATGAAGTGAGAAATGCACCACGATAGGGGTTAAAAGGTTTGAAGGGAGACTAACAATGACAGTTCTAAAGAGAACGCAGACTCAAACAAAATAATCAACCTTTATTAGAAAAAAAATATATTATATGAGTAATACTAAAAATAAATAAATGAAACATAAATATGAAAAAATACATTATTTCTAGTTCACGATTTCACTTGGAAAACATCAAGATTACCTTTGTGATTGAGTAGAGATAGTTTCATTTCTCTTCCCTCAAAGGAATGACTCATGGACAAAAATATTCCAAAATAAATGTAATCTACAAGGAATAAAGAAAATTAAATCAATATTTCATAATATAAATTTTTAGTAAAATAGTGAAAGTATATCATAACATTACTTTTTCATCTTTACAAAGGGTTTCCTTTTTATATTTTTTTCTTTTATCATGTGTAGAAAAAAATTTCTACATGAGTAGTCAAACATTTAATTTAGATTATGTTAATGTAGTATAAAACAAATAATATTATGAGGAAAAACATAGTATATTAAAAAAAACTATTACCTTATCATTGAACCCTCTTTCTTCTATTAATGGTTTCATGGGTTTGGTTCCTCTATAAAGAATACAAATCCCCTCTTGGTCGTCTCCTATAAAATACAAGAAATTATCCACATTAGGGTGTACATGAACTTGTTGTGATATCCCAGTGAAAGGGACATCCTTGATTGAGTTTTCATTGACTCAACATTTGTTTTAGCCACCAGCAGGACAATCTGCCCATTCTTTTTTGTTGGATAAAAGACATAAAATACATTCACTCCATGTGATTCCAATATGAAAACCTCATATTTTCCCCCTTTTACAATGAAGTTTACCTTCAAATATCTCATTTCATCAACTTTAACTCCATTTATATTATCAACCCTTTTTCAATGTAAATAGGGGAACTTGAAATTTTGTATAATAAAACATTTATATCTATTTGATAACACCAAAAATATGACATATTTGAATAAATTGGTTTTGTATCCTTGGAAAATGATATATTCATCACTTCATCCAAAAGAGTAACACCAATTTCTTTCATCATACTAAATACATCATGTTGTTTTTAATAAAAAATATTACAATTATTTATAGAACCAGTTTAAGATATATCATTTGAATTTGGTCCTCTTGCTAGCCATTGATGTTTTTCAACAATTGAATTTGTATTTTCATATAACTATTTATAAATTTGATTTCTAAACTATCCTTTAAACTGTTTATTTTGTATATTTTTTATCCATCCTTCTACCCTTGATGGATCAAAATATCTACGAATTTATTTGTGGGATTAAAGATACAGATCAATATCTTTACTGTTTTGTAATATATAAATATGTTTTTCTATAAATCTATAATGGTAATTGTAACAACATATCTTTTCTAAATCCCTTCATCCATATGGTTTTTTCTATGAAAATATTTTGGGACACTGATTCCTTCAGCATCTGATAGGTAATCATTATAGAATTCAATATCTTCTTCAATGACATATTGTTCTTCAATACAACCATCTAGACGACATTGATTCTTGACATAACCTTTCAAAATATTCATATACCATTCAATGTGAGACATAAATATTATGGATATGAACACATAGTTGAACCTCTCTGACCATGCGAACCATCTGGCAGACCATTATATCAACGAATGATTATGGGAAGAACACCTATAATTAACATAATATTACTGAAATGTCCAAATTAATGATGAGTACATTTGTCGTGTGTACAAATTTTCTGTGTATGGATTTTAAAAAGAAGAAAACTCTGGTTAATGTATGTCATACATTTTGAGAAATAATGTAACATAAAGAAATATGCATTAAATGTTTCGTCAAAACATGAATGTCCTGTGATTTTAGTCCATTTAACATCAAATTATTCATTGACATGACTTTCTTCCTATTTGATGAACAACCCTGTGGAACTTTTACACTAGTAAGGAAATGAAAAAAAATTGATTTTTTCTTGTTTGGATATATTGTAAGCTACTAGAGTAAGGGAAGTCCTCCTTTTACCCTTCACCAGTGCCAACTCTTCCCTTATCCCTATTTCAATCTAAAACAACCTAGCCTGGATTCCATCCTTTTTTTTAGGAACATTTTGTAATAAGCCAATAACTCTATCTAATTTTTTTTCTACTTTCATGAATTAAATAAAATTTTGAACATACAAATAACTCCAATACTTTAATTCAATAAAAATTGATCTCTTCTTCTAACCTGATATTGTAAGGTTTTTGAAAATTGTTTTTTGAGAATTGTGTCAATCCTTTTTTACATTTTGGAATAGATGATCGACCATTGCTGGAGATTGTCTTGTACCTTATTTGATATTCATATCAAATGTAGTTTTCTAGGATAAATATTTATGTTGTTGAGGTAAAACATTTTGATGTCCTAAAAACATTATCTTCACTGAATGTTTCAACCAATCTAAATTTGTTCATTTTTCATAAATGTGAAACCCCAAAATTTCTTTAATTCTATAACCTGATAAATTTATATAAGTGAGGAAGTCATTTATCATTCCATACAATATGGGCCTCAATGTGAATTTTTCACTTCTATGAAAATCAAACATTCTTATACTTGTATCCAAAATAATTTTCAGATCTTCAATCAATGGATCCAAATAGACATCAATATCATTACTGGGTTATTTTGGTCCATATATAAGTGGAGACAAAATAATGCATTTGTGCATTATTTATATCCTTGGGGAAAGCTATAATTTACAAACATTATGTGACATGTATTTTGAGTAATACAATTTATAGAAAAATGATTTATTCCATATATTGAAAATACAAGACAAATGTTTATTTGCTCATCTCTAAATTGACGAAACTCGTAATCAATTTTCTTCCACTAAGGATAATCTTCCTGATGACATAGGTTCCCATATTTAATTATTGTATCTTCATTCCATGTGAATTTTATTATAGTTTCCTAACATCCATATAGTCTTCAAAATAGTGTAACGAGAGGAATGTACCATACCAATTTCAAAGGACATGATTAATTTTTATTTTATCGATTTGCAAAATACCTAGGGAATTTTATGACTGATTCATGATACTTGAGAAATAATATACAGTCATTTGGAAAAGTATGTATATTTTAGAGATCATTCCCATTGAATGTAACTTTAATTTAATATCATATTTTTGGCATGGTAGTTCAATTTCTTCTGGTAGTATATCTTTCATAAGACCAAGTAGTTCTGTAAAGCTTGTTTAACTCCATCCACTGCCATCTTTCAAATTATATAACTTCAATATAGGAGAAAATTTTGTGTATATAGTACAAATTATATACAATGGTTTCTTGGAATAACTATTTAACTCCACAAAAAAAAATTTAGACAATTATGAAGGTCATCTTCAATTGCCATTTTAATTTCTTCTGTGCGATCACCACTATCTTTTACAATGTTATTCATATCAAATTATTCATAAACCATAGTATCATCCCAATTGATTTCCACATTCGGTTTTTATAAATTTTTAGCCCAACTTTATTAGATTTTATCTATTCCCTGACAAAGTAAAGGTTCTTCCAACCCTTACGGACTAATTAGTCTTGAATAACAACAATGTAAACATAGATAGAGGATTTTAGAAGGTTCATTTGAATGCTCTCTTGCAATCTTGATGGAACCTTTAACTGCATATTCATATTCATTTGTCAACCAACTATCATGAATCCATTTTTAGTTCATATACATCCTATTGTGTTCATAAAATAGATATTTTATAAAATATATAAATAAATAAATAGAATATATTAATTATCAAAAGCAAAAGTTATTGAAAATTATAATAATGTAAACTCAATATTTGATTGTTTCAAAGAATTTCAGTATGTTGAATAAAATGTGTAATTAAATTTAAGAAAATAATTAATCGACATAAAATCATTCTTAAATACCCTAAAAAATTAAAATATAATATAGGAAATTATGGAGTAACTAGAAACTCATGTATGAACAACAAGAATAATAAACTCTCGTTCAGTAAACTAGAAGATATAAAAATGTATTGGAACAAGTGATGTAACAACTTACAGAATTATTACATTTGAAATTAATGGTATTTAAATATTTTAAAACATCTCAAGAATCTTGGAATGTCATATCACCACACTGACCCATCCCATGAAAATTCACGGTACTCTAACTGGATGTAAAATTAGTATTTACTAATGGATTACATGAATAGTAAGTTTACATCATTCAAACATATATTTTTCTCATAATTTAATAAAAGAACATTGTTTGTAAATTAAAAAATGTGATATATGAATTGAAACAAGAACTAAGATCTTTGTATTGATGGTAGATGAATTATTAATGAAACATTAATTTAAAAAATGATGAATTGGTCAAAATCATTACATAAAAAATAATTTTATTGATATATTAAACGTGTTTATCAATGTGGATAACATAATATTTTGAGTTTCAAAGAGATGAATGATGAAAATAATTTTAAAATTTGTAACGACCAATGTCTAAATGTTGATGATCAGTTAGTTGACATTTTCCATAGCTTATAGGTGAGTCATGGAATTCATGGGATATTTATTTCCCTATACATGTATGTGAGGTAAGTGTTTTATAGATTTAAAAATATATATTGAAAACCTATGTTGACAAATTTTAAAAATTGAATAATATTTTTAAATGTTGTTGATAGAATGTAATTCTATATTATAGAGTGTGTTAGATTCGTTATATGGCAATTTTTTTTATTGTAAAATGTTTTTACATACTATTTTTCTACATCTCATATACCTAGGTATCAAAGTGATACAATGGACATCCACGTGTTATTCGTCAATTAAATACTAAAAATGGGTGTGAAATTCTTAAAAATCTATATTTTTGAATAATAAATTATAATGTCTTATAGTGGTATATTGCTCTAAAAAAGTGGTATAACATGAAAGTGGAAATATCAAAAGGATATATTTTTTGAAAATTTTTTAGAGTGGGGGAGCAGGATGATGATGAAAAATTATGATGTAGTTGGAAAATAGTATATAGAATCGTGGTATAATATTTCATAAATTATTATTAAAAGGATTTAATTTCTTTTGGATTATTCTAAATAGGGAGAAAAATAAAATAGATTATTCAAAAAGTGTAGTGACATAGGAATTTGGATTGTTGAGAAAAGGTAAAACACGTTTAACAATAGATATAGTTTCCAAATCAAATCCAAGAAAAACAATATATGAAACACATTATTTGGTCCGTGATAGTGTCCAAGGGACATTCTCGATCTCCCTTGGGCTGGAAACAAGCACCAACGAATGAAAAACAACACAGTGTGAATGATTTGGATGAAAAAAATAAATAAAACTAGAAGAAAAAAATTTAAAATATACTGGCATGATGCATCCATACACTGAATTCCCACACCAACCCAGATAAGTAAAAAAATTAATATATCAATTATTATAATATAAAATCAATCTCGTAACCTACCTTCAAATCCATCACACACAAAATCCCTAGTCTCAATTTCTAAAATTTCACATGTTTGGAATACCATTAAAAAATAAAGAAACAAAAATATGTATGATAGCTTTGGGTGAACAATTTGAAAAATGTAATCAAATTAAAACTACCAAATAAACACCATGTGATTCCATGTGTGACCATTGAGTCTAGAAATAATATACTCTCCATGAGCGATCAAGAGTTGAATCAGAATTAGAAACTGAGAAAATCTAAAGGCCTACCTAACAAGTATACAATCATCGGACCAAAAATAACAACATCATCGATGAAGAAATACAAAACAAAACAAAAAATACACAACGAAAATTAGAAGGCCTTCCTCACTAAGTTAGAGAATATCAGATTCCCTCTTTGAAAACCTGACATTAATTGAACACCTAAAGTTAGATGTGATGTTCAAGAAGCAGTTGAGAGGTGTTATTTGAGGTTCGATTCACTGAGGAGCAGCGCCTAAAGCAGGTGGCTTTAGTGGAATGCTACTGATATTGTGATGGGTTCACAAATAGTTTGGGTATTTTAATTTGATTTTGACCCTTTTACCAGCTCTTATTACTTAAGAATTGAATAAACAGACTCATTAACATCACTTTTTTAGCACTGTTAAAGGTAGGTCTTTATCAGCGTTAAAGATACACTGATAAAATCAACCTTTATCAGTGCTAAAACTATAGTGCTGATAAATGTTTATTTCAGAAGCGCTTTCTGTAGCCCTGATACAGCCTCTCCTTTATCATCGTGAAAGAAGTGTTGAAAGGGATCTTTAATCCATTCTTATAACTTAAGCATTGAAAAATGATTTATAAGTATAATAAAAAAATAAAATTGTAAATAGTTATATATAATTAATAAATATATACAAATATTAATATAGTAAATATTTTTTTTGAAATATATTTATTATAATTCTATAATTATTTATTTATAATTATAGATTTATTTTAAAAAAAAGTAATTATATCATTATATATATATATATATAATTATACAAATATATATTTAATAAATATATATAAATATAGTACCTATATTCATTATTTTATTAAATTTATTATAATTTTAATAATTTTTAAATATATAAAATTATTTATTCATAACTATATAATTTTTTTTAAAATAATATTTACTTATTTATGAATATAAATATATAATTTTATTAATATATTAAATGTATATTTATAAATATATTTATTTATAATTTTTTTACAAATTTGTTTTAACATTATTAATGAATATCTAATTTTAAGCGCATTCCTATATATTAAAAATGAACATAATTTAATAAATTAAGCATATGTACACTTTAACAATATTGAAAAAATGGATATGTTCTATGAGTGTGCTTTATATTGTCACGACCCGTCCTCGGGGCCCGTGCTGTGACTACCCCAAGCCCGCCTTCCATAGGCCAGGGGCTGGTGACTAGCACCAAAGGCGTAAATCCCGATAACTAGAAAGGCATTGCCCTTATAAAAGTAAAAAAACACCACAGAGTTCAAGCGGAAGTAAACACTAAGTAAACTGCGTACAACAGAAGTGCTGAAAGTAAAAGGGGTCGGAAATACAAGCCCAACTGTAAAGTACAAGAAAAAGACAAAATGGCAGGAAGGTGTCAAGATGCTCCTGGATTGTCCTCTGGAGTCCCTACCTGATGGGTAGGTACAGATGGCCACCTCAGCTCCGGGTACCGTCTCGTCGTAACGTCCACCTTCAGGTACCGTCTCGTCGTCACGTCCACCTCTGGGTATCATCTCGTCATGAGGTCCACCTCCGGGTACCGTCTTGCTCAGCAAGCCTCAGCCTCGACCAGCGCTGTCCGTCGTCTGCAACCAACGCAACGAAGTGCGGGCATAGCCCGTGCAGGGTTGAGTATAATCTACTCAGTAGGGACCCCGAGACCCCCAAAGGTCTCCCGAAATCCACAAAGGATCAACCACAGATGAATGATGCAATCACATAGTAACATCTGACACGGCTTAGGTATATGCCCATACATATACCTAAGTCATCCATTCCTGTTCGGCTCCAACGTCTGAGCCCAAGCACAACCCAGTCCACACAGGAAAGCAAACGTATACCCACACAGGATAGCACAACACAATCCACAAAGGATAGTAAACAGTAAATCCACACAGGATAGTTCAACACAATCCACGAAGGAGAGTAAACAGTAAATCCACACAGGATAGTTCAACACCATCCACAAGGAAAGGAAATGTAATCCACACAGGAAAACTCAACGGATAACTCTCATAGGTATATGCCCATACTTATACCGAAATTATCAGACAACCCATCTCAATCAAGAGATAACACAAGGATCAATGACTCAGGTCAAACCAGGATTTTCATTATCGAAATCGTAACTGCTGAAGAGCCCCGTATCTGAAGTGTACAGTGGTCCTGTCACGACTCTGAGGTACTGCTCACTAACCTAAGACTACTGAGGTACTCCTCCTGTCGAGTACCGCGGGTCTGCTGCCAACTACCGGGCACTCCGTCCGCTGAGGGTCTGCTGCCAAATACTGGGCGCTCACCCAAATAGTCTACAGAGGTACTCCTCTAGTCGAGTACCGCGGGTCTGCTGCCAACTACCAGGCGCTCCGTCCGCCGTGGGTCTGCCGTCGAATATCGGGTGCTCCGTCCACTGGGCTAGTCAACTCACTCCAAGTCGAGTAGGTCAAGTAGTCGTCAGGTCCCAGCCAGTTACACGGTCTCCTCACTCCGTGCACTCGGCTCCAGCATCGCGAGTCTGCCGCTACAACCAAGTGCTCCACTGCCAAGGATCTGCTGCTACAACCAAGCGCACCATCTCTATCAATCACTGCGGGTCTGCCGCTACAACCAAGCGCTCCACTGCCAAGGATATGCTGCTACTTCGCTAGCTCGTCACTGGGAGGGTCTGCTCCATGAGCTACAGGTCGATACTCCAAGTATCACGAAGTCCCACGAAGAAGTATCACCAAGGACCGCCACGTCATAGGGGTCTCAACGCAACAGACGACGCGTCAATTGGACGCCTGGTCTGTGAGTTATTAGCCTTTTCATCCGAGGGGCCCGGTTGGTTTCGTGAGCGAACCAATCCCGTCCATATCTCAACCGTACCCCGAACTCTCCTAGGGTACACCAATTGGGACTGTTTCTCAACGAGATCACCAACGCCGCTGACGGTTCTTCAAACGGACGTTCTATCTGAAAGGTATCATCTTTTCCGTTCCAGGTGCCCGGTTGGATTTCGGTACGATCTAACCCGGCCAAAATCCAGCTGCGTCCAATACTCGGGCAGAGTATGCCAAAAGTTCCGTATCGTCAAGAGGAACTCAACGCAACAGACGGCGCATCAGTCGGACGCCCGGTCTGGAAGTTATTGGCTTTTTCGTTCCAAGGGCCCGGTTGGTTTTGTGAGCGAACCAACCCGACCGCACTCCGACGGCATCCAAACGTCGAGCAGAGTAAGCCAAAATATCCATCTCACTTAGAGGAATCCACCCAAATTGATGGCACGTCAAACGGACGTCCGTAGCTCAAGATATGAGCGTTTCCGCTCCGAGGACCCGGTTGGCTTCGTGTACGAACCCACCCGGCCGAACCCAAAGTTACCCGAAACCTTGAGTGCAATATACCTAAACGACCGTCTCCATCCAAGGATCGTGTTTCCGCTAACGGTGAGTCGTTTGGAGGCACGTAGCTCAAGTTACGGGTGTTTGGACGAAAACCGTCTGAAGACGGGGGGTCCGGGCCCGGGCCGACCCGGTCCGACCCGGTCGGACCGGTCCGGCTCGGCATGGCCGAGCGGCCGAGTGGCCCGACGCGAGGGGAGCCGCCGCCCCGTGTGACACCCCAGCGGCACCCGCGGGGTGTCGGCCAGACAGCCGGACGCGTCGCGTGCCAACCCCGTGGCACCCGCGGGGTGCCGCCCTGGACACCCGGGGGCGCCGCGTGACAACCCCGCGGCACCCGCGGGGTGCCCCCTGGACACCCGGGGGGCGCCGCGTGACAACCCCGCGGCACCCGCGGGGTGCCGCCCTGGACACCCGGGGACGCCGCGTGACAACCCCGCGGCACCCGCGGGGTGCCGCCCTGGACACCCGGGGGGCGCCGCGTGACAACCCCGCGGCACCCGCGGGGTGCCGCCCTGGACACCCGGGGGCGCCGCGTGACAACCCCGCGGCACCCGCGGGGTGCCGCCCTGGACACCCGGGCGTGCCGGACCCGCGCGGCCGCGGGTCCACGGGCGCCGCCGCCTACAGCCGCCGGCGCCGCCACGCAGGCGACCCGCGCCGCCGCCGGCTTCCGCGGGCCGCCGGAGTCGCTCCGGTGGCCCGTTTTCCTTCCCGTCTGAGCCCTTGCTACTCCCGAGACTCGTACTTCACTTTGGAAACATCAAACATCCATTGCGGCACGTTCCGTCGTCGCCCGTCAAATCCGCACAAAACGAAGAACGGCGGAGGGTCGTCGGGCCGTGTTCGTTTGGCCCGCACCCTCCGCGTTAGAGATAATCAATGGGAGAAAATAAAATATTCAACACATGAACCAACAATTTAAATAAAATAAAATTGTTTTTTGATTCCAGTTCTTTAATTTTTATTGAATGTTCACGGGAATATAAGGAGGGGTATTTCCAAAATATAAAATCCCTACCTCGTTGGACGTCACGCGTGAGCGTTCTTTGTGGAATTTGCTCGTCGCGGAAGGTGGAGATCGTCGCATCGTCGCGGAAGGGCGTCGTGTCATCGTGGAACACGACGTTGAGTCGGAGAACTCAACGCACCATGAAACAACAGATTTAATTTAATTAATTAAATCCGTGTTTTGGTTAAAAACCACGAAGGAGATAAAAATGAAGGTCTGAGACTCTTACCTCAAGCAGCTGATCGAAGATCCATCGCGGAGGAAGAGACGTCGCAGAAGAACGTTGTCGGCGTCGCGGATCACGGCGTCGCGGATCACGGCGTCGCGTCATCGATTTCCGGGTTCGGCGTTCTTCGCGTCTTTCGCGTTCTTCGCGTTCTTCGCGAAGGAGGCTGAAGGTTCAAGGATCCTCTCTCAACGAGTAATCCTCCAAAAGAAATTTAATTGTTCTTATTTTTTTATTATGCCAACACATGAAAAGGGGTAAGTAACGACCCATCAATTCGTTGAATTAATTCAACGAAAGAAACAGCTCATTTAATTTACGAAATAAACCACCCAATTAAATGGTCTGTTAAGAATTTAGAAAACGCGTTAGTTGACTTTCATAAAGACGGGTTTTTGCAGGTGCGTCACTTAGCGGAAAGAAACGGCGGGGCTCGTGCGGGCCCCACCTCACAAATATCCAACCGAGGGGGTAGGATATTTTCTGGATAGCAGCCTATCCGGATCAACTCAGTTTAAGCCGCTTTTAAGTGGCTTCAAGTGGCTTCCAAGTGGCTTAAGTGAAATAAAATAAAGTTGTCGAAAAATTATTTTATTTCTTAACTTTAAGCCCGAAAATTAAAAACCACACCTGAGAAAACACAACTCCAGAAGAGGCGTTTCTAAGCGAATACCGACGCTGCTATTTCATCGATGCCCTCAGAATTCGATTCCGGGCACCGGTTTAAAAGTTAGAAAAACCCGCTCGTACGTTCACTGAACGTACCCGATACAAACTTCGGAAAATGATTCCGGGTACACCGGGCCTCGGAATCAGGCGCCGTCAGAAACTGCGTTCTTGTAAAATTCCAAAGAAAATTAAGAAAAAAAAATTCCTTGAAATTTACGGGTCTTTACATTACTCCCACCAAAGGGCTTTACGTCCCCGTAAAGCTTCAACACAAACTAGGGATACAAAGGCGGTACTGAGCACGCATCTGAGCCTCCCGCACCCATGTGCTCCCTGGAGGTTCCCATGCTGCCATCTGATGCGCACAAGAGGAATCGATCTCCACGTAGGACCCGCTCCTGTCGATCCTCTACCCCCACTGGGACCTCCGTAAATGTCGACCCATTATCCACGTCTAGCTCCCCATGGTCAAAGATGTGCATCGGGTTGTGCATGTATCTTCTCAGCTGAGATACGTGGAAGACGTCGTGCACCCGGTGCAACTGAGGTGGCAGAGCCAGGCGATAAGACACCTCGCCAATCCTGCTGAGGACCTGGAAAGGCCCTATGAAGCGTGGAGACAACTTGCCGCCTCGGCCAAATCTCCGCAAACCACATCGAGGTGAGACCCGCAAGAAGATGTGGTCGTCATCCCCGAACTCTAGTGGTCTCCGCCTCCTGTCAGCATAAGGATTCTGCCGGCTCTGAGCTGTACTCATCCGCCCCTGGATGACCTGGACCATCTCATGTCCCACAAGAGCTGCATGATTTCTTCTTTGCCGATAAGAGAAATTTGGTCCCATCCCCTGGATGAACCACATTATTTTTGCCTAATACAGTCAATCCCGACATGGATGATACTAATCCATACCAAGGATGACGTCGTAAGGCCTCGACGCTACTACCAAGAGATCCAACCGTTACTCTCGCCTCAAGGGTTGAGTCACACTGTCGGCATCAGTGTGTGGTAACTGGGTCTCCTCCAGTAGATGTCCCACAAGTGAGGGTCAAGTCAACAGTCTAAACTGGAACCTCTTAGTAACAACGGAAAAGAGGACAGGAAGGAAAACATCACAAAGGTATGTGTCTTTTATTATTGCAGCTCATAATACAAAGACGCTACACAACAGCAACAAGGAACTAGATGTACAAAAGACGTATCCACTAGTTCCGCTCCTATCCAACTGCTCCCAGAGCTCCACGATCGAAGGCCTCAGCTGCCTGAAGCTGAGCTCTCCCATGTCCACCGACTCCCTGCTGTCGGGGTGGACCTCCTGGTGGTGGTGGTGGTAACTCCCTAAAGCGTCGTCCACCTCCAGCTACACGGCCATCTCCTATGACTTGGCCGCCTTCTCCTTGTCATCCGTCCTCATCGAACCTCTGCCTCTGCCTGGGAGTTTCTTCAATTAACTGCTGATCATCAGCATGGCGGGTCGGACAGTCACGAGCCATGTGACCAATCCCGCCACATGAGTAACACTGCCCACTCTCGGCACGCCTGGCTCTGACTCCACCCCGGCTCCCCAACACAACAGAGCCTGAGTCGTGCAGTTGGCCACCGGTAGGTCTGGCCCTCTTGGACCTCTGCGTCATCTGTCTACTTCCTACTGCAGAAGACTCTGCCGCATGCTGGCTAGTAGTGGGTCCTGCTGCTGGAGACTGCTCACCAAGGAAACTTTCCACTAAGAGGGCTCGCTCCAACACCCCTGTTTGCGTCGGAATTCTAAGTGGAACTACAGAAGCTCTAATATCTCTCCTGAGTCCCTGCTCGAAGGTTCGGGCCCTGAAGAACGGGTCCCGTACCATATCTGTAGAGTAGTGCGAGAGGTCCGAAAATCTCGCCGAGTACTGGGCCACTGTCATGCTACCCTGCCGCAGCTGGAGTAGCTCATGTATACGCACCGCTCGAAGGGTGGCTGGTACAAACTCTGCCCGGAACAGGCTCTCGAAGTCTTCCCATAGAAGTGATGCCTCATCGTGCACCTGGAGCATCATGCTCCACCATCGGCCTACTGCTGCGTACAGTAGGCTCGCTGCGAGGATTACCATGAGGTCTGCTGGTATCCTCACTAGCCTAAAAACTCCCACCACAGCCTCCAGCCAATCCTCAGCCGCCTGCGGGTCCGTCTCCCCCCGGAACCTGGGTAGCTTCTGGCACTGGAACTCGTGCAGTGTGCTCAAGCGGCGTGCATCGTCAGCGGTTGGGGCTGGTAGCATCGGTGGCTCGACGGGTAAAGGTACTGCCGGTGCCTCAACTGACAAGGATCCCTGCACCGAGGCCTCGTCGCTCGGTGGGATGTCTCCACGCTCAACCCTCAGAACCCTAGCTGGTCGTCCGTGGGGAGGCATCCTGAAAGAAACAACGTGATACGGTCAAACGATAAGAACCTGGTGAGCTGACCTGGTTTGAGATGACTTTTAAAAACTGCTGGAAACACACACGCAATCAGTTTTTTCATGCATTAAGTCGGAAATCGGAAGTCAGGGTCCTGGTGTACGGATACGTCGGCCGCCGCACCAACACTGGACTCCCTGGACCGATAACCACACTCAATACGCTAAACACTATTGCTTCACATAGAAGAAAGATCAGAGTTTGCGGTAGAACCGACCAACTCTGATACCAATCTGTCACGACCCGTCCTCGGGGCCCGTGTCGTGACTACCCCAAGCCCGCCTTCCATAGGCCAGGGGCTGGCGACTAGCACCAAAGCCGTAAATCCCGATAACTGGGAAGGCATTGCCTTTATAAAAGTAACAAAACACCACAGAGTACAAGCGAAAGTAAACACTAAGTACACTGAGTAAAACAGAAGTGCTAAAAGTAAAAGGGGCCGGAAATACAAGCCCAACTGTAAAGTACAAGAAAAAGACAAAATGGCTGGAAGGTGTCAAGTTGCTCCGGGATCGTCCTCTGGAGTCCCTACCTGAAGGGTAGGTACAGATGGCCACCTCAGCTTCGGGTACCGTCTCGTCGTAACGTCCCCCTCCGGGTACCGTCTCGTCGTCACGTCTACCTCTGGGTATCATCTCATCGTGAGGTCCACCTTCGGGTACCGTCTTGCTCAGCAAGCCTCAGCCTCGACCAGCGCTGTCCGTCGTCTGCAACCAACACAATGAAGTGCGGGCATAGCCCGTGCAGGGGTGAGTATAAGCTACTCAGTAGGGACCCTGAGACCCCCAAAGGTCTCCCGAAATCCACAAAGGATCAACCACAGATGAATGATGCAATCACGTAGTAACATCTGACACGGCTTAGGTATATCCCCATACATATACCTAAGTCATCCATTCCCGTTTGGCTCCAATGTCCGAGCCAAAGCACAACCCAGTCCACACAGGAAAGAAAACTTATACCCACATAGGATAGCACAACACAATCCACAAAGGAGATTAAACAGTAAATCCACACAGGATAGTTCAACAAAATCCACGAAGGAGAGTAAACAGTAAATCCACACAGGATAGTTCAACACCATCCACAAGGAAAGGAAATGTAATCCACATAAGAAAACTCAACAGATAACTCTCATAGGTATATGCCCATACATATACCGAAATTATCAGGCAACCCATCTCAATCAAGATGAAACACAAGGATCAATGACTCAGCTCAAACCAGGATTTTCATTATCGAAACCGTAACTTCTGAATAGCCCCGTCTCTGAAGTGTATAGTGGTCCTGTCACGACTCCGAGTTACTGCTCACTAACCTAAGACTGCTGAGGTACTCCTCCTGTCGAGTACCGCGGGTCTGCTGCCAACTACCGGGCGCTCCGTCTGCTGAGGGTCTTCTGCCAAATACCGGGCGCTCACCCAAATAGCCTACAGAGGTACTCCTCCAATCGAGTACCGCGGGTCTGCTGCCAACTACCAGGTGTTCCGTCCACCGTGGGTTTTCCGCCGAATACCGGGTGCTCCGTCCACTGGGCTAGTCGACTCACTCCAAGTCGAGTCGGTCGAGCAGTCGTCAGGTCCCAGCCAGTTACATGGTCTCCGCACTCCATACACTCGACTCCAGCATCGCGGGTCTGCCTCTACAACCAAGCGCTCCACTGCCAAGGATCTGCTGCTACAACCAAGCGCACCATCTCTATCAATCACCGCGGGTCTGCCGCTACAACCAAGCGCTCCACTGCCAAGGATATGCTGCTACTTCGCTAGCTCGTCACTGGGAGGGTCCCCTCCACGAGCTACAGGTCGATACTCCAAATATCACGAAGTCCCACGAAGAATTATCACCAAGGACCGCCTCGTCATAGGGGTCTCAACGCAACAGACGGCGCGTCAATTGGACGCCCGGTCTGTGAGTTATTAGCCTTTTCATCCCAGGGCCCGGTTGGTTTCGTGAGCGAACCAATCTGGGCCATATCTCAACCGTACCCCGAACTCTCCTAGGGTACACCCATAGGGACCATTTCTCAACGAGATCACCAACTCCGCCGACGGTTCGACAAACGGACGTCCTGTCTGAAAGGTATCATCTTTTCTGTTCCAGGGGCCCTATTGGATTTCAGTACGATCTAACCCGGCCAAAATCCAACTACGTCCAAAACTCGGGCGGAGTATGCCAAAAGTTCCGTATCGTCAAGAAGAACTCAACGCAATAGACGACGCGTCAATCGGACGCCCGGTCTGGAAGTTATTGGCTTTTTCGTTCCAAGGGCCCGGTTGGTTTTGTGAGAGAACCAACCCGACCGCACTCCGACGGCATCCAAACCTTAGGCGGAGTAAGCCAAAATATCCGTCTCACTTAGAGGAATCCACCCAAATTGACGGCACGTCAAACGGACATCCGTAGCTCAAGATATGAGCGTTTCCGCTCCGAGGACCCGGTTGGCTTCGTGTACGAACCTACCCGGACGAACACAAAGTTACCCGAAACCTTGAGTGAGATATACCTAAACGACCGTCTCGATCCAAGGATCGCGTTGCCGTTGAAGACAAGTCGTTTGGAGGCCTGTAGCTCATGTTACGGGCGTTTGGCCGAAAACCGTCCGAAGACGGGGGGTCCGGGGCGACCCGGCCCGACCCCCCCTGGGTCGGCCGACCCTGTCCGACCCGGTCAGACCGGTTTGGCTCGGCCAGGGCCGGTCCAGCTCGGCTAGGCCGAGCTACCGAGTGGCCCGACGCGGGGGGAGCCGCCGCCCCGCGTGACACCCCCGCGACACCCGCGGGGTGTCGGCCAGATAGCCAGACGTGCCGCGTGACAACCCCGCGGCACCCGCGGGGTGCCGCCCTGGACAACCGGGGGCACCGCGTGACAACCCTGCGGGACCCACGGGGTGCCGCCATGGACACCCGGGGGGCGCCGCGTGACAACCCCGCGGCACCCGCGGTGTGCCGCCCTGGACAACCGGGGGCGCCGCGTGACAACCCTGCGGCACCCGCGGGGTGCCGCCCTCGACACCCGGGGTGCGCCGCGTGACAACCCCGCAGCACCGGCTGGGTGCCGCCCTGGACACCTGGGGGTGCCCTGTGACAACCCCGCGGCACCCGCATGGTGCCGCCCTGGACACCCGGGGGGCGCCGGGTGACAACCCCGCGGCACCCGCGGGGTGCCGCCCTGGACACCCGGGGGCGCCGCGTGACAACCCCGCGGCACCCGCGGGGTGCCGACCTGGACACCCGGGGGCGCCGCGTGACAACCCCGCGGCACCCTCGGGGTGCCGCCCTGGACACCCAGGCGTGCCGGACCCGCGCCGCCGCCAGCTTCCGCGGGTCACCGGAGTCACTCTGGTGGCCCGTTTTCCTTCCCGTCTGCGCCGTTACGCCTCCCGGGACTCGTCCTTCACTGCGGAAACATCAAACATCCGTTGCGGCACGTTTCGTCGTCGCCCGTCAAATCCGCACAAAACGAAGAACGGCGGAGGGTTGTCGGGCCGTGTTCGTTTGGCCTGCACCCTCCGCGTTAGAGATAATCAACGGGAGAAAATAAAATGTTCAACACATGAACCGACAATTTTAATAAAATATAATTGTTTCTTTGATTCCGGTTCTTTAATTTTTAAAGAATGTTCACGGGAATATAATGTATGGTATTTCCAAAATATAAAATACCTACCTCGTTGGACGTCGCACGTGAGCGTTCTTCGCGGAATTTGCTCATCGCGGAAGGTGGAGATCATCGCGTCATCGCGGAAGGGCGTCGCCTCGTCGCAGAACATGGCGTCGAGTCGGCGAACTCAACGCACCTTGAAATAGCGGATATAATTTAATTAATTAAATCCGTGTTTTGGTTAAGAACCACGAAGGAGATAAAATGGAAGGTCTGAGACTCTTACCTCAGGCAGCCGATCGAAGATCCGTCGCGGAGGAAGAGACGTCGCAGAAGAACGTTGTCGGCGTCGCGGACCACGGCGTCGCGGATCACGGCGTCGCGGATCAAGGCATCGCGTCGTCAATTTCCGGGTTCGGCGTTCTTCGCGTCATTCGCGTTCTTCGCGTTCTTTGTGAAAGAGGCTGAAGGTTCAAGGATCCTCTCTCAACGAGTAATCCTCCAAAATAAATTTAGTTGGTCTTATTTTATTATTATGCCAACACACGAAAAGGGGTAAGTAACGACCCATCAATTCGTTGAGTTAATTCAATGAAATAAACAGCTCATTTAATTTACGAAATAAACCGCCCAATTAAATGGTCTGTTAAGAATTTAGAAAACGCGTCAGTTGACTTTCATAAAGACGGGTTTTTGCGGGTGCGTTACTTAGCAGAAAGAAACGGCGGGGCTCGTGTGGGCCCCACCTCACAAATATCCAACCGAGGGGGTATGATATTTTCTGGATAACATCCTATTCGGATCAACTCAGTTTAAGCCGCTTTTAAGTGGCTTCAAGTGGCTTCCAAGTGGCTTAAGTGAAATAAAATAAAGTTGTCAAAAAATTATTTTATTTCTTAACTTTAATCCCGAAAATTAAAAACCACACCCGAGCAAACGCAACTCCGGAAGAGGCGTTTCTAAGCGAATACCGGCGCTACGATTTCATTAGTGCCCTCCGAATTCGATTCCGGGCACCGGTTTAAAAGTTAGAAAAACCCGCTCTTCCGTTCACTGAATGTACCCGAGCCAAACTTCGGAAAATGATTCCGGGCACACCGGGCCTCGGAATCAGGCGCCGTCAGAAACTGCGTTCTTGTAAAATTCCAAAGAAAATTAAGAAAAAAAATTTCCTTCAAATGTACGGGTATTTACATATATATAAAAATACATTAATTACATATATTTGAAATCAATATAACATAGATTTGATCTACGTTAAATTGAAAACTCTAATGACATTAAATTATATGTTGAGTACTATGTAATTAGTCAATATTTCTAATTCATATTAATTTTTAATTATAAACCATTATTATGTAAATATATGACTATTTAATGCAATGTGCATAAATATTTTTTATTATTTAAATCATATTTATATACATTAATGTATATCAATATATACAATATGTACAATTTAATAACATTAATTATCATAATTATCTAATTAATAATCTGTTTAATATTAAATAATGTATAATCAAGTTATTAATTTTTATTAATAATTATTTAATTCATAGAATTTGTAATATATTTTTTAAATAAACTGAGTTTTTAATTTTTATTTATTTATTTATTTTATTTTTTCTATTCAGACCTTCATCAGTGCGAAAAAAGAGTTGATGAAAGAAATATTTATCAGTGTTGATAAAGGGTACCCTTTATCAGTGCTAAAAATAAACCTATGATAAAAGATTAAAATTATCACCAATTTCCTTAGAATTTATAAATATTCCATTTTTCAGCATTTTTTTATAGCGCTGATAAATACAAGTGATGTCAATAGCGGGTTTTGTATAAGTGTATTGTGCATGGTTTATCATTTATAAATGTCTTTTTCTACAGGAATTTATCAAAATAAATGTTCTGAAGTTAATTTTACATTTTTTAATGATAGTAATTCAAAAGAGAAATCATTTCAATAATCCTCGTTCTCTAGGTTCAACATGTAGCGACGCTACAACGAGGCAACCGGTTGTCACACTAGTTTCTTCATTAGGATATTTGAGGGTTCAGGTTATAGGTATGCATTTTAATGGGATTGAAGTTATGGAAATTCATTATTCTAATAGTTTTTTTCATAAAATAAGAAAAAATGCTACTTCTGAGACAAATATGAACAGTTTAGATAATTGGATTCTAAATTAATTTAAGACAGATAACCCTTATGACTGTTATTGGGTCCCCATGGGTGATACAAAAAGATTACTTGGAAAGAATCTAGTTTATTTGAAAGTGATTTTTGTTAACCTTATGATTGCATATTTGGATTATATACAAATGCCTCAACATTTTATGAATGAGTCTTTGGTTAAAAAACGAATATTATAATACATTATGGTTTAGTTGAATTCCATTATGTAATTAAATTATAATATTTTAAAAATGAATCTCTTTTTTTATATGTTATTCCAATTTACTATTGATTTGTAGAAATAATTGTTTGAAATATATCAAAATACAACTTGTTTTATCCTTTGTGATACTTTGTTGATGGATGGTTTAATTGAGAACTCAGTCACAAAACTTAATGATCATGTAGTGCACAAACATTCACTATTTCTAATTAATATATAAATTCTTATCATTGTTTAAAATTCGTGAAAAGTGTTATATAGGTTCCAGTAACATGTAGTCGAGATAGACACTGATAGGATGTAGATATTAGTTATTTGTGAAGTGGTTATTTTTGACTTTGGACTTGGTGGTTGTGATGTGTAACTAAACTCGTAGTAGAGTAACACTAATACGGTGATTGAGAAACCATGTTTGGTTATGAGGTTGGGGATATCTATATTTCCCTTAAATTTTATGAAATCGGTAACACCCTGCGATTTTATGAGATATATTATTTTTAATTTCTTTGATATCTTTTATTGCACGCTACACAAAGATTAGATGGCACTATATGCAAAACTGTATTAGCTTGCAGTATACGCAACACTATACATGACTTGACTTCCAAACAATTTCAAGTTCGTTTGATAAAATTCATCTCACAAAAAACTCAGTATATATATTTTTCAATTTAAAAAATAACTATGTATGGATTATATTATATGAAACACCAAATTAAGCTTTCACTAAATGCAACACTGACTTGGTTTACATTACATGCAAGAGAGACCATTCTCGATAGCTTGTGTTGTACGCAATACTGAGTTTCCTTAAACTACAATATATTACAAAAATATTATATAATATAGGTGTTATGAATAGTCATAACCTAATTTTAAATTTTATATAATATTAACATTCATATTATGTATTTTCCATGACATGATATAAGAAAAAATTCAACTTTTCAAATAAAAGATTTATTTTTAAAAAATGCAGTTTTGCCGCTTTTTGAAGGGGACCCAATTTTGAATAAATATTGTAACACTTTTATATACTATATTTGACAAAATAGACATCTAATTCTGAAACAAGAAATAAAAATTTAACTTAGATTAAATTTTGGTGTTTTTCTAATGAAATTCATATTTTGATTAATAGTGAAAAATACTGCTTTTTAATTAAAAACTACATTTTCGTCTAAATTTTTACGTAGGTAGATTATCATTTTAATTGGTTTTAAGGTTCAATAGTATTATTTTTTTTCATCATTTAATCCAATTTTATTCATTGGAATTAATTTTACCTTTATTGTGGACATAAACAAATGAAAACCTCTTGATAAGTTTTTACTTCTTAAAATCCTGCTTTTTGGTTTTGTGAAAAAGAATTTATTTTAAATTAATTTCTTCAAATTATGTGTTTTGAATTATGAAAAATGGATTCCATATTTGTAATATGTTGATCCAAATTGTCTGAATAGGTTACTTTTGTTTTTTTTGATATTATGAATAGTAACTACACTAATTTATATTTACCACATTTAAAGGTAAATCAGGTAAATTAGTGTAACTAACAATATGATAAAGATAATAAAATTACTGTAACACCTGAAAAAATCCTATTGGATGAAATGAAGTCAACCAATAAACCTCTGGGTGTGAATTTATTTTTTTAATTGAATTTTTTCCCATGAAAAAGATTTAATTATAATTAAAACAAAACAAGGTGACAAGATATAACTCTCATATATCTTATAACTATAATAATTTTAATATAGTTGTAGGGAAGATAAAATGTCAAACATAAATAGTCTCCAGAAAGCTAACAAAATTATTTACATCATGTGAATTTATTAAATCTTTTTTGAGATTAAATAATTTCCATTAAAGATGACAAAATAGTGATGTCAAAAAAAATTTATGGATAAAAATATAAAATAAATGGTTTTAGAAATATTAAAATAAAAATCATATGAAATAGTTTATGTGCTTAAAACAATTTTTGGGTGACTATGACATGGTATTAGTGTATTAAATATTTATTTAAGAATTTATCTTTTGTTTGGATTTTATTTAAATTCAAATAAATGATTAGTGTCAAAATTGATAATAGCTATATTTTATAGAAATAACATATTATTAAATTATTTAAAAATCACCAAAATAATTTAAAAAATACAATGTGAAAATTTTGTGGTCTAAAATGACATAAATTATCCAATTCTAGAAAATTTACAACACATAATTAAATATTTATTACCACTTAATATTTACAATATTATTAACACAAATAAACTTAAATAGTTTAAATAAGGATAAATAAAAACAATAAGGTTTAAAATAAAATGGAATCATATCTAAATTTTATTTTTTGTGCAGATTTCTACCCATACTAATATTATCTACAAAATAAATAGGATTGTGAGAATTATAAACCGAAAATAAATTGAAAATAAAGTAATATTTCAACACATTCTAAATGTGCCCTTCCCCTATCTTATAAAAGGGCATGTCTCTTTCTCTTTTAATCACACCCCCACAACCCATTAGCTTGGCCAACCCCTACCAAACTCTCCACCCAACTTCCCTCACTTCATCCTAGAGGCCACCCTTTGGATGTAAAGACATTTTAAAGAGTCTTTTTCTACATACCAAAAGGAGATACCCCAAAAAGGGTAGTTTTAGACTCAAATGGATGAAATCAGACCTAAGGTAAGGTATAATTTTCCAATCTCATTTTTATCTAAGGTTGTTTATATATTATTATTTACTAGGGGTATATGTATCATCCATGTCTTTGATTTCAAAAAAATGTATTCATAAAATTTTTACTATTCTTCTATTTATGTTTAATGTCATTTTTACTCATTTTTTTACTTTTACTACACGGTAAAGAAGGAATAATTGTTTCTCTTTCCATGTGAGGCACATTTTGAGTTTTTCTGTAAAAGTACGATGAGAATGTTTCTTAACTTACAGAACATGAACAAATTTTTTTGTCTTTATAATTTCTTATTTCCATGATGCTTATTTTACAAAAGTTCAATTTTATTTTCAACTAAATTATTTTCTTTTAAAATTCCGCAACATTTTGAGGAAATAAAATCTTTTTGAAGAAGAAAGGATATTTTTGTTCAGAATTAATTTTGAGTGTTTTTATAATAGTTAATTTTCGTCTAAGATGATACTCATTAAATAAGATTATGTTTCTATCCTTATTATTTTATGATTTGATAGTATTAATGATGGAATGATATTTTTTATGGATTATGTTATGATAGAATGATGTTGAAGAAACCAATTTTATATCTTGGGTTATGCAATAATGAAAGATTTATGTTTTTTTGAAACATGTTAGAATCAATTCATTATGAGATTCATGTGATCTATATCTCACTATAATGCATTAAGTGATGATTTATATCTCATGATATGGACATGATTTCAATGGAAAGTAAAACTGGTTCAGTAATACATGGCTAGAACGACAAGTAAATCTGGTTCAGTGGTAAGAACTTAGATCATCATTTTAGGTATGAATATTGATTTCAGGTGTTTTTGAAGAAAAAGAATGATTTTGGGAATTTTCTAAGTACACCCCGTATTTTTAGGAGTACACGTCGTGTACCCGGTTACCTCGTACAACCACATATTGGGCGTGTAATAGCCGAGACATGGCCATGTGGGGTGATGTGGAAGACAACTAATGTTGGTTGCTAGTTGAGGAAAATACACAGCATGTTGATGAAATGTACACACCATGCACTTTTTCATTTAATTGACTAATTATACTTGGGTCACATCTAACATTTATATTCATATTTTTTTGGTCGTGCCTCATGAAAGAGAGTACGGAATCACTGATTCTTCTATGAGCCACCAATCTGGAATTCATTCTCTGAATCAAACACCTTCAGTTGCATTGGAATCGCCTTCGTGATTTCATTCTTCTTCTTGATCCTTTTTTTCTGATTCATCCTCATTATAGAGTTATTTTAGGTAAATCATTTTTGATATTTTTATAGATCTATATCATTATAGGATTATTCAAGGGCTGACGTTCGAGAGTTTTCATTGTACATCATCAAGGTATGTGGTTTTTTACCTTTTGTTTGTTGTCTTTGAGATTTATATGACAATGTTCCGATTACCCTTGTTTTGGGTATTTTGGGTTAAGGAAATTGAACCCTGTTTTATCTACCTTAGATTGATTGATTTACTAAAGGTTTTTTTTGTAGAATTAATTGAAATTTAATGTTTATAGAACAACCCATGGGTATGTTTCCTTATTTGAATGTTTACTGACATTTGGTCTAGGTAGCCTATGAGGCCTACCTTGTGCCCTTTCCATGGTTGATAAGATGGAACTCTTTCACTTTTGATTCCTGTTAAATTCTTGTGAGATGCATTGGAATTGTTTAGGCATGTAATGGTTGATATTACATTGGGATTCTTGATATCGTTTATGCATGATTGAATTTCACTGGTTTGTGAGAACCCAGTATAGTACGACCACTGGGGGAATTGACTATGTGTGGTTCCTCATAGTGACTTTTATTTTTCATGCTACGAGACAGCAAAGGGGTTTGAAAATGAATACTCCCTCAGAGTGTCTATAGTTTACGTTAATAGACCACATGGGGAATTTATGTTGAGTGCTTCCTCAGAGAGTATGTAGTTATTATGGAAACTCCATTGGGGGAATTTACGGTGAGTTATTCCTCAGAGTGTCATTTCTTTTCTATTTCATTTTGGCCAGAGGGGTTTGATTGTGGGAGCTACCCAGAGAGTTAATATAAATATTGAATGTTTTTATGTGTCTTTCAATATAAAGAACATGACTAGATTCAGTCCTCTTAGGTAGTCTCTTGAGATACATGTTTCTGATACTTACATGATTAAATGATGAACATTCAATGATAATGAATGAAAATGGAATAATTTTTTATTGGATACATTTCTATACTCCTAGTTCCTTTGATTCAATTAAATTATTAGCTGCTATATATACTTACTAACATTTAGGCCTAGATCTTGTGGTGGTTTCCTACTGATATTCGTCTCACACCCTCTTTGGGTCAGGCTTTTGGACCCAAACAGATTATATAGTTGCAGGTAAAGAAAATTATAAGAGGCCTTCATCATCAGGTACTTGAATTTTGTGGAGCTGGAGATCATGGGACCAAGTTGAGGATTACGTAGCTATTAGAGTTTTTTTTGTACTTTGGTTTAGTATGGTATTTCCAGCATTGTGACTTGTTTGGATATCTTCCTAGACATATAGGACATGTATCATTTATATATGTGCTATAGTTGTTTATTTACTTTTAGTATCTCTGGTTTACTTGTTGTATGGTATTATTACTTCAGATACTATTTGTTATTTGTTATTCCATTGTGCATAATCTTCCAATGATGTAATAGTTTCCCCACTATCACATCCAAGGCCCTCGCTTCTAGTCAGAAACCTCTGTATTCGAGGAAATGTTCTTGAGGCCATGTGACCAATCGGGTATGGGGCACCTTTGGGCAGCACCTGGAACCGGGTTGTTACAAAGTGGTATCAGAGGAGGTTTTCCTTTTCTGCATTGTTTTACTATTTGGATCCTATAGACAGGTATAAGAATGAATGGTTAGTTTTTAATAATTTGTTCCTGAGAGTAGCTAAACTATGTACAAGGAAAATCCAAGTTTCCTCGAATATTGAAAATTTTCTAGTTTTACAATTGTTACAATTGACTTGATTTCACCATTGGGTGACACACATGTTTTGTGCTATTATGGTTTATATCTTTGAGGTTGTATTTATGTTGTAACCTGATGAGATGAGGGTATTCCATCTCATGAATTATATAGGCACTTGATAGGGATCACATGTCATGCATTATTTTCATGCCATTTAGGATGAATTTCTGATTGCATGTTGTTGTGATAGATGTTGTGTTAGACATGCATGTTGTTATGATAGATGTATTGAAAGAATATCTTCTATTTTGATTGGGTATTGGAATATACAATGCTTCATTTGGATAAACTCTAAAATATGGTCCCTAAGGTGTTATGGGCCCTCTAGGATCAGAATTTGGGTGATTATATAGAACATTGATTGAATTATATTATAATATGACATGAATATGATGCCAATATCGGATTTGAGGGAGTATGGCCCCCCAAGGATCGAAATTTGGAACTATAATGCTTATTTCAATGTTTTTATGGGGTTCTAGAGTAGTTTTATGAGGCTTACAATCCGGAAAAACCAAGAATACATGGTGTGTAATGATGAATACATGCCATGTATCTTTCTTGTTGGGGAAGAAAATGTTTTTTCTTAAGTACACGCTGTGTAATTTTTCTACAAACCTTGTAGATGATGAACATGTGAGTGACCATGTGAGCACATGCATGAGAATATAGAACCTTTTATAGGACACACCATGTATGTAATGAGCATTTTGTGTATCGTTTTACCATGTGACCAATCGTGTGGGCAGAGACATGGGTCGTAAAGATATTTTCTTGAACATTACGTTTACTAGGTGTACATGCCATGTTTTTTTGATTCACATATCTAGCTGTGTGACCAATGACCAGAGTCGATGAAATCCTTCTAGTACACGTTGTGTCTGGAATATGCATGTTGGGTAGTTTTTTTCTAAAAGAACAGTGTATTTATATCCATGTAGGAGTACTTGGGAAGGAGGGAACATTCAAGTACATGTCGTGTCTCAAAGAGAACATTATTTCGGTATGGGTGTTACATGACTAGGTTTGGAAGAGGTACAAACCATGTTAAATGCCTAAGGGAACATGTCGTTTATGGGTTATATATTCTATATACCGTTGTTTTTTAAATCTTGATTGTTTTCTTATCCTGTTCCTTTATTGCACTTCTATATTTTAGTCCTTGATAATCATTAACTGTGCGCTTGACCTTGCAGAGTCAAGCCACTGAGACATCCTTCAGTTGTATGCTAAGATCATGACGATGATCAGACACCTGAAACGGTAGAACAAGAACAACCAGCAAATCCTCTTGTCATTCCATTCATGGAACTAGCTGTCATTTCCTATATAGGTGTCGATGTATAGTTCTGAGAAGGCTTCATTAAGAAGTTGTAGACTTTCTAGGGAGCACCGCATCCTTCCCCATATATGTTAGAGTTGATGTGGGGTTTTCAGCAGTAGTATCCTACAACCTTCTCAGGAGACGGAGGACCTCAGGCTACAGAGTCATGGATAGAAGCCATGTTGTATATCTTTGATCATCTCGAGACTCCTCCCAAGAGAAGTGTGAAGCTCGATACGTACATGCTACATGATTACTCCATGATATGGTGGGATGTGATATCAATGGTGGGAAACTAGTGATTCAAGGCTTGTGATGAGTTTCAATGCACCTTATATGAATACTTCTAACCAGATAACATGGGGGCTGACTGAGCCCTAGTGTTCATGAGTTTGGAGTAGGGTACTCTCTCAGACATGGAGTATTATTCTCACATCACAGAATGACAACGCTTCAAACCCATTCTTGGGGGTGATGAGTTATTTTGGGCGAGGATGTTTTAGTATGGTCTCAGGGATAACATCTATTCCTAGTTGAACATCTTCAGGATGACATAAATATCTTCTATAGTAAACTAGGTTTTGATCACCGAGCATAGATACTCTTCCGACTGATAGTAGGAAGCACTGCAATGAGTCTACACATGGAGATCCGAGTAGGTGGGATTTTCCTTCAGGTAGCTAGGTGGTGTGCTACTAGTGTGGGATGGGGGACATAATAAATCTCAGTGCCTGAGATGCCCAATTGAGTGCTGATATTGTGCCAAGATGGGACATCTTCGTCATTTTTTCAACACCCTCCTTCCAGCAGCTAGTGAGGGAGGATCTCTTTCAACTCCTCAAACCAAAGTAGGACATACTGTTCCACATCAAACTGGGGGCGGGATTTCTTTATGTCGTTAAGGCCGAGGTGGTGGTCATGGTCATAGTGTTTATACACCGGGTTTTCAATAACCAAAGGGTGGATCAGTTCAGGGATCTCAGACAGCTTCACAGAATCGCAGAACAGATCAGGCTTTTTTGTTAGAGAATATCCATCAGGAGAAGGATCCTAGACCCTCTATGTTTAGATGTACGATTTTTGTTTCTTCATTTTTAGCTTCTGCACTTTTTGATATCAGGGCTTCCCATATCTTTATATTTGGGCCTATTGTGGAGATCCTTGGGTTCTGTATCTTTACTTATGCTAATATCATGATGTTGGAGACTACATTGGGGATTATAATGGCTAGTGTACGTCAGTTTAAGGAGTTAGATCTTGAGGTTGGTGGGTGTCACTTCTTATGGGAACCTTATGTCTTAGAGATGACGGGATGTGACATCATTCCTGGAATGGACTAGTTTGTTCCCTTCCTAGCTGGTATCGATTGCTATCTCCATAGGGTGAGTCTCAAGTCACCAAAGGGTGTATGGTTTCTATTTAAGGGAAAATGGGATGTCCATGTGACTAGATATGGAACCAAGCATCGCATGTTGACAGGTGTTACAACCCATATTGCTAGTTTGTACCTTGAGGACCAAGGGACATCACAGATAGAATTTCCTCCTTAGGTCAATCATTTCAGGGATGTCTTTCCAAAAAAAAATTTAGGTCTGCCTCCTGAGATAGGGGTAGACTTTTCTATTGATCTTGTTCCAAGGGAAGCACCAGTGTCTATTCATCCTTATAGGATGTCTACACCAAAGTTGCAGGAGCATAAAAAATAGCTTGTGGAGTTGTAGGAAAAGGGTTTCATCCAACCCATTACTTCTCTTTGGAGTTCAACTGGCCTATTTTTTAAGAAGGAAGATGATTCCCTGAGGCTTTTCATGAATTATCGGAAGATAAACATGTTGAAAGTTAATAACTGGTATCCTTTGTCAAGGATTGATAGTCTCCTTGATCAGCTTCGATGAGCCCGAGTGTGCTCGAATATTGGATTGAGATATGGTTATCATCAGTTGCAGGTGAGACCATCATATATACCTCTTATGCCCTTTCAGAGTAGGCATGGTCTATAAGAGAATGTGGTTATGATGATAGTTCTCACAAACACACCGACTATTTTCATGGAACTAATGAACCAAGTGTTTAATACTTTCATGGATTCTTTTGTGGTAGTCTTCATGGATGATATCATGGTGTACTCTCATGCTCGACACGACCATGCCACCGACCATTAGAACGTTTTGAGTACACTAAGAGAGCATTAGTTATATACTAATCTCTCAAATTCCACTTTTGGATGGACCAGATTCACTTCTAGGATCATGTTATTACAGAGAAAGGAGTATATGTAGACCCATAGAATGTTAGAGAAGTAGATTGTTGGGATCATTCAAATAATGTTTTTGAGGTACGGAGTTTCTTGGGGATGGATGTTCACTACAGACAATTTATATAGGACTTTTCACTCTTATTAGTTCCACTGTTGGGCTGAAAAAATAAGGGTGTGATATACTTGTGGAAATATTCATATGATTCAGCCTTTGAAGAGCTGAACTTGATGTTGAATTTAGCACCGATACTGATTTTTCCAGATCCACGAAAGAGTTACACCATAAAATGTGATGCTTCAGGTATCAGGCTAAGAGAAATGCTTATGAAAGTGGAAGGAGTTGTTGCATATGGGTCTCGGAAGTTGAATCCACATGAGAGGAATTACTCGACCCAAGATCTCGAGTTAGCTGTAGTTTTGAATGCTTTACACTATTGGATACATTACCTTTTGGGAGAGCATTTTGTGGTGTACCCTGACCAAAATAGTCTCAATTATATCTTTACTTAGTGTGATCTGAATTTGAGATAGTGAAGGTGGCTTTAGTACCTTATGTACTTTGTCTTTGAGCTTGCCTATATTCCTAGTATAAGAAACTTAGTGGATGATACATTGAGCAAGAAGACTCAGATACATGCAGTTTAGGAGGCCAATAGTGAGTGGAAGCTTATGGGTCTATTCTCTGAGATGAATTTGGAGGTTCACAACAAAATTGGTAGAAATTTATTTCTTCTATAACTATTATCTCTACTCTTATTGATTGAGTTCAAATGAGGCAGCTATCAGATTATGAATGCCTAGTCATATAGGAGTGTATCGGGAGAGGACCCTACTCCTGGGTAGACAGTAGGTTAGAATGAGGTATTAAATTTTCAGAGATGTGTATGGTTATTAGTATAAATATGTGAGATGATGATGTGGTATCTTTATTCCTCATTTTGGGCAGTTCATCATGGTGTCTCTAAGATGTATCAAGATTTTCACCGTCAGTATTGGGGACCAGGTATGAAGAGGGATGTTGATGGTTTTTTTATGAGAAGTTCCACTTTTCAGTAGGTGAAGGAAGAACATCAACGTCCAACGTGGATTTTATAGCAGTTACCCATTCCTGAGTGGATGTGGAATGATGTCATGATGTATTTCTTGATATGGTTACTGTGATAGCCTCTAGTGAATGATGCATTTCAGTTTTCTTATCGACAGGCTTACGAAGGTTTCACACTTCTTACCGATCAAGGATACCTTTAGTGTTGATGAGATTGGAAGGGTTTACATAGAAAAGATTATACGTTTTCATGGTTTTCCAAACTCTATAATTTTAAAAAGATTCCCCCATTTTACTTCTCATGAATGGATAGAATTACAGAGGTCTTTGAGTACACAGGTACTTCTGAGTACAACTTGCCATCTCCAAACAGATGGAAGGTATGAGCGCATGATTCCGGTGTTGAAGGGAATGCTTCGAGAATTGGTCCTAGGTTTTGGGGGCTCTTGGGAGAGACATATACACCTGGGGGATTTTTCCTACATTAACATTTTTTCGGTGACGATTCAGATTGAACCTTAGGAGGCTTTGTACAATAGACCATGCTGATCACCCCTATGTTGGCTGGATGGAGGAAAGGCAGCTATTTTGGGACCTCTTCTTGTCCTAGAGACCCTTGAGGTGGTGTATTTGATTCAGAAGAGTATGGAAACTGCATAGTCATGCCATAAATTGTATGATGAATGATGGAGATGACCTCTGGAGTTTGAGGACTGAGATTAGGTTTTCTTACATGTCACATCGAGGTTGGGACACAAGAGGATTAGGAGATATGGAAAGAATTCATCGAGATATGTCAGGCTGTTTGAGGTTTTGGAGAGAGTCGGATCCTTTGCCTATAGGTTTTAGTTACATTATATGTACCAAACAATGCACAATGTATTCCGTGTTTCTCAGCCATGACGTTACTTTTTAGACTTTACTCATGTTTTTCAACCCGAGGAGGAGGCGTTGGAGGTGTAAAATCATTCTAGGAGCATCCTATTCTGTGTTTGGATCATAATATGAAGATTATCCCTCACCAGTTTGTTCCTATATTATGGGTTCTATGGTATCATGAGTGAGTACAACATGATACTAGGGAGAGCGAGACTGAAGTGCAATTGTAGCGGTTGGAGCTGTTCAAGGATTCTTATTCTCCACCAATTAGGGAATTTTGTGTACAAATTTCATTAAGGGGGAAGTTTTTATGAACCCGTTATTTTTTTGTATGAATCTTTATTTTAGGTGTTTTGAGGCAAAATGAATATTTTGGTAATTTTCTATGTACAC
This sequence comes from Viscum album, assembly GCA_963277665.1. Lineage (NCBI taxonomy): Eukaryota > Viridiplantae > Streptophyta > Magnoliopsida > Santalales > Viscaceae > Viscum > Viscum album. Next base: position 512,474,338 of record OY728133.1, on the reverse strand, counting down.
GCCGCGTACTTAAGTGTACATGTCGTGTACTCAATTACCGCATATAGCCGCATCATCGGCGTGTAACAGGCGAGACATGGATGTGTGTGGTAATGTTTCAGACTGCTAATGTCGGGGGATGGATGAGTCAAATACATGTTGTGTTCATTAAAAGTACACACAATGTACTATTTCTTTTATTTGACTAATCAGATCAGGGTCGTGTCTAACCCTCATATTCATCTTCTTCTGGTCATGCCTCATGAAGGAGCATACCGAATCTCTAATTCTTCTCTAAGGCACTAGTCGATCAACCATTCTCTAAATAAAACAGAATTTATTGTGTTAGAATCTCCTTGGTGATTTATTTCTTCATCTCGTTCCATTTTTTCCGATTCTTCCTCATTCGAATGTTATTTGAGGTTGAACATTTTTGACGTTTTTGTAGATCTACGTCGTTCAAGGAGGATTCAATGGCTGAAATTTGAGAGTGTTCATCATACATTTTCCAGGTAGGTGTTTTTTTTCCTTTTGTTGGTTTCCTTTTAGTTTTATTGGCCAATGTGTAGATTACCCATGTTTCAGGTATTTCAGGTTAAGGAAATTTAAACCTATTTTATCTTCCTTATATTGATTATTGGACTAAGGGTTTTTTGTAGTCTAATTATGTGAAATTTCATGTTTATGTAAAACCCCATGGGTGCACTAACTTTTTTAAATATTTAGGTCCTTTGGTCTAGGTTTCCTATGAGGCAGACCTCGTTTCCTTACCTTGCTAGATAGGATGGAATTGTTTGACTTTTTCTACTTTTTAAATGTTTGTGACATGAATTGGAATTTCTTATCCATGTAGTAGTTAATATAATGTTGGGCTACTTGATATCATTTATTCACGATTTAATTTCACAGGCCTATGAGATCATGGTGTAGTTTGACCATACGAGGAATTGACATTGAGTGCTTACTTAGAGTGTATGTTGTATTTCACACTACAAGACCATATGGGGGATTGACAGTGAGTTCTCCCTCAAAGATTATATAGTTTATGTTAGGATACCACTTAGGGAATTGGAGTGGAGATCTTCCCCATAGAGTCTATAGTTATTGTGGAAATACCATAGGAGGAATTGACGGTGAGTGCCTTCTTAGAGTATCTTTGCCTTTTTGTTGCATTTTGTCCAGAGGGGTTAAACTGTGTGAGCTACCTAGAGGGTTAATATAAATATTTAATTTTTGTGATGCCCCTAAAAATCCAAAGCACAATCTTTTATTTAGTCATATTAGGTATTCTTCTAAGATAGCTATTTGTGATACTCACTTGATTAAATGGTGACCATTAAATGCTAATGAATGTTAATGGAAACTTTAGGATTGGTTACTTTGGTGTACTCCTACTTCCTTTGCTTCATTTCTATTATTACCTACTATATATACTCACTAATAGTTAGGCATAGATCTTTTGGTGGTTGATTAATGGGATTCATCTCACACCTTGTTTGGGTCATGATTTTGAACCCAAAAAGATTATATGGATGTAGGTATAGATAAGGGAAAGCGCCATTCGTCATCATGTAGTTGATTGTGGTGGAGCTGGAGAGCATGTGACCAAACAGAGGCTAGTGACACTATTGAAGTTTTTTTTCTTTTTTATACATTGGTTTAGTACTTTATTTCCATAATTTTGACGTGTTTGGATATTTTCCTAGACATATGTGACATGAATAATTTATATGTGATCTTCAATTTCATATTGACTTTCAGTATCAACCGTTTACTTGTTGTATGGTATTATTTCATCCATTACTAATTTTTATTTGTTATTCTTTTTTTCATACTCTACCAATGAAGGAATAGTTTCCCCAATATCACAACCAAGGCCTCACTACTAGTAAGAAGCCTCGGGAGTTCAGGGAAATGAACTTGATGCCATGTGACCAAACATTTACATGGAACCTTTGGGAGGCACCCAGAACTATGATGTTACATCAATAATATAGGGTTGGAATAACTAGTATATTTGGTTTGATAATACATGGAGTGAATGACAAGAAAACCTGGATCAATAATGGACATTTTCCACTATGATGGTCTTGGTATAAATGCCTTGGAAACTATTGAAATCATAAAATGTGCATATATTATTTCCATAATTCCATGTATTATGCCAATTCTATTTTATCATTGTTTATGTTCCTTTATGAACTATGCATTATGTACTTCCAAGATTTATTTCAAGGCTCAAGATTTTGATATTTAAACCTTATGTTCATGTTTTTACATTCTTATGTTCATTTTTTTCTGTATTATTCATTATTACCCTTACTAATCATTTGAGCTCACCCTTTTTGTGTTTTCGTTTCCCCAGGATATAAAGAAAATTTTTAGGTTGGGAAACAAAATGGGAAGATCTTTATGGGAGATGTTGAAGATCTTTCACCAACATAAGAGATTATGTTCCAAAATTCCAAATAAAATAATATAATACAGAATTTAGGTTTATATTTGTATAATGAATTAATTATTCCATAAAATTAATGTAATTTCCATGTATACGAACCTTGGGTTGCTATAATTGGTATTAGGGGAATGGTTTAGTTTACCTTTGGAAACTAAATGAAAATAATGTTACTGATATCCCTATAGATATTTATAAGGTATGTCTAGGGATGTCACTAAGGGTAAGTCTAACTATAGGTTACGGTCCTAGAATTATGGTAATGAACATGAAGACACTCATATTAAACCTATGATGTTAGATTTTGAAAGTACAGACCCTTGACTTTGTTCATTTCCTTGTATGATTTTTTCCTCTCAGACTATTCTTTTTGGGTTTTAAACAATTTATGGAACCCAAAAGAATCGTTTTAATGAACAATTCACTGGGAAATGCGATAATTATCCTCTTGCACAACCAAATGTTTTAGTAATTGGAATGAAAAATTTTATTTCTATACTTACACAAGCTATAAATCATTATGGACTTACGAATGATAAAAGAAGGGAACTACATTCGGTTGATTCCTTCATTACGAAACATCCACCTTCTTTCAATGGATCATCTGATCCAATTATTACTGAACAATGGATCAGTACCATTGAATAGTTATTTTCCATCCTTCGCTGTTTGGAATATAAAAAATCATTTTTTTGGTTTATCATTCAGAAGGTGAAGCATACTAGTTGTAGACTCTAATCAAGAATACAAGGCAGCAAGATGAAATTGAAGGCATGGAATGGGATGAGTTAAAAAACTTATTTTCCAATTTGTATTTCCCTTGTATTATTTGAACAATGATGAAAAATGGGATCCTTCAGTTTAATAAAAAGGATGTTGAATCTGTTGGTACATACGATGAAAATTTTACAGGACTTGCATGGTATGCTTTTAGTTTTATCATCCAACCTGAAAGTAAAGTTGATTGATTATTCAGTGGATTTAAACCAAGTCTTATAAGGTAATTGGATATAATAGACATTAGTGGATATGAAAAGATTGTGTATTGTGCTATCAAGGTATAAATGGATGTTGGTGTTACATATCAAACACATGTATTTGACATGAAATAACAGATGAAGTTCAACGGAAAATCTCAAAACAATGTTGAAAAGAAGATGAATGTTTCCTTATGCTCCAAGTATGGAGTAAAGCATCATGGAGATTGTCTTAAAGGGACTAGAAAATGTGTTAAGTGTGGAAAATAATGTCATTGACCAGATTAGCTCAGATGTAATGGGAACAAGGTTTTTAGTGATTTGAATAATGAAATGACTATAGAGAATGAACCACCCACACTTCAAAGCTACAAGTAAATGAAAATGGGGCCTTATACTAAAAAATTACAAAATCTAAGGGTTAATGATAATGATTAAATTAAGAAACCTCTTGAGTGCAATGATAATGGAAAATCACATGAGATCACTATTTTTGATGTTGAGTATGACAATGAAGCAGTGGATTGATTATGTGTTTATGTAATGGGATTCCAAAATAGTGTTGTTAAATCTATTTTATAGTATTATATAATATCTCAATATCGATGTATCGGTCCATTGTGGTTTTCCATAAGTATATTGTACCAGTAACCATGAAAAGTGATTGAAATATTTTTGGAAAGCACATGATTTGTGCATAATGACGGGATAAGGAGATCATGAGATTTTTAATAGTATCAACGACCTCCTGACTGATATAAGGACAAAGTGATATCGTGGTTTGATTATATACATTTTTTGGTATTTTAAGTGTGTGGAAATAGTTAATTTTGATAGCATAGATGTTTTAACTAAGGTTATATGGTAATTCAAGTTATAAATTATTAAGGTATTCACATGTTTGTAATGTGAAAACCAAGAAATGCCTAATGAGATATGGGAATACTAAGAAGATTTAGTTCTGAACACTCTAAAGTTTTATATTTTTATTTTTTGAATGGATTGTAATGTTATCCATTTATGGATATTATAATTTATGTTATGATTGAATTTTTTTAGATTAATTTGTTATCTCACTATAGGTGGACTTATACATATTTGATTACCTGTACAACTTTTCTGTTGAGATAGATGGAACGAACTATCATTTTAGCGCATGATCTACTAACACTTCAAGAAGGAAAACATCAACATTATTTCATTAAATAATAGGTGAAGTGGAAATTGATCATGGCATGAAAAACAGTGAGATTTTACCAAATTCAATTAAGTATTTATTCTCATGAAAAAATATTTAAATTTAGGGAAAGGATCTTGAAAACCAAAAAGTTTATCTTAGTACCTTCTTACCTGATGAATAAAATAGTCCCTTACATCATCATATATTTATGGGTTTTAGGTTGTTAACATTATCTAAACCTTGTTCTCTATCATTATATACCATAACTTGATTGTTAATTTTTTTATTCTATATCCAGGTTTTCAATTCCAACATGTGTTCTCATATGTGGAAACCCAATGCGGGGTTAATTTGGGTAACCATTATGCTTTTAACATTCCATTCTAAAATTATGCTTTAGTATTCATTTTTATGATGTGGGTTTATAAGAATGAATCTTTCAAGTACTAAATCTTTTATAACACTAAATAATTTGGAGGGGGAATTTATTTTATGGGGGTGTAAGGTAACACCTATATATTTTATGATAGAGAATATTTTTAATTAATTTTATGTCCTTTTTTTTACACTACAACAATATTATCATGCACTATACACAACACTTAATTATGTTCTAGTATACGCAACACTATACTTGGCTTGTGTTACACACAATTTCATGTTCATTTGATAGAATCCATTTCACTCAACACTGAGTATATATATTTTTTCACTTTATAAAATAAATATGTTTGTATTATGTTATACGCAACACTAAATTGATCTATCACTAAACTCAACACTAACATGTCTTGCATTACATGAAAAAGTGACATTCCTCGATAGATAGTGTTGTACGCAATACTGAGTTTCGCTATACAACAATGTATTATTTAAATATTCTATAAAATAGCTAATTTGAATAGTATGAACAAAATTTTGAATTTTTTATAACTTTGGAATTAATATTATTTATTTTATAGAACATGGTATAAGAACAATTCATTTTTTCACATAAAAGATGTATTTTAGAAAAAATTTTGTTTTTCTACCTTTTGATGGAACACCAATTTTAAATCTAGTTTTAAACAAGTTTATATATTATATTTGGAAAAATAAATTACTTATTTGTATGTGGTACATAAATATTTTTCTTTTTTGAAATTTTCATATTTTTCTGACAAAATTCATATGTTGACGAATATTAAAAAATACTGCATTTTAATTCAAAAATGCATTTTCATAAAATTTATTTTTATAGTTAGATTATTATTTTAATTATATTTAAAGGGTAATTGGATTATTATTTTTATCATTTAATACAATGTTGTTCATTTTATGTAATTTCACATTTAAATTGGACATAAATACATAACAATCTTTTGATAAGTTATTACTTCTTAAAAACCCGCTTTTTGGTTTTGACAGTGTGAATTAGTTGTAAATTAATTTCTTCCAATTATTAGTTTTCAAATATGAGAAATGGATCCCATATTAGAAATCAATGGGTTCAAATTATGTTAGTAGGTTACTTTTATTTTTCTGGATGTTATGAATAGTCACTATGGTAATTTTTATTTACCATAGTTAAAGGAAAATTGGGTAAATTAGGGTAACTAACAAAACGATAAATATACTAAAATTACGATAAAACCTTCCAAAATATTATTGGATTAATTAAAGTAAAAAATATCACCATTGGTCTTTAATTGATTCATTTAATCAATTTTTTTCCAAGAAAGTGATGTAATTATAATTTGTACAAAAGAAGGTGACAACATGTCGCTCTAATATATATTATAACTACAATAATTTTAATATAGAGATAAAAAGGACAAAAATTATAACATAAATAGTCTCCAGATATCTAATGAAATTATCTACATCATGTAGATTTATTTAGAATTTTTAATGGTTAAATAATTACCATTAATGATGACACAATAGGGATGTAGAAATTATTTTATTGATAGAAATATTAAATATATTCTTTTAAAAATATTAAAATAAATATCATATTAACTAATTAATGTACTCCATGAATTTTCATGGTGACTATGAATTGTTAGTAGTGTATTAAATATTTTGGTTCAAATTTATCTTATGTGTGAATTTTATTTAACGTCAAATACATGAATACATTCAAAATTGAGAATATTGATATTTTATCAAAATATCATATTATTAAATTATTTAATAATTTAAAAAATAGTTTAATAATTACAAAGTGAAAATTATATGGTTGAAAATATTATAATTTATCCAATTATGGATAATTGAAAACACATAAGTAAATATTTATAACCAATTAATATATAGAATACTATTACCAAAAATAAAATTAAATAGATTTAATAAGGATAAATCAAAATGTTAAGGTTTAAAATAAAAGAAAACCATGTATAAATTTTATTGGTTGATTGGATTTTGACCAATACATATCTTATCTTCGAAATAAATGAGTTTGGGAGAAATACAAAGTAGAAATAAATTTATAAGAAATTAATATTTGGTGACATTCCAAAGGTTCCCCTCCCCTCTTTTATAAAAGGCCACCTCTACTCATGTTTTAATCACACCTCCAAATCCCTTTGGCTCGGCCTCTCCCAGCCCAGAAAAGATGATTTTTAAACACAAATGTAAGAAATCAAACATAAATTAATGGATAATTTTGAAATCTCATTTTTATCTAAGATTGTTTATATGTAAGTATTTACTAGGGGAATATTTATCATCCATGTTAATGTTTTCTAAAAAAGATTTCATAAATATTTAACTATTATTATATTTATGTTTAAAGTCATTTTGACTATTTTTTAACTTTTATTACATGGTATGGAAGTAATATTTTTTTCATTTTCTATACGAGTTACTTTTTGAATTTTCCAGTAAAAGTAAGCTGATATTTTTTTAACTGACACGTCATGAATTTTTTTTACATATTCATAACGCCTTACTTCTATGAATCTTTCTTCACATAATTTCATGTTTATTTTCAACTAAACTATTTTCTATTAATATTGCGTGGAATTTTGAGAAATGAAAATGTTTTTGAACATGAAAGTAAATTTTCTCAAAAATTATGTTTCGGTGTTTTTATCAAAATTATCTTCCATCTATGATGATTGTATTCAAATGTGATTATGTTTCTATCCCTATTATTACTATGATTATTTTGTCATAATGATATAATGATATTTAATATGGATTATGTTATGATAGAATGATGTTGAAGAAAACCATTTTATTTCAGGGGTAATTCAAGGAAGAATGATTTATGTTTTTGTTGCACATGTAAGAATTATATCCTTATGGGATGGGAGGGACCTATATCTCCCTCCAATGCATTGGGTAAAGATTTATATCTCATGGGATATACATGAATGGAATGATAAGTTAATCCAGTTCAGTAATACAGTAATGGAATGGAAAATAAATCATGTTCAGTAATACAGGGTTGGAATGTCATGTAAATATGGTTGAGTATTACATGGCTAAAACCACATTAAACCCAGTTAATTAGTGGAATTTTTCTACTATAATGGTCTTGGAATCAATGCCTTGGATACTATGGAAATCATAATATGTGTATATTTGTTTTCAACAATTCCATATTTTATGCCAACACCATTTTATCATGGTTAATGTTCATTTATTATCTATGTCATTCATATAGCCAAGATTTATTTCAATACTCAAGATTTTAATATTTAAACCTTATGTTTAGGTTTTTGAATTCATATGTTTATGGCTTGTTTTATGTTCTCCATGTTTACCTTTACTGAGCATTTGAGCTCACCTGTATTATGTTTTATTTTCCCTATGATATAAATAAATGTTTTAGGTAGGGAATCAAAAGTGTAAGATCTTTATGGGAGATATTGAAGATCTTTCACCAAGTGAGAAGATTATGTTCCACGTTTCCAAAGACAGTAAACAAATACGGTCTTTAGGCATATGTTGGTGTAATGTTTTAAGTATTTCATAAAAGAAATGTAATTTCCATGTACATCAAGCTTTGGTCATTTCAAAATTTATATTCTTGTTTGATTTATTATGTTTTATTCTGAATTTTACCTTATACTCATCATTTATAGGCTCATAGGTTTTCTCCAAGTACCTAATTTTCTCACATAGGCATTTTCCATAAGCATCAAACATTTATGTAATTATATAATTCCAAAAAACTAATATTATCAAAAATTCCCTTATTATGAAAACCATTTCTATTCCAAAAAACCATATGGGTTCTAACAATTCCTTTGATATAATCTAATATTTCTTACTGTTGATTTTTTATTAGGTTTTCTATGTTTTTTATTGAGGTTGTGTCTTTATATATATATAATATATTTTATTTAGTTGTTTAAAATGGAAGTTTCCCTTTTATTTAAATGGTTGTTTCAAAAATCCACTTGAATAATGTATCGAAATAAAGGTTGGTTTATAAAATGGTTTTTGAGTAAGGTTTTATATCCATGGTTACTATCTTAAGACCAATGTCATATTTTACCTTTTGTACAATTTTTTTTTCACAAAATGTGTAACACACATGGTTTATTCCATAATAGAACCCTGTTTTATAAATGTTTTTGGATCCTATGAAAAAATATTATTTTTTTGTTTTTTGAACTATATATAGTCAATTTATAAGAAATGTGTATGGGGGAGGGATGAGTTATGTCATTTATAAGATTTTTCCTATGGAATGTTTTTCATGTGTGATTGATAAATGATACATGTTTTCCCACCATATGTGTCTACTATCATGGGAACGCTAGATATCTAATTACGATAATGAGATATGGATTATATGATATTCATGATGAGACTCAGAATTTGGTTCTATGTAATATTTTTTTTGAGTATATGTAATTGCATATATTGAGGATTATTTGAGTAATCTATGTGGTTATTATCAAGGAAAATCATTAGTAGCCCGGAATATGGTTCAATCCATGTTTTTCTTGGACCATGTCATTAAGATCATAAGAGTTTACCATGACTAAAAATACTTAATGTGACTTCATTAATACTATATCATTCATCATTATTTTCATTCAGTATTCTTTCCTTATATGTGATTCTTGTCCTAATGATTTTTATGTTCTAGTTCAACTGTATTTTTATTTTTGGTAAGACTTATTTTGGTGATTGTTTTTTATAGTGCGCTTTGATCACAAAGAGGTTTATAGTTTCTATTTTTGGGTTTTCTTGCTTATATTACACCATGTATATGTTGGATAATTTAGAATATCTATATTATGAAATTCTGGTTTTTATTTATTATACACATTAGAATTTATGGTATAATGGTAAGTAATATGGATGTTTGTTTTTTGGTCATGATCTAGTGATTTTATGGGACTAAAATTTCTCTAGGATTTTTAACAACACTATTTATTGTTGTTTAAATTGTGGCTAAATAAGGTAAAAAAATCAGCAATAGTTTAAACTGCCACTATATAAGTTCAAAAAAATTTATAAGCGGTTTAAAAAAATTATATATTATAATATTAAGTTGTGGTTTAAACCACCAATACCTCCTTAGTAGTTTTTAAATGGAAACTAAGGCTTAAAAATACTTTACCACCACTAAAAAACACTGCAAAAACACTTCTTAGAATCCACTAAAAAATGGAAAACACCAATGCATGTTGGAAACCGACACCAAATTTAGCAACATATTTTAAAAACCATTAATGAAACATTTAGTGGTGGTTTAAACCCCCGCTATATTTAAATTAAAAAACTATCCGTGTTCCTCTATTTTGTTATAGTGAATCCAACTTGTGATAGTTTCTTTCATTTATTGGTGGTTATTTTGTTTTTCTAGAGGTGTTTTTTCCTCTAAAAACATCTGTGATTTAATGTTTATTTAAAACAATTATATATTTAATAATATATAATGGTAGTTTAATACAACAATTTTTTTTACCATATATACTGGTGATTTAACCTTCCACTATAATATTTTATACTATATAATGTGGAGTTTTAGACAACCACTATAAATACACTACAATAAATTGAGGCTATAACAACTCTTTGGAATAATGAATATAAGCACAAAAATGGTGGCTATAGATTATATCGACGATTCATTGAACTGTGGCTATAAGACATTATCCACGGTTTGAAACAGTGGTTATAACCCTTCATATATCATAAAAAAGCCCCACCCCACCCCACCCCTGGAAAGACCCCCCTTGCACCCTGGATCGACCCCCTTCCCCCCCTCCCAGGACAGACCCCCTACCCCCATCCCTAGATAGACCCCCCTGCACTCGGGACAACCCCCCCCCCCCCACGCACCCATTCACCCCTGGAAAGACCCCCTTGAACCCCTTAAGAGACCCCCTTGCACCCCTGCAAACCCCCCTTTCACCCCTGGATAGACCCCCTTCCACCCTGGATAGACCCCCCCCCCCCATACGCTCTGGACACACCCCCTTGCACCCTGGATAGACCCCCTGCACCCCTCCCCCTTTCCCCTCCCAATCCCCCTCCCCTACCAAAACTCTCCCCTCCCTTGCTGCCACGTCCCCCATGTCAGTCCCCCTCCAACTTCCAAACCACCCTTGCACCCCTGCAGACCCCCTACCCCCTCCCCTGAAGACTCCCCATGTACCAGGGGCAGACCTCCCTGCACCACTGAACAGACCCCCTTGCACCCTGGACAGTCCCCCCTTGCACCCTGGAAAGACCACCCTTGCACCCCTCCCCACCCACGACCCCTCCCCCTGACATTCCCCCCTCCCCTGCCAAACCCCCTTGCACCCATACAGACCCCCTACACTGAAGACCCGACAACCACCAAGAACTGACCCACCTGTACCCTAGACAGACCCCCTTACACCCTGGGCAGACCCCCTTGTGCCCCTGCAGACCCCCATGAACCTTTGGAAATACCCCCATGCACCCTGGATAGACCCCCTTGAACCCCTGGACAGACCCCCCTTGCACCCCGGTAGACCACCTTCCCCCTCCCCACGGCCCTTCAGACCCCCCCCCTCTTGCACCCAACCAATTCCCCCTTGGCCCACCCTGCTCCACCCCCCTTGAACCCCCTTCCCTGCATACCACCACCCTCTCCCCCTTGAATCCCACCTGCACCCTCACCCTCCCCCTTCCCTACAAACCCCGTTCAGACCATCCCCATTCCCTTTATACCTCCCCACTCCCCACTTCCCCCACCACCCTCCACCCTCCCCCTGCAAACCTCCCCCCTTCCCCCTGGCCTACAGACCTCCCCCCTCCCCCTGCCCCTACCTCCTGCAAAATACACATTCAGAACAAAATACACATATCCAGTACAACCAATAAAAACTGACAAAATACACATCTCCAGTAAAACATAAACATCTCCAGTACACAAGAAAAGTCCTAAAATACCATTAGAACATAAATAATCAACTAAAGTGTATATAATATATGCAAGAGACAATAGAGACAAATATATCCCTTGAGATAAATACCAGGAGAACAAGACATATGAAAATTATACAAAACATGAAGTAATGAGAGGAGCCTTCACATTTCACATACTATTGGATCACACATTATATTTATTTTTGACCACTACTGTCACAAATCCACATGCTCCATAATGAATCTCCTAGCATCCTCAATCATTTTCTCTAAACAATCCACCCCAACACTATGTCTATTTAAGACATCTCCAAACCCATGAATATACTACTCAATAAGAACACATGTGAGCATAATTCATGTGCATGGTTGAGTCTAAATATACCCAATAAGATTCCTTAAAAACATTGAGGTAACATAATGTGACATGTTAGATAAAATAACTACGTACTCAAGAGTGTTTGAGAGAATGAAAATAAGGAATAATCCATACATTATGAATTACTAAAAGTAACAAGGACACAATGAATTCTATATTATCTCAACTCTAATACTTTAATGTCATCAAATTTGAGAAAATAGGGAATCTCAACACCCCTTCCCCCATGAAAAGCCCCCCGCCAGACAAAGCCCCCCCTCCAGACAGCCCCCTCGGAAAGAGGCCCCCTGTAGACATCCCCCCTACAGATAGCCCCCCCCGGACGGAGTCCCCCTACAGACAACTCCCCCCGGTAGCCCTTGTAGATAGCCCCCCCAAACAGACCCCCCATAGTGTTTCTTACAAGCGCATTTACACAATGATAATACAATACTTTAATAAATGACCCACTACTCAAAAAAATACTTGTTCTAATGGTTTAAAAAACAATCCACAGCTCAAATTAAATAAATGGTCAACTGGTCAATAAGAGTACACGTAGTCTAAAAAACGAAGCACAACTCATATTTAATAAAAGTAAATGAAAATATTAACTGAAACAAAATAAAATGATCCACTGCAAGAAAATATATCGTTTCTTCAATCATTCATGATGGTGTATTTTTCCAAAACTGAGTGTTAGTCCACCCTGCCACCTTTTATGCAGGGTCAAAACCCTGCATGAATATTTATTGTTCATAATATATTGAAAAAATAAATTTTTGGCACATAATATTGCAATAAAAGTGGATTAAGCCTGATTAAGCAACATAAGATAAAAAAATTTAATTTGATTTCATGGAAAAAATATCAACAAATGTAAGAATCAATTTAAGACAGGGTGAATGTTTACTAATTACACCATGTGGATAGAAATTAATTGTACCATAGGGTATATTTCATGTATTTGTACATGGCTTGACAATATATGTACATAGAGTTCACAAGAATATGCAAGAATGAAAAAGCATTGATTGGAGTACACAAGTATACCCCAGGGAAGATAAGATACTCTGTGTTCCACATGTAAACACCATGTAATTTCACAAGGATTACCATGACAGTTCGAGATGAGGGAATTCCCAGGTGTCTAGGAATGGTCACAGAACATGTGAAACTATGTAAACATCATTTAAATTTCCATGATACATACAACCTATGAATGTGGAGTGACCATCACCATGAATAATCCACTATATTTATTTCATGATATCCAAATAAATTTTAGAAATTAGGCATAAACGTTACATAATTCACTACATGAGGCATTATCGATCATGTTCCAAGTAAACCTTGTTTGGTTCAATTTTACTCATTAAATAAATTAAAACATAGCAATTCTATTTATAAGATCAAAGCGGGTGACTTAGTGGTGACTTGGTCATTACAAAACTTTCCTACATGGGAAATTCCATTTTAAATGTCTAACGACACTTAATGGGTGTTGTGGTTCAAAAAATTGTTGTAATAAAAAGTGGCCAACCCCCTACACACACACCATGCACACCCCCCTCCCCACACACCCCCTCCCCCACACACCCCCATCCCCCCTGCCCCCCAGAACACCCCCTTCCCCCATGCCCTCTGCCCAGCACACCCCCTCCCCCATGCCCCATGCCCACCCCATGCACCCCCCGTGCCACCCTCCACATTTTTTTCCACTTCAACCACTGAATGAAAGGAAAATCATAGGAAAACACTCAGAGACATGTCACTTAATACAAAAATAACTATTCATTTTTTATAAAAAAGTTCTCTCAGTTTAAAAACTCAAGGAAAGGATTTCCACCATGATAAGTCATTCCATCCGAATCATTCTATTCAGTTAGTGGTGACTTGGTCATTACAACACTTTCCTACTTGGAAAATTCTATCTGAAATGTCAAACGTCACTTAATGATTGTTTTGGTTCAAACAACAGTTTTAATAAAAAGAGGGCAACCCCATACATGGATATAAAAAGGGTCCAGTACGATGTGTGATTTTTGACTAAGAACGACATCATGTATAAGGAAAACATCAATGCAATATTGTCAAGCAAGGTAGACCACTGTGAGTTTTCGCAGACAATGCACCTCCGTTGGAGGGGTTTTATTACAAAAAAATTACTTCTTTATAAAAAAAATCATATTAACTAATAGATATTCAAGAATTGAAATTTAATATAAACATGGAAAATTCAAATGGAAACTAAATTAAATTTAAAACATTCTTGAATTAAAGAGGCTATGAGAGGGACCATACCTCAACCCCAAGGTGTGTTTGCTTTTAATGATGACAAGTTAAATCTTCTTTTTTTCCACTTTCACACATATGAAACTTCACATATATGTATAAGGACACCTAGCCCCTATGTACATATTTTCATGGCCAAATATTCACAAGGGAGTCCTTAGATATTTGTTTATACTTGCATATACCACTTTATACATACACATGTATGCATTTTTCATATCTATATATAAGCACACCTGTCCCCAAATATATATTCATACTACCTTGAGTGAATATATATAAAGGGGGAACATATATATGTATGTTTATACCTATGCATACACATGTAATCCTTCATCAATGGTGACTCGAATCCACCTCAATGAAATCCAAAACGCACAACAAAAATATAAATAAGCCAAAATCAAAAATATGATCGCATGTATAAACCCATTACCACCCACACAGATATGAATTTTCCATATATACACATAATCACACCTATCCCCTTATATGTAATCACGCTTCTATGGGCAGATATACATATTACGATAGAACTAATTATATACATGATTACCTATGCATACGCGGTGAGACGACATTGACTCCGGTGAATCAAAACCGCCTCAAGGGTGATCAACACGCTATAATAAAATTACGAAGTGGTCTAAAATTACAAACCCCGAATTATAAACTAAGAACCATTGAATAAAGAAGGAAAAACCCACCTTAAACCATTGGCGACGAACCAAATCGACTCGAACCGCCTCACCTTCAGCGACGATTGCCGCAACACAGAAGGACATGTCCTGAGAGACTTCAAAAAAATTCCAGTGATCTGATGAATCATTATTAATTGAACCTAGAAATCGAATTTTGGGGGAACATGATTAGTGACAAAAGAAATAATAGAATAGGTAATGATGAACATTTTTTATGTAAATGAATGAACTATAATGTCCAAGTGCATACCATAGGGGATCCATGGAGTCTAGATAACTGAACTCTGGAATTTTACAAATCCACTATTGTAACATGATGTTCCAAAAAAAATTCACCTAGTAAAAATTAAAAGATAACATAAAACTAATTAGTATGGTTAGATCTATGTTAAATGTATAAGAAAAATATCATCCACAAATTGGGTGCATCATACAAGAATCAAGATGCAGTACTATAAAGATTATGTAGTTGGATGAACTATTATAATGCTTCTATAATCTACCTACCGCCACAACCAGATAAAATAATTGTCCTATTATAAAATTCATGAACTCTAAAGAGAGTCAATGCTACTCCTATTCAAGAATAAAATATTGATATATTCCCCCTACTGTCCATCAGTGTGATTACATCAATGATAAAAATAATCATAAAAGATATAGAATTTCACTCCCCATGAACCATCCAATCAATATA
Organism: Viscum album; assembly: GCA_963277665.1. Lineage (NCBI taxonomy): Eukaryota > Viridiplantae > Streptophyta > Magnoliopsida > Santalales > Viscaceae > Viscum > Viscum album. The sequence continues at coordinate 512,458,346 of OY728133.1, read as the reverse complement.
ACCCCACCAACACCCCATCACTTTGAATCAATCTCACTCTAGGAAATGATTAGCAGCAAGTGATAGAAATAATATTGTATACCAATGCCACCCCCCTCCACCCTACACCCCCAACCACCAGTCCCCCTACCAGTCCCCACCCCCTGTATCATCCCCCCAACTCTCTCTAATAACTGCAAGAAAAATCAAAAAACATATGCACATCCATGAAAAATTAAGAAAATAGAATTATCCATTAATATACATATATAACTATAATGTTAAGAGATGACTATACATTACAAGTAGTTAAGAAGAAGAAAAAGGGGATGATTATAAAGAATATATTGTAAGAGATTATTTTATTTCTCACTTTGACCATAATTCCATATATTAGAATAAAGTAAAACTACTGTATAAAAATAAAATAAGTGTAAATGTGAAGTAGAATGATATCATAGAAGATATAAAAATAACCATGATGAAATGTGTATAATAAGACAGAATACTAGAACATCTTAATACAAAATTGGTTGCGAAATAAAAGGAACTTCATGAGGCACAATCTAGGTGTCTTAAATTTGGAAACACCATAATGAATATCATATAAGCCTTTGAAAATGCAGTGGATATTCAATCTGAACCATCCATGGATGATGAGAAAAGAAGCCCCATGAAAAAGGTACAACATTTTTCTAAATTCTCATGTGATACTAAATATGTTACATTTCATTATAAATATTATGAAATATAATTGGAATATTTTTAGGATTAAGAATGGTGTAAAAAATATCCTCCTATGGATGACCCGAGAATTGAAAAACCCCAAGGAAATGGGAAAATAAAGGCTGAAGGATGCCTGGAAAACAAGTAGAATTTTAAAAACAAAATCATCAATGTAATGGAATATCAAGATTCAAGGGATGTTAATATTGTTGTAGAAGTTTTTGGTATAAATATTTTGAGTACTGGTATAACATGTCAATTTCACTGGAGTTGGGATGCAAAAAGGTGGAACATACCCAAGAAGAATAGAAGTAGGAATATTCTTAGTAAGAAAAATTTATAGCCTAAAAAAACTACGGGAAAGGTATCACCTCTTTATTCGCATTCATTTTATGTATAAATTCCTATAGGGAAGTAATGGAAACAATTGGGGAGATGGAATACTATTGTATTATTTGGGTATAAAAAGAATGAAGTACCCTCCCTAGAATACAATTGAAGTTAAATTTTCCATGATGAAAAACGTGAGACCATCCCTCAAGGGGTAAAAACCATAAATTAACATTTTCTATAATGAAAAATTGTATGGAATCTCAAAATCTGATCAACCTAATTCTAATTGGTCATTGTGGTTTTGTTGAACAACCCCAATATTAATTTTTTATTGACATCACATAATCAATGATTTATGTACTACATTGATCACTTTTTATAAACTATAATTTCTATAAAGGTTTTTTCCTCAAATACTTAAAGTTTAATATCTCATGTTTGTTTTCCTAGAATATCATGTGACTCAATCCTTCTATCACAAGTGGATAAATTTGACACTTCAAATATATGGAGGGGAAGAAGATTTCATGATGGGAGTGCTCGGCAACTAGGACCACTATTAGTGAGTTCTAAAAATCCATTTCCACTGACCCTATATCCATTTTGTAACTCAAAACCAGTGGGTACACTAATTCAGATCACCCATTAGCTCCCTAGGACATACTACCACAACCCGTAGGCTAATAAAGAAACCATCATATCAATCTCAGGGCCAAATCTGTAACACCACAAGCTTCTACGGTACGCTTATCTTTGAATAATGAAATAGTGTGTGTTGTACGTAACATCGAGTTCTAACACACCACAACCAATCAAACTAGCTGTTATGAATAGTAATACCCACTTTTTGAAATTTAAAAATTTTATTTTTCAAAATGGACTTCATTTTTGGATTCGGAATATCAAAATTAGCCTGGGGTGAATGTTTGGTATTTTTCTGAAAAACTTCATTTTTTGATGAATAGTGTAACTACTAAGTGCTAGTTAAAAAACTGAATTTTCCATAAAACACAATTTTACCAATTCTGTGATTGGAATTTCGAAAATCCGAGAGACACGGTTAATATCAAGGAGTAAAATGTGGTTCAATGAGATAAAAATAATTTTTGGTGAATAGTAACTTTTTACTTTTATTTTTACCGTGGTTAAAAGTAAATAGGGTAATTAAGGGTAAAAATGATATTAATATTACCCTAAAACATGTCCTAATTCTATTGTACAAGTGTATCTCGACCAAAAACGACTTTAGGAATAAAATATTATCATTTAGGTCCACTTGGATTAGATTAGGAAATTTATTATTATTTAATTTAAAGAAGACTTAAAAGAGTTAAAATCAAAGTTTATTTACTAAAACATTATTAATATAGGGTTATACATAAGATAAATTAGATTGTAAGTAATCATTCTGTTTCGATTTTCACAAAAATAAATTTTCCAAATAGTTTCAAAATTGACATAAAAGAGTTTTTAAAACTAATATTATATTATTAATTTATATTCAATTCCTAAAAATCTATGGTTCGACCAAGAGACTTATATCATGATAGGTTTATCATTAATGGACCACTTGGGGGGTCGCTTGGAGGTATATAGTAATTTTATTAACTATATAATATAAAAATACAAAGTGACATGGTAAGTGTCAAACTAATTAACTAAGAGTTAAAACTAAAAGATAAGGTTAATATAATGACCCAAACCTGTCAAAATTCTATTGGTTGAGTGGTTTTCAACCCATACCCACAGAAACCTTTAAATAATCCACTTTTGAGAAATTAAAAACCAAATATTAATTTATTATAAAATAATATTTCTAGCTTTTCCAAAGGCTCCCCTCACCCCTCTAACAAAAGGGCACTCCCCCTTCTCATTAATTCAAACCTTCAAAGAATTTTGGTTCTGCTAAACCCTGCCCAAATACTCTCTAAAAATCCATCACTACAACCTAGAGGCCTTATTTTGATCAGAAAGCCAACCTAAGGAGCCCTTTTGATCAAATCAAAAGGAAGAACCCGAAGAAGAGGTAATGTTATCACCACCCTTTTTCAAATTCATTTCTTTTTCATCTAATTCTTTCTTTGTTATTACCATTCTAAAATAATTAATCTAGTATCTCCTATATACTGTAATATTATTATAAATATTTTACAACCATATTAAGTATTCTATCCATCCTTTGAATGACATGTCACCATACGTGCGTATGTACGACTTACCGTCTCCACGTCGTGGTGTAATTGTTATTCAATATATTATTATTTGGATGAGTATAATAATGATTTGTAAATCAGGTAAATAATAAATATAACATGATAATGATTCTATATATATGATATACCATCCAATTATATTTTATTTTAATTTCAAAAGAATCATATTGTCGCTCTTGCATACGTACGAACTACCGTCTCCACGAACGCGATGAGATTCAATCCCCATCATATCCATTCAGGTATAATTATCATTTGATGATTTAAAAATAATGTTTAGGGACTTGATATCATTATGGATATGAATAAGATACATCCTATCCATAACAAACATGTCTTGTGTAGAGAAACATATAAAATAAAATGAGTAAGTTAACTCCCGAAACGACGATAATACTAAGATATTATTAACAAAGCAATGTTAAAAGATGATATATGATATCATATTAATGTATATCATTCTTGTATAATTTAATAACAATTATTTCACTATTATACAGGAGGTTAACCTACCCCAAACAAGTAAAAGTACAAGGCAACGGTTTATTTCGCAATATCTTCATTATCTGGGGTTGTTTATACGTAATAATCTACTAGGACATCTTTATCATTCACATCCATGATTCTTAAAAATGTATTTCAAAACATTTTTAATATTTACTAGAATATGGGTTAAAGTCATTTATACCCATGTTGGCTTTTATAAGTGGTTTATAAAGGAATATTTCCGTCATTTTCCAAACAAGGTCATTTTTAACCTTTTCGACAGAATTAAGGTAAGAATGTTTTTTTAACTTATACGGTGGGTGCGGCTATTTTCCGCCAATATAAAATTGTTGAATCTTACCTTGCAAGCATATAAGAAAATTTTCAAAGTAAATGTTTTCTTTTATAATTATGTAACTCTTAAATTATTTCAAAATAGGAAGAGATATTTTTTCTCTAAAAAGAGTTTTGATTCCATCTATGTCAACATCCTTTGATGGATTTTAAGTTTATTTATTATGATACAAAACATCCATATTGTATTGATGGTTTTGTGATATGTTTGACTGTTTATGTGTTATTTTTATACCATTCATGGTGTATGAAGAAAGTATTGACATTTCATATGCTATTTTTAATACGAATGTTTATGTTATGTTTAAACCTGTTCATATGAGGAATGAATTGGACTTAATAAGTGAAGGGTGGAGCCCTCTATAGCTCCTCGATGCATCGGTAGGTCTCATGAGACAAACTAGTGTCTTGGCACAAGGCCTTGGAAAAATATTATTTGTAGTCTTGGCATGAGACCTTGGCTATGTGGTTATGATAGTCTGGCATTATGCATTCCATCGTTATGAAAGTGGTTATTGATATTGCATGTGGAGATTCGATTAGTAGAATATCCATGTGAATAAGTAAATAGAATTATTTCATTTTATTTTTTCCATACTATGTTGAAGTTCAAGATTAAAAGGCTTTTGTTTTAGTTATACATTGCCTTAAATGTTTATTCTTATTTATGAAAGTTTCTACTATATTTTTATCCTTACTGGGCATTTGAGATCACCCATTTTCTATGTTTTATTTTTCCCAGGATGTGAAGAAGTAATTTATGAATGACCTGAAGGGATAATATGAGGGGATAAGAGTGTGGACTATGGAAACTATATTGTTGTAGTTTTCATTTTATGATGTAATGTAAAATTTATGAATATATATAGTGTTTACAAGGCTATTAAACTAATTGGTCTTTCGAGATTTGATATTTCTTGTGATCATGCCAATGTTATGTAATAATGCACCGAATCTGGGTAACTGGGGTCGGGGCGTTACACTTGGTATCATAGGAAGTTTAGTACAAACCTTTGAAGCTAGATTTAGATAAACTCTGATTAGAGAACATAGACCTAAGATGGTCTTTGAGGATTAGTATAGAAGAACTTCCCATAATTTTGGTATTGTAGAGATTTTTTTAGTTTTCCGAGCAATACATCCCTGTCTGGATACGGGCAGGTAGAGGCGGCTCTGGCACGGATGTAACAAGAGGTAAAACCGGAAAACACCGCTTTGAGATGGACTCGAACGGGAACTGGTGCATGACAACATGCCTTAATGTACTCTTGGATACGACACACCACTAGGGGATATGATTAGGATAACACTCATTTTCTTTACAAATCATTATGAAGGGTTTATGAGTATATACTTCCTCAAATAACACATTTTTATGATTATGGATTATATCCATAAATAGTTCAATTTATGTTAAGTGTTTTATATGTATGAAATTATGTATTTTCATTCATAAACAGATATAGTTTATGCCATTGTTTAGAAATGGAACCTAGTGGAAGAAATGGAAACTGTAACAATGCACACACTCCATGTAGGGATTTCCCTCCCGCTCAAGATAATTATAGTGGAGATGGCGATGAAACTAGTGCTGATCAAATAATCACCATACTGGGACAACTCACTAAGGTCATGAATAATAACCTTACTCGTATGGAGCACCATGATCCACATCTTGGAGGATCAATGTTAGATCACTTCATGAGGCAGCAACCACCAACATTCAATGGGAGTACAAATCCATTAGTAGCTGAGCAATGGATAAGTTCCCTAGAAAAAATATTTCAGGCTTTGGGAAGTAGTGAAAGGGAAAAATTTATCATGGTAGTTTACCACCTCACTGGAGATGCTGATAAATGGTGGTCATTGATTCAAAACACGAAGGAATATGATGAAGTATCAAATATGGAATGGAGGGAGTTCAAAGATTTGTTTTTAGAAAAATACATTCCTCGTGACTGTCAAGCAGACATGGAAAGGCAATTTTTGATTCTGACACAAAAGGAGGATGAGAATGTCGCAAAGTATGAGGCTATCTTTACGAGGTTAGCACGGTATTCTGGAGATTATATATGTAACACAAGAAGTAAGATTGATCGTTTCTTTGATGGGTTAAAACCATTTCTCTTTCGAGCATTAGTCTCACAATCCTTCTCGTTGTATGAAGACATTGTATCATGTGTTATCAATACAGAAAAGGAATTCTCTAGGTATTATGACTTTAAAGAAAAGCAAGAGAAGAAGAGATCTGCTGATCAATCTGGGAATGGAAATAAGGGGAATACAGGAAAATTTGAATATCCAACCTGCAGTCAATGTGGGAAGAAACACCCCGGTACTTGATTAAAAGGAATGGGAGTCGGTTAAAAGTGTGGTGAAAAAGGCCACTAAGCACGTGATTGCAAGGGGAAGAAAGAAGCTACTGATGTCCAATGGTGCAATTGCAGGGACATGGGACATTATGAAAATGAATTTACTAAGCGTCAGGGGAACTTACCTCAAAAAAAGGCCAAGGGATCAAGGCCAAGCTTTTGCTATCACTATAGCTGAGTTAGAAGCTCCGAAAGACATGGTGGAAGGTAATTTAATAGTTTCCTCAAGTTTAGAAAATGCATTATTTGATTCTGGATCATCACATTGTTTCATATCTTCCCAGTTTTCTAAGAAAATTAGATATTTCCAATTTGATTTAACAAGGGTGTTTCCAGTTAAAACTCCTAAGGGAAGTATCATTGCAAATATGTTTTGTGAATCAGTCCCCATTAGAGCACATACATGTTGTTTATCTGCTGATCTCATCGTCGTACCTATGATTGAGTTTGATATAATCCTCGGTATGGACTAGCTTTCTGACCATGATGCGATGATTTATTATAAGAAGAAAAAGGTTATGATTTTTTATGATGATGATAAGGAACACCTTATCTTTAGAGAAGAATTGTCACCACCTAATTCTTATCTAGATCTACCCCCAGTAGCTCAACTAAATTCAATTATTGAGGAGTAAGTGAATGAAAAGACCGTGGGTGAGGAAAGGAATGTTCTATTAGAGTATGTACCTATTGTGAAAGAATATGTAGATGTGTTTCTGGAAGATTTACCTGGACATCCTCCAGAATGAGAAGTTGAATTTTCCATTGATTTAATTCCTAAATCAAGGCCTATATCGAAGACCCCTTATAGAATGGCCACTATAGAATTAGTTGATCTAAAGAAACCACTAGAGGAATGGAGTAATAAGGGATTTATTCGCCCTAGTGTTTCTCCATGGGGAGCCCCTGTTCTTTAAAAAAAAGAAAGATGGATCTATGAGGTTATGTATCGACTACAGGGAGATCAATGCTATAACAAAAAAGATCAAGTATCCCCTACCTCACATTGATGATTTATTTGACCAACTACATGGAGCTCAATACATTTCAAAGATTAACCTTCGATCTGGATACCATCTGTTGTGTGGGAAGAAGGAAGACATTCCGAAGACAGCATTTTGAACCAGGTACGGGCATTACGAGTTTACAGTAATGCCTTTTGGATTGACTAATGCACCCTCTGTATTCATGGATCTGATGAATAGAGTTTTCAAGGAATATCTCGATGAATTTGTGGTGGTATTTATTGATGATGTATTGGTATACTCTAAAATCTATGAAGATCATGAAAATCACTTGCACATTATCCCAAAGACTCTGAGAAGACATGAATTATATCGGAAGTTTAGAAAGTGTGAATTTTGGTGTCAAGGGATTTAATTTCTTGGCTATATTGTCTCTAATGATGGAATCACTTTTGATCCTTCTAAGACCAAGGCAATCCAAGAATGGCCAGCACCTACGAGTATAACTGAGGTACGCTGTTTTATTCGTTTAGCAGGTTATTATCGACGTTTTGTTCAGAATTTTTCCCGAGTGGCTAACCCATTAACGAATCTCATACGTAAAGGGGTTAAATTTGTTTTAAAAAAAGAGTGTGAAGAATGTTTCGAAGAACTGAAGAGAAGATTAGTCAATTCTCCTATATTGACTCTACCATCGGGAAATGATGGGTTCTTTATTTATAGGGATGCATCGAAGAAAGGACTTGGCCGTGTCCTTATGCATAATGATAGGTTTATTGCCTATGAATCACGGTAGATGAAAATTCATGAACAAAACTATCCTACTCATGATCTTGAGTTAGAAGCTGTGATCTTTTCTTTGAAGATATGGAGGAACTACCTCTATGGTGAAAAATGTGAGATTTATACTGATCACAAGAGTTTGAAGTATATTTTCTCACAAAAAGAACTCAACATGAGGCAATGGATATGGCCTGAATTACTCAATGATTATGATTGTACGATACACTACCACCCAGGGAAAGAAAACAAGGTGGAAGATGCTTTGAGCAGAAAAGATCATGGAGTTTTGAACAATATAAGAATAGAAAGGGATCCAATTTTCATGGATCTAGTGAAGATGAACATGGGAATAACCAGGGAAGGTGAAACATCAATGCTTTTTCAAATGTTTGCCAAACCATCTTTACTAGAAAGGATTAAGAGTTCTCAGACCGATGATGAAGAATATAAAAAGAATATTAAAGTTGTGAATGATGGGAGATTGAGAGACTTTGTGTATGAAGAAGGAATTTTGAAATTCGGGAAGAGAATTTGTGTTCCCGATATACCTGATCTAAAAAGGGAATTTCTGGATGATGCTCATAGTTCCAATTTCTCTATACACCATGGCTTCAACAAAATGTATAGAGATTTGAAGGAGCATTTTTGGTGGGACAACATGAAGAGGGATATTGCTGATTTTGTGTCAATATGTATGGTTTTTCAACAAGTGAAAGCTGGAAGGCAACAGCCTGGAGGAGTCATGAAACCTCTTCCCATACCGGAGTGTAAATGGGACAATATTACGATAGAATTTTTCATGGGGCTACCAAAGACTCCTAGAAGGAACGATTCAATATGGGTCATTGATGATCGTCTTACCAAGTCAGCACATTTTCTTTCTATAAGGGAAGATTTACCACTTGAACGACTAGCAAGACTATATATTAATGAAGTTGTGACACTTCATGGAGTACCCCTATTGATTGTTTCTGATCGTGATCCCTGTTTTACTTTAAGATTATGGAAAAGTATTTAGAAAGCCTTGGATACTGAACTTCATTTGAGCACTACCTACCACCCTCAAACAGATGGACAATCATAAAGAACTATTCAAAACATAGAAGACATGTTGAGATCCTTCTCACTTTACATTTAGGGTATGTGGGATCAATATTTACCTATAGTAGAATTTTCTTATAACAATAGCTTCCATTCGATTATTCCGGTGGCACCATATGAAGTGTTATAAAGAAATAGATGTCCCACACCAACCTATTAGGATGACGTTGGTGAAAGAAAACTTGTAGGCCCAGAACAGGTGGAGGAAATGATGGAAAAGGTTAAGGTAACCCAAAACCATATTAAAGCAGCTCAAAGTAGGCAGAAGAGCTATGCCGATAATCGAAGGAAGGATTTGGAATTTCAAGTCGGTGATCATGTTTTTATGAAGGTATCTCCATATAAGGGAGTCATATGTTTTGGTAAGAAAGGTAAATTGAGTCCCGGGTACATCAGACCATTCGAAATTCTAGAATGAATTGGGGATGTAGCTTACCGATTGGCAATGCCGCCAAGTCTCTCCAAAGTTCACGATATGTTCCACGTATCTCTATTGAGGAAATACATGCCTGACCCAACGCATGTAATAACCTATGAGGAATTAGAACTGGAACCCGATCTATCTTATTGAGAAGAGCCCGTCAAGATTATTGATAAGATAGAACAAGTACTGAGAAACCGAACAACTCGTCTGGTAAAAGTCTTGTGGAGAAACCAAAAGATGGAAGAGGCAACGTGAGAACCCGAGGAAATTATGATGAAGAACCACCCGAGTCTTTTAATGTAGTAGTATTCTAGAAATTTTGAGGATGAAATTATTTGAAGGTGGGGTGAATGTAACTCCCCAAGCTTCTACGATAGGCTTCTCTTTGAATAATGCAATACCGTGTGTTGTACGCAACATCGAGTTCTAACACACCACAACCAATCAAACTAGCCGTTCTAAATAGTAATACCCACTTTTTGAAATTTATAAATTTTATTTTTCAAAATGGACTTCATTTTTGGATTTGAAATATCGAAATTAGCCTACGGTGAATTTTTGGTATTTTTCTGAAAAACCACATTTTTTGATGAATAGTGAAACTACTAAGTGGTAGATAAAAAAACTGAATTTTTCATAAAACATAATTTTACCGCTTCTGTGATTGGAATTTTGAAAATATGAGACACACAGTTAATATCAAGGAGTAAAATGTGGTTCAACGAGATGCAAATACTTTTTGGTGAATAGTAACTTTTTACTTTTATTTACCACGGTTAAAAGTAAATAGGGTAATTAAGGGTAAAAATGATATTAATATTACCCTAACACATGTCCTAATTCTATTTTACAAGTGTATCTAGACCAAAAACAACCATAGGAATAAAAAATTATCATTTAGGTCCACTTGGATTAGATTTGGACATTTATTATTATTTAATTCAAAGAAGAGTAAAAAGAGTTAAAATCAATGTTTATTTACCAAAACATTTTTAATATAGAGTTATATATAAGATAAATTCTAATTTTAAATATTCATTAGATAGCTAAAAATATTTTCTACATAATTAGATTTTATTTATAATTTTTGGACATTAATTAATTTAATTTATTTATGACACAATGATGATGCAGAAATTACCATAATATTGAAAAATTAAAATAAATGATATTATAAATAACTAAATAAATATAATTTGGGAATTTTTATTAATTACACTAATTTTGTAGAGTAATAATACATGTTAGTATTGATTTAATTAACTGTTTTAGATGTAATCATTCTGTTATGATTTTAAAAAATATCAATTTTCCAAATAGTGTCAAAATTGACATAAAATAGTTTTTTAAAGAAATAATATATTAATAATTTATATTCAATTCCTAAAAATCTAAGGTTCGGCCAAGAGGCTTATATAATGATAGGTGTATCATAAATGGACCACTTGGGGGTCTCTTAGAGGTATATAGTATGTTTATTAACTATATAATATAAAAATACAATGTGACATGATAAGTGTCAAACTAATTAACTAAGAGTTAAAACTAGAAGATAAGGTTAATATAATGACCCAAACCTGTCTAAATTATATTGGTTGAGTGGTTTCCGACCCATACCCACCTTAACCTCTAAATAATCGAATTTTGAGCCATTAAAAAACGAATATGAATTTATTATAAAATAATATTTCTAGCTTTTCCAAAGGTGCCCCTCATCCCTCTTATAAAAGGGCACTCCCCTTCTCATTAATTCACACCTTCAAATCCTTTTGGCACGGACAACCCCGGCCCAAATACCCTTTAACTTCCCTCACTACAACCTAGAGGGCTTAGTTTGATCAGAAATACAACCTAAAGAGCCCTTTTGATCAAATCAAAATGAAGAACCCAAAGAAGACGTAATGTTTTCACCACCCTTTTTCAAATTCATTTCTTTTTCAACTTCTTCTTTCATTGTTATTCACATTATAAAATAATGAATCCAGTATCTCCTATATACTTTAATATTATTATAAATATGGTACAGCCATATTCAATATTCTATCCATCCTTTGAATGACATGTCACCATACGTGCGTACGTACGACTTACCGTCTCCACGTCGTGGTGTAATTGTTATTCAATATATTATTATTTGGATGGGTATAATAAGGATTTGTAATTCATTTAAATAATAAATATAACATGATAATGATTCTTTATATATTATATACCATCCAATTATATATTTTTTTAATATCAAAATAATGATATTGTCGGTCGTGCGTACATACGGACTACCGTCTCCACGAACACTATGAGATACATTCTCCACCGTATCCATTCAAGTATAATTATCATTTGATGATTTAAAAATAATGTTTAAGGACTTTATATCATTTTGGATATGAATAAGATACAAACTATCCATAACAAAACATGGCTTGTGTAACAAATCATATAAAATAAAATGAGTAAGATAACACCCGAAACGATGATAATACTAAGATATTATTAACAAAGAAATGTTAAAAGATCATATATGATATCATATTAATTTATGTAATTCTTGTATAATTTAATAACAATTATTTCACCATTATACATGAGGTTAACCTACCCCAACCACAGAAAAGTACAAGGTAAGGGTTTATTTCACAATCTCTTCATTATCTGAGGTTGTTTATATATAATAATCTTCTGAGACTTCTTTATCATCCACATCCATGTTTCTTAAAAATGTATTTCAAAACATTTTTACTATTTACTAGAACATGGGTTAAAATCATTTATACCTTTGTTGACTTTTATAAGTAGTTTATAAAAGAATCTTTCAGTCGTTTTCCAAATAAGGCCCTTTTTAACCTTTTCGACAGAATTAAGGTAAGAATGTTTTTTAACTTATACGGTGGGTGCAGGTATTTTTCGCCGTTATAAATTCTTCGAAGCTTACCTTAAAAGCTTATAAAAAAATTTCAAAGTAAATGTTTTCTTTTATAATTATTTAACTCTTAAATGATTTCAAAATAGGAAGAGATATTTCTCTAAAAAGAGTTTTAATTTCATCTATGTCAACATCCTTTGATAGATTTTATGTTTATTTGGAGTTGATTTATTATGATACAAAACTTCCATATTGTATTGATGGTTTTGTGATATGTTTGAATGTGGATGTGTTATTTTTATACCATTCATGGTTTACGAAAAAGTATTGACATCTCGTATGCTATTTTTAATACGAATGTTTATGTTATGTTTAAACCTGTTCATATGAGGAATGCATTAGACTTAATAAGTGACGGGTGGAGCCCGATATAGCTCCTCGATGCATCGGTAGGTCTCATGAGACAAACTATTGTCTTGGAATAAGGCCTTGGAAAAATCTTATTTGTAATCTTGGCACGAGGCCTTGGCTATATGGTTATGATAGTATGGCATTATGCATTCCATCATTATGAAAGTGGTTATTGATATTGCATGTGATTATTCGATTAGTAGAATAACCATGTGAATACGTAAATGGAATTATTTCATTTTATTTTTTCCATACTATGTTGAAGTTCAAGTTAAAAAGGATTTTGTTTTAGTTATAAATTGACTTAAATTTCTATTCTTATTTATGAAAGTTTCCGCTATATTGTTATCCTTACTGTGCATTTGAGCTCACCCCTTTTCTATGTTTTATTTTTCCCAGGATGTGAAGATGTAATTTATGAATGACCTGCAGGGATAGTATGAGGGGATAAGATTGTGGACTATGGAGACTATATTGTTGTAGTTTTCATTTTCTGATTTAATGTAAACTTTATGAATATATCTATTATTTCCAAGGCTACTAAACTAATCAGTCTTTCGAGATTTGGTCTTTCCTGTGATCATGCCAATGTTATGTAATAATGCACCGACTCTGGGTAACTGGGGTCGGGGCGTTACAAAATCTAGATCTAGAAATGTCCCAAAGTTATCCTCTTATTTCTAGTACCTGAGCAAGGAACTTCTTCCACCATCTTTCGTATATGGTATAAAACACTATTCAATCAAATTCATGAACAAAACTTTACAAAACTAGCCATAATTGGCTCACATTTCCAAACCTTAGGTTCTAAGGTATCACCCAAAGACACCAATGATTAAATCAGCACTAACCGTCTTAGGGATTATAAAATATGCGGCACCCATGGTACTCTAGATCACGTTTATCGATTCATGATCCAATCTAGATAGGGAAACCTCATCTAGAGACTCTGAAAAATAACCCATCCACAATCATCACCTCACCCACAAGGGAATCATCAAGAAACACCACACCCAAAATAAATTCCTCAAAGTTTCTTTAGACCCATCTCAAATATCGTCTTAGTGAGACCCAGCCTTAACCAACACCCTGTGGTTTCGGCCCAACCTAAAGGTTACAATTGGATTAAAGTTCCCGTAAGAAGTTCCAAAACATCATCAACTCAAACCCAAATTAATTAGTCCAAAAATAAAAGAAACATCCAAAATAATAATTTTTACAACATTATGAGTGATGTAAAACACCTAAAGAAATACCCGATGGACTACCCAAGTAAAGTTCCTATAAACATCCAAAGAATCCCATTAGAATCACCTGTGAAAATTCATTCAAAAAACACAAAACCCTTACTTAGGTCTCACACAACACCTCTATTTTATGAACTCTTAAACCAAAATGTTCATGGAAATCCTCTCTATAAACTACTCACTTTGAGGGTTCTAGATCCAAAAACGTGAGGGGAACCTCCCATAAAACCTAGACTAAAACATATCATCTCAAAAAAGGACACTAACTACTTGAGTGTTCTAACACAACACCCCGCATAGAAAGCACAATGGATAGACCACTCACAGGTCCAAAATAAAATCCCATGGAAAGAAGTATATCCATGTTTCTCCTCTTTTCTACCCATATGTATCTCCTAATAGAATGTGTGGTTTTCTCTTGAATCAAAAACCAAGAGAGATGGTTTATGAACAAAACCTATTTGTGAGACACCTAAGACCCTCACTTCTCAAAATAACCCACAAAGGTTCTCAAGGGACTCCCAAAAAACCAATAGTCATTTAATAACTAAAGAAATTAATAAACAACTATCTAGTAGGGAAATATAATAAATATAGAACACCCAGCATACCTTATTATCAAAACACTAAAGCTAAAAACCTGATCCTATGATCAAACATCATCCCATGAACCTATCTCATGCCATGAAATAGAAAAAAGTAATTAAAAAAAAATATAATTAATTAATTACAAACAACCAAATAAGAATAAATTCCTAAATTAATATTGAGGTGCTTCCACATTCTGAAACCATAACCAAATACCTAAAAATGGAAAAAAAATATACCCATTAAATTAATCTGGGGAAAATAACTAACAAAGAAATGCTTGATTACCTGGAAATTCCAAACAATTTAACTAAAAATTCAAAACAATCCATTATGCCCCATACCATCTCCAATATGATGAGTGACAGAAGGCATTCAACATCACAAGACATCTAATCTCTAAGCCACAATAAAGAACCAAGATTCTTGGTCAATTCCATCATGTTATGGTGCAATCGGTACTGAAAACCTTAATGAGAACCATTAATATTAGTGAGGATAAAATAAGAGTAATAACGAAGGTAATAGATAAGATTCCTACCACAAATCCTAGTATAAGAGGTGCGATAGGGGATTATGTGGGGAGGAAGCCTCAGAGTACTGTCAAAAGCGAGGTTAGGTGACTACATGGTGGTGGGTTGGTCATGTCCGTGGGGAGGTGGGAAGGAAGTGCCAGATATGAGTCGGCAAAGAGGCATCAAAGCTGCGACAGAGGCGATGGGGAGGTTTGCAGGCTACATCAGAGCTGAAGGGGGAGGAGGAATTGTAAGGGTAGGAGGAATGAAGAGTGGAGGAAGAATGGCGAGGGAGGAGGAGGGGAGGAGGAATCCTTAGGGGATGAGGGGTGGGGGAACTACAATAATAGAGAGGATGATGAGGGAGGAGGAATTGCGATGTGGGGGGGGGGGGGGGAGAAGTTGCGAGAGGGAGAGGGCTTCATGTGGGGGAGGAAAGCCAGATCGAAATGAGATTTTACATGATCAATTTCCACGCCCAGCTAATTGGGTGTGGCTATATCTTAGTTATATCCATGGATCCTTTTAACCATGGCTATAGATATGTGTCTATAGATCATTTTTCTAGTAGTGATAGCTCTTATAAAAATAAAAGTTGCAGAAATTGCAGCTCCATAAACAAATCATGAAGACAATAGATTATTGATGAAAAAATAAAAAATAATTGATGTTATAAAAAGCGCAATATACCAACTATAAACGTATATTAAATAAAATAAAAATCCAACCATGAGAAAAATGCATTACATATTTAAATATATATATTTTTATAACAGATAACTACTTCTTTTATTTGAATAATTATAATATAAAGTGAGAGTGTACAATAAAAACATTATGAGTGTTAATATAGTCTCAACAAAGTATGTGATATCAGTAAATGAAAACATCATTTTCAAGATATAGTATGAAAATCAGATAAAGATATATCAAAATATAAGTAACATCTAACAATAAAAAGCATAATAATAAATTATGTAATCAATGGACTTAAAATATCACAATGATATCAAATAAAAATGAATTAAATACCTTATCATAACTCTAATATCCACAACTAAAATTAATAAAACATATGTTCCTATAAAATCAACACACATCAACCTCATCATTGTTCCACTTCATCTATTCTTACATATATCCAAATTCCATATTATTACCACATCAATTCATATTGAAAAATAATCACATTTCCCCCACTATATTTATAGAACACCACCCTTCATTTAATAGTATCACCACATTTTAATATCCATTACACACCTCATTTATAATTCCACCACACATCCACATAAATTTTTACCACAACATCACTTACCATCTTCTGGAATACTTCAAATCAAAATAGCATGAAATCAATTACTATAATAATTTTCCCATAATAAGGATTCAACATACCAGAAAAAAATGTAATAATACCCCATATATTTCCACAATCAATCACTAAATTCTACCATGACGCCAATTTCATGCTAGAAACCACACAACACCCTTAATCCTACTAGCATAACAATGACAACATAAGAAATGCTGGATAAAACCCAAAACAATACACCCATGAGTTACATCTAAACTCACTATATGGGCCAGCCTAACTCTCCATACTAACATGAGCCTACTAAAATTCATCCTTTCATTATAGAACCATATTCTATGCATACCAAATCTAATATAACATTTAAGAAAAGGAATAAATTCATAAAACTATAATGGAGTACTTTACATGGAATCAATTAAAGAATAACCCAAAAGAGCATAATAATGATGAGTATAAGGGAAATCTTATAATACAAAATACAAAATCAGTCAAACATATATATTTGAGGCAATGTATGTGAAATACATATATCCCCTACCTCAAACTAGAACATGGTTTCTCAATGACCATATCATATGGTTAGTCTATCACGAGTTTAGTTACACATCACCATCACTAAATCCAAAGTAAATTTGCATCACCACATAATGAACTATGATTTATATCATCTCTGTCTCTATGTCCACTCCCTATTACTAAAACATATATGATAATTTTCATAAAAATAAAAAAGTGCTATTTATTTAAATTTAATAATAGAAGTAATTATGAGTTGTGTACTAAAAGATTATGAAGTTGTTTTATTTACAGACTCACTCAAATAATCCATCCACACAATATCACCGAGGACACATCTGGTATTATTATGATATAATTCAACTAATTGTTTATTTAGATAATTGACCATCCTATACTGAACCAATATATGAGCCCCCTATTTCTAGATTGTGATCCCCTATTATTGAATTGTTATTTGTATTGAAGTGAACCACCTATAAGTATCTCAGTATAGCAAGTAAATAAAATGATAATTAGATTTTTTAAAATTTCCAATGACCTACCAAAGACCTCAGATGGTAATGGTCAAATGATCAACCCACACACGCGACCAGGACATTGTTTCCCATGGACATGACTAAATGGATCATCATTGGAGATGGACAAGGACTGTGAAGGATTGACATATCATAGTTAATTTATGTTTACATATAAATAAATTATGAATGATATTTAAAGAAAAAAATATTAGTAAAGTGAAAATATCAATAATTTATTATAATTTTAAAGAAATTCATACCCAAACATCTTTAGAAGGACCATTCAAATAAATCCCATAAGATTTCGTATTAACATCTTACCATAGTTATGTTCGAGAGACTTGGTTCCCTTAATTATTTTAATACATTAAAAGAGATAAATTAATAATTTCTTATATGAAAAAGATAATGTTATCTTATTATATTTAATCTAATGAAAATATTTCCATAGTTGATCAATTTTTGAATAAAATAATGAACAGAAATTGGGGGGTGATAGGTTTACATCGACTTGATGCATTTTTTATTGAAACATCTAGAAATAAATAACATGTAATTTAATATTATTGTATTTAATGCCACATCTTTTCCATATGAATGTATATATATAACATGATTAAAATAATAATATATTTTCCAATACAATATACTTATCATGGTTATGGATATCAATGAACACATTCCACTTCTCTCTAGGAATACATTCTTGTACCTTATCATACTATGGTTGTGTGGTCAATTATTTATCATTGAATCCATTCCAAAATCTGTATTTAATATCTTTTCATTCCATTCCAATAAAATTCAGAGCCCACTTTAATGCAATAAGATTAGTAATGGTAAAGTGTATTAACAACTATACAATGAGATTTATTTTTGTAATATTATAATTTCATTAAATAATGGAAATTAATTAGAAAATAATGTATTAAAATGACCATTATTTGGGAATAAAAAATAATTATTCCAATATTGAGAAATATACCTCCAATCAGAATATTTACTTTGAAGGGTCACTAGATTTGCTGCCAACAGGCCTAGAATATGGCCAAATAATCCCACAAAACCATCTTTAGGGACCTCATAACAATAAAATGGGACAATTATCATTATTCAATTCAGTTTACAGACATCTAAACTATTAATATTTGTCTCACTGGTAACATTGTTTATATATATATTTTTTGGAAAAACATCTATTAGAATAAAAACATTATTCACATTAAAATTGTTACATATAACTTCACCATCCAATATCATCATGAAGAAACTGGACTACCCACCTATTCCATTATGGTAGTGTCAGGACATGCTAAACATATGGAATCAAGAGGTATTGTACCATATGTTAATGGGATGGATAAAAGGGTTGGATAGATTCTAATAGGAAGGTGTGGAAAACACTGATGGAGAAATATGGAGGGTGTATGAATGTTTTAGGTAGGGTTATTGATGGATCATCATGTGTTTATGGGGTCGAGGAAATTCCAATTGTGAGTTGAATAGGATCATTAAAACTCTTCTTCCTTAGCATTATTATCATTTAAACAAATAAAAATATATTTTGAAAATATATTTTCAAAATATTATTAGAAAAAAATTAAAATGATAACAAATAAATAGTACTAAAAACATAATATACATAGGTATGATAACGAATTACTAGACATACAAAAAATTATAACATTTCCTTTTTCAAAATTAAACAGCTCTTTCATAAAATTGAATTTCAAATGATAATAAGTCAACAATTTTTGAAATAAATAATAAAGAACATAAGTGTTTGACAATTTAATGGATGAAAACATGTGCAATCATTTTTTCCATTGATCATATCTATATACAAATATATAATTACTTTATATACATTATCTACCATTGAAATACTGATATTATCAATATCATGATTAAAAAATAATTTAATTTCTCGGTGTTGATGAGATTCAATGTCAGTGATCAAATATTCCTCTTTATCATCCATATCATACTAGTATCTTTTTATGTTAAAAACTACACTCTACCATTCAACCATGACATATTCCATATAAAATACCATTTTTTCTTATGATGAAAAGATATAAGGATTATGTAATTTATGGTTGATTTCATCTATCAAGTGATATAAATTCACAGAATTATATGAAAATGAATCAATTTTAAATATCCTTGTAATATAAACCCACTTACATTTGAATAAAACAAAAAAATGTTATGGTGGTTTAATTAAATAATATCATTCTGTATTCCATTGTATCCTAATTTAGCAGCTATAAATATACCACTACTAAATGTTTTTAAACTCTCTCCTTGATTGACTATATGAAATTTGAATCCATTAACATTGTAAGTATTGGACAATCAAGATTTTTTAGAGGACCTCAATAAAAAAACATCTAATATTCAGAAAAATCAGCCTGATTATTAGTATTCATGATCTAGAAAAAGTAATATAGATTATTTGATTTAAAAAATATACGTGTCAACCTAATATATGTGTTGATTTAAAAATATATGAACATACATGATGTGAAAAACATTATACCAGCTCTTTATTAACATATTTCGTTATATCTTTCGAATTTTGTGTTTGAATTATCATTCGTATCATTGTTTGTATCCTAATAACTTCAATAAATGGGTTATAAATTTATCTATTCATGAGAACATATCTATGTTTTTTTAATAATTCTATATCATTCATTATAATATTTTATATCCTCCCAACTAGTTATCCAATAATATGGAAAAAAATTAACTCATGTGCAGTTGAGATTAAGTCGATTTATCATTGACACAGAAATCTCGATTGAATATTGTCTCAATATATTCCATGTATCTAGTGAACAAGTTAAGATACTCCTCTTATAAATAACCTTCAGAATTAAATCCTTCTTGATGAGTTTTATTTTTCATATATGATTTAAAATAATCATTATATCTATGAAATAAAATAAATAAAATATAATTACATATTTAATGAATTGACAATAATTTTTAACATAAAATGGAAAATATATATAGAATTTACCTTTCAAAAGGATACATCCATAGAAATGTATGGAACCTCCTAATTTAGTTTCATATACCATATGTGTAGTTAAATTCATCATGATAATAAAAAATTCACAGAAAAAATTATATATATTGCACCGATTGTTGGTGAAAATCTATCATCATGGTTTAAAAGATCAACTAGTTATAGAGTTTTCACACATAGTTTTCTAAAGAATGCACAAAATTAGAGTAAAAAAATTATAAACCTTTTAGTAAACAATGTACAAAAATCCAATGGCAGGAACTACTATAAAACAAAATATGAATCATGAACTTTCAAACTATGTAACCTATGAAGCATTAATTAGACACACCTTGATATGTTACCTGGATACCCATCGAATATATTCACATTTTTAAAATTCAATGGACTGTATCTTTATCATTATTTATCATTGAAAAATATCTAAATAATACTTTATATTCTCATCTTTCCATATATCATGATTTATATTCATTGTTTGTAAATCATTCCATTAATTGAGATGGTCCTTCAATTTTTCATGCACATTAAGTAACATGAAGATAAAATCACCTAATTTTTTTTCTTAATATGCATAACATCAACATTGTAAGATCATATATTTTTTTAGGTATAACCCACACTTATATTTTTCTTTAAATAACTTTCATTGGGTGTTTCTTTATCATTAATCCATGATGGTCAAGTCTTGTTCAGAGACAGAGATCCTTTGTTGGAATATATGACATAGAATTCTAAGATGTATGTTTATTTAAATTAATGTATTTTGGATATAAATGTTTTAAATGGTTTTAAGAGGTTTTTACATGCTTGGGATGGAATTATAAGTGTTTGGTTTCATTTTATAAAAAAGTATCAGAACATTTTACAGAACAGTTGCACACTGTGAAAATGTATTAGACGATGTGTAAATACTTTCATCCATAAGTCGTGAACTAAATCATGTCATGAATCTGTTACACATTTGGTAAATATTTCAAAGAATTTAATGTTCAGGAAAATAAAAAATTAATCCAATGTTATTGGTTTTTTAGCATATCTGTCCAAAAATAAAATCACATGTAATTGAGTTACACGTCATGTAATATCTAGTGCAACATTTTGTAAGTCTGTTGTGTGGTTTTTTTCTCATTTTCCATCATGTACGACTTCCTCTTATTAATATAGGATGGTTATCCACATTATTATAGAGTACCGTCCTTTTTTTGACATCCCATTTTTATGATCGATTGCTGAAAAGTCAATATCCTTGGTGTCCACTTCCTCTTCCACTTTTCACTGTTATGGCATTGGAATCCTTGGACTGAATTTTGGGTCTGATTCTAATCTTGATATGATTTTATCTTGGATTAATCATTTATTTTTTACACCTTCATCTTTATTGGTGTCAAAATTTTAGAAGTGCTACGTTAATCACTGGTTAAAGGTAGAGGGTTTAAAACCTAACCCTTTTGTATGTTTAATTGTTATGTATGTGCATTATTTCATGTGTGCTAACATAAATTGTGCATAAATTAATTAAATGAGGAATTTTATTTTTCATTTTAATTAATTTATGTCCGATTTTTTATGACATGGATTGTGGATATTGTTTGGGTGAGTGAACTCTTTATTATAATTTTTTTAAAAGGCTTAATGTGTGTTTATAAAGACATGGGTTTTGGGAGATTGGTTGTTATAGATTCACCATGGCTTAGCTTGATTATTGATATGAATGAAATGTTACTTGTTTATAACCAAATTATTAATGAAATTTGTAATTGATGTATAAATGGTAATTTTAAAAAATAACAATTGAACCTTATGATGTGATTCTGTGATATCCTTACTATAATTAAAAGTGGTTCATGTTGTAATGATTATATATTATTCTATGTTGTTGGATTCATGATGTAATTATTATATAGTGTTATTTAACCAATGATACATTCTATAATTATTATATATTAGGCTTGGTCCATATACATGCTATAATGCTTATATACCTGGATTGGCCCTGATACATGCTGTAATATTTATATACTAGGTCTGGCCCTAATACATGTTGTAATTCTTATATAGTAGGTTCATACTATATTTATTTTCGGGGATATTATATAGTGATATTGAACTAGTTTTTTATTTATACAATGGATATATGGTCATAGTTGGCATGGTTTTGAGTCATGCTTAGTGGCATTTAGCCATTGTATCGAAGTAGGTTGTGTTTCACTATGGTTATATTCTTTAGATTGTAATGGTAATGAGACATGCTCAGAGACATTATGGTATGGTTCCAAAGTGGGTTTATATTGTATTAATTTAATTTATTAATTAATTAATACACCAATTTATTACATTATTGCATTCACTTATTATTAGTGTAATTATTTTAGACATAGTGGTATCAATCTACTGAGTTATAATCACACCATATTTGTGCTACCTTTTGGTACCTAAGTATTTTACATGTGTGTAGTATTGGACAAGGTCATGGGACCTTGATGTCGATTATTTCTTGGTAGATGGGCTGGTGTTTGGGAATTGAATCATCATTGGGCACGAGACCAGGTACTTTTGAGACTTATTTTTGTTTACTAGTTTTCTATTTTCGTTACTTGTAGAATGAAATTTAGTTACATTTCACCATGTCATTGAATTATTCCTCTAATATTTATTGTATTATTCAGTAGGATTTTATTTTTTGGTTTTTCCACTATACTATTTCCATTATTTATATTACTATGATATTTCTGTTATGTTGTATCGCTATAGCCATGGGTATAGTCTCTCCACTGTACTTATCACAACCCTACTACTATTCGAGAGCATCTTGAATATGGGGAGGCACACTTGAGGTCTTTTAACCTACCCATTTCATCCACATTATAGAGTATCATATTTAGGGATGTCACAATGATTATGATGCAAAAAAATTAAATTCCTAATGTTCGAGATTGAAGAATATAATTTTTTCTTCCATTATGGGATTTCTATTTCAAATATTTACATACTCTGAGATCATTTCCCAATATCATTCAAATAATGCTATTTCCCAAATTCTATTTCTATATTTACATGTTGTGCCAATATTTTAGAACCTTTCAATAACTTTGGAGGGGTCTATGATGAATGGACCTTTTGAATTTCAACTTTTTCAACTAAAATCTATGCTATTCATTGAGATATAAATTATGATAGATGAATCACTACATATTAATTTAGTGTATTCATTTGGGCTCAAAATAAATGTAATGAACTTGAAAATCCAAACCCGTGTAATTTTTCCGACATGATTTATTCCTAGGTCAATGGAAGTCACTAATGGTCCACATTAGTGTAGTGTGAATTTGGAAAATTGTTCGAGAAGATGAATCCTATTTATCCACATGTTTTCCCCATAGCTTTGGTAATTCTTCAATTAGTTGGAGCACATATACATTAATATCATTTCTATCCATTTTCCAAGAATAATTATTAAAATGGAAAAAGATGTTTCTTCAAAAATATCCCTGGAGGTAGATTGTAAATGATCAAAATAATTGACCAAATTATGTAAATATCACTCAAAGTCCCAAATGGGTTGAATCCATTAATAGTGATTTCCAATCGCACATTCATAGGATCAGATGAAAAATATGTAAGTAATGAATAATAATTCTTCCAAAATTTTGAATCTATTATATATAACATTAACCCATCATTGTTATTATATATAGAATTACACATCATGTGCTCGGCAGTTTTAAATGACATGAATAATCTTTTCAATCAAGGTTTTAATGGAAATTAACACAAAAATTTTAATGGTGTTTTATTTTTCTTATTATTCATAGTATTATATTGATTCAGACTTCCAACAAGACCCATTTACTACCATCTAAAAGATGAACATTTTTCACAATTACATCTACATGAATCATCTCTCCAAAAAAGCATATAATAATTGGGAAGACCATGTATATCTTTATAATTCATACCAATATTAGAAACAATTTTTTTATATCATAAAAAGACTCAATCTTGTTGGCTTTAAGAAATGTGTCACACAAGCATTCAATTATCATGGAATATTTGATGTGATGCAAGTTTTGTAGGAAATAATGTTTTGAATATTTCATACATCCATAATATAGCTATTGATTCTGATCATTAATTAAATCATGAAACACATTTTTCTACTCAGTGAAATTATCTCTAAATTTTTCTCTACAAAATCAATAGGATGATCTAATGACATGTTATGAACTTGTTCTAATTGTCATATAGTCCCCAAAAATAATTTATCAAGGTAATATTATTTCTCCCTCAACTGGTTGTTTGGATGTGTTTTGATATTGAATATATTTCCTTAAAATGTAGAAAGAAGCATTTACCGGTTTTGGAATTTCATTTTCCATTATTGATGAACAAGTGGGATCATTCTATTGACCGACATCATTTTTCAAACATACTTCAATGTTCGATTATGCATTCCAAATTCATCACAAATATTTATCATGTAATTTCTTCAATATCAAGTGTTTATAAAATTTATGTCTCTTAAAAAAACATATAAACTAATATTCATGGAATGGACATATCATTTTCCCATGAATAGATCAATTGAAAATAGAAAAATATAAAAAAAATCTCAAAACTCATAGAATTATGAGATGTGTTCCTCAATAATGTGATCCATATTATATGTATATATATATATATATATTAAAAATTTCCATAACATCGCTAATATAAATTAAAACAAATAAGAAATATTGGGCCATTTAAAAAATTATTAATTTATTCAAAATAAAAAATATAGAAAATTATTTATGATTTTTATTTTGATTACATTTTTAACTACATCATTTTTATTATATTGTAATTAGAATTTAGATCATGAATGAATAAATAAGATCTTTTCTACAAGTATGTTTGATTAATTGAAAATGTAAAATGAATATTATAGTATGAAATTAAAAACATATCAAACAAATCAAAAAACATACACTGGTGGATGATGAAGTGGTGAGACGATATATGATGAATGTTGGGAAAGGGTAATGTGGAACAATTTAGACCATGATTTTGAGGATTAGGGCTTAGAAGAAATGAAGATGGATCGGTAGTGATGGGTCAACATCGAGTCCTCAACAATGTGGGCTTAGTGGCTAGGAAGAATGGGGAAAAGGAAAGGGGAGTAGTTGTAAGTGTTTAAGGATGGGTAGAAAGATAATGAGGAGTGCACTAAGATGGCTCAGGGCTTGGGGAATGGTTGCTCGGGGAGGAGTGGGGAGGGATCATGGGGGCTTGGGAGAAGCTACAATGAGATCCTTGGTTGCGGCCATGAGTGTCGGGTCAGGTGTAGTGGAGATCTTGGTAGGGGATGGGTAGTAAGGGAAAAATGGTAGTGGTGACGGGGAATGGGGAGTAGCTTGTGGGAAATATTGACTCAGTCAAGAGAAACAATATGGAGGATTGAGAAGCACTAGCGACAGGTTATGGGGGGTAATTTGAAAGAAGTATAAATATGGATTGAGGAGTAGTGATGATTTTGTTTTGGTAGAAGTAATTATAGAGAATGGGGAGTGATTTCAAGGGATCAGGTGATATGGGGGCTCAGGTGAGAGGGGGGAGGGTAGTGTTATTTTCAAAATAAATTTAAAAGATATTGTGACCAATTTTTAAAAACTGTAGCTTAATTTTTTCTGTTATTTTAGTGATGATTTATTAAACAACCACTAATAAAATACCCTTAATTGGTGAATTTGATGTAGTTAGTATTTCATTTTGAGAAAGTGTTTATATCTTAAATTATTAAGATAAAAGAAAAGACCATCCTAAATACATTTCCATTGTATGGTAATTTCTAGATGCATTTCCCAATGAATTTTTTAATATTTTCCAAAGCTATGATGTTGAGTTTTCAATCGATCTTATAAAAATATATTTTACCATATCCAAGTCTCTATATATAATGGTCATTGTGGAACATGAGGAGTTTAACATATAATCACATTAGAATCTAGATAAAAGTTTTATATGGACATGGGCTTCACCACGGGGAGAACCAGTCTTCTTCATCAAGGAGAAGGATCAGTCATTTCTCCTTTGTATTGATTATAATGAGCTCCAAAATATTAAAATAAGGAACATGTATCCTCTTTCACTTATTGATTAATTTTTTGTTAAAAAATATGGCGCCTAGTATTTATCTAAGTTATATCTTCAATTTTAATATTATCATGTAAAATTGAAGGAGGCTGGTATCCCCATGCCTAACTTTCGTATAATGATTGTGAACTATGAGTTCATAATGATTCCAATTGGACTCACTAATGCTATTGAAATATTCATATAATTAGTTAATATTGTCTTTATGGATTAAAAAGAAAAAAATTTGGTAGTCTTTATATATGATATTAATATGTACGCTAAAATAAATAAGGAACCATAGTAAAATTTGATTTCATCACTAAAGACTTTTCAAAAAAAATTATTATTGAAGTAAAGTAAATGTCTTTTTTGGTTATAGAATGTATCTTTCTTGTGAAATATTATCAATATTAAATATATATATATGGATCATTAAAAATATAAATAAATTTAATGATGCATCAAACCAACCTATGTGACAGAAATTCATAGTTCCCTTGTACTATCTGGGAACAATCATATAGTTTTGAGAAACATATCATGATTTTCAACCCACCCAACCACCATAACCCAGAAAGGGGTTAATTTCTTATAGAATGATGAAAATTAGAAAATATATAAAAACCAAAATAAATTTCTTTTCACTGCACCTATGATCACATTACCCCCTTTTAGGGATGAATTTTTTATGTACAGTGACGCATCCAAAAATTTATTGGGATATATAGTCATGAAATATATAAAATTCATATCCAATGCATCCCACCATTAAATGTTCAATGATCATAAATACTTATATCTAGATCTACATTTTTTTAGTATTCTTCCTAATGAATATTTAGTGACATTATCTTTTTCGGAAGAACTTTGACATATTTATGTATCATAAAATCCTCAAGTACATATTTACAAAAAATGATTTGAATATAATCCTATTAAGGTGGTTAGATCTAATCATGGATTCTGATTATTCAATCCATCATCATATTGGAAAATAAAACAAAGTGGAAGATGATATTTGTAGAAATGATCCCACAAATCTTTCCATGATAAGTATCACAAGGGATCCAATCTTCTAGTAAATGCAAATGATGGCATATAAATAATTAAATAATCTTTATCTTCCCTTTCTCAAATTCCTTTTCAACCTTCCATTATTCAAAAGATCTAATGGGTATAAAAATATGTTGAGCTGCTGTAGAAGAAGGTAGTGAATATTCCAGAGTTCAACTTTATTAATGATGGACTTATAATGTTTGAGACGAAGATATGTTTCCCAAAAAAAAACTAATGAGGGAACATATGGATGATATATGTATCTCATAATTCCCTATTAATCCAATATTCACTAAGATGTATATATATTTAAAGAAAAACATATAGTGGAATAACATAAACTGGTATATTGTGGAGTTCGTATCTTAATTATTAGTATACTAACAAGTTAAGGTTTAGTGACAGAAGTATAATGTTATCCTGAATCTATTTCCTATAACAATATGAAAATGGTAAAAAAATAACCATGAATTTCATCGTTGGACTCCCTAGTACATCTAAATGTAATAATACATTCTGTATGGTAGGTGATATCATTATAGAGTATGTTTTTTTCATTTCAATCAAGGAATATTTATCTCTTTACCAAATCACCATGATATACAAAGGAGAAGTGGTAAGACTGTATGGAGTTAAACTCTCTATTGTATCCGACCAAGATTTGAGGGTTACCTAAATGTTTTGGAGAGTCCTTCAGAAATCATTAAATATAGAACTATTCTTTAGCACTGAATATCACACTTAGATGGATGATTAGTCTAAAAGGACTATTCAAACTCAGGAGGATATATAGAGATCATGTTTAATTAGTTTACAAGGATGTTAGAATAAACACCTACCCATAGAATAGTTCTCATATAACAACAGTTTCCATTATAGAATTAAAATGGAACCATATGAGGATCCTTATGGGTGAGGTATCAAACTCTAGCATGATGGGATAATTTTTGAGAGTGGAAGATGATGGAAAATGATCTTATCGAAGAGATTATATAGAAGGATAAAAAATTTAACAACATATGAAATCCACATTAATTCAACACAAAATATATTCATACAATCATATTTGAGACCTATAGTTTGAGTCCAGCGATATTGTGTTCTTCAATACATCATCATGGAATAAATTCATGAGGCTGAGGAAGAATTAAATGCTTAACCCTAGATACATCATCCCCTTTGAGATGATTGGTCACATCCATGTAGTGTTTGATCTAATAGAACTCCACCCTAACCTATCTCAAGTACATGATGTGTTTTATGTATCCCTCTTAAATAAGTACATACCAAACCAATCTCATAAACTAAATCCGAAGGTGGTTCCAATGGAAAATTAACTTTATTATGTGGAGAACCCCATTAAGATCATATATTGTACTGAAAAATTTATATGAAACAAGAAAAATCACCTGGTAAAAGTATTATGAGGGAACCATGAGTTTGAGGAAGTGACATGGGAATCTTAAGAGATGATGAACCAAAAGTGCCTGTTCTAATTTTAGAGTATGAAAAACAATTCTAGGAAGAAATTTCTAAAGGGGGAATAATGTAATGACCCAAAATTTTATAAATGAAATTCCCTCTATTTTAATTTATTAATTCATTACTATGTACTGAATTTATTGAAAACACATGCACTACTTTGGCTATTTTCAAAAGTTATTGGTTTTTTAAATTTTGAATAATGTAAATCAACATAACCATTGATAATATATCCATTTTACAATGACCATTTAAATTATTAATTTAAAGTTTGTGATAAAATCCGATTCATATAGATGAAATAAGTTATGCCCTTGACCAGAAGGATCATACCCTATGATGCGAATTTATTGCAGCTTATAAGGGAGATGATATGACTAGGATTTTCCCTTGGACAAGACCAACATGAGATTTAACAACTTAATTAAAAGAGAATCCATTTACGGGTGAACATCAACCTAATAGAGATCATGAACCAAACTATAATTTCTGAATCACCCCATGAGAAACTCACCATTTGTACCTTAGCCTTAGGGAATTTCTGGGTTTAATAAACATTTTTGTATCTAGACACAGAAAGAATGATTTTATTAACAAAATAATGATCATATTTAAAATTATTATTATTAATTTTTAAATTATTATATAATGAATTTGATTTAAATAATAATTTCTTAAGATAAAACATAAATTGTCTTTTTTGGGAAATGTATAAATTCAATCAAGACATAATATTTTAAAAAAATTAATTACTTTAATATATTAAATTTTAATTAAAAAATTATTATTAAATAATTTGTATTAGATATAATTGATAATATTTTTTTTATGTTAAAAATATTTTTTATAATGGCTATAAAACTATTATTGTAAGAAACCAA
Organism: Viscum album; assembly: GCA_963277665.1. NCBI lineage: Eukaryota > Viridiplantae > Streptophyta > Magnoliopsida > Santalales > Viscaceae > Viscum > Viscum album. The sequence continues at coordinate 512,428,058 of OY728133.1, read as the reverse complement.
TATTTTTCAATAAATATGGATTTTTTAATTACAATAATAAACAATCAAACATATTTAATTACATGTATCAAATAAATATTTTTTTTGATCTTAGAATTTTGAAATTATCCCATGGTGACTTTTCATTATTTTCCAGAGATAATCAAATATTTAGCTCAAAATTAAATACAATATAAATATACAGTGTGTATTATTAAATCATAATAAAATAAAAGTGTTGTAATATATTCCATAAAAGGTATACATGATAAAACATATATTTATACTTTAATATAATGTGTTTTTTAGTTTATTTTTTAAATTTTATGAATTCTTAATGAATCTTCAAAAATATATATTATATTTTGTGTTTTTAAAATAAATTATTTATAAACATGACTCAATTACACATAACCAAGTGGATTATTTTAATGTTTATGGTTATAAAACATATAAAATAATGAAAAAATATCCACTTTGGTATAAACCATGGGAAAAACCATGTGATTGTCTATGGTTTTGATTACATTATCATACAGAATCCAAAACCTATGTTTTATAAATTAATAAAGAATTACCCTATAATTTCAAATACAAACCGACCCAAAATCATGTTACTCTTATCTAAAACCCCTTTAAGCATGGAATTACTCTATAATTATCTCTTTAGAGTCCTCCCTAGGTTCCCCAATGCACATGATAATCTTCTCCCAATCTTTTAGAAGTGCCCTCTCATGGTAAAGGAACATCTCCTTCTCCTCTTTATTCAAGTACCTCCTTTATATTATGAATTTGTTTCAAATTATTCATGTTGTGAAATTATTTAACACATTAATATTACTACCATTAGGATTTAAAATTTATGATATACACTTTCACTCTCATTAGTCACTTTCATGAACATATACGTACCATTGTTATGCTATATGAATTATCCTACAATTTTTTTATGCCACACATTTTTTCGTGAATACCCATACATTTATCTACTCAAGGGTATTAACCAAGATGTACCTATCAATAATTAAGTGGTGAGTTAATGTACATAACACAAAATAATTGATAGTTGGATAAAAATTTATGAAATTCATCTTTATGTTGTTTGATTCATCCAGAACACTCGTGAATATATATTCTATGAAAATTTTAGATGTTCCCAGTTGGGACTGCAATAAATTGCGTAATGTTTTAGACTCTTGAGAAATCATGTATAGGGTTAGAAAGTAAACCTAATCTATTACGGGAATTTATCCACCATGTTACGATGTCATGTTGGTTAGCCTTTATAGATGATTATAATTATATGTTTAATGTTGTTTCCACCTTCATATGTGTCATTTATTTTTTCAAGTTATATCATGGATAATTTTTCATGAATATAATTCACACTCCACTTATATTACCTTAATATGCCCCTTGGATCACATGTAATACTTTACCTTATGATATTATTTTCCTATTTCATTACAGGTCTTTGTAGATCTCCCCTTTCTTGTATATATCCCTAGGTTATCGCATGTTTTTTTAAAAGAATGATGGAATTTTAGGGGCATGTTATGGAATTTTTAATTAATGTCATTGTATCCCTATTGTATGTTGTTATGTAATGTAACTAATTTCTTAAAAAACTAGCCATCACAATCTTTTTTGATTTTGTAATTGTACTTTTATCTAACAACTCATGAATTAAGGTTTATTAAAGATATGGGTTTTTATATAATTGTTTTTAATAATGTCTGAAAAGTCATATTATTTGACAAAATGGAATTTATCATTATTCAGCTAAAAAATTAATGTTTTTATTAAAAGGAAAAAAATTATCCTAATATTTTTTTGAATGTAAAAATGAAGTTTATTTTTACAATTTAATAATATAAAATATATAAATTTAACTTTCATATAAAATTATAGTGTATAATGGTTTATAGGAAAATAAAATTTCAAAATACTAGTTTTTCTTATTTTTAGCTTCTATAATAGAATAATAAATTTTGATTTAATTAAAAAACATTATATTATATTAATATCATCAGTTAAAAATAATATAATTTTTTTTACTTTATAAAAAGTTCGTCATATAAAAATATAGATTCATAAAATCAATAATGAATCATTTAAATTTTTATTAATAACCTTTTTATATAAATATAAATTTCTATATTTCAAAATATAGTAACTCCTTTTCATATCTAAAAATTCTAAAACTATTTTTGATATATAAATTTAATATTTATAATATGTATATATATATATATATTATGGTTTCATTTTAGTTTGATGTTGCATGAAAAAAAAATTACCAACATATTTGACTTAATTAGAAAAAAAACATATAATAAAAACTCATTTCATTTCTACGAACAAATATTAGATCTCTTTAACAGGATTTTTACTCAACTGAAATTTATGGAATTCATGCCAATGATCCTATCGGTATATTATTGATAGATTTTGATAAAAATATATTTAATGATGTTGATGGGGCTCGGTCTGATTTATTAGAAGAATTGTCCAATCAGATTTATATGAATGTAATGGATTATATAATGGAACAATTTATTTATGATAATTATTATAATAATTTCGAATTATACACAAAAGTAAATTAGGAAAAGAGAAAATTATTAAAAAAATAGATATGATGATCTAAAGATGATCCCATATGAAAATATTGATGGTTTCTTTTACCTTCTTACTAGAGTTATTTGTTACATTTTCCTAATTGGTTATGAAATAAATTGTTCTTCCATAGTAAATAATATTATCATAAGAATACCATCAATGTTCAATCCAAATGTATTTTATATTTAAAATATGCATCATGTTGAGTTATCTCGAAAATACATACACAACAAGCGAGTTTCATATGAAATACTAGCAAAAACAAAAATATCATTAGAAAATAAATATAGAGAGATTATATTCATGGTAGATGAGAATAATCAATTTATATATGATAAAAATAATGATGGTGGAGGTGGTGACATTTAATCACTTGTAGTAAGAATGTTTAAATTAGGAAAAGGCATATTTGAGGGGAAGATTCCTCGAGAAAATTCCTATTGTGGGAAGGATGGATACATCGCATAGATGTTTCCAAAGAGATTTTATGATGGGGTGGTGAGAATAGATTCTATCCAAAATAGATTAATAAATTATATCTTATAAGGAATTTAAATTTTATATATTGGGGTGGTAGTGATTTTCAATGGAACGTGCTTGTTAATAAATAATAATATTTTTTAGGAAGATACCTTAAATGGTATTGAATTTGTGTTTTTCTTAGATATGAAATATATAATTATAGATTCATTGGGGAATTATAAAACTAAAATAAATGAAAAGGATACACTATATGGATCTTTATAAAATTAATTTTAATTGTAAAGATGACTTCATGATCTTGATTTATAAAGAAAAAAGAATAAAAAATGGCATTTTTAAGGAAAATTTAAGGTATGGTGATAAATTGAATCTAAAATTGATTTTATTTGGAATATATATAACCCTGAAGAGCGTAAGAAATTATGTGAGGATAAAAATTTATCAACCCATTATAACATATCAATATTCCGAAAACTATAAAAAATCTATGGATATATTTAGAGGTGACAACAATAAGTTATTTTGTTGAATAAGTTATAGTTTTTTGGTATTATATGTCAAATGATATCTCCTTACAGTGAAGGTGAAATATATAAAAGAATAAAATCAATAGTAATCCATAAAAAGTGATTTGGATCACACTCTAAATATCTAGAAAAAAGTATTTTTATCGTTACTCTTTTTATTATTAAAATTTTGGACATAAAGAAGTTTATTAAATGAAATTAAGAGGGTTATATTCTTATTAAAAGTAGGTGAAATTATATCCAAATATATATAAATCTATTATATTTAAAAACTATGTTTTACACTCTTAAATAATATTAATTTGATCTTATTTCTTATATTTAAAATAATGAGAACAGACTGAAAAAATAAAATTATATTATAATATCTCGGATGGAAAGGTAGAAGGATGAAGAATGAAACTCTGCTAAAATTTTATTATTAGAAAAAAAAAGGAATAGAAACACTTTTATTCTGGACAGTGGGTGTTTATCTCATATAATAGAATATACAAATATTTTTAAGAACCTATAGGGTATATTTTATAGAAATGTTCCCATTAAAAATGATGGTGATTTAAAGAAAACATGAAGTGTAAATTCTTGGATCACTGGTGATGAGTTAAATGAAAATTATATACAATATATTGATGGAATTATTCAAAATTTCTTGAGTGTTTTTAGGTATGTGACCCTATTTTGGAAGTCACATTCATTTGGAAGTGATTAAATATCAAAGGTAAATATTTTAAATCAATGATGAAATGTTGGGGAACTAATTGTAATATATTTTATGGTTTTTTACATGGTAAACAAATATACATCAACAATGTGAGAATAAAACAAATTTTTTATCAAAGTAAAGTCCATTTAAATCAAAAAATTATATATACCTTATCAAAACTTAGAGCTAATTTTGACTTTCCTAACTTGAAGGAATATCTAGAAAATATTTTCCAATCTTGAATTTGAGGAATGATTATTTGAAACACGCATTCTCCAAATAATAAGAGAGTGTATGATTTTCTATATATAAGCAAAACAAAATTCTATTTCTCAAATAGCCAATCTGGAACATATGCTTACAGGTATTTGATCATATTTGTTAATTATTATAGCTTTATGGGTTTTTCTATAGTCATACATTATAAATAGATGTGTTGGATTTCATAAAAAGGTTTTTAATAGTATTTCAAAATTAAACTAGATGAAATATAAAAATTTTGATTTTATAAAATACAATGGATTACATATCTTATTAGGTTTAGTATTACCTTGAAAATCATGATTTTAAACATAAAGTGTAATCTCTATAGACTCCATAATATAATGGGTTTATGGAAATAAAAAATATCATAGTCTATAATATGGAATAAATATTGTTTATATATAGTAAAATCTCATGCCACTACCAGAATAATGTTATTCAAGTGGTTTATTATACTCAAAATAGAGCATTAATTTGTCCTTGCATAGGGAATACACCAAATGAAATGTGGAATTGAAGGAAATTTTTTTTGAATCATCTTAGATAATTTAGAACAATTTTTTCCATCTAAAATAAATTATAATTCAATGAAATAATTGTCATGTAGTAGATGACTGTGTTTTATTAGGCTACTAAACAAATAGAAAGTCTTAAAAATATTTCAATGAGAGGATTGACAATATTTTTTTGAGATATGACATAAATATTGTCGATATTGATGAAAATGAACAATACTGAATTTAAATCTTGAATAATTTATTTTTGTAGAAACAAAATAAATAAATACAGATGTGGGAGAATCCGAAAATCTTCATGCTAAATATTATAAAACTGAATTAGTATACAAGAAAAGTTAAGGACATGAAGGTTCTGAGAATAGTGGATACACTTTATGGGGAATTCCCAATGTATATTTTTATTTCAATAGATTATTTATATGAGACATTCATGAAGATAAACTCTGTGATCATGGAAGACTAACCAAAAAATTATAGTTGATTAATCAATAAAACCGGCAACAAAGATCATCATAAATTATTTTTAATTATTTAATCTATCATTTAATTAACTTGAAATTACTTTTGTATTCATTGATGGATAGGAAATCGTCTATATATCATACCATCATAGAATTATTGCAAAAAAGTATGTTCCCTATATTGGTGGTCCACACATGATCCATAATCCTATGAATGTTTTCATAGGAATCTTTGGGTGATATCATAGTAGATCATGATGCTTGAATTGTTCACCATTGTTAACCTTGGGAATAAATTGAATAATTATTCTATTTGATATCATTGACTCGTGAGTAGTGGTGTAGGAGAATTAATATCAATTCTTGAGATTGTTCTTGGATGGGGAGTTCTCTATGTCTTTGAGAGAATTCTCTCTAAATTCCATTGTGCACAAGAATGGTAAATTGGAAACCCTAATGAAATACTACAATTGTTTTTATATACAACTCGGGTTAGAAGATAATAATTGTACATGTGACATTATTATTATTATTAATTATTTTGGAACATGATTTCTATAATACTCATAATAATATAATTATTTTTTGACATGTGAACGAAAAAAACTAAATTAAATGTTATTAATTAAAAATATCTAAATTATATTATTTCACACCAAACCATTGATCTTAGACATCCAATCGTCAATAATATTTATTGAGAATAGAATATTTACTCTTTATTTAATAAATAAATATCATTTCATTAATCTCCAACTAATAAATGACTATTATATTAACTAAATAGAAAATAGATGCTCAGTAAATATTCTTCACATAAAATGTTCTCTCAAATAACTAGTTGTAGAATATATGCAATCAAGAAAAACTGAAAAAACTATTAACCCATGTTTAGGAAAAATACTTATTCTAATTCATAAATTATATATAATAATTTTACAAAACTAAGGGTCTGGATAGCCTTAGTGTGTGACCCTCTAGGAATCTTTCTCAGTTATATTTGAAGAAACATACCAAATACCAAGAATGAAATCTAGAATCATCCCAAGGAAAACAAGTAGAAATAATTTAATTTTGTAATGAAATAAAAAACCAATGGATGCTTACTAGGTAATATAATCCATTTACCTCGATATCTATAATCAAGAAGGTTCAATGTTTGTTTCATCTACCTTGGTGCATGATGTCTTATTCCTTGAATCTCAAGAAATTAAACCATCATATAAAATAGAATGTCAATTGATTTATTTAGGCTATATCATTTCAATTAAATGGCTTAAGATATCAATTTCCATTAATGAACAAAAGTGAAAAATCATTTCCATCATTATACATTAATGAAATATTTACCATGACACACCTAACCAATCCTAATTTTTTGTGAAGATATGTTGTTGTAGTTTCCATTAATACATAAAATTATGTTACTCATTACATATTTTAATAATTATTTTAATGTATAAATATAAATACACACATCCAAATATAGGAAACTCCAACGAAACATATAAATTTGGATTTCCTACTGATGGGCCTCGTTCTCATAATTTCCTACACTAGGAATTAACAAGGGTGTAGACCATGAGTAGGTTCCTCAAAGTCTTTTGAGTCTCATCCCCTTATAGACTATATCATTTTTGTCTATAAAAATATTTTATCAGGCTATATAACCTATATCTAATAACATGATCATGGAACTTCTCTGTCAACATAATCGTTGGTAACTGCTATGATCCTTCTCTATGATTCATAATATTAGGTCATTATCACATACTATGTGACACCTAATAAAAACAATGATTTGATTATGATTTTATTAATATTAAAAAAATAAATATATGTTACCATGAAGTACAATTAATTTGGTTCCAGTTAACCAACTGACTCCAACATTCCCTAGATCTAACTGTTAAAAACCTTTAGTCCGCTAGCTGTCATATGTTACTCATTCTTCAGCAAATATAATACTACAGTCAATGGGTCTACCTTATTTTCATCCAAGTAAATTATTATTACTAAAACATCACCCATTAGAGAAAAAATTATGAAGAAGTTATACATATTGGGTATATTCTTTATTCTTCATTGTGGCCTTCGATATTTTTCATGATCCACCACTACCGTATTATCACAACACAATATTATATGGTGTTTAATTATAGGTCCCATGTCAATTTCCTGAATAAAATTTAGTATCCAAATTTATTATTTGTAAGTATTATATGTGTTAATATATTATAACTTCACTATATAACTAGTTAAAACTAGGTAATTTGAAATCTTAAAGCTCACAGATCAACTATTGAGACATAAAACATGTCCTAAATATTACTTCTGATCATTCTGATATGTTTGAAAATCTAGCATTATTATAACCCCTGATGAATAACTCCTCATATCTTATATACACTAGGATCATTTCTAAAGTTTATCTTATAAACTTATGTATATCCTTGACAAAATTCCAATGTTGTTCTCCTGGATCAACCTGATATATTCCTTCCAAGCATAATACATAGAATACATAAAGTCTACAACTAAACATGGAACACATGATTAATCTTATCACTAAATCATATGAGGTATTACCGATCATCTCTTTCTTTTTTTGTGCATTATGACACATTTTAATACAATGTTTTTTTCCATTGTGACACTAGAATCAATCCCATATTTTATCATTCTACACTAAATCGCTTTATTATATAGTTAAATTATATATTATCAATTAGTCCACGTTACCTATTAGATATAACATGAATGATCATGACCCCTATAATGTTGGATGATTTACCTATGTCCTTCAAGTATAAATACATACTTAACCAGTCTTGAAAAGTCCATAATAATAGTTTTTCATTTACAACAAGTAATATGTAATCAACATCTAATAATATGATTATGAATGTATTCTCACTTAACCTATTTTGAACTTAAGGATCACAATAATTCTTAATGAAACCCGAATATTTTATAGATTTATTGAATCAAATGTTCCACAAACAAGACACATTCTTCAATGAATAAATGGATCTTTACAAATTGCATATCCTTTTATCGTCACCTTGAGAAAAAAATCCTTCTAGTTGTGTCTTGTAAGAATCTTAATAAAAGTTCCCAGAAATGAAGTATATTTGAAATATATTTTCTATATTTTTTAGTCATGGTAATATTGAATATAAAGAATAATTTTTATGGATTTAACAATGGAAACTAGTGAAAATACCTACTCGTAGTCCATTCTTAAATGTTTTTTAAACATTTTATCCACTTTCATATCATTATAAGTATTTGATATTACTTATATTTCCATATTTATCTTGAATACCCATTTTCAACCAATATTATTTTCAAATTTTTTTTACTGAATAGAACCCAAACATGGTTCTCATACATAGAGTCTATTTTAGATTTCATTGTATCTTTCCATCATGTAGCTTTGAAGCTCTATATAACCTCTTTACAAGAGATATGTTCATTATCATCAACCAATAATTATTCACCAACATTGATAACTAGAAAACCTTATCTCTATAGTCCTTTTAACTTTCTAGTGATTCTACATATTACTTTTGTTTAAGGAAAAACTTCTTCCACATAGACCTACAAAATATGTTCATATACCATCTCTTTCGTTTCTTGAGCAAAAATCTATCTAAATCAATCTTACTACCACTTTCATTATTTAGGATGTTCTCCCTCTTAAAAAAGACATCTTCTATAGCATTAACCAAATTCTTTTATGATGGATTGTAATGGAAGTATCCCATTTTTATTGGGTTACCCTATAAAGATATAATTTGTGCATTTGGGTGCAAGTTTATTCCCTGAGAATGCCTTAATCAATTTTCTGCAACCATGTACGTGTATATGTGATAGAACATGTTTATTTAAACTCTATAAATCAAAGGAAATTCCATTTTCTACTTTAGTTGGTACTCGGTTTATTGTTTATAATTTAGTCTCTAATGTGTATCCTCAAAATCAAAATCGATGATCTGTATGAATTATCATCAACCTTACATTGTCTCTCAAGGTATGGTTCATCATTTCACTAATACAATTTAATATTTTTTGGTAATGTGAAGTGAGTAGAGATAGAATTTCAAACTCCAATATAAATTTGATAAATTATTGGTTAAGATAATCACCACCATGATCTAATTAAAGTGACATTATCTTCTTTCCATGTTCATTCTCTACTTCATTCATAAATTACTTATATTTCACAAAGAAATCCAACTTATAAATCCTCAAGTAGACATATCCATATCTATTCATTTAATCAGTAACAAGTAATAAGTAAGAATACCCACCACTAGCTTCTACTATAAATGATACACCCATATCAGTGTTTATTAATCCTTTTAGCTATTTAGACCTTTCACCATGTCCAACAAATATTTGTCTAGTCATTTTTCATTATAAAAAATCATGATATATCTCATGTAGTTTAAACTCAAAATATTCTACCATCCTGACAGAGCACTATCAGATGTATCTCATTTACATAACTAGGTTGGTGATTCGAAAACTGGGTGTCATATGAGTCATGAAAACATGATTCATTATCAATTTATAATACTTTGTTTTGAAAATTTAATACATAAAGACCAATATTTAAATTTGGTATACTATAAAAAATTTCATATTTTAAAAAGAAATAACTTTTATTTATTTATTTTAAAGTAAAATCATCTATATCAATGAATTATACATAAATTATGTTCTTGGTATTAGTTGATACATAATAAAAATATTTTAAAATTTGTATCGTTTATGATGTAAATGAATGTTAGTAATCCCAAATGGATAGAGATGTTATCCCAACACCATTATAAATTTTCAAATTCACCACTCCATTGGTAATCGTTCTGAATGTACATGGTTTTTATATGTTGATGCAGATGTGAGAACCACAATCTATTTATAATTCTCAATGTGTATGTTGAAATATTACACTCAATAAAAATCATTACTTTATCACCCCATTAATTTTTTGTGTAGTTTTTATTCCAGTATCCTTACTGACACCATGAAAAATATACCACTTGATTTTCTGATCCCTACCTTTGTATCTCAGACATCTTGAAATGTTGGTTCTTTAGAGATTTATAATTTTTATGATTTTTAGGCCCCCTTTCCTTTTTATTCCCTTTTTTATTCACCGTAAGGAATACAAGTTTGGCACACCCCATGTCCATGTCTACAAGGGTTATCATAGTAATAACTTATAAAAAACACTTTTCATTGTTTTTCATATTTTAATTTAAAATAATACTAGATAACGTTTTGGGTAGCGGATAAAGTATGTGATCTCTTCACAACTCATCTAGGAATGTAATCGCTAAAATGTATAAGAATTAATTATATCCATTAATCTTAACTACATACGGCTCAAATGGCACCAACCCTCTAATATTTGTCCTAAATAGAGTATTAGATATCTCATATCTCTATTGTCTTTCCTTCTCTAGATAGATATCTTGAGTGATACAAATTTCAATATGCTTCCATGTCCTCATCTTTCCTTACAAGATCATTGGTCATGGATGATATCATGAGACACTAAAATCTATTGAATTTTTCAAATGTTTCTTATATAGAGATAACTCTTTCTCACTAACAACTTTACCAGGAACATCCTGAACTTTTTTTCAAGAATATTCAATTTTCTTTTCATCATGTAGGATGATTCATAATAACCATTTTCACTTGAGGAAACCTTTTCATGTGAGAATTTTATCCTTACCAATTGTCGATCATAGTGATATGTTTGAATTAAAATGAATTTCCATTTCTAAAAAAATAAAAACATTATTTTATCACTTTATCTGATTAAATTAGACAAATAAATAATTGATATAATTTTTAATCTCCCTATATATTATTAAAACTCAAAATTCATCACCATTAGAATACAAAAATTTTGTTTCATGGACACTTTAGTGAAAAGGGTCCATATTCCCCTTATAATCACTCCAAAATATTCTTATGAAATTTTAAGGGTTTTAGGTGGGAATTATGAATACCAAAAACATTAACTCAGAGTTCCTTGATCTTTTGAGTGGTATCCAAAAAATGGAAATCATAAAATTTTATTTCCTCAACCTTCTCATCATAGTTAAACCATGTAATTATTTGGTAGTAAGGCCTTGATGAAAACTAAGTTATGCCAACCCAAAAACATCAATATAGAATTCCATGATAATTGGATGCACCTCAACTTTATTCAAAATAAAACTTTCAACTATAGTTTTATATTAACTTATGTCATGGAAGATAATACTGACTTAATATATACAACTAACAGATTTTATATTTTATATTTATTTTCAATATTATCCTTAATAGTCACTTTTTAAAATTTAATAGATTTAATTATACTATAAACAATGTATTATAAAAAATAATGCATAATAAAATTTATTTTGGTTTTTATCTTACATTCTCATTAATTCAATTATTCATGTGATCATGAAAAATCATCCAAAATGAAATAACCTTATAAATTAAAAAAAATAATGTGGTATGGTCATGATCATTTATTAATTTTTTGATTATATAGTGTGTGAAAAACTAACCCTTGATGTAAGAAAAAAACAATGAACCATTTTATGTTTCTTGTTGTTTCTTTCAACATGTTTACCCATGTACCTCTCTGATTCATTTTGGCATGGAAACAAACACAAAACACCTGCACTATCTTGGGAGCTTCATCCATTACATACACTTTTACTGACATATTGGTGTGGGGAACCAAAGGATTGGATAAGGGGTGTACATAAAACAAACAATGAGCTTGAATTTCCTAACATTACATTAGTAATGATGACACAAAATCCAACAATTTAATTTCATAATAATTTAAAAAGAAGAAATCAATTAAAAATTTTATTCTATGATCATGATCATCCACATACATGCAACAAATTACACTTTTAATAAAAAATATTATCAAATTATAATCATTATTATTTAAGATAGATCGTATTAGAATCAATTAATTATTTTATTTAATTAATCATTTTTTTAAATAAATTTCCTTTGGAATTTTCCATGATATTCCAATCTGTCATAGTTTTTTAAAAAATAAATAAATTTATTCAAAATTAACAGTGTACAAATATATACAATAGAGGTAACACTATGAGCACACATCCAAATTACCCAATGTGTATTATATTTATATATTGTTTACTCATGTGACATGTAGTATTCACTTCTTAACACATAGTTTAATGGCATGTACTATTATCATAATGACCACATAGAACACACGATTTTTTTAGCATGTTATGTTTCAACGCGTGTTGAGTAATGACTATATTATGAATTATATATGATATGATGTTTCAAACATTACACATAAATTAATTACACATTATATATATATATATATTACCTGCTACATGGTCTATACTACCAAATTAATGAACACATGAAACACATGTTGATAAGTGTTAAAAAGTATAAAAAAATAAATATTAATTTTTTTTTTAATTTGGTATTATAAATGATGTGTATATGCCAGCTACATGGTGGGTAACTTTTTTATCACAATATATTGATAGAACATTCCTAGAAACATGGTGTTTAAATGTAACACAGAATATATTGGAGAAAAGGGTGTGTACATGGGCTACATGTTGTGTGGTATCTATGTAACAAAGTTACAAGTCATCTAAGTTGTGTATGGAAATGCAGATACTATCATTGACTAATAATATAAATGTCATGTATGGATGGAACATAGTGTGTAGTCTAGAAAAATGTGCACTAGGGTGGTCAAGTCAACATGTGGTGTATCTAAATACAATACAAATGTAATAAATTCATATGATTTGAATAAATATAAATTAATTTTTGGGGAATTGAACATGGGTACACAACATGTACAAATGGGCTACATGACCTGAACTTTTGTGTTATCTGGGGAGAATCCTTAGAACCACGTAATGTGTTATTTGAATGTATGTTGTTTATAAAATTAATTGATCTAATTATATTTGTGATAATGTAGAAGAAGAAGATCAGATCTCATGATTCAAATTAATGAATTATTAAATAATAATTGAAAACTAAAGATGAATTAGTAAATCAATAAATGATCTTTAAATAATTATAAAAAATTATACCAACCATTTGATACCACTTATATATTTTTTACATAGTAGAAGAGTTGGAAGGGGATTCCAAACTTTGATTTTTATCATATTCATTGATTAATCTAATATTTTCATAAAGATAAATTTCATGATAAATAAATATGTATCAAAGAATAATTCATTATTGAATTCTAGAACCAAGATGCAGGATCATCACATATTATTTAAAATTATTATAAATAATTAAATAATTACCTTATAATTAATTCTTTCTTTATTGATTGATTTAACAATGTATAGATGTCATAATATAATTACATTATTGGAATCAAGCGTTTATTCCCTCTCTAGGTGAACCCCATTTATTCCATGATCCTCTAAACATCGCCGAAGGAATATCCAGGTGCTAGAAGATTAGATCCTAATGCGTGTTTCATTCAGCTTATATCACATCGATAATCTCTTGGAGAAGGAGTATATTTTATCTCTCTATAATCAAGAGTGGTGATGGATGAATATCACTCTCCATTCTCCAAAGAGTTCTTGGAGAGGGAGCTCTCTAGTGCTTCCATAGAATTATTTCTCGATGTCTTTACGCACAACAAGAATGAAATCAGACACCCAAAAGAAATAATATAGTAGATTTTATATACTTATATGGTTTGAAATAATAATTTCACATTTACCCAAACTATTTTAATTATTTATTTCAAAAACGAATGTCTACAATAACAACATTTATCATTATTTCTTGATATGTTCAAAGATAAAAAATTAAATTACATATTATTTATTCAAATAATATTCAACATATATTATTTCTCACCAGACCATTACACTATGTCTGAAATTCCTATAAAATATTTAATATACCTTTAATAATGACTATATATTTAATAAAATATACCACTATATTATTCTCAAATAAATAAATAATTATTATATTCACTAAATATAAAAATAAATATTTTTTTAGTAGTCACACCCCAAAATATTCCCTTCAATAACGGGTGATAGATTATATGTGATCAATAAAACTTGAATAATTATTAAACCATTTATAAGATTAATATTTATTAATCTTTTTAAATAATAAATAATATTATTATTTTACTGAGATTCAGTAAATAATTAGACTTTGTCCCACTAGGCCTCTTTCTCAGTGGCATTAAATGAAGAAACCAAAGTCTAAATTTAGAATCTTCAAATATGCCGAATAACCCATATAGAAATAAATTAATGTTTGAATGACATATAACCACATAAAGAATCATACTATGTAATATAATACCTTTATGTTGATATAAATAATCATATAGGTTGCATTCTGGTTCCATCCACTAATGTTTGTGATGCCTCTTTCTTTAACCTTTTTGGAAATTGATCTTTCATACAGAACACCATGGCCATGGATTTATTTTGGATATATAAATTCCATAAAATGTACTAAGATATCAACCTTTATTAAATAATATAAGTTAAAAATCCTTTATCTCATTATTTAATAATGAAATATTAATCTTGATGCACCTGAAATAACCTACTTCACCATGAACTTATGTCGTCATGGTTTTCAAAAATATATCAAATTATATGAAACATCAGAATAATTAATAAAAATATTAATGTCTAACTACCAATATACACTTCTGTAGATATGAACATCCAATAATACATATAAATTCGGATTTCCTTCTAGTGGGATTTGTTCTCATAATTTCTTGTAGTGGAAGTTACCAAGGAAATACACCAAGAAAAGGATCCTCAAAGTCCTATGAGTCTCCAACCTATATAGTCTATATCATTTTCCCGCAAAATTATTTCATCCATCTATAGAAAATATAATCAACACTATAATTTTTGAACTTCTTGGTTCTCATTAGAGTGGTAAAATTATTTGACCTTTCAGTGTGATAACTACTCTTAGGACATTATCACATTCAATGTATCATAGAATAACAATTATGATGTAATAATGTGTTCATTAATATTCAAAACAATAAATAATAGTTATATTAATGTACACAAAATTTGTTTCTAGGAAACCAACATCAACAGGAGTGATTCAAAAGGTGAATCAAACCATAATGATAAGGGTACACGATGATTCAAGAAATAATATTAGAGATGAATAACATTGTAAAAAAAGGGACTACTACTATAGTAAATGATATATATACCAAATTATTTGAAAAACTATCATAGGATGAATGATTAGTTAAATCCATGAATGAATAATTTTACCATCTTCTTAAAAATTAGACTTGAAAGCTTATAGGTAGGCCAAAAATATTAATTTTATTTAGAAAAAGTGGGTATCTAAAAAGAATATGGATGAAAATGGAAAGGTAAATTGGAATAATGAAATAAATTTATTAAATGGATATATTCATGTTAAAGATGTCGATAATGAAGAAAATTTTCACATAGTGGAAAAATATAATCTATTAGACTCTTATTAAAAATAGTTTTCTATAAAAATTAAAAATTGTTTCAAAAGTTTGTAGGGAAACAATATTTGAATGGATTCTTTAAATAACACTTATATATCAAACAATCGGTGGTATTTTTTTAGGAAATAATTAGTCAAAATTTTCCATGCTAAATAATGCCTTATATAGAATAAAAAAATAACCCCATTCTTAGTATACATGGTTTTATGGTATTATGAGGTATATATAGTTCAATAGAAGAGGGTTCCATCACAATAACTATGTGAATATATCTAAATGGGAGAGTTCTTGGTATTGGTGTTTGTATATAACATTATATTCAATGGTTGTTGGTAAAAATTATTGAAATTTTTTCAACATTAATTAGTTGTGGATAAAAGGAGAGTTGATATGTTCCCTTTTATTTTTAAGTTAATCAAGATAAATGGAATACATTCATTTCATAGGTGAATCGTCCAATAAAATATTGAATAAATTCATAATGGAGGAATGAAATCATGTTTTAACACTGATGGTCATTGGAATAAAAATTTATAAGCATGAAGATTTTAAGGGGATAGACTAAACCTTATATAGAACAATCATTAGTAGTTTACTCAGTATAACTATGATCGGGATGATTATTTTATATGAATTATGAATTGAATAAGGCTTTATGGTTGTCCTAATTAGTAGAAACTCATGGATTAGAGAATAATTATAGGATTTTTCATGTAAATTTACATTATGATTTTATAATTAAATATTGAAATAACATGGATTTATTGACCTATTCTAATATTTATTGAGTTGTAGACATTGTGGATAAAAATAAAATATAATCTGATATTTTTACATTGGAACTACCTATATTGATCAGATAATAAAGAAATATTATTGTGTTTCTTAAATCATAGTGGAAGAGGAGTGAGTAACAATGGGTGAGTGAGTTACAAAATAAAATTCACATTAAAGTATAAGAAAGAATGTGAAAACCTAGAATTCCCATGAACTTATTTATGAAAAAACATATTTGTAATTGAAGTAGTTGAAGTTATTAAAAGTGACTATTTCTAATTAAATTTAAAGTGAGAGTTTATTGGAGCTAATGTTATTTGACGATTGTATTTTTTATCAACTAGTATTTTTTCATGTATTGTGAATGAATTTGAAGTTAATATTAAGGTATTATTATTTTGTCTTGAAATTGTTATATAGGTTTTGGAGATTCAAAATTGTCGCAGTGACTCCAAACTATAGTCATATTGACCACAATATAGAGTTTTTTTGTATATTTCAAAAGAAATTATATAGAACCCCTTTATCTAACTGTAGGATCATCCATTTATCATGAGACAAATAGATCGACTCAACAATAGTCTATGCTATTTTTAGCTAAGAAACAGAGCCCATCATTGGTAATAACTATGTGGTTGGTGGAATAACAAAATTTAGTAACTCCATGATGTAGAATTCTACCATGTGGTGTGAATTCTAAGGTGTTCATAATACGAGGAACTACCATGGTGATGAAATGATAAGAAATGTAATATATAGATTAATAAATGAAAATTTTCAAGAATCCATTTTTGATGTGGGAGTCAACTGAAATGGTTAACTCCCTGAGATAGGTGAACATACAACTATAGGTGTTTTTTTTCAAACAAGAAGGTATGTTTTTCCACATAATAGAGCTACAGACCCCATTGTTGAGGTGATCAACCTATTTTAAGTATCCATATAGTTTTTAAGATTAAAAAAACATGAAGTTTCTACTACATGGAATGTGGATAAATAATCAAATGTAGTGATGAAGAACAAGCCGAAAAATTTCACCTCTGATGTCAAGGTTGTGTTTTTATAAGTGTAATGTTTTTGGATATTTATATTTTATAGTGTAATACATTGTGAAGTTTTAGGACACAAATATATTATGGAGTAGAATACATACACACTACAAAGAGATATTTTTATATGGAATTTTTTTTAAGATTGATATCCTGGCTTTGGATGATGTTTATAGGACTTCTCACTATAAAAGTTTGTTACATTCCATAACCATCATATATGTTTAAATCAGTTATGTAAAAAACTAAATCATCATGTAGTGGAGAGGGATGTTATGTAATAATATATGTTTCCTTTAAAATTTCAATAGTAATGATGATGTGAATATATCATGGAGGTTTTTTTGTTAGATAAACATCATAAACTAACAAATTTGAATCTAGTGGTGATGATTTAACTAGGAAGTAATCCATCAAATGGAATTTAATGCAATGTTAATAATTGTTTAAATTTAAATATTGAAACTAAAATATTCTCTTGATATATAAAAAAACTGAATAAAATAATGTATCATACCCATACAGAAATTCAATAGGAACTTATTTTAGATATGGAGCATAATGAACAATAGATAGATTTACTAAATATCTGAAACTGATCAAGAAGTATGATCAATTTAGAGTAGTATTAATGATTGGGGTTAAAATTTATTATTTTTTTACATTTTAGAAGAAATTTATAGTTAAAGGATTTAAAATCAGGGATGACACCCACTGCATTTTGGTGTTGAAACTATGATTTAAATCTTGTGAGATGTACCTCTATGTCTACTTTACCCTTGTATCCCTCTTTGATGTAGTGAATAAAAGTGATGAAGTTGTTTTTAAACTTAATGCAGTGGCATGATTTTCCAAAATTTGTATTCACATACTCTTTAAGTAATGGTTAATCAAAAACTTAAAAAATATTTGTTATATGTTCCTTGGAGTATCCTTATGTATATGAACTAAGAAAAATCAGTCTATTTACTCTATTTATATTTATACATTTATTTGTGATTAAAAATCACAATCCTCTTGTATTTTCCTATAATAAGACACTATACTATTTGATCTAAATAGAATGATATATTCTACTACCCTAATTCACCCCACTCCCTTTTAGGGTGCATTGTTGGAATATAGTATAATAGATATTCTGGGACATGTCTTCTAAGATAAATTCTACTAGTATTTGATACAATCCTATCTAAGAAAAGTATTGAAAACACTTTGTTTGATAAATGGAAACCATCTAGTTATAACCTGACTATAACTAAGTTCACTATCTATAGCATGATCAAGACTATCATTTCACTCATTAGTTGACTTTTCAGTTTTTTACCAAGGATTCTAATGAATTATCAAACCGATTTTCTAATAGGTAAAGAAAAATATGTATAAAGTGACTTATCAAATATCTTCTGCAACTTTATATAAAAAATTCCCATTCACTTCAATATTCAATAATATTATTCCATAAAATAAAATATATATATATATATATCCGACTAGGGGTATTTAAATACTGAATAATAGAATCAATTTCAATTTTAGTTCATAACTAACAATTACCTAAACTTATAAAAATCAATAACATTAAATAATCTTTATAAATTAATGAACAAACATGCACACATATTTATTAAATTAAAATTTGGAATAAAATAATTTAGATTTGTTTTTTAAAAGGTATATCAATGGAAAATACACATGTAGCTTAATTTAATTATATAATACAAGAAAATATATTACAAACACATATTTCTCATGTAAAGGGTAAAATTTACCTATGAATATAATTAGATAATAACTATATAAGACTAGTTGGCATGGAAAATCAGTTTAAAATACAATAAATTATATTTCATAAAGATGTGAAAAAGTTTAGTATCCCCAGCCAAAATTCCAATGTAATGCAAACAATTCTAATTAATCTAAGTTAATTGTGGAAAATAAAAAATCCAAAAACCATATAAAACAAAACCCCTAAGTTTATACAAAACCGGACCATGAAAATCAACCCATATTTTTTCATTAGGGAATCATGAAGTAATAAAAATATAACAAAGGAGAGTGGATAAATATAATGGGCACACATGTGTGTTTTTACTAAGTAACTATAATGTTCCAAGAAAAAATAAATTAATTCAGTAAAATTGATCCTAAAAAACATCAAATATAATTTTGGATTAATTTATAACCTCATATATCAATATAAGAGTTATAATCACCCTAATTAGATTTTAATATTTAGAACTGAGAAAACATTAATCAATTCAACGGTATGATGGTATAATCGCTCAACCATGCATCCAACCATATAACCATTGTTTAAACCCTTAATTAGATTTA
Source organism: Viscum album (assembly GCA_963277665.1). NCBI lineage: Eukaryota > Viridiplantae > Streptophyta > Magnoliopsida > Santalales > Viscaceae > Viscum > Viscum album. The sequence continues at coordinate 512,407,780 of OY728133.1, read as the reverse complement.
CATATCTCAATGAATGTTCCCATGGTTTTATTTCATTACACGTTATCCCATAGAAAAGTCTCAAAAATCTCCAAATTGTTTTGTCAACTAATAAGAAAATAAATAAAATTGATCTAATGGAACATAAATACATAATAGTTACATCATCGGTGACAAAATTATACCAATGATTATACTTTATAAACCTAATTTTTTTTCATTATTAATTATAGTAGAGTTGAGTAAATTATTTCCTCATCATGGATTCCCAGTCCCATGATTCATGACTCAATTCTAATGATTTCATTTTAATCAAACCAGAGGGGTTGAATTACCATATATGAATTTATTCAGTCATTGTGTATTTGAATAGATTAATCCAATAAAGTTGTTTCATAAAACATATAACATTTCTTCAAACTAATAACATGTAAAGTATCAAGTTGATACTTCTTAATCTTGTATTCATAGAACATGTTATTTATTTAAATCCTATTAAGTGGTAAATATATCTATTATTCCACTTGTTTGACTCATTCCATTATCTCTAGTGGGATAACATATCTTGGGATAATATTAAATTTATTCCCCAAAAGTCTATATCCCAATGAAGCTCAAAATATAAGTAATACCTGATCGACCACCATGGATTACAGTTTTCATTGACGACAAGCCACATTCAATTTTCAATGACTTCAATCAGTTATTAGTCTTTTTTGAATCACATAAATCTTAATGATCATATCATGTATAGTGAAAAATACCAATAATGACGACTCTACAACTTAAACACAATATAATGGAGACAAACATGGGTGACTGTAAATATTTTCAAAAGGATCCAATTAGATCAAGGTTTCAAAAACTATTATTATTAGATAATTTAGTTTGTTAAAGATGGATCCACTATAATCCTTTAAAAGCATCAATTTAATTACAAATAATATCTGTAATATTTTTAATAACTCACTACATCTGATCATTTGTTTGAATACGATATGAAGTGATAAATTTCAACTGACTATATATACATTCATAAAATTTCATCCTAAACATAATGTTAAATCAAGAATATTGGTCAGAGACAATAATATAGGGTAACCTGTGTAATTTTTCAATCTTATACTCATAACACATTTTAATTTATTCTTACTTAAAAATATTATATATTGTAATTAAATGAACCAACTTAGTAATTTTATCAATAATCACACATATATAATTCCTTCCTTAAAGAGATTGAGGAATCCCTTTAAAAATACTATTGAAAACTTATAACACTTATATATACGAATAGAAAAAGATTATAATAATATAATTATTGTTTGTTTTTCAGACTCAAATTATTGATAATTATAGAAATAAAACACAAATTCATTAATTCATCTTTTAATCCCAAAGTGCAAATACTCACATTTTATATCATAGCACATATTGGTAACCCATGGATTTATAACTCTGCTATAAGGAGAAAAATATTTCAATTCTTTCTATATCAAATAAAGATGACCTCTGTGTTTTTAGAGAAAATATAGCCCAAAAAATAATGAGGTCATTCACTAATGGTATAAAAAAATTAAAATTTAACTTTATATATTTATATTCATGATTTGATTATTTATCCAATCAAATTTGATCTATTAGGGATATTTTTACATGCATACGCGATATGAACACCCAATTACCCTCCTCTTTCACATCTAATTGTCATTTAAAAAGGAGACTCATTCAAATATAATAATACTAAGAAACATGAAATACCAAAATTGGATACTTCTAAATTAGGGTATCAGTAATAAAATTTCATTTAATAAGGTTGTAATGAAAATTAAAAAATTTAGACAATATTTATTTCAACCATTTACTCTATTTAAGATTTAAATTATTATTAGAAAATAAGCGCTTTATAAATTTTGGATTTGTATACATAATATATTTTACTATAAATGGATTGTTTTACCAATATTTTTGATAATACATCATAACATCTAATTCAAGTTCATGGGTTGGATAACTATCCTTATGTGGGTATGTTTAATGAAAACCATTTGGCACTATATGATAATTCTACAAAAAAACAAAACCAAATCCCATACCTAAGGCAGAATAATAAATCTTGTGACCTTCATCTATATTCAGTATAATTAACATGTAGAATGAATTCAATATGTTGTAAAATTCATCAAAATATTTCTGACTTTATTTAATATATTCAAATTTTACTCCTATACATGTAAAATCCACAAGTGTGAACCTAAGTTTTACAAATCGTGAATATATAACCTATAATAAAATAACAATATTAGGAAGAATCATATTTAAAAAACAAATTTGGGATTCTTCCAAGAAATAACCATTTCAACCTTATTTGGTTCAACCAATATTCCTTTCATAGAAACTATAATAACTAAGAATATGAATTTTTTAATAAAATGTTATAATTTTTATAACATGGTATATAACCGATGATACTTTAAAATCCTCAAAAAAATATCATGATGATTCTAATGATCATATTATATCTTATAGAAAAACAATATACCATTTTAGAATATCATGAATTTTTTTAAGGTATCTATCAAAGTTAGGGTTAATCTACACCCTGAACACTACAAGATAATTCATAATATTTAAGGCCATTATATGATATTTATAATGAAAATTCATTCATTCAATGTTTTAATATACATTTTTTCTTGATCTAGACATAGTTCATTATTTAGTTTTAGAATCCCTAGTCCTTAATGATTGAAAAAATTGTAAACTCACTATAATAAATGGCCACATATTTGTTTTGTTTAATACATAGGTCTTGGAACTTGATTTTTACACTTGGGTTAAAATATGTAAATTTTATGAGCGACTTGAAATTCAATGAATAGTTAATATTTATTGGTAAATAAATATTTGTTCCCTAAGAATTAGTATTTATATATCTTAAATGAGATCTTGGATGGCAATTGTGACACCACAACCAGGACCAAAATAAATGTTTTCCTATGAAAGGTATAAATCATCTATGCAGATGATGATCCATGGAATAAGAAATTTTACGTTTTAAATTAACTCACCAAATATTTACAAGTGTGGTGATGTTGGTGTGGCCATGTAGAAGTTATATGGTACACTCATGGCTAAGTGTTACTGAAGTGACATTAGAAAATTATAGAAAAATGTATTATGGGATAGTTGACATTCTACGATTTGAGAATTTAAATAGATAAGTAAAATTGGTTTTAATTATAAATTATTCAAGTAATTAATGGTAGAATTTTGGAATTCCACTATGGAGAAATTGAAATGTTAATCTAGTTTTCTATTTTAATTGATATTTTACTCTCTAAAATATTTCCCTCATTTCATTGGATAAAAAGGTAATCAAATAAGAATATATATACATATATATATATATATCTTGAAATTGTGAGGAAAAACAGATTCTGGTTCTTGGAAGACATCAAAATAGACGTGGAAACAAAAAATGGATAATTTTTACGGTTGTGAGTATAGAATGTGATAGTGATGAACCAAGAACAAGGAGATATTTATTGAATCATTGATAAATCACTATTGAGGTAGAGTTGTTTTTGGTTATTTTTCATGCCTCACAACTCATTTGATTTGATCTTATTCACCTCATATCCAAATCACACAATTTTATATTATATTTTATTAGTATTATCATTGAATATTGGCAAAATAACCAATTAAATTTATATTTTATATTTACTATAGAGAAAATTAAAATTTTTTATGCAATCTAGATTCAATCGGGCCTTGTTTAAGATAAATATGAAATTAATTCGTTCAATTTAATGTTTTAGGTATATTAATATTGTCTATAAAGTGATTTTTGGTAAAAATATATTAAATATAGTATAGGTAATGAAGATCATTAAAATATTCAAAAATTATTTGATTATTATAAAAATGGGGATATGTGACAATGATTTCCCTTGATTATAATTTTTAGGTTTTGGGTGATAATTTATGTGAAAATTAATTTATTGATATTTCATAGAGTGGGTTACTATTGAAGATGATTTAATTATTCTAATTATTATTTTATTCTAATCTTGAAAAAAAATTAATAAATAGAGGTATGTTTTTCGGTGTCTATTTCAACTAATTATATTTAATTATGGTGATAAATGAATAATTTACATTGTTAGGTAATAATATTATAAATAATATTATTTCTTTTATCATCATCATTGTAAAAGTTTGAATATCCATTATTAAATTAATAATAATGATATCATTTTATGTTATTAATATTATCACATTGAACACATTAATTTTCATTCCTTATCAAAAAATTACATATGAAATATATAATTAGACGAATAATAATAAAATTATTCTTATTATTACTATTAATATAGTTATTGTAATTATTTTCAAGGGATGGTTATCATAACATGACAAAGGGATCTCACTGTATTGTGATGGTGAGTTTGGATGAATTGGAATTGGACAATAGTGGAGGTACGGTAGGAAGCAAAGGTGATAGTCATAGTCACAATAATAAAAATAGATTTTCTAGAAAATTATAAATTAAATGGTGTGTAGTACTAGCCTACATTATGTGTAAGTTTAAAAAATTATTTGTGACATAAAAGAAATTTCGTGGGACATGTATCCCCCAGAAATCTATTTGTGTAACTCACTATTTCAACAAAATTGTTTAGATGTACCTTTTTTAAAATTACATATTTTGTGACTCCATGTCACACAACATTAATCACTAGATCAGGTCTCTCATTTTGTGCCCTAACAAATAAAAAATGTAGACAAAATGAACCAAATTCCATGTACACCATCAATCTATGTTGTATATATAATTTGTTTGGGAATTGTTTTAATTTTATATTACATATATAACTTTAAATCATATATAATATTACTCATGTGAATCACACACTATGTAATTTTTAGATACATCATGTACATATGAAGATGCTACTTGATGTGTATCTATAGTACACATTGAGAAAAAAAGGATCCTTACCCATCATATAACATGTTCCAAACACTGTGTAATTTTCTTTCACACATATTGAGTTATGGCAGCACATGGACACCTTTTGTGACTATACCTACTTTTTGTGTACCTTACCTAGATAGACTAAATAATTGGAAGTGTTTTTTATCCCTTATAACATTCCATTCGGATGGCAGTTTCATAAATATGATTAGTGAATTAAATGTTCCTCTCTATAGAGAATGTGATGGTTTATATATCATCATCACCTATGGATTATATTAAATGTAGTTGATGTTTTTTAGCAACATATAGATACTGGTATGTTTGGGTGGATGACTTGAGTATCCAGGGGGGTGATAATCAAGATAGTGTGTATTTGTCTCAATGTTATAGGTCCCATATTTATATAGATAAGTTGGAAACCCTCTCATTGGGACAAGTTATGGATCCTACACTCATGGAGTTGGTAACCCTGTCATATAATGCACACTATATGCTTTAGTGTAAGTGTTCTTCACTGGGGTCTTTTTCTATTTGGGTTAAGGTGTATTCCAATGGGGTGTCAGTCACCAAAATTGTTTTTCCTGAGGGATGATGGGGAAGTTAAATATGAAAAATAGTTTTTATTTTTTAGTTATTAAGTACACATGGTACTCTATGTTCATTTCCAATGTTTCGAATTTGTAGATATGAGTTCTGTCATTCAATGAACTTTGCACTGATGTGGAGAAACCCCACGTTCTAGTTACAGATTATGGATGCAAGCATATTTTGATGTTGTATTTTTTTGGATCAAGTATATTTCTATGATATTATCATATTCCATCAACACTTAATCTGTGACAATAAGTTTTACTTTGGTTTATGAGTTCAACATATTTCCCTTTATCACTATTGTGGTGTGTATTTAATCTTGGATGTATAATTGAAACAAAAATTATCCTTTATTAATATATGTGAGTCTAGATAATTTGATGATATGATTCTTGAAATATATGATATAATTTATTATGATTGGGGTATTCCTTTTATTTCTAGGTTTCACTCCAGTAAAGAATATTTGGGACTACAACCGAGCTTATACCCAAGTGGTAAAGGCTCCAGCTTGGCATCCAAAAGACCCAAGATCTAATCTGGGCAGGGAAGAATTTATGTGTACTATAGTAGTACTTTAGTAGAGGTGGAAGTAGAAGTGGAGACAACGTAGCAGGGGAAGCCCTGTAGTAGGAACTGTAGCAGCGAACATGCTAGAGAAGGTACTGTTGCATCTCAGGTACTATTGTAGTACTATTCACCAAAGCGCCCTTTGGGCCAAAAATGGGCTTTGAAGCACTGTATTCAGGCCACTTGGCCTTGGAACTTTAGGCTATGCAATGGGTCTCCCTTTACCCAGATAAAAAAAGAGGTATTTAGTTTAATAATAAATTACGGCTCTGACCCCATCCTTGTTATAACATCTGGTGTTTTCTTCTTTATCTATCATCCTATTGGTTACTCTCAAATAAATGGGGTTTTGAGATAACTATTAATCTATATTTTTATTATTATTTAAGGGAGTATTAATATGTATATTTAATTTCAACCCTAAAAACTCTGTGTTCAAAAACATTTTGTTTCTATGTAGATGATGTGTAGTTCAAAAAATTTCTTGGCAATCATAGAGTTAGAGTTGTTTATGTTGATAAGTTTCATTGTGAAACATGGTGGTACAGAGTAGTTTTAATTCATGATATCACACCCTTCCCATATGTCCATGGAGTACAATGTAGTATAGTGTATCTATCTATGTATCATTTTAACAAAAATATGGTTATCACACTGTTCTTATATGTCTCACAATGTAGTGTTTTCCTATGTTTTGGTTATCTGTTGAGGTTACTCATGATGTGTTGTGTTCTATAGTCATTGTTTTCATTCTCATTATTTTATAGTCTAATTTTAATTTATATTAATTCCAATTACATGATATATTCTCTATATTGTATTGAATATATGATGCAGGTTACTATAGGCTCCGCCTATCATATATAATTATGTCTACATAGTGATTTTTGTCACCCCTAGACATCTAGACGTAGGTTTGGGGTGGTAATAATACCTCATAATTAATTTGGGAGCTGTTTCAATGGGTCATGTCATGTTACAGTGTAATCAGAGTAGATTGAAAGCCTAAGTATAAATTCTGGAGTTGTTTGTATTGTAAGTATTGTTTTGGAAACTGGGAAATGGTGGTGTAGTATTTTTATATTTATTAATAGACCATAAAACCCATTGTTGGGTTGGAACATGACATAACCATTCACCAAGACTCCGATAAACTATTTATTGACTAAAAAACCTAAGGTATTATTTGAAAGGTATATTTAAAGAGGTACATAAATCTTATAGTGGTTTGTTTTGAATATGTGTGTCATTTGTAATGAACCAACCCAGGTCGACCTGACACATCGACCGATCTATCTTTAAGCAAGTTCTCAAGTGCACCTCCAAAAACACCAGAGGATACTGAATGGTATCAATGAACTCAAAGATACCATGGGGATACTATACCCTTTGGTCTGAGTGCACTAACAACCGAAAAAATAAAATATCCACAAGGATAAGAATCAGATTAGGTATAATAAACCAAATAAAACATAGGCATGTGATAATAAATGGATTTTGGAATACAGTGATACAAAATCCAACATGAAAAAAAATTCAATTTACCATTGGGATGACCACATATACAAAACTAGTAACCTAAAAAATACATTTGGATCTATTAACAACTCCAAGATGAACCACATAGCCTACCTCCAAGAGAGTTGATCCACACCAACCTGATCTTGAGACTCCACATGAATAGATCCACTTGATCAAAAATCAATGGTCCTCAATTCTATCCACCATGTAACCGGTACTCGAGTATGAAATATGATATTAGGTCTAAACACAAACTATGGTGCATATACAAGTGGGGAGAAAAAAATATCAATAGGACTCACCAAATAGTGAACCCTATATCTATTATCATAACAAGTGCATACAAACTTGTTATTCCCAATCAAGTTAAAAACTAAAAATATCTTGCACAAAAATAAAAAACACGAAAAAATTAAGGGTAGAAAAAAAATCAAATAAATCATCCAACCATGGGTTCTTCTCTGACACCTAAGGAAAAACTAACCCGTTTTTTCCCCCACCAATGGATTTTCCACATGTATCTCACCAAGCGGCATGAAATTAGAAGAATATTCTTGATATTAATAAAATACCCATGATATCTAAGAAAATTATTTAATGTAGGATGACAAATATTTAATATAATCATTCACATGAAAAAACAAATCTACTAGGTTCTAAGACACCAATACTATGATTTGAACTGGTCACAAGAAGATCTATATCGACACATATATAGATCATATCTGTCTCTAAATTCCTGAAAAATGAAACATGCAATAACAATAAGACCAAAAATACATATAATTCATATATAAATCTAGGAGCACAAAAATCCATGGGTCTAGGATCATTTCAACATCCATGGTGGTAAAGAACCCACTCTGTGAGTGCCTCAACACCTCACAATACATAAGCCACTTCAGCCATGGAAAATAATCAATTAGAGGAGGGTTTTAGTCATCCATATTTCCAATTATCTCCCTAATCCCATATAACCACATCCAACTGAAGAATTATAGAACCATAAAAAGGGCTGGTGCCCCATCCAAGCTATTGTAGGGTGTCTTCCTCAAACCAAATTCTTGAGTAGATTCTGCCTCAAACAAGATGAACAACTGTAAACTAAACATGGTTAAGTGAAACTCTTGAACCCAATATGAAAATAGCTAAACTAGAAGTGTTGATCAATTATCATCCAATAAGAAAGAGGCCACTCTTGGACCCATGAATCATAGAATCGAAAAATTAGCCACCACGGGCTCTACATGACCCATCTTAGGGCCAAACAAAAACATAGGGATCCCATGGTCACTGAGGTTATGTCAAAAAGTGATGAATAAATAGGTACATATCTTACAAACCAAATCTATTCGTGCACACCCATCCATAGATCAACAATTGGCCTAAGTTCCCTAGGAATTGTAGGACGCCCTACAATAAGATCTTATAGTTCAACCAATAACATCGTTCAAAACCAATGAAGAAACATCCCAAATGGCCCTTAGTGGCTTCCAAATGATACTAAATCAATAAAACACACAAATTTCAAGAAAAATTACATGTATTATGACAAGGGAATATCAATTTTTCCATGAAAATAGCAAAGACAAGACCCAATAAGGCTCCTTATCAAAATCCAAACCATGTGACATGGGAATTATCAACAATAAACTATAACAACAACTGATAAATTGATCAAAAATATATTCAAATGGGTAAACCAGAGTCCCTCAGACTCAATCAATCTACTCAACAACACCTAATCGCAGCCTCCAACCCATGATGTCAACCCATCTTGATGGCTCCCACAACACTAATCTTAAAAATGTTACCATCGAGAAACATGTCCCATCATGCAGGGACAAACCAAGACCTCTTCAGAGATATTACTCAATCCCATATTTTGGAATCAATTCAATATAACCTCAAATAGATCACTAAATATCATTAAATCCATGTCAATTTCCGATCTATCAATCCTCACCCTTTCCTCATAGCTCAAAATTTCACATGTTAGAGGATTCTAAATCCAAACCTCAAAATAAATCCACCGAAAATAATAGTTTCCATCCAAAAAAACAATTCATAAGGCCTATAAGTTTCAAAATATTTCCACCATCATGATATAAATGACAAAAATACTCAAAATTTACTCTTCACAAGTCAAATTCTATCTCTAGGGTGAAAATAGGAAAAATAGACCATGGAAGGAAAAGTATAAGGTGTATATTTTTAGTACAAATAATGTAACCCCAAAGTTCCTCACTAGATTTTTTCTATAGTCCACTCAGCTTATACATTCCCATTGTACATGGTTTTTGTTCCCTGTATATAGTTTTTAACCCTAAATGGGTATCTTCCCATGTAACTCAGCCCCAATCAAAATGTATAATGCCCAACTAAATTGTGTGTACCACCCCATACATTGTTTGTACCCCACATGGGGTCCCCATGTATATACATAGATATGTACCCTAACATGAGGTCTAACCAAGCATAGCACACAACCATTGGATGTGTACCTCACACATGATCTTATTGTGTACCCTAAATGACCATGTTCGCCAACACACCCCGAGCCCCCACTACATAGAGTATACACCAGTTACATGGAATATAGTTCTAAAACACCATATCCCGTGAATAAGAATAAAAACCGTCATGTGTTCCATGAACTATAAGATTTTTACATAGGTGTTTCCAAACATAAAACCCCCAAAATGTCCCAAAACACCCAATACACTTTCAAGAATAGAAATTTAAATTTCTATCGATTTTCACAACCTATGATGATGTGAGCCATCAAAATTCCCCAAAAAAAATGTTTATCACCCCAAACGAATATTTGATGGTCAACTAGTATCCATTCTTTCCCTCCATGTATTGTAACACTAGATGTTATATTGATAGTCTAATAAACAACCTTATAACATCCATAACTCTATCTTAATATGAGATATGTTCAACCATGAATGATATAATTATTTTCACCACATGTTTATCATTTTCGTCACCCGAATATCCAAATCGAAAACTGCACAGTTCACACTACATCCATAATTGAAATAAATAGATATATATGGTCCAAACACTCACACCTAAGAACCGGCATGAAAAACCAAAATAACCAACACTCATTCATATCCCACCATATACAATTATTAATGTTCTCAATAAACCAATGGAACAAAGATTGGATCCTCTAACATCCTTTTCTGTATACCCAACCACAATTCAATCCTTAAAATGGTCCTAAAATATCAATAATACTCATACTCACATAGGCCATGTCGAAACAAATCTTTTATAATGAGTTTAAACCGACTAATTATAAACCTCCCCAACGATTTCTCCAAAAAACTATAGCACTCTGGACAATCCTATTTAAAAATGAGGAATATCCCTCATGACACAATCAATCACCCCCCCATTCAGGTGTCAATCCAAATCCACAGGTGTCCAACTATGCTCCCACTGTGCTACCCAAAGAGCATCCAAAAATAATTTGGGCTATGGGTGAAAGAAAACCATCCCTCAAAAGCCTACTACATGATTAGGAGAACTCTCGAAACTCCACTTCTCAAAAACTTGTAATCATTTTTTAACCACATCCTAGTGAAAGAATACCTCAATGGGCCCACTAAGGAAGATCATCCACTCCCAACCAAGATATAATGATAGTAATCATCGAGCTTCTCCTCAATACTAGGCTAACAACATGTTGAATGAAAAACTCCATCCCATAAAAAAACCTAGGAATTTAAGGAAAACACCACCTAAGGTTAACTTGGTCCTGATCCATATATCACTCTAGGATCATTTTCATCATTGAGAAACCAATAGGGCACTCAAATCCCACATCAACCCACAAGGGTCTCTATGAATCCCTCGATGAGGGGATACCATATCCATCACTAGAAAACCTCTAGCCACATGATACACATGACCAAGAATTATAATAAAATATACACATGAATTTAGTTTAGTTTATTTCCACCAAGGGTCTATAAATGAAATACCATATAAGTCATCAAATAAACTTCAAAAAATTGATCCTATATCATATGTTCAAACACCACAGACAAGAATATGTCATGTGAATTCTATATTCCTAGAATAAAGAATAAACATTGTCCACCAACCGACATAAGTTTATATAGAAACTTTGATAAACTGTAAACCTACAAACCAAAGTGCATCACACTAGGTGAGATAATTTAGTCATCAAAGTAGAGTCCAAGAACAGTAATAAAATTCCATGGAAACTTGGACGTACAATCGGTAAATATGGTCATGACACACCAGTCCGATATCCATCAAAATTAAAACAATTTCAACACCACCTATCTACTAAATCCCAAAATAAAAAAAACCAAACATATATGATACCATTATTTAATGAACCATTCTAGGTCAAAATGAAATCTCACTTGATATGGCTTTCCACAAGACCTCAAGTAAACCTCCTAAAATGCAAGAGGCTGCAAAATAAAAAATTGTGGGGAGATGACACCATCTATAATCATGTAGTAAAGTGAAATAACAAAAACAATAAAAATGATAAACACAAAAGTACACAAAATAAATGAATTTAAATAGTGGAATGTGATTATTAAATTGAATGCAACATAAACTCATAAAAACACCATAATTTAAAAAATAAAATAGTTCGCCACCACTGAGATGACCACATATACAAAATAAAAACCAAAACAGAATACATTTGGATCCACTATGAACTCCATGACAAACCACATACCCAATATATATGATACTATAGATTCCAAAGCTCGATCCTGATACTCCACATGAGTGGCTCCACTCGATCAAGAAAAATTGGGCCTAAGTCCCATCCAATAATAAACATATACTATAAATTAAATGTAGAAATCAAATCAAGGATTAAATACAAGGGGTGAGAAATAAATATCAGTATGTCACCCCCATCAGTAAACCCTAAATCTAATGTCATAACATGTACATGAACACGTGATAATCCCAATATAGAAAAAAACTAACTAAAAATGGAATAAAAAGAAAAATTAATTAAAAGGGGGGAAACATATAAAATAGCCAATTATTGTTTCTAGTTTAATGAATAAAGTAGATCTATCCATGTTTTATCCCTCTCTATAGGATTTACATCATATGGATCACCCAACAACTGGACAACTAACATGTCCCCCAAATCTACCCAATACAAAAAATTTGACTTAGAAAAAAGGAATATATGTTGTATCATATGGAATATCAGTAGGAATCCACATCACAATGTGCACCTACCAGGTTCTAGGACTCCAATATCACAATATGAATGAGTGGTAAGAACATATATATTAACAAAACTAGAGAACTCCTCATTCTCAAAATTCTTACACAAAAAATAGAGATATAGATATGGAACGAATAATATGCGGGAACTATATAGAAACACGATAATGTACATTATCTATGTAATCAAGAGCACTACAAGATCCACATTGAACAAAACCCACTTCATGAGTGCCTCAACACCTCACAATCCTAAGGCCAATCTAGCCAGGGTGAATACTCAACTTGAGTGGGGGTTTCACTCTTCCAGATCACCCATTATCTCCCTAAGTCCATTTAACCATATACATCCACATTAGGAGATAACCATATACAAACAAAGTTCTAACACCCAATTTATTATATCCCACATTACACCACCTTAATCCAATGTCATGATCAAAAACTACCTTAAACGACATGGGAAAATGATAACCAAACATGGTTTGGTCAAACATAAGAACCCAATATAAAATATATATAATCTAGTATATATTTAAAAATCATGACCAATAGAACATAGGGCCTCTCTCAGACCCTTGGATCTCAGCATCCAACAAATATCCGCCACTAGCTCTCCATGATCCACCTTAGGGCCCAACCATATCTAACTGCTCCAATGATCCTTGATGTCACAACACAAAGAAACATGCAAATATGGACAAACATTATAAAAAAAATATCTTGAGAAAAACACATCCATATATCTAATACCATCCCAAATTTCACAAAAATATTAGGACACCCAATGAGGGTTCCCCTTGCAAGTCCAAAATCAGGGGTTATACCCAATAAAGAAACATCCCAAATGGTCATTGGTGTCCAGCAACTAATCCTTGATGAACAAAATTCCCAAATTGAATATAAAAGTAGGAGAACACATAAAAGGGTGTTACAAAATTCATTGTGACCACCTAAAAGACATGACATAATAGGGCTCCACAACCGAAGCTAATCCATCCCACAAGAGCATTCTCAACTGCTAACTATGATAACCATTAATCACCTGATCAACAACCATCCATCTAGTGCATCCACAATCATACCTCACACTCATATCAGTAGATCAATGGAAACTAGACATGAAAACCATCCCATGGAATCAATCCATCCTAAAGGCTCTAATTTCCTTAATCCCAAACCATAGAATCTAGAACACAATAACCCTAACCTTGAGCAATTGGCCCCATCATGCAATGAAAAACTATGATCCCCTCATAGAAACTACTCAATAACATCTTCCATAATCAACAAAAAATAAAATCAAATAGATATATATTGATCACATGAGTTAAGATGATCATAGAGCTCTAAACACTCACCTAGGCCACACATATCACAATTAAACCTGCAAGAGGATTTTGAATCCAAATATCAACGAAATCCCCATGAAAAGATATCTTATCCAAAACACGTTATAAGAGGACTCTAAATACTAAAAGGATTACACTATAATGATATACATAGAAAAGGATCTGAATGGACTATAAAAATGTCCAATTCTGACTCTAGGGTGAATAATAGTATAAACAGACCATGAAAGGAAAAGTACGCATTGTGTACATTGGGTACACAATGTGTACATTGGGTACACAATGTGTAACACCAAAGGTCCTCCCGGGACATGTTCCATAGGATACATAGTATGTTATTCCCAAAATTACATGGATTTTGTACCCTATACATGGAATGTAACCATAGGTGGGTACATTCTCTTGAACCTCATCCCCACTTGGTGTGTATAATGCCCAGCTATAAGGTTTGTACAACCCCATTCATAGTGTGTGCCCCCCATGGGGTCCTCAGCTACGTACCTGGACATGTACGCCCCCATAGGGTTTATCCAAGAGTATTATATTGCTATTTTTATACCTCATTCAGTATCGTACTATTTACCCTACAAAACCATGTGCCCCTAGCATCCCTATAGTCACCACTACAAGGTGTGTGCCCCCCGATTCATAGTGTGTAGTTCCAAAAACCAGTCCATCCAAAATAAGAGGAATACATGACTTGTTTTTTCTAAATGACACATTGTTTACATTGGTTTTTGTGAAAAAAAACTCCAAAATGGCTCGAAACCCATGGTACACTTTTAAGAAAACAAAAATTAAAGTTTTCTTAATTTCTAAAAATTATGGAAATGAAAGGAATCACATCCTTACATTGAAATCTCACCAATATATATTTCATCAATTTAAAATCATCTTATTCAATGTAGAATTTCACTAATATATCATCCTCCATTATATAGACATTGGGTTATGAGATACTGTGGGTCACGACTACATACCCAATATACACTAAGAGGTGGTGAATTAACATATTCGATTTTTTTTCTCCAATATATTTTTCTCATATTTGTAAGAAAAATCCAAATTTTCAATATTTAAATGGGTAAATAGTATTCATATATAGAATCTAAAAATAGGTACATAATGACTTTTACTTGGATCATAACAAACAATTATTCCAATTAGAATACTTTGATAGAATTTTGATGTACTAGGGGATGACACTATTCATTGTGTGTGTTACAATAATTAAGAAATGTATCATTTTCAATGATATGTAAACTCCCTTATATTTTCTCTTTGCTAACTACTTTGAGACAAGGAATACAGAATAATAGACATATGATGGTTTTCCATCATTATTATTTAAAACCATAATATTATTATCTATTGAGGGTTTTGTTGTAGAGCTACAATTCATTAATTCATGATCAGTAATAGTTATTTCTATAGAAATCACTTTTTTCAATACTTTTGAGATCTATAAAATTTTAATCTTTACACTTATTTTTTTAAACCTTCTTTAAATCAATAATTCAATTACCCAAATTGTGTTCCCTAAAATTTCCACTTGTAACCCACATAATGCGTCTTTAAACTTCCCATTAACCCCTAATTAAGTCGATCGAATTCGAATACATTTGAGAGAAATTTAAATTACTAAATATTAATATATATATACACTATTTATGGAATGAACCCCATTGTGACAGTGTGAAATTTATTATGAGATCCATAATAAGAGTGTGATATCAACCACTATGGAATTCTTTAATTATATTGTCTAGATCCACATTTCTTACATACAAAATATATTTAAAATATAGAAATTTATCAGTGTGATATATATAATGTTTTTTATCTATAATAATATCATGGAGTGAAGTTCTACTTTATAAAAAATACATGTGATTTAGAACTAAAATGATCTTGGATAAACATTCAAGAATCTTACTATTTTTTTATGGCTAGAAGACATAGCTATAGGCTCCAATAACAGTAGAACCATTATTGGAGGGTTCTGTATAATTTTTTATAATATTTAGTTTTATAAATCCCCATGTGAGGATTCTTGACATTAAATATATTTGAAAAGAATAAATAACTCATCTTAGGAAAATTTCTCTAAGGATGATTTTGATCTTCTGAAAGACCCTTTTGAGATTTTATTTATTGTGATATGATTATCACTGGGTGGAATCCCTCTATTAATGATCCACACATACTACTTTGATCTATGATAAACACCAATTTATTATTTTAGCATGCTGAATTGATTATATTGTTTTTTTTGTTTCGATCATTCATACTTCGGTCGCGATGGAACCTCTCTTAAATTTTTCATTCTTGAGTAGGAGAGAGACGGAGGAGTCAATAGAGAATTTTTTTTGTGCACAACAATTATCTATATCTAAATTATCTCTATAGAATAGATATTAACATGTATCTATAGAACTATGGTTTATGTTGAAATATTTGTTAATTTTACTCTTTCTATTAAATAACATTATAATCTTTAATAAAACCCATGTCACAAAATAATATTATTAATATTAATATTTAGTTCATGTGATCTTGTGCATTTGAAAAATAATATTTACTAGATTATAAATAAACGTACATAATAGGATAAAATCTTGGTCTCATCAACGTCCTTGACATTTATTGAATACCCAAATAAATATTTTATTCATAAATAAATATTTTTTTCTAAATACTTATCAAAATTTATTTATTAAATATACAATAAAATAAATAAAAAAAGTTTGTTCATAATCTGGTGAATAAAATTTTATTTTATTTATGTGATTAATAAAACTAGAAAAAAGACTTATTCCTTGGTCTTCAGAATAATCTTAACTCCTTTAGTTAAATTCAAATAGAATTTAATTCAGTATCAATGGAAACACATAGTGTGTGACTCACTATGATTATTTCTCTTTGGAATAAACTGAGAATACATAAAGTCCATGATTACTATCTAGAAATGGGTCAAGGAACCCAAGGGAATGAAATTAATGTCATAACAATGAAAACAACATATGAACACTCATTGTATAATATAATCCTTGTATTCTTTTAAAAAAATTAAATAAACATGTCGTTACACCATGGACATGGAATTTCATGAAATGGTTATCATCCATTATAAGTGATGAGATATCATCTTCCATAAATATAGAAATGATAAATCCTTCTTAGACATATATATTAATAACACATCACTCATGACCCACCCAGTGTATCTAAATTCTATATGAACATTTATTATCATGGTTTATGAAATAAATCTATGTGAATAAGTATTACCATGAATAATTCATAGTCCTATATTCTATAGACCATTACACAAACTTATAAATTGGAATATCCTTTAACAATAAAACATGTAAAATTATAACTAAAGGGTCTATTATTATAATCTCTTATCTAGGAGACTATCATGTGAGAAATTAATGAGAACAAGTATCATCCACATAAGATTAATCAAACATAAATATTTACAAATTATGAACACAATCACATTTTTTTGTCCTAACATAGAACTATATTTAAGAATATCATCCTAGAACTTCAAGATTCTCATCATTGTAGTTATCTTCCATGACCTTATTAATGTGAAATAGATTCTAAGACATTATCACATCTTTGTTACATAGAATAACAATAAGTATTAGATAATATATTTATTTTAAAATTCAATCCCTTTAATATTAATGTAATAAAACGAAAAATGTAGTTGATTATAGGGAACCAACACTACAAAAATCCCACAATCACTAGAGCCAAATACTTGACGACCAGTTATTACCCATATCAACAACTTGTTTCTGCTGAGTATAGATAGATATATTAGGTCTAATAGGTTTTTCATTTCAAGGTATTTTAAATATAATAGTCTTTGTGGTAAATATGTTTAGTACAACATTTTTATCTAGAGAAAATACTTCACGTGGTGATTTAACTGAGTGTCCACCTCTTGATTCCATGTCAAGTCTTAATACCCTGAATGAATTCAAAGTCAATGTTTATCATGATAATGATAAAAATATTTATTTTGGTACAAATCAAAATTTGAAGAAGAGATTTATAAACTAGATATTACACTATATCATAAGCTGCAATGAACTAGGATTTTATAGATATCGAAACCACTAGCTCTAATAAATTGTTCTTGTGTATTAACATTGAAATTTTCTCTCATAATAGATAATGTTAAACTATGTGAATAAATATGTTTCATTACCTTGATTACTAATTTTCCCTCTTTTCCAAACACCATGAACACATCTAGTTCTATATTTTAATGTACTAACATATAGATAAAATAAAAAGTATACACAATTAAGTCGAATTTTGTTTTATTTTTACCTATTTCGATTATTGCATCAAAAATATCAAATTAAAATATATTTCATGCTCTTCTGGTACTGTATTGAAACATTCATGTCTATTTTCTTATGAATACTCACCAATAGTACGAAGACATAGAAAAATTCAATGTAAAAAGTCACTAAATCCATTACTTGAATTTAAATATACTATTCAAACCTACAATATTAACATTTACTAATTATTTTCGGAATTGTTAATATAAAATAAAAATAATTTATTCCAAACCATGGTGAATATAAACAAAATCATTATTTATAAATTCTCCTTAAATATGTGTCACAATAAATACTCCTCCCACTACGATTTGTGGATTTTGGTATTCTTATGCCAACTAATGTGCATGCAGAACCTTAACCGGTAGAAGGTAAGTCTAAGCCCCCTATCTTTAAATATAATTTTTTTCTTTTATGTAATTTTAGTTGTTATTGACTATAAATTAACTACGATTGTGGCTTTAGGATAATTAACATATATTCACCTTAGTTTTCTGATGTTTTATTACTAAGGAACGATTTTAAAAAAAAGATCTTCAATATAAATTGTTTCTAGAGTTATAATTTATTCTTATAATATCACATTTTTTCTATGATCTCCATTAGAAACTATTGTTGGAATATGGTTATTTTTTGCACTATAATGTGTAAAATATGTCTTAGAAGGAATAATGGATGGTTTTGATTATATTATAATCATCATTGATCTTCTTTTTCTTACCATAATAGAATTAATATGTGTATAAAAATGTGAGTTATGGATAACCATTACTCTATATATTTGATTAATGATTACTTTTATGTGATATAATTTGAAAATATATATTAAATATTACTTTTACCAAGTGAAATTATTTACTTCACTGAGCATTTATAAAATTTATCATGATGTATGTAATGTTTCCTTTAACGTTATAATGGTTTTCATGGCTATGTTAAAAAGGATCTGAATGTTTTATGATGTAACATTATATAAAAATGTTTTATTTATCTAAAACAGATTAAGTGTTTTGATTATATGTCCAATATCATATATAAATTGAGAAAAACATTATTTAATGGAAATAAACAAGTCAACTACTTTCAGTTTTATTTAAAAAATAATTATCTTTCCATAATTGGGTAGGAGTATTATATTTTATATTTATAATTCATTAAAATGTTTAATTTTTATTCAGTAGTCACTAAAATATTATTTTAGTATTAATTTACCATACCAAAATTAATTAAAAATTAAATATTGTATCATTGTGTCTATATGGAAAAATCCGTAAATGTTTTGGTAATACTTTTTACAATCATGAATCAACACAATTTGACAATGATAAATAATGATATCCCCTTGGCTAATATTGCAATCATACATTCCCAACTAATTTTGAGTTCACTTGACAAATATTTAGTTTTTTCTTATTTATTATCTTTCAATTAATTTATATTGTAATAATATTGTTTTTAATATAGAAGTTTTGAAAAGAAACTTGATGAATATACCTAAAGTGGGAACAACAACATTCATATTCAATGCATTACAATTTCTTTTTCAATGTTTATTCATTCTATATAAGAATAAAATGGACACTTGTTAATTATTCTATATTTCAATCTTTTTTCACATTTAAGGACACATAATGGATCATTTGGATTTAGATTATCCATGGGTTATTCATCCTTGTTTCTATCAATTTCTAACAAAAGGGGTGAACAAACAGGTTTCAACCAATCCTTTCCTTCTTAGTGAACTATAGAAAAAATTTTCCTAAGTGACTTGTCCATTTTTTAACTAGGATTAGAAAAATAGTGATAATATTGGTTGTAATGAGAATATGTTAAGATTAAGTTATAATTTCTTATCTATGTGAATGTATAATTTCTCTTACCAACTAGTATACCCGAGACTTTTGAAAGAATGATCAGGGGTAGATTTCATTCTCCTAGTTGATACTAATATAGTTCATTAACAGTCTACATTAATTTAATTCATAACTTATATTTCATAATAGAATGAATCTGTCATATTATGGTGTAAGAATCCATGTACATTTTTCGTGTCATCAATTCTCTTGACATATTTGATAATTTAATACAATATACATAAGAAGAATCTAAAAAAATTATCTATTTGGAATCCTTCTAAACATTTCTCACCTATTGGGGTAGTAGAACTAGATTTGTGGATTCCAACACATAATACAAACTTTATAATAATAAATCATTGCATAGATGATCGTACTATATCTGGAAATTTTATTTGTAAGGACATACTCCGATTTAAGGCATCTTCACACTACTTTTGTGGTTTTTTTCCATTTTCATTAATAATTAAAACAATTAATGTGAAATTAAATTGATTAAAAATTATATGGAGAAATAATAAATTAATTTTTTTATTAAATCCACAACTATTTTATCATGTATCAATATCCCGCACCATTGAACAAGAAATGTATAGTTTATTCTACATTCTAGTGGAATGGGTGTACATTACCCTTTACATAAACCCAACATGGGATGGTTAGGACTTTTGTTTCTATTTTGGTTGGAAGGTATTTTCCAACTATAGGCTTGCATCTCCTTGATCTGAAGTGTGGATTTTCCAATGATAAATTCTTTACATGGATTTGTATAACTCTTTACTCCAAATTCTGCAATGTATATCATGGGTTTCTCTTATTGATTTAAAATGGTAGTGTCAACATAGAGCCTTCATAATAGCTCCCCTTATAAAATTAAGTGTCCCAATAAGGTTTGGTCAGACACTTAGTTCTATAAGATTCATTCTAAATCATTTAATGGATGAAAAATTTTGACTTATTATTTCTTATGGTACTTTTATTTGTATTTTATATAAATTTTATCTCATTTTATCTCTTAAATCTTATTTAGTATTAAGTGGATATTATTATATTAATTAACCATGTTGGATAAAATTTATGCAAAATTAGTTTATTTATGTTGATTATGTTCACATTAATTCATTTATTTATGTGACCACGACCTCGAATCTATAAAATAAATAATTCATAGAAAGAAATATATAAATAATCAAATCAAATGATCGTTATTTTATCTAATGGTATATTTAATGAGTATTCATTACATCAACTTACAACCTAGGGTAAATAACCCCTATTTCTGGTCTTGGAATGAGTTTCCACTTTCCATATGTCTTCCTATGTAACACATGGGTTCGAATTATTGTGGTTTCATCTTGGACAACCACTATTAACCTGATGAAACTCCATTTATTATATGTATTTATAACCCACGCATAGGTTAGGGGAACAAAAGGATTAGTTAAATGAGGATTGTGTAAATAACCTTGGAGATGCAGGCCTTACGTAATAATGGAGGTATGACACACATGTTTTAAAATAAATTTTATAATTAATATTTTAAACCCATGAAATTAATTAAATTAAATAAATTTAAACCCATAAACTCATCTTGGTCTATATCATGAACAGTCATCCATGAAATGCCTTTTCAAAAGTTAACTGGTTAGTATTCAATTCTTATTCATTTTTTATTATTAACATATTTTTGATTGCATTAATTATTAAATAATTTATTCCCTTTCATTTTAATGACCATATGAATTCTCTTATACATCACCATCATAATGAAATTAATGGAACACAAAGCATATAAAATATGGTTGTAGATTAATTATAAAAAATTAATTGATGATTTAACGTTATTTAAAGATCATATTAAATCGTTAACCAAATGACTTTTCAAAAAAATAAATATGTTTTGTGATGTTGGAATTTTTAATTTAATGTAATTTATAAATATTTCATTAACTAGGAGACTACACAACATGTAATTTTCTACTACATGTTGTGTACCATTGTTTTCGTGTATCCAGGTTACACGCCTTGGTCTTTTTCATGTTGACTAACTAGATTACACATCAAGTACATTATAGAAAAGCACCATGTATCTACTTGTCGTGTTGCTGAGATACTTCTCTAGGTATTTAGTATGTATCTTAGCAGCATCACATGGAATGTCTAGTCTAACTAAAAGCAATATATCTCATATTTCTTGTGTCATTTGTTCAGGATAAATGGATCTATGTGTATATCAGTTTCTAGACATGATGAGCTACATAACATGTACAACACATACACGTCGTGTATATCATTAATTATCTAGGATATCAATCTAAAATTATTTGACCACGTATAATTCACACAATTATTGTTCAATTTACACCGATAACCCCTATAGAATACACAGAATGTTTTCCAGCTATGCACCATGTCATCTGACATTCAATGTTCTGGGTTGTACTAGTGTACAGGTGGTGTGAAATAAATTCACTATGTGTACTTAACTTCCTGGAATGACATGTATCTACTGACACATCCATATGTAGTGCACAATGGTACATGATGTTTAATTTTAATACAGGCTATGTAACCCAGTTTTAATAATTATTTTGGCACTTTCTGATGGAAATGTTGGTTGTTATTCAAATGTTATTAATTATTTAAGAAAATAAAACATTGAACAGAAAAGATTAATATATCGATAAAATGTTTATTCAAATAATATTGAGGAATGAATAATATGCAATGAAAACATTAAACAATTATTTTTTATAGATCAGCAGTAAAATAAATAGTTGTAAATTTTATATTTAGCTACTTTGATATCACATGTAGGTTACGGGCATAGAAGATTCACCATCGGTGGGTGATATAATAAAATTTGTTTTAATATTTTTTTCCTGAAACCCTGATTGAAGATATTTTAAATAAAATTTATAGTCATTTATTTATATTGAAAGAAAATAAATACCACAGCTTTGGATCCTTTCTTTGTTGATGTTGTTGATCTTCTAAAAGATATGTTTTAGAATGTCATCCTTGTGATATGAGTATCCAAGGGTAGAATCCCTCTAGTGGTGATATATATGTTCTCTTTTGATCTATGAACAAAAAAATTGTTTTTTAGGTGGTAGCATAATAAATTGATTATCCTAAATTGTTTGGGATTTACGTTTTTCTGATTATCTTGATGGAATATCTCTTCCATTTTTCATTCTTGAGAGGTAGACAGAAGGGGGAATAAAGTGAAAATTTCATTATGAACAATTATTCTCTATATATAGATTAATCCTACATAATATAAATATACATATATTTATAGAGTGAGGTTTTAGGATAAAATATTATTTATTTTCATTCCTTATATTAAATAATATTACAAACATTATAAAAACCCAACCATATAATAATAATAATAATAATAATTGAAGGTCTGTGCCAAACAATGCATTTAAAAAATAAATTTTGAGGAGATTTAAATAAATATTCCTCATGAGACATGGTTTGGTTCTATTGGATCTCCTCAATATTTATTGAATACCCAAATAATTATTTTATTCATAAATAAAAATTTTATCTGCCTACATCTGAATAAATAATATTTATATATTCAATATAATAAATATATATATTTTATTCATAATCTATGAATAAGTATTTTTATAATAATTTGATACATAAATATTGAATAAAATTATTCATCTGTCTTTAGAATACTATTTTTCCATTAATTAAATTAAAAAATAATTTTATAGAAATCAATGTAAATAGTTAATGTGTGACCCTCTAGGATTCATTCTCATTGGAATTTTGTGGGTTTTCCTAAATTCCAACATTACTATCTATAAATTGGACAAGGAAAATAAAAAAATGAACATAAATTGGTAATGATGAAAACCAATTACAAATACTCAATAAGTAATATAATTCATTTTTTAAAATATCTTTTCATGAAGGTTGCACATCGGTATCACCAACCTATATACTGAAAATTTATTTCTTTGACTCTATAAAATAAACAATCATTACACTATGGATATGGAATTAAATTTCATAGTTATACTTCAATAAACTAGTTTATATATCAACATGCATAAATATAAAAAGAAAAATTCTTCCATAAATTATTTATTAATAACACATCACTCGAGATGTGCCCAACGTGTCCATATTCACCATGAATTATTATTGTTTTGGTTTATGAAATAAATATGATTACAAGAATTATAACATTAATTAATAATACTATTAAAGTCTAAGGACCATTACACCTAATTTTGGATAGGAATATCTAATGACCCCAAAACATGCCTAATTCCTATTGGTGGGTCTGTTCTCAAAATCAATTATCTTAGATATTACCAAGTGCAAACATCATGAGATGATGTTTCATCCACTTATTCATACTCACACCTGAAAGTATACATATTATGTGCCATATAATAGTATGTTATCCCACCATATATCAATATCTTATAATATCATAACTGAACTTAAATTTTCTCATAATAGCGGGGAACTACTATGACCCTATCAATGCGACATATACTCTATGAAATTATCACATCAATGTTATAATGAAGAATAATAAATATGTTATAAGATACATATATTAATATTAAATTATTTTAATATTAATTTAATAAAAATTATATTTTTTTTCTGTTTTAGTGAACCAACTCCAATAATAGTTGTAACACCCTGAGTTTTTATGAATTATTATTTTTTGAATAAATTAAATTTACTTGATGTGTTGTGTTACGTGCTACACCAAGTTAAGATTTATTTATAGGAAACACCACATTAGTTTTTCACTACATGAAACACAAAGTTCACCTTATGGAACAAATGAAACTATGTTTGGAATGTGTTACATGTAAAACAGAGTTCCTTCGATGGCTTACATTACACGCAAGACCCAATTTTACAGAACAACAATTTGCTATTAAAATTATTATTTAATATGATAGTAATTTACTAATTGTTGGAATGAAAGAAATTAAAAGGATTAAATATATTAAAAAATTTATAGTTTTTCAATTTTTATTATTCTTATATTGATTAAAAATAAAATAAGATTATTTCAATAAAAGGAAATATTTTCTGAAAATACTATATTTTCTAAATGATAGGTCAATCGTGCTTAGCACAAATAATTTTAAAATAAATATTACAGATTTTATAAATATATTTTTATAACATAAACATAATTTTTTTAATTAATAATTTCTAAATTATCTTTAAATGATGTTTTTATATTTTTCTAAAATTTTTAATTTTTTGATGAATAGTAAAAAATACATGAATTTTAGTTGAAAACTACATTTTTGTATAATTTATTTATATAGTTAAATTAAGTTTTAAATTTGTTTCAAAGAATAATTAGTTCAATTATACATATATTAAAAAAAATAAAGGTCATTTTAATTATCTTCTTTTTTAAAATTTACATATAAATTTGGTAATCTTTTAAACATTTTTTCTTTAAAAAATCGCATTCTCGATATGTCTATGGGATTAATAATAAATTATTTTTTAAAAAATTATCTCAATCGAATTTGGAAAAATGAATTCCATATTTTAGATCAGAAAATTTTGTAACTTCTAATAATCCCAACTTAATTTTTGGCCAAGGTAATTAGTGAACACAATTAGAATTAATTGGAGCAATTATGGTAAAAAGAAGATTAATTAGTGGTTAAACATAGAATATAAGGTGTAACAATGACCCAAAAAATTCACAAAATCCATTATATATATATATTTTTAACTTCTACATTATATTCTATATATATTTCAATTATTGGAGCCACATGACATGGAAAAGACATGGGTGGAATTTTCTCTTCCAAAAAATTACAAGAGTTCCACTCACCTCCCTTATAAAAGGCCACCCACTCTCATTCTCTCTCCACACCTTAAAAAAACTGGTTCATCCAAGATGGAAAAAAATAACACAAATATTACCTAATATAATACTATATGCCTTACGTAATTAATAAATCTTTCCAAATAAGGCATTTGGTGAAAATTAAAAGGAGATACCTGAAGAAGAAGTAACATTCATCAATGAATGTTTTTTGTTTTATTTTTTCCCCAAAGACCTATAATTATATTTATATCCTGAATATAAAAAAAATTAGTATATTAAATATACATAGATGTTTTTATTATAATTTTATTACCTAAAACAACACACACTTCCATCAAAATGGTTATGAAATCAACATTCCTA
Organism: Viscum album; assembly: GCA_963277665.1. Classification (NCBI taxonomy): domain Eukaryota; kingdom Viridiplantae; phylum Streptophyta; class Magnoliopsida; order Santalales; family Viscaceae; genus Viscum; species Viscum album. Next base: position 512,381,081 of record OY728133.1, on the reverse strand, counting down.
TCTATGGGGGACTATAGTCTCACAAACTAATGCCATTAATTTTTTCATTACCAACATTCAAATTTATTCATAAGGATTTACATACTTTTTATATATGATATTTATGATTTATTTATGATTCCATAATTATTTTATAACACAAAAATTCATGCTTTCATTTTTTTTCAAAGTACGATAACATCATTCGTGTGTACAGCGAAATGCAGCCTCGTAAAGCTATGAGATTCATTCTTTCTTAACATTGAATGTATTAAGAATTGGTTTAATAGAAATATTTTATTTTCATTACATAATTATTATAATTTAATTTTAATATATATGTATCAATAATTTAGTTTTCTTTCTATCAATACATTAAGAAAATGGAAACATTTTTCATGCATACGTACAACCAACCTCTCCATGAATGATGCATTTCATTTCATATCACTAAATTGAATGGATTACTCTAAAAATTATATATTTTAAATATACATTATATTTTTTTCATGGTTACATTTTTTATGTTATAAAATAATTATTAAATTAATATAATAAAAAATATAAAAATTCAAGACATATGTGAAAAAAAAGTGGTTATTATGAGAAACATAACTTTAACATGGAATTATTAATAAAAGATTAATAAAAGGTTAATAAAAGGACATAATAAAATCATATATTATATGATATATATGAATAGTTTCCTTAAATATTATTATAATAAACATATATTTATTATATAGGAGGTTCGAATGAGTTTGACGAGAGTCAAGACTTAAGGTAAGGGTTTTACGTCTCAATTTTTACATTTGTGAGACACATGCTATATTCACCACCTATTTATTCTATGTTGTGTATATTATGACAATGACTATAATTTATGATTAATCTAAGTAAATTTTATATATATATATATATATTATGATATCTATTTTATGGGGTTATAGTATCAAACATTCCAAAGTGATAAAGGAATTTTGTTTGAATTTCCCTTCATTGAGACACGTGTTTTTTTATAAACATATATTCATTAAAGAGGTTTATATACTGCCACATTAAATTTATATATCAGGAATATATTTTTTAATGATATTTTAATATTATATTAATTTTATTCTCTCTTGGGGATTATGATTCATGGTTGTAAAATTGGTAAATATTTTATGTTGAAATCTCTTCATTTATCAGGATTGTTTTCTATTATGCATCCATTTATGAAATATTATGATCTATCTATCAATAATTATCAAGAATTTTATTCTCCTATGGATATTCCTGATAGAAAGAATCAATAATAATTCTTTTTATAAATCTAATGATCAACTATTACTTCAGACACAACAAATTTACCTTCATTTCATGGAGTAAGAAATGAAGTGAAAATTGATCAAGGGACAATCAATTGATGAGATTTTTATTATGAAATGGATTGAAATAATTTAAGTTTATCTCCTTGAGAAAATTATTTTACATTAGTAAAAGTGTCTTTGAACAGAAATTTTATACTAGTAACTTTATTTCTAATGAATCAAATTGGCTCATAAAGCATTATCCTAATACCATTATTTATGATGAATCCATTTCCAAATCATTACTTCCCACCTACGTTCTCCTCTATGGAAACCGATTTGTGTGTTACTTTGGTTAACCATTATGTTTCTAACAATGGATTTTTAAATGACTTTTTAGTATTATTTTTTTGATTTGGATTTCTATAAATGGACATTTCTAGTATTAAACCTTTGACAATCAAAATAAATTTAGAGGGTGAGATTCATTTTAAGGGGGTGGAATGTAACACCGCATGTTTTTATGAATTATTATTTCTGAATAAATTAAAAGTTATTTTATGGATTCCATTACACACTACACCAAGATAATATTTCACTAATTGAAACATTAATATTATATTTTGGTACATGGACCACTATGTTTGGATTGTGTTACAAACAATACCAAGTTCCTTTGATAGTTTGTGTTACACGCAAGATCGATTTTTACCAAACTATAATATACTATTAATATTTTTATTTAATATGGTGTTTATTGCATAACCATTCAAATAGAGGGAATGAATAGTATTAAATAACTTACTAAAATATATATTTTCACATGTTAATTATTTATCTATTGATTATAAATAAAATAAAAATCATTTAAGATAAAAATAAATGTTTTTTAAAAAATAGTATCTTTTATAAAAGACGGGTTAATAATAATTGGTGCACATAATTTAAAATTATATTTTATAACTTTTATAAAATTAAATTTAGAAAATAAACATAATTTTATAATTTATAATTTCCAAAATATAATAGGGTGAAGTTTTGGTAATTTCCTAAAATGCTTCATTTTTTGATGAATAATAAAAAATAAAAAATATTAATAAAAATATGCATTTTCATATAATTTATTTATATATTTATATTATATTTTAAATTGGTTTTCAAGTATAATAAGTTCTATTATAATTATATTAATGGAATTTAAGTCCTTGGAATCAGTTGCATTTTGAAATTAGGTGTAAAAACATTATAAACTTTTGAATATTTTTCCTTGAAAAACACGCTTTCCCAACACATCTTTGAGATTGATTATAAACTGATATCTTATACTTATATGAATATAATTTGGAAAAATATATTCTTTATTTGAAATATAATATAATTTATAATACAGAAAAAAACTTTTTTTTGAATGTTATTAGTGGAAACCGTTGAAATTAATTAGAGCGATTGAGGTAAAATTATTAATATGATGTGGTTAAACTTTGAAAATTACATTTCAATATGACCAAAAACATGTCGAAAACCCTTTTTAAATCCCTAGTTAGGTCTTATAAATTATAATATGTACATTTTTACATTAATTCATCAACTAGTGGTTGATAAATCTTGTGTGGAATTCTCTATTTAATCAATTACAATAGTTCTACTAACATCACTTAAAAAGGACACCCACCACCCCCCTCTATTAACACCATAAAAAACAGTTGTTTAAGAAAATAAATGACCAAATTGATTCTAAAAATCAATAATCACATCCTATAGGCCTTAATTTGAGCATAAATCCAACTATGTAATGACTTTGATCAAAACCAAAATGAGATATCTGAATAAGAGGTAACGTTTATCAATGAATGTTTTAGTTATATTTCTTTTTAAAACCCATTTTACTATTTTTATATCATGATTATATAGTAAAATTAGTATATTTAATATATTAATATGTTTTTATTATAGTTTTATGACCTAAAACCACACACGCTTCCATCAAATGGGTTACAAAATCATTATTTGTGCATACAGAGGTGTATAGCCTCGTGAACCAATGTAGTTCTTTTTTCCATTACCACATTTAATGGTTGAGAATAATCATTGGACTAATATTTGTAATGATATATATGAAATTTACGATGGATTTATTCTTCTGTAATTATTATATATCACATACATTCATTATTTCCATTTTGTGAGAATACAATAACGTCCTTTGTGTATATAGTGGACTACCGCCTCACGAAGCGATGTAATTTTTTCACAATTTACATGGAAGGTATTAAGTATGTGTTTAATATAAATATGAGATATTTATGACATAAATATGATAATATAATTAAAATATTTTTGTATATATATATATATATATATTATTTACCTATCATTCTTTAAATTTGACATGAAAATGGAAACAACAATTATGTGTATGTTTGACCTACCATCTCAATGAATGATATTTTTCATTTCCTATAAATAGATTTAATGGTTTCCTATTAATAAATTTTCACTAAATATATATGATATTTATATCATGGTTACAATTCCTGAGATTTTGAATTCATGATAAAAGAGAATAAAAATTATAACAAGTAAAAACATATACAAAAAACAAAACAGTTGTTACCCAAAACATAACTTTAACATGGTATTGTTAAAAAAAGTGTAATAAAAGGTCATAATAAAACTATATATGATAATATATATATGATTATAATTATTTAGCAAATATATAATACACTTTTATTTATTTTAAATGAGTTTTTAATGAGTACAATTAGATTCAAGACTTAAGGTAACAAATTTAGGTCTCACTTTTTCTATTGTGAGATACATGCTATATTCAATTCTTATTTATTCTATGCAGTGTATATAATGATAATTAATGTACTAAATGATTATTCAATATAAAGTTTTTGGTATTTAAGTATCCATTATAGGATATATCTTTCATGGGGTTACGGTTTCAAAGTTACCAAAGCGGTAAGAGAATTTTGTCCCAATTTTCCTTCATTGAGCCACATGTTTTTGTTATGCACCTATATTATATTACAAGATATATATATATATATAATACCCCATTAATATGTTATATCATGAATATAGTTCTTTTCAGTATATTTTAAGCTTTATTTAATGTTTTTATTGATATTATGATTCAAGGTTACCAAAGTCATAATTATACTATGTTACAATCTTCTAATTTATCTGGATTGATTAAGATTATGCTTCTATTAATGAAATATTATGATCCATGTCTCAATATTTCTCATGAATTTTATTCTTATATAGTTATTAATTATATATTCAAGTAATGTTGTCATTTTTAAACTCTTTGGTGCTTATGATAATTAATAATATGTTAGTAAAATGTTTTCATAAATGTTATTCTATTATCCTATTATTTTTAAATGAAATTTTTTAAAGATGTTTTAACTATTTAAAAAATGGTTTTAAGAGGCATCTTCTTCTTATTTTCTAATCAAGAATATTTTTACTTCTTCTTACAATGTGAACAGAATATTTTTTTATATATATTTCATGTATGGTATTCTCTTCCATCAGAACGTCTCCTCTTGTTAATTATTACTTTATATGTTTTTAATAAATTAAAAAGGAAATGTTATATTAAATATTTTTTAAATATTTTCTATTTAAAATTATTTTAAAATAATACAATTTTTAATGTAATATGATTAAAAAGTGTTTTCAATGAAACCATTATATATTTTCAATTTTTTTTTAAAATAAAAGGATTTTATAAATTTTTTATTTTTGAAAAGTGTTATAAATTATTTTAAAATATTCCTTTATAAGTTTTCAAGATTATTTTCAAAGAAAATAGTTTTCAAGGATTTTTAATATTTAAAAATAAATTTTCAAAAATGAAAAAAAAATTACTCAAGAAATGTTTAAAATGAAATTTCAAATATTTCTTCATCGTTTTATAATGTTATTTTAAAATAAAATGATTTTGCAAATAAGTTAGGAAAGTGATTTTCAATTAAAGTTTATTTTCTTTAAGAAATTTTATATGTGATATTTCAAAATACTTCTCCATGTAAGATGAAATACTTTTATATAATTTACGTTTTTCAAGGATTATGATCTAGGGATACCAATTTTATTCTTTCTCTGAATCATTTATGTTTGTGGTGAAAAGTTATTTATGAAACTCATTCCTCTTCCATTGGTCATATCATGATAAAATGATTATGAAACTCACTTATTTTCATGAGTTATGCTATAACGAGATAATTATGAATCATGTATATTTTAAATAAGTTATGATATAATGAAAAGGTTATGATACCCATTTCATTTTATGGGTTATGATATAACGAGTTTATATGATATTTTGAAAAAGATATGTATGATTTCATTTTTTGATAGGTGGGACCTATATCTCCATCTGAGGAATTGGGTAAATATAAATATATATATATCTCATGAGATAGAAAAAATCATACTGGGATGTAAACCTCTTTTATTAATAAATGGATAGAATTGTAAGTGAACTTTGTTCAAGAATAATGGGCTGGAATAATGAGTGAAATTGATTTAGTAATATTGGGCTGAAATAGAGAGTGAACCTAGATTAGTAAAGGAAATTTTCCACGATGATGGTATTGTTTGTGACACTAGAATTATATGGATATTATTTACTATGCTTATATTTATGCAACAAACATCATGTCTTGTTCTCTCTTGGGTAATATTCTTTGATTCACTAATGATTCATGTCTTAGGAACTACGAATATCTATTCCATGAATTATGAATATGATCTTTGATCTATATAGTATGGTTTTAAAATATTATTCTCATGTTCTCATACCCTTATGTTCATGTTATACTTACATATCTCCCTTGTTTACCCTTATTGATATTTTTAACGCGCTCATTATTATGTTTCCTTTCCCCATGTTATAAAGATATGTATTATGTATGACGTGTATAAGAAGGTTTCTAGTTATGAAAGTATGTATTGGGATAATATGTAGCTCACATATGGTCCATTATTTATGTTTTCATGTTTTCAAAGGAAATATACTATTACAGTTCTTAGGTAGGAGTTTATGTAATGTAATAAATTTTCCTCAAAAATTATGTAATGTTCATGTATGAAAATACTAAGTAATTATTATATTGTGTCTCTATTAATCATTGTGCATCCTCTATATTGAAATCTGGTTAAATTCCACATATTAAAATAACATTATACCTATTGTTCCATGACACACCTTCATGATGTGATAATTTCCAAAAATGAAGAACCACCAAAATTTACCCAGTATTCCTCTTAGTAAGATTGATACATCATGACATGAAAGGGTTTCTTCAAAAATTAAAAATGTAAATTTTTTTTCTCTCACCTAATGATTATTCTGTATTTTATAGTCATAGTTTATCCAATCTCACCATGATATAACCATCAACTTTTATTTAAAAATATAATTGGATAAAACCTTACAAACCCAAATAAAAACCTTATTCATCCCAAATAAAACCCTTAAAAATGAATACACTAGAATGTTTCTAGATTTTTACTTCATTAATGGTGTGTTCCCTATACTCTCCCCATGACCTATTCTTGTTTCATCCAAATTATCATATTATAATTCCATATTAAAATGATTTTACCAATATAATCAAAGGCTAAAACAATCTTCCCATTTGGATTATGTTATCTAGTCTCATAATACTCCTTATATACCTATCAAGACGATTTATTTCAAGAATTATATCCTTATAAGTCTAAACATTTTGTCTCCCTATAGCCCTATAATATTTCACCCCATTGATAATAAAATTCAAAGGGTTCTCTAGTTCAAATTCTGATCATATGATGAAATTTAAAAAAAATCCAATTCTTCAACAACTATTAAAACAAATTTCAATAAAAAATTATTGATTAAATGAATAAAATATAATTATAGGAAGTAAGATAAATAATTAATCATTATAATTATGTCTATAGTTACTAATCAAACCATTGTTCTGCAATGAATTCCCTATGGATAGTGTCTCCTCTATCTTATTTTACTCAATTGTAGATAAATTCCTACAAAAATAAATGATATCCAAATAAATAATTATATACAATAGAGGGAGGGGGTTTTTAACCTCATAAATATAAGGGATATGGTAGAACAACACTGTTCAATTAAAGCTATTATAATCATAATGTGTCTAATAGTTTTGTAAAGTTGTTTTTCACTTATTGATTAGTGGACACATGTTCCAATTTCATAATGTATTATTCTATTTATGTTTAATTAAGTAATATTTTTTCTCAATATGATTCATTTAGGAATAATTTGTTGTATTTGTTTTAAATTAATCTCATATTGGATTTCACAATTGAGTATCATGGGTAGCTTCACTTCATCTCCATGATCGATATAGTTCCAATTTCCACCATTGTAGTTGCATAAAAGCTATGGATTATAAAATTTATTCCACTTTATTTTATTAAGATAAAAGATATTTTTCTTATTTATAACTCAAAAAATGCATTTTCTTCAAATGAATAATTCATATCCACTTAGGTATTTCATATTCAAAATATCTAAGGCCTAATCAACATCTTAGTAGGAACAAAATACTTATTCATTATGTGAATAATATTTTAAAATGTAACCAAGTGTTTCCAAAATTTAACTCACAATCCTCTATATAACCAACATATGATCCTCCTTAGGACTACATCCAAAATGGGTATCCATTCATGTAGAATGAAATATATAGCCCTTTTAATTTATGATACGTAGTATTCTAATTATCCTCGAATAAATAATTAGATCATATTATATTTCTTCATCCGATCATCCAAGATTTGATCCAACCATAATAATTGATAAACCCGACTCACAATAATGCAGCTAAAACTCATTTTGAATATCCTAAATATATTTTTATTTGTAAACAAATGTATTTTCATCATCTTGACTACCTTGTATTTTAAGAAAAATGTGACTTCTCTTATCATCGACAACCAAAATTTTATCTCAACAACCACCGAAAATCCACCACAATTCTTTTCATCCTCAAAATATGATGTCATCAACATATATAGGATCCATGAACTTCTATTCATCGATTTGTTTCAAAAAAAAATACGTTGATCAAATATGCATCTTTACAATTCCAGATTCTTTGACAACATGTATATCTAGGTACACTAGACCCATGGTCCGTGTTTCATACTATACATGTCCTTATATAACATACAAATATTTTACTCACTATTAATAATTTGAAAACCCACTAGTAATTCAATGTATACTTACCCTTTGAGAATTCATTTTATAATACTTGGTTTAACATCTATTTGGTTATATCTCAATTTCCTCTGAACAACTAAAACTATAATTTGTTTTGTTAAATCATGTATTTTCCACTTTTATGAATGTTTAATAAATATAAATTCTATTTATCTGTATATTACTCATGAAAAACAGTCATTATTTGTTTCAAATCTCATTTCCATGATCCTCGAGATAGTTTTTAAACACCCACATTTTTTATTTGATGTTGTGATCTATATACCTATCCATGAGATCCCAGGTATATTTTTTATCTATTTGATTTAACTCTTTATTCATAGACATGAAACGTGGGTAATCTGAAATTTCTTATTCAAATGAGAATAGTATTTTTCAATATAGTTATCATCTTTGAGTTTGTGTTGGTGTGGTTTTATAACTTATGATATTTGACTCATTGACTATAAATCATCATATTCTATATGGATTCATTGGTTAACTCTATTCTATATCTTTTTCTTACACTAATTCATCCAGTGAATCTTCTTCACATCTAGAACTATGTATCTTGTTGGTGTTCATAGCAGGTTCAACATATTCTTCACCTGGTGCACACAGATCTAGAAATTAATATTTATTTTAGGCTATTTAAAAAAATATAAATTATCCCCATGATCACGCTCATCCTCCTGTGGTGACACTTATAGGCCCTGATATTGAATAATTATCCTAAAAATTTTAATTTTCATATTTGTATTTATATTTACATAGTTTTCAATCCTTATTCTTGATAAAAAATACTTCCAAACACTCTGAAGAGATTCATTGTTAAATTTCTTCCATGTCAAACATTATATGGATTATTCCTCTCCCCAAGGTGTAAACAATACTAATTTTTGTGTGTATAATTTCATCTATAAGGATTCATTCCAATATTGGAATGAGATTTCACTTTTTATGAGAAATTTTTTGGCTATTTTTTTCAATGTTCGATTCTTTCTATCTTTAAGACCATTTTGTTTCGGTGTTATCACTGATGAGACATCATTATTAATCATGCGATTCAATATGTAATTCACTACCTCATTAGAGGTGTACACTATACCATTTCTAGACTAATGAACCTTGATCATTCTGCCATTTTAATATTGAAATATTATCATAAACACTTGATATGCTCTCTCACTTTGGTCTTTGCTTGTAGAAAGCTAACACACCCTTTTCTACGGCCATCATCTTCTTCAGATGGTAAGGATTTAATACCAATTTTCCTCTTATATAGGAATCAAATGTCTTTTATCAATATCATATTTAAATTGAAATATTTTTCATAGATTTCAATTTTGATAGATTATACATGATATATTGATTTATATTTCAATGTCTTGATGAAAATTTGTTAATTTCATGTGACATTAAAAAACACAAGTGTTCACCTTGTTATCTACATTCTATACATTGTTATTTATCCTCAATCCCTTCATCAGAGAGTTTTTAGTTTTTGTTCTGATAAGAAATCCATTTCTGTTGAACATGACTTCAATTCTAAATACACACAATTGACTAATTATCAATAAGATACGTTAAATACAATATAGAAAATCACATTAATATTGTATATTTCATCTCTAAAAATAATTTACTTTATAATTATTTTGATTTTTAAGTTGTGTTATTTCAAAAATATCATCATACCAGTAACATGTCCCTTAAAGAGATTTGTATTTCTAATCATGTGGTCTGAACACCCATTTCAAGGATCAAGTTGAATGTATATTTATTTACATTAAGAACAATTTCCACAAATAAAATTTTCCATTATTACTATTTTAATTCCAAGAAGTGTCTAGTTGAGTTGGGACACATGATGGTATCTCCTAATTTCCCAAATATTATATTATAATATTATATTATTCTTATTAAAAAGGATAGAAATATCTTCCAATGGGGTTTCATATGATTTTTTGCCTCCCAATCTTCTTTATATTTCATTGGAGTCAGTTCCACTTCTCCATTACCCACAATTTATAGATTTATGGATATAGTTAAATTGTTTATAACAATATATATTAAAATACTTTTTTATTTCATATTGTGAGATATGTTATCATTCTCTATTATTGACTATTCCGAGCTTCACTTCTCAAATAACACTCCACATTTATGCTATAAGTCATTGTATATCCAAAACTGAAATAAAATTTGAAATTTACCGTAGTAAATATTTTATAATAGCTTCCTCTCCATACATTTCTTTTCTTGTAGTATCATCATATATTCTAAAGAAACCCTGGTTATTAATATTTTATACCCAACTCTTGACATTCTCATTCAAGTTAAACATTTATATCAAATATCCCTTCCACTTTATCTTCCAACAATTTTTCTCATTTTATTTCAATAGTTTCATTCATATTTTTTTTTATCTTAATAAAATTTTACCCCATCATCTTGAAATGTTCGTTCATCACCTTCTCCCAATTTTTATAGCATTTTTTTCACTAGAACCTCTTCGTGGTTGGATTTACTAGTCCAAAGTTTATTTTCATAGGAATTTTTATTCACTGAAACAATATCATTTTCATCTACATTATCAGCCTCTCTTGGGAATCTTGTTTTGAATTACCCGATCATTTTATAGTTAGAATAATCAAATAGTAGCTTTCCTTCATACCCCACATTACCCCACTTGAATTTTCTTATTATGAACGATTTAAATTCATTTTAATAATATTCAACTTTATCTCCAGCTTCATAAATATCTATATTATTCTTGTATATAAAGGAAATTACTTTTAAAAATCAGATAGAAGTGATTTAAGGTTTCACACATATTTTATACAACACCAACATGATGTGAATATCATTTAGGGATATTTATATGATATATTTCTATTTAATAGATGGTACCCTAGAATTTTATAAATATGGGGGTCTATTATGAATTTACTCTTTGATTTAAACTTCGTTAAATCAGTCAATAATTCCATAAATATCTCCCAAAACATCATTGATTTAATTGAATAGACCAAATATAGTGTCATTTAGAATCTTCCAGAAATCATCAAACATATGATACAGTACTTGTAACATTGCTTAATTTACCATTATATCATAGTTATATATACTAGATAGTTTTTAAAACATTAATATCTCTAATGTGAAGTATTTCACTTTCATATAAACTTTGTTTGATAAGGCTCAAGATATGTCATTCTGTGCCTTTTCATTAGTATCAAGAAGTTCCTTGTTTACCTTTGTCATTAACATTCCTCAAACATAATTGAATTGTATTCTATAAATTTTAGTGAAAAGAAATCAATTTTAGGAGTTCATAAGTGACGTTTCATGTGATTATTCCCTATATAGAAGTTATAACCAAAAATAAGGGAAATCCTTTGTGAATTAACTATGTTCTCTATAGAAGAAACATTATAGTGATAGATTCATTGATGAAGAACCTCATTGATCTTGTAAAACTTATTACCACCCCATTTTAAATACACCATATGTGGTGATGAATTAGGGTTTTCAATTATTATTATTTTCCAATGGATCATATTATACTGATAGAAAGAACAACTTGAACAAATAAATATTTGAACACATATATGATATTCTGATGTAAAAATTAAAAATAAGAATACATGGATTTTTAATTGGTTCACCAGAAAGGGTTATTCTAAGGAACATATACCAAGAGTGTACCCAAGTACCAAGGGTTAACATTACACATTGTATGTGTTACAATAGCTTAATTTTGACCCATTGTCAATCCTAGGGGATCTCACATAATTTGACTCTTTTCTAACTTCTTTATGAAAAATAATATGGAGGAATTGGTATATAATGGTATCTAATTATGATTTTTTTATAAAGAACACAATTCTAGTGTGTATTGTTTTCATTGAGATATGGTTATTCCTTTAATTCCTAATACCTAATAGTTATTCTTATAAGATTCCCCATTTACTATATTTTCCAAATTATCAAATTTTTATTATATTGTATTCTATTTTTCAACACTTTTTTGAAATATGGTTTTATTTCCACATATAATTTTCCATAAAATTCCCATATATAAATCACCTAATGGTTTTTCAAACTAAGCACCACTCACCAATTATTTTAACTAACACCAATGAATTTCAAGATAAATTCAAAAACATATATTTTACTAGATTTATGGTCATCAAAATATGACCACTGTTCTTATAGTGTAATATTTATTAGAAACTCTCTGATTATAACTTGAATTTCAACACTGTAATGTGAATTCAATCTATCATCTTGATCCAAATTTCCCAACCAAAATACATATTTACATTATATAAATTTCGCAACATTGTATACAAAATCTACACTATCCATAAACCTTTCATATTGTGATACATAGCTTCACAATTTATAAGAATGATTAATTTATAAACAACCATACACTAAACATTCATGGACCATTCAATTTTTCTTGTATAAAAAATATAATGTGCACTGTAATAATTACACTACCTATCTATTCTAACATAATTAAATTCTATACCTTTTATATAATCTATACCTGTTGCAATGTGAACTAACTCCATGGTGAGATATTCCCTGAAAATCTAAAAACACTGAACATTTTAATGTGTACAAGGATCGTGCAGTCCCATAGAGGGCAGAATTAGGTACAACCAATTTTAGTAAATTCTTTTTAACCTTTTAATTCAATCATCTGTCACGTTTTAAGATGATTAGATCATGTATATAATTAATAAGGTAAATAGAACAAAACACATAATATTTTTACAAGGTTCAGTACTAAGACCTACATCCTTGACATGTTTTTAGACCCCCCCCACTTGGATTATCCACTATAATATTTTTATAAATTATATTGGTTAATGTGGAAACTAGTTATACACCCCAGTAATTGATACTCTTGTTTATTCTGGTTATATCCACCAACAATCCAACTCTTCTACATTATATGGTTATCCCCCCAAACTATTCAACTGTTTAAACCCTCATGTCTCTATCGAGCCTCTTCAATAATTAGTTAGACCCCTCAGTCACAAGTTCCCTCTTCTTAAAACTGATCCACAGCTAGGATTATCAATTGATCCTCCCCTATGAGCCTGCTGGATCAAACCTGATCATGTATAATTCAATCTCTTTTTCATTGAAGACGTACTTTCTCAAATTATACTAACAACTAAATATAATCATATTCCTTAGGAAAAAGATGCTTGAGAAAATATTATTTCTTCCAAAGAAGACTTGACCTCAATAACCACTGAAAACTCAGATATAGAAAATATTCTCATACACTAATAGAAATAATTTCCTAACTTCAGTCTCAAATAACTACACACAAATATAAAAATATATATTTGAAGTTCACAATTTTCAAACTTCATTCTTGTATATAATAAAATGCATGGACTTCTAACTTTATGAAACATTTAATTAATGCACACCATAGTATAAAATTTTCACTTGAGCAAGCACTTCACACTGTCTCAAATATTTTTCTTCATACACACACTACCTAATATTTAATACTCTATGGATGAAGGACATGTAGTGTATACTCTTTTCTTAATGTATGATGCCCATCTCAAAACCTATGTGCACACATATCACATGCACAGTCATTGATTTATCGTTGTTCTATGTATATGTATATTTCATGGGAATGTGAATTGTTCATTAATTCTATCTCATGCATGCTATTTGTAACGACCCAGTCCAGGCCATGAGCATGATATTGTCCGTTTTGGGCCTGGCCCGCACGGTTTTGTTTCCCATAGGCTCTTTCCCTCAGGCACCCCTAGTAAAAGGCCTCATGATGGGAGAGGTATCCACACCACCTTATAATGGGGTGTTTCGTGCTCCTCCTCCTTTGATGTGGGATTTCCATAACCCAACCCACTAGAAGGGCACATCATCCTCGCTAGCACATCAAATGGACACTGGCTCTGATACCATTAGTAACTGTGAAAACACAACCACCCCGCCTTAACATGGTCATTGGGTCCGGACCCACCAGGTACCACCAGTTTCCACACAGACACGTGGGGTCCACCCCGATTATTTGGTTCTTTAATGTCACAACTAGGTCCTGGTGACAGCACAACCACCCCGCCATAACATGGCCGTCAGGTCCTGACCCACCAGGTACCACCAGTTTCCCCACAGACACGTGGGGCCCACCCTAGGGTCCACCCACATACCTGAACGGGTCATTTGACTAATGACAGTCTCCACAGACCAACACATGTCCTTTCCAGTTTTCTTTGTCCTCACTCACACACACCTTGGGAAACATCCCAGAGGGTCACCCATCCTGATCACTATTCTAGGCCAAGCACACTTAACTGTGGAGTTCTAATCAGACGAGCTCCCGAAAAGGAAGGTGCACCTTGTTGACATGAGCCATATCATTTAGTCATTTAATCCTTTATCATTCAGGGGTGTTACAATCACCCCCCTTTAGATCACAACGTCCTCTTTGTGGGCCCTACATCTCAACCCAGGCAGTGCACCGCACTTAAGGCTGGGTACCACCTCTGATACCAAATGTGACAACTGGGTCCTGGTGACAGCACAACCACCCCGCCTTAACATGGTCGTCAGTTCCTGACCTCGCTAGAACATCTAATGGACACTGGCTCTGATACCATTTGTAACGGTGACATCACAACCACCCCGCCTTAACATGGTCGTCGAGTCCTGACCCACCAGATACCACCAGTTTCCCCACAGACACGTGGGGCCCACCCCGATTATTTGGTTCTTTAATGTGACAACTGGGTCCCGGTGACAACACAACCACCCTGCCTTAACATGTCTGTCGAGTCCTGACCCACCAGGTACCACCAGTTTCCCCACAGACACGTGGGACCCACCCCAGGGTCCACCCACATGCCTGAACGGGTCATCTGACTAATGACAATCCCCACAGGCCAACACATGTCCATTCCAGTGTGCTTTTTCCTCACTCACACACACCCTGGGAAGCATACCAGAGGGTCACCCATCCTGATCACTAGTCCAAGCCAAGCACGCTTAACTATGGAGTTCTAATCAGACAAGCTCCAGAAAAGGAAGGTGCACCTTGTTGACATGAGTCATATCATTTAGTCATTTAACCCTTTATCATTTAGGGGTGTTACAATAACCCCCTTTAGAGCACAACATCCTCGTTGTGGGCCCTACATCTCAACCCAGGCAGTGCACCGCACAGAAGGCTGGGTACCACCTCTGATACCAAATGTGACAACTGGGTCCCAGTGACAGCACAACCACCCCACCTTAACATGGTCGTCGGTTCCTGACCCACCAGGTACGACCAGTTGCCCCACAGACACATGGGGCCCACCCCAGGGTCCACCCACATGCCTGAACGGGTCATCTGACTAATGACAGTCCCCACATACCAACACATGTCCTTTCCAGTGTGCTTTGTCCTCACTCACACACACCCTGGGAAACTTCCCAGAGGGCCACACATCCTGATCACTACTCCAGGCCAAGCATGTGTAACTGTGGAGTTCTAATCAGACAAGATCTCGAAAAGTAAGGAGCACCTTGTTTAAATGAGTTATATCGTTTAGTAATTTAACCCTTTATCATTTGGGGGTGTTACAATCACTCCCCCCCCAGAGCACAACGTCCTCATTGTGGGCCCTTCTATGGGGGTGGGTTATGGAAATCCCACATCGAATGAGGAGGAGTACAGAGAACCCCTTTATAAGGTGGTGTGGATACCTCTCCCATCATGAAGCCTTTTCATGGGGGGTTCCCGAGGTCCAGAGCCTAGGGAAAACAAAACCGTGTGGGTGAGGCCCAAAGAGAAAAATATCATTATCGTGGGCTGGACTTGGCTGTTACAAATGGTATCAGATCCAGTGTCCATTTTATGTGTCATTGAGGACGCTGGGCCCTTCTAGGGGGGGGGAGGGTGGGCATGGGTTATGAAAATCCCACATCGAAGGAGGAGGAGCACGAAGCACCCCTATATATGGTGGTGTGGATACCTCTCCCATCATGAGGCCTTTTCCTTGGGGGTTCCTGAGGGACAGAGCCTAGGGAAAACAAAACCGTGCGGGCTAGGACTAAAGCATAAAATATCAAGATCGTGGGCTGGACTAGGCCGTTACAAATGGTATCAGAGCCAGTGTCCATTTGATGTGCCAGCGATAACGCTGGGCCCTTCTGGGGGGTGGGTTATGGAAATCCCACATAGAAGGAGGAGGAGCACAAAGCACCCCTTTATAAGATGGTGTGGATACCTCTCCCATCATGAGTCCTTTTCCTTGTGGCTACCTGAGGGCCAGAGCCTAGTGAAAACAAAACCGTGCAAGCTAGGCCCAATGCAAACAATATCATGATCATGGGCCGGACTGAGCCGTTACACTATTTCTTCACACAAACTCAAAAAATATCACACTTCATGCACATAAAACTAGATGCTTGTTCTTCTTACACTCAATCACAAATGAGTATAGATTATTTATGCACACTAGTTCTTCTTCCTAGAATAAATTTTCATGGTGTCACCTTAAAACAAGAATAGTTCACAGTTTCTGTTCATGAAAATTCTTGATGATATATGCAAATGACCAAGGAATTATCTTGGTTTCATTTTAGGACATCATTATTTGTGAAGTACCTTGAGTGTGGTATACAATAGTAAAGAAAACATGTAAAAATTCCCAATTGTGCAAATAACTCTTTGTAAGAACCCATCATTTTTTGATCAAGAGAAGATCATAAATGTTCTCAAATTCATTGAAAAATCAACATCTCTCAAACTCAACCAAAACAAAATCGAGTGTAGCTCTAGGAATTTATTGGTAACGAATATTGTCATTGAATCTTCTAGAATAACCTCGTTTTTTCCACATCGCAAATGATCACAATCACCGGATTGTCAATCTTTTTTTCATTTTTTTTCATCGGTTTGTTCTTCATTAAATAATGCCCATGATTTATTTTGTGATTTAGATCATATTTTGAATTTTATAATGATAAAATGATGAAGGAATACCTTAGAGGATTCTTCATTTGGCATAGAACGATCTTAATGTGAACACGAGATCTCTATAGATTTATAAATAAGACAACATAGATCGGATGGGATCTAATACAATTTTGATGATCACCAATAGATCAATTGGATATAAATAATCATCTAATAATATTTAAAATTTAAAAAAAACATAAACACAATTAAATGAAAATGATAAAATGATCAAACTGACCGAACATCAACAATTTATCCGGTGGAAAAAACTAAATCCCACTTCAAAACTGAAATCCATTTCCCGCTTCCTTATAATACAAGCCATGACAACCATTTCATAGAATTATCTTCCTCCTCATTTAGTACTACCTCATAAAGCTTCTCTAAGGTAATTCTCATGTTCCCACCTCCTCTATCGTGTTGCCCGACACGGTGGCACTCCGCCACTATGATTCCTTACAAAGGAACACCAATGTACTCTATGGCCTCATACTGGCCGGCTTTGGGGTTATGCTCGGCCACCCACTATGGTGTGATTCTTCCCCTTAGTTGGCTAGCTTGGTCCTTATTTTTGTAATTAAATACCATTAAAAAATCTCATCACAATTCAACATAGTGAAAAACCAACTTCCAACACACCCATATAAAAAATATTTTTATAAACGGAACTCTTTTATATTTTGTAAAAATTGTGCATCCAGTTTCACATGTCATAAACTTATAAAGAACTCCTCCATAATCTCATTTAAACTAATTGAATTTTCATCTTCTTAAATAATTAACAACAATTTCAAATTCACCAAAACACTTGGCCACTTCAATCTCCCCCTTTGGATTTATTATTAAAACCCAATTTATTATAAAATTCAATGACATCTTCTCCACCTTACCAGAAATAAATCCAAAACTAAAAGTATAGGAATAAATTATCATGTCTAAATTTTAATTTTTATTAACATCCTCTTCTTTTTTGACACAAATTGTTAGAATTTATTTTGAGAAGTATATAATCACTACTAACATAGAAAAGATCTATATCAATCAATTCTAAGTACACATGAGCAATAATCCATGAAGAAAGAAAAAGAGTGATTAGGTTTAACATATATGTTTTCATTAAAATTACAGTAGGTGATACCAATCATTGAAATTTATATTAATTTCTGAAAAGACTTTTCAAGATAATTTCCTACATACATCTCAACAAACTGATAAGAATCATTAATGAGAAAGGATGTAATTTTTATTTTTCATTGAGAAATAGTAACTTCCTTTCGGAAATGATGAATTTTTTCTAATGAAAATGGTAGAACATAATGAATATACCTCAATGATGCCAAGATTCATTTTCTAAAACATTAATATTTTAGAAATTTCAAATTTAGACCTCATCAGAACTTTTGATCCTCATAAAATATAAAATGAGATAGACATTTCTGATGGATAATCTTATGTTCTACCCTTTAAAATATTCACTCAATAATTTTGTCATCATGATTGACTATCATCTATAATAAATTCAAAGTGTCTTCATTAATCATTTCTAATTTTTAAAAGAGACAACATGATTCGAGTAACATTACATAATTGTAATAATTTAACTTTAAGACATTCGAAAAATTTAAAAAATTCCGGTCTCCCCATATATATATGATTCACCATTAATTCCCTATCTGAATAGAAAACAAAATATATATGGAAAAAATGTGTATATTTAATGATCATCAGTTATATAAATAAGGAAAAGAGTTGTTTCTTAGCCCAACAATATTCTTAGATGAAAAATTATTCTTTATATTTTCTAGTAATGTTGTTTCATTTCTCTTTTATTTCTCCATATTTATTTCCTCTTCCATCTATTCTGGCCTTATGATCAAACACTTTTTAGGGACATGCTCATCCTTCACTCGGTGTTTATACTTATTCTTCCCAACATTTGAATTCACATATGCTTTTTTGTTCTTCTTCAACAATTTCTTTTGACCTAATAACTATATAATAAAAGTTACTTGAATGTACTGACATGTTCCACATATTACACACAACCTTAGAATTCAACAACTTACCAAATTTAAGGAACTTTTCAAATTATTCAACAGTAATGTCATTCAGCAAATCAATCTTGTTCTTTCTCTTCTGGATTGATTCTTTCAGTGATTCTTGCTAGCTTCCATTAATGTGAATGTTATTAGCCAATTGAAAATGTTCCATGATGTGACATTTCCTATCACAATTGAATCATTTTTTTGGTGAGACACTCTTCACATCATTTTTCATAAACATCTTGGAATTTGTTTGTTTAAAAGCCTTTTTCTTTTGTTCATAACCTAAGGATGACCTATCATATTCATCTCTTAGCTGCTTCACATTATATTTTGGTATTTTATTCACATAAAGAGATGATTTTTTTTTGAATTGTATATCCCATCACTCATCATAATAGTGACCACATATGTTGCAATAATCATTGAAATTTTCAACCTAATCATATCTGTTATTGATAAATTTATTATCTTTTTATGAATTTTTCTTTTGTTGTGTAGGTTTCAAATTTTCATCAGTTTTTGTTCCTATAAATGCAACCATTCTATAATTTTCATTAAATGGAATATTGGGCTAACAAGTAATTTCCTAATACAAAAACTTCCTACATCACCAATAGTTTCCAAAAAATCTTTATTTATTCTTCTGTAACACATTCTGACTATCTCTGAAATTTTTCTTCTTTTGGGTAGCGTATCTCTTATTTTTTGCGGTCATTGGGGGAAAATGAATTTTTCTTTACCTATTTTTGTTTATATTTTGAATTTGACTCTACACTAGACATCAAATCAACATTAGTACACATAGATATATTTAAACAAATAGTTATCTTCTTTAAAGAGTCTGTTACATATTCATCCTTGGATAATCTCAAACACTTCGTTCAACTAGATTTATTCTTTTCAGAAATAGGACTACTATCACATGGATTATGGTAAATTATTATTTTCTTTGCAACTAGAGAAGTCTAAGCTTGGATATTTTTCATATTTATCAGTTTCACTTCTAGTTCAAGAATCATTAAGTTGAGATGAATATTCTAAACTTCAACAGATTTCATGGATACTTCCCACTGAATCTTTATCTTTTGAATCTCTTCACCACACCACTGATTTTACTTTAGTAAAAATGTATCATGCTCTATCATTATTTATGCTTCATTAATTATCTAAGCATCATTCACATTCATGGTTATACTATGTATATTTTCTTGTGCATGAATAAATTCAGTAAAAACAATTTCAAAAATTTATTTCTCACAATAATTACTACAAATTTCTTAAATAGCTTCACAATATCATTATTTGAAAAGATATATTGTTTCTTCCT
Organism: Viscum album; assembly: GCA_963277665.1. Lineage (NCBI taxonomy): Eukaryota > Viridiplantae > Streptophyta > Magnoliopsida > Santalales > Viscaceae > Viscum > Viscum album. The sequence continues at coordinate 512,360,173 of OY728133.1, read as the reverse complement.
TTGATTTCACAATTCTTGTAAGAGATTTGGAAATGAAAACCTTTTTAGTCAATGCCTCTTCTATAGAATCTTCCTCTTCTTATTGCTGTAAATGTTCATCCCGAAGTACAATGAGAACATTGGTCATACATATGACCACTTCTTTGGACAATTTCATCAGATGCATTCTTATTTCATAATTGAATATATCACCATTAGAAGTTGAACGTGATTTATAATCTAATTTCACTAAATAATTTATACTTTAATTGCCTATTGATATCAGTTGATTTCCATTCATGGATTGAATTATTCGTCAGCTTCTATGCCACTTCATCTTTATATTTTTATATAATTTGAATGGAACATAAAAATTTATAACATCAAGAGTAGACAAATGATTTTCCATCTGAATTTCTTCTGAATTTTATTCAAAATCAGAATTTCACTTTATATACTTCTAATATTAACCACTGGACATGTATAGTAGATCCAATTAGAGGTAACCTATACTCTGACACTAATTAAAGTGTCCATTGATTGTGGAGTTACACTGAGAGGGGCTGAATTAGATGTGAACAATTTTACTGAATTCTTTTTCATCTATTAATTCAATCCAATGTCACCGGATAAGGTGAGTGAATCATAAATGCAATGAATAAAGTAAATGTAATACAACACACGTTATTTTTAAAAGGTTTGGTACTAAGACCTACATACTTTCCATGTTGGTTAACCTGCCCTCCCCCCAATATGTATTGTCCACTATAATATTTTTTTCAATTAAAATGGTTTAGGTAGAAACTGTAACACCCCGAGATTTTATGAAAAATATTCTTTTTAATTTCATTAATGTCTTGTGTTGTACGCTACACCAAAAGGAGCTTGCACAACACGCTTGCTTGACTTTCCTTGCATTACATGCAATCACGACCTTCCTCGATAGCGTGTGTAGTACGCAATACCGAGATTAACTAAACGACGATATGCTGTTAAAATATTATTAAAACTAGCCGTTATGAATAGTAATAACCACTTTTTGAAATTTTTTAAATTTAATTTTTCAAAATGGACTTCATTTAAGTATTCGGAATATCGAAATTAGCTTAGGGTGAAATTTTGGTACATTTTGGATAACTTTCATTTTCTGATGAATAGTGAAAATTTCTAAATTTTAATTAAAATAACCTTTTTAATAGAAATAATTAATAGTGATAAATTATTAATTTGAGTGGTTTTAAAGTATATTTAGAATAAATTTTTACAATTTAATACAATGATGGTCATTGGATGTAATTCTACAACTAAAACAGACATAAACAAGTGTCAATCTTTTGATAATTATTATCTCTTAAGAACACGCTATTTGTTTTGACGACGAAAATTAATTTTTAAATTAATTAATGCAACTGATATGTTTTGAATTTGGTAAAATAGACATCATTTTTGAGTTCATAATATCAAATATAACTTAGGACTAATTTTTGGTATTTTTCTGGAAACTTTCATTTTTTGATGAATAGTGAAACCACTAAGTGGTAGTTAAAAAAAATGAATTTTTCATAAAACTTAATTTTACCACTTCTGTGAGTGGAATTTCAAAAATCTGAGAGACACGGTTGATTTTAGTAAGTAAAATGTGGTTCAATGAGATGAAAATAATTTTTGGTGAATAGTAACTTTTTACTTTTTTTGCCACGGTTAAAAGTAAATAGGGTAATTAAGGGTAAAAATGATATTATTATTACCCTAACATGTGTCCTAATTCTATTGCATAAGTGTAATTCGACCAAAAACAACCTTATGAATAAAATATGACCATTTAGGCCCACTTGGAATAGATTAGGACATTTATTATTAATTTATTTAAAAAAGCGTTAAAATAGTTAAAATCAAAGTTTAATAACTAAATCATTTTTAATATATGGTTATACATAAGATAAATTCGATTGTAAATATTCATTAGAAATATAATAATATTTCCTACATAATGATATTTTATTTAAAAATTTTAGACATTAAATAATTTAATTTATTTATGACACAATGATGATGCAGTAATTACCATAATAGTGAAAAATTATAATAATTGATATTATAAATACACAAATAAATATAATTTGAAATTTTTTATAAATTACACTAATTTTATCTATTAATATGACATGTTAGTATTGGTTTAATTAACTTTGTTATAACTAATCATTCTGTTATGATTTTCACAAAAATCAATTACTAAATAGTGTCAAAATTGACATAAAATAGTTTTCAAAACAAATATTATATTATTAATTGTTATTTTATTCCTAAAATTCTAAGGTTTGTCCAAATGACTTAGATAAGGTTATATATATTAATAATAAACAACTTGGTGTTCGTTTGGCTTGTTATAGTAAGTTTATTAACCTTATAGTGTAAGAACACAAGGAGACACGGTAAAAGTAAAATTATTTAACTTAATGTTAAATTTAAATGATAAGGTTAAAATAGGAACCTAAACACGTCTAAATTCTATTGGATTAGAGGATTTCTACCCATCCCCACCTTATATTCGAAATAAATCAATTTTGAGCTATCTAAAACCGAATTTGACTTTATAATAAAATAATAGTTTTAGTTATTCCAAAGGTACCCCTCTCCTCCCTTATAAAAGGGCACCTCCTCCCCCTCTTCCTCACACCACTTTGAGCCTTCAACATCGGCCATCCCCTGACAATTTCTCCTCTCCACTTACCTAGAAACAACCTAGAGGTTCTGGTCTTCTTCAAAAACCTATTTTAGTGCCATAAAAGGAGGTCTCAAAGAAGCACTTCAAAGAAGAGGTAATGGCCGTTGCCGATTCTTTCATCTTTATTTCTTCTTCCACTTCTTCTTCTTTAGTTGTTTCATTATGAAGTAATAACATCAGTATCACTAATATACTGATATTTTATTATAAGTTTGAAACAACCCTATTTAACCATCTATCCATCCTACGGAAAACGAAATCACTGCGCGTGCGTACGTACGGAATACCGTCTCGACGCCATGGTGTAATCTATTTTCCACCACCACCTTACTTGGATGGGTATAATGGTGTAAATAATGAATATATATGACTATTATAAAGTGATATTGAATTTTAAATAGTATACATACACTCCAATATAGTCCCATGATCATGAGAATGATATCATCGCTCGTGGGTACGTACGGACTACCATCTCCACGACGCGATGAGATTCATTCTCCACTTTAACCATTCATGAGTGATTATAAAGTATATGTAATAAGTAATCATGAAATATATGACATAATAATGATACTGGATTTATGTGTATATATATTTATGTCATCTACTTAATTCCACTCAACTCAATCAGGAAACGAAAACAGCGTTCATGCGTACGTACGGCCTACCGTCTCCATGAACGGTGTATTTCTTTCCACTTACTGATTTATTATATATATGTATATTCTGAATATATATTATATATAAATCATGTTTTGTATTTTTTAATTAAGTAATCATGATCTAAGTAATCAAATTAACAATTACAAGTCAAAACACGGACGACAAATGAAACAATTTTACCCAAAATGCTCTTTAACATGGAATTTACAAAAGAACGGGTAATATAAAGTCATAAGTGAACCATATATGATATCAAAACAATGAGTATGATTCTGGAATAAGTCAATGACATTATTTAAATCATTATATAGGAGGTTCGGACACTTACGAAGCAAATCAGACCTAAGGTAAGGGAAAATCTCGCAATCTCAATTTGTATCCGAGATTGTTTATACTTCAGAATTTACTGGGGTGTATTTTATCATCCAAATCCATGTTTCCTCAATATGTAATATTATTTCCATCCACATACAATTTTTTATAACCTATTTTACCCTTTGGTGAGTTTTTAGTAAAATATTTGATAGGAATCTTTTGTCATTTTTCATATGAGGAACTTTTTTAACTTTTCCGACAAAAGTACGAAGAATGTTTTTTTTAACTTATACGGCATGAATGGATTTTTAAAACCTTATTTCCAAGAATATTCCTTTAAATGTTTTCAGGTTTATTTTTAATCAACTTCTTTTAGTTTATAATTGTACGACATGTTAAGAAAGGAAAAGTGTTTTTGAAGTAGAAAGGATATTTTCCTCAAGAATGGAGTTCAAGTGTTTTATCAAAATTAGTTTCCATCTAAGATAATAAAGGGTTTTGTTTATATCCCTATTATTACATTGATTTGATTATGTTGTGATGGAATTATATTTATGAATTTCTTTATCTTATATGAATTGTTTTATGATGTCATGATGTTTAAGATTCCCATTTTTATTACATGGGTTATGCAATGATGTATGATTTATGATTTTGTGGCACACATAAGAATGGTATCATTATGAGATGGGTGGGACCTATATATCCCTCCAATGCATTGGGTAAATATTTTATATCTCACGAGATAGACATGGCTGGAATGGTAGGTTATACCGGTTCAGTGAAACAGGACTGAAACGAGGGTGACTCGGTTCAGAAATGGACTTTGTCCACTAAGATAGTGTTGGTAATGAGTCTTGACTAATATGAAATGATTCTATATGATTATGTGTGTATTCCACAAAGTATCATGTTTTAAGTTATGATTAATGGGATTTCATTTCACTACTATGATTTATCCCATGTTATGAAATTATGCTCCCTTTTGCAGGTTAAGATTTCCAAAATGTTATGTTCTTATGAATATGATGTGATTGATATTTCTTTTGTTTACCCTTACTGAGAATTTGAGCACACCCTTTTATGTTTTCTTTTCCCCAGGATATAAATAAAGGTTTTAGGTAATCTTTATGGGAGATGCTGAAGATCTTTCACCACGATTAGAAGATTATATTCTGAGTTTCCAAATACACTAAACTATTAAGATCCTTGTGTGTGTGTTTTTGTTATGTACTGAGTATTCCACAAAAGTAATGTAATTTCCATGTACATTAAGCTTCGGGTCTCTACAGTTGGTATTAGAGGAAAGGTTTAGTCAACCTTTGGAAACTAGGATGTTAAAACATTAGTGATATCCCTAGAGATATTTCTAAGGTATGTCTAGGGATGTCCCTAAGGATAAGTGTACGTATAGGATACAATCCTAGAACTACTGTAATGAACATAGAATTTAACCTAAGATGTTAGATATTGAGGATACTCCCCCTTTATTCTGTTGTTTTCCCTATCATGATTTTTTCCTCTCACACTATTCTTTTTGGGTTTTAGACGATGGCTGGAGCCCGAAGGAACCGTGTTGATCAATGTAATGGACAATGCAATGATTGTCCTCCTGAACAAACAAATGTTATGGGAGATGGAGTGCAAAAACTTATTGATATACTTAAACAAGCTATGAATCATTCTAGACTTCCAAATGAGCAGAGAAGGGAACAACATTCTATTGAGTCTTTCATGAGGAAACGTCCACCTTCTTTTAGTGGGTCTTCTTATCCACTTGCTGTTGAACAATGGATCAGTACCACTGAAAAGATATTTTCAGTTCTTCAATGTTATGAACATGATAAAGTCATCTTATCAGTATATCGTTTGGAAAGTGAAGCTGATCAATGGTGGAATCTTATCATGAATAAGAGGAAAAGAGATGAAATTGAGTCCATGGAATGAGATGAGTTCAAGAACTAATTTTTCAATAAGTACTTCCCTCGTATTCTTAGAACAAATATGGAGAAGGAGTTTCTTGAACTAAAGCAAAAGGATGATGAATCTGTTGGTATATACGAAGCGAAATTTACAAGGCTTGCAAGGTATGCATCTGGATTTATCATCCAACCTGAAAGTAAAGTTGATCAATTCTTTAGTGGCATAAAACCAAATCTTCGAAGGGCATTAGCTATATGAGACTTTAGTAGCTATGAAGAAATTGTGCATTGTGCTATCAAGGTAGAAATGGAAGTTGGTGTTACTTATCCATCTCATAGTTTTGACAAGAAACGAAAGATGGAGTTCAAGGAGAAATCTCAGAATAATGGTGAAAAGAAAATGAATGTTTCTTTATGAACAAAGTGTGGAAAGAAGCATGGTGGAGATTGTCTTAAGGGGACTAGAAAATGTTTTAAGTGTGGAAAAGAAGGTCATCGAGCAGCTGAGTGTCGAAGTAATGGAAAAAGGGTTTCTAATGATGTGAATAAAGCAAAGATTGTAGAGAACGCACCACCAACACTTCAATGCTTCAAGTGCAAGGAAATGGGGCATTATGCTAATAAATTCCCTAATCCAAGGGTTAGTGATGATCGACATGAGCAACCACTTAAGGGAAAGGACAAAGGAAAGTCACATGCGATCACCATTGGATATGTCGAATATGACAACGATGTGGTGGAATGATTAAGTGTTTATGTAATGGGATTCCATAATAATTTTGTATTTAGTATCGTGGAATATTGGAATATTTATGTATTGGACTATTGTGGTTTTCAATAATTTTATGGAATCGGTAACCATGAAAAGTGATTGAAATATTTTTGGAAAGAAGATGATATGCACATAATGATGGGATAAAGAGAATCTAATATGTTTGATAGTATTCATGAGCTCATGATTGATATAAGGACTAAGTGATATCATGGTTTGAGTATATAGAATTTTGAGAATTTTGGTATGTGGAAAGTGTTAACTTTTAACTGCATTCGTGTTTTCACTAAGGTTCAATGGGTATTCAAGAGAATACATGATTAAGGCCTTTGAATGTTTGGAATGTGACCAACAAGACATATCTTATGATATATGGGGATCAACGATGGTATTAAATCTCTGGTAATCGTTTTCACTATATTTTGAGAATGGACTACAGTATTATGTATAAGCCTAAAGATTGGAATGGATTATGTTGGACATAAGTTAGTATTGTTTAAGGATAGAAGTTTTTTTTTGATATTGTTGATGGGATGTTATAATAATATAGCTTTAGAAAAAGGACAACCTGCAGGATGGGCGACAGCCCATCGCGCCAGACAAGGCTGTGGGAATCGAACCAACAACCGAAGTGCGACTGGCCTTTATCGCCTACCACTGGCCTACAGGAAGTCCCTGTTTAGTAGAAACTAGTTTTATTATATTAAACAGTATGATATATGAAGTATAAGTCCATTTTAGGAACTATATATGATTAATCTCACTATAGATGGACTTATGTATTTTTTGATAACTTTTCTAACCTTTTGTTTGAGACAGATGGAATGACCCATCATTCTATCACATGATCTGCTAACACATCACAAATGAAAAATTCAACTTCATTTCTTTAAGAGATTAAGTGGTAATTGTCCAAAGACTGACCAACGGTGAGACTATACTGAAATCACAAAAGTATTTCTTCTAATTCCAATTTCATCAACTTTAGGGAAACAATTTTGAAAACCAAAAATGTTGTCCTAGTGCTCTTATATTTGATGAATCAGATGGTACCATAGATCGTCACAAATTTATGGCTTTGTGATTGTTGGCTTTTCCATATCCATGTTCTCTACCACTCTCCATCAGAACATGATGGTTAGATTTCTCTTCCATAACCATATTTTCACCTATGTGGAACCCAGTGATTAGTTTATTTGGGTAACCGTTATGTTTCATAATTTTGATTTTAAAGATTGGTTTTGGTATTCCTTTTTACGATGTGGGTTTCTATCAAAGAAACTTTCGAATAGTAAGCCATTTATAACCACGACGAATTTCGAGGGCGAAATTCATTTTAAGGGGGATAGAATGTAACACCCCGAGATTTTATGAAAAATATTCTTTTTAATTTCATTAATGTCTTGTGTTGTACGTTACACCAAAAGGATCCTGCACAACACGCATGCTTGGCTTTCCTTTCATTACACGCAATCGCGACCTTCCTCGATAGCGTGTGTAATACGCAATACCGAGTTTCACTAAACGACGATATGCTGTTAAAATATTATTAAAACTAGTCGTTATGAATAGTAATAACCACTTTTTGAAATTTTGTAAATTTTATTTTTCAGAATGGACTTCATTTTTGGATTCGTAATATCGGAATTATCTTAGGGTGAAATTTTGGTACATTTTGGATAACTTTCATTTTCTGATGAATAGTTAAAATTACTAAATTTTAATTAAAAACAACCTTTTTAATCGAAATAATTAATAGTGATAAATTATTAATTTGAGTGGTTTTAAAGTATATTTAGAATATATTTTTACAATTTAATACAATTTTGGTCATTGGATGTAATTCTACAATTAAACCAGACATAAACAAGTGTCAATCTTTTGATAGTTATTATCTTTTAAGAACACACTATTTGTTTTGACGATGAGAATTAATTTTTAAATAAATTAATGCAACTTATATGTTTTGAATTTGGTAAAATAGACATCATTTTTGAGTTCATAATATCCAATATAACTTAGGACTAATTTTTGGTATTTTTCTGGAAACTTTCATTTTTTGATGAATAGTGAAACCACTAAGTGGTAGTTAAAAAAATGAATTTTTCATAAAACTTAGTTTTACCACTTTTATGAGTGGAATTTCAAAAATCTGAGAGACACGGTTGATGTTATTAAGTAAAATGTGGTTCAATTAGATGAAAATAATTTTTGGTGAATAGTACCTTTTTACTTTTTTTTACCACGGTTAAAAGTAAATAGGGTAATTAAGGGTAAAAATGATATTATTATCACCCTAACACATTTAATAATTATAGTGTATAAGTTTAATTCGACCAAAAAAACCTTATGAATAAAATATGACCATTTAGGCCCACTTGGATTAGATTAGGACATTTATTATTAATTTATTTAAAGAAGGGTTAAAATAGTTAAAATCAAAGTTTAATAACTAAATCATTTTTAATATATGGTTATACATGAGATACATTCGATTGTAAATATTCATTAGAAATATAATACGATTTCCTACATAATGATATTTTATTTATAATTTTTAGACATTAAATAATTTAATTTATTTATGACACAATGATGATGCAGTAATTACCATAATAGTAACAAATTATAATAATTGATATTATAAATACCCAAATAAATATAATTTGAGATTTTTTATGAATTACACTAATTTTATATTTTAATATGACATGTTAGTATAGGTTTAATTAACTTTTTTTGAACTAATCATTCTGTTATGATTTTCACAAAAATCAATTACTATATAGTGTCAAAATTGACATAAAATAGTTTTCAAAACAAATATTATATTATTAATTGTTATTTTATTCCTAAAAATCTATGGTTTGGCCAAATGACTAAGATAAGGTTATATATATTAATAATAAACACCTTGGGGTTCGTTTGGCTTGTTATAGTATGTTTATTAACCTTATTGTGTAAGAACAAAAGGAGACACGGTAAAAGTAAAATTATTTATCTTAATGTTAAATCTAAATGATAAGGTTAATATAGGAACCTAAACTTGTCTAAATTATATTGGATGAGAGGATTTCTAGCCATCCCCACCTTATCTTCACAATAAATCAATTTGGAGCTATCTAAAACCGAATTGGGCTTTATAATAAAATAATAGTTTTAGTTATTCCAAAGGTACCCCTCTCCTCCCTTATAAAAGGGCACCTCCTCCCCCTCTTCCTCACACCACTTTGAGCCTTAAACCTCGGCCAACCCCTGCCAATTTAACCTCTCCACTTCCGTAGAAACATACTAGAGGTTCTGGTCATCTTTAAAGTCCTATTTTAGTGCCCTAAAAGGAGGTCTCAAAGAATCACATCAAAGAAGCGGTAATGTCCGTTACCGATTCTTTCATCTATATTTCTTCTTCCACATCTTCTTCTTTAGTTTTTTCATTATGAAGTAATAACATCAGTATCACTCATATTATGATATGTTATTATAAGTATTAAACAACCCTATTTCACCATCTATCCATCCTACGGAAAATGAAATCACCGTGCGTGCGTACGTACGAAATACCGTCTCCACGCCGTGGTGTAATCTATTTTCCTCCACCACCTTACTTGGATGAGTATAATGGGGTAAATAATGACTATATATAACTATTATAAAGTGATATTGATTCTTAAATAGTATACATACACTCCAATACAATCCCACGATCATGAGAATGATATCCTCGCTCGTGCGTACGTACGAACTACTGTCTCCACGACGCGATGAGATTCATTCTCCACTTTAACCATTCATGAATGATTATAAAGTATATATAATAATTAATCATGAAATATATGACATAATAATGATACTGGATTTATGTGTATATATATGTATGTTATCTACTTAATTCCATTCAACTCAATAAGGAAACGAAAACAGCGTTGATGCGTACGTATGGCCTACCGTCTCCATGAACGGTGTATTTCTTTCCATTTACTGATTTATTATATATATGTATATTCTGAATATATATTATATATAAATCATTTTTTATCTTCTGTAATTAAGTAATCATGATCTATGTAATCATATGAATAATTAAAAGTCAAAACACGGACGAAAAATGAAACAATTTTACCCAAAACGCTCTTTAACATGGAATTTACAAAAGAACGGGTAATATAAAGTCATATGTGAACCATATATGATATCAAAAGAATGATTATGATTCTGGAATAATTCAATGACATTATTTAAATCATTATACCTGAGGTTTGGACACTTACGAATCAAATCGGACCTAAGATAAGGGAAAATCTCGCAATCTCAATTTGTATCCGAGATTTTTTATACTTCAGAATTTATTGGGGTGTATTTTATCATCCACATCCATGTTTCCTCAATATGTAATATTATTTCCATCCACCTACAATTTATTAGAACCAATTTTACTCCTTTGGTGAGTTTTTAGTAAAAGATTTGAAAGGAATATTTTGTCGTTTTTCATACGAGGTACTTTTTGACTTTTCTGACAAAAGTACGAAGAATTTTTTTTTTAACTTATACAGCATGAATGGATTTTTAAAACCTTATTTCCAAGAGTATTCCTTTAAAAGTTTTAAAGTTTATTTTAAATCAACTTCTTTTAGTTTATAATTGTACGACATGTTAAGAAAGGAAAAGTATTTTTGAAGCATAATGGATATTTTCCTCAAGAATGGAGTTCAAGTGTTTTATCAAAATTATTTTCCATATAAGATAATAATGGGTTTTGTTTCTATCCCTATTATTACATTGATTTGATTATGCTTTTATGGAATTATATTTATAAATTCCTTTATCTTATATGAATTTTTTTATGATGTCATGATTTTTAAGATTCCCATTTTTATTACACGGGTTATGCAATGGTGTATGATTTATGATTTTGTGGAACACATAAGAATGGTATAATTATGAGATGGGTGGGACCTATATCTCCCTCCAATGAATTGGGTAATGATTTTATATCTCATGAGATAGACATGGATGGAACGGTAGGTTATACCGGTTCAGTGAAACATGACTGAAACGAGGGTGACTCGGTTCAGAAATGGACTTTGTCCACTAAGATAGTCTTGGCAATGAGTCTTGACTAATAAGAAATGATTCTCTATGATTATGTGTGTATGACACAAAGTTTGATGTTTTATGTTATGATTAATGGTATTTCATTTCACTACTATGATTTATCACATGTTATGAAATTATGCTCCCTTTTGCAGGTTAAGATTTCCAAAATGTTATGTTCTTATGAATATGATGTGATTGATATTTCTTTTGTTTACCCTTACTGAGCATTTGAGCTCACCCTTTTATGTTTTCTTTTCCCCAGGATATAAAGAAAGGTTTTAGGTAATCTTTATGGGAGATGTTGAAGATATTTCACCACGATTAGAAGATTATATTCCGAGTTTCCAAAGACACTAAACTATTACAATCCTTGTGTGTGTGTTTTAGTTATGAACTAAGTATCCCGCAAAAGTAATGTAATGTCCATGTACGTTAAGCTTCAGGCCTCTACAGAAACTAGTCATACAGCCGAGTAATTGATCCGCCTATTGATTCTGGTTATACCCCCCATCAATCCAACTCTTCTACCATGGTTGGTTAGACCCCCAACCGTTTAACTGGTTAGACCCCCAGTTTCTCAGAATCCTCTTAAGCAACTGGTTAGACCTCCAAAAATTCAAGATCCCTATTTTTAAATATGATCCACATATAGGATGATCTGTTGACCCCACTCCATGATCATGTTTGATCAAACATGCTCATGTATAATTCAAGTTATTTTCTGCTGATGTTGGACTTTCTCAAATTATTCTAGTCATTTATTATAATAAGATTCCTTAGTACAAAGTTTCTTTGGAAAATATTATTTCTTAAGAAGAAGACATGACATCACTAAACAATAAACACTAAAAAACAAAAAGTATTATGAACACTTATAGAAATAATGTCCCCACTTTAGTCTTAAATAACTACACACAAATCAAGAAACATTTTTTTCAAGTTCACTTTTTTACAGCTTCATTCTTGTATATAATACAATGAATGAACTTCTAACTCTATGAAGCATTTAATTCATGCACACTATAATATAAAATGTTTACTTTCACAATTACATCACACTATCAAAAATATTTTTCTCTATGCACACACTATCAATATTTCATACTCAATTCATGAAGGACGTATATTGCATACTTTTTTCATAATGTTTGTTTCCCATATCCAAACCATCACGGACACATATCACTTGCAAAATATTTGATCTGTCATTGGTCTATGTATATATAAATCATGTATGTTAATGTGAATTATGCATTAATTCTTGTTCATGCATAATATTACTTCACACAAACTCAAACAATATCACACTTCATGCATATAAAACTGGATGCTCATTATTATTATGCACAAACCGAAAAGTGTATAGATTGTTTATGCATGCAATTTCTTCTTTTTGGAATACAAGTGTACAGTGTCACCTTCAAACTATATTAGATCATAGTTTCTACTCACTCAAATACAGGTATATATATAATAAATTCAAATTAATTATATCGGTTTCTTCACAAATCTTTGTTCTGCATGAAGTTCCTCGAGTGTTCTATGCACATGTCAAGTGGTCATGGGAATTTTCATCATCACACAAACATACTCATCCTGAAAACCCAAACTATCATGATCTAGAGAAGATCACATAGGCCCTCTCTTTCACTGAAAAATAAATATCTCTCAAACTCAACATCAACAGAATTTAGTGTATATCTATGTATTTATAGGCAACAAATCTCATAATAGAATATTATAGAATCATGATGAGTTACCATCTTTTCAAATGATCCATGTCATTGGATAATCAATCTTTTATACATGTTTCTTTTCATCAGTTCTTTCTTCATTAAATCATACATATGATTTCTTATGTGATTTTAATCATATTCAGAATTTCAAAATGGTGAAATATTGAAGGAATAACATGGATGATTCTTTGGTCAACATATTATGAACATTAGATGGAAAAAATATCTATACACCATCCTGAATCAGATGACGCAGCTTAGATGGGATCCAATTCCATTATGATGATCACTTCCTTATTTATTACTTCATTGCACATACTACATACTATATATATTCATTTAAAGTTAGGTAAAGATATTTTAGAGGTTTCCTAATGGGATTCATCTCTCACCATGTTTGGTTCGTTCTTTTTGACCCAAAATGATTATACAGTTTCAATTATAGATAATGTAAATTACCCTTCTTCATCAGATACATTATTATTGTTGGGGCAGGAGAGCATGGGGCCAAGATGAGGCTTGTGATGATATATGGGTTTAATTTTATTCTTTCATACTTGGGTTTGGTAATACATTTCCATCATAGTGACTTGTTTTGATTCTTTATTAGTCCAATGCAACATGCATCATTTATATATATACCCAGTTTTTTCTTTACTACTAGTCTTCATTGGTTCACTTCTGCTGTATGGTGTTATCACTTCCACAACAGTTTTCAATTTTTTTTCCACTGTGGTACTCTACCGATGAGGTAATAGCTTCCCCACCTTCACACCCAAGTCCCTCCATGCTAGTTGGAAACCACCAGTATTCGGGGAAATGTTCCTGAGGCCATGTGACCAACCGGGTACAAGGAACCTTTAGGGAGGAACCGGGGTCAGAGAAGTTACAAAGTTGTATCAGATGAGTTTTTTTCTACTTTTTATTACTGTAAAGAGCCTACAGATAGGGATTTGAAGGAATAGGAAGAAGGTAATAATTTTTGCCTAGGTTTAGCTAACTCGTGTATTTGGAAAATCCATGTCACCTCGAATATTGAAATGTTTTTGGGTTTTCAATTATTAAAGTTGATTTTATTTCACCAATGGTTGATGCACTTGTTTTTTGGTGTTATGATTCATATCATTTTGGTTCTATTATTTTGATACCATGTGATATGAGGATGTTCCATCTCAAAAATATTATAGGAACATGATAGGGATCACATGTCAGACATTCATTTCTTGCCATTTAGGGTGCATTACTGATTTCATGCTGTTGTGATAGATGTTGTTCTAGATATGCATGTTGTTGTGATAGATTCCGTGATAGAATACCCTCTATTTTGATTGGGTATTGGAATATATAACGATTAATTTGGATGGAAGCCAAACATTGGTCCCTATAGTGTTACAACCCTTCTTGGATTAGAATTTTGTGGATCAATTATGATCTTTAGTAGATTGTTTTAATGCTATGACATGAATAAGGATGTCAACCATTGATTAATGTTATTATGGGCTCCCACAGGTCTGAAATCGTCATTCCTTGGATAAATTTTTAGGTTAATAAGGGTTATTGAGAAGTTTCATAGGATTACTATCCAGAAACCCAGACAACACGGCGTGTGGTGTTAGGAACAAATTCCACGTGTTCTTCTATTCCAGAAGAAAAAAAATTTCTTAAGTACACTCCATGTACTGTATGTACACGCCATGTAGTCATTAACTGCATGAAGGACTATGTGATCAGAGACACAGGGTTGGGAAACAGGGGTAGAACACATCGTGTGTAGAAAGTACACATCGTGCTGAGGAGGCCATGTATACGACACTATGACTAATGACACTGGTGGATAAAACATAGGTTGTACTCTTCGTGTCCCGTTATTACACACCATATAGAGTCATCTGTGTCTCCGAATGTGTGACTAATGACATGGGTGGTTGAAAATTAAGTGGTAGATGATGTGTTTAGGGTAAACACACCATATAGTGTTTTCCAAGAGAGAACCGTGTGGATTGGACTTGTAAAAGAACTCAGACAGGATAAAACAATTCAAGTACATGTTGTATCACAGGAGGAGCACAACATGTGTAGGGGTGTTTCATGAGCCTATTTGACAGAGGTACATGCCCATGTTGAAACCTAAGGGAAGATGTTGTGTGGAGGGTATACATACTGTGTAGCCCTGTTTTAGAAAATCCTAAATGTATTCCTCTCTTGTTCCATTATTACAATTCAATGTTTCATTCCTTGATAATCTAAAACTGAGGTGTGTGATTGACCTTGTAGATTCATTCCATCGAGACTTCCTCCAGTTGTACGCTAGATGCTGGGAAATGATCAGAAACCAAGAATGGTAGATCAGGAACTGTAGAGGATCCTCCAATCATTCATGTCTTGGAACTAGATATTATACCAAACATAGGTGCTAATGCACAGTTCCAAGAAGTCTTCATAAGGTTTATGTAGACCTACTAGGGAATATCGCATCCTTCCCCATCTATGGAAGAGTTGACGTAGGTTATTCAGCAGGAGAAACCTCCGACATTCACAGGGGATAGAGGACCTAGGGCTACATAGTCATGGTCAGAATTCATGCTTTCTATCTTCAATCATTTTGAGACACCTCTATATAAGAGGTTAAAGCTCACAACCTATATGAATCGAGATTTCTCTAAGATATGGTGGAATGTGATATCATAGGTAGGAATCCAACGAGTTATGGATTGGGATGAGTTTTGACAGAACTTCAATGAATTTTTCTACCAGGAGACCTTGATGTATGACCAAGCCTAAGAGTTCATGTGTTTGGAATTGGGTACTATTTCAATCATGGATTTTTTCTTGCATCACAGAGCTTCAGTGCTTCACACACATTCCGGGGGGTGATGAGTTATTTATGGCCATGAAGTTTGTGGTTGGTCTCACGCATGACATTTGATACCAGGTGAGCATCTTCAGGTTGACTTCTATATCATCTATCGTCAACCAGAAACTGATCACTGAGCATAAAATGAAAGAGTTTAGAGCTGTGATCTAGGGAGGTTTGGCATCCAATGTTGGTACTCCTCTGATTGATAGTAGGAAGCACCACAGGGAGTCTACACATGGATATCTCAGTAGACGTGATAATCTTTTGGGAAGCAATGTGGTATGATACATGTGTGTTAAGAGTGGTAATACAAGACCTTAATGCCCGAGAGACCCAGTCGAGTTCCGTTATTATGTCAAGATGGGTCATTGTCAACATTTTTTCTATTTTTCTCACCAAAATCTATTGATATCATTTCTTCTATGACACCATTTTCATGAGAAGGACCACCTGTTTCTCATTAGTGTCAAAACTGGAGTTTTTTCGGTCATTCAGGCCAAGGTGGAGGCTATGGTCATGGTAGACCTTAGGTATGTTTTCATCCACAACATGGTGCATCAACTCAGGGGTGTCAGATAGGGTTCTAGGGCTATGGTACATGTCAGACATTTGTAGTGGAGTATACCTAGAAGAAGAAGGATATCGTACCCTCTACAGTTATATGTACGATTCTAGTTTCATCACTAATAACTTCTATTGTTATAAAAACAGAGGATTCTCATAGTTTTATTTATGTTGTCATTATTGAGAGGTTTGGGGTTTATAACTTTATATCTGAGGATGTTGTGATGTTAGACACTCCTTTGGGGGTTATGAAAGCTAGAGAATGTCAGTGCAAGGAGTTTACTCTTATGTTGGTGGGTGTCACTTCTTGTGGGACCTCTATGTCTCGGAGCTTATAGGCTTTGACGTCATTCTCAGAATGGACTAGTTAGTCTCTTTCTAGGCCTTTGTTGACTTATATCACCACAGGGTGAGTTTCACATGACCAGAGGGTGGGTTTTTTTACACAAGGGTGTATGGGATGTTCAGATGAGTAGATATGGACCTAAGAATCTTGGGCTGGGAGGAATTACAGCCCAGATTTCTAGATTATATTTGGATGACTAGGGGAATTCATAGATGGACATTACACTAGTGGTGTATCATTTCAGAGATGTCTTTCCCCGTGACTTTTCAGGTTTACCTCTGATGAGATAGGTATATTTCTCTATTGAGCTTGTTCTAGGAGCAGCACTGGTGTTCATTCCTCCAAATAGGATGGCCATACCAGAGTTACAGGAGCTCAAGAAGCAGTGAGTGGAGTTATAGGAAAAGGTTTTCATCTGGACCAGTACTTGTCCTTGGGGTTCTTCATTCCCATTATCCAAGAAGGAATACAGTACCCATAAACGTTCTGTGGATTATCAAAATCTGATCCAGTTGTCAGTCAAGAACCGATATCCCTTGTCGAGAATTTATGATCTCTTTGATCAGCTTCGAGGAGCCTAAGTGTTCTCGAAGATTGACTTGAGGTATGGTTATCATCATTTTCATGTTAGACTATCATTTATACCTCTTAAATCATTTTGGAGTTGGAATGGTCTATACAAGTATGTGGTTATGTTGTTCGGTCTCCCAAACGTACATGAAGTTTTCATGGAACTGATGAACAGAGTGTTCCATCATTACATTGATTTTTTTGTGGTAGTCCACATAGATTATATCTTGATGTACTCTCACACTCTACACGACCACACCACCAATGTTGAGATGATTTTGAGTACAATGAGAGAGCATCAGTTATATGATAATCTCTCAAAATGCTACTTTTGGATGTACCAGATTCACTTCTGTGGTCATGTCATCTCAGAGACAAGAGTATAAATAAACCCAAAGAATGTGAGAGAAGTAGATTACTGGTAGCATATGTAGAAATTATTTGAGGTATAGAGTTTTCTGGGGTCGGCTGGTTACTACCGATGATTTATACATGACTTTTCAGGCTTATCAGTGCCACTAACGGGCCTAAAAAAGAATGGTGTGAAGTACTCGTGCAAAGATTCTTGTGATTCAGCTATTCAAGAGTAGAAAGGGACGATGAATTCTACACTGATACTGGTCTTTCCAGATCCAGGAAAGAGTTATACCATTTACTGCGACTCATCAAGTATCAGGTGGGGAGAAGTTCTTATGCAAAGGGAAGGAGTCATTACGTATGGGTCTCGGAAGTTGAGGCCGCATGAGAGGAATTAACCAATGCATGATCTCCAGTTAGCTACAGTTGTGCATGTTTTATGATGTTTGAGGAATTATCTTTTGGGAGAGAATTTCTTGGTGTTCACTGGCCACAAAAGATTCAAGTATATCTTTACTCGGTGTGATCTGAATTTGAGACATTGAATGTGGGTTCAATACATTATGTATTTTGACTTTGACCTTTCCTACATGTCTGGAAATGGAAATGTAGTGACTGATGTGTTGAGCAGTAGGAAATAGATAGTGGTATTTTAGGAGGCTAGTAGTGAGTGGTAGATTATGGATCTGTTCTCTGAGATGCATTTGAGAAGAAAGACCGACTGGGGCACACATTTCATTCTTCTATAGTTATTACATCTACTCTACTAGATATGGTGAAAATGAGGCACCTATCAGATTCCAAATTCCTTTTCCTATGGGACAGTGTGTCAGTTGAGGACCCTACTCCTGGGTTGACCGTAGGTGGGGAGGAGATCTTTCTCTTTCATGAATGTGTATGGCTGTCATCCGGCCTACGTGAGGAGATGATTCAAGATTTTCATTCTTCAATATTGGAAGTTCATATTAGTGTCTCTATCATGTATCATGATTTACACCGTCAGTATTGGTGTCCAGGTATGAAGAGAGATGTTTCTGGATTTGTTATGAGATGTTTTACCTGTCCATGGGTGAAGGCGGAGCATCAGTGACAGACATGGATTTTTTAGGAGTTATACATTCCCAAGTGTAAGTGTAATGATATCGTGATGTATTTTGTGATACGTTTACTGAGGCATCCTTGTGGGAATGATGAAATTTTGGGTTTTTATTGATAGGATCATAAAGGTTCCACACTTCATATCGATCAAGAAATCCTTCAATGTTGATGAGCTAGGAAGGTTGTACATCTGAGAGATTTTACTTTTACATGGGGTTCCATGCTCTATAATTTTAGAAAGGGATTCTAGTTTAACATCTCATGTCTTGTAGGGACTATATAGTGATTTGGGTACATAGGTACTTCTGATTATAATGTAAAATCCCCATACAAATGGCCAGTCCGAGTGCTCGATTTATGTGTAAGTGGAAATGCTTCAAGTTTGTGTCCTATATTTTAGGGGTTCTTGGGAGAGACATATACCTCTAGTGTAGTTTTTCTACAATAACAGTTTTCAGTCAACGATTCGGTTGAAACCTTATATGGATTTTTATAGTAGGTCATTTCATTCACCCCTATGTTGGATAGAGGTAAGAGAGGTAGTTATGATGGGACCTCGTCTTGTCTAGAAGACCACTAAGTATGTGTAGTTGATTCAGAAGAGGATGGCTACCACACAGTCTCTCCAAAAACCTTATGGTGATCAATGAAGAAGACCTCTAGAGTATGAGGTCAGAGATCAGGTTTTCTTGTGTGTCACACTGAGGTTGGGACACATGAGTAATAGGTGATAGGGAAAACTATCACCAAGATATGTTAGCCCGTTTGAGGTTTTCAAGAGAGTCAGGCCAATTTTTTATAGGTTGCAGTTACCTCAATGGTACTGTGCTATGCACGACCTCTTCCATGTTTTCTCACCTACGACGTTACTTTCCAGACCTGTCTCACATTTTTCAACCTGGGGAGGTTTAGTTGGAGGTGGATTCATCCTTCATGGAGAACCCTATTCTGATTGTGGATCACAATCTAATGGTTCTCCTTGGATGGTATGTTCTTCTAGTATGGGCGTTATAGCAGTACCGATGAGTACAGGATGAGACTTGGGAGAGGGAGGTCGATGTATGATCTCAGTGGCCAGAGATGTTTTATTTTTTTTGGACACCTTTGGAAGGGAAATTTGGGGACAAATTTTTTTAAGTGGGGACGTTTGTATTAATGTGGATATTAATTTCAGGTATGGATCTTGATTTTGGTTGTTTTTGAGATAAAATGATTATTTTGAAAATTTTCTAAGTAGACAATGTTTAATCTTTAGTACAATCCTTGTATTTGATTGTTGCATGTAGCCATGTACTGGTCATGTAACGGCTAAGTACATGGCCATGTGGACCTCCTAAATCGTGGGCTGGTTGAGGGATGTGCACTGCATGTACATTAAATGAACGTGCCTTGTACTTTTATTTTTATTTGATTAGTCATACCAGGGTCGCATCTCATATCCTTAACTCGTTTGTTTTTCCTATGTCTCGTACCGGAGAGTGACATACAAACTATTATCATTGAGAACCTCTGATTTCTCCATTGGATCTCGAATTTAGGAACCTCCAGGTGTGTTGGATTCCCACTAATGAGTTTTCTCTTTCCCTAGATCCTCTTTTCCTGATTTCTCCTCTCTCTCGAGTTATCAAAAGTTTATTTTTTTGTCTTTTTTGTAAATATATGACGTTCTAGGAAGATTCAAAGGATGGAATTCAACTATATCGATCATACAACATCAAGTTAGGTTGTTTGTTTCCTTTCGGAGTTTCTATTTGAGTTATATATGCAAAAGTTCAGATTACCCATGATTCATGTATTTTGTGTCAAGGAATTGAACCCTATTATCATATTCCTTAGAATTTATTTATATTTTATGGGTTTTTGTTGACATTTGATGCTAAATTTCATGTTTAGGGGACACCACATGGGTGTGTTTCCATGTATGAATGATTATGACTATTTGGTCAACGTTGCCTATGAGGTTGACCATGTTTACTTTCCTTTATTGTTTATTTTTTATTGATTTCATGTTGATTCTTGTTAAATTATTATGTCATGCATTCTATCTGCTTCACCTTGAAGTAGTTGAGATTACTTTTGGCTACTCGATATCATTGTGTGAAATTTTATTACACAGGTCTTTGAGAACCTAGGGCGGTTAGACTATAGTGGGAATTGACATTGTGGGCTTCCCCATATTGTCTATTATATTTATGTGGTGAGACCACATGGTGGATTGATGGTGAGTGATCCTTCAGTGTGTCAATAGTATACAGTTACAAGACCACTACGGGAATGTATGTTGAGTGCTTCCCCATTTATTTTTGTTGTTTACTATTAAAAGTCTATAGGATGAATTGATAGTGAGTGATTCCTCAGAGATTCTTTGTATTATTGGAACCCTTGATCATAGGGGTTAGACTATGTGAGCCACCCAGAGGGTCGGTGTTATATTTTTAATTTTGATTATGATGAGCCTTCCAATATAAATCATAAGCTTGGACTTCGTCTTAAATGGTTGGTATATGGTCTTCTGAGAAAAAAAAATTCTATTATTTAGGGGACATAGAGCTTAGGTTAGATACTGAGATTTCATTATTTAATGGTTTGGGTTAATTAATAATAGTAAATTAATGTAATTATAAACTATTGGATTTATTACTTTTGAGTACTTCCTTGATTATTGCTTCATTGCGCATATTCCCTACTATATATTCACTGATAGTTAGGCACAAATATTTTGGTGGTTTCTTGCTGGGATTCGTCTCACTCCTTGTTTAGGTCATGCTTTTTGACCCAAACAGATTATATGGTTGTAGGTATAGATAATGGAAAGTACCCTTCTTTATTAGTTACATGATTGTTGTTGGAGCTAGAGAGCATGGTACTAAGATTAGGCTTGCGATTCTTCAGGGGTTTAATTGTTTTATATCATTCATTGGATTAGTATAATATTTACTGCATTGTGACCTGTTTGGCTACTTTCCTAGAAATATTTTACATGCATCATTTATATATGTTCATATTTTTTTATTTACTATTAGTCTTATGTTGTTCACTTCTGTTCCATGGTGTTATCACTTCCTCTACAGTTTAATATTTGTTTTTGTTGTGTTACTTTTCCAATGAGGGAATAGTTTCCCCACTGTCATGCCCAAGGCCCTTATTGCTAGTCAGCAGCCTCTGGCATTTGGGGAAATGTGCATGAGTCCATGTGACCAGTAGGGTATGAGGAACCTTTACAAAATTCAATACATTAACATATGTGACGTATTGATCCGGAGAAAAGTGAGTGTCACACACTCGAATAATTAAATCATTACATGATGACTTCTTAATCATACATTGAGAATATATACATATTTTGTGTAATTTTTAAATAGTAATGATTTAATGTCACATGAGATATAAAAATAAGATATCTTTCTAGGAACAATTGAGAAGAAAGAGAAATATGATTTATCAAATAACAATGAATTTCTAAAATGTGAAAATCACACTATCTATATTGAGGGAGTGTTCATATATTACAAAAATATAAATTATTTATCAAAGAAAAAAATGTCTCTAACAGCCGAAGATTACTAGAGAGTCGAGAAAGAAGAAGATCACAACTACCTAGTACTTGTGAAATGAACTTACACTGATAATAATATTTAAAATATGTATTCTTCTAGGTGTAAATAGTTAGTTGTTTTTAATCCTTAATGGTGATATAAATTATAATAGGTTCAATTTCATTCCCTTTCCTGTAATCACTTATAGAAAATAAAGTAAAATAACTGTATGTGTGGGATAAAAACTGACAAACATTGAGGATATAGTCATTGTTTTTAGTGAAGAACCATATTGAAAAAATGAATTTGTTCCCTTTCTTATTTCACTATTTGAGTTAAAAGGGTGTTTTTGTAAATAATCAAAAGAGAAATTTGGATTTTGTAAAATAAAAAAAATAATTCTCCACCCCCCCCCCCCACTTTGGGTTAGTCATATCCCAATTAATATTAACCATTAGTATTATAGAATAAGTGTTATTATGGTGATATATTTTTAATACTATTATAGATAACCATAACTAATTCAATAATAAATGTATGACAATATTAGAAGGAAATTTATTGTATATTTGTAATAAGATAATGGATCCTTTTCTAATCTCCTAAAATTTAAATTTTATTGATTTTAATCAATAAGGGTTTTCAATAACAAAAGAGCATTGTACATGGTCTCTATTTGATAATAAGAATATTTAATTTGATGGAAAGGCTCAAAATTATTTCATATCATCTTTATCATATATTTATTTTAGAAAATCCTTGGGTTGAAAAACTACTAATACATTTTTGGGAAATTTTAATTATACTTACGAAACAAACAAGAAATTATAAGGATGTTATGAGAACAAATTATAAGCAATGGTATTAATAGTTTTTAAAGCATGAAGATGAATCGTTTGATGAATTATTTACTAGATTCAATGTGATTATCAGTTCCATATATGGATTTGGTAAACTATGTAAGATTACACTATGGTGAAGAAAAATATGATAATTTTTTCATAAAATTTTAAATCAAGTATCTGAACACTTGATGATAATTATATTTATGATTACAATATTGGTAATATTTATAGTACAATAATTAATTATGATATGAGAAGAGGATAATCCCTCAAAATAAAATTCAAAAAATAGATGTGAATTTCGTTCAAATCCTTCAAAAACATGAATTTTAAAGTTCATCATACTGAATTTTTTGAAGAATAAAGTATAGAGGAATTTTCATAGACTCAATCCATGATGTCAAGAAGCTTCAACATGTGAAAAGTAAAATATAAAAAAAACAACCCTTTAAATTTTTGAACATTGGAAATATTGGTTACTTCAATTCTATGTTCCCCCTGAGGATTAAAAATGAATATGAAGATTTTAATGTTCTTTATATATTCTATATGAAAAATAAAATCTTTTAAAATAAATCACACTCTATTAAAGGAAAGAATAAAATAAATACTATTTTCTAAAGAGGAAATTTCATAACATTTAAAGAAGAAACTTCTGGTATTTATGAAAACTATATTTTTGAAAATACTGGTAATGACTCTCAAAAATATTTTCAGGGAACATGATTGTTAATATTTTAAATCATTGTAGGATGACTCACTAATTGAAATTTATTTTTCCTCAGAATAAAGTGAATCAGTTATGTACTACACTAAGAGAATGGAAATCTTGTTGTAGAAGAATGAAATTAGAAATTTTAGAGATGAAAAAAATCCTAAAATTATACTATAGTATGAATGAAAAATATAAGTCAAGAAGGATGAGTTATTAAAATAAATTGAGATGTTAAAATTTGATAATACTATGAAAATTAATAACATTGATGAAATGATTTCAACTATCATCTTTAGAGATAATAATGTAGAAATTCATAAAACAATCATTGTTAATCTATATATAAAAAAGATACATTAATTTACGACTAAAATAAGTTTTTTTGTAGAAGTTGGGGAGTCATCCAAATACTAAAAAACTTGTAATAGTTATGCCAAATATTTTATATATAAATAATTAAAGTATATAAGTTATAAAATTCAAAATAAAATAATATTCTCAAAACAATGGTGTGAAAAAATACAATCAGGTTATTTTATAAATCCCAAATGAAAGGGAAATACTGCCTAAATTTATAATGTAATATATTTTAGAGAAATTATTATAGGAATATAGAATACCCAAATAAGAGACCTTTAAATATATTCATTAAAATAAACTCATTAAAGGCCTATTAATGTAGCTTCACTACAACCCAATTAGTAATATGATTTTAATCAAAGAAGAGGTATTTAGATTTATTATTTATAATATGGTTCATTTATTTAAAAATTTTTAATTTTCATATAAATAATGTCTTTACATTGATAAATAAGGGATTATGAACAATTGGGGAGACATAAATAGTATATAAAATTCTACAGGTTCCAAATGTTGAGAAAACCATTATTGTAAGAAAAAAGTTTTGGAAACATGAAGGAAGTGTGTGGAAGTTTTAAAAAACTAGGATAATGTCAAAAAAAGTTACTCACAGTCTTATTATATTGATTAAATATAGTTTTTAATACAATTAGTGTTCATAAATTTATGTATTTTAAAAACATCCCAATTATGTTAAAGTTTAATTTAAGGCATGAGAATATGAGTGGCTATGAATCCTGGATAGTGGAGAATCTTCTAATATGATATGTAATTTGAATGTGTTTTTTATTTTTTAATGATATTAAGGTGGACCTAATACTTTTGGAAATGACAAATCATTAAAAATTAGATAATATCAAACAATTTTTAATTTGTTAATTGGCCAAAACATTATTTGATATGTTTATCAAAAAATATGATGATGCAAAATACGTGACCATCATAAAAAATGGATGTTTATTGAAAATAATAATATATAATATTATGATACTAGTAGTTTATAAAACCCAAGGAAATTGTTTTTATATAGGAGAAGCAAAAATAAGTCTCAATATAGGCATGCAATCTAATAACAAATAATGGTATACAACACATGGTTATCATGGTCAAACGAAAGTTGAGAAATTAATCATATAATTAGTTGTGAGAAATATTATAGTTTAAAAATAAGACACAATTACAATTTAAAAATCATTTCAAAAGGTGTATATGGGGAATATATTTAAAAAAGTTTTCAACCTCCAAGCCTAAAGAATATTAGAATTGGTTCACTATGATGGTTGTTGACCAATGAAAATGAAGTAAATGGGACGTGATAGATATTTCATTACATTCATTGATGACTTCACTAGAATGAAATGAATTATTTGTATGTCTCAAAAATATCAATATTTAATTTTTTTCAAAAGTATTTAAAGGTAATAATAAATTAAAAACAAGTTTTTCCTGCAAAATATTGAGATAAAAATTTGGAAATGAATATTCGACTACTAATTTTCAGAATATTTTGAAAATCATGGAATCAGATATTATCTAATTTTATAATACACCCATATAAATGGATTTGTTGAATGGAAGAAGAATAGTATTGATGATATGTATAGAACTATGAAAATTATGCTTGAAACCTCAAGATACATATTTTTTACAATCTACTACTACTACTACAATTAGTCAAAATAGTAATTTAATGAGAAAAAATTAAAATATGAATCTATATGAAATAAATTTAAATAATAATAATTTTTTAAAATAATTTATAATGTTTTTAGTTCTATTTTTATCATTTAGAAAGGCATAAGTAGTGGGTTGTTTAATAAAAATTGATAAAAATAGAGGTTTCCTCGATAATAAACCAAATGGATGGTCATACAGATGTAACAAAAATAAATCTAAATGTATATTAGACTATGATAATGTAAATATTAAAGAATGAATAGGATTAGAATAAATCAGTTATAAATATTAACGTGGTGCACATTTTCACCATTGAAACTACTACATTTGTTTAAGAAGTTATATAAATTTCAAAAATTCCAATTGAAATTGAAGATTTAGAATATTCAAAGTAATGAGGGAATGAATTTAAAAATTATTGGAGAAACAAAAATACTTATATTGTAGTTTTATTATAAAAATATAATATGGTATTAGATTCAAGGGGTTCATACAAGAATAAAAAAGATAACAACTAGTCCCACAATTCTATTATCAAAATTTATACCCCAAACTATTGATGAATTTAATATATATCCTAAAAAAATGTATCAAAATAAATTTTTCAAATATGATATATTGTACCTATACTCTAGCAGAATAACATTATTGGAAGGAAATGGGTTTTTAGGAAAATTATAAATTACAAAGGTGAAGTTATATGTAATAAATAAGGCTTATGTGGAAAGGGTATATTCAAATAGAGGGAATTGATTTGGATGGTATATTTACCTCTATTTATAGAACTGATATGATTAGTAATTTATGTGAAATTTTACCCCAAATAATCATTAATTTTTTCCAAATGGATGTAAATTCAATATTTTGGAATGGTGAGCTAAATGAAGTGGAATATTTGGAAAACCCATAGGAGTTTTTTTCTAGAAATTTATTGAACAAAGGTGAGTAGTTCAAAGAAATATCTTTATGGATGAAAATGATCCAAATAAATTCGTATTTAAAGCATGAGGAGTACCAAAGAATAATGGAACTTGGGAAAGTGAAAGCGGGTAGAAACATGTATGTGAAAAATACCAACACAACATCACACATTTTAATGGTGTGTGTCGATGATATTATCTTTAGTAATAATGATTAGAAATATTGTGATTAATTTTATAGGAAAATTAAGAATAAATTTGATACTTTATTTCATGGTGAAATCAAATTTTTTTGGGTTCAAACATTTTGAATGTTTCTAGTCATATTTTAATTTTATTGATAAAAAATTTTCAATGAGTTATTTAAGATATTTGAAAGGGATTAATAAATAGGTGTGTCAATAACAATTCAATTAGTAACTAATATGTGAAATAATGTATAGGGGACATTTTTTAATGAGAAATATTTATTGTATTTGATTGGGAGTCTATTATACTTGACTGCCTCAAGTCCACTCATTGTCTATATTATTAATCATTATGTTAGGTACCAACTAACTAAGAGAATTTTGAGATGTGTTTTAAATTATTTCAATTATATTGTTTTGTATAAGAAATTTTTAAAATATATTTAAAGGGATTTACAAATTCTGACTAGGTTGGAGGTGTTGAAAACAGAAAGTTAACAACATATTTATCATTATTTGTTAAAATATAAGTGTCATGTAATTCCAATAAGTATTCATCATTAACCATAATATTATTTGAAGCCAATTATGTTTATATGTCATAGATAGTTACACATATTATTTGGATTAACACTCAAACTGATAACTTTAATATATGTTCTAGAAAGTTATTATTTGTTTTCATTGATAACCAATGATCTATAAATCTATACAGGAATATATTTTTACATTTCATGTCAAATAATATTTTTATTAAATATGATCTTCTAAAGGAGTTGTTTATTTTTGGAATCTCAAAGGTGGAATTTGTTTCATCCAATGAGAATATTATTGAAATTCAAATAAATCCACTTCTGATAGAGTCTTTCGTGATTTATAAATATAAATGGTAGTGAATCCAAATTTACTATATTGATGTTTTTTAATATTTATCAAATATTTTAATTTTTATAGAATTTATAAAAGGGGGATAATTTTTTGTGTGAATATAAGTTTCTTGGTTTTTAAAATGTCTATAATATAATTTTTGAGTAAGTACATAAACTTGTTTCAAAATTTATTTTTAATTTCCTGATATAATATTTTCAGAAGTTATCATATTTTGAATTGTTCATGGATAACCATAATGTTTTAATTTATCACACCTTTTTTTCTGTACTATGATAGCTTAAGTTGACTAAGAGATTATGGATTAATGAATAATTAATTTGAATATGTTAATACCAACTCTTTCACAAAATCTATTTGTCATTATGATGAATCTGGGGGAGAAAATATATTTTCACATTTTTGTCTCTTTTTATAAACAAAGGGGAATAAAAAATCATATTTTATGATAAAATAAAATTTATGTTTCTGATCTTCAAAAAAAATATAAATGGGGATATTTTTTAATCCAGTTGAGGATGATGATGAATTTTATATCAATACATATGATGAATATTAAGTTGAACTAAATATGAATGATAAGTTCAAATGAAAGTGGAACCACGTGTTATCTTTGACTGATTCATGGATTGTGAGATTCTATTAAATGAATAGCCTGAAGAGATGCTGGTTATTAAATAACATGAGATGTTGTGACTAAAAAAGATAATGTTTATCTAAAATATTTAGAATTTACCCAAACATCATTAAGGATTATTGATTTTATAATTAATTTAATATATTCACATAATGAAGTTTGAATAAGGATAAATAAAAAGATGGTTGAATTGAGGAATTTGAGTTTCATTGAATCATTTAATGTTGAATTATCTTAGGTTATATGTCCTTGGAAGTGAATTTTAAACGATTTTAAAATATTAAGTTATTATCTAAATTAATTAAAATTAGTTTGATTTTTTATAAAGACTAGAGATTCCTAGAAAATGTTGGAAGAGGGTTTGAGTTGATTGGAATAGGTTCTGTCAAATAAATATTTTATAGGAAATTCAAAAAATCCAGGAACTCTCTTTCTTACATAATATATTTTTTTCCTTAGAACCAATGAATAGGAAAATTGTTGGATCACATATTGATTTGTATGGTACTTAAAGCATAAATAACATAGTTTTTTATATTTTATTTTGAATTATTGAAATGAATTAGATGTAAATATTTTTTTCTCTGAATCATTGATATAGAAAATTTTATGGATTTTAAATGATATACATATAATTTCATATATAGTAAATGATATTTTTATAGAAAATGTTTCCAAGTCTAAAATATTTCACAATTCATAATAGTTTTAAAATTTTATTTATGACCCATTATTTTGAGTACACATAACTAATTCAAGAACATCATTGTGATATGTAAGAACAATTTTATCTTACATAAAATAAATTTTTCAGAGAGACAAATATTTGGAAAAGGCATAAAACCTAGTTTAATGCATATGGGTCATCAAAATATTACTAAATAGTCATATGTTAGGAATATTATTCATAAGAAATTATATATTTATATCATACTACATAACATTTCAATATAAAAATGTGGGATCTCTAACAACTTTATTCATTCAATTTTCATGTATTTATTTAAAGGTCACAATTATTTTAAGCGATTTTGATTCAATATGATAAGATGATCATCAAACCATGAATAAGAGGGTTGTTATATAAAGACATTTTCCATGAAATTTAGTGTAAAATTCATGATTCAATCATGTATTGAAGTAAAACATAGTATAGTGAATTCCTTTGAGTACATACATATTATATGTTCATTTATTAGATGTTCTGAAAAATAACGATGATAAGTATATTAGAAGATAAAATTAATATATTTGACTAGGATTAAATGAGAATATTTATCTGGAGGTTACCTCTAAGATCATCGACTCGATTAAATAATAAAATAATTCTATTTAGATTATAAGCGTTTTTATACATTTAAATATAGAAATATTAACAAGTGGTTATTTATATAAAAATATAATATAATATATAATAATAAATAATATTATATTATGAAAAAGTATAAAACATTATTCTAGAAGAAATACCTATTCATCAGATAAATATATTTTTGTGGCTATCCAATATTTTTAGAGAGTTGTGAAGGAATAAGATCAGACCTACTCATCCATTGTAACCGTAACTTACATTAGTGATTGTTTGTTGAATATGTATTTTAATATTAGTTACTTGTTAGTTATTTTTTAACCCTAGTCGTTCCCAAAAATTGAAGTATGTTCAATTTCATTTACATTCTTGTAGGTTATTCATTATAATAAAATAAGAGAAATTTATTCTTTCAACAAAATCACCATGAATCGGGGATATAGTCATCCATTGTGGTAGAAAGACTCCTTAATGAAATTATTTATTCCAATTTTTTATACTATACTATTTGAGTTTAACTTGGTTGTGCTGAATAAGAAAGGGGGTGATTAGGAATTTAAAAAATTGAAAATAATGATTCACCCCTCTAATGTACTTTAGATGCCATTTAATCCAAATAAGTTTAGCGGTAACCAATCCTATGTGTAGAGATGTATTCTTATCCCCATTTTTACTTAGTGTGGACCTTCTTGTAGTGTGGATAGAAGCCCCTATTATTTCACAGGAGACTAATCGTAAGTGTCATATGTTATAGGTCTTATATGATTATAGTATTCTTAGACTAAAATATGTCTTGATCCTCCTTTGACATTGATTTAGTTGATTTTTTTGATTTATTAATCTTGTTTAGTTTTGATAGATGTTAACCAGAGGTGATTATTTATTAATTTTCCTAAATGACATAGTAATCTGTTTGGGGATACAATTTTTTCATAAATTGATTATTATAATTTTATACCATATCTTGAGTTTAGGAAATTATCATGAGATTTGTTTTCCAATCATATTCTAATGATATGATATTTTGAGATGTTGGATCCTTCATTGGGTAATATTTTCCGGACTATGTTCTCATTTAGGAATGTATACCTCATGAGGAACTCTATATCCAGGATATATAAGATTTTTTTTATCTTTATAGATTTAGTGGGGATTTAGAGAGAGTAATTGAGAAAGGGTTTCATTTTGATGCATCTCTATAAACATTGTATTCCCTGATAATCCATTTAAATATGAGAGTTTATTAGAATATATACACCATGGTTTTTTAAATTGGCCAAAATTCTATTTAAATATAGCTAGAGTAATACCAAGTTCTAACCTCCATAAAGTAGATAGTGATGAGACCATAGAAACTCATGTTGTATGAATATTTTTACCATGTAAGTGGTTTAAATTTTAGAGGTAGTGGTGTGGGATCAGCTAGTGGTATACAATTACAAGATACAATCACACTAATACAACCCTAAGATATTTCCATTCAAAAAGTTTGTGTTTATAGTCTGACGTTAGGGTTGATATATGAAAGGGGTGGCTATATTCCAATGATATCTAGTATATTATGATTTATGATTCACATCCTCTCTCTATGGACCATTTCTCTTATTGACGTAAAGAGTAAAAATTCATCCCACACTATTTCTTTTGGAGATAATGATTTAAGTGGGTCTATTATCTTAACCCTTTCCAATTACTAAATATCCATCAATGGTAAGCATACATCAATCACACCTTCTGATGAAGTGATTTTGACCGTAATTGAGCAGAATATATTTCATGTTATTCCATATTAGTGGTGGTGATACCAGGTATTATCACATTTAAAAATGGATTCAACTCAGGTTTCTAGCATTGTAAGATGATGTGCAGTTGATAAAATAAGGTGATTTCATCTCAAGTGGTGAGTGGGATCTAAACCTATGGAATGTACATATAAGAATAAATAAGATTTTGTTAACTAAAATTTAGATGTAAGTTAAAATTATTTTTTATTATGGATCTACCTAAAGATGGTAATTATGTCATCCACTCCACTAAAATTATAGTAGTTATATATTAGTATCTACTTTGGGTACATTGGTGGGAATTTGAGATAGAAACTTCCCTAGTTGAGTAGGGTACTTGTTGTAGTAATTTTTGTAGAGTATTTGGTTAGTCCCTACATGTAGTGATTCCAGTAATGTGATGGAGGATGTATCGCCAAAGGTTTTGGGTTTAGTCCCTTAAAATATTTTAGTCATATTTGGGTCTAAAACTGTCATAGTAGGGATATATAATTGATCAAGAAAATCCCCTTCATATTGTGAAGAAAAAGACATCTTATGGTAAATATTACTTTTTAATGTATTTTGATGAGGTTGGTGTTTTTTCATTATGTTGATGACATTATCTTCCAAAAAAATATCATCAATAAAAAAACAAGTTGTTTCACCTATGGGTGAGCTCATATTTAGTTTTGAAGATGTGGTAGTTGAGTTTTTACTTTATTTAGTAGGAAAGGTTATATAATACTTACACATTGAACTAGGTACACTGGTCTGCATTACATTGTGATAGTAGATAGAAAAAATTTGATTTAGACCCCATAGAATATTCTACTGTATGATTCTTATAGATTTCATTAACAACCTTCATTATTTGTGTTTAATAGGGGGATTTAACAATGATAAACTATTCTCAGGTAATATTCATCATGAAAACTCTTAAATGTGGGGAGAGTAATTCTTTTACATGTGTTACTCTTAACAAAAAAACCATTTTACTGTATGTTATATGTTCATGTTTTCACATGTATCATTAAGTTGGGTGACGTTTTGTTGAGTAAATGGAATGGTTGTTTATATTTTTTGAGGCTTTCACTAAGTAATGCTATGATTTTTCATAAAATATTCATTTTCATAATATTTTTTTAGTAACTATTCTGATCATGTGGAATATTTGGGGGGAATTATCTAGTGTGTGTATAGTTAAAGAGTATGTTCCTTTATTATATAGTTATATTCATGTTCACTTAAAGGCGAGCCACCGGATTTAGATTAAGTATGTGAAATGATGGGATTTTTTACACAGATTAGTTTTTCATGATTACCAATTCGTATATTGAGTCATTTTCATTATTTTGTTGAAAATATTTTTAGGTTTGGAGGATGTATTAACTTATATTTTTTCGTGATTAAGGCATTTCTCAATTTTGAGTCTTGAGGTCCAAAGTCCCTACAGATGTGTAATATTGTAAATTATCGGATGTAAATGACCTAAGAACAATTCTGTGATTTTTTATTGGTATCAAAAAAATTTATTTACACTTTTATAAGTATTTGGTAACATCTTAGGAAACTTGAAATTCATGGAAAATTTAATTTTTATTCACAAAAATTTATTTACTTTACTAACGCAAATATTCATATCACCTAAATAAGATCATTAATGAATACTTTGACACTAATATTGGGGATAAAATGGGGTACTTTTATAATCAGAGATATAAATTATGTCTATAGGTGAAAATCCTTAGTTTGAGAAATTTCAAGTCAGAAATTAAACTTTCATATTTTCTAAAAAAATAAATTATTTTTTTATATACTTTTTTGGTATTGGAATGGACATGTGGTTGTGAATTGGACATGTGTATCCTAGTGGTTATGGTAAGACATTGGAAGATTGTAGTAAAATATATTTTTGGGATACTTGATTTTACATGAATAGATATATTAAATTGAAATGTAACAAAGGATTTAAATGGAAATTCTGTAAAGAAATTAACTAGAGAATTAAGTAAAACCACTATAAATAAATTAAAATATCTATCAAATTATATTTTGGAATGTATAATTTATTTCTTAATTCATTCCTTCCATTCATTAGGAATAAATATATATTCAAATAATAATATACATACATATATCTTGTAATATTAAATAATTAATTCTTCATGTTCTTAGAATTTTTCATAATAGAGTGGGAAATTATAAAAGAAAAATCCTAGTTGTAAAAACTGCGAAACATGAAAATGAAAAACATAGAAAAATTGAAATATTTTTCAAAGCATTGGTAAATCACCAATGAGGTAGGGACCTTTTTTTCTTTTAGAATCATTTTATTTCATGTGATCTAATCATCATCACCTAATGAACAAATCACACAATTTATTATGGTGATTTATTAACAATATCATTTCATACAAGAAAACTAGACCACTTAATGTATATTTTATTATAATTCAAAAGGTAATTGATCTCTATGTGTGAGCTAGAATAGATGAAAACTTTTTGAAGAAAAAATATTCATTCAGATTAATTTCTCAGGAGGACTATATTTGTTGATAACAAATTTACCTAGAATAAGTATTATGTGAATTAAAGGAGATGAAGAACATTCAATAAATCTGAAATTATTTTGTAACTATAAGAAAAAGAGGGATCTCACACGAAAATTTTATTTTGTTATGTTCCTTAATTATATTTAGGATAAATTTGTGTGGAATTTAATTTCTTGATAATTAATAACAACTTTTGTTGTTAATGATATTTTCATTTTTTATTATTTTATTCTCTTCATGTTAACAAATAATAATAATGGTTAAAATTTTTTGTTGTCTATTTCTACTAGAGAATTCTTATCATGGTGATTAATTTTGAGTTTACATTTTTGGATAATAAAATTCTACATAATATTATTTCTTCTATCATCATCCTTGAGGATGTTTGAACATAACTTATAAAATAAATCATAGTGATATAATTTTTGTTATTATTTTCACCACTTTAAAGAAACATATCTTCACTTATTTTCATCATTTTACTCATGAGATATCTATTATAAATAAAAATAATAAAAATTTGTATATTATTTTTATTTATATTATAGGATTGTGATCACCACATGATGAATAGAGAAAATCATTGACGATTGAAGACAAATAATGGTGGAATCCCAAAAATAACCCTGGTGAAGTGTTATGATTTGTTCATAGGTGGTATGTTTGGATGGATGTGGAGTCCTAGATGTAGGATAAGGTGACAACATCATTCATTACATGAAAAAATAGTTTCTAGAAAATTACTAACAACATGGTCTGTAAACCCAATTAACATGTATTATATGTTTCCAAACTTATTTTCCACATTAAATGAATAACAAACAACATATAACCCCCAAAATATAATTAATTGACAAATTTTTTGACCCATATTGGTCATACATGACTTTATTATAATACCACATAGTGTGACTCTCGGACATGCATTATGTATCACTAGATAAAGTGTCTTATCATATTCCAATGTTCATTATTAATCTACATGGATTGACCCACCTTTCAAATACACCACAAGTACATTTTATGTAGCCCATTATGAGTGAGTATTATCTGAAGATACTTCCATGTACTAAGATTAAATATTATATTGAATTAGTGGTATGAACCAAACGCTATGTACTTTTCATAAATTCAATGTAAAACTGGAGAGGCTACTCGGTGTGTATCAAGGGTATACATCGACCATCCTGAGGATCCAAACAAGAATTGTACCCCATATTAAATGTTTTGTACTTTATCTTCACATGGATTTATCTATGTAAATACATGAACAAACCAGTGTAGTTTACCAATATGTTGTGCACCTAACCTAAACAAACTATGTATTTTTATGTTTGAAGTATACATCATAAGTTTCCACTTAAATGATAGTTTTGGACATATGAGTTTCCTATTTTTAGTTTACCTCTATATAGAACATTATAATTCATGTATCATCATCACCTAGGGATTATATTCATGGTAGGTATAGTTTCTTAGCTACGTTGACATGATAACCAATATAAGAAGACAATATGAGAAACCACACAATTGGTGAAAATATTAGAGCATATCTACCTTAGGCTATGTGTCCATTATATATATAGTCGAGTAAGTAACCATATAATATGTACGACGTATATCTACTAAATAGTTATAGTCAATAATACACTTATATTATGCACACTACACATGTCAGAATATGCATTATCTTTAAATGTCAGTTTCTTTCTCATCTGAGGTATCTTCTTATAGGGTATGGGTTTCCTTAAATATTGATATTAATGGATGATGGATAAGTGACAGATGTGATATATTTTGGATGTTTGAGTACTTATAATGATATGGATTTATCTATAGTTTTTGGAATTTATAGAGTAGGGTCATGGAATTTCATATACATTATTCTCTCATCACAAATCCCCACTTCTCAGTTCCATAGTGGTGATGCATTGATTTTATTAAGGTTAATTTTTTAGATAGTGTGGATTATATAATATACTCATATTACTTCAATGATCAATCTAGGAGTATTTGATCTCTATTGGTTTAAGGATTTTTTTATTACCCTTATTCACTATTGAGGTGTTACTTACAATCATGCAACGGACTATGGATACACTAAGTATTATATTGACCTATATAGGCCCCGATACATGGATGATATGATTATTTAATGAATTTTGTTTATGTGATATAAGGAGAAAATTTTATCCCATACATTCTTCTATTTCATTTATATAAATCATATCATGGTTTTGATCCCTTATCTTCTACCAATTCAGTTACTCTCAAGTTTCAGGGTCATTAAGATAACTTTTTGTTTTTATTTAGATATTTTTGGGAAACATAATCTATATATTTATGATCATGGATGAAATTTTTTCCCACATGTGTTTTGATTGTAAAGATGTTTTATTGATTATATACAGGCTTGGTGATCAATTGGTGGAAGTTGTTTATGATAAGTAGTTTCTTGGTGACGCTGGTTAGTACCCAACAATCCATGTTTCTATTGACATAAATTTCCCAATATTCCATGGTGTGTGGTGGAACATGGATAATATTCCTATGTGTCCTTGATATAAGGATATGGTGATACCAATGTTCACATATATTGAATATTTTAGTGTTATATTGTATTTTTGTTACCAATCTTTGTTACCAACGAGACTTGATATTGTATTGTTTTTTATCATAAATTAATTGTTATTATAATTTATTGTGTCCCAAAAACCATTACATTGAGACTCAAAATTCTTTGAAGTCTTTGTGGGGAGTTCAGGGCCCTTTTCCTTTTTGAAATTTCTAATTTCTCTCTCATGGTAATTTTAACGACTGTGAGATAACTATTTCCTTTGTTTGATTAGTTGGATCCTTCATTTTTTCAGTTGATTTCATCATATAATGAGTTGATTTATTCTTTTTTCATTTGGTTCCTTCATTTTTTTGGTTTATTTCTTATTATTGCTAGTTGGTTTCTTCGTGTGGTCAGTTGGTTTCCTTGTGTACTTAGTTGTTTTCTTCATGTAATTAGTTGGTTCTTTTAGGTGATCATCTGGTTTCTTCATAAGTTTATTTGGATTTTTTATGCAGTTGGTCGGCTTGTTTTTTTAGTAATATGGTTCCTTCAGGTGGTTAGTTTGTTCATTCATGTGGTTGGTTGGTTATTTCATGTATTTGGTTGGTTCCTTCTTTTATTCGGTTGGTTCTTTCATATGGTCAATTCCTTATAACATTTGGTTCAATAATTTTCAAAATTTTATAGTTTTTCAAAATACAAAAAATTTTCCAAACATGATGTGAAATTTTGTTTTAGAATAAAATTTTGGATTAAAATATTAAATAAATATTTTTTAAAATATTTTGTGTGTGGAGAAAATATAGTATTTTGATTTCTTAAATCAAATTGTTTTAAATTAATAATTCCACAAGTTGTAAATGAAATCAGTTTAAAAATATAAAAAATAAGGTTGAATGTGTTCATAATTGGAGTTATTTAATTATTTTTATCTGCCATCATAAAGTACCATATTTTCTCTGTTCATGTCCTTTATTATTATCTTTCAGACCAGATGATCCGAAACCTTTCTCTTGAGAATTGGGGTCAACTAAATTGACTAGAATCATTCTTTCTTGGGCTTCGAGGTCTGTTTGACATAATGGTTGTATCCCTATTTTCTATATATGTGTGAAACATTTGAGGAAAAACTTCATTTAACCCTTGTATTAATCCATTATCTATAAGTGTGGTGTTATTTATAAAGACCTTACCATCATGATATCTAGGCGAAGAAATAATATTTTTCCCCTATTTTTGGTGAACCATGTTCTAGAACTCATTTCCTAGGTATGGAATCCATTTTCCATATTCTTTTTTGAATTTATGTAACAATAATATTTATTTTTTCCATTAAGTTTATGGATGGATTAAATAGTGAATAAAATTATTTGATGTTAAGTTAAATTGATGGCTTGCAATTTTTTTATATTTTTCAAATTCAATGTATTTAATATGTGATGATATTTACTCTAAACATCAATGAATTGATATTTTTATGTTGTTACAATTTGGAAATAGTTAACCACTTATATAAATAGAAAAAACTCTTTGTGATTTTTGTTTGAACCCACCACCCATAAAAGGATAACTACACACATATATATATACATATATGAATAATAATATTGTTTAGTGTAAATATAGAAACTATGTGAAATTTTTCAAGAGGATGAATTAATTAATAAATCCCTTTAAAAAATTTCATTTTAGAATATTTGGAAATATTCTGGTATATACTAGTTGTTTGTTTTTTATTGGCCTTTTGGGTGTGTTGGCTACGTGGGGTTCATATCATCATAGTGGTGATGGGTTAAGATGTGGGATGTATTGTGGGTAG
The DNA here is from genome assembly GCA_963277665.1 of Viscum album. Classification (NCBI taxonomy): domain Eukaryota; kingdom Viridiplantae; phylum Streptophyta; class Magnoliopsida; order Santalales; family Viscaceae; genus Viscum; species Viscum album. Next base: position 512,321,397 of record OY728133.1, on the reverse strand, counting down.
TTTATATGTGTAGTGGTTGATATGTGTTCACTGTGCTGAGATGGTTGGTTTCAGTGTTATAATTGGTTTGAGACATGATGGTTTGTTATGTGGTTTCTTGTTATAGTAGTTTTCTATATACGGAATATGTGGTTTGTAATGAAAAAAGGGTAATGGAGTAGACTATTATTTACATATGGTAACTAGTTTATTGAATTGAATAATTATGAATTGGTATGACTTAAATGGAATCTAAATCATGATGTTCGATATAGTGATTTTTCATCTATTTTGAAGTTAGTGGAATAAATAATAAATATTACATATTATTTCAATAATTTAGAGTGGTGGAAGAATCTATAACTCAAAGAATGTAATGTTGTTTATGGGTATGGATATTTAGTGTGGGAAAGTTTCATTTTAGTGGTGGTAGTATGAGGTAGAAATTTTATGGTGTTATTAATAAATAGAGATGATATTAATATTTATGTGAAACCTTTAGGTTACTCTTCAGTGTTGTTTGTGTATATAAATATTTTTTACTTTTATAATACATTTATACAAACCCCACCCATGTAACATATAATATACCAAAACCCAAAAGTGTTGTGGGTGTTTCAGAAAAATAAATATGATAAGTAATGGATGTTTTATTACCCACTCTTCCCCTTATTCCTTCTATAGAAGTACATGGTAAGGTACCCATTTGGTAGAGAGTACCGAACAATGATGGAACATGTCATGACCCAACCCACTAAGGTTTGCCTTCCTAGTGGAAGGATTATTCATGAAAACCCCAAGCCCACCACCAACATGCTAGTGGATGGTTTAAATCAACATGAATACATAAATATAAAATGGTGTACTTTTCTTAATGTACATATATGTACACACCTAACCATCTCCATGAAAAAGTGCATAAGAATAAATTAATATCTCATGTAAACCACGCATGTAATAACTCTAGGGAATATAACATGGAATGATAGAATACAAACATAGCGTAAAATGGTCAAAATACAATCCCAACTAGATATTAAGTCTCAGCTTGAAAACCACAGGAATCGGAAAAAAATAAGAGAGACTAGCTCATGATCTCCATGTACGACCACATTACAATGTCAACACACCCATGTATAGCTATGCTCCACGGATTTCACCACTTAATTGTTCTTCATTTTAATAATACTCAACAAATATAGGAAAATATGATGAAGGTTTGATTATATACATACCTAGTAGAAAACCTCAAAAAACAAACATAATGAAATAGAATAATATGATGGAATTAGTTAGCCCATCCTAATGAAGGTATGTTAATCAAAAACTCAGAAAACAGCCAAAAATACTAAAATATGCTAAAAAACGTAAAATGAGAGAGAAATGGGATCTCTATCTAAAAAAATATTTAATAATGATGAGTCTAACTAGAACTCCAATGGTCCATCTCTGGTTCCCAATATCATGCACAACTATACAAAAATTAGTGTGGATGGGACTCAGCCTTGAAACTGCAATCCACAATCTAAAGGAGATACAACATTGAACCATGCATTCCATGAAACCTCACTATAATATGTGTGGAGGGGGATGCTCTTTGGTACTGCGCTCCAAGGATGAGGGATCCACAACTCTTACGGAGGACCTACACCACACAAGAGCTCAAAGATAGTGGATAATAACTCTGTAGATAGTGGACCAACACCCAATGTAGAGGAGTACCATCACTGTCTATGTAAGGAGTATGCAGAACCCCTAACCTAATGAGATATGGGAGTCCAAAATATGCCATATGTCCGATAGTATGGAGAACACACACCCTAATGTGAGATGGTAGGTATGACCCCAAAATATCTCTAATAATCCTATGTTGAAAATAGCCATCATTGAACATCACCGAAATATGTTTCTTTCTTGATGCATCTTTCATAACATCTCAAACTCTATAATGAAAGATATTATGATGTTATATGCTAAAAACTCTAAATATACACTACAAAAAATCCAAATGTCCCTTTACAAATGAAGAAGATTTGATTTGAAGAAGTTCCCTAGGGATGTTTATAGTGTGTAATAGGTCCACAGGGCATGTGGCCCCACCTATTCATCTGGATATGTTCTCCTTTGTACATAGATTTTGAATAAATTTCATTGTACATGATGTGTATGTGTCATAAATAGAATTTCTCATTAACTTGGGGCATTCCTAGGTTCTTCTGTCCATGCTTGTGTACTTTGTGGTTTTCTTATGTACTTGTATGTTTAGTTGTCTATTCCCAAGTGTCTCCCTACACCCGCATGCTCCCAAAGTACATAATGTGTTTTCCCACACAAGGTCCTAGGTGTGTGTAGTTGGAAAAAGTCATGCCTATTTGTGTTGGGTCACATGGTGTGTGGTCGCAACCACATAGTGTGTGATACATAACATTGATCGAAACTCTATCATTGGATCCAAAGAGCCTACATGGCGTTTGTCCAAAATGGATACATACCATTTAGTTGAGTTTTATTAAAAAAATATTCTTCATACAGATTTCAAATATGTCCTTTCTTACAACAATAATGTCTTTTGAACACTAAAATTATTCCTGAATTGATGTTTAGGTCATTGTTCGTCATTCTATATACTTCAATGAAAAAAGGAGTCTTTTTATCCTCTCGAGGCCCATAACACATCGCATGCATGTTCCATCACCAACACTACACAGTATCCTAGATCCATGAAATACCACCCAATATCTATTTTGATTTATCATTAAATAACCATCATGGTCATTGTTCACACAACATCCATAAATATGGGGGTCTGATTGCACTCAATTCCACCCCAGTATTATCTAATCATGACCACATGCACCAACAATGAATAACATGAATAATATTAGGGGGGAAATGAAAAAAAATAAAGGTTTATCCATCATTGGTAAAGTGGTATCATCCACAGATCATGAAAAAATGAAATATATGGTGAACATTATGCCATATCAAGAATAACAGATATAGACAAATTAAATGGCCTCATGTGAAGGGTAGGTAAAGTCATATCAAACTAATATAAAATATAGAGGATCAATATTCTAATAAATATGATAAATCCACAATTCAAAAGTCATACCATGATTGGGATCTATCATTAGTGAAAAAATAATTCTACAGTGAATGATAATTCCTAATTCATTCAAGGCCTCCTGATCCACCTCGATTTAATCCCATGATATCCTTTAATGGAATCAACTAATGAGGAACATTCCTATATCCAATAAATTCTACCATGGTTATTGTGGATAAACCTATAGAATTTTTATAATGATTTTTTCTTGATGGATTGAGGTCATAAGTATTTAAAATTAAATAAATAAAATCAATTAATCATTTAAATTATATGTATCACTAATGACTGCCTAAACTAGACATCTAACATCGACCTACCAAAGGTCGCACCTAGGCTAAACCCCTCATTTGAAACTCAACTATACTATCAAATTTATTATTTGAGACACATACTGTGATTTATACAATTTTTTTAGAAAAAATATTTTTCTGAGAGATATTAATATATATTTTACTTTTATAATTTCAATTACAGGCTCCCCAGGCCTCAGAATCGTACACCATCTAAATGAATTGGTTATAAAGTATTTAATTAATTATTCGAAAGTATTAATACTTAAAAACCATGTCACAAAATTCCCCCCACCCCATATGAATTTTCACCAAAAAATGAACAAGCTAAATAATGTTTTGGGGGTACAAAGCCTTCATCTGGATCTCATTCTCCCAGGAACACTCCAACATGCTCCCATGATGTCAAGGTACATAAACTATGAGAATGGTCCATCCTCAAAGTATCCTTTATATCCAATCCTCTATCTCTAATTGGTAGTCCATTAATGTAACTCTAGCCTCAATCTAGATTTCCCTAGTCAGTAACATTTGTATGATCATGCATTTATCCCATCAGATGTGATATATGTAAGGCCTCATGAACCTGCTCCAACTATGATTGTTAGGCTGGGAAGGAAGCAGCCTATCCAACCCTCTATAGGATCTTGAATGGATTGATTAACCTTAGAGACATCTTTCCTACCTATAAATATATCTATAATCCTCATCATGGGGAGAGTATGATGACGACAATGTCTCCCTTATCAAACATCAAATTCCTACAACATAAATCTGGGTAATATTTTTGTCAGCTCTTTGTTTTCCTCATGCACGTGTAGATTACCTAAACATTCTTCATGATGACCTACACCATCTCTATACCATTATGAGATGTCTATAAAATCATATTCCTACATAAGAGTGAACTTCATTGTCTCTGATAAGGGTGAACTTCAATGTCGATATTATAGTGATATCTTTTATTGTAAGAAAACTCTACAAGTAGAATATGATCCTCATAACTCAAGATAGATTCTAAAACACAATACCTTAGTTTATCCTCAATCACATGGATAATACTCTTAGTCATACCATATTAATGGGGGTGAAATGTTATAATCATCATCAACTGGGTCATAAATGCCTTCTATAGGCCTCTTAGTAAACATTTCATAAAGAAGATATCATGGTTCGAGATAATCAAAGAGGGTACCACATGGATTTGGACAATCTCCCACATGTACAACCTCCCCATACATTACAGAAAAACTATTCTCCTTGAAAGAAAATATGATTGAGGACTTTATAAGTCAGTAAATGATTACCTAGATGGAATCATGGACTCACTTTATCCATGGAATCCCTATCACAATGTCTATGGATTTTCTATCCATTTCTAATATTTGATCTCAAGAGGATAAATAAATCCTACAAAAACCTAGTAATAATCCTACACTTACTAACTACTGTGACACTGAGAGACAAACTCAGCCAAGATCTACCTCATTTATCCCACTAAAACTATTGTTGAAGGGACTTTTACATCTTTCTCACATTGGTTTGTAAAAAAATGTATATTTATGAAAATCTAACATGGCCTCCTCAAGAATCATGACTAGAACCATTTCCATCCTAGAAAAGAATTTAGTGCTCCCCTCCTTCAATGAATCCATCAGGTTCATCCCGTAATTATATATAGTTCCGTAGAACCACATAGTTGATGACTCTCAACTAGGCCTCTCCCACATGATAAAAGAGTAGAGGCGCCAACACCATACACTGATTAAAAAAATACACCACTCTCCTCTACTAGGGAATGCATAATAAATAAATCTAATCAGACGCCACCTCCAATAGGCATGAACAAAAATTCCTGCAAAGGGTCTCAATACCAAATTTCTCTTTCAAAGAGTATTGACTATCTCAAAGTCATAGTCTTATAAAAACACCAACCAACGCCTCTATCTTAGTTTAAGATAACTCAGATTTAATATATACCTAATACTCTTGTTGTCTAAGTAAATAAAAAAATCTCTCCAAGAAGATAATGACTCGTTATATATATAGAAATGACTACCACAACCATCTTCATGTCATGAGTCACATATTTCTTCCCATAGGGTATCAACTACCTTGACCCATATGTGATCACTTCATGTCTCTAAATAAACACACAATATATTATAGTTCTAGAGGAATCATAAAACAATACATACTCCTTGCCCTCCTCTGATAGTCTCATCATAGGGGCACTGAACAACCTCAATGTCACCCTCTCAATGGTTCCCAGACACTTCTCGATCTATATAAACGGATTCCCTTTCCGTGTCAGGCTGATCAAATTGGCTTCTAATCTGTTAAATTGAAGGATGAATCTCATGTAGTACCCCACTAACCCAAGAAATATCTGTACCTCTGTCAAACTCTTGGGTGCCTAAGAAGAAATCACTACATCAATATTTTCCATGTACCTGGCTAGACCGTTCTTAGAAAAGACATGCCGAAAAAAGTAAACCTCATTAATCAAAAATAGGTACTTCAAGAGCATACTATAATGTTGGTGTTCCTTGATTATCTCTAGGACCATAATCAAGTGCATATGATGACCCTCCTCTGATATAGAGTAAATTTGTATATCATCAATGAATCCAACATCAAATTAGTCCATTTATTTCCGGAAGATCTAGTTCATCAAATATGAAAACACAATGGGGAAAGTCATAACATAAAATGGTATGACTAGTAAATTATAATGTCTGTACAGATATCAGAATTCCTCTTTTAGAATAGTATCATTAAAAACCATCAACTAGTTTTAGACGAAACTAAGATTGATCTTCTCGAACCACCACATGGAATAAAACAGATTAAATAGGTCATCAGTCCTCATAAAGGTGTACTTTCTCGTTAAAAATACATCATTTAGGAAAGGAAAAACAAAATAAAACCTCAAGTTACCATCTTTATTTTTCACAAAAAAAATTGGTTCTACCCAAGGGGACACAATGGGTTATATAAATCGATTTACTTGAATGTTCCCCGACTACACCCTTCTCTCTCAAAGCTACATGAGGTCATCTGATATGCTAATTTAAATATTGGGACATCTCTTGTGAAAGTCTAAATAGAGGTTCATATATATTCTCAGAGGTAATACTGGAACATCTTCAAGGAATAAATCCATAAATTCCTCAAATATCCTAAGAAAATGAAATCACATAGAATCTTCTTCACTAAGGGTCATAATAGCCTATTGGTAGTGAATGGGTTGTATCCTCCTACTCATGGTCACATTCGATTGTTCCTAGGATTTCTTTTCATCCATAAAGTAAAATTAGGTTCTTCCGACATGGTTACACTAAAACCCTCACTAGTGATAGTTATATAGTCATTTAAAGTAGGAAACCAATCCATACTGAGTAAAACATCGTTGGGCCTCACCACTAGCTATGGAATGATTCCATGTGAGGGTCTCGCACCTCTAAAAGTCTTGTCACATGGATAATAGTATTTCATGACCTATGATGCTATTTGATAGTGCCTTCAATCATAAGGATTGAGCTAAAAGTATACACTAGAATAACCAGTCATCGAATAGAGGATACATCCATTGAAATATAATTATGAACATATACCAAGACTACAATTATAGAAAATTATACACCAATAATACCTCGATCACACCTGGATCCTCTAGTTCTCAAGTCTCTATTGGATGAATCCAGAATTCCACTTTCCTTCCTGTACTCCTTAACTAGGACCTTATTCGACACCTTATCACATCAAGATAAATTCAAACATACATCTTTAAGGAACTCATACTCCATACCACAAGAATGTCCACTTTGTGAAACACTGACTCACCTTTATGATGTTAATCACGTCACAAGGATGATTCTCAGTGGTTTAAGTGCCTCTATTCCTTATATTCCTTAATACATATCGCTCATCACGAACATAGGGATTTACCAATGATAAGTGTCTTCTAAGATAAGTATCACCACTAAGACCACAGTTATGAGGGGTCTAATCCAAGAAGTACCTAGACACTACAAGATCATACTAGTACTATACTACCTAATATGGTATATCTGGATCCCCAAGAAGCCTATGAGATATCTATATCTAAATCCCATGATCCACCCATAGCTCTGGTGCAACATCGGTTGGTACCTATTGGTCCAATACTGCTCACAATGAATATTGGTCTCCAATGTAATTGTCTAATATGACAGGGTATAAATACTAGTTGACTTGAACTACTTCTTTGAGGATCTATCTCATCACAAAACCATTGATGTTTATATTTATGTAACTCACATAATGGTAAAAAACTTTTTATATCATTATTCTACCATTTAGATCCCTTGACTACCCAACATGAAGATGGTCATCCACCTGGGACTATGGAGGTGGGTTCATGTGCTATTCAATAGTTGGTAGCACTAATTGTTTCCCTAATTGAGAAAACACATCCTGAAAGGGTCCCTGAACTATGGTCTCAAGGCTCAATTGGTCATCATCACAACATTTCCTAACAATCATAGATGGTTATCTTCATGTATTTATCATGATAATTATAAATATGTACCATGATAAAAGAGAATATCTAGGGAGTTTTCCCACGAAAGATGGTCAATGGAATCAATCCTATATGATTCATGTACCATTCATTCCCTGTAATTGATGTCTAAGTATACCATGTCAACAAATAGGTAGTCAGATTTTGGGTGAATAAATTCATATTCCACTGCACCAACACTAGGTTCCATTTCATAAATGCTGCATTTGAGACACTTTGACATTATTTAGCTTCGTCCCATCCAATCATCATAAGATGACACATTCAAACACCTAACCAAGTAATGATCCTAGATTTGATACAAATATATCATGAACTAACCCACTGAGGCCTAAATTTCTAGTGGAAGACCAAGTCATGGAAACCCCATGCCTACCTCTAATTGGATAGGGGTTAGCAACAAGTACTTATAAAAAATAATATAACATGGGAGTCCTCTTCTTAATGTACTTGTATACAGACAACCAAATATCTCAATGCATCAATGGATAGTATTATAATAAAATATAGTAACATATAGAGTAAACCATGCATGATATACATATAGGGAATACATTAGAGTGTTATTGACTGCACCCAATGTGTTAAGGGAAATAATACATGCCTATCAAGAAATTAAGTCCCATCTTGACAATAACTAGAATAGAAAATAGTTGAGAGAGCCTATCTCCTGATCTCAAAGCCTGACTACCATACATAACCTATGCACCTGAGTATCGCTATGCTCCAAAGATCTCACTTACAAGATTTATGTTGTATGTATAAGACATGGAACATGTGGGAAATGCTCATGAGGGGGTGAGTTTATACATACCCAAAAGGATTCCTTATAAATATAAAATGGATCAATAGAAAGATATGAAAGAAGTATTCACCTTAACAAAATGAAATAATTTAAAATAGAAACTATGGAAACATCCATAAGTAACCATATATTCTCAAAAAGAATCCCAAATTAGAGGGAAAAGGAATCTCCATCACCAATGTACATCTATGAAATATGAGTCACCCTACAACTATGAGGTTTATCTCTGATGCACATCATCATGCATAACCATAAAAGAGTCTATGTGGTGGGTCCCACACCTCACTACTATTATCCCTAGCTTGAGGGATCCACAAATCCTAATCATGAATTCTATGTAAAATCACTCGAATATGTGTTGTGGGGACCACTCCTTATTACTGCACTCTATATTTGAATTAGACACAAATCCTATGGGGGGCCCAAACCCTTCTAGAGATCAATGACATGGGAGTACCACTCCATGGATAGAGGACTGGTGTATAGTGTATCAGAGTACTATACCTATCTATAAAAGGAGTATGGGGACCCAGCCTTCTAGTAAAACAAGTGTGTACTGAACTAGACATCACTCAAATAATATAAGGAAAACGTTCCATGGTGCGATAGGGGAGTATAGATCGTGATATCACATTGTGGATACTTCCTTGATCACTATCATCGTTGAGCATTACCTAAAGAAGTGTCATACATGAATCCTTTCTCACAATATATCATTTTCAAAAATGAAGGGAACCATTGTTTTCTTTGTGAAAAACAATTCAAAAAGGCTAACTACATGCCCAAATTTGTGTCCATATAATGGAAACGCAAGGGGAGGAAGTTCTACAAGGAAGTACATGGAGTTTAAGAGATCCACATGGCAAGTTCCAACACTCTGTTGTGTTTCATTATTCTCATCAAGACCTAGATTTGGAATACATGTCCTTGTACAAGGAATGTAAGGGTTATACACGGAATGTATCAACCACTCGGGTCCTATGCATGTGCTCTAAGACATTCCCATATACTTCAAGTCATAACCATGTACCTAGCTGTATAACTAGGCATGCCCTGGTGTTAGCCTACTCCTATGTACTTCCCAAGTACACAACATTTCATCCTTCATGGGATCAAGGGCATGTATAGCTGGCATAGATATTCTCTTCCCAGGTATGATCACATGTGGTGTGGGCCTAGCCACAAAGGATATGATCCTTAACGATTCCTGAAATTCTAGCATGACATCGAGCAGGAAAATGGCATGTGTTAATCAGACTACATTGCATATAGTATATTTTCCTATAGAAAACTCAATTCTGAATGTGTATTTAAGATCCATCAATTCCCCATAAAATCATTCATTTTGACAACTTCAAATCTATAAGGATTGGATGTTAGGTACATGTCATTAAATCTCTAACCTATAAAGGTTAGAAATTGGGAGTTTTCACACCCTCTAGAAGCCCACATTGCATATTGTATGCAATTTTTCTTCACCACCAATCCAAATGATAAATCCAAAAACTACCAACCAATATCCATACCATTACATCTAAAAATCATCATCATAATCATTATTAAAACAACCAACATCAGTTATTGTGTCTTAGAAAGCTTAAAACCCCTATGGAAATGTCAAACCATGACCCCAAAGGAAAATAGTAAGGAATGTGAGGAATGCTAAGGAGAAATTCAAAAAAACAAAGGTGTATCAATCAGTGGACAATATATATCATCAAAAGATCATAAAGATGGGAAATACAGGGTGGGGGGGTTGTAAAATCAAGAATAAAGGATATAAACAAATTAAAAAGGTTCATAAAAAGTATGGATAAACATATATTAAAAGAGGATAAAATATAAATACTCAATAATTTAATCAAAAGGGAAAGATCTGAAAATTGAATATCCCTTCATTTTCTGGTATTGATCTTTGGTGAATAATACATTCTCCAATTATTTATAAGTTCCACTACTTTCACTTCACTCGGCCCACCTTGATCAGATCACTAATCATCCTTCAATACAATTCTCTAATGAAGATTAGTGATAGTTCCTCTCAAATCTCCTAGGGTTTATACACATTATCCTATAGTGTTATTATAACTGGGTATTTATATATGGATCTGGATCATGGGTAGTTAAAATAAAATAAATTAATTTAATTATTTATTTTAATTAAACACACTTCCAATGACAGCCTTAACTATACATTTTCGGATGACCAACCATATTTCATTCCTTGGGTAAACCTGGTGTTTCATACTCAACTTTGGTCTAAAATTTCCAATAAAATACTTCCTTTGGTATTTATTTAACTTTTCATAAAAAATACATGTGTGTGATATTAATATATTTAATACTTTTATAATATAAATTCTGGGCTAACCGGACTTCAAAATGCGGTGTTGTCTTTGTGAAATGATTTGAATATATTCCTTAATGTACTTCAAAGTCTTACAATGAAAAAACTGATTCACTATATAATTTTTGGTTCTGAGTTCTGATGATGATATACTGTGATATTTAGTGTGGGGTATCCATGGTAGAAGTAGGGAATGGTATTGACGTCTTTCACATTCATCGTACCCAACTACTCTTGATATGCGATTGTGGTTAGATAAGTGATGATGTGATTAATGATGTGGAAATATCATGAGATATGAGGACAATAACATTGATTACATCATAAAATATTATTTCCTATGAGAGGTTGGGGTAGGAAGGAGCATGAATCGAACCACATTATATATATCTTGATAAATGTTGGTGAGATGTCATTGGAGGGATATAATCAAATGATGTTTGATATTATGGTGTGAGAGGAAAACCTCTATGGGGGGGGGTGTGGATGTAGGGTTCTTTTATCATTTTCTTATTGATATTACCTAAATAATTTGTTGCATTATTTAGTGAGTAATTCCTGGTGAGGGTTGAAAGATGACATGCCCTGGTGCTTTTTGTTAAAAATGTTTATTTACAATTTAACTACTTTACAATTTTCACATTTTAAAGGGTGAAATTAGTTATGATCATATGGAGTATTCATATTATGGTCTCTATATTAATAAATAAAATATATTTTTTGGCTTCCAATAGGGTTGTAGGGATAGAACTAGGAATTAATATCATAGACAACAGACCTTTTTTTTGAGTTTCTACAATAGTTTTATTTTTGGTATTTTCTTTCTAGACATTATTTTATAGCCCGACATAAATAGTGGGATGGTCAAGTTTCTTTTATATATTGTGATGCTGTTTTTTGGTGGTTGTTTATCTTATCTCTTATCACTTGATCATTATCATATATTAAGGGAAATTCCTCCAATTTGTGTGTTTTATACCCTCTGTGAAGTGACCCTAGATAAACATTACTTAAATAGTATATTAATCTCATGATTAAAATAACTCATAACACAATCTGTCACAGACTCCAAAGACTAAAAATCTTAGTTCTATAGAAATTACCTACAAAAAAATTAATAAAGTGTTAATCTCGAACACTCAGTAATAGATTAAATAACAAAGGTCATAATGGATGGCACACAAACATATGGAAAATCATGAATAAGAAAAATTATCTGATTTAAAAGAACATAAAATAATAAGTGTTAAATGAGATCATGAAAAATAGGTATAAAATATAAAATGACAAAACTTATACCATGGTAAAATAAAATAAAACATTTAGCATATAATAGGATCTATGGACATAGGGAATAAAGTGTCCTAATCATAAACATAGGATTTCATATCGTTTCGAGCCTGGATATCTGCCTGCTCATTCACTCATAAAATTATCATTATAGGTAAATTCTATCACACTCAACGTTTTTGAACCTAGACACTCACTAGCATATTCACACATAAAATTTAGAGTATAGATCAATGCCATAACACTCACCAATTGTAAACCACAATACTTAATAACCAATTAAAATGTAAAATTGTGAGTAGGCCATAATACCTTCACAGTCACCCTTTATGAACCTATCTTCTCCCTAATATGTTCACACATAAAATGGTGAGTAGTAATTAATGCAGTCATACTGACACTTTTTCAACCTACATGCTCGAAAATATGTATAAATAACACTTTTATCTCATGAGATATAATCATTTTACCATTTTTTAGAGAGTGATATAGATCTCTCCCATCTCATAATCTATACATTTTTCTTCCAATGGAAAAGGAAAACATTTATCACCTCATAAAGAACCCATGTAAAAAAATCGGTTTCTTAAAACATTATAAAACAACACATAAATTAAACATAATAAATCATAGAATACCAAAACTCTAATTTGACATATTAATAAATGAAATAATAACATATATAGGGTGATAAAAACATCACATCATATATGATAATCATAGTATGGTAAATAGAATTTAAATACGAAAAATTTTAAAAAACATTTTAAAAATTTTCTCAAGATATATTGTTTTTATTACTCTTAAAAACATATATTTTAGAAAGGAAATAGAATCATTTTTTTCAAAAACATTTTTATACATAGTTATAAATGAATGGTGATTTAAAATTAATAAAGGTTATCAAAATGGATAAGTGAAAATAAATTGAAAACCTTTTTATAAAAATAATCATTATTAATGATGACTTTGGAAAGGCCTCATGTTTTTAAAAAAGTAGATATGAAAAGAATTTGAAATTAATTAATTTTTGAATAGTATTTAATAAGATAACTATAAAAACAAATATTGTTTATCCGAAGAAATTGTGTAATGGATGAAAAACCCAATTAATTTTGAAAGGTTGGAAAAATCCTTCCAAAATTTTGATAAACCCATTTTTTACACCCACATGATTAAAAGGATTATGGAACAATAATTTTAATGTGAATAAATGGGATAAATAGGGTAATTAGAGATAAAAAATAGAGTTTCCATTAGATAAACGATAACATTTGTGTCATGAAAACATGTATATGGATTAAAAATATATCAAAATAAATGGGTATTATTCTTAACATAAATAAAGTTTAACGAACCAAAATAAAAATAAATATTAAATAATTAATTGTGAAACTTGATATCCTTTAGAAAAGAATGTGTAAATATGACATAATTTCATCCTGAGTTAGAATTTATAACATTTGAATGATTATAGGAAAATAATACTAATTAATACCCAAGGATGTCATTTTAGTCATGAAAACTACGTAAATTTTTTTTACTTTTGGAATAAAAAATCATTGGAAGTTGGAAAAGTAATATGGTTTTATAAATACCATAAAATAAATAATTGTTTATGTTAAAATAAATTATTCATAATTATATAAACCACATAAATAAGGATAATTAATTTTTTTATATATTCAATTGGTAGCCTATACATCATTAAAAATAATCTGTTTGTATAAAATAAGATATTTCATAGTGAATGAAGTTTTGATATGAAACCCTTACATTGTTTTCGTACTTAGTTTATTACAATAAAAGTTCCTGTATAAAAAATATAAATAACAGAATATACTAATCCATAAAATTACTCATAAATTTTATTCTTTTATAATCTTAATTAATTTTTTTTATCATTTTTACATAAATTGGTTATTTCATTTTATGATCCTCAGGTGTTAATAACATTAAATGCCTTTCATAAGTCTAATATTTTTTTATATCATTTCCCATAATTTGATACCAAGTTAATTATTGACATATCATTTATTTTTATATAATATGTAACTGATATTTGACTAAAATTTAATAATTTCATTATATTTGTAATTTTTTTACATTATGTGAAAACCGAATTGATAACAACTTATTTTGGTAATTTTTGTGAATGAAAATGATACTTTAATACTACGTGAAATAATTAATATAATATATTAAATAACATAAAAAATAATTAATTTATTATTATTTTTTAATAATATTAGTTTTCATGATCCCATTTTCATCCATAAGTGTATTTTAAAGCATCATTCGTATGGGTGTTTACACCAATATAAACATGAAAAAACATTAACTTGTTTGGTGAGTATGGTCAAAGAGGTGTTTCATTTGGCATAATAACATTATGAAATAAATACAGTGATATTATTTTTATTTTTTTAGAATTTTGAATGATTTTTGGATATGTTTTTATGAATAAAGAAAAACATGAAAAAAATAAAAAAATGATTCTTCATGGATAAGGTAGTTCACATAGATGAATTATTGATGTTCCTTTTTTTATGATAATGGAATGGAATAACTAAGGGTTTTACTATTAATATAAAAATATATAATTTTATTACTTTTATTGAATCCTTAATATTATTATGGTAATAATATATTTCTGTGAGTATATTTAAAAATAAAAACTGAATAAGGATATAATACTTATGTTGGAGACTTGATTGTTCCTTTGATGTTCCCTTTAAATTGAAGTACCTAGGCTAGATATGAGTTAACTAGGGAAAACCTTTGTGGTATATGAATATAGGTAGAGTAATATGAAATATTTTAAACTATTAATTCAAATAGCATTGTGTTTTTTAAATCTTTTATCTATCCTCATTTTATAAGAAAAGAAAAAGTCACTTTTTTAAACAGCCTTTATATTTTGATTATTCCATAACTGTATTACTAGTTTAGTGGTGAAAAATTTTATAAATAATGGTGTTTTGGCTGAATTTGTGTTAATAAATACTCAAACAATAATTTAAACTCATCTTTTAACCATGTTATCAGTTTTTTACCACTATATTTTAACATTTTACTCTTTCACATTTAAACCGGGTAACGAGTTTACAACTAACCGATTTCATGTTGTATAAAAATTATAAAATAACCCATATGACCAATTTTTTATTTTATGTAAAAAAACATAACCCCAATTTAATCCTATTCAATTTATAATTATTATAAAATTAACTTTTGAAATAAAATTATTAATGAATAGAAGAAATACTTTAGAAGAAAAATATCATTTTGACCGTTATAGATTTCATATATTATTTAGTTTTTATTTACAATTAAATGAGTATTGATATATATTATTTATTTATTTATACGTCATGTCACATTAATTATTTAGAGTATTTAAATTTAATTAATACATTATAAATTCATTGGTTTTAATAAAACAATAATTTAAAAATAATTATTTCCATATTATTGGTCTCATTACCATTAATCCTAATAATATAAATTTTATACATAAAATTTAAATATTATATTTATACAATACTATTATTATTATCTTAAATATAAGAATCATTTTATCAAATTAACTTTCTTTGTTTAGGAAAAAAGATAACATTAGATCACATAATATGTAAGAACTAATTTTTTGAAAAGGATTATTTTTATATGAAAAGATTTATTAATTGTATATAATTATCATAGTCATTTGACTTCATTGAATTTAAATTTATTATTTTCATTCAAGGAGTATTTATTAAAAAAAATAAGCAATCAAAAAATTTATTTCATCATGATATATTTACTTAAACAAAATAATCAAAAAATAGTTTTCATTAAAACGGTATAAATATTAAAATTTTTGATAATGGGATTATTTTATTTTTAAATGATTTATTATAATTTATAATATATAATTTTTAAGGAAATTGTTTCAATAATATCTAAGCCATATAAAATAATGGTTTTCAAAAAATTAGTATTTTTTACTATCCACCTAAAAACCAATTATTTTAAAAAAAATATAAAGAATGAATCCTAATTTTATTTTTATAAGGAATTTAAAAATAAAATCTAATTTATCAAATTTAAATTATAAAATTTTTAAAATCATACAACTTTTTAAAAAATATCTAATATCAATAAAATGACATTTATTTAGAATAAACATTTCAATATTAAATCATATCAATTATTTACCTTATGAAGTTAATAACTAATAATGGTTTACCATACTAGAGTTTTTATAGTTTTGTTAAAAAAATCCCTATTAATTTGTTGTGTTTTTTTGTTTATCCCATTACACAAGTTATAGAACAATGTATGTGTTTTAAAGGATCCAAAATCATGGGTCCCTATATTTTAGCCCTTAAATAAATTACACCCTAAAAGTTTTAACTATCACCTTATATTGAAAATATTAAGTCGGTATCCATAATTCATATATGACTTGAGATTCAATTTACCATTTTTAATAAACCTTATGAATTTGAACTATAATATAAAAATCATATATTCCTTCATAATAGGCATATCAAACAAATGAGTTTACTTATAACCAGTAGGGTTAATAAACCCACATAATTATGTATCATGACTCCTAAAATGGAATTTTTTTCCTAGAGGGTACATAATCATCCATTTAATGTTATATTATCATAGGTTAGTTTTAAATATGAAATTTGATTTCATTATTTTATAGATTTATATGAATTTTACAACGAGATAACCAATACATTTCCAAAATCATATTGAGCTTCTCCAAATGATGGAAAATATGTATTTCATGAAGCATATCTGTAGAGACCAATCTTGATGTACATAGACATTACATTACTTTTGCAGAATACATAATAAATAACCCAAACAGACACCCAAAGACCTTATTATTTTATTGCCTTTGGAAACTCAGAACACATTATTCTAGCTTAGTGAAAGGTCTTCAACATCTCCAATAAAGATCTTCCCCTTTTTTCCTACCTAAAACAATTATTTATATCCTGGGGAAAATAGAACATAAAAAGGGCGATCTAAAATGCTTGGTAAGGGTAAAAATGGAAGACATTAAATAAACCATAAACATTTGAACATAAAACATGAACATAATGTTTAAACATCAAAATCGTGAGTCGTGAATTAAATCATGGTAGTCTGTAAGGCATGGATCATAATGGAATATTAACCATGATAGAATAGTATTGGCATAAACCATGTAATTGTGGAAAAATATTAAGCACATAATATTATTTCTATAGTATCTAAGGAATTTCTTTGAAGACCATCATAGTGGACATAGTCCATATGCAACCGGGTTTACTTATAATTCCAACCATGTATTACTGAACCATATTTACTTGTTGTTCTAGCCCTACAATACAGAACTGAATTTACTTACCGTTCATGTAGATACCCAATGGTTGACGTACATGGACATTACATACTTTTGTGGAATAATTAATACATAACAAAAACAAACACCTAAGGACTGTAATAGTTTAGTGTCTTTAGAAACTCGGAAAAAAATCTTCTAATATTGGTGAAAGATCTTCAATATCTCCCATAAAGATCTTCCCTTTTTTTGTTTTTGTTGGTCGGAGTGGATACTCAAGAGGGGGGTGAATTGAGTTCCAATTAAAATTTCTGTTTAAAAACATTGTCTTAAAAACCCCCAAATAAAATACTGAATTAAACTATAGTGAATTTATATCAAAGTAATGGTTTTGTTGGGTTATCAAGGGATTAATTATTTCCCAGTTAATCAAAATAGAAGAGTTGATTAACTTTTAAAACTAACTTACTAATTTACAACAAATATAAACACTTGCAAGTTCAATTATCAATGTGAATTTAAAATAGTTTTGGTTTTAAATTAATTAGCAGTAGAATAAAAAAGTATAACTTTGAAAGATATAGCACAACAGATATAAACAAGAGGGTGATTCTCAAGACGAGACTTAGTCCTCTCATCAATTTATATAATTTTGATCCACACCCTGGATCGGGGTTCACAACAGTTTACAACTGTCCAGGTCCAAGACCTCTACCACTGTTATCCGTGGGAACAAAAACAACAGCATCAGCTGTCCAGGTCATGCATGACCTCTACCACTATCCCAGTGGGAGATAAAAGATGTAAGATTTTGCGTAAGGATTTACAGATCCTCCGGTTAAAGTACAAGAGACAGTGTGTGTGTAAAATACAGCAGATAACACACACTGCTCGAAATGTAAAACGTAAATCACAGAGGCAAAGATTTAGTGTTTAGAAATGGCCCTAGTGATTGCAGTGCAGCTCTGGACTCCTTTGGATTTGATCAGAATTGGTTATGAGTCCTCTTCAGCTTTTTGTCTGGAAAACAGAGTGTCGTCTGTTTCCCTGACTTCCAGGTGTAGAGACAGAGAAAAAGGTAGTCGATGAAGTTCTTGTGTTATGTCCTCGTTCTCAGCTCTTCACGGGTATGCAGTAATGAATGAGTTCTTTGTGTGAGTTCAGTCGTCTCTTTGCATTCACACTTGTTTGTTCTTCCAGCACACCCATGGTATGTATGTCTCTGTGTGTTTTTGTATTCATTCCCCTTCTTTCATTTTAAATCACGAGCTCCAGCAAGACATGATTTCCTTTTTGCAGGTATGAGGTACGGTTCCCTGACATCCAACAACACATATTAAATAAATGTCAGTGTATTAAAATATACATGATATGACCGTTGGTTAGATTAAATAATGATAAAGAAATTAAAGCAGTATCGGGTTCTGTCTCTGGAACGGTAGCTTTGGATATCGGTAACCTTGTGTATTGGTAGGTCTGAGTATCAGTAGCTTCTTGTGTAACACTAACCTTTCCATCGGTAACCCATCTGTCGGTAGACATCATTTGTAACGGTAATCTTTCTGTCGGTCGACTTGATTGCACTGGTAGCGGTATACTTTCTTGTTTTAGTGGGCATTCGCATATCGGTAGGCTTTGCATAACGGTGACCTTTCCGTATCGGTAGCCATTTCATATCTATAGGCTTGTCTGATGGTAACCTTCTTATATTGGTAAGCTTAGTATATCAGTAACCTTCCGCGTATCGGTAGACTTGCATACCGGTGACCTTCGAGTATCGGTAAGCTTTGATGTAACGGTAGACTTCAGCATATCAGTAGCTCTGTATCGGTAGTTGTCGACTTCGATGTAGTGGTAGACGTGAGTACCGGTGATCTTGTAACTTTAACTCTATCAGTGGACTTTTTCTGTATCGGTAGCTAGTCCGTAATGGTAGCTACTGTCTGTATCGGTGGCTAAATTCTGTGTGAGCATTTTATTGGCAGAACGAGTAAAGTCAGAGTATACATATATCCATTAATCCAAAATACTTATATTAAGCATAATTGAAAGTAACAACATATAATAAAGAATATTTGAGATGTATCAATCATAATTAAGATATAAATAAAATATAGTTGGGATTATCAAAATATAATAAAACAACTCAATTCCAAGAGGGTTCAACAATCTCCCCCTTTTTGATAATCACAACATATACCAAAAATGAAGTAGTATCAAAGAAAAATATATAAATAATGAAAACAAAAAAAGTTAGTACCAGAGAAAACAGAAAAAAATGGAAAAGAACAAAAGGTTTCTTTTGGTTAAATAAGTTTCCATATTCCTCCCCCTATCAATTTAACTGCAAGGTTCTCCCCCTTTGTGGGATTCTCTCATAACTCATTTTTCTCATTGTTCTCATTTTTCATTTCTCTCTTAACTCATTTGTCTCATTGTTCTCATTTTTCATTTTTCAATTTCTCCCCCTTTGTGATTAAGAAAAAAAAAAGAGTATCAAAAAAAATACTATTAGAGATATAATGACAAAGTAATAGAAACATAGTAAAGTAGAGAATTAAGAGGAATTTCATTAATATACAAAAGGTACACCGATAAAATCAGAATGAAAAATACAAGTGAATCATGTCAAATAAGATCTAGAAACACTCAATCCGCCTATGGAACAGGTGTCTATCCCTTAGGATCAGCAGAGGTTTCAGGTGCAGGGTCAGCAGAGGGTTTCAGAATAGCTGAAGGGAAAACTGGTGGTTCACCTACAGAAACTATACCGGATCTGAAATATGTAGTCCTCTGAGTGATCATTGGCGTCATGCTGCGAATAGCCTGAACTGGAGTCAATTTAAGGGTACTCCCAGAGGCAGAAGCAGGAAGTGCAGGAGGTAAAATTACAGTTCTGGCATCTACATCCAAGAAGGGAACCAGCAAGTTCCTGAAATCCATAATAATTCTTCCTACTCTCTCCATTGCAGACACAAAATCATCTCGATTTTCAATGAATTTTTCCAAGGTAGGAGTAAGCTCCCTGAGCTTACTAACCTGTTCTCTGAAGGCCTGAGTCACTTGAGGTAACTTTATATTCTCAATCAAAAGCTTGAAATGGTTTGTCATTTGTTTCTTGGTATAAACCTTCTCAAAATAAGCATCCACCTTATTCTTGATTGCCTCTTGAGAAGTAGTAGCTTCCCCTTGGTGATCACGAACAAAAATACTAACTTCCCTAGTGGTATCAAGAATCTGAGTTTCTGATGCACCACTGGGACTGGCCATAGCCAATTCTTCCTAAATAATAGTGTGAATCTAGTCAAGGTTCACACTGGAGCTAGATGAGGGAAGAGTTTTCATTGAGAAGGCCACTGCCTCCATGAAGGATTGAGTCAAACTACTAACTACATTCTGAAAAAGTTCATTCTGACTGTTCAGATGTTCTTTGACTGACTTCTTAAAGGCCTCAAAAACATCAAAAAATTGCTTGACCACTTCTTTGATATATCGAATGTCAGAGTTTACCTGAGTTTGAGAGCTATGCATGGGAGTCAGAGAAGAAATCGATTGTCTCAAAGCAACTACAACTCCTGTCAAACTCTCAATCTGAGTGTGGAACACATTAATTTCATCCATCATTTCCTTCACAGGACTGGATACACCATATCCAATGGATAACTCAATGGATATCTCCATGATTTTCAACTCTTCAACCATACTTTTCTTCATTTCTTCCACTGATTCCCTTATTTCTTCTTTCAATTCAGTTTTTAAGGACTCAAGGTCCTCCTTGGTGGCCACAAATTCAGCCATAGTGGGTAGGGTAACTGATTCCTTTTGGGGCTAGTCTTCCTCATTAGAGTCTCCAAAAGAATGTCCAAGAATCATATATCCTGGATCTGATGTCAAACCTTCAATGTCATATAGCACTGATACTGAACCAAGATTCTACCCCTCGCTTGGAACATTCTCCTGAGGTATCTCTTCCAACTTTCCTTCTTGAGGTAATTCTGCAATTTCTTCTATAATTGAAGCAGATTCAATATCCATTCTCTCTGATGGCTCAAGAACCTCCTCAACAACATATGCTACTTTTTCTTCCTGATCAGGCACTATTTTTACTGTACTGTCTATCAGAGGGCTCAAACTAAGCTATTTTTCTTCATTTTCTTCATTATCAGCTTCACCAGCAGCCTCCTTTTCTCCATTAACATCATGATCGGATTTGGTTGCCTCATCCTCCTCAGAGGTGTCCTTGAAAAAATACTGGAATGCTTCTTCTTCTTCTTCTGTGGTCTCTGTATCATTGTCATTCAAGACAGTTTCTCTCTTTGGTAGTTCTTTTGGTGGGCTAGCTGCTCCAAAATAAATAACATGATGCACAGGACTAAGGGGTAAGTCTGGGTCTCCTCCTTCCTCTACTGATGTATCTTCCTCCTCAGCTTCAGCATCACTGTAGACTAGTTCTGGATCATCTGGTCCAAGACCAGGATCCCTCACATCCTTTGGTATAGAAGGATGATCCACAGGAGTATACTTGTCATAGATTTTCCATCATCATTCACCCATGATTTATTCGAAGGATTCCAAATAACTTTCATGTATTTACAGACACTTCTTGTTATACAGATGTTGTCCTTAACCACTACCAGCTCATCCTGAGGTCCAACTACCCCTTTCACTTTTATCATCATAGAAATCAGCTTTGAGAAAAACAGTGCATTTGATTTGGACTTCGGTCTAGTCATATCTTCCACTTGAACCATAATCAGTCTACATAGATTGATTCTCACACTGTGCTTCAGCAAATATAACAGATATATGTCTTGGAATCTCAAAGTATCAAAATCTCCTCTTCTAGGACTAACAACATTCTGAATAAATTTAAACAATAGCTTATCTTCTCCCACCATCTCTGTAGCAATCACCTTTCTAGGGGTCCCATTCCCTGTAAGCTCCAGAAAAGCATATTCATATTGAAACACATCCCTGGTCAAAGGTACAGACTTTGAGTAGAACTCATAATCTCATTCATGTAGAACTATTAAGTTCCTAGCCCATTCTACTGAAGTAAAAGATAATTCCTGACCATTTACCAAAGATATCATTCTGCTTTCCTCCTCAGTCTTTTCAAAGCATACAAAATCATAGAAATGCTTCAGCAGCTCAGGATAGTAAGGTCCATTGTTGTTCGTGATGAATTCTATCCATCCTTGTTCTTCTAACACCTTAAGGACCAAGGATGTGATCTCCATAAGCCATTCTGTATTCATCTCTTTTTCAACAATAATCTCTCGCTTCGACAAATGCGGGTTTAGAGGATTTCTTTGAGCTACACTTCCACTTCCACTTCCACTGGAATCAGCACTAGCAATATTTTGTTTTTTCGCTGCCAGCACATCACTCACATCTATGACTTGGGGTCTCTTGATGCGGGCCGTTATAGATTCGAGGTTTAGGGTTTTTTGGCTTGAGAGGGTTAGGTTGGAGGGATTCGAATAGGCGAGTTCGCGGTGAGATTGAGTGAAATCTAGTATCAGTTTTAATATCATTTAGGAACCATAAATAAAATGAATCTTTAAAAAAACGGTTCGATGTCTCAGCTTTACAGAAGTTAAAAGAGCGCGAGATGTACCGATAAAGTCTTCTAACAGTGATGATTTCTTAACGGTGAGGTCTCATAATGGTGAGTATTTCTAATGGTGAAGATTTTCTAACAGTGAGAATTTCTAACGGTTTCACGGGTAAGTTATCATTCCTAATTCATGTCTAATGAAACTTAATCTTACTTAACATAAAGGCTTAATGAAAATATCATCTAATTGGAGTTCAGTGCCTATAAATTCAAGAGTTATATCACCTATTTGATAATGATATCTTAAAAAGTGGTGTCTAACATCAATGTGTTTAGTTATAGAGTGAGACACATGGTTCTTGGAGATGTTGATCGCATTAGTGTTATCACAATTGATTGATACATGTTTAAAAACAAATCCATAGTCCAATAAAGTGTGTTTCATCCATAGAATATGTGCACAACAACTACAAGAAGCTATATACTCTTCTTCAGCAGTAGATAATGCAACTGAGTTCTGTTTCATACTACACCACGATACTAGGGACTTTCCAAGTAAATGACAAGTTCCAGAAGTGCTTTTTCTATCTAACTTGCATCCAGCAATGTCAGCATCTGAGTAACTTATTAAATTAAATGATTGTTCGTTTGGGTAATATAATCCCAAATTAGCAGTACTTTTAAGATATTTGAAAATCTTTTTAACAGCGAGTAAGTGTGATTCTTTAGGATTAGCTTGAAACCTAGCACACATACATACACTAAATGTAATATCTGGTTGACTAGAAGTAAGGTAAAGTAAAATCCAAATCATACCTCTCTAATTAGTTTGATCAACTGTTTTCCCATATTCATCAATATCCAATTTACAGGTAGTACTCATAGGTGTATCACTTCCCTTAAAACTATCCAAACCAAAAGGTTTTAATAAATACTTAGTATATTTACATTGATTCAAAATAATACCATCTTTAGTTTGAAAGATTTTAAATCCAAGAAAGTACTTAAGCTCTCCCATTAAGCTCATTTCAAAATCATTTTGTATAATCTTTGAAAAATCAGTACATAAAGAATTTTTCGAAGATCCAAAAATAATATCATCAACATAGATTTGTACTATTAAAACATCTTTTGAAATCCTTTTTATAAAAAGAGTGGGATCATCTATTCCTTTTGTAAATCCTTTTGAAATAAGAAAGTTTAAAAGTCTTTCATACCAAGATCTTGGAGCTTGTTTTAAACCATACAAAGCTTTAGAAAGTTTAAAAACATGATTTTGAAAATGAGGATTTGAGAAACTAGGTGGTTGTTCTTCAAAAACATCTTCAATAATAAAACCATTTAAAAAACCACGTTTCACATCCATTTGATATAACTTGAAATTAAGATGTGATGCATAGGCAAGTAAGATCCTAATAGCCTCTAATCTAGCTACAGGTGAAAAGGTTTCCTCATAGTCAATTCCTTCTTCTTGATTGTAACCTTGTGTAACTGGCCTAGCTTTGTTTCTAATGATGTTTCCAGATTCATCAACTTTGTTTCTAAACACCCATTTCATGCCTATGGTTATAGTGTCCTTAGGTCTTTCTACTAATTTCCAGACTTTGTTTCTTTCAAATTGATTTAGTTCTTCTTGCACAGCCATTACCCCAAATTCATCATTGATAGAATCATTGATATTTTTAGGTTCAAACTGTGAAATAAAATCATGATGTTCAACCTGATTTCTTAGAGAAGCTCTAGTATGTGTCCCTCTATCAAGATTTCCTATAACAACATCTAAAGGATGATTCTTTAGAATTCTAGTTGATCTAGTAAAGGTAAGACTAGAAATTATAGGTTCATAAATAGGTTGGGAATCAATAGAAGCAGGTTCTGGAAAATTTCCAGAACTAGATGCTTTTACTACAGGTCCACTGTCCTTGTCATTAAGGATCAAAATAGATAGACCATCTTCGAGAAATTCAAGAGAAGTCTTAGGCTCATGTGGATCAGTTTCATCAAATTTGATGTGAACAGATTCTTCCACACATTTGGTTCTCTTATTGAAAACTCTATAGTCTTTACTAGTTATAGAGTATCCTAGGAAAATTCCGTCATCACTCTTCGGTGAAAACTTGTCATGATTATCTTTAGTATTAAGAATAAAGACATTGCAACCAAAAACTCTGAAGTAGTTAACATTTGGTTTCCTATGGTTCTACAACTCATAAGGGGTCCTCTTAAGAATAGGTCTGATCAAGACTCTATTGATAACATAACAATATGTATTTACAGCTTCAACCCAAAAGTAAACAGGTAGGTCATACTCATTAAGCATAGTCCTAGCAATTTCATGAAGGGTTCTATTTCTCCTTTCTACTACACCATTCTACTGAGGTATCCTAGGGGAAGAGAAATTGTGACTATAGCCACTGTGTGAGTAGTAGGATTCAAACTCATGATTTTCAAACTCATGACCATGATCACTTCTCAGGGTTCTAATCTTAAGTCCACTAAGGTTCTCTACAGATTTGGAGTATTTAACAAAGTAAGAACAAGCTTCACTTTTGTGAGCTAGAAAATATAACGAAGTATATCTAGAAAGGTCATCTACTAAGACATAGACATAGTGCTTCCCATTTAAACTAGATACTCTAGAAGGTCCAAATAAATCCATGTGAGCCAACTCGAGAGGTTGAGAAGTTGAAACTTCTATCTTTGATTTAAAAGAAACCGTGTGTTTCTTTACCTTTTGACAGGGATTACAAACTTTGTCTGTTGGAAATTCCGGTTTGGGTAGGTCTTTAACTAAGTTCTTCCTAGAGAGTTTTCTAAGTGAGTGTATATTGCAGTGTCTTAATATTCTGTGCCAAAGCCAAGACTCTTTATGAAAAGCATTTAAACAAGTAATATTTTGCTTTGCTAAATAATTCAGATAAACAGCATAAACATTTTCATTTCTTAACATAGAAAATACTAATACATTTTTAGAATTAAAAACATTGCAAGAATCATTTTTAAATTTAACATAAAAACCATCATCACATAACTTAGAAATACTTAACAAATTATATTTCAGTCCATCAACAAATAAATGTTTTGAAATTAATACTGAGTCAGTGTTACCAATTTGGCCTAAGCCGATGATTTTTCCTTTTGAGTTATCACCAAAAGTGACAAACCCTCCACCAACTCTGACTAAGATTTTAAAGCATGAGAAGTCTCCTAACATATGTCTTGAACATCCACTGTCCATGTACCATGTATTTCTACAGGATCTCTTTAAGCAGGTTCCCTACAAAACAGATTTAGATAGGAAATGATTTTGGTACCTAGATCATCTTGGGTCCAGACAGGTTAGCCAATAAAACATTAGGTACCCAGATTCGTCTAATGGGTCTCATAATATTTGTAGAATCAACGGATTTTGAAAGGTCAACCTTATTAGTTTTGTAACTATGAATATAACTAGTTGAAGCATATAAATGTCCAGAACTAGAACTAGCAATATTTTGTCAAGATTTAGGAATGAATTTAGTTTTGGTAAATTTTCACTGTCCTGGTTGGTATCCTATACCAGTAGTGTATCTAGGTGCTATTTGTTTACCTAGAATCTGAGTAAGAGTATCATTACCATTTGTATTATTTTATAAGTCTTTCTTAAGTTTCTCATTAGATAATTTCAGTTCAGTGTTTTCTTTATGCAACTGAGCATTCTTTTCCATTTCAATATCATGATTAGATTTATTTTTAACAGTTAAAGCATACTGTTTCTTTAAACCTTTGTATTTTTCTTTCATCACATTATAGGTTTCTTCTAACATATCACAATATTCAAACAGTTCAGATTTTGACATGTTTTCTAAGTCAGAATCATCTCTAGAATAATATGAATTTAAACCATGAGTTTCAGATGTTACCTTAGATATGTTTGTCATGAATCACATATTTGCCATATTTCTGAGTTCAGTTTCAGAAATTTCAGATTCACTGGAGCTATCCTTAGAAGCACTCCAAGTATCCTTCATGGATTTCTTGTACTTATTGTCCTTGTATTCATATTTCTTCTTGTACTTCAACTTTGGACAGTCTTCTTTTATGTGTCCTTTCCTTTTTCACTCATAGCAGAAAAATTCATCTGATTTTTCAGGTTTCTTCCAATCATTTTTCCAATGTCCCTTGTTGTCATAATTTCCTTTGTAGTTTGATTTTATGAAAAACTTTTTGTTCCTATAAAACTTCATAAACCTTCTGGAAATGTGAGCCATCTCAACATCACTGTCAAAAGCACTTTCACTGTCTTCACAACTTGAACTCTCATTTATAGCTTGAAGCTTCTTCTTATCTTTATTATTTGAAGTTGAAATCTTGAACACAACAGACTTCCTTCTTCATTCATCGTCTTCTTCATTGTTCACTTTGAGTTATTCTTCATACATCATCAGCTTGCCAATTAATTCCTTGACTGGCAGTTCACCAATATCAATCGACTCTCTAATTGAGATAGAAGTTCCTCTCTATCTTTCAGGTAGGCATCTCAGTATTCTCATGATCTGTTCCCTTGATGGAACATCCTTTCTTAAAGAAGCCATTGTGTTGACAATTTCATTAAACCTGAGATACATATCAGAAATGGGTTCATCAGGCTTCATCTTAAAATTATCGTACTTAATAGTATAAGTGTTCAATCTCATTTCCTTAACATTAGTTGTTCCTTCATGAGAAATGGCTAAGGTATCCCAAATTTCATAAGCAGTTTTACAGGCAGATATTCTATTAAATTCATAATCTATTAAAGCACAGTACAAGGAATTCATAGCTTTGCAATTATTATTGTAGGCAGCCTTAGTAGCTTCATTCCAAGTAGATCTAACAGTAGTATGAATTTTATATTCTGATTCTATAGTAGTCCAAATATCAAAACCCATGCTCTCTAAATGAATTTTCATCTTGATTTTCCAGTGAGCATAGTTAGTTACATTGAAAAATGGTGGTCTATTGGTAGCAACACCTTCAAGTCTATTATCCATGATAACTAACTTAAAGCAATGATTTTAAAGAGATAAAAATTTAGAAATAATAGAAAATTTAGGAACTTTAAAATACAACTAAAATCACAGTTGAAAAACAGAGTACTTTAGAATAATATTTAAACTTTCCTCTGATACCAAATGTTGGTCAGATTGGATACTCAAGAGGGGGGTGAATTGAGTTCCAATTAAAATTTCTGTTCAAAAACATTGTCTTAAAAACCCCCAAATAAAATACTGAATTAAACTATAGTGAATTTATATCAAAGTAAAGGTTTTTTTGGATTCTCAAGGGATTTATTATTTCCCAGTTAATCAAAACAGAAGAGTTGATTAACTTTTGAAACTAACTTACTGATTTGCAACTAATATAAACACTTGTGAGTTCAATTATCAAAGTGACTTTAAAACAGTTTTGGTTTTAAAGTAATTAGCAGCAGAATAAAAACGATTAGTATTGAAAGATATAACACATCAGATATAACCGATAGGTTCAGTCTCAAGCTGAGAATTAGTCCTCTCAACAATTTATATAATTTTGATCCACACCCTGGATCGGGGTTCACAATAGTTTACAATTGTCTAGGTCCAAGACCTCTACCACTATTATCCATGGGAACAAAAACAACAACATCAGCTGTCCAGGTCACGCCCTACCTCTACAACTATCCCAGTGGGAAATAAAAGATGTAATATTTTGAGTGATGATTTACAGATCTTACAGTTAAAGTACATGAGACAGTGTGTGTGTGTGTGTAAAATATAGCAGATAACACATACTGCTCGAAATGTAAAATGTAAATCACAAAGGAAAATATTTAGAGTTTAGAAATGGATCTAGTGATTGCAGTGCAGCTCTGGACTCTTTTGGATTTGATCAGAATTGGTTCTGAGTCCTCTTCAGGTTTTTGTCTGGAAAACAGAGTGCCGTCTATTTCCCTGACTTCCAGGTGTAGAGACAGAGAAAAAGTTAGTCGATGAAGTTCTTGTGTTATGTCCTCGTTCTCAGCTCTTCACTGGTATGCAGTAATGAATGAGTTCTTTGTGTAAGTTCAGTTGTCTCTTTGCATTCACACTTGGTTGTTCTTCCATCACACTCCTGGTATGTATGTCTCTGTGTGTTTTTGTATTCATTCCCCTTCTTTCATTTTAAAGCACGAGCTCCGACAAGACATGATTTCCTTTTTGCAGGTACGAGGTATGGTTCCATGACATCCAACAACACATATTAAATTAATGTCAGTGTATTAAAATATACCTAATATGACCATTGGTTAGATTAAATAATGATAAAGAAATAAAAGCAGCATTGGGTTCTGTCTCTGGAATGGTAGCTTTGGATATCGGTAGCCTTGTGTATCGGTAGGTCTGAGTATCGGTAGCTTCTTGTGTAACAGTAGCCTTTCCATCAGCAACTCTTCTATCGGTAGACTTCATTTGTAACGGTAAGTTTTCTGTCAGTCGACTTGATTGCATTGGTAGTGGTAGACATTCTTGTTTTGCTGGTCTTTCGCATATCGGTAGGCTTTGCATAACGGTGACCTTTCTGTATCGGTAGCCTTTTCATATCGGTAGGCATGCCTGACGGTAACCTTCTTTTATCGGTAAGCTTAGTATATCAGTAACCTTCCGCATATCGTTAGACTTGCATACCGATTACTTTCGAGTATCGGTAGGCTTTGATGTAACGGTAGACTTCAGCATATCAGTAGCTCTGTATCGGTAGCTGTCGACTTCGATGTGGCTGTAGACTTGGGTACCGATGAGCTTGTAACTGTAACTCTATCGGTGGACTTGTTCTGTATCGGTAGCTAGTCCGTAATGGTAGCTACTATCTGTATCAGTGGCTATATTCTGTCTAAGCATTCTATTGGCAGAATGAGTAAAGTCAGAGTATACATATATCCATTAATCCAAAGTACTTATATAAAGCATAATTGAAAGTAACAACATATAATAAAGCATATTTGAGATGTATCAACCATAATTAAGATATAAATAAAATATAGTTGGGATTATAAAAATATAATAAAACAACTCAATTCCTAGAGGGTTCAATAGTTTTATTACCTAAAACCATTATTTATATCCTTTGGAAAATAAAACAAATAAATGGTGAGCTCAAATGTTCAGTAAGGGTAAGCATGGAGAAAATAAAACAAACCATATACATTTGAACTTCAAAACAGGAACATAATATTTAAACATCAAAATATTGAGCAATGACATAAATCATGGTAGTACGTAAGTCATAGATCAAAATGGATCATCAATCATGATAAAATAGCATGGGAATAAAGCAAGTAATTGTAAAAACCATTAAGCACATGATATGATTTCCATTGTAGCCAAGACATTGCTGCCAAGACCATCTTTGTGGGAAAAGTTCCTTTCTGAATCGAGTTCACTCCTCGTTCCAGTCCTGTAATACTGCACCAGATTAACATACCATTCCAGCCCTATCTTTCTAATGAGATATAAATATTTACCCAATGCATTGGAGGGAGATATAGGTCCCACCCATCTCATAATGAAAGCATTCTTGTGTGTGCCACAAAATCATAAATCATAGCATAACCCATGTAATAAAAATGGGACTCTTAAACTTCATGCCATCATACATAATCCATATAAGATAAAAGGACATCATAAAATTAATTCCATCATAACATAATGAAATTAATTTAAAAATAGGGATAGAAACAGAAACCTATATTATCTTAGACAGAAAACAATTGTGATAAAACACTTTAACTCCATTCTTGACGAAAATATCCTTTCTACATCAAAAAGATTTTTTCCTTTGTTAATATGTCATACAATTTTAAACTAAATAAGTTGATTAAAAATAAACATGAAAACCATTAAAGGATGCTTCATGTAAATAATATTCTATGAAATCATAAAAATCCATTCATGTCGTATAAGTTAAAAAAACATTCTCCTCGTACTTTTGTCCAAAAAAGGTATAACGTTCCCCCTGTGGTAAACAAAAGTAAGATTCCTTTCATAACATGTGGTAAATTTTAAAAATGGGTAAAAAGGACTTTAAAAATACATGATTTTTTTTAGAAAAAATGGGTATGGATAATAACAATAACCCCAGTAAATACTTACGAATAACAATCTCAGATAAGAATGAGATTGGAATAATTATCCCTTACCTTAGGTTCGATATGCTTTATACGAGTCCGAACCTCTTGTATAGTGATTTAAATAATGTAATTGACTTATTACAGAATCATATTCATTGTTATGATATCATATATGGTTCACTTATGACTTTATATTACCCGTTATTTTGTAAATACCATGTTAAAGTAGTGTTTTGGGTAAAATCGTTTCATTTATCGTACGTGTTTCGACATGTTGTTCTTGATATTATTAAATATATCCTGATTTACTTAATTCCAGAATGTAAAACATGATTTATATGTAATATATATTTAGTATATAAATATATGTAATGAAGTACACCGTTCATGGAGACAATAGGCCGTGTGTATGCATGAATGCTGTTTTCGTTTCTTTTTTGAATTAAATGGAATTAAGTAAATGAAACATATATGAATATAAATCCAGTATCTTTATTATGTAATATATTTCATGATTATTTATTATTTATACTTTATAATCATACTTCAATGGTTAATCATGGAAAAAAAATCTCATCGTGTTCGTGGAGACGGTAGTCCGTACGTACGCACAAGCGATGATATCATTCCCATGATCGTGGAATTGTATTGAAGTGTATGTATAATATTTCAGAATAAATATAACTTTAGGATAATCATATATAGTTATTTATTTACACCATTATACCCATCCATGTAAGGTGGTTGTGGAAAACAGATTACACCACGGCGTGGAGACGGTATTCCATATATACACACACATGATGATTTCGTTTTCTGTAGGATGGATATAATGTGATATAGGGTAGTTTCATATTTATAATAACATATCATTATATAATTAATACTTATGTTATTACTTTATAATGAAACAAATAAAGAATAGGAAGTAGAAGAAGAAATAAACTTGAAAGAGTCGGTATAAGAGATTACCACTTCCTCGACGCACCTCCTTTAAACTTTTTCTTAGGGCACTAGAGTTGGTCTTTTGAGAATACCAGAACCTCTATGATATAACTAGAGTGGTTTACAAGAGTAATTGGCAGGGGTTGGCTGAGATTCAATGCTCAAGAGGGTGTGAAGAGAAGAAGGAAGGGGTGCCCTTTTTATAAGGGAGGAGAGAGATGCCTTAGGAAAACCTAAAATATTATTTTATAATATAGTCATATTCAGTTTTTCATAGCTCCAAATTTATTTATTTTGAATCAAAGGCGGGGATGGGTTGGAATTATCTCAACCAAAAGGTTTTAGACATGTTTATGTTACTATTTTTTCCTTATCATTTAGATTTAACTCTAAGTTAAATAATTATAACTTTTACCATGTCTTTGTGTTTTCTTATACTACATTGTTAATAAACGTACTATAACAAGCCAAAAGAACCCCAAGTGGTTCGTTATTAATATATATATCTTTATCTAAGCCATTTTTCCGAATCTTAGATTTTTAGGAATAAAATAAAAATAAAAAATATAATATTGTTTTTAAAAACTATTTTATGTCAATTTTGACACTATTTGGTACATGATTTTTGTGAAAATCATAACAGCATGATTAGTTGAAAAAACGGTAATTAAATCAATACTAACATGTCATATTAACCTAGAAATTTATTTTAATTCATAAAAAGTCTAAAATTGCATTTTTTTGGGTATTTATAACATCAATTATGTTGATAATTCATTAATAATGTAATTACTGCATCATCATTGTGTCATTTTTAAATTAAACTACTTAATGACTAAAAATTATATATAAAATACCATCATGTATGAAATCTTTTTATATTTATAATGAATATTTATTGTCGAATTTATCTTATGTATAGCCCAATATTAAATTTTTTTAGTAATTAAACATTGATTTTAACTATTTTAATTCTTCTTTAAATAAAATAATAATAAATGTCCTAATCTAATCCAAGTGGACCTAAATGGAAATATTTTATTCCTAAGTTTGGTTTTTGTCGAATTAAAGTTATCCAATAGAATTAGGACATGTGTTAGGGTAATAATAATATCATTTTTACCCTTAATTACCATATTTAATTTTAACCGTGGTAAAAAAAAGTAAAAAGTTACAATTCACCAAAAATTATTTTTATCTTATTGAACTACATTTTACTCCTTGATATTAACCATGTCTCTCGAATTTTCAAAATTCCACTCACAGAAGTGGTAAAATTATGTTCTATGTAAATTTTCAAATTTTCCTAGGTGGTGGGTAAAAGACGGTGAAAAGTTCAATAAAATTTTTATATATCTAATATTATTATAAAATGACTCACATGAATTAAATTGAACTTATATAGGTATTATGTATCAATTTTTACCTAAAATAATTTTAAATAAAGTAAATAATTATTTAAATAAAAAGTCGGTTTTTAAATAGTAACCCAGTGTTTTCACTATTCATCAAAAATTGAATGTTTTCAGAAAAATTCAAAAAAATCACCCTAGGACAATTTTGATATTACGAATCAAAAAATGAAGTCCATTTTGAAAGATAAAATTTATAAAATTTCAAAAATTGGGTATTACTATTCATAACTGCTAGTTCATAATAATATTATAATAATATCTCGTTTAATGAAACAAGGTATTGCGTACTACACATGCTATCGAAGGTCTTGATTGCATGTATTGCAAGCCAAGTTAGGGTTGTGTGTAGTGATATCCTTGTTTTTTGATGTGTATAACATAAGAAAAACTTATTTCTTTTATATATTAAAAAAAATCAATAATTAATGTTGCGTAGAATAATTTCCACAAAACGAACTTGAAATTATGTGTAACACGAGCTAAGAATAGTGTTGTGTACACTGCAAGATAATACGGTGTTGCGTATAGTATAAGATTATTTTAGTGTAGCGTTAAATACAAGACATCAATGAAATTAAAAATAATATTTTTTATAAAATCTCGGGGTGTTACATTCTACCGCCCTTAAAAAGAATTTCTCTCTCTAAATTCGTTGGGGTTATAAATGGTTTACTAATAGAAAGTTTCTTTAATAGAAACCTACATCGTAAAAAGGAATACAAAAACATATTTTAAAAACTACATTATGAAACGTAACGGTTACCCAAATTAACTAATCACTGGGTTTCCACATAGGAGAACATAGGTGAAAATATGGATATGGATGATAAATATAACCATCATGTTCTGATGGAGAGTGGTAGAGAAAATCGCTATGAAAAAGCCAACAATCACAAAGCCATAAATTTGTGATGTTCTAAGGTACCATCTGATTCATCGGATATGAGGACACTAGGACAAAATTTTTGGTTTTCAAGATCATTTCCCTAAAGATGAAGAATTTTTGAATTAAAAGAAATACTTACTTGATTTTGGTACAATCTTACCGTTTCCCATGCCTTGAACAATTTCCACTTCATATCCTAAAGAAATGAAGTTGAATTTGTCTTCTCCGAAGTGTTAGCAGATCATGCGATAGAATGATAGGTCATTCCATCTATCTCAAACATAGGATTAGAAAAAGTTATATACATAAGTCCATGTTATGGTGAGATTAATCGTATATGGTTCCAAAAATGGACTTATACGTCATCTATCATACCTCTTAATAAAATAAAACTAGTTTCTACTAACCAGGGAATTCCTGTAGGCCAGTGGTTGGTGATAAAGGCCTGTTGAACTTCGGTTGGGGGTTCGATTTTCGCAACCCTGTTCGACGTGATGGGTTGTCGCCCGTTCTGTAGGTTTTCCCTTTTCTAAAACTACACTATTATAACATTCTATCAATAATATGGAAAAAAATTTCTAGCCTTAAACAATACTATCATATGTTCAACATAATCCATTCCAATCTTTAGGCTTATCCAAAATAATTCTTTCCAAACACATAGTATAAAGATAACGATTACTAGAAAGGTCATATAATAAGCACGGGAATACCATCATATATCCCTCATATATCTTGTTGGTCACATTCCAATCTTGTGAATATCTTAATCATGAATTCTCTTGAAAAATGAATACCAATTGAACCATAATAAATACATGAATGCTGTCAAAAGTTAACTCTTTCCACATACCAAAATCCAAAAAATATATATACTCAAACCATGATATAACCTTGTCCTTATATCAGTCATGATCTCATGAATAATATATAACATATAAATCTCCCCTTTTCCCTTCATTATGCGCATATCATCTGCTTTCCAAAACATTTGAATCACTTTGCATGGTTACTGGTACCATATAATTATTGAAAACCAATACATTGATATTCCAAAATTCCACAATGCCATAAATGAGATTCCATGATACTATTTTGAAATCCCATTACATAAACAATTAATCATTACACAAAATCATTGCCATACTCGACATCACAAATAGTGATCGAATGTGACTTTTCTTTATCCTTTACCCTAAGAGGTTGCTCAAGTTGATCATCATTAACCCTTGGATTAGAGAATTGATTAGCATAATTCCCCATTTCCTTTCACTTGAAGCATTGAAGTGTTGGTGGTGTGTTCCCTGCAGTCTTTTCTTTATTCACATCATTAGAAACCCTTTTTCCATTACTTCGACACTAAACTGCTCCATGGACTTCTTTTCCACACTTAAAACATTTTCTAGTCCCTTTAGTACAATCTCCACCATGCTTCTTTCCACACATTGAGCATAAAGAAACATTCATCTTCTTTTCAACATTGTCCTAAGGTTTTTCCTTGAACTCCATCTTTCGTTTCTTATCAAAACCATGAGACTGATATGTAACACCAACTTCATTTTCTACCTTGACAGCACAACACACAATTTCTTCATAGATACTGAAGTCTCTTATAGATAATGCCCTTCAAAGGATTGTTTTTAATCCACTGAAGAATCGATCAACTTTACTTTCAGGTTGGATGATAAAGCCAGATGCATACCTTGCAAGCCTTGTAAAATTTGTTTCATATATACCAACAGATTCATCATCCTTTTTATTAAGATCAAGGAAATCCTTTTCCATCTTTGTTCGAATAATACAAGGGAAGTACTTATTGAAAAATAAGTTCTTGAACACATCCCATTCCATGTTTTCAATTTCATCTTAGGGCCTCGTATTCATAATTAGATTCCACAATTGATCTGCTTCACCTAATAAACGGTAAATAGCCTTAAAGACTTTTTCATGTTCCAAATAGAGAATTATGGAAAATATCTTTTCAATGGTACTGATCAATTGTTCAGAAACAAGTGGATCTGAAGAGCCATTGAAAGAAGCTGGACGTTGCCTCATGAAGGACTCAATAGAATATTGTTACCTTCTCTGTTCATTTGGAAGTCCAGAATGATTCATAGCTTGTGTAAGTATAGAAATAATATTTTTCTCTCCATCTCCCATAACAGTGGTTTGTTTAGGAGGAAATTCATTTCATTGTCCATTACATTGATCAACACGGTTCCTTCGGGTTCTAGCCATCATCTAAACCCAAAATGAATAGTGTGAACGGAAAAAATCATGATAGGGAAAACAACATAATAAAGGGTTATTACCTTCCATATATAACATCTTAAGGTTAATTCTACGATAGTTACTGTAATTCTAGGACTATAACCTATACTTATACTTATCCTTAGGGACATCCGTAGACATACCATAGAAATATCTCTAGGGATCTCACTAAAGTTTTTGTATCCTAGTTTCCAAAGGTTAAATAAACCTTTCCTCTAATCCAAACTATAGAGACCCAAATCATGACATACATAGAAATTACATTAATTTTGAATAATAATTAATACATAACACAAACAAACACCTAAGGACCGTAATAGTTTAGTGTCTTTGGAAACTCGGAACAAAATATTCTAATCGTGGTGAAAGATCTTTAATATCTCTCATAAAGATCATCCATTTTTTTGTTTTCTTACCTAAAAAATTTCTTTATATCCTGGGGAAAAGGAAACATATAAAGGATGAGCTCAAATTCTAAATAAGGGTATGCATAGAGAAAATAAAACAAACCATATACATTTGAACTTCAAACCATGAACATAATATTTAAACATCAAAATTTTGAGCAATGACATAAAACATGGCAGTATGTAAGGAATAGATCATAATGGATCATCAATCATGATAAAATAGCATGGGAATAAAGCATTTAATTCTGGAAACCATTAAGCACATGGTATGATTTATATAGTAGCCATGGCAATGCTTCCAAGACCATCTTAGTGGTCAAAGTCCCTTTCTGAATCGAGTTCACTCCTCGTTCCAGTCCTATAACACTGAACCAAATTAACTTACCATTCTAGAAAAGTCTATCTCAAGAGATATAAATCATTACCCAATGCATTGGAGGGAGATATATGTCCCACCCATCTCATAATGAATCTATTGTTATGTGTGCCACAAAATCATAAATCATAGCATAACCCATGTAATAATAATGGGATTCTTAAACATCATGCCATCATAACATAATCCATATAAGATACAAGGACATCATAAAATTAATTCCATCATAACATATTCAAATCATTATAAAAATAGGTATAGAAACAGAACCCTATATTATCATATATGGAAACCAATTTTGATAAAACACTTGAACTCCATTCTTGAGGAAAATATCCTTTCTACTTCAAAAACATTTTTCCTTTGTTAACATATCATATAATTTTAAACTAAATATGTTGATTAAAAATAAAATTTAAAACTTGTAAAGGATGCTTCATGTAAATAATGTTATATGAAATCATAAAAATCTATTCATGACGTATAATTTTAAAAAAACATTCTCCTCGTATTTTTATCGAAAAAGTCAAAAAGTTCCCCATGTGGTAAACAAAAGTAATATTCCATTCATAACATGTGTTAAATTTCAAAATTGGGTAAAAAGGACTTTAAAAATACATGAAAACATTTTTAGAAAACATGTGTATGGATGATAACAATAACCCGAGTAAATACTTACGAATAACAATATTAGATAAGAATGAGATTGGAATAATTATCCCTTACCTTAGGTCTGATACGCTTCGTACGTGTCAAAAAATCCTCTATAATTATTTAAATAATGTCATTGACTTATTACAGAATTATATTCATTGTTATGATATCATATATGGTTCACTTATGACTTTGTATTACCCATTATTTTGTAAATTCCATGTTAAAGCAGAGTTTTGGGTAAAATCATTTCATTTATCTAACGTGTTTCGACATGTTGTTCTTGATATTATTACTTATATCTAGATTTAATAAATTCCAGAATGTAAAACATTATTTATATATAATATATATTCTGTATAAATATATATGGAATGAAATACACCGTTCATGGAGACAGTAGGCCATGCGTACGCATGAATGCTGTTTTCGTTTCCTTATTGAATTAAATGGAATTAAGTAAATGAAACATATATGTACATAAATCCAGTATCTTTATTATGAAATATCTTTCATGATTATTTATTATGTATACTTTATAATCATACTTGAATGGTTAATCATGGAAAATGAATCTCATCACGTTCGTGGAGACGGTAGTCCGTACGTATGCACGAGCGATAATATCATTCCCATGATCGTGAAATTGTATTGAAGTGTATGTATAATATTTCACAATCAATATCACTTTAAAATAATCATATATAGTTATTTATTTACTCCATTATACCCATCCTAGTATGATGGTGGTGGAAAACAGATTACACAACGGCGTGGAGACAGTATTCCATATGTACGCACGCGCGATGATTTTGTTTTCCGTAGGATGGATAGAAGGTGAAATACGGTTGTTTCATATTTATAATAACATATCAGTATATAAGTTATACTAATTTTATTACTTTATAATGAAACAACTAAATAATATGAAGTAGAATAAGAAATAAACTTGAAAGAGTCGGTAGAAGAGATTACCTCTTCCTCGATGCACCTCCTTTAAACTTCTTCTTAGGGCACTAGAGTTGGCCTTTTGAGAAGACCATAACCTCTATGATATAAATAGAGAGGTTTAGAAGAGTAATTTTCTGGGGTTGTTCTAGCTTCAAGGCTCAAAAGGATGTAAAGAGAAGAGGGAAGGGGTGCACTTTTTATAAGGGAGGAGAGGGGCGCCTTAGGAAATCTTAAAATATTATTTTATAATAAAGTCATATTCAGTTTTTAATAGATCCAAATTTATTTCTTTCTAAGCTAAGGTGGGTATGGGTCGGAAGCCTCTCAACCAATAGGTTTTAGACAAGTTTAGGTTACTATTTTATCCTTATCATTTAGATTTAACTCTAAGTTAAATAATTTAACTTTTACCGTGTCTTTTTGTTTTCTTATACTACATGGTTAATAAACTTACTACAACACGAAAAAAGAACCCCAAGTGGTTCATTATTAATATATATATCCTTATCTATGTCATTTTTCCGAAACATAGATTTTTAAGAATAAAATAACAATTAATAATATAATATTTGTTTTAAAAACTATTTTATGTCAATTTTGACACTATTTGGAACTTGATTTTTTGTGATAATCATAACAACATTATTAGTTCGATAAAGTTAATTAAATCAATACTAGCATGTCATATTAACCTAGAAAATTATTTTAATTCATAAAAAGTCTAAAATTACATTTATTTGGGTATTTATAACATCAATTATGTTAATATTTCATTAATAAGGTAATCACTGCATCATCATTGTGTCATAAATAAATTAAACTATTTGATGTCTAAAAAATTATAAATAAAATACCATTATGTATGAAATATTTTTATATTTCTAATGAATATTTATAGTCTAATTTATCTTATGTATAACCCTATATTAAAAATGTTTTAGTAATTAAACGTTGATTTTATCTATTTTAATTCTTCTTTAAATAAAATAATAATAAATATCCTATTCTAATACAAGTGGGCCTAAATGGTCATATTTTATTCCTAAGGTTGTTTTTGGTCGAATTAAACTTATCCAATATAATTAGGACATGTTTTAGGGTAATAATAATATCATTTTTACCCTTAATTACCCTATTTACTTTTAACCGTGGTAAAAAAAGTAAGAAGTTACTATTCACCAAAAATTATTTTTATCTTATTGAACCTCATTTTACTCCTTGATATTAACTGTGTCTCTCAGATTTTCAAAATTCCACTCACAGAAGCGGTAAAATTATGTTTTATGTAAATTTTCAAATTCTCCTAGGAGGTGGGTAAAAGACGGTGAAAAGTTCAATTAAATTTTTATATATCTAAATTTATTATAAAATTACTAAAATTAATTAAATTGAACGTATATAGGTACTATGTATCAATTTTGACCTAAAATAATTTTAAATAAAATAAATATTCATTTAAAAAAGAATACGGTATTTAAATAGTAACTCGGTGTTTTCACTATTCATCAAAAATTGATAGTTTTCAGAAAAATACAAAAAATTCACCATAGGATAATTTTGATATTCCGAACCCAAAAATGAAGTCCATTTTGAACGATAAAATTTATAAATATTCAAAAAGTGGGTATTACTATTCATAATGGCTAGTTTATAATAATATTATAATAATATCTCGTTTAATGAAAATTGGTATTGCGTACTACACACACTATCGAAGAAGGTCTTGATTGTGTGTAACGCAAGCCAAGTCAGGGCTGTGTTTAGTGAAATCTCAGTTCGGTGTTGCGTATAACATAATCAAAACTTATTTCATTAATACATTAAAAAAATCTATAATTAATGTTGTATAGAATAATTTACACAAAACGAACTTGAAATTTCTTGTAACACGAGCCAAGAATAGTGTTGCGTATACTGCAAGCTAATATGTTGTTGCGTATAGTACAAGATAATTTTGGTGTAGCGTACAACACAAGACATCAATGAAATTAAAAATAATATTTTTCATAAAATCTTGGGGTGTTACAGTTCATTGATTTATATATTATGAGATATAAATATTTACCCAATGTATTGGAAGGAAATATAGGTCCCACACATCTCATAACTAAATCATTCTTACATGTTCCACAAAACATAAATCATTCATCATTGAATAAACCATGAAATAAATTGTGATTCTTAAAAAACATTCATCATAACATAATCCATATAAGATAAATGTACATCATAAAAACAATTCCATCATAAACACAATAAAATAAAAGTAATATTAAGGATATATACATACCCTATGTTATCTTAGATGGAAAATAATTTTGATTAAACACTTGAATTTAATTTCTGATGAAAATAACCTTTCTCCTTAAAAAATGTTTTCTTTTCTCAAAATTTAATGCAATTTTAAAAGAAATAATTTAATTGAAATTAAACATGAAATTTTATAATTTAATTTTTATGAAAATCATTGATTATAACGGTTTAAAAATAATTTCATTCTGAATAATTTTAAAAAAATTTCTCCTCCAACTTTGGTTGAAAATGTCAAAAAGTACCTCGTATGCAAAACAAAAAAAGAAGATTCCTTCCATTCCATGTAGTAAAATTAAAAAATGGGTAAAAATGACCCTAAAAATGTGTATATTAATAGTAAATATTTTATGAAAACATTTTTAAAAAACATAAACAGGGATGATAAATATACCTCCATTAAATAGTTATATATAAAAAATCTCAGATAAAAATAAGATTGCAAAATTATCCCTTACCTTTGGTCAGATTTTTTATGTATATGTATGAAACTATAGTATACTGGGTTTAAACTTGTTTTTAACTTCTAATAGAACCATAATAATATTTATGATACCATATATGATTTACTTATGACATTACATTACCTGTTCATTTGAGAATTCCATGTTAAAGTAAAGTTTTGGGTAATAATCATTTTATATATCATATGTTTTTTGAATTTTTATTCTTTATATTATTACTTATTTCATGATTTAATTACTTCCAGAATGTGAAACATGATTTATATATCACATATATTCAGTATATATATAATATAGATAAATTAAATTGAATACATCGGTCATGGAGAGGGTAGGTCATACGTATGCATGAACACTGTTTTAGTTTCCTTATTGAATTGAATAGAAGTAAGTAAATGGAATGTATATATACACATAAATTCAATTGTATTATTATGTCATATATTTAATTAATATTTACTATATATACATTATAATCATTTTTGAATGGTTAATGTGGAGAATGAATTTTATGGGGTCTTGGAGATGGTAAGTCGTACGCACACACTAGAGACGATATCATTCCCATAATTGATGAATGGAATTGAATTGGATGGTGTATAATATCTCATAATTAGAATCATGGCATAATAATCAAATAAAATTATTATTTCTAACATTATACCCCTCCAAGTAAGGTGGTGGTGAAAAACATATTACACAACAAAGTTGAGACGGTAAGTCATACGTATGCACGAGAGGTGATTTCGTTATTCGTAGAATGGATTGAAGGTGGAATAGGATTGTTTCATATTTATAATAACATATCAGTATATCATTGATACTGATTTTATTACTTTATAATGAGACAAATAAATAAGTGTTTGTAGAAGAAGAAATAAATTTTAAAGAATCGGTAGAAGAGATTACCTCTTCCTTGATGTGCCTCCTTTAAATTTTTTATTATGGAACTAGAGTTGGTATTTTTATAAGTCCATAACATCTAGAATTTAAATAGGAATATTTAGAATAGAAATGTTCATTTTTTAGTGGAGATTGAAGGCTCAAAATGGAGTTAATATGATATGGAGGAGTTTCCATTTTATAAGAGAGGAGAGGGGCACTTTAGGAAACTCTCAAAAATATTAATTTATAATAATATCAAACCCTACATTTAAACCACATAAAACCCTAAAATAAGAATATGTGATGATATAGGGTAGTAATATCATCAACCAACAAATTTTAGACAATTTTGTTTGTCAATTTAACCATTATCATTTTCATTAACACATTGTTTTTCTATTTAATTTTAACTATGGTAATGACATTCTGAATTTTTAA
This sequence comes from Viscum album, assembly GCA_963277665.1. Classification (NCBI taxonomy): domain Eukaryota; kingdom Viridiplantae; phylum Streptophyta; class Magnoliopsida; order Santalales; family Viscaceae; genus Viscum; species Viscum album. The sequence goes on along the minus strand of OY728133.1, from coordinate 512,278,009 downwards.
TGGTTATAAATATTTACTTATATGGTGTTAATTTAACATAAATAGTTATTTAATGACATTTTATAATTAATAATTATCACTTTTTAATTTTTAAATATTTTTATTATTTTTAAATATTTTTAATGATATTTTATTTTTATAAAATATCTATAGTGGGAATTTTGACAATATTCATTTATTTCACTTTAAAAAAATCACATCAAAGTATAGATTAGAAAAAATATATTTAATACACTCCAAACATGTCATAGTAACCTATAATTTTTTTTGAGAACTTTAATTATTTCATATGATATATATTTTAATGTTTTTAAAACCATTTATTTGAAATCTCAATTAATAAAAAAATTACATCAATACTGTGTTTTCATTAATGATAATTAAACAATCTAAAAAATTATAAATAAATTCACACGATGTATATAATGTAAATATATATTTTTTGAAGATTAACTTTTGATGTTTTATGATTTTATCAATATATTAAAATTATTACACTTATTAGATATAAGAGAGTGACATGTTGTCGCTTTCTTTGGTTTAAATAATAATTACATCATTTTCGTGAAACAAAGTTTATAAAATGAATATATTCAGACCCTTAGGTAATATGGGTCTACCTTTACTTATCCAATATAATTTTTAAGGTGTTAGGGTAATTTTATAATAGTATTTTTACCCTTAATTACACAATTTAGCTTTACCTATAGTTATAAATTAATTAACAAAGTTATTATTCATAATGCCCAAAAATAAAAGTAGCTCGTTAACATAATTTGGACCTACTAATTCCAAATATGGAATCTGTTTTTAAAAATTCAAAACACCTAAATTTTAGTAATTAATTTAAAATTAATCTCGTTCTTGGAAAAAACATGTTTTTGTTCAAAAGATAAAACATTGCAAATGATTGAAATGTTTTTACATATGAATTCAATGTAAAATTAATGAAAATGAATTAAATTGTATTAAACTATAAAAAAAATTTCTATTTATAATTTAAAACCGTTCAATAATATATTTTAACCATATAAATTATTTTGATGAAAAAAATTGTTTTCAATTAAAATTTAGTGTATTTTCACTATTTGTCAAAAACTGAAAGTTGTGAGAAAGATATGAAAAAAAACATCCAAAGTAAAATTTTAAATCCCACTTCTAAATAATAAGTTTATTTTGTAAAATTAAACACATAAACTTGTTAAAACAATATTTAAAATGGGTACTCCATCAAAAGACAGTAAAACTGCATTTTTTTTAAAAAAAATACTTCTTTTATCTGAGAAATTGTTTTTTTCCATATTTTTTCATATAAAATGTATAGGATAAATTACAATGATATTAAAATAATTATGTGTTTAATACTATTCAAAACAGCTAGTTTATAACCCATTAAATAAAAATATTTTAATAATGTAACATTTTTTTAGTGAAACTCTGTATCGCGTAATACACAAGCTATCGAGAAAGGTCCATCGTCCATGTAACGCAAGAAATGTTAGTGTTGAGTGTAGTGTAAGATTCATTTGGTTCTTCGTTCAACATAACCCAAACATAGTTAATTTATACATTGAATAAAATATGTACTCAATGTTGTGTGAAATAAATTCTATCAAAATAACTTGAGTGAGTGCACTTTTTTCATTTATTTTACATGTCCTAATTTTTGTAGTAGGGGTAGCTAATTATTTTCCTTATTTTCTTGTTTCTGAAGGTTGATGATGATTATTATCCCCATTTTCTGTTGTGTTAGGGTATTATTTTTAATAATTCCAATACTCCCAAAATTTGTGGTATTGGATATGCTTCACCATTGTTTTATGGATTAGCTTATTCGTCTATGCTCCATGGCCTATAATTGAACACTTAAAACATTTTATTGTTACATTTATACATTACTTTGGGTTCTTCTACCCACATTTTGGATATGTGAGAATTTAACCTATTTTCCTCTATCATCTTCAACAACAGATATACTATGAAACTCCAACATTCCCATTTTTGTGATTTTGGATGTTAGTAATGCCTGAACTTACTAATCCTAACTCAAGATTATTTTCTGGGAATCTACACAAGGTTTCAAGGACAACATATATCACACCTGGTTTCTTATTACAATTTTTTCCATCACATCCAATATCGTCTTAGTTTCCCTTTAATCCATCCATTTAAAAAACAAAATATTTGATCATGAGTGGCCAATTTTTACATTATAAGGGAATTATGAATCACTCTTGGTTCAATATAGGTATCTTTAGGCTGGATTCTTTCATATTTATCTTAATTCCTTAATATAATAAATCCTTTATAATGGATTGTAATAAGAATGTGATTAACCAAAACATACTAATCGATAGTGATTAACATAGTCTTTGGTAAGGGACCATTCAACATCAACCAGAATTAAGGTTGATATATAATCAAGTAATTAATTTTGAAGTTTTTACCCCTATATGCATCACTAAAAAACCAAATATACATGCAGTATCTAGATAGGGATTTATTACCAGGGAAAAAATTGATCCATATTTTACTGAAATGTCTTTTTTTTATCATATATTTATACTCATCCCTTAGAATTTTCATAATATTTTTACTAATGTTATCTAAAATAATCTCCAAAATAACTAAAAAAATTTCCCAAATAACTAACCCCTAATACGATACCAACAGAAAAATTCCAAGCAACACATGACTTTAATAGTGTATTAATATCATGATTTAACTACTATATATATAAAAAATAGTCACACATCCCAAAGACAAAAAGGTTTATTTAATTAGATATTAGATAGATAAAATTTATATTATACTACACTTATGAACATTTCTCTAAAATCTTTCTATAATTGACACTTTTCAACATATCTCATATGATATAATCATCTTAATAACCTATAGAGTGGAAGCATATGAAAGGGGTGAGAACAAACACTGAGTAAGGGATAACATAACAAAGGTCACAATTGTTAGATCATAAAAATTTGAAAAATAATTGGTAAGGAAAAATATATGATTTAAAGAATATTAAAAAATTATTGTTATCCATTTGCATCAAAAATGGGAATAAAATCTCAAATGATAAATTTTTTTCCATGAAACAATAAAATAAAAAAGGAACTATAAAAATATTGAATAATGTTCCATAATCATAAACATATGATTTATTATCTTCTTGAACCCAACGACCCACTAGCATATTCCCTCGTAAAATTTTGAGTAGAAATAAACTTCAACACACTCACCCTTTGCGATCCTAGATATTTTAAAACTTGTTCAGACATAAAATTCTCATCATTGATTAATTCCATCACACTCACTATTTAAAAACCAATTGACTTAATAATATATTCACATGTAAAATTTTGAGTGGATATTAATACCATTACACTCACCCTTTGTGATCTTAGATACTCACTAACCAATTCAAACATAAAATTAACAGTAAAGATTTACACCATCACACTCACCCTTTGTAATCCCATTAAATAACAAACATTTTGACTATAAATTTATATATCATGAGATATAATCCATTATCCAATGATTTTGTGGGATATATTGACCACATCCTTATGAATATCAATACATTTTTCTTACACTTTAAAATAAAACATTAATCATCTCATAAAATACCCATGGAAAAATAATTGTTTTCTTTGAACATTCAAAAACATCACATAACATGAAAAAATATCATAGAATATAAAAACTATTTATTTAAAAATGAACACAAATCATAATAACATATAAAGGGTGATCAAATAATGACTTCATAAAAGATAAAATGTGGAGGAAAAATATAAGTGAAATACAAAAAAATCACATAACCTTCAGAAAATTGTATAATAAGATGACGTATAAAATAATCTATAAATAAATCACTGAGATGGAAAATACACTAATTTTTTTTGTCCATTTTATAAATAGTTACAAATAAACAATCATTGAAAAGAAAAAAAATCATATCACAATTCATTTTTGAAAATACATTGAAAACAAATACACTTTAAATAATATTTAACAATGGTGAATTTAGAGAGATGTAATTTTTTCAAAAAATGGGATGTGGAAATAATTTGAAAACTTTTACAATTAAATAACGTATACAATTAATAATTAAACCATAAAAAATACATAAGGTTATGAAAATAAAAATATCTAGTGGAACATAAAGCCTCTTTATTTTGAAAGGATGGAAAACGTTTTTGAAGATTTTAGAATATAATTTGTTTGAAAACCCAATTCATTAAAATAGAGATGGATACATTATTTTAAAATTAATATAGGGAAGAAAAAAAAATTTAGAGATAAATACAATTTGAGTTCCATAAAGGTAGAGAAGAACATTGGGGGGAAGTAAAAACATTTATATAGAAAAAAATCTATCCAAAAAAGTGTTATTCGTAACAAAAATAAATTTTAATAAAACAATATAATCATAAAGGTAGAATAATTTTGTGTTAAACATTATTTTCCCCTTAAAATAACTTTAAATATATAATAAATTCATAATATGTTAGAATATAAAAACCCTGATAGAAAATAGGAAAATCTGAGTGATTATAACCCAAGGAAGATATTTGAGACATGAAACCCTTTTAAACTTTAGTAAATTTTTAATCAAAATTCATTGGAAATTTTAATATAATATGGTTATATAATAAATATGAATATAATCATGGATCTTGTCAAAATAAATTCTTCAAAATTATATAAACAATAAACTAGATCATAACTTTAAAATGTGTCTCAATTAAGAGAAAATTAGATGAAAAACCATTATAGTATAAAGAATATTCCAATAAAAACCCCTCAAAATAAAAATTACATTAATTTGAAGTTAAAATGAAATATTTATGTAAATTTATGATATTATTTATCCAATTGGTAGTATATACCCCATTTAAAAAAATTAGGTGCATAAAATAACATGTGTATCAAAGAATGATGTTTTGAGACGAAACCATTACCTTGTTTCCTTCCATTTTTAATCACACTTAAATGACCTATATAAAAATCATAAATAACCAAATATACAATATAAAAAAATATTAACATTTTTAATTATTTATTTTTTTATCATGGGTACATTAATTAGTTATAGATTAATATTACCATTATGTGTTTATAACTATAACAAGTTTACACGTGTTAAATAATTTATATATCATAACCTATAATTTTATACATAGCTAATTATTTATATATGATTTAATTTTTTATAATATATAACTTATGTTGTTTTAAAATGTTCTTTTTTCATTCTATATGTGTTTTGGTCATGTTATGTGAAAACAGAATTGATAACGACTTATTTTGTTAATTCTACTGAATAAAAATGATTAGTTAATAAGATGTTAAATAATGAATATTAATATTTCAAAAATTATATATAATAAATTATATTATTATTATAATATAATAATGTTATTTTTCATGTTTTCATTTTCATCCATGGTTGTATTTTAAATCATCGTTGATATGGGTTTTCTAACAACCCAAACAAGAACATGTTTTTACTCATTTTTGGAGTAAGGATAAGGAGATGTATATTTTAATTTAATATTTCTTTGAAAAAGAAAAATGAAATTATTTTTATGTTTATATGATGATAAAAAAAATTTACATGTTGGGTTTAATATTGAAATACTGGAAGAAAAATGAAGACGAATCATCATAGAGGTTGTAGTCTGCGTACACATATGATTGATCTTCCATTGTTTTCTATGTGGATATAAATGAATAACTAATGTATGTAACATTAATATAACAAAATATCATTACACTAATGATACCAAATACAACATATTATTATTATGATAAGATATTTTTAAGAGTAATCTTATGAATAAAAATATAAGAAGGATATGTTAGCTACATTGGAGACTTGATTTTTTCTTTAGAAGTTATTATGAAGTTGATATTATTAGTCTAACAATGAGTGAAAAGGGGTTTATTTTTTGGAGTAGAGTAAAATTTTATATTTTAGAGTATTAATTCTAAGGAAATGTGTTTGTTTAAAATGGTTTTATTGACCCCCTTTAATAAGAGAGGAAATGGGAATTCTTGGAAACACATTTTATATTTTGATAATGTAATGACACTATTCCATGATAAATGCTTCAAAAATTTTAAAATAATATAGAGTGGGGTCTATTTATTCCTATAAATTATTAGCTATGTCTTACCACACATTTTTTAAATATGATATATAGTTTTTAATATTAATATTGTTACACTATACACTTTTGTTAACAATATAACATGTTTTTAATTTAGCAACTTTATGATTTATTAAAAATATAAAAAACCTATTTAACTAATTTTGGTGTTACATAACTGTATATTACCTTTAATAAATCCAATTAAATCTTAAAAAATTAGAAAATTAACTTTTCAATGATAATAGATAAGGAGTAGAATAACTTCTTTAGTAGAAAAATTATAGTTTAACCTTTAGGGATTCCTAATTATATTTAGTATTATCTACCAATTAAATGAGGAATAATATGTATATTTACTTTAGTTATAAATCATATGGGATTAATTATTTAAATTATTCAAATTTAAATTATTTTATATTAATTTATTAAAATTAATAAAGTTATTATATTAATATAATGGTTTCACTATTATCGTGGTAATTAGAAATTATCCAAATAATCTAAATTTTATTCCTAAAAGATAAATTATAGATATTAAATAATAATAAAAAAATATTTTATAATATATAATAATAATTTTGTCAAATTATATTCTTTTGTATAGAAAATTAAATCTTAACGTTGGAAAATGTAACGCCAAAAAAAATATTTCTCGAAAATGTTTGTTTTTAAGAAAAAATAATTATGATTGGGATATAAATGTCAATGAAATTTATTCTAGTATATTTAAAATAATTATTATCATTAAATGAGTATTTATTTACCTATATAATAAATAAAAAACAATATTTCATCATGTTATAATTTTTTCACAAAAAGTTAGGAGTCCCTCCCCCTTTTATTAAACAAAGAAGGCCTCTTTCCTTAACCTGGTTGAGAGGGAACCCATTACAAGGAGCATAGGACCAAAGGAACATAAATATATTAAAAACATGTCCTTGAGGCCTTTAAATAGATCAAAAATAACCATGGATCATTTGTTTATAATTTAAATATATTGAATTTCCACTGTCAAAGGTAGTTATCAGCTTTTATCTCCCATACCACACCACAATTAGAAACATCAGTATCACACAAAGCTTATCTTCCGATGAACCCACACCATCTGTTCATCATCATAATCCACCATAATCCATCACCAGGATTCTAAACCAATCATAACCCCCATGTGTCATTACACTCATGAAACTGAGAATGTTTGATGGTAGTCCACCCCATCCCTCCATAAAATTCATTGCATTATACTAGATAGATATACCATGAAATGGAACTCCTCCATCACACGAAGTTTCATTGGAGGACTTTTAGATGATAGGTTTCACACACATATCTCTATTTGGTGTCTCCCACTATATGGTGCTTATGGAGAACCATGAAACACTGCCAACCTGTTGTTACAAACCATCAACATAGTCCCACAATATAATAATATCATGTAAGGGAAGCCATGCATCGCATAGTAGAGGAAATATGGCTAGATAATGTGTGTCAGCCGACCCATCCATATTTTAATCATCCCTTCCACTTGCCATGTTATATAAAAATATTCTTTTGTTGTCTTCCAAATATAATGAGTTGTGGCTTGGTTTCATCATGATCCTATTTAGCCTGTGAATATGGATTAGACAGCCAAAGTCCAAAAGGACCAACAGTCTTATATTGCATCATCACCCTGACAACAAGGACCATCATTCATTCCAAATGACAGGTGAGATCAAGTATCCACCTTTACTAAACTACCCTAGAAATCAGCACTAACGGTCAACTGAAATAAGAGCTTCACCAAAAAAGTAGGAAACATGTACCTATTGAAATCCATGAGATTTCATAGAATCCCAATGGAACTATGCTAATTGAGAAATAGGTGACCTGATGCTATAGAACCATATATGATATCTTCCCTCCTCATGATACCCAACAACTTTACTCCCTTATTGTCAATGAATCCAACCAAATACCTACACCGTTATACCCGTGGTCGATGTCATCAGATGGATACATCTTTGGAACCATCTTTTTCAATGTGAACCATCTCTACTAGAACACTTGGATCAAAATTAACTCCATATCAAAACACATGATATGATGATCTGGACAACTGAGTTTGAACACAGAGAAAAATGCAGGGAATCATTAATAGTATTTTGAATTTATATTTTGTACATTATAATATATAATTTTAGATGATAAGTTTTCAAATTCTTATAATAAAATAAAAGTGATGGTGTTAGAAAATAAATTTCTTAACTATTCACCTAAATACCATTTATTATAAAAAAACAAAAAATAAAACCTAAAATAATTTTTTTTAGTAATTCAAAAATGAATTTTAATTTATCAAGTATAAATTTAAGAATTCGTAAAATTTTTATTTTTAAATAAAAATGTATAATATTATGAAAATTATTTTTCATTAAAATTTAATTTTCAATATTAACTCATATAAAATATTTACCTTTTAAAAGTAATAAATATTAACTTTTTTCAATATTAGTGTTTATTTTAGTTTTGTTAATAATTACTTATTAACATGTTTTGATTTTTTATGGTGTAGATTGGGACACATGTAATAGATCATAGTATATATTTAAAGAATATAAAATCCATGGATGTAACATTCTACCTATATTAAATAAATTATTTCCTCACAATTTAATTTATCGCAAACTAGAAAAAATTGTTATGGGTATCCATAAGATTTATGTGAATCAAGTTTTAATTTCAAATTTGGTATCAACATTACTAATTCAAATGAGAAAATGAAATTCTTTTATTCTATCCTAAAATTAATTTAAAAATATTTAGTTTAGTTTTAACAATTTCAAATAAACAACCCGCATAATTATGTATCATGAATCCAATAATAGAATTATTTTCTTATAGAGTTCACATGGATCCTTGTTTTGAAAGATGATCATTGTTGTATTTAAATATTAAAAAGTGTCCCTATTTTATTGAATACCATGAATTCTATGTGGTGATGACCAATACATTTTTAAAATCATAATGAATTTTTCCAAATGATGGTTATTAATTATTTTATAAATAATGACCCATAAACCATTAATTGGGTTACATTTATAATATAATATAATATCAATTCATTTGGGTGTTTATTTAGTTCTCTTAGAAAACAATATATGCATGTTATGTTGGCTAGAAATTTCTTCTGATCAGATATCCACACTTCTAGGGTGAGGTACGAGTAAAACTTTTTCCCTTATTTTTTCATGGCCTACTTTTAGCATTAGGGGTATCATAGGATTTCCCTTACTTACAGGATTTAGGTTGTTGCTGATATTTTTTTATCCCTCATATTTTTTTGTTAGAGAAAAATATTAAATAATTCAAAAACTATTGAAATTTGAGGCATTGGACATTATTTTACCAATGATTCATTAATAATATTATTTATCTTATCTTGGCAATCATGATATCCATGGTCAATACTTCCTTAATTTAAATACCTTTTTCCTATGATATATTCCCTTTGGTGATTCTTCCCACATTTTGGATAGGTAAGAAGTTGAATCTTCTTTCCTTACCAATCTTCATCACCTTCACTTCTATTAAAATTCTCCCTTATCTTTTTTGGACAGTTTTGATGTTTGGAATGTTTAATGATATTAATCATAACTTTAACTTGTTGGGTGAGAATGACCATAAGTTTTTCAATTCTATCTTCTATCCCACTTGGTATATCCTTACAATATTTTCCATCAAATCCATTATTGAATAGGTCCACCCTTTCCCTATCCATTTCTAAAACACAAAAGTTAATCATGAGTGATCTGTATTTACATCAAAATGTAATAATGGAAAACTCAACCCCAAAATGTGTTACTCTTTGAAACCCGAAAATTATATTTTAGTTTAATGTAAATCACTCTTACTTCATTCTAGTTTTCTTTAGGTTGGTTCCTCTTATGAAAATATTAATTACTTAACATAATAAATCCTTCATAATGGCCAAAAATATAAATTTTACTAACTAAAGAATATCTAATCGGATTGTCGAACAAGGTGTATGTTAAGGGACCATTGAGTATAAAAAATAATTATGGTTGAGATATACTCAAAAAAATATTTTTATTGTTTTTACCCCTGTATTTATATGTGTCAAAACTACATCCAATTTAATATCTTGATGGGGATTTATTACTAAGAAAAACACATTATCCAAACTTTACAAAAACATTATGATCTTATCCTATAATTTGATCATCCCTTATAATTTTTCAATAATTCATTACTAAATTTGAATAAAATAATCATTAAAATAACTAAGATAATATATAAAATCATTATAACCGACTGTGAAACCAACTACTATGACCTAATATAAACATTCCAAAAAGAGTAAATTAAACACTTGATTTAATTTATACATCTCTCAAATAGAGATACAACCCAAAGATAAAAATGTTTTCTCTTTCATATAATCTAGATAAATATATTATTCTGTTAAATGTTTGAAAATTTATCCATAATAATGCCCATATAGACCCTTTACTATATGTCTCAAATGATATAATCATCATCATAATTAAGAGAATGGAAATATAAGAAATGGTTGAGCTCAAAATCTCAATGTGGGGTAACATAATAGTGTCGATAATTGTTATATCATAAAAATATTTAAAATAATGAATAAGGAAAAATATCTTATTTAAATGATTATAAATCAAAATTTTTTAACAATGAGCATTGAAAATGGGAATAACATCTCAAATGATTACACTTTTAACATGGAATTATAAAATAAAATGTGAGAAATATAACGTGATCCATAAACATAGGGAAAATGTATAACAATGATAAACCTATAATTTCATATCATTGTGAACCTATATACCCACCAACAATTTCAATAATAAAACTATGAGTAGAGATAGACATTATCATTCTCACCCTTTATGAACCATGACAATCACTAACCTATTAACATGTAAAATTATGAGTAGGTGTTAACACCACCACACACACCCTTTATAAACCTAGCTACTTACTAACATATCCAGACATAAAATTGTGATTATAGATTACCAACATCGCACTAATCCTTCATGAACCAAGTTACCCATTAACATATTCACATGTAAAATTTTTTGTAGTGCTTAACACAATGAAAATCACCCTTTCTAAATTTATTGTCTAGATAACCTATTCATAGTACATTAATATATCTTGTGATATAATCCTTTAACGAAATTTTTAAAGATATATATTGGTCTCACACATCTTATAATTCATACATTTTTACTCCCTTGAAAATAAAACAATCATCGTCCCATAAAGAACCCACAGATAAAATAATTGTTTTCTTAAATCATTCAAATACATCACATGACATGGACTTAAGAAATCATAGAATATAAAATCTCTATTTTTTTAAATCATATCTTTTCACAATAACATATAAAGGGTAATAAAATATAATTTCATCAAATATAATACTTGGAGGGAAAATAAAATTTAAATACAAAAGTTTTCACACACCCAATTAAACATTTTCATAAATGATGGAGTGTAAATTACTGTTAAATAGAATTTTGAAAAATAAAAATAGAACACCTATTTCAAAAAAATATTTTAAATATTTCCAAATAAATTATCCTTGAAAATAAATAATTATTATCATAAATGATTTGGTAAACTAATTTTAAAATGTCTACTCCTTAAATAAAATTTAATAATAGAGAAATAAGAAAGACATAAAGTTTTCAAAAAAGTGGATGTGGAAATACTTTGAAAATATTTAATTTAAAGAAATATCTAGTACCTAAACCGAGAATGATAAATAATGTTTATAAAAACAAAATTTTGAGTTGATAATTAAACCTCTTTACATTTAAATGATGGGAAAATATTTTGAACATTTCGAGAAAGACTTTGTTTGAAAACCCACATCATTAAGAGGATGACGGAACCATTTTTTAAAATGAATAAAGTGGAGACAAATAATAATTGGAGATTAATACAGTTTTCTCAAACAATGAAAGCATATTTTTGGTGGAACGTAAAAACAAGTACATGGAAAAAAAATCCATCAAAATAAATGGGAATTATTCTTAATTAAAATAATTTTTTATGAAACAATAGAATCATAAAGTTAGGAATATTTGTTGTAAAATAGTATTATCACCAAAAAATAAGGTGGAAATACCAAATACCATTATCATATATTATAATATATGTATCTCGGAATATAATTGGAATATAGGAGTGATTATATCTCATGGAAGAGGTTTTAGTCATGAAAACTACTTACAACTTACGTAAATTGTTAATCAAAATTTATTTGAATCCTAAAAATAAAATAAATGTATAAATCCCATGAATTAAATCATGAAGTATGTAAAAATAAAATCTTCAGTAGTACATACACCATAAAAATAATAATTTGGTATATAACATTAAAACATGTTTGAGTGAAGAAACGTTTAGATAAAAAACCCTTACGACTGAAGGAACATTCTAATAAAAACCCCTTAAAGGAAGGATATATTGAATTTGAAGAAAAAATACAACGATTAAAGATAATATATGACATAATATATCCAATTTGTATTATATACACCGTTTAAATTAATAAGGTTCATAAAACAACATGTGCATCAATGAATGGATTTTTGAGAGGAAACCCTTATCTTATTTCCTTACAGGATTGATCATACTCTAAGATACTGTATAATAAATATAAATAACATATTATCATATTTCAAAACCCTGATCATAAATATTAACCTTTTATAATCTTCATTATATATATATTTATCATGATTAAAATTATTATTTATTACATATTATGACCATCATTTATTAATAACTTTAATTGTTTTGCAAATGTATAATAATTTTGATATCATTTCGCATAATTTTAAACCAAGTGCATTGTTGATATATATTTTAATGTTATGAAATATATAAATTCTATTTATTTAAAATATTTTTATTCTATTTTATCTGTATTTTTTGTTATGTAATATGAAAACCAAGTTGATAATAGATAATTTTTTTTTAACTTTAGTGAACAAAGATGATACTTTAATAAAAAGTTAAATAATTAATATACTATTTTTATATCCATAAAAATAATTGTTTTTTTATTAACTAATAATATTATTATTTTTCCAGTTTTATTGTGATCCATAATCATATTTTAATTCTTCTTTCATGTAGGTGCTAAATCTTACCCCATATTGAACATGGTTTAAGTAGTTTGGTGAGCATGGTTAAGGAGGGTTTTTTTTGAAATAATGTCATTTTAAAAGAAGAACAATGAAATTATTTTTATATTTACATTTTTTTTATTTAGTTATTAATATTTTTGGATATATAATGAAAAAATAGAATAAAAACAAAAAAAAATGTTTCTTCATCTAGGTTGTAGTCTGTACACACACACATGATTAATGTTCCTTTATTTTTATAAGGTGATTGAAATGGATAATTAACGGTTTTAAAATTAGTATAAAAAATATCATAATAATAATGATACTGAATCTATCATGTTGTTATGGTTATAATACATTTGTAAGTGTAATATTAACAATAAAAACATATGAAGGAGATAGTGCATACATTGGAGACGTGATTTTTCGATAGAATATCCCTTGAAATTGAAGGGTTAATGCTAACTATGAGTGACCATGGGATTTTTTCTTCTATTAGGATATATTTATTGTAAAATTATTAATTTTATGTAGTAATTCAAAAGAGAGGTGTGTTCTAGAAAGGGTTTGAGTAACCCGCTTTTTTAGAGAATAAAAATGAACTTTTGGAAACACCCATTATATTTTAAAAATGACTTGACACAATTCGAAGGTAACTGACAATTTTTTTAAAAATAATGGATTTTTGTGTTACTTAATTGAATTAAGACTCTAAAAGGTCATTGAAAATATGATTTAAACAATTTATATGGGTTTCACAATTATGTTTTTTCATTTTACTCTTATTTTTAATCATGGTAACTAGTTTTAACAAATTTAATTAATATTTTTAAAAAAATAACACAAACCATATAACAAATTTTTTGAATTTGGGAACTAAAATTTACCTCATTTAAATCCAATTTAATTTATAAAAATAAAAAATTACCATCAAAATTAAAATAGATCATACATAGAAAGCATTATTTAGTAGAAAAATGGAATTTTGATCATTATATATTCTTCATCTAATTTAGTATTGTTCACTAATTAATAAGTTTTAATATATTTATTTATGTGTTTATTAATCATATTAAATTCATTATTAAAAATATTTTAATTATTTTTTTTGATATACATCATTGATATTAATAAATCAATAACTTTCAAATAATTTCTTTTCTATTATCATAGTAATTAGCATTAATCCTATAATATAAATTGCATAATTAAAACTAATTTGGTTGTATTAAAAAATAAAAATTATAATCTAAACTAAAATATTTACTTTATCAAATTATCTTTTTTAAGTATGGGAATCAATCGTAATGTTAGAACATATAACTCATAAAACCCATTTTTGAATAGGTTTATTTTTAAGAAAAATGATTTATTATTTGGATATAATGGTCAATGAAATAGATTAAAATGAATTTATAATAACTATAACCATTAAATAAATATTTATTCACCAATATAAGAAATAAAAATTTCATTTCATTATGTTTTAAGTAATTAAACCAAATGGTTGGAAAAAAATTATTAAAACACTACAAATATTTTCAAATTTTTAATTAAGGATTTAATGTATTTTAAAATGATTTATTATACTTTATTATATATAATTTTAGTGGATATTTTATCAATAACATCTTAGTCATATAAAAGTGATGGTATTTGTAACATCCTGTATTTTTCTTGAGTTGGAAATCTCTGAAGGATTCTGAATTTTCAACTACTAGACAAGTTAAATGAGGATCAAAGATTTGAAATGAGAATTAAAACATTGTAATGCCTCTAAATAATCATTTTTGACATATAATAGGGATTGTTTTTGTATATTATAGGTCTTGGGAGAATCCTAGGGGTTTCAAGGATCGAAACTAATGTTTCGAAAAGGTACATCTCATGGTGCATGGTTGGCGCATGCTTAGTGATAAACACGATACAAAACCATGTGGGTCATTTTTAATTGGATAATGGTTTGGTAAACTGTGTTGTAGGATAGAGGAAACCATGTACGGTGTCTATAGTTTTCTATAGACATGATGCACGGTTTGTGTAATGTTTGACTAATCATTATCTACAATCATGTGAGGTGGAGTGTGCCTCAGACACTAGAGGCTCATGATCGGTGCATGTTCTATTAAACCAATCAATGTAACTAAGTGGGGTAGAGGCTCCAAGACAGTTCCAACCACATGGTTTGCATATAATTAGGAAAAACATATAGTCAAACCATGAAACATGTTAAATAGGGGATATTTTAACTTTTCCCCAATGGTCCATATAGGGGTTTACCACTCTTTCCTTACCCTTTGTCCCATAAGCGACCCATGTGGATACCTCATAAACATTGAATCTTCATCCAAAATAAAGGGTGTAACACCCCCAATATTTCATATTACGTCTTTTTCTTTAAATTCAATAGCTTGCACTACACACAACACCGTGTTTGAGCACACCACAACTTACCAAACTAGCCGTTCAAAAGCAGTTATGAATAGTATTAACTGGATTTTGAATTTTATATACTTTATATAATTTTAACAAATGTATTATGTGTTTATTAGAAATATTATAAGAACAAATTAAAATTTTCAGAAAAAATGTATTTTTAAAAAAAATCAATTTTACCACATTTTAATGGCGAGTCTTTTTAAAATACAATATTTTGACCTTTTACAAATTCAATTTGACTAAATAAAATAATTCTTTATAATCAGGACATCAAAATTTACTTTAGATGAAATTTTTTTATATTTCTAATAATATTCATTTTTTATGAATAGTGAGAAATACTGTATTTTAATTTAAAACTTCCTTTTAATATAATTTATTTATAAGGTTATATTATATTTTAAATTGGTTTTTAAGTATAATTATATTATATTTTAACTATTTAATCCATCTTTTGTCTTTGGAAGTAATTTCACTTTGAAATTATACATAAATAAGAGTCAATCTAATGGTAGTTAGTATTTCTTTAAAACATGCCATTTGTTTTGACAATGAGAATTAATTTTAAATTAATTAATAAGACTTCTATGTTTTTGATTTTTTAAAATATTAATCATTTTTGAATTCAAAATATCAAATATTTCTTAGGCTGAAATTTTGGTATTTTTTTGAATAACTTCAATTTTTGAGGAATAGTGAAACTACTAAGTAGTAGTTAAAATCTGGCATTTTCATTTAAATGAAATTTTACCACTTCAGTGAATTTAATTGAAAAATTATGAGATACATGGTTTATATTATTAAGTAAAATGTGGTTCAATAAGATGAAAATAATTTTTTGTGAATAGTAACTTTTAACTTTTATTTACCACGGTTAAAGGTAAATAGGGTAATTAAAAGTAAAAATAATATTATAATAATACATAATTAACTTAACACTTAACCTATCCTTATTTGATGAGTCATGTCCAACCATGGTTTTCCATTGGTCAATTTTGGGACCCCATGGAGCCACTTATGAATTATAATGGCACTTTATTTTCATTAACATAAAGTAAAGGCAAAAATGACAAAAACAAACATCTTTTAGTAAATAAATTTTTAGTGGGGTTATATAATCCATAGTTTGGACTATAAATGTTAATTAGAAAGATAAAAAGATTTCATACATTATATAATTTTCATATAATTTTTATACATCAAAAATAAATAAATTATTTATGACACAATAATGATGTAGTATTTACCTCATTAATAAATAATTTAAATAAATAAAATTATTAATATTAAAAAAATATACAAAACCTATCGAGTTCTTATTGGACGATTTTATTTACACTATGAGTCATCGTATCATTGACTTTAATTAGTTTTGTACTGTGAGAAACTGAATATCACTATATAATAAAATAATATTTTCACACTTTCCTAAATAGCCGCACCCCCCCCCTATAAAAGGACACCACTTATTACCCATTCAAGACACCTCTCAAGCCCCTTGTATCATCCAAAACCTACCCAAATAATCTCCCAATATCCCTCTCTTACACTTATAAGCCTTACATTAGGCAGAATCCACTTCAACATGTCTTTTGGGTTCAAACCAAATGATGTTACCCAAATTAAAGGTAACGATTTCTCTTAAATTATTTTGTTTTATTTTGTTTTATTTTACTTCTCCAACACCCTTAAATATTTTTATTCGTTAATTTTATAATTACACCAGTATCCTCAATATTCTAGGATGTTTTTATGAGAAGTATTTGAACTACACTTACACACACCTCCATCTAATGGGTGAAGAACATATTGTTTCTGTGGTTGGTTAAGTAATTTCTCACGAAACGATGATTGTACGATTATCTCCTACCACCTCTCATAGTGTCTATTAAGATGGAACTGTATTTATATTTGATATATATTATGTTTATGTTTTCTTTCTAATTCTTTATTTTCCATATATATCATACCTTTATGGTTTCCATGATTGGTAAAGTGCAATAATTTCCTTTGAGGAAGTGCGGACTACCGCCCCCTCAAAGGTATATGACTCGTTAATGACTTGTGTGGGACATATAAATTTTTGATTTAATGATATTATATATGATATTATACTGTAATTATAATATACCTATGTATAATTATGTTTTAATTTCATTAAAATACAAAATATAAATGAAAGTTGTGTTCATGCGTGCGTACACCTTACCCTCTCCATGAACGGTGCATTTCATTTCTTATCTCAAAATGTTATGTACTATTATAAATAAATTTATATACTAGATATATAATATATATATATGATATCTAAATCATTTATATCATTCTGGAGATAATGGAATTTTGACCACATGGAAAAATTGAAATTATAACAAGATCATTTTTGACTCATGTTCCGAACATCGATAAAATATCAAATATATACTCAAATAATTAAATAATTGTTATAGAAAGGTGATAAGTTATATAAAAGGAATAATATAATTTAAAAATATTCTTAATATATTATAAATTAACTTACGTTTATTATTTAGGATGAACAAGGAACATACAAGACAAGTCAGACTTGAGGTAAGGCGTTTCTTATCCAACTTTTAATTCTGTGAGATTTGAATTGTTCGCCACTTATTTATTGGACGTGGTGTATTGTGTACTTCCATTTGATATATATTATCATGATTATCTTTATATTCATGATATTATTTGATTCATTTGGTTGTTATTAACTTTTTCTCAAACAACATGATTGATTACAACGAAGTAAGGGTTTTTCATCTCACTTTTTATTCATGTGAGATTCATGCTATATTAGCCACTATTTCCTTTTATGTGAAGTATGTACTATACTTGATTTTATTAATTGTGTAATATACTTTAATTTAGGGTTATTTACATCATTACTGTATGATCCTTCTTTCATGGGGAGTATGTTTCGTTACTTACCAAATCAGTAAGTGAATTTCAAATTTCTATTTCCACTCATTCGGATTTACGCATACTTCATTTATTATTTTACTCATAGATTATGTGGGGAATCACTATTTATTATTTATGTAGCAATTTCCACTATTATTTTTTTGGATATACTTTTGATACACATAATCACTCCATTGATAATTTCTCAAGTCATTGATATGAACTTGATAAGAATAATCTTAACTCAATTTCCATTCATTGAGTTAAACATCCAAGTCATTGGTTTTGTTTTTACAATAATATGTGTGAATATCCTATGATTGATTTAAATTAATTATCAAATCATATTGAGGGTATTTATATTTTTCACACATAATTATGTCATTGATTTATCTTTAACCTAAGGATACAGTTTTTATAAAGGACTTCATCTCGATTTACATCCCACTGAGACTTATTTGATTTTATTTACCAATTCACTTTTATGTGGTGTATATACTGTCCTTTGACATAATATATCTTGAAATACATTACTCTCAATATATTATAAGGTTTTTATAATCTCAATTATTTGTATTCAAGCGTATCTCATTTGGTTATGAACTCTATCTAAAATATCATTTTAAGTGTTTTAATGATTTATTCTTATAAATATTTCTCATTAATGTCCATGTTTTTAAAATAGTTTTAAAGAATTATTTATATGGACATTAATGTTTTAAAATTAAAATTCCTTTTAAAAGTTTCAAAATTGTATGGTGACTTTGATTCTGAAATCTATTTTAAATGGAATCTTGATAAATAGTGAGACTGTTAAATGTTTTCAAGAGAAGGTAGATATTTCTCTCATATAGTTTTGATGATTATTTTCATCTATGTAAATATCCTTCATTATTCTCCATTGAGATTAATTTATAATAATGAAATATTCTATATTGTTTTTAATGTGTTATGTTTGACTATGGATGTGCTATTTTAGTACCATTCAGGGTTTGTGGTTAAATTATTGACATATCATATGATAGTTTTAGTATGAATGTATGGATTATGTTTAAAACATTTTGTATGAGGAATTCCTTGGACTTATTAAGTGACGGTTGGAGCCCGCTATACCTCCTCGATGCATCACTAGTTCTCATGAGACAACTACATGTAGAATTTGCTGAGTCCTTTCCCAATTTTTGATATATGGTTTTGGCGAAGTCCTAAATCATTTTTAGATGTCTTGGTCAAGGCCTTGAAAAAATGGTTCAGATTGTCCGGAATTTTGCATTCCATAAATATTATATTAGCTATTGATATTTAGTATGGTTATTCGACTAGTTGAAAACCCATGACTATAATTTATTATGGAATTATTTACTCATCTCATATTCCTTCCATAAAGTGATCATGTTTATTATTTGTTAAGGAATGTGTTTTCAATTATTTACCAGGCCTATTTTTTATGTTATCTTTTGCTATATTTCTTACTCTTAATGAGCATATGATCTCATCCCTTTCTCATGTTTCATTTTCCCTGAATATGAAGAAGTTAGTTATGAGTGACTTTCATGAATAATCCTAGAAGCATGGATGCTTATAATTGAATAAATTAGTGTTTTTTTCTTTTCAAGTTGTAATGTTGAACATAAGTGTATATATTACTTCCAAGATTACTAAACTAATCGGTCCATCAAGACTTTATTCCTTGTAATCATGCCAATGTATTAAAATAATGCACCGGCTCCAGGATTCTGGTGTCAGGGCGTTACAGTTGGTATCAGAGGAAGTTTAGTACAAACCATGGAAACTAGATTTAGATAAAATCTGATTAGAGCACATTACCCTGAGATAGACATTGAGGATTAGTATGGAAGAACTTTCTAGAATTTTGGTAATGTATATATTTTTTGTATTTTACAAGAAATAAATCCCTGTCTAGATATGATCAGGTAGAGGCGGCTCTGGGAAAGATATACCTAGGAGTGAAAACTCTGAAAATGTGTTTTGGGCTTCACCCGGGATATCCTGGTACAAGACAATGGATCTTGCTGCACTTTTGGTTACGACAATACAAGGGGATATTCTTAGGATAATTGACATTTTATGTACAAACCAATTTGAATGATTTTAATATAAGATGAAAATACATATCCATAGTAAATCCCAATGTGTTTTAGATTAAACATACAGTGTTATTATAATCTCTAAATGAATTTATGACTCACACTATGATTTCTTCTGTTAGTCAATGGCTGGATTCAAAGGATTTCATAGTAACATTAATGATGATAAACAAGGTGGGAACAGTTGTGGAAATAAGCAATGAAATGGAATGTTGATTAGTGAAAAAGATATTTTGTTTATGCCGAATCAGTTTTCCAAAAATATGATCAACAATTTATATATTAACCAACTCCCGGACTCAACGTATAAGAGAAAAGTGTTGAATGATAAGAGCTCCAGTAGTGAAGACCATGGAGAAAAGAAAGCTAATTTTCCATCATGCAGGAAATGTGGAAGGAGAGACCTATCAAGGTGTATTAATGGTAAAAAGAAAAGAATTATGTATGGGAAAGAAGGACATAATGTAAGGAATTGCTGAGGAAAAATGAAGAGTACTAGGAAAGAAAATAAAAAAGATCCCAAAAATCCATTTACAGTCATTTACCATAAATATAGGGGACTTGGCCATTACCCGAGTAAATGACCTATTCTATATGATATCCTCTTGGTAAAGGAAGTTGTTTTGTGGAAATAAATGGATGGTGAAATATTTAAAAAGTATTAGTGATCTTTGATGATGGGATTACCTTGGAAGACATTCTCTTGTATTTTTATTCCAAATTTTGTCATGTGAAAATGATATTTGAGGAAGAATTATCTTTTCTCTTGCGGATATAGTTATAAATAACCATTTGGTTTTATATGATCATTGAGTTTGAGGTAATTACAAGTAATTAAATTTTTGGATGAAAATGCAATGTATGAGATAATATTTATGATCATATTATTTTATAGTTACTTTGAGGAATCAATCTCATTTTTGGGAATATTATAAAATTATATATTTTTTTAAAAAAGGAAAACAGGCAGACCGTGTAACAACCAGTCGCGTCAGAAAAAGCTGTGGGAATCGAACCCACAACCATAGTGTGATTGGGATTAATAGCCTACCACCAGAATACGTGAAGTCCCTGGTTAGTGTGACTAATTCTATTTAGTTAAATGGATTTATTTATCAATATTATGTTGATTTGGGTTCTTATGTATTATCAAATGGATATCATTAGTATAGTAAAATGATTTAGTGATTAGGTGATAAATGCTATTTTGGAAGACGTTTTCTCTATTGGGAATACTATATGCCTCTGGAAAATAGAATAATATGGGATTCCATTTTAAGAGTAATGGTGATTTTTACCTATGTATTTATTGTGGATTTATAGCTATTTAGGTTATTTATGGAAATGATTAACCTATCATAGATAATATGTGATTAGGTTAATTAATTTTAAATATGTTACTTTAAGAGCAGTCAATATTATTTGGAAACCCAATTTAATGTAGAAGACTATGTACGAAAAATCTTCTGAGTTTTGGGATTCAATATTAGTTGGCTTATATTGAAAAATTTTATGGGAAATTGTTTATTGAATTGTATTTGTTGAACATTGGGTATTGTTGGTTTAATTTTAGTAATTAAGATTAGTATTTCTTTCTCTAAAGTATTATCCTTTTGGATTATATGATCTTTCACTAACCATTTTTGTTTTGATTAATCTTTAAGGAAAAGGGAAATATATAGTTCATCCATTGTGGATTATTGGATTCTCTATAAGTTGATTCTAGCGCTTCAGTTGTGACCAAGTTATCTTTAATACTAATCATTTGGAGTGAAGGATGAGTATTTGGTAAAAATTAGATTAAGGATGAAACTCTCCTTGACAAGTATATTTTTGTTTTCTTATTCTATGAGTAAATTAATTATTAATATTTATGGGGGGATCTTAAAGACAAAAATGTGTTATCTTAATGATTTATGTTTTGTTGAACCGATTATGTTTAAATCCTCATAGATTGATGGCTTTGAGGCCCTCAATTTTTCACTTGATTGTGATTGATGACCTCAATCAATCCCAATAATTATTTACATTTTTCCTCAAATTATGTGTTTCTAATTTCCACTAATGTTCTCTTAATCAAGATCATAATTTTGGGGTGAATTTTTTATCTCCCTTTCCCTCTAATTAAGACTAAATTTTATTAACCCAATTTCTGATGTGGGTTTTCCACAAAGGTATTGTTATATTTTTATATTTTTATTTTCAAAGAACAATTTCAAATTGCGAGGATACAATTTATTTAAGGAGGGGAGAATATAATACCTCAATATTTCATAGTATTTTATTTTCTTTATATTCAATATCTTGCGCTACTTGCAACACCGAGTTCGAGCGCACCACGACTTACCAAACTAGCCTTTCAAAAGCAGTTATGAATATTATTAATAGAATTTGGAATTTTATTTACTCTATATAATTTTAACATATGTATTATGTGTTTATTAGACATATTATAAGAACACATTCAAATATTCCGATAAGAAAATATATTTTTCAAAAAAAATCAATTTTACCACATTTTAAAAGAGAACCCTTTTTAAATAAAATATTTGACCATTTTACTTATTCAATTTGACAAAATAAAATTTTTCTTTAGAATCTCCACATCAAAATTTACTTTGGATGAAATTTTGGTATTTTTCTAATAATATTCATTTTTTTATGAATAGTAAGAAATACTGTATTTTAATTCAAAATTGCCTTTTAATCTAATTTATTTGATAGGGTAGATTATATTTTATATTATAATTGAAGTGAAATTATATTATTTTTTTTCTCTTTAATCCAATGTTGGTTGTTGTAATTAATTTCACTTTGAAATTATACCTAAACAAGTGTCAATCTTTAGATAGTTATTATTTCTTAAAAACACGCTATATGTTTTGACAACGAGAATTAATTTTAAATTAATTAATACAAATTCTATTTTTTTTAATTTGTTAAAATAGACAATAATTTTGAATTCATAATATCAAATATATCTTAGGCTTAATTTTTGGTATTTTTCGGAAAAACTTCAATTTTTGATTAATAGTGAAACCACTAAGTAGTAGTTAAAAATCCGACTTTTTCATTTAAATGAAAATTTACCACTTTTTTAAATTTAAATTAGAAAATCCAGGATACATGAGTTTTATTAGTAAGTAAAATTTGGTTCAATAAGATGAAAATATTTTTTTGTGTGAATAGAATCTTTTGACTTTTATTTACCGCGCTTAAAGGTAAATAGGGTAATTTAAGGTTAGAAGAATATTATAATAAAATAAAATTACCCTAACGCTAATCATATCCTTATTGGATGGGTCATGGTTGACCATGGGCATCCTTCGGTCGATTTTGGGACTCCATGGAGCCACTTATGAATGATAATGACACTTTATTTTAATTAACTTAAAATAAAGGAAAAAATGACATAAACAAATATCTTTTAGTAAATCAGTTTTTTCATGAGGTTATATAAGTCATATTTTTGACTATAAATATTAATTTTAAATCCAAATAGATTTTAAACATTATTTAATTTTTTTATAATTTTTAAACATCAAATAAATTAAATTATTTATGAAACAATAATTATGTCGTATTTACCTCATTAATAAATGATTTAAATAAATAAAATTATTAATAATAAAAAATATCCAAAACCTATCCATTCCTTATTAGATGATTTTATTTATTCCATGAGTCATTTTATCGTTGACCTTAATTAGTTTTTGACCTTTAGAAACTGAATATCACTACATAATAATATAATATTTTTACACTTTCCTAAGGAGCCCATCCACCCCCTTCTAAAATGACACCACTTCTAACTCATTCCACATACCTCGCAAGCCCCTTTACTGATCCAAACCATTCCAAAATAATCTCTCATGATCCATCTATTACACCTAGAAGTATTACCATAGGCAGAAGTCACTTTAAGAAGTTATTTTTCTTCAACCCAATGGATGTTACCCAAATTAAAGGTAACTGTTTCTCTTAAATTATTTTGTTTTATTTTGTCTTATTTTACTTTTCAAACCCCCCTAAACTCTTTTTATTCCATTATTTTATAACAAAACCAGTATCCTCAATATTCTAGGACGTTTTTATGAAAATTATTCGAACTACAATTACACACACCACTATCTAATGTGTGAACAACATAATGTTTTGGTGGTTGGAAAACTAACACCTCACGAGACGATAATTGTTTGATTATCTCATACTGCCTCTCATGGTGGCCATTAAGATGGAAATTTATTTATATATGATATATATTATGTTTATATTTTCTTTTTTCTTCTGTATTTTCCATTTATATCATACCATTATGGTTTCCATTATGGGTAAAACGTGATAATTGCATTTGAGGATGTGCGGACTACCGCCCCCTCAAATTGATATGACTCGTTAATGACTTGTGTGGAACATGTAAAGTATGGAGTTAATGATATTATATATGATATTATACAGTAAATATAATATAACTATGTATCATATGTTTTAAATCCATTAAAATACAAAATTGAAATGAATGTAGTGTTTATGTGTACGTACGACATACCATCTCCATTAACAGTGCATTTCATTTCTTATCTACAAATTTTATGTATTGTTATAAATACATATATATACTAGATATATAAAATATATATTATATCTAAATCATTTATATCATTATGGAGATAATGGAATTTTGACCACCTGAAAAATCGTAATTATAACAAGTTCATTTTTTACTCAACTTCCGAACATCAATAAAATATCCAATATAAACTCAAATAACTAACTAAGTGTTATAGCAAGGTGATAAGTGATATAAAAGTAATAATAAACTTTTAAAAAATATATAATATATTATAAATTAACATAAGTTTATTATTCAGGAAGAACAGGGAACATACAATACAAGTCAGACTTGAGGTAAGGGGTTTCTTATCTCACATTGAATTCTGTGAGATTTACATTGTTTGCCACTGATTTATTGGATGTAGTGTATTGTGTACTACCATTGATATATATTATCATTATCTCTTTATATTAATGGTATTTTGTGATTAATTTGGTGGTTATTGACTTTTGGTTATATGAATCGATTGATTACAACGAAGTAAGGGGTTTTCATCTCACTTTTTATTCATGTGAGATTCATGTTATATTGGCCCCTATTTCCTTTTGTGTTGCATATGTACTATCAATGATTTTATTAATTGTGTAATATAATTTAATTTATGGGCATTTAAATCATCATTTTATGATCCTTCATTCATGGGGTGTATGTTTCGTAAGTTACCAAATTGGTAAGGGAATTTCAAATTGCAATTTCCACTCATTCGGATTTACGCATACTTAATTGATTATTTTACTCCAAGATTTTGTTGGGAATAACTATTTATTATTTATATATACATTTAAACTCCCCTTTTTGTGGATATACTTTTGATACACATAATCACTCCATTAATAATTTCTCAAGTCATTGATATGTACTTGATATGAATAATCTTACCTCAATTTCCATTTATTGAGTTAAACATCCATGTCATTGGTGTTTTTTTACAAGAATATGTGTGAATGTCCTCTGATTGAAATATACTGAATATACTGTCATATTGAGTGTATTTATATTTTCTCACACATAATTATGTCATTTATTTATCCTTAACCTATGTATAGAGTTTTTATAAGGGACTTTATCTCGATTTACATTCCATTGAGACTTCTTTGTTGTTATGAAACAATTAACTTTAATATGGTGTATATACTATCCTTTGACACGGTATATCATGAAATAAATTATTCTCATGATATTATATAGTTTTGATTATCTAAATTATTTGTATTCAAGTGTCTCTAATTTGGTTCTGAACTCTAACTAAAATATCATTTTAAATGTTTTAATGAGGTATTCTTCTAAATCATTCTCAATAATGTCCATGTTTTTAAAATGGTTTTAAGAATTTATTTATATGGAAATTAATGTTTTAAAATTGAAATTCCTTTTAAATGTTTCAAAGTGGTATGGGACACTTTGATTCAAAATACTATTTTAAACGGCTTCTTGATAAATGGTGAGACTTTTAATTGTTTTCAAGAAAAGGCTGATATTTCTCTCAAATTGTTTTAATGATTATTTTCATTTATTTCAATATCATTCATTATTCTCGATTGAGATTAATTTGTTACAGTAAAATCTTCCATATTGTTTTTAATGAGTTATTTTTGACTATGGATGATCTATTTTAATACAATTCAAGGTTTTTTGGTTAAATTATTGACATATTGTATGTTAGTTTTAGTACGAATGTCTATATTAGGTTTCATAATTTTCATATGAGGAATGGATTGGACTTAGAAAGTGACGGGTGGAGCCCGCTATAGCTCCTCGATGCATCGTTAGCTCTCATGAGACAATTAGATGTGGAATTTACCGAGGCCTTTCCCAATTTTTGATGTATGGTTTTCGCTGAGGCCTTAATCATTTTTAGACATCTTAGCTGAGGCCTTGAAAAAATGGTTCAAAATGACCGAAATTATTCATTCCATCATTATGAGATTAGATGTTGATATTTCATGTGGTTATTCAACTAGTATAACACCCATGACTATTGTTTGTTAGGGAATTATTCACTCAGCTCATATTCCTGCCATAAAGTGTTCTTATTTTTTATTCGTTAAGGCATGTGTTTTCAATTATTCATTATGCCTAATGTTTATGTTATCTTCTAATGTATTTCTTACTCTTACTGAGCATCTGAGATCACCCCTTTATCATGTTTCATTTTCCCAGGATATGAAGAAGTTAGTTATGAGTGACTTGTCGGAATAATCTTGGAATCTTGGATGTATCTAATGGAATAAATTAGTGTTAATTTTTATCAAGTTGTAATTTTGATCTTAAGTGTGTATATTATTTTCAAGCCTACTAAACTAATCGTTACTTTGGGACTTGATTCCTTGTAATCATGCTAATTTATTAAAATAATCCCCCGGCTCTTGGATTCTAGTGTTGGGGAGTTACAAATGGGTGTTTTGATGGTCTTTTATAGTTTTTAAGGTATGATTTTTCCGTTGGTTATCAAATTAGGCTTGATCCATCCTTAATTATTGATTTCTGTTTCTCCGATTATATATTTCAATCCGGATTCCACTAGATAATGGTGGAATCATATATTAGTGACATGCCATTTTATCTTTCTAGGAAGAGGATGACCGAAAAGGCCTTCTATGCTTGGTTTCATGTTGTGTTGATGAGTTATTCCTTTATTATAATTTTCCATAGGCTTTTAACATAAATTATATTAATTTAATAAATGTTTTTATTCCATTCGACAGGTCATTATTAGTAGTTATGTTAAGGACACACTAGATACCTTTTTCATATAGTTTTTTGGTTTTTCACCAAGTAAAATTCATCCTGAGAGTTATCCTCTATTATGAATCATTAGTTTTCTTATTTTTTTATTAAAATTTTTAATGTCCAAACTGATTCCTAAGGATTATTTGACCTATACTATATAATAAAGGGACTTGGAGACTCATGCATCTTTGCACGAATAGCAGCGATCGTAGACAGAGAAACCAAAAGCAAGTTAAAAACGGTTATAGATTCTTATGTATGGGTGGTTTGAGGTATAAGTTAGGTTGGATATATTGTTTTTAGAAGGAATATATGGGTGAATATGTCATATAAAAATTTATAAATTTATTAAAAATTAAAAATTAATTATGGAATTTTGTTTATTGAAAAAAAAAATTCCTTACATAAAAATTATAGTTCATGTGTGAAGATATTGAGAAGAAAAATAAGGAGATGAACATAAATAATTTTCTAAAAACTCGAATCCAAATGATCCAACATCTACTCTTTTTACCCCAACAAATGGATTATGGAACCCACTATAATATAATATGAGACTTTTACATGGGAAAAATCTAAACCCAAACTTTTACTTGGGAGAAGTCTCAACCCCAAACTTTGTGAAGAGAATCCCCAAACCTATACACATATCCTTTTATAGGATAAGAAAAAAACATTGGATTTCTACAGGATAATCCCCAACCAAATTATGTTTCTTAATACATATGTGATAATAACTAAGGTATTATATCCTGTAAGAGAAAGGATTATATAAATAACTATTCCCAGACATAAAATATATAACAAAATAATACAGTTTGATAGATGCTGAATAAATTTTTGTCGATGAAATAGTCTTTATTGGCCCTTAAAATTAATATAGACAATGGACATTGAGAATCCATTCAAAGTTACAGTAATTATATTCAAGGATAATTATGTCAAAGAATATGTGTTCCTTCCTTGAGATTTTGTCAGAAAATTTTTAAAAATAGTGTATTGGATCACATGTATTACATTGAGTATTATCACATATAGTCCATGGGTATTGTGAACTATTGTATTTATTCCATTCAACCTTAACTCATATAATATAATATGTAAAATCTAATAATTCAAACCCCAAAAATTTAATTATATTTCAAATAGAACAATTATAAATGATATAGA
Organism: Viscum album; assembly: GCA_963277665.1. Classification (NCBI taxonomy): domain Eukaryota; kingdom Viridiplantae; phylum Streptophyta; class Magnoliopsida; order Santalales; family Viscaceae; genus Viscum; species Viscum album. The sequence continues at coordinate 512,248,689 of OY728133.1, read as the reverse complement.
ATACTATTTTCGAAAATAATGGAAAATCTGTATTTTTTTTGAATTCAAAAAGAAAATACCGAATCGAACCATTTTGAAACACTCATTAAATTATAATAATAAGTCAAGTAAATACCATAAAAATTGAAAAACTGTTTGAAAAAAATTATATACATTTTAATTAAATGAAACATTTAATTTAATTATTAATTATACCACTTTAAATATCACAAAATGTGTTTCAATAAATTAGTTTCAATTAAATTATAATTTAGAAAAGTGTAATTCAATGAAATTAACTCAAAATATTAAAACCTAAATATACCACAATTGTTATATAAGAATAATGAATATTTTTTAAAACATATTTAAAACAAATTGAAATATTATAATAACACTTTTCATGTTTATATAATATATAGTTTAATTTTTGAAATTAATAAAATGCGTCAAATAATTAAAATTTATATGTAGTTAATCAAATTATCAAAAATGATGAAAAATAGACCATGGAAAAACATTCTAGAATAATTAATTTAACTTGATATAGTATTGATATTTGACTGGAGGAAGGATTAAATTATACCCAATGTTATCAAGAAGTTTCTACCACCACATTGAAGAAAATGGGATGTATTTCTATATTCACAAGAGGTACTGCCAGTAGAATAGAGGATCTATCACTCGTTATGTGGTGATACATTCATGGTGAATAGTTTTACCTCTAGGAGTGAGTCACCTCTACCGTTTTTGGTCTATTGTCATAGATATATCATCTTCCGTTTGTATTTTAAAATGATCTATTATTGGAAAAAAATCATAATCTACTATTAGGTGAAAAAATTTATCTACCATTAGATTGAAATCCTAATATACTATTGTCTTATAAACTACCATTGGCTTATAATGTACCACTGGCTTATAATCTACCGTTTTACAAAAATCTTGATCTACCCTAGGACAAAAAGATTAATCTATTTTTACCTTATAAACTCCTATTGTATTATAATATAATGTTTTAAAAAAAGCTTATATAGGTGGGTCTACTTTTGATGGAGCATCGAGGTATGGAGTAGAATCTGAAGGTGAAACCATGGAATGATAGTCGAAGATGGAGGTAGGATATGATGAATTGTAGTTCCTAATTTCTTGTAAAAAATGATAGAAAACTGATACCCAACATTTGGTGAATTTTCATGCCTTATAAATGATAAAATTATAATATTTTTCAGCATAAATAAATGAAGATAAATTTTAAATTTCTCTAACAAATCAAGATTCACTTTAATATAAAAAGTATAAAAGGATAAAAAATCAAAATACAGTGAAAAACACAATAATAAACTCACAAAAGGAGTAATTGAATGACTGAAGAACTCTATCCTTTTTTTAAAGCACATAAATTAAATTTTTTAATTTTCATGTAGTTTAATTACATGTATAAAAACTTCTTAGATTTATATCCCAAAAATCTCAAAGTGATTCCAATTTAAATTGAATTATTTATCAAATAAATTTAAAATATTCTCAATTGTATAAATTGTAGAGTCCCAGAACTATTGAATTATCTTCAAGAATTTTTTGATCCACTTAAATAAAAATTTTAGAGTTCCATTTATTATAAGGAAATTTTTATACCTTTGTTATTTTTCTAAAGGAATAAGTTTTATTATATTATTATTAGTATAACCCATGTTATAATATAATAATGAAAGAAATCTATAACGTAATTTGAATTGAAAATAAATCTTCAAACCAAAAAGAATGCAGCTAGTTTGAAATAAATTGAGAACATGTTAAAATTTATTTATATTTCAATGTAGTTAAATAAAAGTTTAACAATTTTTTTATATTTTGAAATAATAATTATTATTAAATTTTAATAATAGCATCTCAAATTATAGTAAAAAAAGAGAGAAAGTAAAACTTGGTTTTCACATATAATGATAAGAGGGTTTTGGATCATTTTAAAGAATAAAATATCAATTGGATTTGTAATTAAAAAGAATAATATACATGAAAGAACATGCACAAAAAATATTCCCTTTCTGTTTAATTATAAAATTGAACTATTTTCCCCCCTTTTTAAATAAAAAAATAGAACTATTACTGTTATCTAAATAGATATTATCAAAAACTAATCATTTGTCCCCATTTTTTAATTTAATAATATGAAAATATTAATGAAAATGTTAACTCTAAAAATATAAAATAATTTGGAACACATTCCATACGATAAAATTATAAATCCCATGCTACAAGTAATAAATAAAAGATAATGATTCCCCTAAATTTATTATTAATGAAAACAATTTACCTCAAAAAAATTATAAGTGTCTATAAAATATTACATACACCTGATAATTCATTGAAATGAAACTTTATTTAGAGTGTATCCACCATTTGATATAAAATTTTAGCAGATGTGGTAGATTACTATAAAAAATTAGACACAATAAATTTTTGGTACCCTTTATATTTTGGGTCTAATTAGGTTAGTAAAAAAAATTCGATAACCCAGAATTATTAAAAAAATATTATGTATTACATGAGAAAATATATTTTTAGAGAAAAAAACTCTAGTAATACCATGTTAATAAGGAAACCATAGAGAAAATTCATAAGAATAATTTCATTATAATCAACATCTAAAATAAGTAACTTTAGAGACCTTCCAGGTACACCATTTTACAAAATTAGTTTCATACACCGTAGGAATTTCATGACTATAAAAAAAATAAAAACATATCTATATTTGTTTTCATCATATATATAAACGTATCATAGTTTCATTTTCCATAAACAAAGGTAGATGGTGTTCCTTTTAAATTCAAGATTTCATTTTTCAGATTGATATTTTCTTTCTGAACAGTTGGAAGATCGTCACAAAAATTATCTTTTGTGGATGAAGCTGAGTTTATGAAATTTTGATTTTTCTTTTAAACTTTAGATGGATTTATTTTTACAATTTTAAATTTCTCTTTTTCTTTATCGAACATGGAAATATAATTTTTTATTTTTTTCATTGTTCTAAATGACAATTTTCATTTCTTTAGAAACCTTTTTGTAATCATTAGTCAAAATTTCATATTTTTTAAAAAACATTTAAATTTACACTTGAAATCCATCACATAAATCACATTATTTTTAAAAAATTTAATTTTCTAGATTGAAGCTGTAAGTTTATTTATACTAAAAATAATAATTTGAGTATTTACAAACATTATTTTTTGTTTCCTTTGAACAAAAACTTACAAGATTTACATATTGTGCAAAGTATCTCTCACCTTAGTGTGTTTCCCATGATGCTAAGGTTTATAGTTGGTTTTCACATCCATATTCCTCACTAATGTCTGATTCTTTAGTGCAGATCCAACCACCATTGTAAGAAAGTTTGAATTATTTTTTTTACTTCCTATCTTTCTCGTCGTGTTTCAACATTGGACACTCTTATTTGGTATGGTCGGGTTTTCTGCATTCATAAAATAATAATTTTTATTTACAATGATTATATTTTATTTTGAAATAATTTCCACAACTATTCCTTTTCGCTTCATCCTTTTTTCAAAGAATTTTTTTCTTTATTATCCCTTAAAGGAATTTAATAAATTATATTAGATCATATTATTTCTTTAAGAAATAAGAATATGCGGAATCACTGGAAGATTTAGCATAAATATATTTATATTTAAAAGAAAATCCCTTTCTTATTTGAGATGAATCGATACCCTAGTTGTTCAATTCATTCTCTTATTTTAATGGAGGTCCAGTCCCCACATCTAGATAGTTTTCTTCAAAATCATTGCTTTCTTCAATTCCTATTATCTTTGAATGCCATCTTCTTTGGTAACACTGAAAGTATTATTTTTATGAACACTTCATTTTTTATGGTTTAACTATGAGTGACCATGTTTTTGATGATCTCTGTAAATCTATTGAACATCTCACTCACACTTTCAGGGTTACACATTCTAAATTCTTGAAATTCGGCCGTATGAATTCAAATAATAGTTCTTTGTAATTTTTTAGTTCATTGATGAGTGACTTTTAAAGTCTTATAAATTTATAAAGTATTTTTACAATAAGATATATGATTGTAAACGCATATAATAAGAGATGAGAAAATATAATTCACCAATTTTTAGTTTAAAATAATGTTTTGTAGCATCATATCTTATTAGAGTTTCATGTTCAACTTTTAGTATATTATAAAGACTATCCATGACGGTCCAATATTCATAACCTATATTTTTTAAAAATACCTCTATTCCATCCTTCCTATATCTATAATAACTTCCTTGAAAATGAGGTATTCCCAATAGATTCAAGAATTCAATATCTTCAGTTTCCATCAAATTGGAAAATATCCTTCCTTTTTCTTGTTATGGTCTAGGATACAAGTTAACTATAAAAATCAAGTAGTTAAAAAATCTTTTCAAGGAAAACTGAGTATAAATGAATTCTCCAAAAGAGTATACCTTATATACGAAGTGTTTTTATCTGAAATGAGAATAATATAGCCAATCTATCATTTAGTATCTGCCCTCTAATACTTATTATTATGTCAGATATGTCAATGGAAGAAGGACTATGGGGGTGAATAGTTCTTCCTAAAATTATCAAATTTAATAAAAAATTAAAATTAAATACAAATTTTTTATGGTTTAAAAAATTAAACAATTATTTATTTAAATAATAAATTTTTTGGATATGTGAAGAGTGTATGATCAAAATTAATGATATGAACCTAAATAATGATACTGTAGTTTGGATCTAATCAATCTTGTTTATACCCTTCACACCCCAACCAATAAATTATAGAACCCACTATGAAAGAGTGTTATACTTATACATGGGAGAAATATAAACCCAGACTTTAATATGGAATCAAGCCTAACCTAGGACATTGTATAGAGTTTCCAAAAACCAACACAAACAACCTTTTTTAAGAGTAGACAGAAACCTAGGCTTTCTACATGTACAAGCCCAACCTAATTGTTCATCTTTTTTTATAGGAGTTTATTACCATGGAAATGTATTTTAGATATAGTATAACCATTGTGAGAAAGTATATTGTGCAGAACTCTACCTAGAAAAAAATGATATAATAAAATAATACAAATTCATAGAAGTATAAAGAATTCTAGTCGATGAAAAGGTTAATGTTGGCCCTTCGAATTGATATAGAAAGTGTACTCTGGGAATTCTAGATAAGGTATATTACATCCCTTAATTGAAAATGAAGTTGAATATTATTTTTTCCTTCTTTGAGAGTTCTTCACAAAATATGTAAATAGAATATATAAGATTACTTTTATTGCATTGACTATTATCACATGTAGTCATCATGTATTTGAAACTATTTTATTTATTCCAATCAACATCGACTCCTTTAAATATAATTGTTAAAAGGTAAAAATACAAACTCCAATAGGGTAATTCAAATTTAAATAACAAAATGATACATAACATAGAATATTATTGATGAGAATAATGGTACAAAAATAAATTTAATTCCAGGAAAAAGATTAATTCAAAACATCTTGAATTACCCATTAAATAGTAATAACAAGTCAATAAAATCCCCAAAAAAATTGTTAGGTTATTTAAAAAAATATTAAATATATTTTGATACATAGACTCATGTAATTATAAATCTAATATACTTCATTAAATACCATAAAACATGTTTGAATAAAAAAATTTCCATCAAATAATAATTTAAAAAAGATTAAATCAAAGAAATTACCTCAAAATATTAAAACTTAAATTTGCTAGAAGTGCTTCATAAGAGTAATTAATGAGATTTAAAATATATTTAATACAAATTGAATTATTATAATAAAAATTTTCCTCGATCATAATATATATATATATATATATATATATTAATTTTATAATTTAATAAAATACATAAAATAATTAAAATAAATATGCAGTTTATCAAATTACCAAAAATGATGAAAAACATTGCCTATAATATTTTTACAGAATAATAAAATTAAATGGATATAGTATTGATATTTAGTTGGAACTTTAATAAAAAATATCTCAAGATTGCAATAGGTTCTTACTGTCATGTTGAAGAATAGATGTTGCACTGTTACTACCACATACATTGCTATCGATAGAATAGAGAATCTACAACTAGTTGTGTCGTGGTACAATCATAGTGGGAAATTTTATCGCTAGAAATGAATCACTCCAACCATTTCTAATCTAATTCAAGAGGTAGAGAATATACCTTTGGTGTTTTAAAAAGATATATTGTTGGAAAAATAAATATTTATCCAATTTTTTATTAAAACATTGATCTACCATTGGACAGGTAGATTAATAAACCATTTACATATAATCTATTACAGAATTATAATCTACCATTGTCTTATTATCTACTATTGTAGAGAAATATTGATCTACCATTTCACTAAAATATTAACCTATCATTGGCTTATAAAATACCATTGGCTTAAAATATTCCTTTTTTAAATAAGGCTCTTCCAATAGTGTATCCATTTGATGAAGTTACTACTATTGATATAGAATCCATTTATGGAGGAGATGATGAAGGCGATGACATGAAATTATTTCAGAAGATGTAGGTAGGAGATAATGAAGAGTAGTTCATCATTTCATGTAAATCATGACATACATTTAACTCTCAAAATTAAAATAATTCATATACCTTCTAAATGATAGAATTAGATATTTTTCTAGAAGACTTAAATGAAAAAAAAAATTCAAATTATTTACAATGAATCAATAATCACATAAATTCAACATGTAATAATTATATATCATCAAAATATTATGAAATCACAAAATAAAAATTTTGAATGAGTAATTTGAAAATTTCACAAATAAAACCTTTTTTTAAGGAACCAAACTGACATTTTTAGATATTTATTCTGTAAATGAAATGTATAAAAAATTCATTATAACCAAAAAACATTGAGTGATTCTAATGTGTATTAAAATAAAAATCAAATAAAGCATAAATATTTTCAATTATTTAACTTCCAAAATTCCATAACTATTCCATGATCTTAGGAAATATTTTCACAACATAAAAAAAAATTTGTAGTTCATTTTATTAAAAAGAAATAGAGAAAAAATTAGTTTCATTTACAGCTTTATAATTTTCATAAGAATCATATAAGTATAACTCAAGTTATGATAAAATAATGAAAGAAAATTATCGATAAGTTTAAACTAAAAATAATTCTTGAAACCAAAATCCTAATTCACATTTGGACTAAAATGTGAAAATTATAGATATTGATTTACATTTAAATGTACTTAAATAAAAGTTAGAAAAAAAATTTATGTTTCAAATGAAATAGAAATTATAAAATTCTAATATCCAAATATCAAATTATAGTATAAACACAGTGGACTAGTATAAAGTTATTTTCACATAAAATGATTAAAGTGTTTTGAAATATTTAAAAACATAAAATGTTAATTTTATTTGTTATAAGAAAAATATAAAATACATGCAAGAACCTGAAAAAAAAAGTACCTTACCATGAGTATTTATTCTAGTTTATGTTGTATGTGTATGCTTGGGCTTTCCTCGGAGGATGACGCCCCAATTTAGATTTACCACAATAAACTATTAAATTAAATTATTTAAATTTTTTAATTAAATGGTGAATTTAATGAACCACTAACAAGCCTTGCTTTCTAGATTCCGATGCCAACATGAGATTATCACTAAGATTGATGATCCCCTTTGGGATGCCTCCACTTATGATCTGATCTAAATAATACCATGTATGATGCCTCTACTTTCCTACCCCTTGTGTGGATCTTAAGAGGGATGACTTTACTTATGTGCTAACTTATAGAACCCTAAGAGTGATTCCTCTTTTTTCTATAAATCCTCAAGGATCCTGAGTAGGATTCCTTTTTCACACACTAAGATAGGGAATCTATTGGGTTTTCCATTTTTTGTCCGACCCTGAGACTATAATATATGGTTTGGGTAGATATGGGAACAAGTGTTTCCAAGAACATTTACTGAACATGTAATCCCCTTGGGATATAGAAGATGTCAAGAGTTAGGTATTAGGAAAACCTATCCCTTTTATTTATGCATTCACATGGACACTATTTATGCAGTTAATATTATCATAGGTACTTCCTAGTTTTTGTCCCATGAGCCTAACATGATGTGGTATGAGACAGAGATGACTGGAGGTACTTCCTAATATCTGGATTTTGATCCTCTATGTTGAATTTTATCTTATTGTGATTCCCCGTTGAGTTTCCTAGGATCTGGCTATTTAACCCACTTTATTATTAGGATTCTTACACATACTTCCTAAGATGCATCTTATGGGATTTATATGGTATGGGGTTACTATTTTTTAGGATGACCCATTTGTTACTATAAATCCACCATATTTATGTTTTTTAGAGTTGGATTCCATGTTTATTAGAGAACCCATCTTTCTGGTTTCATTTGTGGATGCTTATCTACTATAATTCGATGGATTACCCTAACTTGTCGGGTGTGATAACTTCTACTAAGTTATGGATATTTTTGAAATCCTTGATCATAGACATTGATATCCTCTATTGATTCCTAGGATGCTGCCTAAGATCTTATTGACTCGCAATTACTTCAATTCCTAGATATATCTTGAAATGGGGATATTGATCCATTTATATAATGGGTTCCAATTGTAATTTTAGATTAAGAGAGTAGTCCTAATGCCAATGGTTCACTGCCCTTAAGGATCTACCAAGACACAATGTTGACATTCCATATGGTCCAGGACCTTGGAATCTTGTATCAGACTACATTACAAGAGTCATGAGTGGTTTAGAATCCCTCTCAACTCATTTTTTAAAATATATCTAGATATTTACTAGAATCCATATATATATATATATTGAAGGGGATTACCAGTTTACCTAAGCCTAGGACATGTATCCCCTTATGGCGACATAACTTTCTCAAAGACATCTCCATTGTTGGTCGAACAAGGTATTATCGGTCAGATACACAGACAAAAGGATTGACTTAATTATAAATGTTTTTAGTGATACAACATCGAGATCAATGCCTTTTTCATATAATGAATAGAAAATCTAGATTACAGACCTAATGATTGGATATGGTTTGATTTAACTTACATTTCTTCTTACTCATATATATATATATACATGGGAATATATATATATACATGTATAAATATATATATATATATATGATGTCACTGTATTCTAGTTGTATCTTGGTCTGGTTGATCAGTTCCCTTTAGCATGCACTGCATGAAATTTTATTTTAGTATGTTTATAGTAGATGCTTCTATTATTCTTATTTGGGTGAGTAGCTCACATATACGTACAATGAATTTAAATGATATATATGGGACTAAATTGGTCGTTACCTATAATATTTTTTTACTTATTCCCTACTCAAGCCTCCATTGAATATAGGTACACATGTATACATTCACATGGTTATAAGAATAGGTTAGGCTGAGGCCTATGACTAATCATGTAGGATGGATTCGATATTTATGTATAGACTATGTAGGTTTTTTTTCTCAATGTGAGTAGGATATCTTTGTGATTTTATTTTATTTTCCATTATATACTCCTACATTTTTTGTTATCCTAGGGGTGACCAATGTTGTATGTTTTCCATGGTTATTCAGGAATTTACTCTATTAAATTTCATTTTATTATTCCATTGGTTATATTTACTTCATTCCTAATATGATTACTTATTTTATGGATGTTATCTAGATATTTATTTTCTTTTCTTACTCTGATATGAGAAGCATAGTCTCCCCACTATCACTTTCTAGACCATAGTTTCTTGTTGGAAAAATCTAGCATACAAGGAGGCATGATTGAGGCCTTATGGTGAACCAGATCAGGGAACTGGACTAGTTTAATTTGGACTGGGGAATTAAAAATTTGTGTTAGATTTATTACATTCCAGTTGTATTACTTTTTGTCCTAAAATTTTACCAAGTAATATTGTGTAAGCAGTTTCTTGTAGAATATCTTGGGTTATCGAATCCTCAGAATCCTAATAATAAACCTAAAGGAAAATACATTATATAGTGGACACTTGGATATGAAGTGGCCAACTTGGGTTCAAATTGATTGGATTATTAATGAGTTTGAGAGGCCTAAGTTAATTCAATTTAAAAATAATGTCTTTATCTTTTTGTTATCTTTTCGGTGGATTGGAAGAATTTATTCTAAATGTCTCAAATTCGAACATTTCAATCAATAAAAAATGAACTTCCAAAATCACCCATGTAATTTTTAGTTTTTACTATCCCAAGTCTAATCACATATACACTTTAAGGATCGTATTCATGATCACTCCAAGTTATATGATCATTTTAGCACTGAATATATGTATCCTTAAATATATTGAGATCAATGGATAAACCACAACATTGATTGAAAATATCAAAAATATAATTGATTATGAATTATTAAAATGAGAAATTACATACAATTCATCCCCTTTATACTCCATTAGATCAATAAACTAGAGTTTTAGGCCTTCATTGATTACATTTTATCAATGGAAGATGGTAGTAGACTCACGAGGGTGAATTGAATAATAAAAACAAAAATATAACGATCACACTACCATTCTATGAAGAGTTTCATAATAAGATGATATTAATTTCCACACTCCCTATGGTAATGGTATCAATTTTATATGGAAAATTAAACAATAAATGAAGAATAATAATAATTACAATAAGAACTTTTGGAAATAGATGAAGGTAAACGAGAATCATACATGTGAAAAAATTAACAGGCAATTACAAAATGAAAGCTTAAAAATATAATTTAATGAAATAAAAGATGGATATCAAATACCATCAACACAAAATCCTAATATATAATAATATTATAAGCCTTAGGTTGACCCACAACAATAAATTCCATTCTATTTAATAAGGATAGTCAAATTTGGGAGATAAATAAAAGGAAATATGGATTTTCAAAGTTAACAACAAAAATTAGACCAGATTCATCCCCCCTATTGGCATGAAAAATAAGTCAATTAGTATAGAATAATAATTGATAGTCATAGAATACATATAACTTTTTCTAGGTGTATTCTAATATTTGTAAAAAAAATCCAAGTGGATCAATCATTCGAATTTTATAATTGAAATTGTGGGATGGTTTTTTAGGCCTTCAAATATGGCCCATAAATTAAATGTCAACTTGTTCTTCCAGTATATCCTTGAACAATTCATAGTTAACAATGTACATAGTTTAATGAAATGATACTCATAATTTTCTCTTTCTGTGGAAAAAAAGTTTTCTTCATTGTTCTTGAATTTTGGGCACCATTTTTACATGATGGGCCTATGTCCCAGTTTGCATTGTCCACAAAAATATCTATTCACTGCAAAAAAATATTCATCTTCTCTCAGGATTCAACCATTGATCCAAAAAGCCACAATGTTCCAATCAAAGTGATAAATAATATACAAAAATTTCAAATTAATATAATGAATTGATTTTTTCCAAAAAAAAGAAGATTTATTGGGACCAAATTTTCACTTAAAACATGGATGGAACTTGTGATGATAAATGATGTTCAATTTATATAATATACCAAAAATGACATTTATTGAATTGAAACACTTGAATATTAAAATAGAGTCAATTAATATTATCCTCTTTTAGTGGATAATCAAACCAGAAACTTATGTTTTTCTATTCTATAAAAAAAAGTATCATAAAAATATGAAATTTATTTCCCTTACTAAAAACCATTTTCACCAACAATACCCACCAAAAGACATCATTATAGATAGTCATGAAACCTTATAAAATCATTTCACACAAGATAGGTCCCATGAATATCCCAATCCCAATCCCATTCCTTTGTTAAAATTAATCACCACATTTCTTCCAATTTAAATTGAGAATGATGATGTGTTGTTTATCTCAAAATACACGGGGCCCATTTTCATATTCAAGGGGAAACAAATGGAATCTCTTGGTGGGAATCACAATAAAACATAATATTAGTTTAAAATTTCTAAATCTATTTGTTTTGTTTTTTAACTACAATAGAGACAAAAATCCTAACTATGGGAAAGAAAAATATGGATTCATGATCCCCAAGTGCTGAATTACATCCATATTTTCAATTCTATGCTCTGTAATTGAGATGTAAAACCTAACTTTGGGGAAGAAAACTATGGATTTATGATCCCCAAGTGCTAAATTCCCTGACAGTGGACAAAAAATATCTCTACACAGTCATCATTTCTTAAAAAACAAAATCATTGGATACTCAAATTAAAAAAAGTGACATCAAACCCTATGTGATAATGAAAGGAACCCGAAAACTCATTCTTACACCCAAAACACAATTTACATGAATTATGAAATTTTGATTAAGATGATGAAAATAAAAAAAATGTATAATCACAACTGAAAATTGAAATTTCCAAAAACTGTTCATATTAACATAATTGTCAATTAAAATCATAATAAAGGCATTCAAAATCATTTGAAAATCAGTTTTTCTGTTTCACAATTTAAATTATTCAATCCAAGGATAATGAATTGAAATTTTCTATAAAAGTATTTTTTTTCATTTTTTCAAAAATCTCATATTTCACTCCCCCAACATAATATGAAACTACCCTCAGTTTTTAAGGAAAAAAGAAGACAAAGTTCAGAATTTGGAAGAAATAGTGGGATAATGTTAATTTAAATGAACTAGTGTAATAGGACCACTTTGTTTGAATGTGGTGACCCAGCAATTAGAAAATGATCACTTTCATTTCATGTCCCACGTAGACTGCATAGGGATGATTGACGGATGAGTTTGAACTTTATAAAACAAGGTTTTATTTAGAAATAGTAAATTTATTTAGTTGCTAAATGTTACACCCAAGAAATATTATATCACATTGTAAACCCCAAGGGGGTTCACTTAAAAATCACACACAAAACATAAAAAAATACAAATACAAATACAAATACAAATATAGAAATTGGGTTGACTCCCAGAAAGAACTTAGTTACATTCTTCAGTTCAACTTGGACCCCCCCCCCCCAAATTAACCAATACAAAATTTTAACATCTCAATGATTATATTTCTCACCGAATCATTTATATCATTATTTAATATCCGTTTTGGATGGTGGGAAGGATCAAAAATTGAATTGATAAAAAAAATATCTATCCTACTGAATGAGATAATCCCATGAATATAAAATGTTATAACGTATTACTTTTTTATAGTTTCTAAACTCATCAATGATAATTTTATTCTCATTATCTTTTAGAGAGGATACAATGAAATTTAATATTTTTTTGTTGTCCGCTATGAAGGAATGTCATTGAGAGGGAGGATGGATAACTAATTCGAGATCTAGTTGGATATCAGTTTCTATACATAAGGTGAGATCATGAATTGTACTTAGTTTAGGTGCCCAAATATGTTAGGAGAACATGTTCATTTTGTACAGATTTTTCAACCACCAAATTTTTGAGATCATTTTCAAAAATGGGTGTGGAATCAACTTTTATGGTTTCTCCCACTCCATAAAATAGTCATCTAATTGATTTTTTCATGAGAGGTTTTTGTGTAACTAGATTGTTTCCTCAAGGTTTTTAGAGAAAAAACTTGAGTAGGAATGGGTTTATTTCCTATTTTTATTGTTTTAAATTTTTTTTTGCGTGATGAGACTTCTGAGTTCATTTTTTCCATTATCTTATAAAATTTATCAAGGATTGGTTGAGCAGAATATTGGGAAGGGGATAGTATTAGCGGGTTTTCCCCAAGCAGATAATATAGACATTTAATGAAATGTTAATTGGGTATTTGGATATGTTGTTGGAATTGGACTGTTGGATGTTAGTATTCCACTAGATATGATTAAAACAGGTTATGTGTTTGAATATTTTCTTTGGGTAGGGTTTGGGACATTGTTATTTGTGTCAATTCTTGATCTTTAGTCCAACAGAATCTTAGATGATCATTATACCTTGTATTGGATGTATTTTGGTACTCTGGATTTTGAATATTAAAAGCATTTACCTCTTCTGGTGGTCCTCCTAAAAGAATGTCCTCTATATAAGGAATGGTCGAGTAATTAACGGTCTTATGGTAATTTTTTTAATAAATTTTGAAAATAGGCACAACATTTTGGATTTAGTGGACCTTAGTAAGATCAGTCTCCTCATCCTCCCTAGTGAGTAAAAAATGTTTTTTCTCTATAGTTTTCATATTCTATAAGATATTTTATTTCACAGGATATGGGTGGCTTCTCACAGAAATTTGATGTTCCCCATGATTGGTTCTTTTGAACAGGATTTTTCAAAGAGTTATAAGCATCAGTTGGGGGTATCTTTTCCAATGTTCCATTTCCCAAAATGTTAAAAAACTATTTGTTTCCAAGCCCTAACGCTTCATAGAAGATTATCACTTGTTCTTGAATTTAGAAACATGGTGTGGTTCCATGTTTAATGTGTCTTTAAACCTTTACCATGTTTCATTGAATCTTTCTCCTTATTTTTCAAAAATGTTTTGAATGCATTTTTTATGTGTGATTTTTTTATGGGGGAATTATTTTTTATTTAATTCACATTGTATTTATTATAAAGAGTGAATGTATTATGGTATAAAATTATTTATCCAATTAAATTCATAATCATTGATAGAAAAATAAAAAATTATCATTTTATTTTATTTATTTTGAATTGGTGGGAATAAGGATTCAATAATATCGTTGAATAATTTAATGTGAAGGTAAGTTATCTCATAATTTATCCCAAGAATGGTTGGGATTTTTTTTAGGAAAGGGGGTTTAACGAAATTTTGGGAATATCCTGTTGTATCATGCCTAATGAATGTGTGTGAATTGGTCTAGGTTCGTGGGTATTCTTTCATGGTCTGAACTACAACAATTCCATTATTTTGGTATTTCTCATTTTCATTTCCATTTGGGTTCCCTCCCTAGTTTATGATTTTTTTTGGATGATTATTCATTGCATTGAACTCATTTTTATAATAAAAAAATCCTTATTATGACTTGTATATATGTGAAGGGTTCCCCAATATTCACTAGATTCCTCACCCATCGTGTTTTCTAGCCTAACTAGACTGTTTGGGTTTTCATGAGTGTAGGCAGACATGCATGGATAGAGAGGGGAATAGATAGGAGAAATTGGGGAAAGATAAGAGAAATGGGGGAGATTAGAATTATTTTCTAAGATGAATCACTTGGGTCCCTATAAACTAATCCAAAATTTGGTTATGCCCAACTTTACCCAAGTTATATGGTGTACGCGGTCACTTGTAGAACTTCTTGGGTTATCGAATCCTTACAGTCCTAGGAAGAAACCTATTGAAACGTATATTCTATAAAGGTGATTTTGATATTAAGTGGCCAACATGGGTTTTAATTGATTTTATATTTATAATTTTTGAGAGTATTAAGTGAATTCATTTTAAAAAAGAATGATTTGATCCTTGGTTATCGCTTGGGGTGGATTGGATAATTTCTTTTTAAATTATTTCAATGGCTCAAATTCAAGGGTTTTTTCAATGAAATATAAACTTCCCAAATCGCTCACATAATTTTTAGTTCTCAATATCCCATGTATTATGACCTATATACTTGGAGGATCATATTCATGAGAACTCCAAGGTATAGGATTTTTTTGGCAATCGGGATTTGTAGCCTTAAAATTAGTGAAATCAATGAAGAAGGCACATCATTGGTTGAAAATATCAACCAAAGAATTGATTATGAATTATTAAAATCAGAAATAACATCGAATATATCACCTTAATACTCCGTTGGATCATCCTAATCAATGGTTATCCCTGCATTAATGATTTTATATCAATGGAGTCAGGTAGTATACTCATGAGGGTATAATTGAAGTAGAAAAATAAAAATATTACAATCACTCCACCATTGTGTGAAGAGGTTCACAAAAGATTATGTGAATAGACTCACTCCCTAAAGTAATGATATAGATATGATATGGAAGTTGAAATAAAAAATTAATATTAAGAATAATAAAAGTAATAATAAATTTTATTAATAAATGAAGGTAAATTGAAAATTTATAAGAAAAAATGAACATGAAATTGAAAAATGAAAGCTTAATAATACAATTGAAAGAAATAAAACATGGATAAAAAATCCCTTCATAATAATATTTTTATATGGGAATATGAGGATCCTTAGTCCGAATCCTTGAAAATAAATTCACTCCCTATTTTTTAGGATCTTAAAAGGTTGGAGAAAATCAAAGGAAATTGGACTATTCAATGTTGACCACAAAAATAGAACCAGAATCATCCCCCCAATGGGCCTGAAAATAAAACAATGAATATGGATGAATATTTAATGGTCATATAAGATAAATATATTATTGCGGGTTTCCTCAAATATCTTTCAATATTTATTGAAAATTTTATCATCCTTTTAGATGATATTCTTGAAATCGTGGGATGGTCTTATCAGCCTTCAAATATCGCCCCCAAATTAAATGTCAACTTTTCCTCTGTAGATCTCCATGAAAGTTTGAAAATTGCTCATATCAATATTTTAATGAAATTACCCTCATAATATTATTTTTATAAAATGAAAATTTCGTATTCATTGGGCTTGAATTATGGGATCCACTTTTACATGATATGCCTATGGCCCATTATTTTTGTCCAGAATTTTTTGTATTCGTTGGAAAAAATATCCATATTACATTGGGATTCATCCATAGATCCTTGAATAAAAATTTTTACAATCGAGGTGATAAATGGTATCTAAAAATATAAAATGAATATATTCAATATAATTTTTTCCACAAATAGATGATTGATTGGGACCAAATTGTCACTTTAAACATGAATTGAACTTGTGATGATAAATGATGTTAAATTTATATAATGCACTAAAACCGATGTTCGTGGAATTGAAAAACATGAATATTAAAATATAATCAATTCATATTGGCCTTATTTTTTTGATAATTGATTAATCTTTTTTATATGGTGTACATGAGTATTAGGAATGTGTTTGAACATATAATTCATATCAGACTGGTGCATTGAGAACACCAGTTCAAGTAAGATGTCTGGGTTTCTAGGGATACTAGGTTTCTACACTAATATGTAATATTATAGTTTTATATTAATTTTCTTTGAAATTTTTTTTTCTTGTAGATGTTATCATTTTTATGGATTTATGGCTCCCGAACCATTAGTAAGAGGTCAGGGATTGATTTTGATTCTTAGATGAAAAAGGTAAAAGGTGTATCATGCATCATATTTGGAATGTCGGATTAATACGTTATAGGTATGCTAGTCTATGATTATTACTGATGATAGATATCAACTTTTTAAAGATTTAGCAATAATATAAGTGATGTTTCCAATATAGGTTCTTGGTGGCATTCTACTCAATTGTGCTTAAATTTTTATATATATATTTCCTTATAATGGAATACTATGTTGATCTATGGTGAGATGTTTAATGATGCGTTTGATAACTCATACCTCATGAATGGGATGCACAACGACCTAATTTTATTGATAGGGAATGTTTTTTTCTTGTTTTAAACACCTCATCGGCTGTATTTACATAGGTTTGTTTATTTAATGTGTCAGTAATAACCAATATAGTATTTTCCCACAAAGGTGGGAATAAAAATAGACTTAACCAAATTGAATGCTTAAGAAATGACAAAAATCATTGATACTATTATTTTTGAATACTTTTGTACTTCATAGATCAACATTGGTGTTCGATGGATTCATTTATAGTGATCTTGTTGGTTCATTGTGTACGATGCAGATAAATAAAAAATTGTTTAATGTGAATTGGAAATTGAGGGGGTATTTCCATATATAGATTCCTGATGAATGTTAGTTAATTCTTCCTTCCAATGTTATATCATGGTATTCTTGGGTAAGTCTATATTGAGGATGCTAAAATAGGATCAATCCCTTCATATGTTGATGCTTCAGGGTTTATACCCTTGTAGGTATGTTTTTTCATTAACTATTTTATATAGAGAGTTAGAAGGCCAGTTTGATTCATTATGCCAAGATTGGTGCATGGATGAAACCCCATGATACGTATCCTTGTTCAGATGTATGGACTTTGTTCTATGTATTTAGACTAAGTATCCATCATATCATACTATACTAGCAAGGGTAGGTGGGTGACCAAGAGGTCCTTAGTTTTGATTCAGACACTAGTAGGTCAGTGTTTTTTAGGGAAAGATATAAGATAGGTTGGATTGAATTTATGTATTCCTTATAAGGTGGCATTCATTGATATATGATCATTTTAAGATCAATTCACCATAGAAACTCATGTTTCATGAGATAAGTAGGTTTATGCCTTTGGTTTCTGAGAAAAAACCTAGAGTACTTATATTTTGATATTGGATTTGATGGGTAAGACTTTTTGGGTACCAGACCCAGTCAAATATTATTTGTGAATTTTAAGCATAAATTTCATGAAATGATTTCTTTTGACATGAATTTGTTTAATAAATCATGTTATAGGCGAGTTGTGTGATTTTGATGATAATTTCCCTGGAAAATTATGGCTTAATGAGACTGATGTGCCTTGAAGAACAGTAAGATTTTCCTTTTTAATGGTTGACTCATAGGTGCATGATTCAAGTGATTATGATCATGTGGTATGTGATTATATTCATTCATTATACGATTCTTTGGTATGCATTAGATACATGTTGTAATGTTTAAATAGTAATGTGGTGAGTAGCCATGTGTGAGTTGAGGACTGATGTTTTAAAGAAATGATACGGGTCTGGTTTCATGGAATTCGTGATGAAAATAGAGAATTCTCATCCCTAATGTTGGAGAAATTGAGAATAAAATGGGTTTCAGTAGTCAGTTTCCCAATGGTTGGACCTAGACCAACATTTTTTAGAGATGTCGTGTTAGGAGTTGGATAAGGAAAGTGTCGGCTATTTGGAAGTGAGAGGGGATAAGATGAGAAATACACGTGTATTAGTGGGTTCTTAGTGCACTCCAAGATATTGGTGATCATTTCCAATATCTGGATATCATCTTTTGTACACTAAGAGGGTATTGGATACATACCGAGATACTTATGCATCATTTTTGGTTAGATGAAAGAATCCTCAGAAGTGTTCTAAAGGAGCAGTTTAAAAGTCACTGGATAATGCATAATACACCATTTTCAATTTGAGGGTAGTGACCCTTATTTTGCTTTCAATTTCAACATGCACTTTGAAACTGTTCTTCTAAAGGTGGAATTATTTTGGGGAGATGTTCATGTTAATTATTGGGATCAGTGAGTTCTACAACATACATGATGTTATGGTTGAGGATTATTGGGAATAAGTTTCTTTGATCAGGTTTTCATTTCATTAGAATAGTGACAATGATGCTCCTAAGGTGGTTCGTAGGACCTTAGTCACCAGTGGGAACCCCTCATGTGAGAAGGGTCATGGGATATTGATATTGGTTATATTATGGTAGTTTTGGATCTTGTATTCCATTAAATAAATGGAACCATGTTCTCTTGAATGTCTCAATAAATTTCAGGTAGAGGTTCGAATGTAGACTTTGGTGAAATATGGGTGCAGTAATTAAACCTCGAGTTTCTTATGATGACCCAATGGTTTAAAATTGGGTATTATTTTGGTTATTCTATTTTAATACAACAATAGTTTTGGAAAGGGAATGGTTCAACTAAGAGGGGCCATAGAAATTTGTTTATGGAATTTAGTGATCATATTCAAAATCATATTAGTATGCCTTGGAATAAAGGCTTCATACTAGTTTTTGGTGACACATTGGACACTAAAGCTAATATTTTCATAGGATAGTTAGAATAAGGTGGTTTGGATTTCATCATTTCATATAATTTAATGTGTTATATTTGGAAATATATCTAGGATGTTATTGGGATGTGATGAGTGCATAGTGGAGGTAGACTCGGGATCTTCATGGAAAATTTGACACGACCAGGTTGAGCTTGGTCAATTAGAGTTTTTCTGTTATATTTAATCAAATATTGAGGGAATTTTCCCCATTTATGATCATATTCTTCATATTGAGAAACATATCGAGAGAATTATTATAATTCTATGGGATTATTTCAATAGAAAATTCCAATAGTGAAAGTATCGTTGTTTGGTGTTTTTTGTTAATAGAAATAACTTTTTTATGAAGAACCATAGTCCATTTGATGAAAAAGATGACCTCTTCATCATGTCATTAGTTATAATTTCTTGAATAAGCAACATCGTGATGTTATATCATTTTTATTAGTGTTGGAATGTGTTTTGTCCATATAGGCATCATGTATTTAACGTAGTTCTTAGAGGCATGTTGGGAATTCAAAAATGAACAATGCGTTTTGAAATGAATACAATACACAGGTAGGTTTGTTTTTTTTTATTTTTCCCTCTAATGCTTTACAAGGATAATAGGTTTTAATATGGAAAGGATGTAATATCCTGTGTCATTTTGAGATTTAAATTCAATAGTTTTTTTTATTTTCAAATACTGGATGGGTTAAATCATGATTAGAGATTCCGACTAAGAATTAAAAGGTTTTAATGCATCAAAATAATTTTTTCTGATATACAATGAGTTTTTTTGTAGCTCAAAGGAATTCAAATAATCATGGGGGTCTAAGGATCAAAATTGATGTTTTTGAAAGGTACATATCATGGTGGACGGTTAGTGTATGGTTAATAATAACTGTGTATCATAACTATGAGGGCTATTTTTTATCAGATCATGGTTTGGGAAACCATGTGGTGGGTTAAAAACCATGTAGGGGGTATAAAAGATTCTTCATACTTGACACACGATTGGAACATGATTTTACAAACTATTCACTATAACAGTGAAAGGCGGAGTGTTCCTCGGACAGTAGAGGCATATGGTTGGCACACATGCTACGAGACTATGGTTGTAAGCATGTGAGGTGGAGGGTTTGACATAGTTCCAACAACATGGGGGGAGTTGGTGTTGCTAAACCATGTGTCCAAACCATGTAGCTCATTAAAAGGGGAAAATTTCCATTTTCCCTTCTCACCCATTATGGTTTTTACCCCTATTAACATTCCCTTTCTCCCATACATGACACAGGAAGATACCTTCACTCCTTCTCCTCTATAATCCCCATCAATGGGCTGTTTTAATGTACTTTCATGGAATTTTAAGGTATGAATTATACTCCTATGAGAATACTATATTTCATCCTCCCTTCATTCTCAATTTCATTTGATTTAGTTAGGTGTTTCAATCCAAATTCAACAAGATCATGGTGGAATCAGATACCGGGGGGTAGAGAATTTGATCTTCCTTAGAAGAGGATGACCCAGTAGTTTGTATATTCTTGTAAGTGTGTCGTTTCAATGATGTATGAATCAGTTATAATTTTTCACAGGTATTTATCTAATTTAATTTAATTTAATTTATGTATTGATTTCATTGGTTAGGGATTTTTTTGGAAGGGTTCTAGGGAACCCAAGATACCTTTTCCTCATTGTTTCACACATTTTTAGAATGTGACATGTTTCCAGTGAAAAATCACCTATTATGTATCTTTTTGATTTTATTTTATATTAAAAAAAATTATTTCCCAAATTAATTTCTAAGACTACGTTTACCTAAAATATGTTAGAAAGGGACTTATAATATAATGCATCTCTTCTCAAATAGTGGAGACCTCGGATGGATCTGTGAGAGCTAGTTATAAATGGTTAAGTTTACCTAATGGTAGGTGGTTCGATGTGCCTTCCCAAGATTACTTATGCATGTTTATATAGTATGTGTATTCTTAGGCATGCCTATGAAGGTAATTCCGCCTATTTAGATTTACACAAGTGAATTACTAAATTAAATTATTTAATTAGGTAATTAATTAAATGAAGGTCATGGGTCACTAACAACACATGTGTGTTATCTTCATACTTTACAATGGAATATCACTAAGACTAAGGATGAATTGAGGGATGCCTCCACTTATTATTTTACCTATAGGATCTCATGTTGGATTTCTCCACATTCCTTCCCCTAATGAGGATCCCAAGAAGGATTTATTTACTTATGTGTCGACTTATAGAATCCTAAGAGGGTTGCCTCCATTTTCAAGATATCCTCAAGGATCCATAGTAGGATGCCATTCTTGGCCACTGACCTTGGGGACCCAAGGGGTTCCCTATGTTTTTATAATGATGAGCTACTATTAAATGGGTTGGGTGGTGATGGTTGAAGGTGTCTCCTATAACTCATACTAAACATGTAATCTTGTGGGGTAATGGGATTAGTGGTGGGTTAGGCATTCAACCACCCTAACTATTTTATTTATATATTCACATGATGATTATTCATAAAGTAAAGACTTATAGAGGAACTTCCTGGGTTTGTTTCTAGTGATCTTTATATAATTTAGTATGTGATATGCATTCCTGGAGGTATTTCTTCAGATCCAGATTTTGAGCATCTATATTGATATTCATCTTATTGGGATACCTAGATGTAGTTCTAGGGATCTGGCTATTAATCCTCCTTGATTATTTGAATGACCATACATACTTCCTCAGATCTAGTTTATGAGCCTTACATGGTTATTGTTTCCATTTCTATAAAGACCATTTTTAAATGGGAATCCTCTTGGTTTATGGATTTTTATTGGTGGAAGTTTATCAGGAAACCCCTCTACTTGTTTTCACCAATGCATGCTTATCTAATAAGATCCATCAGATAATAATATATTGTTGGTGGGAACACTTACACCAAGACATGGATACTATTGAAATACTTAAATATTAACATCAATCTCTACTAGTGATTCTTAGGATTCTCCCTAGGATTATGTGGACACACCATCACTCCATTTCTAAGAGTTATCTTAAATGAGGATATTGAGCCATTTATTGAATGGATTTTTACTGTTATCTTGGATCTGTATAGTATTCCTATTTTCTTGGGTTCATAACCTTTGGGGATCATCTGATTTGAATCGTCTGGATATCCTATGGGTCGAGGTCTAGGAATATGACATCGTACAAGATTACATATACAATGAGTGGTTTGGCATCCTTCTTAGTTTCGTTTTAAGAATATGTCCATATATTACACAGAATCCATCATTACAGTGATTGCAGGAGATTATGGGTGAACCCAGGGAATCAAAATGTATCCCCATGTGGTGATGTATATTTTTAGCTACTTCATCAACATTTGAAAAATAAGGTATTGTTGATCAATATCATGGACCAAAGGAACAACTTAATTACACATATCTTGATTGGTAAAACATCCAACTCAATACATTTTTTTACGGGACGTCTAGAAAATCTGGATTACAGAACCAAGGATCAGTCGTGATTTGATTCATATTACTTTTCAACTTAACCATATATATATATATAAATATTAATATATATATATATATATATTAATATATTGACAAACACACACATATATATATACATGATGGAACAATATTCTAGTTATTTCTCAACTATGTTGGGAACTTTCCTTGAGCAGTCCGTAAATGACTATGAATGTCAGTTTATTCCCATCTTGTATTTGTGTAATTTTTATCCCGATGTTTATAAAAAATATAAATACAATATATTTACTATATATGTATGTTAATTCATTGGTTGTGACATAATATTTATTTTACTCACACCTTACTTGGTTCACCATTTCACTATGGTAACCAAGCATACATTCACCTGGTTTACTGAATAGGATCAGCTGAGGTATAGTTCTGACCAAGCAGGATGGCTTGAATATGTATGTTAAGATTGGGGATGTGATCTAGATCAGAGTTAGTTAGAGATTTATATACTTTTATATCAGTTTCCTCTATATATTCTGGAATTTATAGTCGGGATAGTGGGTGACCAATGTTTTAAATATGGCATGGTTTTTTGGGCCATTACTATATTCCATTTCATTTTATTATTGCCTTATTTATATTTAATTCTTCCACACTCCGATTATTACTGCTATAGATGTTATCTCATTAATTATTACATTTTATTACTCTTATATGATGGCATATTCTTCCCGCTATCAGACCCCATGACCTCACTATTAGTCGGAAACCTCTAGTATATAAGGAGGAGTGCTTGATTCCTCTGGTAGAACCATCATAAGGTAGTGGTTTAGTTTCATCTGGACTGGGATGTTACAATATTAGAAAAATTGGTATTTTTTACTATTCACCTAAATAATATTTATTTAAGAAATATCTTAAAAATATATCATAAGGTTATATTTGGAATTCATAAATTAATTTTAATGTATCATATTTTAATTATGAAAGTTTTAATTTAATCTATTTTAAAAGAAAATATATAATCTGAAGAAAATGAATTTTATTTAAAATAAGAATTTCAATATTAACCCAATTTTAATTATTTACCTTCAAAGGGTAATAACTAATAATGGTTTTCCATCCTAGTGTTTACTGTTGTTTTATTACTATTTCCTTTATAATGTGTTGGGCTTTGTTTTTGGTGTATCTTATGAAACAAGTTATAGAACATAGTATGTATTTTAAAGGATCCAAAATTTTGGTCATTACACTTGCTGCCAGTCACCAACCCATGTCATACCCGAAGTGGAGCTCGAGGTACACTACCTCTCTTTACTATATTTTTATGAGGGGCACCTATGGGTAGGGGTCGTGATAAATATATAGTTTAGTTTCCCTTTTATAATTTAATATTATTTTTTTTATATTCTACGTATTAAATTTCCTATTTTTTGTATGTTATTATAGGATATCTCCACCCATGTATGATTATTCCTTTTATGTTCTTTTTAAAATCCTTGTCCTATTGAAGGTCAGTCTAGTGTGGAACACTCATCTCATTGTTGCTCTATATGGGGTTCTTATTGATTAGGTATTGTCACGTATAGGATATCTTCATAATCTTTACATCTTTTACCAACAATTGGTGATATCATGGCCATAAATTAGTCTAAAACCAATTTCTCTCCTATCAGATGAGAAAAACAATAAAAAATATGAGATAAAGGGTAATTATTTTTTTCCCATCTACAAGTTGACCTTAAAATAATCAACACAAAGATGGAAATTTTCATATGCCTTTTTTGAAAATAGAATTGGATATACCCATGGTGGTCCACTTGAATGGATAAAACCCATTCCTATAATATCATAAAACTGAATTTTCAATTCCTTGAATTCATTAATATTCATATGATCGTAAGGAAATGAAATAGGAATCATTCCCTAGAGTAGACCAATTATAAACTCTATTTCTCATTCTAGTTTCAATCTTATAAAATCATCTAAAAATAACTCTAGATACCTATTAACTATAATAGATATTTTATTTCATCTTTCCATTTATATATCATCATGAAGTAGGTTGGATAACTGAAAATAAATGGTTTCAAAATCATAGATAATTGGTCATGTTCTTTAAGATATTGATTTCACTCATCTAGAACGAAATGACTATTCCCATTTAAATAGAGAAACACCACCACTAGATGAACACAATAAATTTGGTTCATTGATGTAAACATCAAAATCATTATTAGGATAACATTAATAACTTCTAATATCCCTACAAGAAATTTTTGAAAGAATTTTTCATCATAAATACTGATAGAATGAGAGGGATATTTAAATTTGTGATCTTTCTTCTTATCTAAAGGAGTTAAAATTTATATATCATATGGAAAAAGATTCATATGAAATATAATATGGTAAACTATGTTAAAATATATAAAAGATTGTGACTCAATTACCGAAAATTAGACCACAACTATATCGGTTGTAATAAGAATGGTATCATGAACTATTGTAGATTTTGATTTATATTATGTATATGCATTGCTGGAAGTGAAAACTACCCATATTTGGGTTGTCCCTAATATTTTTCACCAATTTGATTCTTTCATTACTTATGACCCTATCCTTGAAAAGGTTTTTCCTATCCTTTATATCTAAATGGTAGGGTCTTAGTGGCTTTAGATGTTTCATAATTTATGTTGGGGTATCTTGATGCAGTGGAACTGTCTATGCTACCTTATATAAGATAATTTTAAAAAAACTATGGCAGATGGATCAACTGACCACATAAATTAATGGTTATTAATGATTCCATACAATATATCTTGAAATTTTATAGCTTATCATATTTAAATCATACCAACAATTTTATAGATTCTCTATCATCACTCTTGGGCTATCCACTTTAGAAAAAAACATCAGGTGAAAAAAATTCCATTGATCAAAGATCCAAACAGATTCCCATTACAAAGTGAGGATCCTTCAAGGTGTTATTAGATAGAATTTTGGGTTCAAATTGTAGTAGAAAAACAAATTAATTAGGTACTATATATTCATACTATTACCATATTATTAGTTTCTAATATCACTATGATTATCCATTTTATGGGTCTTAGAATACTATTGTTGGTCAAATAGATCTTTGAAACCCTTATATGCATGATGATTCTCTAACATAACTTACACTACTAATTATTATCTACTTGGTTCAAGTCAACCAATGTATTAAAACACATAAAATTATCTACAACCGCTTCTTGATTCACAGTTGATGTTATTCCATAATTCATGTTTCTAAGAGAAATATAATATTTAAACAACATAAAATAAATTTAGTATATTTTAAAATAATATGTTTTAAATCAAAAATTAATTTAAAGATATCATAATTCCATAAATTTTTCATAATAACATTTCTAGTATATCAAAAATACTTATAATGGTCATAAAAAAAATGCTGGTCAAAGTGAGTATCTCAAGAGGGGGTGATTTAAGTACCCAATATAAATTTCTATCTAAGTTGGATTGTTTAGAAATCCCCAAAATAAGTTTATACAACCCATTTTATCGAAATAAGTAGTGGGATATGGATCTATATATTTCTAAATATTTATCCAACGATTGATTATGTATCAGATGACTAATTTACAATATTATTGGATCCTTTAAAATCAATTTACTTGAAAAAATAGTATATGATCACAAATTAAGATAAAATATCAATGTATATATTTTTTATAGTTAAAACAATTTTCTGTTTTACATCAAAAATATAGTTAAAAATAATTAAAGCACATGGCATAAAGATTGAATGATAGAGGTTTGGTCTTAGGTAAAGAATTATTCCCCTCCACTTGGTGATCACCCACCACCAAGATATTTATATAAAATAAACAAGATGATCCCGAATCGGGATTAGGTTTTACAATAGTTTACAAAATGTCAAGGTCACACATGGTCTCTTTCATATTTATATGTGGTAGTAAAAATAAAAAGGCCACACAAGGACCTCTACCACTCTTATCCATGGGAGAAACAAATATGGAAAGAGTTTTAGAATATATCGGCTATCTTCAAGTTTATCATATGAGACAGTTTGAATGTGATAAAATAGAGTATGCACGCACACTACTCAAAATGTAATAAAAACAAACATAATAAATAAATCTATATGAGTAGAGTTTAGAAGTGTTTTGTACATTACAATGCAGCTTGTGAATCATGATTTTATTAAATAGTGAATCTTGAGTCACGTTCTCTAAAAAGACTCAGGAAAATAGATTTTCACGGACATTTGTTCATTGAATGGAGGAAAGCAGCAAATGTGACTATGTAGTTTGAATTCCAGTCGAACATTTTCAACAGGTGAGATCTTCATGTTTAAAATTAGTTTCTTCTCTATGGGTATCCAAGATGTACAAGATATTAGTTTTCAATAGATCCACATTATTTAATATTGTATCTCTATCTTCATGACAGTGTGTGTTTCAATTTTATCATTGGTAGTAAAGAGAATATTTGTATCAGCTTATTCCTCATACTACACATTCTAACACTCTATTCAATGTGTTTGGTTGATAATGTAAGATACTATCATTAAAATAATAAATTCCATTAACATTAGTAAATATATCTATGAGAATAATGTAATTGAAAATAAAAGTTAAGAAAATTTGGTAGGTTTCTTAGGTAGGCAGTGAATCAAGGACTGATAGTGTCTCGCTCAGGTGGTGTGTTGTTCTGGTAGTATAATATTGTTGATATCTCATACTTATCCAATTTTACTCTATACTATAAGCATCTCCAGAATTCATGCCTGATATAGTGGTGTGTGTCCTGATGGTATCTTAGGCATTGAAACAATCCTATATTGGTGGTATGACAGTGGAGGTATGATATCCTGGTGGTATCTAATACTTAGTGAAATTTATGTTTTGGAAGCATGACATCTTGAATGTGTGTCGAATGATAGTGTCTCATACTTTGTCAATTTTCTAGTCCAATGGTACAAAATTCTGGTGGTGTGAGATCCTGGTGGGATATCATACTGAGCAGTATTTTTATGTCGGTGTCAAGTCATGGACAACAATGCCCCATTTTTGTGGTTTTTGTCTCAAAAATTTCATGTACTTCGATAAGATTTTTCACCTATCTCATAATACATCATAATTATAGAGAAAATTTAAACTCATTAATAACATGAGAGTCATAATTTTTTTATCATTAAAACTGGGATTTCAACAATCCCCCCTTGTTAATGATCACAATTTTTGGCATCAAAAGTATTACAAAAGATTAATAAATATATCCAAGATTATATAAATTAGAACAAAGCATTAACTATATATGATCGTGTTATTAATGGAAAATAAGAAAAAAATAAGAATCAAAGGTAAGTATCATTAATAGAAAAATTAAAAATTTATTGTGTCACAGATAGCATTGAAACATCACTATAATAAACTAGATATTCCATTATCTTATCAAAAACAATGAAACCTAAATATTACATATGAATTATCCCCCTTTTGGGATTTTTTTTAGGTAATGATTATCACAATAAAGATAGTATAATCATTAAAAGTAAACTGGCAGAATAAGAGGTAATGAAGATATTGTATATTATTAAGAAAATTTTATTAAAAATAAAGTATCATCAAATACATATTTCTTAAGAAAAAAAATAAAAAAGGATTAACCTTTATAAGGGGGTCTGTTGGTGCCATTCAATTAGCCTTGGATTCCTCTTGCTCATTATCCATGGTAGTAGGATCATATCAAGTTAAAATAGAAGGAACACCAGAGTAGTGTCCTACTACAATATGAGGATGATCTTCAACAATGACAATTGGTCTAAGGTTTCTCAAATATTGAATTGGAGACCCTATAAATGGATCGAATTGGGTAGGAAAATATGCTAAAGAATCCTGATAAACTCATATTCTACGATATAATTGAGGAGTAATTGGGTTTTCTTCATAAGATATAACTTTCATACCATGAACATAAAGAAAATGCATTATGAGATTGATGAAATCCATTATGATTTGGAAAACCCTATCAATTTCACAAAAGAAAAAATATTTATATTCCATAAAATTGTTTGAAACATGATTCGTATCTTTGAGTTGTTTTACATTATCATTTATAGCATGAGTCACAAGAGGAATCCTCAAATGTTTATCCAAGAGTATGAAATTTCTATCCATTTAAAGTGTATAATAAATTATAAAGAGATATAAATTCATGGATGTTGTTATAGTTTGATTTTCATTATTCATGTCCTGGAAATAACTGGTAATCAAATTGAGAACATGATCATAGTTATACTGAATTATAATCAAGGTCTCTTGGGGATGATCAATGACACTTACAAAAGCACTAGCTTAAGAAACTCTCATCTCATCTCTGAAAACTATCCTTATCTAATCAATATCGACATCTAGTAAAGAAGGAATAATTGAAACTGCAGTATCTGAAGATGTATACCAAAAACTATTAAGGATGCCTTCCAAAGAAGCAGAAAAGGATTATATAAAGTCTTTGAGAATAGCCTTGATAAACTTCAACTCACTTCTAATTATCTTATTCCGAAACTCAATATCATAAATGTGATGCAAAATTTTTGGTTGGATATTCTTAATAACATACTAAAAAATGTATCTTGCATATTTCATACATTTGAAATTATCCTTAAGATGATAATTACTTAAATTCAAAGAAAAATAATCCATCAAAATTTTACCAAATGCATCCAAATAACCTTTTGTGACTACATCAATAGAAATAAAAAAATTAATGTGCAGGGTTAAGTGCAAGAGTTATAATAGAATTTATATTTTCCAAAATACCTTGAATGTCTAGTAAAGATATCAATGATCCCTTAGTGACTCCCTCAATTTGAACCTTAAGTACAGAACGATTTCGTGGACTCCTTAAAACATTAGAGTACTTTCCCAATTCTTCAACCATGGGATCAACCCATCTCTCAGAATCTTCAGCAACTACTAAATAAGTGGTAGGGGGACCACAACAGCAGTAACAACTATAGATACCGCAACACTTATGAGAACATATAAACTATGTCTAGATACAAAATGGTTCAATGGTTGTAGGTATTTATTTTAATTTTTGAGCATCCGAGCTTTGGGAAACAACATTGGAAGGCTCATCTTCTAACTGTTTACCAATAGAAATTGCAATAAGAATCTGAACATCCTTTTGTCGAACTACATCAGTGAATTCTCCTTCCACATTCTCATCTAAAAGAGTCTTATCAGTAGCCAAAACACCCATCTGAACAACATTTTCTTTCCTAGAAGAACAAATATCCATCTTCTATTTCTCATATATATATATATGATGTTCTACAACATTAATAACTCTCATCTACCTATCCATAGAAGAAAATGAAACTTATTGTCTAGAGTAAACACAGTTATCCTCAACTTAGTCTATAGATGGAGCTTCCAATAATATTTAAATAGATGGGGATTTATCCCAATCAAAAAGTGAATCATGAAGCTGTGGAGGCATCTCCACTTCATTCTCAATAATTTGGATACTAAAACCATTTTGTATCAAAATTTTCATTAAAACCTCCATAATTTGCATCCTTTTTATCTTCATTATCATTTTCACTGTTCTCATTATCATAATATTTTTCCAAAGTATCATAAACATCATCCTCTTCAGTGGTTGTGTTACTCTTATGTTACTCATATCTATAGACATCAGCCTTTTTAATTTTTTTTAACAAATTTTTCTCTTTTTGGAAACCTCATAGGTTGATAAGGAGCTCCAATGGTAATGGAAGAATCTTTGAGAGATTAGTTAGGATCACTCCCTACATAAACTGATGTTTCCTTTTCCTCTTATTTAGTAATTGATTCTTCTTTATCATCATTTGGGTATTCAACTTCTTTTTCAGGATCCAAGCCTGGAAAAACATTATCCCTCAGTCTGCTTGGAGGATCAACTATATTATATTCTGCATATACCTTCTCACTTTCATTGACCCAATATCTTTTACAAGGAATCTAGATAATATTAATCCTAAAAAGTATCACTTTTAAGATATAAACCACCAAAAAATATATTATACTCTTCCTCCTCATCTATTTGGCCCTTGGACTTTAACATTGAATAAATAATGTGAGAGTACATCAGGGAGTGATATATAGAGGATAGCTTGTTCATCTCACACATATACGCCATGAGATATCTACAATGTTTTTTCTTGTGACCTTCTTATATAAGAAATGAAAGATACACATCGTGGTACCTTAAAGATTCAAAATCATCCTATATTGGGCATAACAGGTACTGCACAAGATTAAAAAGAAACCTAAATCCCCCATCCATCTCTGAGGCAACATGCCTTCTAGTTGTGCCATCTCAAATCAGTACAACAAGAGAATACACATATATAAAAAAATCACTGGCTTCTAGAATGATTCCTTGGTATTCATAATAAATTTCATCTTGTTTTACACCAAAATAGTTATACCATTTATTTGATGAAAAACCAAATACACATCCTTTAACATTACTTCTTACCCAATTTTCACCATCTTCATCGAATAAAAACACTACATGTTGATAAAAGTCATAGACCATATTAGGGTAGAAAGGTATTTTGTTTGAAGATAACCACTCCAACCATCCCTAATTCTAGAGAACATTAAGTACTAATGTCTTTCTAGATAAAATCCAATTCTATTCAACTACCTTTTCTAGTATAGATATTATTTTGGAAAGATTAGGATTAACTGGTTCATCTAGAGCTGGTAAACTTGATTCAATGTTCTGCATATTTTAAGATCTAGACTTAGAAGGACATAGCATAGAATCTTGAATAATTCTGAACATACAGACTAGGTTCAGCAAGTTCAGTCAAGGGTAGGTAGAAGGATTGAAAACCATGAGACAAAGGATTGTACTAGGCTTGAGAGAGAAAGATACAAGAGTATCGCGTAGGGATCAATATATTTTTGGAGTAGACAAAATGCCATTTTTAATATCATTTAGTCTATTTGGTATTCTAAAACCAACATAATACATGAAATAGATACCGAAATTGAGTAAAAACATGCATCAGGAAACAGAAAATAAAATAAACTAGATAATAGATTAGCAGTTCATTATACTTAGAAATTGAAAAAAAATTAAAAAAGAATGACAAGACAACGTCATGACATGAAAATTGTCTGTTACCAAAATGGAATGTCAGAAAAAAAAAATTAACCAAAATTAATTGTTCTTAATTCATGTTTGATATAACTCATTCTTTAAAAATTCAATATATTGGTGAATATATAATCTAATTTATGTTTAGTGCCAAAAAATTCTGAATTGATATCTCACTTTTGAAAATGGACTCTTAAAAAATGATGTGTTATATCAATATGCTTTGTTCTAGAATGAGAAAAAGGATTATTGTAAATGTTAATTTCACTTTTATTGTCAAATTTTATAGGGAAATGTTTGATTTGATATCCATAGTCTATAAGAGTTTGTTTCCTCTAAAAAATTTGTGCACAGTAACTACCTACAGCTACGTACTCAACTTCAGTGGTAGATAATGCAACTGAATTTTTCTCTTTACTAAACCATGAAACTAGATATTTTCTTAAAAATAGATATGGTCCATGGGTTATTTTTCTATCTTACTTGCATCCACCGAAATAAAAAACAGAATATCTTAATAAAGAAAATGCTTGTCCTCTAGGGCAGAACAATCCTAAATTAGTAGTATACTTGAGGTGTTTGACAATTCTTTTGAGATAAACTATGTGTTAATATTTTTGGGGTTTTTTTAAAATGAGCACACATACACACACTAAAAATATTATCTAGCCATCTATCAGTAAATTAGAGAATACTTCGAATCATACCTCTATAACTGGTTTGATCAACTAGTTTCTCGGCTTTATTAAGATCCAATTTACAGGTGGTACTCATAAGATTATCACTACTCTTAGTGTTATCCAAGTTAAAAAAATTAGAAGATCTTTTTTAAATTTACATTAATTAAAATAATTCATACTATGTTTTGAATGATATGAAATCCCAAAAATAGTTTGAGTTCACCGATTAAACTCATTTCAAATTCATTTTACCTCATTTTTAAAAAATAAGTACAAATATAATTTCATTAATATCCAAAAATAATATCATTAATATATATTTGTACTACTAATACATCTTTTAATATTATTTTTATGGATATATTTAGGTCAACTATACCTTTTGAAAAACATTCTGACATCATAAATTTGTTGATACTATCATACCAAGCTCCAAGATCACGTTTTAAACCATATAAACCATTGGTTAATTTAAAACCTTATTTAGGGAATGAGGATTTTTAAAACCAAGGGGTTTTTTAACTAAAACATCCTTAAATATATACTAATTTAAGTATTCACTCTTGACATCCGTTTGAAAATGATTTAAATAGTTATGTTCTAAAAAATAAAGATGTATTCTTATGGATTATAGTTTTTCTACATGTGAAAATGTTTCTTCATATTTTATTCCTTCTTCATCATTATAACCATGTGAAAAAATAATAAAATTATTTCCGAATATAGTTCTCGACTCATAAACTTTATTCCTAAACACCCATTTAGTGCCAACAATCAAGGTTTCCTTGCGTCTATTTAAAATTTCCCACACTATTTTTCATTCAAATTAATTTACATATTCTTACATTGTTATTACCAAGAATTTATCATTAATTTCTGCATTCATGTTCTTAGGTTCAAGCTGAGACAATAAATATTTATGTTCAACATGATTTCTAAAAGAAGATCTAATTTTTGATACTCTATTAAGATCACCTACAACAACATCTAAAGGCAGGTACTTAATGGTTCTAATAGAACTAGATATAGAGGTACTTTTTATTTATTGATTTTCAGGTTTGGGTTCAAGAAGTTCAAGAAATTATTTAGAAATGGATGATTTTTTTTCTTGTTTTACTAAATAATTTAAAGGATTAAAATTTAAATTCCAATAATAGAAATCATTCTTAAGAATTTATAAGGAGTTATTAGGATCATGTTCACGAGTCTAATCAAATTTTACATGATTTGATTCTTCCATTGTTTTGTTCTTATAATTAAACACTATATTGACTTTGGTTGATATTGAATAACCAAGGAAATTCCTTCATCACTTTAATAAGATTTTTTTAAATTATCCTTTCAGTTAAGAATAAATACATTACACTCAAAAAATCTAATGTAATTAACCTTAGGATTCCTATTGTTCCACATATCATTAGGTTTCATCTTAAGAATAATTCTAATCAAAACTTTGTTGATGATGTAATAGGATGTGTTGACAAAATGTTTCTAAAAATAGATAGGTAGGTCATAATCATTCAATATAGTCTGGGTTGTCTCTTGTAGGGTTATATTTCTCTTTTTAACAACTCCATTCTGTTGGGGTGTCATAGGAGAAGAGAAGTTATTAGTGTATCCATTTGTTAAAAAATTATTCCAAATTATGATTTTATAACTCATGGCCATGATCGCTCCTCAAGGATTTTATTCTAAGTCCACTAAGAATTTCGAAAGAATTATCATCATTGGTAAAGTAAGAACATGATTTAGTTTTTTTATCTAGAAAGTATACCCAAGTATACCTACAGAAATAATCTACAAGAATATAAATGTTGTGCATCCCATTAATACATGAAACTCTAGAATGTCAAAAAATATCAATGTGAAACAACTCTGGGGTTGAGTCACACTTTTTCCATTAATTTAGAAGAAACGTTTTTCTATTTCTCTTTTTGATAGGGATTGTAGACAATATTATTTCGGAACTCAAGATTTGGTATATCCCTAACTAACCATTTCCATGTTAGTTATCTAAGTGAGTGAATGTTGAAATGTCCTAGTCTCTTAAGTCAATGCAATTATTATTTTTGAATGGAACTTAAGCATGAATCATTTTGAGAAATCAAATAATTTGAATCTATAGCGTAAAAATGATCATTTCAAAAATCAATAAAAATTATGGTATTTTTAGATTCATAAAAATTTCATGAATCATTCTCAAACATAACATAAAATCACTCATCACATAATTGGTAAATGTTAAGAAAATTATACTTTAAACTATAAACATATAAAACATTAGAAATTAAAATAGAATTTTTCTACCAATCTGGCCTAGGATGAGGATTTTCCCTTTTACATTATCATAAAAGGGGACATTTCCACCATCAAAAATTTTATAAAACTCTTCTGTATGAATAATATCTTTTCATATGTCTTGAAAACCCAATTCTATGTTCCATAAACTTCTACCTGATGCCTTCAATAATTTTTCCTACAAAACACGATTCAAACAAGAAATAATTTCAGTACCCAAATTGGTTTGGATCAATAAATGTTAGTAATAATGGATTTTGAAACCCATATTTTCATATTGGTTTTCCTATAATTATATTTAATACTTATAGTAACAAATACCTTATATGGTCTTTCTGAAATGTTATTGGTTGTTAAACTTTCTGATCTGGATTTATGAACTAAAAACCTCCTAGAGATTTTTTGCTATCCAGTCTCATATCCTATTCCATTAACATATTTTGGTGTAACTTGCATTCCAGACACTTTTGAGAATGTATCTCTACCATTTCTATACTTTTCAAGATATTTATTCAATTTCTCAGTTGACAGTTTTGTTTATTGTAATATTTGAGCAGTTGAGCATTTTTCAATTTTTCTATAGGTAGTTCAGATTTTATGTTTACAATTAGAGAATTATTCCTTTTAATACTTTTGTAATTATCCTTTAATTTATTAAACATGTCCTATAACATATTGAAATGTTCAAAAAAATTCTTCATTTGACATATTCTCATCATCATGTTGTTCATTGTAAAAATTATAAAAATAATTAATAGGAAAAATATTTAATAAAAATAGGTAAATCCAGTACCAAAATTATTTTATTCTTGAAACATATATGTTCTCTTTCTGGATTCTCATCAGGTGAATAATCTAAATCACTTTATCTATATTCCTATGCACTTCAGGTGGCTTTATATCCTACTTGTATCTCATTTTCTTTTTCTTGATATTTTTTTGTGTCTATGATTAGGATAATCAGATTTTACATGACCTTTTATTTTACATTCATAGAGACAAATTACAATAGATAATCATCATTATTCCACTATCTCTTCAAGTTTCCTCTATTTTCATAATTTCCTTTATAGTTTCATTTTTAGAAAAAAAAATCTTCCTATTAAACTTCATAAATTTTCAAGCTAGTTGAGACATATCCTCATCATTGTTAGAAGGTAATTAACTATCACATGAATCTGTATCTTGGACATTTTCCTTTTATTTATTCCTTTTGTTGTCTAGTGGTATTAGTCTTGAAAGCTACTGCATTTCTTCTAGTCTCCTCACCTTATTCACGGTTTACCTTTAATTATTGTTTGTCTATCATAAGGTTTCCAATAAACTCTTTCATATGATGGTTACTCATGTCACATGACTCTATGATTTAAATTGATGTTCCTTTCTATATTTCTGGTAAGAATTTGGGCAATCACATAATCTAAGTCATATCTATTAGAGTTATTCCAAGTTATATAATTGTGTTAAAAATATTTTTAAACATTAGATACATGTCATAAATGGGTTCATCAATATTCATTTTAAAATTATCATATTTAATAGTATATGTATTAAGCTTCATTTATTTAACAGTTTATGTTCCCTCATG
Organism: Viscum album; assembly: GCA_963277665.1. Classification (NCBI taxonomy): domain Eukaryota; kingdom Viridiplantae; phylum Streptophyta; class Magnoliopsida; order Santalales; family Viscaceae; genus Viscum; species Viscum album. The sequence continues at coordinate 512,211,612 of OY728133.1, read as the reverse complement.
GGAATCAAATATAGTGTCCCAAATTTCAAATTATGTTTTACAAGAATATATTCTATTAAATTATGAATCTATAAAAGCACGGTAATGGGAATTAATTTATTTACAATTATTCTTGTAAGCTAATTTTTCGAAATCATCCCAAGTTCTTCTAGTGGTATTAGGTATAATATATTGATCTTCAATTACATAAAAAAATATAAAAACCCAAACATTATATAGGTATTTTCCTTTTAATCTTCCGTTGAGCGTAATTTTCTTCATTCAAGAAACAATTTCTCTAGGTTGAAGAACCTTCTTAATGATTATCCATTTAAATAACTAAATTTAGAAATGATTGAAATTTATGAAAATTAAAGATAATTAAAATCAAAATTGAAATGAATTGGAAAATTTTAATACTAAATAATGAAACCCTATATACAAAATGTTGGTTGGAATGAGTATCTCAAGAGGCGGGTGTATTGAGTGTCCAATGAAAATTCTATCAAAAATGGATAATATGGAAATCTACCAAATATATAAATATATGAGACTTTTTCAAAATAAGTTGTATGATATAGATCATGGTTTTTCTAAAGGTTTCACTAAAGATTGATTAGGTCTCTGATTATTAATATAAAATATTATTGGATCCTTTGAAATCAATTTACTTGAAAATAATACTATATGAACACAAAATAAGATAAACTATCAAATTATATATATTTTTATAGTTAAAACAATTTTTAGTTTTATAGTGGAAATATAGTATAAAAAAATTAGAGAAAAAACTATAAATAATGAATAAAAGTGGTTCAGTATCAAGTTTATAATTAGTCCTCTCTATTTTGTGATTATCCATTAGCAATAGGTTTATATAAAATAAACAAGATAATCCAAAACCTGAATTGGTTTTTACAATAGTTTACAAACATTCCAAGTCACACATGACCTCTCTCATAGTTATAAATGGAAGTAAAAAATTAAATAGGCCACACAAGGACCTCTACCACTCTTTTCCTTATGATAATCAAATATGAAAATATTTTAAGAAGATATTGTATATCTTATAGTTTATCCTAGGATACAATTTGTGTGTGATAAAACATAGTTTTAACACACACTTCTCAAAATGTAATAATGATAAATAAAACAATGAAATTGAGAAGAGTAGAGTTTAAAAGTGCTCTGTTAGTTGAAATTTAGCATGTTACTCATGATTTTATTCAACAGGGAAACCTGAGATAGGTCTCTTGAAATATTGAGGAAAATAGACTATCACTGACTTTTGTTCATTGAATAAAGGAAAGTAGCACATTTGAATGTGTATTTTGTCTTCCAAACAAATTTTTGTAGTATGTCAGCTCTTTTGGTTTGTAATTAGGTTATGATTTATGGTTATTTATTAATTTTTATATCTTAGATTTCTATTGGTCCACATCATTTATTATTTCATCTCTTTCTACATGATTGAGTGGTCTACACTTTTATCAGTATCAGCAAGGAGAATATTTGGATCAACTTTTTTGTCGTACTGTACATTCTGATAGACTCTTCAATTCATTTTATCATGAATATAAGAGACTATCATTCAAATAATAGATGTCATTAGATTCAATAAATATATCCATTTTAATTATGTAATTCAAAAAGATAAGTTAAGAAAATAGTGGTGGTATCTTAGGATGGTGGTGACTCATGGTTTGATGGGGTCTCTCTTTGGCGGTATGTTGTTTTGGAATTATGATACTAGTGATGTCTTTGAATTATCCAAATTTTCACTATCCTAATGGTGTCTCAAATAGAAGTGTCTTTTCTAGTATTGTGTGGTCTGATGATATCATGGGCATACTAGTAATTTATTGTTGGTAGTATGACATAGGTAGTGTAATATCCTGGAGGTATCTCATTCTTATCCAAATATTCTTTATGGTAGCATGGAATCCTGATGGTGTGTTAACTAACGATTTCTCTGACTCTATAAAATTTTAATTCCAATGATACGACATCTTTTGGTGTAAGATCATGGAGGTATATCATACTTATATAGATTATTATACCGACATCAAGTCATGGAAAATAGTGTCTCAATTTGGTGGTGTTTATCACAACAGTGTCTTATAATTAGATATATTTTCTCAACTGGCTCCGAATATGGATTACTTATAGAGAAACATGAAATTCATTAATAGAATAATAATTATTATTTTTTTATCATTAAATCTATGAGTTCAATAATAACATTGGGAGAAAATTAAAAAACAAAAAAAAATATTTTTACACATTTTATAGTCATATTGCATGGTCCAGTAGACCATGCATCTCATCATGAAATTCATACTGATAAAATAATGCTTTTCTAAAAAGATACTAACCGGATTTCTCATGGAAACTAAAGGATGGCCACAAAAATTTTTCATCATCCACTTACATATAATATACCATTTATATTTAAATATCTAATTTAATATCTACTATTAATCCCATTAAATTTTATTTTAAATGGGAGGACTCTTATACAATTTTTCAACATATGGACACATTTATTTTAATTAAATGGCCAATACAACATCCCATAATGATTAATGTGTATTCTTGATCACTATCAGACAGAACATGTTCCAAAGGTATCAAAATCAATAATTTTAGATATATTTAACCAAATTAACCATTATAAACTAAACAATTAGATTTCAACTAAAAATTGGATAAAAATTATATATATATATTTGACTGTCCATGTTAGATGAAAGATATAATAATTTTGAATTAAAAAACCATACAAGTAATACACCTAACTCATAAAATAAAAAATAAATATATTACTTATAAAATAGATATAATCGACAAACAAAGAACATCACATAAACCATGAAGGATAATCCGATTTATATACATACGTTTAAAAATAAGGGAGTGAACAAAAAAAGACTATTATTAGAATAAATGGTTTTATACTCATATAATAGAATGAAAACCAAATAAATAATAATGATAAAATAAGCACTATCTCAGGGTAACTCATGATCATACCTTATATAAAACCCTCCCTATATCTCATTATAAATGCCAATGGTTTTTCTAAAAAATTGAAATACCCCTTCCCTTTATTTATATCATGGATAACAAAACCAACATAAATAGAAGTGTATACATGTATGGAGTGAGTATAAAAACACTAGGATTACTAAAAAGGTTCTATGAATTCCATTTCATAATACAAAACAAACATGTAAGCTAAAAAACAATGGATTAGAACACTAGTTTTAATTAAAGCGGATAATGAAATTAAAATAATATTTTTATCATTTCTAAAAAAATAAATAAGAGTTAAAAATTCATCAAAATGCATAGAATATATTTTTAAATAAAACCATAATCACATAGATAATTTCACAAGAATAAAAATCATTAAAGAAACACTAAATCATCGTGGGAAAAACCTCTCATACCCAAGGGATACAATCTAATACTAAGTCCTTAAAAACTATCCAACAATAATTTTATAGGATCTAATGTATTTGAAAATTATCATAAACTAATTCATATTGGTGTAATCCCATTATCCTAGGAAAGACCATAACTATGGGCATATCTAAAGTATGATCATGACTAGAATAACCAATTTCAATAGAATTATAAACTATATACCAAAATATTTCTATGAAATTTTAAACTAGTTATCAAATAGGAAAAGATGCGGATCTATGATTCCACTCATGAAATTTCTCAAACTCCCTCCTATAGAAACAATTAATTCTTATCTATATTCAACCATTTTATTATATAAATTCCAAGAATGACATATATTAAATCACGAGAATCTAAAAAGGAATAATAGAATCAATTTCCCTTTAATATCTTAACCAAACATGGCTTGACCATAAAAATTGAAGTTAAATTATTGAAATCACCCTAAAAATGAATAATTTAATAAACCCAAATTTATAGAATATAAACAAGGTATAACACACTTTTAATTCACTTTTATTAGGGAATATCAACACCAAAACCCTATGTATCATAAGTTTAATACAAAACATGGAAATAGCCTTTGATAACACATGTATTATCAGTGGGTAATCATCCTCATAAAGCCAATATAAATAATTAAATAAGAGTACCTGCAACATAAAATCAATTTATAATAACCAAACACCTAGGGATTTATCAAAAGTTAATTTTATCAAATCACATACCAAAATCAATTACAAAACGTATAAAGAAAATAATCGTGTAATAATAATGGTGTAACTTTTAGGATTCCTCTAGGGGAATCCTAACTGACCGAAATGAATATATTAGTTGAAATCTATGAAAACCCATGTCTTTAATACACCTCAATTCATGATTTATTTTATAAAGGTAAACATAATTCAATACAAGAGGATCATGTGGTCTAGTTTCTTTGAGAAATTATTTACATAGAATAAAAAATTAGAAAATTGGTATAAAAAAAATATTTAAGTACTCCACCACATGCCCTTATTATTACATTAATCTTTTAAAACTACATGGGATAACCAGGAGGTGTACATAATAATGGGGTGAGCTATAAATCCCAAAAAGTGAATAATCAAAGCATAACATAATGAAACATTTTAAACATGATTCAAGAGGAATATCAATGTAATAAAATAGGGATGATAATCATAAACATGAATATATAAGAATGATTCAATATGATAGCATAATGGTAACATGGAAATGTGTAATCAATATGAAACATGTCATCATAAACATAATTCAAGAATAAATATTAAGAAATCATAATATAGTGTGCCTAGAATAACCTCACATGCACTGTAAATGGTATATCATGAGACAGAAATATTACCCAATGCATTTGATGGCTATATAATTATAGTCCCACCCTTCACATTCATGCCATGTATATGCATTTGTGTTCCACATTGATAATACAATAGTAGACCAAATTTTATCACTTTTATCCCAATGATAAAGGATTTTTTTCTTTATAAATGGAATTACAAAATCAATAAAGGATAGGTACATCTATGTGAATACACTAAAGTGTAATTGAGGATGTGTACTCAGTACACAAATGTTCGTTATGGAAAATCACAGGATTCATTCGGTAGTACAATAGGTGTATATAAAGTTTCTTGGAAGGGTATAATGAGAGTTAAAGGAGAACTATAATGACTTGTAAATCATTATTATAGTAATAGATATGTGTAAAAACATATTTCAAAACGAAAAATTGGAAATCAAATGGAATAATATAAAAAATGTGATTTAATAAAGAGGGAGAGGAGAGGATCCCTTTCCATGAGGGGGGTACTTACAAAAGATTTTGAGGAGCTTATTAAGATCTTGATAATATCTTGTGATAGATACTTATAGGGAAAGTAAGTTTAAATTAATTATAAAATTGTTTTTACTGAATAGTAATTGGATTATGTGTGGGTTTTATCGGAAAAAGAGAGGGGAATTCTTTATTAATTTCAAAACATATGTTCTAGACTCTATATGATAAAATAATCCACACCAAAATCCTATCAGTGGAATTATCCCATGGTTTTTACCAAAGATGATTAGTTTTAAATATTTTATATTTCTATGAATTAAAATCATTAAAATAATACACTTGGGGATTTGAATGTGAATCATGTTCATAAAGAATTAATTTTAAATCTTAAAAATATATCTTTTAGAGGATTCATTAAGGGTTTATAAAATTAATAAAATAAATTCAAAAATAAATTATTTTAATTAGAATATATTATTTTGGTCATGGATACAATTTATATAATTTATCAAATCACATTTTTATTTTTTTGATTTTATAATACATAAGTTATATTTATAACGTATTGAATTTTTACCCAAAAATTCTATTTTCAGAGAAAATTATGAAAAAAATCTAATTTAGACAATTTAGATGTTTATATTTCAAAAGTAGTATATAGTTTTCCAAAATAATTCCATAAATATAATAATTTAAATTTTTAAATCAAAATCCCCATTTATTTAAAAATAATGTTTTTTTACAATGATAACATTTTTCATACCCTTATGAAATTTACATCTGGATTCATAAAATTTATTATCATTTATATTTAAATAAATATTATTTAATAATAATATTTTATTAATGTAACATTTATTTCAAAAAAAACATCAAAAAAATGTCTCAGTTGAAACTATATATTTTCAAAAAAATAAAATTTGAGTATCATATTATTAAAATTCAATTTTTATAAACATTTTTATTTAATAATTCATAAATTAATAATAAAAATGTTAAATTTAATAAGTATTTCAAAAATAAAAATATATAAATTCATACTGTTATGGTCTAGGTATATATCTCTTAACTACAGTAGAGTATTCCCTAAAGTAAATGTGTGTGATGGTGATACTTTCTTTGGGTAGTTTGGAGAACATGGATTAGATTATGACCTTGATAAGAAGTAAATTATCCCAAAAATAATATATATCATGCTTTAGTTATTGAATATTATAATATACTTGGTCAATATAAAATCCATGTGATCCCATATCTATAGGAAGTTCATATAAATGAGCTTCATAGGGTATGATCCTACTGGTCATGGACATCATTTCTACTGTCTATGACAATTAGTAAACCATAATTTTTTATTATTATGCAAAGGAGGGTGTCATAACACCACCTGAAATACAAGAAACCCTCAAGGGGGAGAATGTGATGTAGCCCAAGAGAATCCCCTTGAAAAAAGGACTGGAATCCCAAAGGAAGCGATGCCAAACTTTCACAAATGGATAACTACTCATCTGGACTCCCAATATGAGTAAGCACATATGCAAAAAGTTGGCCTCCTTCCAACTGCGATGAACAATATGCCCATGGTTACCCTTTAATGCACATGTCATGATTATGTAAACCAAGTCCCATGGGGACTCATAAATACTATATATTATCATTACAATGACTTCACAATCTGCATCAACATCGAACACATTGAAACCCGAACTTCTGCAGATCATGAGGCTAGGAAGAAATGGTCGTGCCTCCACACCTGGAGAACTACCCATCCGATAGAATGTGATGAATGCCATTAGAATTGAATCATGTCGATCACAGAGAACCTCATCACCTCACATGATCCTGTTCATGAGAGATACATCCATATTAATCCTCAAACCAATGATGGGAGGGCTCCAACAGATCCAGTGTCTGGCCGATCTTCCATTAATATAGGATTTGTTGAGAATATTTCAAAATGAGAGAAAATGTTAACCTTATTTCAATATTGAACCCAACTCAAAGATTAATGTTCATAGCTACATACGAAGCTAAACAACCAATAATTGGGATCCCAAAATTGTATGGTTTCAGGTCTCCCAAATGATCTAGAAAATGGAATAATGGATGATAGAAAAAACCATACATTCAATAATTCTTCTCTCGAAACCTTGATACCAGGAAAGCAAGAGGCCTTGAAAAGAGAATTGATCAATGTTGAGGTGGGGCTGAGCTGTGAGTAGAGACCAGAGGCTAGCCGCCCAATCACTCTAAAAAAAGAGAGGTGTCGTTGCTTCATTCCTCATACTCACACAAAAGAAGAAATGTGAATTCAAGTAGATACCCCTACCTTGAATGTTTTCAACCCTCAGTCGTGCCATTTACTTGATGTTCCAGAATATAAAGTTTATTTTAGAGGGTATCTCCTTACAATATACATTCTAATACCACTCATCCGAGACACTCACTACATGAAAAATCCTCCTGTAATCCCAAATAGAGAATGTTCTTGTGCTCTAACCCATGTTGTAGCATATGTCCTCCTCATAATTCATGATGACAGATTCAAACACCTCCTTACTGTGTTGAATGAGAGCCAACCAGATTAGATAAGGATATATGTTCGCATCATTAAAGGATATGTTAGGTGTCGGGAAACATGGAGAAACAACCTATCCCCAGCCTATTTAACCTTCCAAAAGCCAATGTATCATCTTCATATTATCCACGGATATGAGGTGTGGAGCTCCTAGAGGTAAGTGAACCTGCACCGCGCAAGGCAAGAAATATGTGAACTATGGTTATTAATAGACACCCAGTGCTCCCCTTACCTCCCCCTGAAGAATGAAGACCGATAAGGGTCAACTAATATGTTATCCCAAGAGATACTTGCTTGCATCCCCTCCATGAATTCAGTAAGATCATTAAGACATGTCCCACCCTCATTGAAAAGTCTCAACAAACGTGTCCCAGATGACCAATGGAAACATCCTGTATGGTTGGAATTCATAGGAACTCTTTCATAATCTTCTCCATCCTTTCAATGGTCCCTTTGGTATCCTTGATAATATAAAATACATATGTTGGAATGGAGGTAAGCATGATGGTTATCAAATCAACCCACCATATGAATAAAAGAAACTTTTTATTCTAGTTAGAAATCCTCCCCATCTGTCGATTAGTGATATCATGAAATAAGTGTTTCCCAATGTGCCCGTAGGAGACTGGAACACAGAGATATAGCATAGGAAACTCCTTCATTTGGTACCCCAAAGATATCTTGAATATCCATGCAGAGTCTTCCTAGAATATTTTTGGATATAAAAACGTGACTCTTCACTAAATTAATACTTTGTCCTCTCAATCAACTATACAAAATGATAATCTCCATGAGTCCATGCAATGATATCTGCCTTACATTAATTAAGATAAGGACATAATTAGCGAACATCATATGGGAAATGCCTTCCCTGCCATTTATATCTTGATATAGAAGCAACCATCTACTCATCGTGCCTCTATACATATTCTGAGAAAGGGTATATTGGGCCAAAATGAAAAGGATAGAGGATTGAGGATCTCCCTGGAAAACTCCATGGAAAATTTTAAAAACCCCAAATAAATTCCTCCTAAGAGAGATTTAGATCTATGGGGATGATTAGCATCTAAAGAAAATATCACAAAACCATTCTTGGCCACAAAAATTTTGCATTACCTAAATAATGATGCTCCATTCTTTGTTATTTAAGGACATATCCATGTCATCATAAAAGATTACATTTTAGACTATTGGACTTCTATAAATTTTATTCAACATTTTGCTAGAAATCCCCACTACCCCTTGAATTCATTGAACATTGGAAAACATGGGTTACTCTCTAGATACCAACCATGGAATAACCCCACTCATCCTCCTTGCAATTAGGCTCTGCAAGAATTTATATGAAACATTACAAAGGTGTATGTTCCTATATTGACTAAGGCTATTGGGATTATTAACCTTTGGTATAAGAACCACCGTAGAGGAAAACACACTCCAATTAATGGTTCCACCCTGAAAAAAATCTTGTATAGACTCCACCACCTAATGGAATATGATGTCTCATGAAGCCACAAAAAAATAACCTAGAAAATAATCTGGTCCAGGTGCACTGTCCTGAGGCATCACAAGAACCGTTCCCTTTATTTCCCCCTCATTTGGCATAGATATCCAGGAATCATTATTAAAATTCTCCACCAGATGTGGAATAACCCCCAAAAATACCTCCTCCTCTTCATCAAATCTCTTATCCACATAACTAGAAGGAACCACCCCGGCCAAAAGGCCTTCAAAATGATCTGGAAACAAATGACCATTTATATCCACATCAAAAGTAAACACTCAATTACCAAGTCTATGAATGAGCATTATACTACTCTTCTCTTTAATACATGCATGGAAGAAGGCATTGTTCGGATCTCCTTCTTATAGCCATCTCAACTGAGATCTCTATTTATAGTCCCTCTCAGTCACTAATAGCTTCTCAGATAGAAAAATGTGCTTATCACAAAGGAAAATAAAGTTGTTCCTATCCCAATCATTCTGAAGGCCCTCCTCAAGCCTTTTGGTATCCACCTATATATTATCCACAAAAAAATTTCGTTTGGCATATTGGAAAAACAGACTTGAATGTCCTTCTTCAGGTATTTAAGGTGGTTTTATAGACCATTCTATGACCTATCGGTCTCCAAGGAGGACTACATCTCCATGTCCACACCCTCTAGAATCAGCTTCATTTGAGGAAGCTCTTTTACGGTAGATGTCAAGCTGCTGATCATGAAGTACTCAATGAAATCTGTATAAATTTGGGATGAGATCCAAACGTAATGGAAGGGGGTAAAAACCCCAAAAAGGAATCATAATAAATAAAGTTACAAGATTTCACTGATCTAAAGGGACCCCTATCAAATCATTGGGTGATCTTGAAGCAGGTTTTCTAATGGCATCACTAGGTATAGGTGACATAGTAATCGGGTCTATAAAAGGTTTAGGAGTTCCGACTACATCACCTTCGATGTAGGCCGGCTGACATAGTCAGTCAGCTCAATAGGAACATGGGTCCCATGATTTTAATTTTAAAAATCTATCTCAATGGTAACATCACCTATTATCTCCACTATTGAGGATTTCAAACTACAAATTTGAGCCCCTTTAATCCCTCAACTAGAAGAACTATACTCTAACCACCTCTTTCTACGGACCTAAGCTAAATTCCCTTGTTTTCCTCAAGCCATGAAAAAACTTTGAGGAGCTTTATAGAAGATCATTTCCCACCACTAGAATCCATTTCACAACCTCAACTGAAAATGGGCCGGGAAACTCACTGAAATATCCATATCCCCAATGATATGAGGTTTTGTTGGAGCTTGAAGACTTGTTGTGTTTCCATCAGAACATGGAAAATATCCAATAGAGTATCCAACTAATTTTAGGATCATCATATTGTAGAAGGGAAGTGGATGAATAGGAAAGATAATCCATTCTTCCACCGAGGAGGACTCCCTGACCAAGTGACAATCCCAAGATCAATAGGATATGCAGAAGCACCATGACCCACACCTCTAGTCCTCCATAGACCATGCTACCACAAAATATTCTTTGGAGAAAAAATGGATGTAAAAGGCCACTCTAAAAATCTTGGAGATAACCTTTGGGATTCGGATCCCACATGAGTCAAAATAGTTCTTGAAGAAGCCCAGTGGATGCTAGTTGAGACAAAAGCAATCTGCCAGGGTAAGATCATGGAAATATGTTACATCCTATATGTATTTCTCTAGAAACACCGCAACTAGGAAGTCATCCCCAGGGAAAACAACCATAGGACTTACCACGATCTACATAATGTGATAGAATAATGGATAAGAATTGGAGGATGCCTCACCACAAGTAGGAGTAGATGAAGAAGGCTTGCAGCAAAGTGCATCCTTGGAGGACTTCCCCTTGATCCCACCAACATTCATTTCACACATCACATGCATCTATGTCAATTATAATTTATCAGAAACCTTAATATAAACTAATATTAATGGTCAATGCCTTATGTATATATTATAAATGTTTATTATGTATGAATATATTTTAAATCTAATGGGTTATAAATATCCAAAATAACCAAATTTGTGCATGTGTTTTCTATAACTACATTACTAAATAAGTGATTTATTCATTAAACATTGGAATTTATTTTATAAATATTCGGTCATTAAATTCTTCCCCCTTTAGAAATTTCTATTTAGAAATTTTATATCAAACACTAAAATGAATGTGTGTACTTATATTTAATATCCTATTGTGGATCATGAGTTTCTTTCTCAAAAATTTGGTTCTTCAATAATACTTTGACTAGGTGAGTCGTATTGCTTCATAGAACTTTGTCTCTATGATCTAAGATCTACACCAGAATCTCCTTATGTGAAAAATCATTCTCTAAGGGTAATTCCGTTGGTTTCACTGTATGTGAGGGGTATAAAATATACTTTCTTGATAGGGACATATGGAACACATCAAATACTTGGGAAAGGATATGCGGGAGTGCTAATTGATAGGACATAGCTTCTATTTGTAAAAGGATCTGATAAGAGAATATTTATCTTATACTAAGTTTTCCCTTAATCCCCTAACTCTGGACCATCTTACATGAAGATATATAAAGAAAAAAATTATCTCTAACCTCAAACTCTAGGTCTCATTAAATGTTTTTCTACATAGGTTTTAGGTTGACTTTTTGAATATGTCATAATACATTTAATGGTTTGAATATTCTATTCCATCTCTTGAATAAGATCAGGTCCCATACTCTTCTTTTTTCTAACTTCATCCCAGTATGTTGGATTTCGATATCTCTTTTTAAATAGAACCACATAAGGATCCATTTGAATGTTATAATGGAAATATTTTTTATATATTAACTCCACATGGGGTATGTATTATTCCCAACATTCTTTGAAATCTATTGAACATGAATCATAAAAATCCACTAGGGTATGAATGGTTCTCCTATACTTACCTTCCATCTAAAGGGTATAAGAAATAATGAAACTCGTCTCTATATCTATCTCTTGTTGATGGATTATCCAAGACCTCAAGGTAAATTTTGGATCTCAAATACATATAATGGATAGAGTTATTTCTTGTATTATTACCACTTTTGTTATGTATATCGTACCAAGTTGACCAATTGAAAAATATTTCATGATAACAATGAAATTCTATAACTTTTTAAGGTGATCAAATACCACCAGAATGGTGTTATTTCTTTTATATATCTTGGGGAGTCCTATAACAAAATATATGGTTATGTTTTCCTATTTCCATACTGGTATGGGAAATGGGTTCATCTTAACCATGGACATATTTAATTATACCTTTACTTTTTGGTTTACCAAGAATTGAGATAAAATTTCTACAATATCCCTCATCATGATATCCCATGAAAATTTTTGTATCAAATATCTATACATCATATTTCATCCACAATGAAAAGATAATAATGACATATGTGCATCTTCTATAAGTTCCCTCTTCAGTTTTGGGTTTTATATGACACATATGTGAGTTCCAATATTTAAAAATCTATCTTTGGTAATGTTGAACTCCAAAACATTCACTACCTCTTTCTATAATATCAAATTATCTTTTTGGGCTCATTAATCCTCTTTAGAATGGATATTTGAGTAGTTATTTGAGAGAGTTAGTATGAATGTCCTTTTATTATTTCTATTCCCATATTTTTCATGTCAAATAAGATCAGATCTCTTTCAATCCTCGTCATGGTAGGGTTTTGAGATCATTTATATTTAGGGAAGACATAAAATTTGTTCACCTTCTCAAGATGGTAATATATTGAACAATTATTATCCTTGATCAGATCAAACCTCCTTTATTGGCATATATTGAGGTCATTCTGTGTGAATATGTACATGAGACCATTATGATCCCTATATGTGTCATAGTTATCCTTGTAGATATAATTTCATCAAATCTTCAACATAATCATCACTGTAGCTAATTCTAGATCATGTGTTAGGTAGTTATTCTCATGATTATTTAATTGGAAAGAGTTGGAGGATATAACCACTTTATCTTTAATTTGTACACAACCTAAACATTTTTTTGGAAGCATCTATTTATATCACAAATCCTTCCACATTAGTAGGTAATGTGTGAACATGTGCAGTGATTAGCCTCTAATTTAACTCTTTAAAGCCCTCGTCACATTCCTCAATCCAGAAAAACTTTAATTCCTTCTGATTTATCTGGGTTAGTGGGCTTGAAAATCAAGAAAAGTATCACACAAATCTACCATATTAACAAGTTAGTCCAATGAAATTGTGGATATCTATCATATATTTTTGTTTGGGTCATCCTTTAATTTTTTTTTTCTATAAAGGGTCAATAGATATCTGTTTATTGGTGATAAAATTCCCATAAAGTTTACTTTCTCCATCCAGAACATTAATTTATAGCACTTAATATATAACTTTTCATTTCCCATGGTTCTTGTAACATCATTCAGATTCTCCTAATGCTACTTCATACTTTTGGTACAAATAATAATATAATTTATAAATACTTAAGAAAATTTATTGTGTTTATCCCTAAATAATCAACTCATTAAGTATATGATAATAGTATGAGTATTATTGAGGCCAAATGGAATCACTATGAACATATAGTGCCCATACATTACATAAAAGAAATATTGGGGTATCCTCTTTCTTCACCCATTCTATATAATATCCCAAAAGAAGATCCACCTTATAGATGTAATGGAATCCATATAGTTGTTCTAACATGTATTCAATCTATGCCATCGAATAATTGTTCTTTATCATGATCTTGTTGAGCTCATTATAATCAATTTATATGTGCACTGACCCATATTTCTTCATGTTGAAGGGGATCGACACACCCCATGGTGAAGAACATGGGCATATAAACCCTTTATTCATATTCCCCAGCAACTATTTATTCATCTCTTCAAGCTCAACAATTCCCATTGTATATAGATTCTTCAATATTAGAAAATCTATATGCATAATCTCAATTGATAACTCAACTTCATGACTTGAAGGAAGACTAAGTAATTCTTTTGGTAACACATAAACATATTACATTATAATGGGAATGCAATCAATGATAATATTTTTCTTACTATTAATCACTTGAACTAGATACGCTTTCTTATAATGAAATACTATATATTCTTGACATGTTGATTCCAAAGGAGATTCATACTTCTCCATGAAATGTTATAGAATCATATAGATATTCATGATATGGAGAGTGATTTACTTCTCTCAAAAATTTATGTTGGCTCTAAATAAGGAAATCCAATTTCTACCCAAAATTTCATTTAATTCCACTATAGGGAGTATCACATCGTTAACTGGATTGTTCATCCCACAAATATGTCTAGAGAGAATTCATATACATAGTATGAAATAATTTCCCAATTTTTTCACTAATAGCTCCACTTCCATATTTTGAGGCGGTGTTTTAATAGTTGAACTAAAATTACATGATATTAATGAATGTTTAGAACCATGTATGATTAGCCAATCATTCACTGTTTGATATTGTTTAAAATCATTTCCTTCATCGAAAATAGTCATAGGGATGATAACTTTTAAACTCATGATCTTATAAAAGGGATATTTTTAAAATAGAAGTGGAAACTCATTAATAACATGCATCTATTAGCCTATTAATTAATAGGTTTTAATATAAGTTACAAAATTCCTATTTACTAAAATAAAATATTATGGAATTTTTTGTTCCCTTCATAATTGTTCATAAGGAGAATGTAAATTTACCCAAGAATTTCCCCCAATAGTGTAAAACTAATTCTATATCAAGGACAATTTTTTATGAAAAAATTGATTACCGATTCAATCCCAATGTGCCCTAGACTAGGTCGTCACATCACATCAGGTGCTCCTCCTAGTATACCAAGGGTTGCAGACTAGTGGCATGGGTCTAAAGAGAAGCATGGGGAGCCACAACATAAGTAACATCAACAGATAAAATATCAAATGGGAATAATAAATGGATGTCTTACAAAAACAATTAGTAAACAAGTACATGTGCTATACCAAAAATCTATAGAATACACTATATTTTAGGAATTCATTTAATATAAACCAAGACCAAAACTATCAAAATAAATTGAACTCGGACTTGAGTCCCAACCTTGTTATGACCTTATATTTTCCAACATGTCATCCCATGCACAACCAAACACCAGGTCCTTATCCTACTCCAGTACCTGAAATCGGGTAGCATTTTTTCGGGTACCCATGTTCCGTGGAAGAATAAGTAGGTTGTGGGGAAAACTCAGTAGGCAACAACCAACGGTGCCTATAGAAATAGCTAGTCTATAAAAAGTATTATTTAACTAACAACTACAATAATTAAAAAAGTAACAAGTAAAACATTTAATTAATTTTTTGATATATATTTACCCATTAAGTTTTGTAGAATCGACCAATCAATAAAAATAACTTAGGTCACACTGGGAGTCTAAGCATAGGGACAAAAAGTGACATGAACATTTAACCATAATGGATTTAAAAAATCACAACTCACCACAAACCCATTGGCTACAAAATTCATTTAATCCATTTTCATCATTATTATCATTTCATTACTTATGTTGTCTTCATTACTAAATTCATATTCTTCTCATGTTCCTTGGGTTAGGCATTTACATCAGAAAAACTATAACCTAAGATGGTCAATTACCATGCATATGGTGGGTATGTCATGTTCCCCCTCTCACTAGGGGTAAACACATCACAAAAAATAAAATACAGTCACCTTAGATCTTCAGTCTAGGTGGTCTCATTGAATGTCACTGTTAGGGTGGTATATCATCCACCCCTGTCCCAAACTCAGGAATTTTGGGGTGTAGTTTATAGCCTCTGTATAAATTGAAATCTGGGCATAGAAAATTAAGCCAATACCCCATTATACTAAGCCATGTGCACATGATTATTTATCCATTGACCACACATATGCCACACTACAACCGAACATGACTAATACAAAAACAAAACATAATCCATAACAATGATCATGGGAATTAACACTATTACATAACGCATTAAAACATTTTCTATTTATATTACAAAGCTTTTTATCCCAATTTATATTTCCTATTCCTAAACTCATTAAGTGTATTCAATAATCCCTATGCTTTAACCCATTTAACATATTCAATAATTTCCATATTTTTACTTACTTAACCCATTCATAATTTCCCATGTATTAATAACTTATGAATTTCAATTAAAATTAACAACACATTGGGCACATTCAAATTAATCACATTTAATGAATTTTTACATCATTACAAACCCCCTTACTTAATATCATCAATGTTACCCACTGGTCATTTAGTTTGTTTCACAATCATGTTAACATGCCATCATAGTTCTTATGGGTTCTATATCACTAACCATTATATCCGTTCAATTACTATGGTCCGATTTGATATTAATAGATATAACAAGGAAATAAACATAATTCAAAATACACATAGAAATAATCTTGAAACCACCCTTTAAAACATGGGTCTTCCCCTTTGAAAAACTAAAACATGCCCTAAGGAGTTTATTTCCATTTTAAACCAATCTAAACAAAAATTAAACCATTTACAAAAAATGGACCTTTATTCCCATTTCAAACACCAATATAAATCTCTTATAAAACCCGTTTTGAATCACTTTGTGTTCAATACCTCATTTCAAAACATTCCTTAAATTAAAACGACATTTTTCACCAGTTAATGAAAATTTGGGTAAAACCCCCAAACATTCCATCAAACACAGTTCAAAACCTTTCAATAATTTACAAAATATGGCTTAAAATTTATTTAAATAAATCCATTGACCTTACCCAAACATCAATTACATTTTTATTATCCATTCTCTCATAATACACCTATCTTGTGGTTTAATAATTTTTTTCACCAATTACAAGGATCCGGCTTAACCCATGGGTAGACAAATGTTTGGCCTCACATCATCAATGAATCCAACAAGGTCTATGAATGTTCTCACACATCAATCTAAGGTTCAAATCCATTTCAATAACCCAATAAATCAAGACTCAACATAGTTGAAAAATCTAATAACTACATACAAATATAACACATCAAGACTATAGGAAAACGAATAAAGACCGCCTACCTCATGAATATTGACGGATACTTGCTTAATCACCACCCTTGATTTGAACTAAAACATCCTCTTAATTACAAACATGAAATCAGCTGAAATTTGATGGATTTAAGGTTTTGGAATAAGTGGATAAATTACACATTCCATAATCTAGAAAATAGATTAAAGAGGAGTGTTAGTCTAACCCCTATCATTGATGAACACCCAGAAACACCCCAAATGCCAAATAATTGATGGAGAATTACCTCATTGATGTCATAGAGTCTTTGGTCTTTCAACCAATCTATTGTAGGAGGAATAGGGTGAAAATTGTGGGATAAAGAAATAGGTTCATGACAGGAAAATGGGAATTTCGCACTTTTTTAGTGATGCACGGTTTGAGCTCCCAGGTTCCTTATGGAACTCTCATGGTTGGGAAAAATGTGTGTTAACTATGCACTAGACCTCTATCCAAAATGGTTCCCTTGTCACATATTTTACTAGTCATGGTGTATAGTTTTCACTAACTCTGTGTCAACTGTGCACTATAAAGGATGGGACAATTTTCTCCTCTTTTCATGTATCACACCCTTAGAACACTTCCAAAACTTCTCAAGTACTCAAGAAACACATCAAAAGAGAGTTTAACCAATACATTGAACAAGTGTGTATCTTCACTATAGATTGGGATCTAAGAACCTCCCCACCGTATAATAAATCATTTTCAATACGTACATCCAAGAATTTCCAAACCCTCGTGACCAAAAAATTCAAACTACATACCCAAAAGTCAACTATCACCTTCTCGTTTCTTCATGTACTCATCCATGCCATAAAAAATTTTAGACCAAGGAAACTATCTTACCTCGAGAAAATTTCCCCTCACCATGTTCAAAATTTACAATCTAATTCTCCTTGAGGACACATCCACCTCAACTCATCTTTTTTTAAAGGTTGGGACCAAAGCCTTATTTATTATTAAAGCAAAGAAAATACCCCATTAACTAGGTAGAGGGAGACCAATTACATAGCCCGAAGGCCCGGTTGGAAATTAGTCCATTACATGGCATGTAGACCCAAATATTTGGCCCAAGGCCCATTTTGTGAATAGTACTGCTACAGTACCTACCTGCTATAGTACCACATTGTACCTGGCACTGCTATAGTGCCCTGCTACCACTATAGTGACATGTCGCCGCTACAGTACTCGTTGCTGCTACAATGCCTCCACTGCTACATTGTTGCTACAGTACTATGCCCAATGGATTTTGAACACCATTTTCAACTCATCTTTACGAACATCGATAATAAGACAAAGTTCAAGTAAATGAAATTAAACAACCCCGTGAATGGATATCAACATAGCCTTATTTTACCCTAGAAGAACCAAATGGGACACTATTGTTACAACCCGATATTTTATGATAAGTATTATTTTTAATTTATTTTATGTCATGTGTTTTATTATAACGACCCATACTTTACATACATTGTTAATACTTCAAAATTGAAGCACACTTATTACAACATACGACAAAACCACAAAGGACCGTATAGGTATAATGTCTTTAGAAACTGGGAAACATAAACAACTAGTTCATAAATCTTTTATAGTGTCTCCCATTTATTTCATCATATCTAGGGTCCCTTTTAGCATATTCTACTTAATATCCATCTTCTTGACCTGGGGAAAAGAAAACATAAAAGTGTGATCTCAAATGCTCACCAAGGGCAAATAATGGAAATAAAAACCAAATCATATCTTTTTGAAAATCATAACCTGCAAAAGAGATCATAATATATTAACATGGAACAAATCATATAAGTGAAAATGAGATCCCCATAATCATAACATGAAACTTGAAACTTTGTGTAATTCACACATAATCATGGAAAATCATTTCTTGTTAGTCATGACTCATTTCCAAGACTATCTTAGTGGACAAAGTCCCTTTCTGAACCGAGTCACCCTCGTTCCAGTCCTGTTTCACTGAACCGGTATTACCTCCCGTTCCAGCCATGTCTATCTCATGAGATATAAAATCTTTACCCAATGCATTGGAGGGAGATATAGGTCCCACCCATCTTATAATTAATCCTTTCTTATGTGTGCCACATAATCATAAATCATACATCATCGCATAACACATATAACAAAAAATGGGATTCTTGAAACATCGTGACATCATAAAACAAATCATATAAGGTAAATGACTTCATAAAAATAATTCCCTCAAAACATAATCAAATCAATGTAATAATAGGGATAAAACAGAACCCTATATTATCTTAGATGGAAAATAATTTTGATAAAACATTTGAACTCCATTCTTGAGGAAAATATCATATCTACTTAAAAAAACACATTTCTTTTATTAACATGTCATAAAATTATAAACTAAAAGAAGTTGATTAAAAATAAACATGAAAACTTGTAAAGGAAGCTTCTTGGAAATAACGTTTTAAAAATCTATTCATGCCGTATAAGTTAAAAAAACATTCTTCGTACTTTTGTTGGAAAAGTCAAAAAGTACCTCGTACGAAAAACGACAAAAGATTCCTTTCATACATATTACTAAAAACTCACCAAAGGGTAAAAATGGATTTAAACAATAGTAGGTGGATGGAAATAATATTACATATTGATGAAACATGGATGTGGATGATGAAATACACCCCAGTAAATACATACGAATAAAAAATCTCAGATAAAAATGAGATTGTGATATTTCCCTTACCTTAGGTCCGATTTGCTTTGTACGTGTCTGAAGCTCCTGTATAATGGTTTAAATAATGTTATTGACTTATTCCAGAATCATACATATTGATATGATATCATATATGGTCATATTCTAAGCTTCTTGTTAGTAATATTTCATTGTTACTTGTTACTCGGGTCTTTATTGCCTTTTGTTCTTATGCGTGTTTTGCCGAATAAATTCGTATTCTTCTTTTAAGGTTATAGATACCTTATATCCAGAATTTTATTAGTGTAACATATATTATATTTATTCATTCAATTCATTTATATAATTACTATGTAATGATGATCATGTAGAATGAGTCGCATCACATCGTGGAGACGGTATTCCGTACGTACGCACGAGTGATGATATCGTTCCTATGATCGTGGAATTATATTGGAGTATATATATATTATTTCAGTATCAATATTACTTTATAATAATCATAAATAGTTACTCATTACACCATTATACCCATCCTCGTAAGGTGATGGTGGAAAATAGATTACACCACAGCGTGGAGACGGTATTCCGTACGTACGCATGCGCGGTGATTTCATTTTTCCGTAGGATGGATAGAAGGTGAATTAGGGTTGTTTCATATTTATAATAACATATCAGTATGTAAGTAATAATGATTTTATTACTTTATCATGAAACAACTAAATAAGAAGAAGTTGAAGAAGAAAGAAATTGAAAAGATCGGTAATGGATATTACCTCTTATTTGGAACGCCTCTTTGAATACTCCACTTAGGGAACTAAGATTGGTCTTTGAAGAAGACCAGGACCTCTAGGATTATTCTAGGGAAGTGGAGAGGATAAAATGGCAGGGGTTGGCCGAGCTTGAGTGCTCAAATTGGTGTGAGGAGGAGGGGGAGGAGGTGCCCTTTTATAAGGGAGGAGAGGGGCACCTTAAGAATATCTCAAAATATTATTTTATATTAAAGTAAAATTCGGTTTATAATGGTTCCAAAGGGTATTATTTCGAAGCTAAAGTTGGGATGGATCGCAATACTATCAACCAATAAGATTTAGACAAGTTTATGGTATTATTTTAACCTTATCAATTAGATTTAACTCTAAGTTAAATAATTTAACTTTTACCGTGACTTTTTGTTTTCTTATACTATATGGTTAATACACTTACTATAACTTTCCAAACGAACCCCAAGTTGTTTATTATTAATATATATATCCTTATCTAAGTCATTTGGCCGATCCTTATATTTTTAGGAATAAAATAACAATGAATAATATAATATTTGATTTAAAAACTATTTTGTGTCAATTTTGACACTATTTGATATATGATTTTTGTGAAAGTCATAAAAAAATTATATGTTGGAACCAAGTTGATTAAATCAACAATAATATATCCTACTAACCTATAAAATTAGTGGAATTCATAAAAAGTCTCAAATTACATTTATTTTAGCATTTATAACATCAATTATGTTAACATTTCCTTAAAAGGGTAATTACTGCATCATCGTTGTGTCATAAATAAATTAATATATTTAAAGTCTAAAAATTATAAATAAAATATTATTATGTAGGAAATCTTTTTAGATTTCTAATTAATATTTATAGTCCAATTTATCTTATGTATAACCCCATATTAAAAATGTTTTAGTTATTAAACTTTGATTTTAACTATTTAACTATTCATTAAATAAAATAATATTAAATGTCATAATCTAATCCAAGTGGACCTAAATGGTCATATTATATTCATAAGGTTGTTTTTGGTCGAATTACACTTATCCAATAGAATTAGGACATGTGTTAGGGTAATAGTAATATCATATTTACCCTTAGTTACCCTATTTACTATTAACCGTGGTAAAAAAAGTAAAAAGTTACTATTCACCAAAAATTATTTTCATCTCATTGAACCACATTTTAGTCCTTGATATTAACCGTGTCTGTCAGATTTTCGAAATTCCATTCACAGAAGCGGTAAAATTAAGTTTTATGCAAAATTCAGTTTTTAACCAACCACTTAGTGGTTTCACTATTCATCAAAAATTGAAAGTTTTCCGAAAAATACCAAAATTTCACCCTAGGCTAATTTCGGTATTCCGAATCCAAAAATGAATTCCATTTTGAAAAATAAAATTCACAAAATTTCAAAAAGTGGTTATTACTATTCATAACGGCTAGTTTTAATAATATTTTAATAGCATATCGTTGTTTAGTGAAACTCGATATTGCGTACGACGCAAGCTATCGAGGAAGGTCGCGATTGCGTATAAAACAATCCAAGCAAGTGTTGTGTAGAAAAGATTCATTTGGTGATTTATATAACATAAAAGTATCAGGTGTTACATTCTACCCCCCTTAAAATGAATTTCGCCCTCGAAATTCGTCACTTTTTAACAAACAGATGAGGATACTTCTCCCTCATCATATCCTCAAGCTCCCATGTAGCTTCTTCAAGTTGGTGGTTCCTCCATAAAACTTTCACCAATTGAGTGGTCTTGTTTCGTAGGACTTTTTTGCTACGATCCAGAATCTCTATCGGTTGTTCTTCATAAGAAAGATCTTGCTCCAGCGGTAAAACTTCTAAGCTGAGTACATGTGAAGGATCAGGTATGTACTTTCTCAGGAGAGATACATGGAATACATCGTGGACTTGAGAGAGATTCGGTGGAAGCGTCAATCGGTAAGCTACCTTTCCAACACGATCCAGTATTTCGAAAAGACTGATATATCTAGGGCTCAACTTCCCCTTCTTTCCAAATCTCATAACCCTCTTCCAGGGAGATATTCGTAAGAACACTTTATCACCCACTTCAAACTCTAGGTCTTTTCTTCGGTTGTTGGAATAACTTTTCTGTCGACTCTGAGTTTCCCTTATGTGTTGTTGAATAGATATGATTGTTTCTACCATTTCCTCAACGAGATCAAGTCCTAATAGCTTTCTTTCCCCAACTTCATCCCAGCAAGTTGGAGTCCTGCATTTCTTTCCATAGAGAGCTTCATAACGATCTATCTGAATACTGGAGTGAAATCTATTATTATAAGAAAATTCCACCAAAGGTAGGTGTTGATCCCAACCTCCTTTGAAATCCATAGAGCAAGCTCTCAACATATCTTCTAGGGTTTGAATTGTTCTCTCAGACTGACCGTCTGTCTGAGGATGATAAGCAGTGCTGAAACTCAACTCTGTATCCAGAGTATACTGAAGACTTCGCCAGAACTTCGAGGTAAATCTCGGATCCCAATCAGATATTATAGAAAGTGGTACTCCATGAAATCTTACCACTTCCTTTACATATATCCTGGAAAGCTGATCTAGAGAGAAATCCTCTCTAATAGCAATGAAGTGTGCATACTTTGTAAGACGATCAACTATGACCCAGATAGCATTATTGCCTTTGGATGTTTTAGGAAGTCCTGTGACAAAGTCCATAGTGATGTTTTCCCATTTTCATTTAGGTATGGGTAATGGTTGTAACATCCCCTTAGACTTCTGTCTCTCGGCTTTAAGTTGTTGACAAACCAAGCATCAAGAGACATATTCAGCAACATCTCTTTTCATGTCATCCCACCAGAAGTATTCTTTCAGGTCCCTAGACATCTTCTTGCTTCCAGGATGAATAGAGAATGAAGAACCATGAGCCTCATCCAGCAGATCCTTTTTTAATTCGGGGATGGGAGGAACACAAACCCGATTCCTGAACTTTATTATCCCATCACAATCAAGGTTGAATTCAGGAACATTTCTCACCTTCTTTTGTAACTCGAAATCTTCTTTCTGTGCCTCTTTAATCTTCACATGTATAGATGGTTGAACATTCATTTGAGAAAGATAAGATTTTTACCCTTCCATTATAATTCCAAGATCCATCCTTTGTAAATCCATAAATATTGGATCTTTTGTGATCCTCATCATGGATAAACTAGCATGGTCTTGTCGACTTAATGCATCTGCCACCTTGTTTGCTTTCCCAGGGTGGTAATGGATTGAGCAGTCGTAATCCTTAATCATCTCCAACCATCTTCTTTGACTCATATTCAACTCCTTTTTTTGTGAAAATAAACATTAAGCTTTTATGATCAGTATAAATATCACACCTTTAACCATAAAGGTAGTGCCTCCAAATCTTTAATGCCAAGATTACCACAGCCAACTCCAAATCATGTGTCGGATAATTTTGCTCATGGATTTTCAACTGTCGTGAGGCATAAGCTATCACCATATCATTTTGCATAGGAACACACCCCAATCCCTTCTTGGATGCATCATTGTAGATCACAAACCTTTCTCCACTACAAGGCAGTGTGAGCACAGGTTCACTGGATAACCTTCTTTTCAACTCCTTGAAATTCTCTTCACATTCCTCTGTCCAAACAAACTTAACTCCTTTCCGAGTCAACTTGGTGAGTGGATTAGATAATCGTGAAAAATCTTTTACAAAACGTCGATAATATCCAGCCAAACCAAGAAAACTTCGGATCTCAGTTACTGTTGTTGGTGTCCACCATCTTTCGATAACCTCTGTTTTTGCTGGATCCACAGATATCCCCTCTTTTGAGATTATGTGACCCAAAAATGAAACTTTTTGAAGCCAAAATTCACACTTGGTAAATTTGGCATAAAGCTTCTCCTTTCTCAGGGTCTTCAATATAATTCTCATGTGATCTTCATGATCTTCCTTGCTCTTTGAATAGACAAGAATATCGTCTATAACGACTACCACAAATTGATCAAGATATTCTTTAAAGACACTATTCATTTGATCCATGAAGATAGCAGGGGCATTAGTAAGACCAAATGGCTTCACTATAAATTCATAGTGTCCATACCTTTTACGGAAAGCCGTCTTTGGTATATCCTCCCTTTTGACCCTTAATTGATGATACCCTGAATGAAGATCAATCTTGGAAAAGTATTGAGCTCCGCATAGTTGGTCAAATAAGTCATCAATGCATGGGAGAGGATATTTGTTCTTGATAGTGATCTTGTTAAGTTCTCGATAATCAATGCATAGTCTCATTGATCCATCTTTCTTCTTAACAAATAGAACAGGTGCTCCCCAAGGTGACGCACTAGGGCGTATGAATCCCTTATCAAGATTCTCTTGGAGTTTCTTCTTCAATTCCTGCAACTCAATTAGGGCCATTCTATAAGGTGTCTTTGAAATAGGAAAAGCACCCGGTACGAGTTCTATTGAAAACTCAACTTCACGATTTGGTGGAAGACCCGGTAATTCCTCCGGAAAGACATCATCAAACTCCCATACGATGGGCATATTCTTAATCGCGAGTTTCTCACCAAACATTTGATATAAATAACCTTCATTTAGTTGAATCAATACCCATTAAATAGAAGAAATTTCCACTAGAAGGTTATGTTCATCCTTGCATTGATATATGATCATAGATTGATCTCGAATATGAAATGTGACTTCCCTTATTTGGAAATTGATATGAGCTCCGTATAAATAAATCCAATCCATGCCAAGAATCACATCAAATTCCACTATAGGAAGGATCACAAGATTTGCAGGAAGCACTTTCCCACAAACTTCGATCGGAGAAGAATTATAAACTTTTGATGCGATTGATGTGCCATTAGGTGTTGTCACAGCTAACTCAACATCTAATTGTTGAGGTAATACAGTGATACCCTTAGAAAAATCTTCAGAAATAAAAGAGTGGGTGGATACATAATCAAATAAAACATTTGCTTCTTTAGAGTGGATGGTAAGTGTACCTTTCACCACATCGTTATCGTACTCCACATCGCTGATAGAAATTGCATGTGACTTTCCGTTGTCTTTAGCCTTAAGAGTTTGTTGACATCGACCATCATCATCAACCCTTGGATTTGGGCATTGATTGGCATAATGCCCCATCTCCTTGCACTTGAAACATTGAAGTGTATTAGGTTCATTCTGTGTATCCCTTCCTTTGTTTGTATCATTAGACATCTTCTTCCCATTATCGCGGCATTCAAATGCCCGATGACCTTCCTTTCCACATTTGAAACATTTACTTGTCCCTTTAATACAACTCCCTCCATGTTTCTTTCCACACTTTGAGCATAAGGGAAAGCTCATTTTCTTTTCAGTGTGCTCTTTAGATTTTCCTTTGAATTCCATTTTCCTCTTCTTATCAAACCCATATGACTAGTGGGTTACTCCAATCTCCATCTCGACTTTGAGAGCACATCGAACGATTTCCTCGTAGCTATTGAAGTCCCTTATGGCTAACGCCCTTCGAAGACTTGGTTTTAAGCCACTAAAGAATCGATCGATCTTACTCTCAGGTTGGATAATAATACCAGAAGTGTACCTTGCAAGTCTTGTAAAATTTGCTTCATAGGTACCAACAGATTCATCATCCCTTTTCCTCAGTTCAAGAAACTCTTTCTCCATCATTGTTCGGAGAATACGAGGGAAGTACTTATTGAAAAATAAGTTCTTGAACTCGTCCCATTCCATAGACTCAATTTCATCCCTTTGCCTCGTATTCTTGATAAGATTCCACCATTGATCAGCATCTCCTTCCAAACGATACACTGCTAGGATGACTTTATCAAGTTCAGAACATTGAAGAACTGAAAATAACTTTTCAGTAGTACTAATCCATTTTTCAGCAACTAATGGATCAGTAGACCCACTGAAATAAGGTGGATGATGCCTCATGAAAGATTCAATAGAATGTTGCTCCTTCCTTTGCTAGTTTGGAAGTCCTGCATGATTCATATCTTGAGAAAGTTGTGTGAGCATGGCTACAAGATTTTTCATTCCAGCTCCCATATCGTTTGGTTGCTCAGGGGGACAATCATTGCATTTCCCATCGCATTCCGCATTAACACGGTTCCTTCAGGTTCCAGCCATTGACTAAAACCAAGAAGAATAGTGTGAGCAACACTAATTATAATAGGAAAACTACATAATTCGAGAATAAAATTTTCACGCTTAAGGTCTTATCCTAGGTTATTCATGGCCATTTCTAAAACACTAATATTGTGCTCTATGCTTAGACTTATCCTTAGGTTTCTTACTAAGGCTTTCACATCCTAGTTTCCAAAGGTTGACTATACCTTTCCTTTGATACCAACTATAACGACCCGTACTTTACATACATTGTTAATACTTCAAAATTGATGCACACTTATTACAACATATGACAAAACCACAAAAGAACCGTATAGGTATAGTGTCTTTAGAAACTGGGAAACATAAACAACTGGTTCATAAATCTTCTACAGTGTCTCCCATTTATTTCATCATATCTAGGGTCCCTTTTATCATATTCTACTTAATATCCATCTTCCTGACCTGGGGAAAAGAAAACATAAAAGGGTGAGCTCAAATGCTCAGCAAGGTCAAATAACGGAAAAAAAAATCATATCATATCTTTTTGAAAATCATAACCTGCAAAAGAGATCATAATATCTTAACATGGAACAAATCATAGAAGTGAAAATGAGATCCCCATTATCATAACATGAAACTTGAAACTTTGTGGCATGTAAACATAATCAATGAAAATCATTTCTTGTTAGCCATGACTCATTGCCAAGACTATCTTAGTGGACAAAGTCCCTTTCTGAACCGAGTCACCCTCGTTCCAGTCCTGTTTCACTGAACCGGTATAACCTACCATTCCAGCCATGTCTATTTCATGAGATATAAAATATTTACCCAATGAATTGGAGGGAGATATAGGTCCCACCCATCTTATAATGAATCCTTTCTTATGTGTGCCACATAATCATAAATCATACATCATCGCATAACACATATAACAAAAAATGGGATTCTTGAAACATCATGACATCATAAAACAAATCATATAAGGTAAATGACTTCATAAAAATAATTCCCTCAAAACATAATCAAATCAATGTAATAATAGGGATAAAAACAGAACCCTATATTATCTTAGATGGAAAAAAATTTTGATAAAACATTTGAACTCCATTCTTGAGGAAAATATCCTTTATACTTCAAAAAAACACTTTTCTTTTCTTAACATGTCATACAATTATAAACTAAAAGAAGTTGATTAAAAATAAACTTGAAAACTTGTAAATTAAGCTTCTTGGAAATAATGTTTTAAAAATCCATTCATGCCGTATAAGTTAAAAAAAACATTCTTCGTACTTTTGTCGGAAAAGTCAAAAAGTACCTCGTACGAAAAAGGACAAAAGATTCCTTTCATACATATTACTAAAAACTCACCGAAGGGTAAAAATGGATTTAAAAAATTGTAGGTTGATGTAAATAATATTACATATTTATGAAACATGGATGTGGATGATTAAATACACCCCAGTAAATACTTACGAATAAACAATCTCGGATAAAAATGAGATTGTGATATTTCCTTTACCTTAGGCCCGATTTGCTTTGTACGTGTCCGAAGCTCCTGTATAATGGTTTAAATAATGTTATTGACTTATTCCAGAATCATACATATTGATATGATATCATATAGGGCCATATTCTTAGCTTCTTGTTAGTAATATTTCATTGTTACTTGTTACTCGGGTCTTTATTGCCTTTTGTTCTTATGCGTGTTTTGCCGAATAAATTCTTATTCTTCTTTTAAGGTTATAGATACCTTATATCCAGAATGGTATTAGTGTAACATATATTATATTTATTCATTAAATTCATTTATATAATTACTATGTAATGATGATCATGTAGAACGAGTCGCATCACATCGTGGAGACGGTATTCCGTACGTACGCACGAGTGATGATATCGTTCCTATGATCGTGGAATTGTATTGGAGTATATATATATTATTTCAGTATCAATATTACTTTATAATAATCATAAATAGTTACTCATTACACCATTATTCCCATCCTTGTACGGTGATGGTGGAAAATAGATTACACCACGGCGTGGAGGCGGTATTCCGTACGTACGCACGCGCGGTGATTTCATTTTTCCGTAGGATGGATAGAAGGTGAATTAGGGTTGTTTCATATTTATAATAACATATCAGTATGTAAGTAATTCTGATGTTATTACTTTATCATGAATCAACTAAAGAAGAAGAAGTTGAAGAAGAAAGAAATTGAAAAGATCGGTAATGGGTATTACCTCTTCTTTGGAACGCCTCTTTGAATCCTCCACTTAGGGAACTAAGATTGGTCTTTGAAGAATACCAGGACCTCTAGGATTATTCTAGGGAAGTCGAAAGGGGAAAATGGCATGGTTTGTCCGAGCTTGAGTGCTCAAATTGGATTGAGGAGGAGGGGGAGGAGGTGCCCTTTTATAAGGGAGGAGAGGGGCACCTTAGGAATATCTCAAAATATTATTTTATATTAAAGTCAAAATCGATTTATAATGGTTCCAAAGGGTCTTATTTCGAAGCTAAAGTGGGTATGGGTCTAAATCCTATCAACCAATAGGATTTAGACATGTTTCGGGTATTAGTTTAACCTTATCAATTAGATTTAACTCTAAGTTAAATAATTTAACTTTTACCGTGACTTTTTGTTTTCTTATACTATATGGTTAATACACTTACTATAACATGCCAAACGAACCCCAAGTTGTTTATTATTAATATATATATCCTTATATATGTCATTTTTCCGAACCTTAGATTTTTAGGAATAAAATAACAATTAATAATATAATATTTTATTTAAAAACTATTTTGTGTCAATTTTGACACTATTTGATATATGATTTTTGTGAAAGTCATAACAGAATTATATGTTTGAAAAAAGTTGGTTAAATCAACACTAATATATCATAGTAACCTATAAAATTAGTCTAATTCATAAAAAGTCTCAAATTACATTTGTTTGGGCATTTATAACATCAATTATGTTAACATTTCCTTAAAAGGGTAATTACTGCATCATCGTTGTGTCATAAATAAATTAATTTATTTAAAGTCGAAAAATTATAAATAAAATATCATTATGTAGGAAATATTTTTAGCTTTCTAATGATTATTTATAGTCCAATTTATCTTATGTATAACCCCATATTAAAAATGTTTTAGTTATTAAACTTTGATTTTAACTATTTTAACTATTCATTAAATAAAATAATATTAAATGTCATAATCTAATCCAAGTGGACCTAAATGGTCATATTATATTCATAAGGTTGTTTTTGGTTGAATTACACTTATCCAATAGAATTAGGAAATGTGTTAGGGTAATAGTAATATCATATTTACCCTTAGTTACCCTATTTACTATTAACCGTGGTAAAAAAAGTAAAAAGTTACTATTCATCAAAAATTATTTTAATCTCATTGAACCACATTTTAGTACTTGATATTAACCGTGTCTGTCGGATTTTCGAAATTCTATTCACAGAAGTGGTAAAATTAAGTTTTATGCAAAATTCAGTTTTTAACCTACCACTTAGTGGTTTCACTATTCATCAAAAATTGAAAGTTTTCAGAAAAATACCAAAATTTCACCCTAGGCTAATTTCGGTATTCCAAATCCAAAAATGAATTCCATTTTGAAAAATAAAATTCACAAAATTTCAAAAAGTGGTTATTACTATTCATAACGGCTAGTTTTAATAATATTTTAATAGCATATCGTTGTTTAGTGAAACTCGGTATTGCGTACGACGCAAGCTATCGAGGAAGGTCGTGATTGCGTGTAAAACAATCCAAGCAAGTGTTGTGTAGAAAATATTCCTTTGGTTATTTATATAACATAAAAGTCTCGGGTGTTACATTTATGCTACAACAAGATTGTCTTGTGCTATACGCCACACTTTATTAGCTTGAAGTATACACAACACTCTTCTTAGATTGTGTTACACACAATTTCAAGTTCGTTTTATAATAGTCATTCTACGCAACATTGAGTGTGTATATATATATATATTCAATGTATAAATGAAATATGGTTGGATTCTATTATACGAAACAACGAAGGATTCTTGCACAATACGCAACCCTGACTTGGCTTGCATTACATGCAATCGCGACCTTCTTCGATAGTGTGTGTTGTACGCAATATTGGGTTTTACTAAACAACGATATATGGTTAAAATATTTTCACGAACCAACCGTTATGAATAGTATTAACAACATTTTGAATTTTATAACATTATTATTCATCTTACACATTTTCTATAACATGGTAAGAGAAAAAAATAATTTTTTTGGTTAAAATGAGTATTTTTCAAAAAATGCAGTTTTTCCGCCTTTTGATAGAGCACCCAAATTAAATCTAGTTTTTGACATGTTTTTAAGATAAATTTGATAAAATAGAACTCTTCTTTTTAATCAGGATATAAAAATTTACTTTGGATAAATTTTTGATATTTTTCTGATATCTTTCATATTTTGATGAATAGTAAAAATACGCAAATTTTTAATTAAAAACAACTTTTTTCATTGAGATAATTTATATGGTTAAATTATAATTTGGAATGGGTTTAAAGCATGAATATAATATATTTTTACCATTTAATATAATATATGTCAATATCATTAATTTTACATTGAATTCATAGGTAAAAACATTTCAATCTTTGGTAATGTTTTAACTTCTAAAACATGTTTTCTTAACAACGGGATTAATTTTACATTAATTACTGAAACTTATTTGTTTTAAATTTTGAAAAACGGATTCCACATTTGGAATCAGTGGATCCAAATTATGTTAATAGGCTACTTTTTATTTTTGGGCATTATGAATAGTAACTACGGTAAATTTTATTTACCATAGTTAAAGGTAAATCGAGTAATTAAGGGTAAATATAAGACTATAAAAATACCCTCACACCTGATAAAATGTTATTGGATGACTAAAAGTCAACCCATATCACCTAAGGGTCAGATTAGATTCATTTAATGGACTTATTTCCATGAAAATAATTTAGTTATCATTAAAACCAAAGAAAGTGACAACATGTCACTTTCTTAAATCTTATAAGTATAATAATTTTAATTTAGTGATAAAATTAATGAAACTTCTGATATAAATAGTCTCCAGTAATATAATAAAATTATATACATAATAAAAATTTATTTAGAATTTTTAGGGATTAAATAAATATCATTAAAGGTGACATAATAGTGATGTTGAAATTATTTTATTAAGAGAAATATCAAATAAATGGTTTTAAAAATATTAAAATAAATATTATATTAACTATTTATTGTGCTACACTAATTTTCAAGATAAATATTACATGTTATGAATCTATTAAATCTTCTATTTGGAACATATCTTCTGTATATTGTTTATTTAAATTCAAATAAATGAATAATGTCAAAATTGACACTATTGTTATTTTATAAAAATAACATATTATAAAATTGTTTAAAATTTAAAAAAATATTTAAAAAGTATGAATTAAAATTTATATGGTCTACAATGTCATAAACTGTCAAATTATTGAAAATTCACAACACAAATGTAATTATTTATAATA
Organism: Viscum album; assembly: GCA_963277665.1. Taxonomy (NCBI): domain Eukaryota; kingdom Viridiplantae; phylum Streptophyta; class Magnoliopsida; order Santalales; family Viscaceae; genus Viscum; species Viscum album. The sequence goes on along the minus strand of OY728133.1, from coordinate 512,179,034 downwards.
ATTTAAAATTTTGAATATTTTTACCACAAATTAAATTAAATTGATAAATAAGTATAAATCAAGTTGATAATGTTTAAAATAAATTCCAAACATGTCTAAATTTTATTGGTTGATGATATTACAACCCTATGTCATATAAGATTCGGATATGAGTCATTTTGGAAGTTTTTAAGTGGGGTTGGGATTTAATATAAACTAATATTTCTTATATTTCCAAAGGTTCCCCTCTCCTCCCTTATAAAAGGGCACCTACTCCCTCTCCTCCTCACACCAATTTGAGCCTTCAAGCTTGGCCAACCACTGCCGAATTCTCTTCTCAACTTCCCTAGAAACATCCTAGAGGTCCTTGTCTTCTTCAAAGACCAATTTTAGTTTCCTAAGAGAAAGATTAAAAGAGGAACTTCTAGAAATATGAGGTTCAGATCCATACGAAGCATATCAGACCTAAGGTAAGGGAAAATATCACAATCTCATTTTTATCTGATATTGTATATACTTTGGTATTTACTGGGGTGTGTTTTATCATCCACATCCATGTTTCCTCAATATGTGATATTATTTTCATCCAACTACAATTGTTTAAATCCAATTTTACCCTTCGGTGAGTTTTTACTAAAAGATATGAAAGGAATCTTTTATTGCTTTTCATACGAGGTACTTTTTGAATTTTCTAGCCAATGTATGGGAATAATGTTTTTTTTAACTTATGTGGCATGAATGGATTTATAGAACATTATTTCCATGAAGCTTCCTTTACAAGTTTTCATGTTTATTTTTAATAATCTTCTTTTAGGTCAAAATTATATGACATGTTAAGAAAGGAAAATGTTTTTGAAGTAGATAGGATATTTTCCTCAAGAATGGAGTTCATGTGTTTTATCAAAATTATTTTCCATATAAGATAATATAGGGTTCTGTTTATATCCCTATTTTTTACATTGATTTTATTGTTCTATGATGGAATTAATTTTATGATGTCCTTTTATCTTATATGGGTTATGTTATGATGGCATGATGTTTAAGAATTCCATTTTTATTACATGGGTTATGCTATGATGTATGGTTTATGATTTTGTGGAACATATAAGAATGGTATCATTATGAGATGGGTGGAAACTATATCTCCCTCCAATGAATTAGGTAATGATTTATATCTCATGATATAGACTTGGATGGAACGGTAAGTTAATCCAGTTCAGTTTTATAGGACTGAAATGAGGAGTCAACTTGTTTCAGAAAGGGACTTTGTCCACTAAGATAGTCTTGGTAGCAATGCCTTGGCTACTATAGAAATCATAACAAGTGCTGAATGGTTTCCACAATTACATGTATTATTCCCATGCAATTTTATCGTGATTGATGTTCCTTTATGATATATGCCTTACTTACTTCCATGATTTATGTCTTTGCTTAGGGTTTTGATTGTTTAGATTTCATGTTCATGTTTTTTCTTTCAAATGTTTATGGATTGGTTTATGTTCTCTATGTTTGCCCTTACTGAGCATTCGAGCTCACCCTTTTTATGTTTAATTTTCCCCAGGAAATAAAGAAATGTTTTAGGTAAGCTAAAAAAAGAGGAATATCGTTATGGGAGATGTTGAAGATCATTAAACATGGTTAGATGTTTATATTCCGAGTTTCTAAAGACACTAAACTATTACTGTCCTTGTGTGTCTGTTTTTTTGTTATGTATTAAGTATTCCACAAAAGTAATGTAATGTCCATGTACGTCACGCTTCAGGTCTCTACAACTATGGCCCAATCAACATCACAATTCATATCCCAAATCTTTTGGAACCCTCTCCCCCATATTTTTTGATGCACTAACGGTGATAAAATCATTTAATCCCATCAAGAAATGTCCCTATTTGAACCACATTTCATGACTTACCTCGGTTTTCAACTTGAGTCCCAACAATCTTGGTTTTTTCAAACATCCAAAGAGCATAACCCAAACATAATCATCATATATACATACTCAATCAATCACTATTCAAGCATGAACCCATCCCAAAATGTGATGCACCAAGATGGATCCCACCCAGGTCTATCCATCTCAAACTGCCAGTTACACCATTAACCGACTATTTTTCATCTATGGGGCTTCTTTCCATATGCTTTTGTCTATCATGACCAATTTATTTTATTACTAAGAACTTCCATAATCAGAAAAGATACCAATATAACTTCAACTCAACTGTCAAAATATACCCATCCCATTTCCAACTCATCGCACTCAAACATCCAAAAGAGAACCATCCAACATTAGCATTCACAACATTCATTTAAACCACCTCGATTGGACACAACCATTGTTCATATTCGTTTTTAGGGTAACTTTGTTCTTCCTCAAATACCATCCCAATTACCAAAATATTCTTATCCTTAAAAAATATCTAGAGGTGGATCATAGACAACCACATCCTTTCCTTTTTTCCCAGCTAAGTTAGGACATCCCCAGTCAACTCACTCTATTCATGTCAATCTTCCCTATTGGTAAGTTTCCTCTTTACCTCGGCATGAAACCCTATGCACTCAATGCATACCTCTCTAATCTACATGATCCTATGGAATTAATCACTAATGTATGGTAAAACTTCTCCATCAAGACATTCTCTACTCTTCAAAGTATTGACATTCTCTATTGCACCCCTCAATACACATCTGACGTGACCACAGTTGTTACATTTATAACTATCCTAAGACCAAATATATTTCTCATCTTGGATGATCATCACACACAAGGCCATCCCAGATTCATCACAAGGAAGTATGAAATTCACCTCAGAGGCCTTCCATCCAATTTTGGATTCCACCACATCTACTTCACAACATGTTCCACACATTCATGATTTAACATATCACTTCTCACCTTAGGTGTGTTGTGACAACCGCTTTCCATAAGAAATTTCAACACCCAAAACTCATGATCAAACATATTATGAACCCCAAAACTCATATGTTTCCATCCATCTCACACTGTAATAACAAAAATATATTACTTAATACTCATTCCAAGCTTCAGGGAATGAACTCCACGACATTTTTTAGAATCTGTTCAATTCTGAGGACCTCTCCCATAATCGGTCGATTGTGTACTCCCCCACCATATGGATCCCAGACACATACCACTCCATGATCATATCCACCAAAGTTTCCACATCTAACTAAAACACACTCAATCCACTTGGAATAAATCCAAATCCTTCTTAGCGCACGTGGAAGATGTCTAGATGTTGGGCATGATCTTAGTTGGTTAAAATTACACCAAGAAGTCATCGACAAACTCCAACAAAACTATCCACTTTCCTCATCACCAATTACGAAGTGGACACCACAACCTACTGAAGGTCTTGGTCTTCCCTGCATGACAATGTCTTATCCACCCTAGAACACCACAAATATAATGGAATTTCCAGAATAACTCAATTCCACCTCATCACCCTATATTAAGAGGTTGTGACCCAACATTCATTTTTGGAACCACTATCATCACCCTACTCGAGTTCTTCTAATATTGTATTCATAATCACAATAGATACACAACAATCCATTCCATCGGTTCAAAAACAACTGGTCTCTTTCACTTCTAGGGCCTCTCTACATTGATTTCATAGAAAACACATACACTTAAATCCAACTGAGCTGAGATCATATCCCAATGACAGTGTGCATCTCTAACATGTTCCCACCATCTAGTACTCAAAAGTACCATCAAGGTCTCATAATCTCTTGAGACCAGACAAAAATGCCATCTCTAGCTCACACGAGTCGTAAATAACCCAAACTGGGCCCAAACGTCTGATAACACAATCAATCATGCCACCTGATCCTCTAGCTTCATCGGACCCCAAGGATTATCAACATCTCTCCAAAAAACAACTAATCCGAGGAATTGACCATCCACCCTTTGACTGCCCTTTCATTATCCACCCCATACATCCACATATAACTCCGACAAAACGACAGGGTCGAGTCTCTAAATGAACCTAACCATCACAACCCCTCTTAGAACTGAATGTAATAACCCATGTTCTTCCCCAAGGTGAGTCCAATGTAAAACCCTGAACTTTTACCAAAACTTGAAGGAACCCACCATTCATCAATTTCACCTCTGAAGCATACACTTGTGTTTCAAATTCCAAGGAACCTACAACATAGGGTTGACCTCCCTGAAGGCTACCATTAATTTCAAAATATTATAAACTCAAAGCCATAACTCAAGCCACATCTTCCAAATCCATTAAACTTTTTACATAGACCTCTAAGTTAATATTTCACTAGGAAAAACTCTCTATTTTCCAATACCAATGTATGAAATTTCTACATATTTCACAGACACCCATAAGCACTGAAACCCATACTGACCACTCTCATAGGTCATCCTCAAAATTCTAATGATACCAACTCCCCAAACTAGATACACACCATGAAAAGGTCCGAGTCTCTCCCTAATCCACACAAACCAACTCAAACAACTCATTGTCCATGGTTGTCATCCAACCACATCCTAAACACACTTTATTTAATGCTCCAAACAACCATTAACTCTTGGTACAACACCGAATATACTCACACACATACACTGGCACCATAAAACCAAACACCCACTCTAGGGTAAAAAATGAAACATCCAAGGTCTGAATCCTCAAGTATCACCACATTTACATTAACATATTTAACTTAAAAACTCCAAGGTAACTACCAAACACAAGTCGCAACAAGTAACATCCCATTAACAGGTACACCCAACTCATCAAGATCTCACATACAGTAACCTATGCTGTCAAACTATGGAAATATCACTATCCCAATAACTCGTACATAGGTTCAACAACCAACACACAGAATAACCGCCACAAGTGTACCTAACGTTCCATTATTCTCTCATTTCCCTTCTTAATTAGACACTCTCTCTCAAATGGATTATTCCCCTTTTCAAAACCCTTTATTTTCAAAAACCAATAATTTAAACTTTATAAAAACCATTTTACTATCCCATCATTTGGAAAATCTCTGCTTTATTAAAAATATTATTTTAAACCATTTTCCTATTTTTAAACCCATGGATCTAAACTTCTCAAAACCCCTTTCTAACCCACTTTTCAACACCCGTTATTTCTTTCAATTTTACCTTTTATAACTATTTAATTTATTTTTTCATTCACAAGTTAGTCATAGGAAATATATGGATGACCAATATATCTTATGTTCCTAACATGATGCAAGAACCCAAAAACCCCTTCTTATCATGTCAGTCCAAGAGATAAAACCTCATAAATCAATAACATAACATCCAATTACACTAATAAAGGTGTAAATATCAACAAAAAATAAAATCACAAACCTGAATATCCTTTCCCACCCCTGGAAACATGGGATTTCTCTCATACAAAGGGCTTTAAGAACCTATGAATGAGCTCATTACCAAGACCTAACAAGATCCATGTCTCTTTTCTACCATTTCATAATAGTAATAAAAAATACAACAGGCTCTGATACCAATTTTTAACATCCCCGACCCAAAAATCGCTATAACCAGTGCCTCGAGCCAGATCATCAAATGGCCTCCAGGCATGCCTCCCTTTATTCTATAGACAACTAACTAGAAACATAGGTCTAAAGAGGAACAATTGGTGACTATATTTTCTTATCAAAGTGAATCCACAACAAAAGTAACATTAAGAGATACAATTTCTAACATGAACAATAAATGGACAACATAAAAAAAGAATGAGTAACCAAGTACACGTGCTATAAAAAACTAGAGAATACACTCCATGTCAAACATTAATACAATATAAATCTATACCAAAACTATAAAAAGTCTTTGAACCCGAACCTGAGTCCCAGCCTGGTGTTGACCTCCCACACTCCAACCAATCATAACATGCACAACCAAACCCCATGTCATTATTATGAACTTGAACCTAAAAACAAGTATCTTCTTCTTGGGTACGCATGTGTCATGGTGTCCCAAGTAGGGTGTGAGTAAAACTAAATAGGCTCCCACCAATAGTATCTAAAGTAATAACTAGTCTATAAAAAGGAGTGTGTAGGTAACAACTATAATAATTAAACATGTAACAAGGAAAAAATTTAAGTAAATCGTAATATCCATTTACCCACTAATTTATCTAGAATAGAACAATCAATAAAACTAACTTAGGCCACATTGGGACTCTAAGTTACGGGACATAGGGTGAAACACATATTTAACTATAAGATATTTAACTAACCAGAACTCATCACAGAACCATTTTCTACAACATTTATTTAAGAAATTTTAATCATTATTACCATTTCGTCACTTATACTAACATCATTACTAAATTCATCTTCATTTCATGTTCTATGGTTTAGGCATTTACATCATTTACACTATGGCCTAAGCTGGTCAATATCTATGTATAAGGGGGGTAAGTCAAGTTCCCTATCTCAATAGGGGTAAACACATCACAACCATTGCATCACACTCACCATGGAGTCTTATTCCTGGTTGTCTCATCAAATGCAATCATTAAGGGAACAGGTCCTCCATCCCCGTCACTGAACCATTCATTTTAGTGTGGATTATAGAGCTTCATTCTAACAATACTAGTGGGCGTAAAACCTAAAGTCAAGACCCTACACTACCAAGCCATGTGCACATTCTTCTTTATAAAGTCACCACACACATACCACATCCCAACCAAACATAACGAATACAAATTGAGAACATAATCCATAATAACCAATGTGGGAATTAACACTATTCCATAACCCATTAACATATTTTTCATTTATATTACATTTCTATTTTTCCCGATTTCCATTTTTAATGCCTAAAGTCATTAATCATATTCATTAATCCCCATAATTTAACCTACTTATCACATTGAAAAATTTCCATATCGTAATTCACTTAACCCATTCCTAATTTCCCATGTATTAAACACCTATGCATTTCATATACAATTCCCAACCCATTGGGACCATTCACATCAATCCCATTTAACCAATTTTCACATCATTCCAAAAACCCCCTTGTACTATATCATCAACTACGCCCAATCATCATTTTTTTTCATTTCATAATAATGTTAACATGCCAAAAATATTTTAATGGGTTTTATTTCACTAACTCTTACATACCATCAATTACTATGGTTTCATTGGACCATTAAAACTATATTACAAAAATAAAAAAAATTCTAAATGATCATTGAAATCTTTTTGAAACAACCCTTTAAAACAAGGTTCTTCCCCCATTGAAAAACTAAAACATTACCAAAGACTATTATTTATATTTTCAATTTCAAATATCATTTTCCAAGAATAAATATACAATTTGGTCAATCCCCAAACATATCATCAATCTCATTTCAAAACCATTCAATCATTTACAAAACCAAACTTATAAAAGATTTCAATCAATCCATTAAAATTAACCACACATTAATTACATTTTCACTATCCATTCCCTCTCATAATACCCCAATATCATGGTTTACTAATTTTTTCACCAATTTCAAGAGCTTTTCTTACCACAAAAGTAGACCTCGGTTCGACCTCACGTCATCGACAAACCTAACAGGGTCCATGAAGGTTCTTACACCAAAATGTAAAGTCAAAATCACTTTCCATAACCCAATAAATCAAGATGCATCATAGAAATGAATTAGAATAACTAAATTCACATACAACACATCAAGACTATGGTAAAACTCTTTAAGACCACTAACCTCATGACCGTTGATGAATGATTTGTTAAATTCCACACGTGATTTGAACTCAATAATACACTTAATCCCAAACATAAAATATGATCAAAATTGAAGGTATTGGGGTTTCAAAAAAATATGATAGATTCTAAAATCCCAATTCTATAAAATAGAGCCAAGAGGATGGTTATACTCCCTGTATCGTTTATTTTCAACCAAACGTGCACCAAATGCCTATGAATGGATGAAGAATCGCTTATTGGAAGTCTTGTATGATTTGGTTCATCCCAAAAGCTATTGGAGGAGGAATCGGGTAAAAATAAAGTGATAAAGAAATATTTTTAAGGGAAATGAGAATTTCAATCATTTTAAGGGCACATGGTTTTGTTGCACAGTTTCCAAATAGTTCTCCAACCGTGCAGGTCCCTCTATCTGAGGGGATCCATGCCACATGGATTCCAGGGGGTGCTCACATGGTTTGGAAAACTGTGTGGTAATCGTTCACTATCCCTTTGTCAATAATGGTTCCCTTGTCTCACTATTTTCTAGGCTAGCCACACCATTTTCAATAACCATGTGTCAATCTTTCCCTATAAACTATGGGCTGATTTTCTCATATTTTCATGTCCCACACCTCCGGAACACTTCCAAAAATCCTAAATCACTATATAATACTTCTCTATCCATAAAATATAGTTTATCCAAAAAAATTAACAAGGAAGTACCTTCACTAAAGATCATGATCTTACATCTTTCACTGTGGTTTATAATCTTAATTCCAAAAATAACTAGACATTCATTTGATAACAACTATGACAACCCATGTCTTCCATACACCTTAACACATCATTTATTATAAAAAGGTGTACATAATACAATCACATAAGATTATTATTCCTAGTGTATTTTGGTAATTTGGTACATATCTAAATAACATGAATCATGGGTACAACAATATTATTTAAAAACTACAAAACATTTCCTTAAAATATCATTGCACCTCTAAAACTACATAGGATAACCTGGGGATGTGCACAAGAAATTTATTAGATATAAATCCCATTACGGGAATAGTAAAAGAATTGAATAATATAGAATAGTAAATTTGGTTCAAGATCAATATCGAAGTAACATAATAGAGTTCAGAATCATAAACATTCACATAAAATCATGAAGTAAGATGATAATAAAATGAAAACATGTGAATGTGAAAACAACATAAAACATGTGATCATAAACATATGTCAAAAATAATTTTTTATGAATTATAAAATATTATTCTTAGGATACCTTTTGTGAACTATACATGGTATATCATTAGAAAAAAACATTTCCCAATGCATTGGAGGGATATATAATTATGTGCCCACCAATTATATTTGTATCATGTACATAAAGTTTTGTGCCATATTGATTATACTACATAAAAAATATTTCATCATTTGTAACCACGTGATTAAGGATTATGGGTTACATACATGGATTTCAAAAATAAATTAAGTATAGGTAAAACTAGTTGAATTATTTTTAGTGGAAATGGGTATGTGTATTCACTACCCAAATGTTTGGCATAAAAATCATAGTATCATTTCAGCATCATTACAGGTGTACATAAAGATTCATGGAAGGGTTTAATTAGACTAAAATGGGGTCACTAATAACTATTAAGTCATACGGAAAATAATATTTAGGTGTTAAAATGTATTCTATTATGAACAAAAGAAAATCAAAAGGCATAATATCATAAAAGTGATTGAATTAATATGGGCGAGGATCCCTTAACTTGAGAGGGTGCCCCTAAAATCAAGGGATGTTCTTCTTAAGAGTATGATAAAACCTTAGGATGGATATAGAGATTAGAGGTTGACTAACATCCTGCTAATAGGGTTTTTAGTGTAGTGGGAGGGAAGAATAAGTGTGTTTATAGAGAAAAATAGAGGAATCCTTTATTAATTTATAATCATAGATTTTAGACTCTATAAGATAAAATGATAAAAAAACAATACCTACCATTTTTTTTAAAATGGTTTATAACAAATAGGATTGGTTTAAATATTTATATGTTCAATAACTGAACTCATTAAAATAATCTTATATGTGATGTGGAAGTGAGTAATGTTTATAAGGAATTAATTTTAAAACATTAAAATGGAATATAATTTTCATTAGGCTTCATTAAGTGTTTATAAAATAAATCACATAAGTTAAAAAATAAATTTCATTAAAGGAAATATATAAATCTTCTCGTTTATAGTATTTATAATATTTGTTTCATCACATTTTTCTTTTATGATGTCATAATACATGCTCTATACTTATATTGTGTTTAATTTATACCCAAAAGTTTTTCTATCTAAGAAAGATAGGAAATTTTAACACCGAGATAATTTTTGAATATGGATTTCAAAAATAAAATTTATTTTATAAAAATATTTCTATAAATATTAGATTTTATAATTTTAAATAAAACCCCTAAATTATTTTAAAATGTTTGTTTTTACGATGATCATATTTTTCATACAATTATATAATTACATTTGATTCATAAAATTATATTATCATTTATATTTAAATAAATATTATTTAATAAGAATATTTTATTAAAATGACTTTCACTTAAAAAAATGTTCAATTATCCCAAAAAATTTCCTTGATTGAAACAATATATTTCAAAAGAATAAATTTTGAGTGTCATCATATGAAAAATCTATTTCTTCTAAAAATAATTTTTAATGATTTATAAAATAATAATAAAGATTGGTAAATATATTAATAATTTTAAATATAAAAATAAAAAAATTCATGATGTTTAGGTTAAGATACATATCCTTTTATTACACTACAATATTAGCTAAGGGTAAGTTGTGCATTACTGAATCTTTCTTGGGGTGGTTCGATGAACATGGTCTGGGTCTTGGTCTCGATATGCTTGAACACTTCCCATAAATTATTTAACTCATTATTTAGTTGTTTAGTATCTCCTTATAATTGGTGAAGGGAAAATCCTATGGATTCAATATCCCTTTTAAGTTCTGATAAATGGGTTTTATAGGGTATAATCTTACTGGAATTATCGATCGCTTCATCCATCTGTTTCAATTGGACTTTATGATAACCCAAAATATATTATAATATTAATAGTCAATTTACATTGTCTATATTTTCAATGGATATGATTCTTAATGAACAATTAAATTCAACCTCATATAACTGTCCAAAATAACCAAAGTACTGCATGTGTTTTCTATAACTGTATTACTTAATAATGATTTTGTTAATTTAAAAAGGGAGTTTCATTTATAAATGTTTGGGTAATTACAAAATCACTCTAAGTACAATTTTAGAATAAAATTGGAATGTCCTTATGTGATCACATGGTCTGACAATATAGACCATTTAATGTTCCATCCAACCATTAGAACACCATTTTAAACCCTCCTTAATCTTGTATTGTCCCATTTTACAATGTCTAAGCCTTTATGGCCTACCAGTGATCCCTAGGAAAAGTTATAAAAACCCAAAAAAATCACTCAAACACAAATAAACATAAAATAATTGATAAAATACAAAATTAACACATGTCCATGATATATTGGGAATCATGAGGTGAAATGAAAAAATAATCTCTATAAGGAAGATTCACATATTATCACTGTAAGTACTTTCATACATGATGATGAGGATACTTATGTTTTTTATCCTTGTATACTATATTGTGTGTGTATATTTAGGTCCCACACTAAAAACCCACCTTGGAGTTAGGGAAATAGAGTAACATGATTCATAACCCCATTTATGGGATCAAAATTATTAAATACACATACAATATAACACAAAGAATAAAAAATTAGTTTTTCATAAAAATTTAAAAATATAGGGAAAAAATTCCCTCATTAAATGATTGTAGAATTTTTTATATTTATTTTATATAAAATATAAAATTTGGGTTTCACCATCATATAACAAGTCAATCTGTTATTATTATTATTTTTCTTTAGATTCGTGTTTCCTAGTGAACAAGGGGTTATTTCTCCCATTTATACTTGAGATATATGTTCAAATATTGATAGATATATAAATATAAAATTTTCATGGTATTATTTAATTATTTATCCATTATAATACAAATAAATATTATTCTTTTATAAATATTATGAAATTATATATGTAATTTTTAGTAAAATTTATATAGGTTTTAAAGGTCATATTTTTCTCATCGCATTCACTAGTACATTGCTAAATTTAGTGAAAATGAAATTGAGTACATTAATATCTTGGTATTTTATTATTTATATACCATTTATCTCCATTAGCATTTAACTATTTATGTTTTGTATTAATTTCTTATTATTTGGTTAATCAAAGTATTAACTCAAATTCAACAACAAGGAAGAGTAATATGGATGTTCATGATACTTCCCACAAAGGAGGAGATGCGTAGACTCATAAGAATATGTTGTGGATGATAAGTAATAGGTTATATTTATATTATAATTTTTTTAATTAGATTTATTTTTATAGAGTATTTTTATTTTATTTGAATATATAGGGAAATGTGAAATAGAATATTAAACAATTTTATTTTTCTATGATATTCTATTTTAATCCATTTATAAATATTAAAGTGTAACAACTCCGTGAATTCACAATAAAATTAATTCCCCAAATCTCATCATAAGTATAAAGTTAAATTAATTGACTTAAAAATAAGAATAACTATAATAATTTATGGTTTTTAAATCTATTCTTTGTTTCTAGTAAAAAATGTTTCTTGTTTATTATCAAAACTATTTTTATAATTTGAAAATTTTTAAGAGGTGTGTGATTAAAAAATATCTTATTATGTAGATAAAAATAAATAAGATAAATTATACTTTGTAAAGATATTATACATGTAAAACAACTAACATTCATGAGGAGGTGTTTCTTTGGGAAACTAGCACAATGAATTAAAATGTCACTAATATTGGACTCTAATTATAGCCTTATAAATTTTATTAAATCACATATATTTTAATTCAATTATTTTGATTCTTTAATTATATAATGTTGAATCAATTATGAATATACATATTTAATATCATGATTATGGTGGGGTTTTACTTGACCATAGGTAATACAAAGAGAATAAAATAACTAATTAATAACATTTGAGTTCCTAATAAGTGAATATATGATCCTTGAAAATTCAAAAAATGTTATCTAACAGAGAAGTTAAAGTAATATGTGTCGAAATCTTTGAAATATTTCCCCTCACCTTTATCTTTCTCATATAAGGAGTACCCCCCCCCCCCCGCCAATGAGTGATTTTATATTCTATATAACATAACATGAAACATTGGTTTACAATATAGATTTATTTTTATTAATTAAATAAATGTATCCTAGATTTATTATTATTATGTTTAACTAGATTTTATTTGATGGAATTTTATGGAGATTCTCCCAACATTTTAAAAAAACTTATGTTGTTTTGGTTATATCATAAGTAATGATGTCTGTATTCACATGGAATAACATATGGGAATTGAGGAATATCATATACCTTAGGATAGAGATATTATAAGGTGTGGTATAGTGATAATGCACCACTATCATTTCCTATTTTAGTGATCAAGATGGCCATATCATTATGTATTCATATGAGTTAATCACAAAATATGATTAACATGGAAATTGAAAGTTATTAGTTTTTGTTCTAGAATATTCCACATATAGTTATCATTAATTAAAAATTTTCATATGGTGAAATAATTAGGACAATATGATTAACTGATGGTTATAAAGAATTTTAAAGCATAAGTAATTTAATAAAATTTTATAAATGTATTAGTAAATTTATGGAAGGATTTTTATTTTTCATGAGGCCTATAAAAATATGTTGGAGCCTTTCGAATAAGAGTTCCATCAAAGATTATGTACTCATCCAATTGATTCTTCCCAAATATCTCTTTACCTTATTCCTTTTACAACTAAGAGGCATTATTATACCATGATTGTAAGGAGGATTCTTCCCAAATATTTTTTAATTCATCATCCCATGGATACACCTAGGATTAAGAAACTAATGGTTCTTTTCCCAGTAATATTCACCAAATACATGTCTGAAAAAAAAGTGATTTGGACAATATCAGTGTAAAGTACCCATTTATTCATTTTATATTGTAAATGGCTTCGGTTTCATATTATGGAGACCTTGATTTAGAGATACCTTCATATCATCTGCAACTTCAATAATATTAATTCAATCGATAGAAATCCATTATTTGTATCAAAGAATTAAAATTGTTCAAATGATTTATGAAATCATGTATTGGAGGAAGAAATTTAGATATCCAATTCTTGATCATTAAACAAAATAGGTAGAATAAAATATTGAATGATTTATAATATAAGATATCAAAATAAATGATGTATAATTTGAACTGTGACATAGTTTATGATGTATGATATTGTAAGATATGATTGGATCCCCTTGGAAGATATGGGATATTATAGAAAACAACATAGTGTAGTCCTTGTGATTAATATATATTGTAGCATATGATATAGTGATTCGTGGATTATGATATAACATGTTATAAATGTTTCACATGTCAAAAATAGGGCATCTTATCACCTTAAAGATATTGATTCATGTCATGAAATACAACTTGAATCTACTGAATGATATATCAAATTTTTTTACTGATAATGTATATAATAAAATATTATTGATAGTTTCTATACAACACTTATTATACCACTAAACCAATATCATAATATTATATATGTTATTTTCTATCATATCCTATGATATAATATATTTCATTAAAAATGAAATAGATTATATTTTTTGTTTTACTAAATATTCAATTTTTAATCACATTATATGGTTTATAAATTTTCTATAAAGTATGGAAAAATTTATTTTAGGATATTGATTTAATTTAAAAAATCTCTATAAATTAATTAATTATAAAATTTTTATAATTATTTATTTAAAATTTTGATACATTTAGTAACTAAATATCCATAATATTAATAGTAAATATAAAATACCTTTAGATTTATATGGACAACCATAAAATTTTGATATATGTTTTTATATAGAAATTATATAATAATTTATTAAGTAGTTATAAATTAAAAAAATATGGAAAATATAAGGGATATTATATTTTATTATTAATTTTGTTTATATTTAATTTTAATAGTAAAAATTATAAGTAATTATATAAAGAAAATATTTGAACCATATTATAATTATTTTTGAAAATTTATACGATCTCCGTTAAAATAATATTAAGTATATGGTATATTGTTTATATAAAATTTTAATTAATATGAAGTGCCTATATTTCTTTTAATATCATATATTTAATTTAATTTAATATAAAATATAATATTAAAAATTTCTCATTTGAAATGAATATAAAGTGTGTATATTTATTTGATTATTGAATGTCCCTAATGAATGGCTAAATTATAAAGTGTTTAAATTATTTAATTTATGAATTGTTCATAAATGTTTATCATATGTCTAAATTTAACAATATATAATTTTTATTATAACTTACATTATTAATAAATATAAAAATTATATTGTGATGCATGTATTCTTTAGTTTAAATTGATAAATTGATTCTATAAATTTTTAAATATTCTTGTGAGGATTTACATGATAAGTATGAAAATTGATTTAAATTTATTCTACCATGAATTATTATTGTATTAGTTTATGATATTACATTAATAATTTTATTAGAGTTCATACATATTAGGTGTTATAATTTTGATGGAATTGGTGTCTGTCTTCAATAATGAACCATGGGAAGAGGGAATTTGGGTTGGAATGATCATTTTCCTGGGAATATAGCTTCTATCTAAAAAATTTGTGGTTAGATACCATGTATCCATGCTTACTCTAGTGGGAAACAATGATTTTATATGATTATAATCCATTTCATGAAAGGGTATCATTTACATTATTTGTATGGTAATTTTAAATATGTGTAAATATAGTTGTATTTTAAATTAGATTTGCATAACAATCTATGACTTTTGTTTAGTGTTACACATCTATATGGTTTCAAAATATTTTTTTGGTGTAAGGAATATTGATTCAAAAATATATCATTAGAAGGATGAATATATGTTATGTGAATACATGTGACAGTATATTGAGACAAAAAAACATGTTAAAATACTATGTTTTATATTTCATCAAAATAAAACACTTAACAAGACCTTGATCATTAGGTATGGGTGACCCTAACCATTATGTACTCTTGAACTATCTTTCATAATATAAGAATATTAGAGGTTAACTTAATCATTAGTTTCATATATCTGATTTGATGTTTCAGATACACTTTGTAATGAAAATATAAGTTCTAGGATAGGAGGGAATAGAGTTGAGTGAATCTATATGATGGATTTGGATAAAGGGTTATCCAATCAACTATCCAGGATTCATATCTAATATCACTGATATAATTTTCTTCTATTTATAGTTATTATGTTTGTTATAAGATTAGATAGGATAATTCACTTTGAAATATGTATCTTGAACAATTAATGGGTGTGATGCAATTGAAATAAGTCATCATTTTAGTAAGATAACATTTAATAAAAGACTTTATTAAATGAATGTAAAACATGATACTAATCTGATAAAAAAATTTGGTAAGTAAATGGGATCATCATCCTCAAATATGACATTAAGATAAATCCTTGAGATGAAAAATCCTATTAGAAGTAGTTTCCTTGACTGGTACAGAATCTTATGAGTCATTCTTAATCGAGAAGTAAATTTCCAGGTGTCATAGAAATACATTCATGAGTAACCAATTGTTGAAGTTATTTATAAATTTGATCTTAATGCATCTAAAATGAATAGATGAATTTAATTATAGTTTAAATATAATTTTTCAAATAAAATTTTAACAAAGGAATTATAATCTTCATTTGTATACTTGATATGATTAAATATATTAATGAGTAAGATAGATTAAGGTTTTATTTACGGCATTATCTAGTTGTGCGATTATTATGGTGTTTTTCCATAATGTTTACAATAAAATAAAATGCATAAATGGGATTATTACCCAATTTATTTAATATATTAAGGATACATGAGTTGGGATAGATATTTCTAGGATCTGGTAGTGTTATAAGAATTGAAATGGGTACAAAATTAAATTGGATGAAGAAAATATATTAAAAAATCAAACAATGATTCTTCAAGTATCCAGTTATATTAAGTGAAACCTAAAGTATGTGTTAAGGATGTGTATAAATGATTCCATATAATATAATTATCATAGATAGATGGAGGGGCTTGAAAAAACATAGTGGATATTACACATCAGGTATTAGTATTATAAACCCAATTATTATTTTATTATGGATATATGAATCCAAATATATATTTTATAAATTTTATAAGTATAAAGGAGTTAAAAATTTAGGTAAGAATATATAGAGGTCATAGTTTTCATTTAAATTTTATATCATGTGTTGATAATATAAAAATTTATAACAAAAATGAATATTTCAAGATATATAGTTATATATAATAAAAATGAATATAGGAATATCATTTTACTTATGTGATAAGAGATGTAATTTTTTAATAAAGAGCTATTATGAATAAAATGAGATTATGTGCATGGTTTATGATTCATCAAATACTATAACAAATTTGAAAATGATACAGGGATAAAAATGTTTTTCCAAGTAAAAAATATTTTATGTTATGTATTTGATAAAATATTAGGTAAAGAATATACTGCTGGTAGCAGCAGGAGTGGTGTTTCACACCATCTAGACAACCTGGAACAACCTCTTTTTTGACAATAAAGATCCTTCTTTCCATGCAAGTGCAATGCTCATTCATCGATACATACGTGCCTCCAATGCGATACAAAATACCTGCATGGATAATACCGGTTCATATTTAAATACATTTCGGGTGCGTGGTATTACAGGTAAACTGAATAAGCCACTGATGATTAAATTTATTCACTACATACCACTAATCTTTCCATGTGTTAATGTTATTTTTGATGAATATGCATCTGGAGTGCCGGGCAGATTGGGTTGTGGAGGTTTCTTCCGCACGTATCGTGTTTTGGTCAAGGGCTATTTTTATCATTTTATTGGGATGGTAATTGCGTATGAAGAAGAACTATGGAACATTATTTATGTTGTGAGGAACACTATCTTTCATAACTGTAACCACATATGGATAGAATCAGACTTCGAACATGCAGTGCATGCTCTCAAGAAGAGAACACGAGATATTATATGGAGTATTTTGCCTCACTGGATTGGATGTCTTAATCAGGTAATGAATCTCAACTTAATGATATCTCATGTCTACTGAAGGGCCAATCAAGTGGCTGATGCCTTATCCAAGAGGTAAGTCACAGAAATGACTACCATGTGGTCCGTTCGAGCTCCTGACTTTTTTTCACCCTTGGTATATGTTGATATGATGGGAGTGTCTTATTCCCGAATTTGTAAAAACCCTATCTTCACCTGACTTTGTACTCCTACTTTTTATTTATATTCTATGGGGATGTTCCAACCGGACCCGATTTTCTTGGTATTAGGTAAAGAGATCACACAATCATTATAGGAATATTTTTAAGAATTATGTCTTATTTTAAAAATATTTCTATAAACATATACAATACCATATAAGATATTATTAGAAATATTTTATTTGTTAAGTATTCCCACTAAAAGGGTAAAAACCTATTTCATAAGCCCAAATAATTTTTTGTATCCTAGTATGATAGTTTATAGAGAATTATATCATCCAAGAGACAATTGGGAGTATATTTTGACATAGAAGTTCAAAAGATAACAAATAAATGGTTATAAAAGTAAAAATTAAATGTGAATGTCACTTCATATCCTAATATAGATTAGGTAATATTGGTAAATAAATAATTTAACATGTTTCATTTAGTTATCAAAATGATATCAAAGGATAAATTATTAATAGAAAATTTCCAAATAAAGTAATGATGAAATTAGGAATATTTATTTATAAAAAAATCATTAACATCATAACATTTGATGTTGTGTAGAAAAAGAGTTTTAATACTGTTTTAAAGTAGTTAGGAACTTGGAATTTTAATCCATGGTATCTCCATTATTTAAAAAACATTATGTTTTTATGTTACTCACTAAAGGAGTTTAGTGTGAGTTTTTATCATATATTCTCATAGATATTTGGTATGAATTACATAAAAATATAATAACAATAATAAATCCATAAATAAGCAACAAAAAAATATCTAGTGGTATATTATATAGGATATATTTAGACAATCATTTATGTATTTTTTAGTATTGTTTTTGGAATTTAAAAATATAAAATATATCATTTCATAAAATATGAAAACACAATTTTATAATTATTTAATATTTTATACATATATTTCTTGAATTATAATTATAATTGACCTATCCAAGAAAATTTTTATTTATTCCTCACTAATTTTCATCAAGGATTATTATAGGTAGTGGTGAAATGTTAAGGATTGTGTGGGTATGATATAATATAGAGATACATAATATTCTCATGATGCACAAAATATGTTTTTTATACTGGATAACCCATGAAGTATATAGCATAGAGTTTAAACACTATGTATTTGGTATACTAGGGGTTCATGTTTCGTATTTGGATTTCATTATTACCAAAGGATGGACAAGATTCCAAGCTTCAGAACCTTCATAATTTGATAATTTTCTTATACCAATAACGAGGATGGATTAATTAGTGGTAATTGGGAATGTTATTAATCTTTTTCATCGATTGATTTTAATTAATATGGGATTTTCACTCCAATGTAATGAGTATGGAATTTGGGAGCATAAAAAAGATATAAATAAATATTTTATGGTTTTACCTATATAAGTGACATTTAATGTGCTTAAATATTAGAAGAGGGGGATTTTATGTGGTCATAAATCATGCCAATTTACTATGAAAGGGTTAATCCTACATCAGTTGAATAGAATATATCGATTATAAGGAGTGATTCTAGATGATCATTGGTTTTTTTTGAATTTTTGGACATAGTTGTATTTTACTTTATAATCCTAGAATAAGGCTTCCCTAAGTAGATAGTTCTAAAGTAGGTTCTTCTGATGAGTTTATCATAATTAAATCATGTCTCAAGAGTTTCCATGGGACTTGTGAATATTGGTATGCATTTATTTTACTATTGGGGTTTCTGGTTAACCTAAAAAATACATCGTGTTGAGGATTGCTACAGGAGATCAGTGGTGAGAATAGTGGAATGGATTGACTGTTGAATTTATCAAGGGTCATTGTTATTATATAAACAAATGTTTCTCCAAATAAAGATAGGGTGGGGTAACCTTTTCTTGAATAAAAAAAATACATGGTGAAAATGTTTATTACTTATTCTAGTTATCCGGAGTGACTAATTAGATGCGAAGTTGTAATGTTTTTCTTTCTGTAGGAATGGAATGTTTCAATGTTTCTCCAGTGTATAGAGAACATTTATTACAAAAAACATAAAATCAAGTTATTCTTTAATACTTACATTTACTTTCATTCCATGAATGTGTTGTATATTTTGGAGTTAATAAAGAGGTTTTTTTTTCAAAATTAGTGAATTTATTTAGGTGAATATTTTTTCTTCTATGTTTCGAGACACTAATCTTCAGAGGGTACCTTCTATAATATATTTCGTCCAAGTGATTCCATATTGACTATTTTTAATGAATTATTGGAAGTAACATGTGTATTAATTCCCCATAAATTTTTTTTATAGAGATTCATTATTAGGAGACTCAATGGTTCACATAGTAATTCAAGCATCATTCTCATGATCAAACATTTTTTAAATTTTATTGAGTCATTTTTTAATAAGGATGGAATTAGTGGGTCGATGGGTTTAGATTGAAAAATAAAATGGAATAGATTTTATTTTTTAATAAATTATTATTTAATATTATCACATTCAAAAATATCTTGAGCTTCCATTGAAGGGTTTCAAATAAAATGAAATAGATAATGGTGAATAGGAAAATCTGGATCAAAGGCACTTGGAGTGATAAAAATTTCATTAGTATAGAATCTGAATATGAACAGTAGAGATAAGAAAACCAAAATGGAGTTGTTGTAATCCTTTGTCGATATGTCTAAGAAACCTACAATATTAAATGTTTTGTGTGTGATGAAGAGGTTATTCAGTATGAGGTTATCAAGAGGAAGATATACATTTGATCTGATAAAATATTTTAACTTAATTCAGATCCATAAAGATTCTATGAATGTTATATTCAAAAATAATGTTTCAGTGATTTTTTATAATCATATCTAAAAGAGTCATGGGATTCCAGGGTGAATGTTATGAGTAATTAAAGAGAATGTAATGATTTGGTGTTCAGTGATGATCGGAACGAGATTCTCAAATAGGATCTCTAAAAAAGATAGTGTTTATCTACTTTTGATGGTGAATTGAATACATAAGGAATTGTAATCTCACCAAATAAAAATCAGAAACTCTTAGAGATGATATCAAGTGAATGTAATAGAGTTATTTATTTTAGAAGTAGTCATGATTGTCAATATTGTGGGAGGGTAGGTTACCTCAAAAAATATTATCGTGATAGGAAGGAATCCTCTAAAATTACTTTTTCTATTGAACTATGTGTTCTAATAGAGATTAGTGTAAATATACATTTGATTTTTATATTCATGTAGAATATTGTTTCATAGATTATAAAGCATCATCCAAATCCATGGGATAAAAATAATGCATGTAAAATTAGGTATATTGAAATTTTTGTAGATTGAATCTTGATGAGTATAAAGCTATTGATATTTTGGGAAAGGGAGAAGTAAATGATCAGTTGAATAATGAATGTTTTCTTCTACTGAAGGAAGTGAAAAATATTCCATGTATTTGGAAGAACCTAATTTAATTTGGTCAAATGAAATGATAAGGTTTCAAAACATGATTTTTTAAATGAGAATAGAAGATAACATAGGTATCTCTTATCATAGCCAACAATCTAAAATATAGGTCATTGTATCTGATTTGAAGTGAAGTGGGATCTATATTTATCAAAACAAAAGCATCCAAATTTTAAAAACATTTTCTTAATTAGTTTGGGAAACTTATTGATAAATTTATGAATATTCAAGTGGAAAAATGAATATTGATAATATATCATTCAGAATTTAGATGAAATCAGAGTTATATTCTCATCAAGAAAAAACATTTCTATTTGAATATTTTTTGAATTAAAATAAAACAAATAATAGTCTTTTTTCATATAGATGTTTGGGAACCTTCTATAGATCATTCTCTATGAAGATGTAGGTACTTTTTTACCTCATTATAGATTCTATAAGAAATTATGCCAATCATATTTGAAACATAAGAGTGATCTTTTTATAATTGTTATTAAAAATATTGATATAATGGAAATAGAAACCAAAATAGATTAAAATGTATAATATCATACAATTTTGGCACATTAATCTGATGGAGTTTTTGTAATTACTATAATAAAATAGGAATCTGGCATGAGAAGAATGTTATAAGAACAACTGAAAAAAATTATGTTTTTAAAGAATTAATTGGATGATTATGGAGAGTAAAATGAGTATATTTCAACATTTTTTTCTAAATGATTTTTGTGTGGAAGAAGTGGGTACGATAACATTAATAAAAAATAGAAGTCCATAAATAGTAATTGGATAACAGTTACCAAAACAACTATTGTCTGGAAAAGTTCTAGAAGTTTACAATCTTGGAGTCTTTAGAAGCTGAGCCTTCATTTATGTGGCTAACAATGAAAGATATAATCTTGAAAAAAAATCCAAGGCATGCTCTTCATTGTTTATGCAGATGAATATTTCTTTTCATCTTTGGGATGATGAAAATAAGAATGTTTTTGGATTTCCTAATATGATCATAAATGATTATATCTTGTGGAATGATCAAATATTTATGTTGGTGGGGATTGATGAAAATTATTCTTCTTCAATTCAAGTTGATCTTAATGATGGTTCTAGAGGATCACGTGTTCTAGAAATATTATATTTATATCAATATATAAAATGAACTTACGTTCTAGAATAAGGTTCAAAATATAGTTCAAAATTTTAAGATGTATTCTTTGTGGAAGACACATCTAAAAGATTTGGAGCTAGGTAATATAGTTCTTGAGAACTATAAGGTGAAGATCTATAAGTTACAGCTCCAGAAGAAGCATAATTATTGGATAATTAGTGAACATATTCAATAATAATATGATTAGTTTAGAGGTATAGATTTTTTCATTGTTTCATTATTCTAATGGATGTAAGAGAACTAAAGAGTACAAAATAAGTAACTAATCTAGATGATTCTAGAAAGTAGGAATTTATAATGGAAGAGGTGTTGAATTCACTATTGGTGAATGATAATTGAGATCTAATGTAATTATAAATAATGAATAAAACACTTGAAAATAAGTGTGAATTATAGTTGAAATAATAATTTTATGAAAGGAAAAGATATAAATATTTGTGGGTTGTGAATGTATTTTAGTTGAATGAAGGTATATACTTTTCTGAATTATTTTCTATGGTAGTAAAATATACTATCTTTTGAACTTTTCCATGCTCAGTTTCTTTCATAAATTTGTACCTTGAATGAATTTATATGAAGAAAACATTTCTGTGTATGGATTTATAGGAAGAAATTTATCTGAATCAACATATTGGTTTCATGAGAAATTGGAATCTTGAATTATTGTGAAAACTAAGGAGGAGTATTTATTGTTCAAACTAGAACCATGTTTTGGAATTGGAAATTTTATTCCTTCATAGAGGGGGATGTTTCACATGAATTAAATCTAGTCAATTTTATTACTTAAAGGATTTAAGTAGAAATAACTTCATTATATTTCACTTTTATGTTCATGATATGATATTGGTAGATCTAAATATTATGTTAATTTGGATGTTTAAGGATGTCTTGTATAAAAATTATGAGATAGAACATCTTGGTGATGAAAATAATATCCTTGGAATGAGGATTTAACATGGTAAGAAAATAGGAAGTTTGGTTTCATCATAGAGGGATTACATCTATAAGATAATTTAGAGAATTGAAATGATTTTATATAAGCATATTTCAACTCATCTCACTGGCCACTTGAAACTTTCAATGGATAAAGCACCATGAATATAATAAAAAAATTCATGGATAAATATGCATATGTCTCATTATATGGAATTTTAATGTATGTTATGGTGTGACATGTATAGAAATTTCTTATGTATTGGAAGTGGTCATCCAATTAACTAAAAATCAAGGGAAATGTCATTGTAAGGTTTTTAAGTGCATTATTCATTTTTTGAATGTAATGGAAGGTACATATCTTAATTTTGGAGATGATTATGTATTACATGGGTTTCGAGATGTATAATTTTGGGTTATTATGATTCTCATAAGACAATAACTATATATATAATTAATTTTAGTAGAACCATGGTTAGTGGGATATCCATGTGAAAACTAGTTATTTAACTTCTACAATGGAATTGGATTATGTGGATGTTACAACAGATAGAAAGGATATGATATGGTTGAGGAATTTAGTTGAAGAACTTCGATGAAACCATGTAAAGGATTATTATTTAGTGATTGGAATGGTGATTTTTTTAACAATCCAATGTTTCACTCCAGAATTAAACATAGTGATCTAATTCTTCGTAACATCTATAAGATAATAGGAGATGTTGAGTTGGTGTTATGAATGATAGGTAAGAAACATAATCCAATTAATGAACTTACAGGAGTTTTATTCAAGAAGTACAAAGGAAACATAAATCCTTATTTGGTATTGGGTGAATGGAATGAGGTGGAGAATAATTGCATCACACAAAAATGGAAGGATATTTTGTGGAAGTTTATGGTGGTGTCATAGCATTTTCTCTCAATTAATTTTTATGTGGCCGATTTTTGGGAATGTGTGAAGCTTATTTAAATTGAATGAACTATATTACTAGAAGGAGAGGTTATGAAATATGTATAGTTAGTTAACGTTATTTAATTATCTTCTTTTTACATAAGAACTCTAAAATAATGTTTCTAAAAGGTTGGATTTTGGAATGAGGTTCTTCTATTGAGTTTAGTACAAGGCTGTCTTATTCTGGAAGTTTAATTGGGGCCTCTAGATTTTAGAGAGTGTTTAGTTTGATGTAGAGGTAATTAGTTTACCTATGAAAGAATCACCATTTTGGATTTCTATAGGATATCAGTAATATGATGAATGGAATAAATGGACTCTCTCAATTCTCAAAGTTCGGCGCAACCAGATAACTGAATATTACGCAATTTAAATAGAGGGTGGGGCCACCTTTGTTTGAATCAATTGAAACTCAATGAAAATATTGATTTATTTTTCTAGTGATCTAATGTTACTCATTATTCATAAATTATTAAATACTTTATTTCTATATAAAATTAATACAGAAATAATTCTCTTATGGATGTAGAATTTTGATATGATCCGTGTAAACCAATGTGTTCCTTTTTCCATACATTTACCATCATTTCAATAATTTTTTATTTTTTTGGATTATATAGGGCTTAATATGCATAAAAAATAATGTGACGATTTAGGTAAACATTTTTTTTTAATATTTCTGGAACATTAAGATTCCGAGTATTCCTTTCAGAATCTGTTTCCACTAAGTTATTTTGGATTGACTTCTTACGGGGGATTATCAGAAGGATATTGTGTAGGTATTATCTTGATAATGGAAGGGATTATGTTCATATATATACTCATATAATCGAGAATGTGTAAGTATGTATAAAAAATTAACATTCTATGTATCATATGATCTCTCAATTTCTTGGAAAAAGATAATATAATAACATATTCTTTTATATAGTATAGCAAGTTGACACAGGGATATAGATATATGTGTTTTATTTGGATCATACCATATCACTTTTTATCTTTAGTATCACTAATTAATTTCTATTTAATAATATTTTCATATATTTATGAATTCACCATTCTATATATATAGTGAAAACAATAATGGTTCATGGGATTATTCATTATTGTTGACTAAATAGGGATTTGATTTTACAAACACCATAGAGGTTCACAATAAGTTTTATAGAGTTTGTATAAAAGGGGTCTGTATATATAATCAAAATGTTCTTTTGTATGATTTAATAGATAGTGAAGGTTGTGATATCATTATAAATTTTTCTTGAAGATATTTCAATGGAGTTTTTAAAATGCATTTACAAGTTATTATATGAGATATAGGATATGGTGAAATTCCATGAAGTCTATTTGGTTTTAGTGAATATGTTAGATTATTGATGATATTACCTATATATTAATAAAAATATTATTTTTAGTTATATCTATAAGGTCCCGGACTTAAAAATTACTTAATATATAATTAAATTAATAATTCAATTGAGGATCTTTTCAAGTTTAGAGTTTTAGAGAATTAGGACATAACTATTACATCACAAAAGATTACAAGGTAAAAAAATCTACACAGTTTCCATTTTTTCATTAAATAAAAACTCTTGAATAAAAGTGTCATTTCTAGTTCCATGTTTTAGACAGCATGACTTTTTCTTTGATCCCATCCTTGACCTTATTCATCATTAAGTCCTATGAAAACATTTCAAAACTTGGGATGATCATAAAAAGCTCAGTAAGGGTAATAAAACAAAGAATGAAAAAATTTGTTCATAAATACATACAAAACATGAAATCATTTACTTAACTCATGAAATAATATGATTTATGAGAGACACATAGAAATCATTAATCCTAAAGGTAACTTGTGGCATCCATATCATATTTCCATTGTAGCTAACACAGCTACATGGGGAGTTTCTTTGGAATATCCATCACAGTATATTCCCAAAATCTCATAGGAGAAACATTAATGTTTACCTCTGTCGTGTTACCCAATGCATTAGAGAGATATATCCAGCTCATCCACCCTAGGTTTATCACGGAACCACTGGTATATGTAAATAATTCCCAAGAACCATAACATGATCATAACACATAACATAAGCATAAAGGAAAGATAAAATTTCCACATTGTAATAATAAAATATCATTTCAAGATATTTAAATAATAAATCCATTCTAAAAATCATTTTCAATACCAAAATATGTAAAAAGAGTATATGGTATTTATTTTTCCTTTTAAAAACATTCTGGCTTGTTAAGGAAGCCAAAGATCACATAATACTCGCGACAGGGGAAAGGTTGTTGTCACCACTTACGTAAAAAAACATTCCTTTTTTTTCGTTGAGTAAAACGATTCATATAAAAAATATTCCCTTTGAATAAAATGAAAATTCAAAGGGGTTTATACACCGTATAAAATAAATCCGTGTATAAAACTAAAAATGTCTCAATGAAAGGAGATTGAGACGATGTCCCATAACTCATGTCCGACTTGACTCGATCATTCTTTAATATCCTAAATAACAAACTAAAGGTAATTTCTAATTTCTTAAGAACCTTTTTCAAGTTTATTATTCCTTTTATATCACTTATTACCATGTTATAAACATAATTCAATCATTTACGTTAATAACGTTCATTTTGTTGATATTTGGTACTTGAGTAAAAAATGAACACCTTAAATTTACAAGTTGTCCATGTGGTCAAAGGTTCATTATATCCAGAATGATATTCATGAATTTTATATCATATATATCATATATATCCAGTATATACATGTTTTTATAATTTTACATAACATTTAGAGGTAAGAAATGAAATGCACAGTTCATGTAGATGGTAAGTTGTACGTATGCATGAATGCTACATTCATTTATATTTCTTATTTTAAAGTAAATAAAACATAATAATACATAGTTATATTATAATTCCAGTATAAGATCCTATATATTATAATTAACTCTATCTTTTATACATCCTACATAAGGCATTAACAAATCGAATCACTTTGAGGGGGCAATAATCCTCACTTCCTCAAATGAGATTATCATATTTAACCACAATGGAAACCATAAAGGAAAGATATAAATGGTAAGTACATAAGAATAATGAAATAATAAATATAATATATATCATATATAAATACATTTACATCATAATGGCCACCATGAGATGCAGTAAGATGTAATTGAACAATCATCGTTTCGTGAGGCCTTAGTTTTCCATCCACAAAAACATTAAGTTCTTAATCCATTAGATGGAGGTTTTTGTAAGTGTAGTTTGAATAATTCTCAAAAAAATATCCTTTTATATTGAGGATACTGGTGTTGTTACAAAAGAAAGGAATAAAAAGAGTTTAGGGGTTGGAGAAGTAAAATAAAAGAAAACAATTTAAGAGAAACTGTTACCTTTAATTTGGGTATCTCCTTTTGGTTTGAAGCAAAGGACATATTTAGGAGCCTTCTGCCTAAGGTAAGGCTTCTAGAGGGAGGAGAGAGATGTAGGGAGCTTAATTTTGCAGAGTTTGGAAGAGACAAATGGCCTGAAAGGTGTGATTAATTGGTTTGAAGTGGTCTCCTTTTATAAGTGGGAGGAGGGGCTCTTTTAGAAAGTGTGAAAATATTATTTTATTATAAACTTATCTTCAGTTTCAAAAGGTCCAAAAATATTTAAAGATGAAGATACGATGACTCATGGGTGAAAGAAAATAATCCAATCAGAATTTAACATGTTTTGGATAATATTTTAAACCTTATAATCTTATATATTTAAATCATTTATTAATAAGGTAAGTACTTCATCATTATTGTGTCATAAATAATTTAATTTATTTGATGTTGAAAAATTATAAAAAAATACTATAATGTATGAAATCGTTTTAGCTTTCCAATGTATAGTTATTGGAAAAAAGTTAATTTAAATATCTCCTTCTAAAAATTAAATTTATAAAAGATATTTTCTTTTGTCATATTTTCCTTTACTTTAAGTTAATTAATCTAAATTTTCATTATCAATCCCAATTGGATCAATGGGATCCCAAAATCAACCCAAAGATGTACAGGGTCGTAAATGACTCAAAAAATAAGTTTCGGACAAGTGTTAAGGTAATTTTGAATTATTATAATATTATTGTTAACTTGAATTTCCCTATTTTCCTTTTACCGCGGTAAATAAAAGTCAAAAGTTACTATTCACCAAAAATTATTTTCATCTTATTGAGCCACATTTTACTTTTTGATAAAAACCATGTATGTCATATTTTCAACATTAAATTCACAAAAGTGGTAAAATTTCATTTAAAAGAAAAGGTCAGTTTTTTAACTACCACTAAGTGGTTTCACTATTCATCAAAAATTGATGTTTTTCAAAAAAATACCGAAAATTCAGCCTAATAATTATTTGATATTATGAATTCAAAATTGTTGTCCATTTTTCCAAATTCAAAACATAGAAGTGGAATTAATTAATTTAAAAACTAATTCCCGTTGTCAAAACAAATCGCGTGTTTATAAAAACAATAACTATCAAAACATTGATACTTGTTTATGTCCAATTTCAAAGTGAAATTAATTCCAATGACCAAAATTGTATTAAATGGTAAAAATATATTTTAATTTCACATTAAAACCAAATCAAAATATAATCTAGCCATATTAATAAATTACATTAAAAGGAACTTTTGAATTAAAATGCAATATTTTTCACTATTCATTAAAAAATGAACTTTATCAGAAAATATCAAAACAATTACCCACAGTAAAATTTGATGTCCCCATTCTAAAGAAGGTTTTTATTTGGTCAATTAGAATGTATTAAAGTGACCAAAACTATATTTAAAGATGGTTCTCCATTAAAAGGTGATAAATCCACCTTTTAATGTAAATTATGATTTAAATTAGATTCATTCATATTTTTAAGCCTCTAAATTTTTATTGGATAATGTAAATACATTTAACAATCATGTATAATAATATTGGAGTTAGTTTTGTTCTTTCTCGCCAATACAATGGCTATGAGTTAACTACCATTTAAAATAACAATATTATGTTATTAGTGTGCAACGTCAGATTTCAAAGAAACCTGTTGTTGCATATCAGGTACGCTATCGAACATAGCAACAACTTTAAAGTAAAATTAATATTTAATTCACAAATATTAATATATATGAAATATGTCTTACTCTTCATTTACTTGGGATGTTACGTCCTTCCCCCCTTTTTGGAATTGTGTCCTCACAATTTTTATTCACTTATCAAAATAAGAGGGGGTATTTATCCCTCGTAGCATTTTCAGATTCCCACAATGCCTCTTCAACCAAATGGTTTTTTTACAAAACCTTTACCTGGTGAATTACATTATTCTGCAACACTTTCTCTCTATAGTCAAGAATCTTCACTGGTTTTTCTTCATAAAAGAGATTCTCTTCCATCAGAACTACCTTTGGGATCAAAAAGTGAGATGGGTCTGGAATATACTTTCTCAACATCGAAACATGAAAAACATTGTGTACCTGGGATAAAATTGGAGGTAATGCCACACTATACACAACTAATCCAACTTTCTCTAGAATTTCATAAGTTCCAATGAAACTCGGACTCAATTATCCCTTCTTACCAAAACGCATCACACTTTTCCATGGAGAATCTTTGAGAAAGACATAACCACCTACATCAAAGGAATGATCCTTAATCCGGTTATCTGCATAATTTTTATGTCTGCTCTGACCTGTCCTCATGTGCTTCTGAATCAAATGACCTTTCTCTACCATCTCTTTTACCAATTCTGGTCCCATCAACTTCTTTTCACCTACTTCATCCAAGAATGCTGGAGTTCGATAATGATTTCCATATAATTCCTCAAATGGAGCCATCTGTATACTGGAATGAAAGATGTTATTATAAAAATTCAACCAAAGAAAGATGTTGGTAAAAACTTCCCAGGTAATCCATCGAGCAAGCAGGTAACATATCCTCAAAGGTCTAAATTGTTCGTTCTGACTGCCCATCTTATTGAGGATAAAAAGATGTAATAAAATTTAATTCAGTACCCAATGACTTCTGAAAGCCTTTCCAAAAGTTAAAAGTAAAACTGGGATCACGATAAGATCAATAGAGAGGGGAAATCCATGCAACATGGCTATCTCTTTAACAAACAACCAAGCAAGTTGATCTAGAGACAAAGTATCTCTAATAGGAAAGAAATGAGAAGATTTAGTCAATAGGTCAACATTAACCCATATTGCATTATTACCTTGAGATGTCTTTGGTAATCCCACAACAAAGTCCATTGTTATATTTTCCCATATCCACTCTGGCAGCAGTAAAGGCTGAAGCATTCCTTTCGGTAACTTTCACTCTGCTTTAACCTACTGAAAAGTCAAACACGTAACAATAAAATCAGCAATATCTCTTTCCATTCCATCCCACCAGTAATACTCACGGAGATCTCTATACATCTTAGTACTTCTAGGATGACTTAAAAATAGTGAACTATGAGCTTCACATAACAAATCATTCTTCAACTGTGAATCACAAGGTACACATAATATCTTCCCAAACCTCAATACACAATAATTATCAAGATTAAAATCAGGCAACTTACCCTTCTGGACCAACTCTACCTTTTTCTGCAACTCACTGTCTTCTTTATGTGCTTGCTTTTTTTTTTGTCTGATGGAGATGATTTCACTGACACCTAAAACAAAACAGAAGAATTTCCTGTAATAATAACTTCTATGCCAAAGTTCATCAAATAAAAAACCAAAGGAATTCATTCTAAACGTATCATGGTTAATGAAGTATTAGTTTTTTGAATCAAAGCATCATCCACTTTATTTTCATTCCGCAGATGAGAAAGGATCATGCAATCATTATCTTTGATTAATTCCAACCATCTCCTCTGTATTACGTTCAATTATTTCTGAGTGAATATGTACTTCAAACTTTTTTGATCAGTATATATTTCACATGTCACTCCATACAAATGATGCCTCCAAATTTTTAAAGCAAAAACAACATAAAATAATTCCAAATCATGTGTAGGGTAATTTAACTAATGAGGTTTCAGCTGACATGAAGCATAAGCAATTACCTAATCATTCTGCCTAAGGAAATATCCAAGACCTTTCAACGAAGCATCACTGTAGATAACAAACTCATCATTTCTGGAAGGTAGTGACAAAACTAAAGCATTCACCAATCTTCTTTTCAATTCCTGAAAACAATCATCACATTCTTTTGTCCAGCTGAACGTAACACCTTTTCGAGTTAACTTAGTCATTGGAATAGTTAACCATGAAAAATTTTCAACAAACCTCCGGTAATAACCTTCCAAACCTAGAAAACTGTGAATCTCGGTTATATTTGTGGGTCTTGGACATTCTTCAACAACTTTCTGTTTATAAGGATCAATAGTTATGCCATTTTTAAAAAAAATGTGTCCAAGGATAGAAATTTGTTGTAACCAAAATTCACACTTGATGAATTTCCCAAATAGTTTCTTTTCTTTTAAGTTTTTCAAGACAACCCTTAAATAACTTTAATGTTCCTCCATACTTTTGGAATAAACCAAAATATCATCAATGAACACAACCAAAAACTTATCCACAAACACTCGGAAAATTATATTTATAAGATCCATGAATACAGCAGGTGCATTGGTTAACCCAAAAGGCATACCTAAAAATTCATAATGGCCATATCTAGTACGAAACACGGTCTTTTAATGTCTGCTTCCTTTAATTTAAACTGATGGTACCCCGACCTCAAGTCAATCTTTGAAAAATACTGAGCTCCCTGGATCTGATCAAACATATCATCGATATGAGGCAAAGAATACTTATTCTTAACATTGATTTTATTCAATGCTCTATAATCAATGAAAAGTATCATTGAACCATCTTTCTTTTTAACAAAAAAGCCAGGAGAACCCATGGTGATGTGATAGGATGAATGAAACCTTTATCTAATCACTCCTATAATTGATTCTTTATCTCTAAAAGTTTAATTTGAGCCATTTGATAAGGGGGTTTTGAAATTGGATTAGCATCGGGAACTAAGTCAACAGTAAATTCAACTTCCCGATCCGGTATAATACCAAGAAACTCATCGGGAAAAACATCATGGTACTCATTTACCACTGGCACATCATCAATCTGAACAGTTCCTTTATTTTCAACAATATGTGCAAGGTAACATTCATTTCCATCTTTTACTAGTTTCACAGCTTCCTGATATGTTATCAATAGTAAGGGTTCATTTCCGTATACAAACTGAAAATCATTCTGAAAAGAAACCTCTTTTTATCTACATTAAATATTATCATGATAAAAAAAGCCAATCCATGCTAAATATAACATCAAACTGTACTAGAGGCAAAACAATAAGGTTTGCTGGTAGATTCTTTCCGCGCAAAAGAACAAAAATGTTATTATGTTTTCTTTTTGTCTTAACATTTCCTCTAGATGTTTTTACCGTAAGTTCAGTATTCATATCATGAGATGGAATTCCCAATTTACTAGAAAAATTCTCAGAAATGAAGGACTGTGTAGACCCTGAATCAAACAACACATTAGCTTAATCTGAACATACAAACAGTGTACCTGACACAACATCATTTGATGGCCCAACATCTGCTGAAGTAGTTTCAAAGGATTTCAACACCCCTTTCTTCTTGTAGTATGGAAGCTTTCCTTTGGTTGAGTTATTTTTTGGAAACTCATTTTCATAATTACCCATTTCATTTCACTTAAAACATTTTACTGACTGTAATTCAGATTTTGTCTTACCATTACCCTGATCTTTTTCAGTGCAATTACAAGCCTTATGTCCCATTTTACCTCATCGGTAGCACTTACCAGAATTCAGAAGATGTTCCCCAGCAAACTTTTTACCATAATTTTCACAAACTGTAAACTTAAGTTTCTTACCATGAGACTTTTTTGAAGATTTCTTCCCTTTCGCCTGCCACCTAGACCTCTTATTCTATTATTTCTCAAAGAATACCTGATTATCAGCAAACTCCATTTCAACCTTCTCTACACAACGATAAAGTTTTTCATAACTTTTGAACTCATGATAAGCTAAATCCCTTCGATACGTTGGATTTAATCCTTATTAAAAGGGTTGTTTTAATATCAATATCTTGTATGAAATTTAGAGAATACCTTGCCAGTGGAGTCAATTTTTCTTCATAAGCAGCCACTGAGTCATCCTCCTGCCTCAATTCCAAGAATTGTTTTTCCATCCTAAGATGAACCACCTTAGGAAAATATTTCTCAATAAACATACATTTGAATTCATCCCCATCGATAGCATCAATCTCCTCACTATTCGTGATATTTTTCACCATCGACCACTACTAACCAGGGTCACCTTCAAAACAGTAAACAACAAGACTAACCTTTTGATGTTCTGAAAAACCCATGACATCAAAAATCTTCTCCAGTGCTTTAATCCACCCTTGAGCTAGCACAGGGTCAGATGATTCTCTGAATGATGGGGGATGTTGCCTCATGAAATGCTCTACTACTGACATGTTCTTTTGTGGTTGATCTGGCTGATCTTGTACATGGATACCACAACCATTTATAGCCTGATTCAACTATTCCATCACTGTAACAACCTGTTCAATTCCAATTCCGACCATCCCAGGTTTCTGATTTTCAAGGCTGCCTTCTTCTTGATGTCTTCCCAATATAGCTTCCATGTTTCCTCTGTGGAAAACCATTTTGAACACAAAAATATATTAGGCAAAGCAACAAGGTAGTCTGGAAATGCTATATCATTTCAATATTACCATAAATTAATTTATGGAAATTTATTTAACAATACCGTAACTCCTAAAGTTATCTAAACTGACCTTTGATACTAACTATAAGAACCTGGCCTTAAACATTACTTACTATTGAATTAAATGAATAATTCACATTGTGGATATTTTCAGGTTTAGAGTTTTAGAGAATTAGGACATAACTATTACATCTCAAAATATTTCAAGGTATACATATCTACAATGTGTCAATTTTTTCATAAAATAAAAACTCTTGAAAAAAAGTGTCATGTCTAGTTCCATGTTTTAGACAGCATGACTTTTCCTTGATCCCAGCCTTGACCCAATTCATCTTTAATCCCTGTGAAAATATTTCAAAACATGGGATGAGCATAAAAAGCTCAGTAAGGGTTATAAAACAATGAATGAAAACATTTATTCAGAAATACATACAAAACATTAAATCATTTACTTAGCTCAAGAAATCATAAGAATTATGAAATACACATAGAAATCATTAATCATAAAGGTAACTTGTGGCATCCATATCATCCTTACATTGTAGCTATCACAACTTCACAGGGAGTTACTTTGGAATAACCATCACAGTATATTCCCTGAATATCTTAGGAGAAACATTCACGTTTACCTCCGTCACGTTACCCAATGCATTGGAGAGCTATCTCGAGCTCACCCGCACTAGGTTTATCTTGGAACCACCTATATACATAAATAATTTCTATGAACCATAACATGATCATAACACATAACATAAGCATAAAAGAAAGATAACATTTCCACATTGCAATAATAAAATATCAATTCAAGATATTTAAATAATAAATCCATTCTCAAATTCATTTTCAATACCAAAATAAATAAAAAGTGTATATGGTATTTATTTTTCCTTTTAAAAACAGTCCGTCTTGTTAAGGAAACCAAAGATCAAATAATACTCGCGATGGCGGAAAGGTCATTGTCACCGCTTATGTAAAAAAAATTCCGTTTTTTTTATTTAGTCAAAGGATTCATATAAAAAATATTCCCTTTGAATAAAATGAAAATTCAAACGGTATTATACACCGTATAAAATAAAGCCATGTATGAAACTAAAAATGACTCAATGAAAGAAGATTGAGACGAAGTCCCTTACCTCGTGTCCGACTTGACTCGATCATTATTTAATCTACTAAATAATAAACTAAAATTAATTTATAATTTCTTAAGAACCTTTTTCAAGATTATTATTCCTTTTATATCACTTATTACCATATTATAAACATTATTCAATCATTTAATTCAATAATGTTCATTTTGTCGTTATTTGGTACCTGAGTAAAAAATGAACACATTATATTTACAAGTTATCCATGTGGTCAAAAGTTAATTATATCCAGAATGATATTCATGATTTGGATATCAAATATATCCTATATATTCAGTATATACATGTTTTTATAATAGTACATAACATTTAGAGGTAATAAATGAATTGCACCGCTCATAGAGACGGTAAGCCGTACGTACGCATGAACGCGACTTTCATTTCTATTTATTATTTTAAAAGAAATAAGACATAATGATACATAATTATATTATA
This sequence comes from Viscum album, assembly GCA_963277665.1. Lineage (NCBI taxonomy): Eukaryota > Viridiplantae > Streptophyta > Magnoliopsida > Santalales > Viscaceae > Viscum > Viscum album. Next base: position 512,142,968 of record OY728133.1, on the reverse strand, counting down.
ATTCCAGTATAATATCATATATAATATCATTAACTCCATCCTTTATACATCCCACATAAGGCGTTAACGAATCAAATCACTTTGAGGGGGCGGTAGTCCGCACTCCCTCAAATGAGATTATCGTATTTACCCACAATGAAAACCATAACGGTGTGCTATAAATGGGAAGTATATAAGCATAAAGAAATCATAAACATAATATATATCATATATAAATACAGTTCCATCATAATGGACACCATGATAGGTGTTAAGATGTAATTGAACAATCATCGTTTCGTGTGGCCTTAGTTTTCCATCCATAGAAACATTATGTTCTTCATACATTAGATGGAGGTGTGTGTAAGTGTAGTTCGAAACCTTGTTATAAAAACATACTATTATATTTATGATACTGTTGTTGTTAAAAAATAAATGTATAAAAAGTGCTTAGGGTTGGAAAAGTAAAATAAATGAAAAAAATTAAGAGAAACTGTTACCTTTAATTTGGGTAACTCCCTTTGGTTTGAACCAAAGGACTTTTTGAAGTGCCTTATGCCTAAGGTAAGGCTTATAGAGGGAGGAGAGAGATGTATGGAACTTAATTGGGTAGATGTTGGACGATCCAAATGGTTTTAGAGGTGTATGGAATTTGGTAGAAGTGGTTTCCTTTTATAAGGATGAGGAGGGGCTCTTTTGGAAATTGTGAAAATATTATTTTATTATAAACTTATATTCAGTTTAAAAAGGTCAAAAATCATTAAAGATTAATATAAGATGACTAATGGTCGAAATAAAATCATCCAATCATAATTGTACATGTTTTTGATAATATTTTAATCATTATAATCTTATTTAGTTAAATCATTTATTAATGCGGTAAATACTGCATCATTATTGTGTCATGAATAATTTAATTTATTAGATGTCTAAAAAATTATAAAAAAATACTATCATGTAGGAAATCTTTTTATATTTCCAATTAATATTTATAGGAAAAAAGATAATTTATATAACCTATTCTAAAGAGTAATTTACTAAAAGATATTTGCTTTTGTCATATTTTCCTTTACTTTAAGTTAATTAATCTAAATTGTCATTATCACTCCCAGTGGCTCAATGGGGTCCCAAAATCGACCCAAAGATGCCAATGGTCTTAAATGACTCTACCAATAAGGTTTGGACTAGTTTTAAGTTAATTTCAAATTATTATAATATACTTTTTACCCTGAATTACCCTATTTAACTTTAGCCATTGTTAATAAAAGACAAAAGTTAATATTCACCAAAAATTATTATCATCTTACTGAACCAAATTTTACTTCTTGATAACAAACATGTATTCCCTATTTGCGAAATTAAATTTATAGAATTGTTAAAATTTTATTCAAATGAAAAAGTCAGTTTTTTAACTACCACTAAGTGGTTTCACTATTCATTAAAAATTGATGTTTTTCAGAAAAATACCAAAAATTCAGCCTAATAATTATTTGATATTACGAATTAAAAATTGATGTATATTTTTCCAAATTAAAAAAATAGGAGTGGTATTAATTAATTCAAAAATTAATTATCGTTATTAAAAAAAATATTTCTTTTTAAGAAACAATAACTATCAAAAGATTGATACTTGTTTATGTCCAATTTCAAAGTAAAATTAATTCTAATGACCAACATTGGATCAAATTGTAAAAATATATTTTAATTTCACTTTAAAACCAACTAGAAAGATAATATAACCATATAAATAAAGTAGATTAAAAGGAACTTTTGAATTAAAATGCAATATTTTTCACTATTCATTAAAAAATGAACTTTATCGGAAAATTACCAAAAAAATTACTCAAAGTAAAATTTGATGTCCCCATTCTAAAGAAGGATTTTATTTGTTCAATTAGAATATATTAATGTGACCAAAACTATATTTAAATATTTTTCCCCATTAAAAGGATATAAATCCGTCTTTTAATGTAAATTATGCTTAAAATTATATTCATTCACATTTTAAGCCTTTAACTTTTTGAGGATAAAGTAAATACATTTTACAATCATTTATAATCATATTGTAGTTAGTTTTGTTCTTTCCCGCCAATACAATGGCTTAGAGTTAACTACCATTTAAAATAATAATATTATATTATTAGTGTGCAACGTAATATTTCAAAGAAAACTATTGTTGCTTATTGGGTACGCTATCTAACATAGAAAACCCTTTAAAGTAAAGATAATATTTGATTACTAAATATTAATAAATATGAAATATATCTTATTCTTCATTTACCTGGGATTTTACAATATCAGAAGGGATGGTTTGTGAATATCCTATAGTATGATATGTATGAAGTATGGAATATCATTTTCTTTAGGATAGGGGAATCATGAGTTACAGCATTTTGATACTGCACCACTATCATTGCATGTCATAGTCTATGACAACGCCATATTTTTATGAATTGATATGAGTTAATAATATGATATAATTAACATGGATATTGACTGATAATGGTTAACATTTGATAATATTCTATATGTGGTTATCATTACTTATAAGTTTTTTATATAATAAAATGTTTAGGAGAGTGTGATAAATTGAAGGTTATAATCAGTTTGTTTCCATAATCCATATACTTATATGTTAGTAGCAAATGAGTAGAATAATTATGTCATTGAAATTTCCCCAGGTCCTGTATATTGAGGTCAAAGCCTTTGGAATATGATTTACATCCAATCTTGTCTAACAATACAATTTATTCTCCGTGATGCTCTCCTCCCCTTATACCATTTCCATCCATGTTGCACTATCATACTATTTTTATAAGGATTAATTTTCTTATCTACTACATTATTCATCAATAAATGGATATACATAATTGGAAATAACATTTTGGATTATTCATAGGGAGCTTCATCAAACTCATGCTTAAAGATGGGAGATTCAACCAACATCATTTCCAGGTACACTTATCCATCATTTTATATTATATGTGGTTTCAATTTCATAGAATATAGATATTGGTATTCGGTTTCTCTTAATTCTTACACAACAAGAAGAAGTTTAATTTTATCATTAAAAACCCTCAGAAATTTCTATTATTAATAAATAAATATATGCACGTTTTCTAGTGAATATAATATAATTATCACCAAGTTCTCACATATTATATAATCATATTAAGATATGAGATAATCAAGGTGGTTAATGGTATTAAAAATAATTTAATAGATACACTCTTCTTGTAACATGTTCTCTTATTTGAAAGAAGAACTAAATAATTCATATTTAAGAAATAAATGAAAATAATAAAATAAATGATAAAAACACAAGGATACAAGAATTTTACATGATTCACCATCTAATGTAAATTTTATAATTCAAGGAGCATGTTTGAAAATTTAAATTTATACCCAAATTATTAACACATTTTCTATGATTACAATAGATTTGTATATAATGAGTTTAGGGTTATTCCTTCTTCAAATATACAAACTCTCAAAAAATGACCAACATATTAAAGAACTTATTATTCCCATAGTAATATCTTTAAAAAACAAATCATTTAATTAATCAAACAACTTGATTTTATTATCCTTCATAGACTATACATCATCATCACATAAATTAAAAACAAAAAAATGATTAAATTTTTCAACAAAATCATTTAAAATGTAATTTAAAAAAAATTTCTAGATAACATGATGTATTTTTTCATTTATACTAGGTGTACCAAAATATATATTGAACAAATTATCCACATCATGTGAAACTTTTAACACGAAATAGTTTATTATATGTCTTTTCAAATAGCTTATTCTCGAACTCTAATAAACATTAATGTTTTTTTAAATCAATATGTATAACTTATAAACATTAATTTAAAACAATTCACATGCTAAACATAAATTTACATAGTTTATTTTTACATTATCCCCTTTTAGGTTTGTTAGAAATGCCTCATATAAAATATGAATATAAAACATATTAAAAAATCTCAAAATAGATGTGAAAATATGAAATACCAACCCAAATCACACATAGAAAAAGATTTAAATATTAAACAATAATGATCTAAATGATTCTTATAATTTCTGGGAAAAACAAAAAAATAGTAAAACATATTTAACACTTGTTAAACATAAAATTAAATCACTTATTGAACATTAATAACTCATTGATGAAATTAAATTAGAAAAATGAATTAATATCATTGAATCACATGAAAAGTGATAAAGTGAACTCTATAATCATCTATATTTAAAATTATGATCTCATTAAATTTTAAAATTACTATTTGACTCATTTTTTATCTAAAAAAATATAAAACCATCCATGTTAAAATGTAACACAAAATGTCCATTCATAATTATTTGTGCATAAAAAGTTTTTCCAACATCACTTCTTTTTATCTAACTTGTTCAATTATGAATCATTTATTACACACTATATTATAGAATAATGTTTTAAACCATATAGTTATATATTTATGTAAAACATTTTTTTTACAATCACCTTCAAAATTAATTACATTTATTTGTTTAATATATAGAGCATATTTTAGAAAATCAGAGAATAATTTAGTATTCAAGTTCATTTTACCAATTCATAATTTAATTACAATTTCATTGACCATGAAAAAACATATGTCCCCGAGTTATTCTATTGGAGAAAATATTTTTTCATGTGAAATAAAATTAAAATGCATATAGACATTTTTAAATTTTTTCCCCATATTTATAATCACATTTTTATTTTCAAAAATATTTTTATTAGATATTATATTTTTTAAAATTATGTTACTTATATGTGATATTTTTAATCAAATACAATGTTATATTATTTTTTATTTATTCAAAATTTTCACTGATCACATTGACCCAAAAAATCTCATTTGATTCTTCTCTAAAAGATCGTGTCCCATCCCAGGATAATAATGTTATCCTATCAAAATTACTCATCCACCTTTTTTAATAATATTTTTATTAATTTAAAAATATATTTTATTAATCAGTATCATATTTCTTCTTTTCTTTTTCAAACTATATTAATGATTAATTTTCATCAAGTTCAAATTCAACCTTTAATCCATCATATGAATTCTCATGATGTAAGTCTGAATAAGGTTATAAAAATTATTCTTCATAATCCTCATAATATATATCAAGATAAAAGGTATTATCATGGACTTATTATTCCATGACATTAAAATTAATTTTTTTTAACACAGATTTATTTTTTATTTATTTATTTTCATTGACTTCCATATATTATCCAAGGAATATGAATCTATCTATTAAATGTCAATATTTTCCCTAGTAGTCATCAATATTATTGATAACAAAATTATTGTCAAAGACTAAGAGGTATTTCAGATTTGGTTTCATATTTGATATCATATCATCAAAATACACATTTTCACTAAGACTAAGTAAGGTTTAATCAAAGTATTAACAACCACTTAAACCACTTAAATTTAATGGTTATTTGAGAAACCATTTTTATTTGATGATGTTCTTACTTTATCGTTTACTGTGAAATGTTTCAACTCCAATACACTATTTAATTTTAAATTCCTTATAGGTGAGACATTATATTTAATATTAATATTATCCAAGTAGTTTTATACTTAAATGGGAGAATATGTTATGAAAAAACCTTACAAAAATCTTTTTATTTCAATTCCATGTAATATATTAACATGATAATGAAATATTTTTTTAAAATGATTATGTACTTATTTGAACATATAATAATAATATAGACAACTTATTAAAATAATTAATAAAAACACAAAATATCACTCACCAGTTTTACCTTTTTGATCAATGAGGCTACATACTTGAATGTGTAATAAATAAAGTAAATCTAATGTTTTCATCTTATTTGGGTTATAGGGATTTGTTTCCATATTACCTTATATTAATGAATTAAACATGAATTATATTTTCCTTCAAGGGTTATGAATATCATTAGAAAAAATTTATATAAAAATATTTTTCATTATTTGTTAATATATATGTTCTAACCATACATTTCAAAAGTCATTCAGTTATTTCCTATCAATGAATCATATAATACATTTTTTTCTTCTAAAATTGATTTAATTTTTTTCATTGGATCAATGATTTTCCATCCGTCCCTTTATTTTAAAAAATCTTATTTTTAAATATTACTTTAATAAAACTATTAATCAATCAAGTCACATTCAAAATAAAATCATATTATATATAAAATATAATTTCAATGTTATTATACTAATTACCAATAATATTTGACTTTTATCTTCTATTGACACTAGTACAAAATAATTTAAAAAAATAATTGTTTCATATACAATTATCATAAATGATTAAAGAAACCTAAAATTACAAATCATATGTAATTATTATCCATAATCATGAATTCACGTGTTTTAATTTTTAATTTACATGAGTTTAATTCAAAAATATTAACCTTATTATTATCAATTTTATACTCCAATAGATTGACCTAATTTATTGTGTTAATATTAAATCTATCTTTAATATCTGTAATAGTTAAAACAAAGTTCTTAATACTATGTTAAGAATTAAAAATGTATTTTCCATTGGAAAAATATCCATAGTTCTCCATAATATATTATTTAAGGCATGGATATATTTTTTTAAAATTTTCTTCCACCCTTTGGTCAAAATCCCTGTGGAAAAATTTAGATCATGTAAAACATTACCCCTTAAATGTATTTCCTCTTGAATAAATATTTTTTTAATTAGAATAAGTTTACAAATATATTTTTTATAATTACTCCTTAGACGTTTTGAAATTGGTAGTAATGGGACATAATTACTCAAAAAATGATACCTTATCATAATGAAAAAATATTAATGTGCACAATTATAACATGGAATGAAAGGTGTACATGTCACTATATGTGATATAATGATTTGGTATAAAATATTATTATATTTTTAGAGTAATATATTGAGAGTTGAATATCACTTAGAGTTATATAGGCATATCTCATGGTGAGACATATATATGATATTTTATATCGCATACTATAATCTCAATTCATCAACCAAAAATAATGAAATCCAATATAAATAAGTATAAACCAATAGTTATTATTCTTAATATGAGTTTGAGACATACAATGTTGAATGTATCAAATTTTTTATTCTCAATTAACTCTATGGTTCAATAAGGCTATGAATTGAGTGAGAAATCTTACCAAGAATCTTTCTTGGTGATTCCGACAACTAGGGGAAACCTTTTCAGGTGATAATTCATTAGTTATCATATAGAGATATCCTTTTAGAAATATAGTAAATGTTAAAAATTAATAGAAACTATGTTCTAATGATTTTATCTTTATTTTTAAAAACCATTCATGGTAGATTCTATGTAATAGAGTTTTTAATGTTATTTCACTATGTTTCGGGGAAATAATCATCCCAAAAACCATTTAGTTTTATCAAATAAACTTTTATGATGTTTTCATTATGTTTTTGAATTAAAAAATATATATTTTATAAAGAAAAATGATATAATAGAAAAAAAATTAGTATCATTGTTAGAGATATACGAGAGGAAAACCTATCATAATCATATCTAATGATCATGGAATCACATTCAGTGATACAAGATATAAATATTTGTGAAAACCCATACTCACAAGTACTATAAATATGGGGTTACATTATGAAAATGATATGAACATTCAACATTCATTTAATAGTTCAAAATATGTATTTTTTGTGAATTGTGATTGATGATACTAAATATCGTCACTTATGGTTCAAAAAACGTGGAGAAATAGTTTTATGATAAATATCAAGTATTAAATAATTTTAAATGAAATAGATATATTATAAAGGGAAGGTTTGGGATTTTAGAATGCTAAGTCATAAAATTTATTAATGAAAATAGAATTTCCTAAATAGCAAAAATTGAAAACATGTAGCACTGAGATCACCATCAAACCTGAAATTTGAAAACCAACACCACTCAAAAGAAATCCAAACTGAAATCCTGATGAAAAAAATGGAAATTGGGGCCCTAATATCTATATTATTACATGAAAATAAAATAAATCCCCACTATATGATCACATGTTACCATCGCACATGTCATCCCTTGAAAACATTTGCACCCCAAAAGCCCCTACGTCGTCATGTCATCATTTGATGAACTCCACCCCAATTTCATCATTATGCCATTATGTTTTTCCACTCCTACATCATCTGTGCACTAGCAATTCAACATATGACTTATTCCATATTCCAATTATCATCTCATTCAACTAATAGAGATAGTGAGCAAGGTTCATCACATCCTTTGGCATATAATAGCTTTTAATGGTCATTATGAGATATGTACCCCACCAACATCCCATTCCATCAAAAGATACCTGGGAGTCCCATACCATCATCAATTGAAGCAATTTCACCATATCCAAATGAGACTCTCACCCCCTAATCACCCTCACATGTGCATGAAACAAAATCTCATATGGGATCGGCGTAAAGAAGAAATTGATCATTGAAGGCCCAACACGATTTCCATTCCATAACAATGTTCTCCATAATAGTTGAAATTTTATTCATCAATTCACTCTAGACTATCCCATGTTCATTCTTAGAGGGACATCCAACACCCCAAAACATGAGGTCACTACCCAAGATCCTTATCTTATCCCTAGTGTGCTCCCCACATTATCATCGGCATTCCCACACCGAGGAAGTGAAGCGTGCTTACAAAAATATATTACAACCCATGACTCGCCATCATTCCCACCATCCGGGTGACATAACCATCCACAATCATCAAAGAACTATATCTATCCACTATCATCATACCATTGAATATAACCACCATCCATCAGGACTTCATCATATCCTCTATCAAAATCCAAAACTCGCATCTTTGGTATTCTCCCCTCATCACTGACTAACTCCCAACTACTATACCCATCATCAGTTGGGGTTGTTTTCATCTCTATTCAGCACCCAAAAAAAATTATCCATTTTAGGATAGATCTCAACCAAATTTATCATCAAAAGTTATCTCCCCGATCTCTCATAGCCAGTACTGCTTCCAGTCACAAACCATCATCTCCCACCTCATCAATGATGTGGGCCCCAATCTCTGGACATTCAAATTGTGGTCCCTCCAAAACCCTTCCCACAATTTCATCGATCAGATATCCTCTATTAGGTAAACCATCACTTCTCATTCCATCAACAATAGTTATCTCATCCTGAAAAATAGACTTCTCATAATCTATAATTTCTATAATCGAACCAATAATTTCGAGTATTTTAGGAATAGACATGTCAGTAGAGTGAACCTAATGGCACACACCACCACATGCTCCAAAAATTTCACAATGACCAACAATTTTCTTCTCAAATATTATTCTTGGGAGTATCAAATCACCTATAAAATCCCCATTGGATTTTAGAGAGAGAGGACCTCCAATGATTGAAGAGAATATCTCCATAATCATTATAGATAAACCACAACATGTGGTAAAAATATAAATATATGGATCTCATAGCGCATACTCATCCATCAGTATAGGTAACATGATATAATAGAAAACAATAAATGGGTATCACCACCTATGATTCTGAGTTTTTTTCCGTTTTATTTTATTTTAAATTATGAAATAAAAATATAATTTATAAATTTGTCATAAATTTTAAAAGTAGTTAAAAAATTATTTAAATTTAAGAAATGATTCTTTAATTAATTTTTAATTATGAAAAGTTCATTATTATATATTTAATATGTCATCAAATATTTAAAAAATAAAATTTACATATAATATGTATTAATATTTAATATATTTATTTTTATGGTATTAAATTTATATATTTTATATAGATAAATTATATTAAAAATATATTTAAATTTTAAAGAATTTAAAAATTCTAAAATAAGAAAAATACGAAGTATAATATTTTTATGAAAAATTTATAAATAATAATGTGAATTGTTTGTTTTAGTTTTCTATTTTGGGAAATTTATTTAAACTACACCAAAATGGTTTGAGTGGATAATATTAACATTTATCTGAATATAAAATATATGATATTAAATAATTAAAATTGTTTAAAATATTAACTGTTTAAAAGATTAATTTGAAGCATCAATATAGAATAAAAAATAAAAAATACTCATGTTTTAATAAATATTATATTTTAAAATAAAGATGTACATATGTATACCTGATGAAAAATGAGAAAAGTTTATGTTTGGGAAAAAATTATTAAGTGTCTATGTTAATATTTTTTAGGGACTCTATAATATTTCATGATGAATTATACATTTTGTATATTAATTTTTAATGACATATTTAGCATATCTTGTGACCGAATTTATATTTAATTAGTTATTTATTTATTCATATATTTGATTTCCATTATATACATAGTGGGACATTAAATTATATCCAAGTGGGTGGTTCCATGCATGATATCCCGAAAACCCCATACTTCCAAATAGGATTACATTTGTGCATCAAAAATTATGTTCAATGAGTCTCATCCCAAAATGAATTGTCTTTTATTGGAAGAAATTATGTTTTTTTTATCATTTTATAATAAAAAGATCCAATATGAGGATATACCAACCCTTGAGAGAGACTTGTGTGGTTTATCTATAGGGTATGCATTAAAACATGAACAACCAAACTGTGTTGGTGCATGTGATTTCATGGTCAGTATTGTAAAGACCTCGAGCCCAGTAGCTTAGAGGTCTTTGTTACTTTATTACATTGGTATAAGATACAAGAGAACCCATCCCAAATAACCCAATAGTTTAATAGTATCGGTAAACTAGCTACATAATTGAATATCACATTACATTTTGAAGCCTAGAAATACAACATAGTGAAAGAAATTATTTTACAACCTTGAACACTTTCAATGATTCCTCCTTTTTATCCTGGGGAATGGAAAAAAATAACGGGTGAGATCAAATGATCTATAAGGGTAACATTTATTGGAATCTATCATGATTAAATAATAATTAATCAATATGGAAAGGTAGATAACTAAAAACACATTCCATGAAATCTAAAACATGATCCTAAAGAATAATATGGTTGGAATAAATGATGATAAAAAAATTCATATAACCAATTTGATGAGCTTGGAAATTATCCATGGATATCATAACTATTCATGTAATCACATCTACATCAATAACTAATCTTATAATTATGTATTGCATAATTTTTAACATCATAAACATTCAATCAAAGTGTCATTCTATGAAATCTTACATAAATGGGTATGGCTTCAACCAAATTATCAAACTAATTTGTCTTGTGAAAACTACCAATGCATCAAGGGGTTATAACCTATTCCCCTCGTAACTTACCAATCCCAATATATTCATTATATGATAGTGTTGAATATAAATTCAATACATAATCAACATAAAATTTTCATATTGGAAAACTAGAATATAAATGTTAACACCTCCCCCATTCATACATATCCTAAACCATCAAGATAAATAATAAAGATAGCATTATTACAACATATCCCTAATAGATTTAAAAAATATATATTATCATTGACGAATAGTAAAACCATAAAAATAATTAAAATTTAAATAGGAAAAACCCCTTTTAATATTGAAAATAACTTCTAAAAACTAAAAAATTACAAAATGTTAGGAAAATGTTTTTATTTAAACGTATTGATGTAAACTTGTTAGGTAATATTCAAATAATTTAGTGTTCATGATGGTGTCAAATATTTTTCATGTTGATTATGTTGAATAAAATATTCTTTTCACATTTTTTTATGAAAATTCAAAAGGTTTCTCATTTGAAAAATTATAGTATACTTAAAATTTTCAAAAATAACCATAGGAGAAGAAAATATATTGGTTTTATCACTGAAAGATAATATAATTCCACCAAAAGAGACATAAATATAATCAATCCTAAATAATTATAACATTTTGAAATAAACCCGTACCATTATGGTAACATTTGAATCATAACCCCTGTGAAATAATTAACTTCAAATGAAACATTATATTCCATAAAAGTAAATATATTCATTATATAACATATCATATTGGTAGTAAATACACCTCCAAAAATATTATAGTTTTTTTACATAATATATGTCCCAAAGAAGATATTTTTAGACAAATAACCCATATAATGATCCTTTAATTGAAGTGGGAATTAATCAATGAATAAATTATTTGTAAAAAATTTAAATACCAAAAAATTGGAAATAAAAGATAAATAAAAAATTTTACAGTTCGCTCATAGCCTTGATATAATATAATCAATAAAGATGTGATATAACACAAGGAAAGAAAATTGACTTATGAAACACTTACCACTTCGTTCCCTCTAGGGTTTCATCCCATTAGCTACTTTTAGTTATGGACTCCTTTAGGGTTTGACGTGACGATGCTTGCTCGGTAGCTTTCTATGGGAGTCCCAACGCTCACCGCTCTCTGGCCTCTAGGACCCCTACCCCCTTCCTAGTCAGTTGGGTATGATGATCCATACGAGGTATTGGGTGTGTGATGTGTTGTGGTGGCAGGTTCCTGGTGGTTCAAGTGTGGAGCTTCAAGTTTGTGTGGTGAAGTGGAGATAGAAAATGTTTGAGTTTGTGGTGTGGAAAATTTTACTGCAGTGAAGATCTATGCATGGTTTTTGTCTCGTTTGGTTCTGATTGATGCTTTCGGTTAAGGTTGCAGTTTGCTTCAAAGGTTATGTCATTAGTGAGATGGTTCAAGTTCTATGATTGTGTTCCAATGCTGCGGAGGGACGACAGCTGATGGGTTCCATAAGGGGGCATAGTTCGTGGCATCTTGCAACTTGTATTCTTCGTTTCCCAACACATTTTTATAGTGATTGGATAGAGGTTCTTCAAGAGGTTTGATGATGTTTTCTTGATTTTTGATTTTTGAAAATTGTCTTTTGGTGGTGGATGAAGTTATCCTGGAAATGATGACTATGACAGGAAGATGGAAATGTTGATGTTTTTCAGAAGACCCCGGTGTCCTTTGGCTTTTTGAATCAAGTCATGGTGTTTAATGTATGCTTTTTTTTAAAGATTGATATTTTTCTTTTTTGAATTTTGAATTGCACGGTTACCACTAACCATAAAGTGGATTTTAGAAAATTAAAAAACAGATTTGGGAGGAGTTTAATTATGGTAAATTAGTTAATTGATTAATCATATCCATATTAATAAATAGAAAATAATTATTATTTTCATACATTAATAATAATTTTTAAAAAAACCATGATGTATTGTTATGAAAAAGGAATAATTTTACAACCATGGAGATGGTAAGCCATTCGTACGCCAGACTAATTTTTCCATTTTTCAACGATCATGATAAAAAAAATTGGGATTATTTTATCATTTAGGAATGATAATTATAACATAATTATAATATTATTTATTTAAATACACTTATATATAGTACTAATATTTGTCATTATGAAATATGAAACACATCGCTTCATGGAGTTTGAAATCCACAAATACCTACAAACGTCATTATCATTCTCAAATGAATGTTAGGGTAAGAAATTATATGATATATTATATTTATAGAATTGTTATTTTATAAATAATATCATATATATATATTAAATCCATAAATAATACCATATCCATGCAATGTGCTGGAAAACAAACAACATCAGTTTGTGAGGTCGTAGTTTGTTATACACATGAATGATAGTTTCATTTCCCATTTAATGGAATAGGATATAGATATATGGTATTCCATTAACATAAAGAAATATTATATTTTAGATAATGTTGTTATTATATCATCATGATTTAATAATATTTAATGGAGGTGAATATGAAAAAGAAGAAAAATGTTTTGTTATGAATAATACATCTTCATCACACAAACTATTTGGGTTTACATTAAATTCTCTCCTAATATAATATTATAATTTAATAATGGTTTCTACAATGTGGTGAGTAATTTATGGAAGGGATTTTGATATGGATTTTCTAAATAAAAATCCTTTTTATGTGTGAATAAAATAGGAGAGGAGGTTCCTTCTATAAGTGGGGGGAGGGGCACTCATGGAGGTTCTTAAAGTTTTAAATTAAATTTAATAAATTCTCTAATTAAAATGGATCAAAATTGAGAATATTCTTGGAAAATATGATTTTATGTTTTAAAAAACTTATGAAATTAAATTTTGACAAGTATAGATTAATTTATTACCATTATCTTTTTTAACCCCCTTTAACCCTTTTTGATGATTACCCAAGTAACAATGCTTTTACTCTATTGGGGTAAAGATAGTTATTATAAAAGGAAAATTGGCCAATAAATGGACCATGGTTAATATTTCAAACCATATAAAATTCACATGGCATGATAATACCAAGAAGGTATTATTTGTTTTTCTTTTCCTCACATAAATTTTTATAAATGTCACCATTATGGCCATATAAATCCAAAATTTTAATTTTTCAGATCCTAGAAGAGTTTGAGTAAAAATAAGACAATAAAATTAAAATTAATAAAGTTTTAGGTCATAATAATTATTATATATTTTGTTTAAACCTTGATAAATCTGTTTTATCATTAATAATGGTAAAATATTTTTACTATTTTCTCTATTCGTTATGACTTAAAATTAACTTGACAGTATTACCTAATATTATTTATTCTGATTCCATGTATGGAATACATTTTATAAAATTTAAATTCATATAAGTGTCAAAATTTAATTTAAAAATAATCCCATAAAACCTGTCAAAATGGGTTTTTAAGGAAATCATTTTTCAGACACAAAATCATTTTATATTAACTATATGACCAGTGACCATCATAATATATGTTTAAATTCATATATTCAGCTATATTATTAATAAATTTAATTTATATTATTCATTTTTTAATATTATTTTTACTAATTAAAATTGATATACATTATGCACTTAAAAATAATTTTCAATAAAAATCATTATTTTTCAATATTCATTAAAAAATACAACATTTCAAACAAAAGCCAAAATTTCATTCTAAAATAATTTTCATATTATGAATTAAAAAATGACTTTCATTTTATCAGATATAATTTCTAAACATGATAGAAAATAATTATAATATTAATTCTCAAAAATGTGATAAAACCTATTTTTTGATAAATATGATTTTTAAGAATAATATTGGATTTATTCTTTTCCCATGCCTAAAAAATATTAGATGAATGAAGATACATTTCATTGAATAAATATATAAAATTTAAATTTTAATAAAATTATTTTCCAATAGTGATTAATTTAATTTATTAAGATAAAAACACATTGCACGCATAAAAATAATTTTTCAAGAAAACATTTCTTTTACTTTACAATGATTTTTATTTATATTTATAATCAATTTATTACCAATGAATCTATTTATACATGTGTAAAATATATACCGTTCATAACATAGTTATTCCTATTCATACCCACCTATTTAATGACAAGGTTATAACGGTATGCTAAACTATGGTTTATTTGGACATGGGGTTGTGTGTATCACAAGCTATCAAAGAGATTAAATTTATTTAAAAATTAATATATATTAAAATATTCAGGTGTTAAATTATATATATAATCAATAAATTTATTCCTCACAATTTTATCCTATTCTATAAATCAATCGTTTCTAATTTGGAAAATCCATTTTTGAAAACCCATATCGTAAAAAGGATAGTAATAGTTCCTCTTAAAAAGAGGGAAGGAGAAATATGAAGGTCATCTTTAATAATAAATAAATAGGTTACCAAGTTGTAAAACATTATTGAGATGTGAAAATATGTACATGTAAGTGGAAAAAATGTCCAATAATGGTGGATAGTGACATATTACCATGATCAAAATCAAGTGAATAATCATGATCAAGTTGTTGATTTTAAAATCATAAACCCAAGAAATGTTAAAGAGTCCATCGATTCTTTATAAATTAACACGCTATGAATTTTTTTTATTCAAGATACTTTTCCTAAAGTATAGAGAATTTTTTACTGTAACAACATAGATTGTAAAAAATATACTTGAAACATTTTTATTTCATAAACACAATTTCATTCTTTATTAGTGATTTAATCAATTTAAACATATTTAATTTTTATAATAAATTAATATCCAAGATGTTTTTCATTATTGAAGCACTAAAATTATCTTTTGATCATATCATACCATCTATAAAATATTTAAAATTCAATCCTTTTATCTTAAATTTTTTACCAAAAATAGAATTGTTCATAGAATTTTCCAAATATAATATATTAATCACTAATCCTCAATTATAACACTCAAATTTCAAAATAATCTATTAAATAATTATTTATCCCTAAAACCATTCATATTACTTGTCTAAAAATATAATTTCATTTTTCCAAAATAATCATTCTTTTTAAACCAAAAGGTTTTATATATCACAACCAAATAAAAAATCACTTGAAATATCATTAATCAGATAAAATTCCCAATATTCTAAAAGGATTAAATCCTATAATATTATTTTCAAAATAAACACAATATGTATACTTCGAATAATTTAAAAAATTATATTAACCTTGATATGAGGTTGGTTAGTGGTCATAATTTCACTTTTACCGATCATCAGTTTTATGTTAAAGCCACATGGTCCTACCAGATATAATGGGTTGTCACCCAACATAAAGGATATAATTTTTTTCATGTTATACAAACTCATAATTACTTCATTAAAAAAGATCATATAAACCCTAAAGGTTATCAACACTAGAAAACTTATTTTTAAAAAATATAAAATCAATATTACTCAAATAACCATTTCAATAATAAACATATCAAGCCAAAGGTTTGTATTTCCATGAAACTATTCAAAAATATCCATAGTCATGATAAACCACCATCAAATAAAACCTCAAAAGAGGAATATATTCCTTTAAATTTATGATCAACCTTAAATTTCTCAACCCAATACACTTTAGGTTTAATGCACATCACTGTGGAATATCATAGGTTTCTAATGGTTATATTATATCATTGAAAAAATGGTTTATAAGGAAAATGTGGATTGACCCAAGAATACCTCCTGGGAGTGTTAAAACTGGTGGGTAGTAAAGGTGCACTTAACGTGCAGTAGAATAATGGTAAATATATACTCAACCAATTATTTTTAAGGTTATTACTCAGAGATGCATATGTGCCAAAACAACATCCACTTATAGTATCCAGATAGCGATATATTTTTTGGAAAACGACATAATATTTAACTTACTAAAAACTATATTATTTTATCCTATAATTATAAATATTCTAAATGTTTACCATTGGGTTATGTTCCACAGTCTATGTTTTCTTTAATCTTGTTCCCAAGGTTTCTACTAAACATTCTCTAATATCAATTTTAAATACCCCGAACCTAGTACCGTAGAGTCAGTACTTAATCTATTACATTATCATAATATAAAAGAGATGACATCCCAAATAAATGAGCTACTCAGTAGCCTTGGTAAACTAGATACATACACAATTCTCACTTTACATTTGAAAACATTAAAATATAACATAATTAATGTAAATATTTTGAATCCTTGAACTCATTAAAATATTATTTCTTCATATCCTAAGGAATGGAATAAAATGGGTGAGGACAAATTATTATTAATGGTTAGGAGTAAATAATGTATAATTAACATGGAAATGTAGATAACATAAAAAACTTTTCATTTAATAAAAAAATAAGCCTAAAGAATAATATTGTAGGAATAAATTATGATCAAATAATGGCATATAACTCATCACATGAGCATGAAACTTATCCATAGATATCCTAAATATTCAAATAATTACATGGAAATCAATAAATAATCTCAAAATGTCGGAATTCATAATTCTAGACATCATAAACATGTCATAAATGCCTGGTTCCAAGAAATCGTACACAAACTAGTAAGGCCTTGGCCAAATTACTAAACTAGTTTGTCTCATGATACCTATGGATTCATTTAGCCTCTTTAAAAGGCCCCAACCATCACTTAATAAGTCCACTTTATTTATCATATGAAAGGGGGTGAATAAGAATTTAATTCCTAATCAACATAAACATTCATATTAGGGAACTAGCATATGAATTTTAATACATTCCCCAGTAAAACATATCATAAGAAATGAATAGAAATAAATAGGATGGTATCATTAAAATATATTTACATTAGAGTAAAATAAAGGGTTATTATATTTTATTAATACAATACTATAAAATATCATTAAATACAATTTTTGTGAAAATACCCTTTTCACATTGAAATCACTTTTAAAGACTAAAAATTTCCAAAATATTAAGAAAAAATTTCATTGAAACGAACAAAGGAAACATGTATATTAATCATCAAATCATTGAGTGGCCATGACTATGGGAAATACTGTTTATTCTGCGTATGTTAAAGTAATGATTTGTTTCACTTTTTTATAATAAAAGTTAAAAACTTCCTCATTTGAAAAATGATAAGAATATTCATTTTAAAAAAAATTATAAATTATATCATCGGTAAAAAATACACCCAAAAATAATAAAGGAATTTTTAAAACATTCTTGAAAGAAATTTTATAAAACATGCACATGGTAGGAATATATTCCCAACTAAAATGAAAATAAATTCGTGTTTTCTAAAAACATATTTTTGATATTTTAAACACATAAAAGTGAAAAATGAATTAAAAAACTATAATTTAAAAAACATAGGAGAAGAAAATATGTTTTGTTTAATATAGAAATATTTTATAATTACCCCAATAGGTACATAATCATAAAATTCCAGAATAATAATGATATTTTCAAATAAACCCTTACCACACTGATAAATTTCGAATCATAACCCCCAAGAAAAAAATAAATTCAAATTAAACATTAAATATCATGAATGTAAAGATATTCAATTGAATTTTTTTTGGAAGGTGTGGTAGATACACATCATAAAATAAAATAGGTATATAACATAAATTATGTCCCAAAGAAGGTAATTTAATATGAAGGACCCTTATAGTGATCCAAATGTTAAAGTGATAATTAATCAATGTATATATTATGAGTAAAAAATGTAAATCATTAAAAAAAATTAGAATAAAACATAGATAAAATAAATTCCATTTCAAATATAATCTTGACTCAATGTAATCAATAAATATGTGATATAACCTAATGAATGAAAATTGAGTTAAGAAATACTTACCACTTGGTCACAATGATTTCAAATCCCATTAGATGAAATAATTTAAACTAAAAAATTAAATACCATATGAAGTATTCATGACATAACATGTAAAATAGAAAAAATATTCACCTTATAAAATAAATTTGCTGTATAGCCTTAAAATATATATCAACGAAAGGAAATTGAGATGAAATCCCTTACCTCAGGTCTGAATCGTCATGTATGTTCTGCATCTCACTGAATAATAAACATATGTTAATTTTTTACTAAATTAATAAAAAAAATTATTATTAATTATATTTTATTTAATACCATGTTATACATATTTAAATAGTCAATCAAGTTCACATCGAACGTTTTGATGATATTTAGTTTATATCTCCGAAATGACTTCATAAGTTTCATTATGGTAAAATAGGTCATTATTACATCATATATTCAGTGATAATCATAAAATCATAATAATTTTTATACATAAAATATTCTTTTTAATCCTTTAATTAGGTATTTTTATGTAAAATGAAGTAAGTTACAATTATGGAGATGGTAATTTGTATGTACATATAAGTATCATCAAAAGTTTTCAGTGATCATGATGAAAATAAAATATGTATTATTTTATCTTCAAAATATGATAATTATTAAATAAATGTCATATTATTTATTTAAATAAACTTTTATATAGCATTCAAGTGATGTGGTTATGAAAAATGAATCATATCGCTTCATTGAAGTGGTAATCCACACATACTCAGGAATAATATTATCAATTTTAAATTAATGGAATGGTAAGAAATTATATGATACATAATATTTGATTAATTATAATTATTTATTTAATATCAAAAATATCTATAGTAAATCTATCATTAAAACCAGTCAAGAGTTATGGTGATGGAAAACAAATTATATCAGTTCGTAAAGCTATAGTTTGTGGTACACAAGAATAACAGTTTTTCTTCCCATTTGATGAAAGAGGAAATTGATAAAGGGTAATAAATTAACATAAAAATATATCATTATATATTAGATACTAATTATATTATATCATCCTGTTTTACCAAGATTGGAAGTAGGTGGACGAAGAAATAAATGAAAAATGATTATTTAAGAACAAAACCTCTTCTATGGAAAACCTCTTTAGGAATACCCAAAAATCTCTCATATGATGTTTTATATAAAACCAAGGCTTATATGTAGTTTTTAGTGATTTAATTATGATTTTTGGTTAATTTATTTCTGAACCAAATGGCTATTTTTGTGCAATGAAAAGATTATAGGAGGTTCCCTTTTATTAGTTAAGGGAGGTGCACTCTTGGAATTTCATAATGTATTAAATTAATTTATATTATATATCAAACTAAAATGGATCCAAATTGAGTGTATTATAAGAAAATATAATGGGGAGTATAAATAATCTCATACAATAAGATTTTTACATGTTTATATTTGGATTTTCCCCTTCTTTTTTTAACTTCCTTTAATATTTCTTGACAATTATCGTGGTACCAAAGATTTTAATATTTAAATGTAAAGATCATAATTATAATATAAAAAATGGATAATAAATGGACCATGGTTTATATTTTAATTAATGTCCCTATAAATTTGTATAATGGTTTTATAATAATTTTATATAATTTAATAAAATATTATCTATTTTAAAATATCATTAATGTCTTTTTTATAGCTATTTGTTAAATTTTCATTAAAAACTACATGACTATAAAATGATTCAATATTATTCCATTAAATCCTCTATAAAATGTTATATTTTGATAAAATCACGTAACATAATATATTTTTTCATACGATGTCACTTTTAATATTTTTAATATCATTTATTTCATTCTCCTTTTAATTATGTAATTAATGTGTCGGTGTTACATAAAAATTTAATGTAATTATTTCAATATTTAAAAATTTAAATAAATTATACTGATAAAGAAAATTAAAATCTCTCAAATTGATATATTTTACCAAATATAGGTTATTTTTATCCCAAAAATAAAATATTATAGTTTGTAAAACATAGAAAGTTTTATTTTTTATTTTCATTACATAATGTTTTAAAAAGGTCATAATCCTGAGTATATGGGTTAAAAATGTGAAATTTATAGAACTTAATTGATATATATTCGAAATACTTCAATTCAATATATATTAGACAAGTTTTTATGTCATTATAATTCTTATCTCTTTAATTTAACCCATAGTAAACCTAATTTACACTTAACTGTGGTATCAATTTTTTTTATTTTTGCTATCCATTATGAAAAAAATTTAAGTTTAACTTACTTCCTAATATTAATTATTTTTATTCTAAATATTTAATCTATTTTATCAAAATCAATTTATATAAGTGGAATAATTTAGTTTCAAAATAAACTCCTAAATCATGTCGAAAATGGTTTTTCATGGAATGCATTTTTATCTTACATTTACTATATAACTAGTCATCATTATTATATGGATTTTAATTTGTATAGTTAGATAAATAATATGTACATTTAATTTAAACTATTAATAATTAAATCTAATTGTAATTCATTTAAATGGAAATGAATTATGCAATTGAAAACAATTTTTAATAAAAATATTTATTTTCTATTATTCATTGAAAAATGCAACATTTAGAGAAAAATAAAAATATTCACAATAATTTTATTTTAATATTATGAATTAATAAATTTTATTTAATTTAACACATAAATTATTAAAATTTTAAAAAATTTATTTTAAAAATAAGTGTGCGAGACACGACAAAACTATTTTTTAGAAAAACATAGTTTTAAATCATAATTATTATTTATTCTTATCTCATGCCTAAAACAAAATATATGAAATATAAAAAAATTTGATTTAATATATATATATATTATAAATTTCATTAGAATCATTAAACAGTAGTTATAAATTTAATTTAATAAGATAAGATCACATTATGCACATAAAATACTTTTTTAGGGAAAAATTATTTTAATTTCAAATTATTTTTATTTTTATTTATAAATCAATTTATAACAAAAATATTTATTTAATCAGGTGTAAACCATATAGTTTTCAAAAAAATAATAATTCATATTCATAAATTCCAATTTAATGGATATGTTAGTATAATTTTCTATATTATAGTTCCTTTAGACTCGTGGTTTAATGTATCAAAATCTATTGAAGAGACTAATTTTTAAAAAAAAATATATCCTAAAATGTTGGGGTGTTAATGAAATATTTTCTATTTTATCATGAATTTGATTTATGTTTGTTTTCCCATCCTTCTCTAATGTGGATCTTAAATCACTAAATGGATATGATGTTTGGGTCATAAATTTTAATTGGAGAATATAAATTTAAAATCACTAATGAAAATATATAATACATTATACTCATCTATTTATATGTCTTTTTTATAGCTTATGGATCCTATAAGGTAGTTATATATTTGTATCTAGGAGAGATAAGTATTCTATCAAAAACTAGACCAGATACCATGGAACATCGATACCTAATATGTCTTGAACAAAGCACGAAGGGTGTTCCATATCCCCATGTGTCGGTGGCCAGCACCTGACATCATAGAAAAATCAAAGGGAATCGAGTTTCAAAAAGAATAAACCATCGATACATAATAGAATATGATAAAACATTACACATTTGGTATACCAAACACTCCTCAAGGTTAAATTAATATAAATAGAAACATATATACCATAGGAAGATATCATCCAAAAAAGTGAGATTTTAAAATCAAAACAAGATTTTACAATCCTCATGTAACAAGTAAACCATTGATGCACCAGTATGATTCCTTGAGTTCACACAGGTTATGGTCAAATTATAATTTATAAGGTTTTCCCAAACCTCAATCTCTAAAAGGGTTAGAATAGTGAAAGACCATGTTTGATCCCACAAGGTGTGTAACTAGTTTTTTAGATTCAATGGATTAAGACCCATTGGGGAAATATCCCTTTCTGGATTACTATTGTTTGGGGAAATACTAGATCAATATTGTTTTAATGTTTCTTCACGAATGAGATAGGGATCATGATCAATTTCAGGTATCTGTAGGAAGGATGATCTTGATTCTAACTTTGGCAGGATCCTAAGGATTAAGATATAAAGAAAGAGTAATTTTTTATTTACCTTTGTTCAAGTCACCTAGTTCTACCTAGGATGTAACTATTCCATTATCGAGAGATAGTGATAACTTAGACGCATTAGTCTTAGATTCTAAGGCGGAATGTATTTTAGGCTATTGGTCATAGCCTAATCCTCTCAAACCAGAAGAGGGTTATTTACTTAAATATCACATGATTAGGTAAGTTAAAATAAATTGGGTAGACATTGATTTTTTATACTTATTAATACCCCTTGGCGGTACCAAAATTGAAATTAAATATTTAGAAATGTTCAGATACACCTACTCTTGATCCCTATCCCATGTGGTTTTATCCACTCATGGTAGGATGATATGAAAATAAATATTCAATTAAACTCATGATTGAAATGATAAGAACATTTTAATTTAAATGGTTCACAAAATGGAACGATCATGCAATAGGGGTTTGAGAGATATAAACCAGAACATTATTAAATACTAACTCGGAATGAAAGAGGAAATAGATGTGATATGTGTTCATTGATGAATTAGGATGAACGATAGTGGCAATGTGAAGAGGAAAATAAAGGATATTTCAAAAACATGATCTTGTTCACTTAAATTAAAAAAAATAAGGAAATGTTTAATAAATTTTAGTTTAAGGGTGAGGGAATTGAAGGAAACTCAAAAGAGAACAAAAGAACAAAGGAATTCTACTCTGGGATTCCTCAAAATCTCTCTTGAGATGCTGTATATATAGGCGCAATATTACACGACATGTAATGGATTACACGTTGTGTAATGATAATCCATATAATTCTCTGCGGATTTTTATTCTGACTTGTATCTCACACATATCTCTCAAAAAATATGAGGTTTGACTGATCTCACATCATGTATTGCCGAATCACGATGTGTATTGGCCTTCCAGTTGTATCTTTAGAGAATATTTCTTGTCCAAAGTGTTTGACTATGTTAACATTGTGTATTGGCCATTCACAATGTGTAATGGATTCTTTACTTGCTAACTTCATGATTTAACTCATGGCATGGCTCACAACTTGATGGGTGCTATGAAATCATTTTACATGATGTGTAATGGTGGTACATAAAGTTAAATAGGTGAATTTTGTAATTTTTCTCATTTCATTATTTGAAACCATGGAATCCATATTCCTATAATATTCAGTATATACAAAGTAAATTATCAAATAAATAAATTAAAATTCCTATGTAAATGGAAGTAAAAAAGTATATATGAATTCGGCTAATCAAATTCCCCTACACTTGAACAATTTCTTGTCCTCAAGAAAACACATCTCAACAATGATTTCAAACAGATAAGAAATTTTTAAAAATAGGAAACACTCATTATTTCCAAAAAATAAAACTACGTGTAAGAATAAAAGGTTGGTCTCTATGAATCATCCCTACAATGAAATTTTTATCATTCCTCATAGGTCTGATGTTTATGAAAATTATAATATTTTAATTACAATCTTTTAATAGTTCCTAGAATTTTATAACCATTTTTAATTTACCTCAGAATTAATCTTCCCTCATTAACTAGGGTAAATTGAAATTGGAGTTATGCTCATCCACTGAGTACATGATCCTAACCAAAGGATTTTATTGGTTCTATTATATTCAATTTGTAATGACAGGTACATAATTAATCATGAAGGCTTTAGTAATAAGGTTCTAATGACTCTGAGGCTGTGGTTAGGTGGGTAATAAGTAAAAAATCAAGTCCATATGGAGGGTAAACTCTGATGTATGATGTATGAATGCTGATAAAATTGTAATATAAGGACTCTTCTCAGCTAATCAAGTCCACTCTTCGAGAAACTCATGTTGGATACATGCATATATCAGGTAAGCACAAAGAATGGGCATCCAGTTCCATCCATTTTTCTATTGTATTTTCATTTTTTAAAATTCATATATATCCTAGATCTCACATCCATCCCCTGAACACATATAATCCTTTAGGGGATTCATCAGTTTAGAAAAGGTGATTTTTGAACATCCTAATACACAACCCATGTCAATTTTTGTTTTATTTTAAATTTTTCAATGGAACAAAATAGATGTGAAATGAAGAAAAGAAAACATGGATCACAACCATGTCTGATGAGTACACAATAAATCATTTCAAGTATGATAATCTTTTGATGTCTGAATGCCTCCCCTACACTTGTTCAAAATTATGCAACACATTATACAAGGAGCAGGGTAGTAAATGAAAAATCAACTTGGAATATCTTCATCCTATCAAGTCATTCATTGTAACCACGAGCTACCGATGGAAACGAGTTAGGTGGTTCTTAGTAAATAGTGGATCAATAATTATTTCCTCAATCATTTTAAAATTTAACTTTTTCGTTCTTATCCTCAATAATATCTCAATGCAAGTTATGATTTTTTATGTCCCTAGTATCATTCAAGTAATATGATCAAAAAATAACATTCAATTTTATGTTAAATGTCATCTCAGGTAGTGAGAATAAAAAAAACCATGGAAATAATAATGGGTATAAAACTATGTAATAATTCAATTAACCATAATTTCAAAAATGTTGAATTTGAATTAAATTTATAATTTCAACAATCTTTTTAGAAATCTAAATAGAGATAAAACATGGATTCTAATAATTCCCAACATAAATGTTTAGTTTATTTAACTAGGTGTAATTTTCCTCAAGTATAAATCATGCTTACAATTTGAAAAATGTCTCCTATATAGGTGAGAACAGACAATCATTCAAGTGTATAAAAAGTAAAAATCATGAGAAACTCACCCAAACATAGTTTTTGATAGTTTCCACACTTTCCATTGAATTATCGTGGAAGGGTTATAGCAAATAAAGCGCAGTCAAAATGAAATGGCAGTTGACAATATTAAAAATGAGGGAATCAGGATCTCCCTGAGTAATATGGCATACCATGATGGAATGTGGTTGTCTATCGAAAAATCTAGGTCCCCTGTAAATTTTTTAATCAAAACATTACTGCACAAGATGAAACATTAGTCCATATGTATTAAGAAATTTAAAATAAGAAAAATAGGTAGGTGCATAGTATGATGAATAATAATAAGAAGTTTTATTTAAATTCAAAATTTTTTACAATAAATAAGAATGATGGAATCTAAATGAAAAATAAAAAGACTTAACAAGAAGACTAAAACTAGGAAACTGATCAACTATGGGTTTCCTCTCATACAACACTAACAGGATGTTATCATCTAGAAGGGTGACCATGATATTCTATAGTGGGGTCCAATGACTTAATTCCTCCTCTTGTGTTTGAAGCTATTGGTAGATCATATTCATGTGGTGATTCCACATAAATGTATGGTTCCTAGTGATATACATCATCATAATTTTCCAAAATATGCATCTTTTAAAGCATCACCAATTCAATAAACTCAATGGATTCTAGATTGGTTACTGGAAGAGATACATCAAAGACGCTGACGTGTTTGGCCAGGTTTTTAATGATGGATCAACTAATCAAAGTACTATGATTCCACTGTGAATGGGCCCTGTAATAATGAGCGAACTCTGCAGCCATGTTGATGGGTTGATCTCCCATGGTTGTGCAATAACAAGCACATCAACCTAGATGACACTCCCATGTGACTAAACACTGAAAATAACCCATGAAATAGTTCCCTATGAGGAATACGTAGTGCTGGGATATGAAATTGTATATACTTGGTGATTCGTAGGTCATGGGGTAACTAGGGGTCTCTGGGAATTAGCTTCCACCTGTGATGCGAATCGGCTTGGGTGGCTCTGACTGAAGTGTCATAAAGATATCTGATGTTACCAAATAATATTTGTAAATGTTGAGGCTGATGTTGAACTCAAAAAAAAATATCATTGGCACATCCACTAAGATGGAAGTGAAGGCAGTCTATTTCCATCTCAAATGTTGATAGGAAATTGAGAAGAAAGATCCATGTAAGTCTCTTCATGAACCTCGATAATTCTATGAGTATGGAGTGTCTCCAAGAGGTTGGGTATGAAATCGCTAATGCTCATCCTAGATAACACGGGAAGGCTGAGAGTCTTGTTTTTTCTCATAGTTTTTGCATGCAACCTGATGATATTTTCATGGTGTTCTAGGTTACAAATAAAATTGGATGAGGTGTAGGTGTAGATTTTTGTCACTGAGGGAATCCTCTAAGGCCGATGAGGAATCGACACAGGAAGTAGGTGGTGCAGGCGGTACAATAGGGGTGGAAAAAATGTCTCTACAAACTATTTTTGAAGGTGGATGCACATCATTGTCAAACGTTGACTTAGAGGGTTGTGGATACTTTATTCAGGCCATCGATGAAGGAGGGTGATAGGTGTGGTTTTGTGGAAACAAGGGGAGAGGGGTGGTTTGAATGGAGTGGCAAGGGAGATGGGTGAATGTTTGTGGGAGAGGGATATAGGTGGACATGTGGTGGTCGTGAAAGATGAGGAGGGGTGTGGGTTTTCTAATGTGTGTATGAGGGTGTGGGTTAGAGAGGAGGAGTTGGTTTAGGAGGTTCAAGAGGAGAGGGAGAGGGCTGTGGGTTTTTGGGAGGTTCATTCGGAGAAGAAGATAGGAGGAAGGAGTTAAGGGGTCAAGGGTACGTGGGTCATGAACCTAGGGTTTAGGACCTGTATTTCAAAAAACATATCTGGTAAAGTAGATGAAGATTAACTGGGGTTTACATCAAATACATGTATTTTGAAATTAATTTTTGGCTAAAAGATTACACGCCATGTAATGTGGTTACACAATGTGTATTTTGATTTTTTTTTTAAAAATTTAACCCCAAACATATAGATCTCAGATTATTCGAAACATAAGGCTATCCTAATATATCTTGGGATAACATGACCTACCCAGGGTTTCTTCCAAATTCCTTTTATGTCAGTATCTTGACACAAATATGGCTTAAATGAACTTGAGGTTGATGACATAGTCATCACGAAATGGTACTTGAAAGATTTTCAATCTTTTCCCATTCACTTTAAATGGTGGTCCACATTCTCTCTAGATCACAATTGTCCAAAAAAGAAAAACATGAATGACTTGGAAGGGGCTTGACCATTGATATTTTATCTCATTAAGGTGTTGTTTTACTCTTCAGTGAAATAGAAGGATCATATTCCCTGGTACAAAGATACTCCTAGTAATGAATTGATCGTGCCATTTATTTGTTTTTACCTCACAGATCCAATAATTCTGAATGGCATCCCTCCTAGTTTCTTCTAATTCAGTTAACTCCAGCATCCTAGATTCTCCGGTATTCTCAGAATCCAAATTCAGTTTCTTAATCACTCAGTACGAATGATGCTAGAGTTCCACTGAAAGATGACATGTTTTCCCATAAAACATTTTTTACAGTGTCATTCCTATGGGAAGTTTTTTGTAGTATGATATGCTCATAGTTCATCATCTAGATTTAGACTACAGTCACATCGTATGGTATTTATATTCTTTTCCAAGATTTTATTGATCTCCATATATGATAGATTTACTTTCCCACTTATACGTGGGTGGTAGGGAGTTCATGTATTGTATCTGATTCAATATTTCTCTAGAAATCCTTTCAGAACCAATTTTTTGAAATGTGTTCCCTGATCACAAATTAGTAATCCTAGAAATCCAAATCTTCAACATACATTATTTTTGATAAATTTCACGACCTATTTCGTTTTTCATGTGAAGTTGCTTCAGATTCAACCCATTTTAAGAAGTAGTCAATGCAAACTAGAATGTAGCATTTTCTATATGAAGTGTAAAATGGTCCCATGAATTCTGTGCCCTATATGTCAAAGATTTCAACCTCCAAGACGATATTCTGAGGAATTTCATTTATTTTCCCAATAGTTCTCATCTTCTGGCTTCTATCACATCTTTTGTAGAATTCCCTCGTGTCTTGGTATAGTGTGGTCTAGACAAGTCCACTTTGTATAATTTTGGATACTATGTGTCGGGTTCCATGATGTCATCTAGCTGGTGACATATGAAACCTTTCTATTAAATTTGGGATTTCAATTTTAGGGATGCAACATCAACGAAAGCCTTCAGCACAACATTTAAATAGTAATGGTTCAACCTAGTAGAAATTTTTGGAATCACGGATAAATATTTTTTATTATGTTGGTCAGAGTAGATTACTCAAGAGGGGGCTAAATTGAGTATCTATAAAATTTTCTGTTAAAAAATTATTCTTAAGAGGCTTCCTCAATAAAGTCAAATATATCCCAGTTAATCAAGGTTATACTATTAAAAAAGTTTTACTATTCAAATAACTTAATAGAGTGTTGATTAAGTCTCAGTAATATTAACACTGGTAATTAATATTACTTTTGAATCTATTATAATAAAGAAAAACAATGATAACTTCTTTCCAAGATTAACTATCAATGTGAATTTACTGAATTCTGAATTAAATAGTAAAATAGAGAAAACTAAATTAAACATCACAACTGATATAAAACAAGTGGTTAAGTCTCAAGCTAAGTCCAAATCCAATCCTCTTGGTGATAACATGCCACAAGAATGTTTATATAAATAAACTTGATCCACAACCAAGATTGGGGTTTACAATAGTACACATGATTGTCCAGGTCGCATGACCTCTTCCACAGTTCTTCATGGGTAAAAACATCTAGGCCACACAGGGTCCTCTTCCACACTTAATTGTGGGTAAACACAAGTGTAAAAAAAATTTGAGAAAGGATATCTTTTATCCTTTATTTTAACACAGGAGAAAGAGTGTGTTGTTATACAGATACACACAGAGCTCTAAATAAAATAAAATGATACACAATAGGGTAGAAATAATGAGATAATGTTAGAAGTCCTCTTAGTGTTAGTATTTACAGATCTAGACTTCTGGGATGATGTAGATGTAGAAATCAAGTCTTTGTATGGTAAACAGAGTGTCGCAAGTCAGCAAGATTGGTGTGTGTTCTTCATGGTAAAGATATCATCCACTCTAGGATTCAAGTATACCTCATGTTTTCTTCAGCAGTGTCGAGTTTCATGTGACAATTCTCTCTTCAAAAATTATCTAAGTTTGTTCTTTGTTGTCATGCTCACGCCTGCTTGTTTATCTTTTATGTATATTGTTTCTCGGCCGCATGTCTCTTTTATCTTGGAGTGCACATTTTGGAGCCGATAGGTTGCATGTATTCTGCACCTCATTCCTCGTACTGTCTGGTGGCATGTCTATATGAATAATTAATTACGTTGGTGCATTTAAAAACATCAAATATGACCGTTAGAGATTTAATTGAAAACCCACAAAACAGATTAAAAAACGTTGTGACAATATGTCATGGAACAGTGTCTCCTAGAACCGGTGTCTTCTTGAAATGGTGTCTCATGGCCACGGTTCCTGGTTGATCACGGTGCCTCATGTTCATGGTGTCTGGTTGGTCAGGGTATCTAGTTATGATGTCTGGTTCACGGTGTATGGTTACTATGTCTCGTTCACGGTGTTTGGTTACGTTGTATGGTTCACGGTGTCTAGTTCAAGGTGTCTGGTCACACTGTCTTGTTCACGGTGTCTGGTTCACGGTGTCTAGTCATGGTTTCTGGTTCACAGTGTGAGTTCACTTGGCCAGAAAAACATAACCGGTGGAAGACTCACGATGTCTCAAACGTAGAAAAATATATGTATTCAGACATAAAGTAGTGATATTCATATAATATTTTAGACTTAATCATTTATCAAATAAGTCATTATAAAGTAAATCAATAATAGTGTATAGTATTCAAACTAAATGTATAGACCTTAAGATCATTGGATAGATTTACTTATAGAATAAAGATACTAGACAACTGTATAAATGATATGAGTTAGATTACATAGAATTAACAAGGTGTATAGAATGAATAGGATTTGTCATCATTAAAACATGATTTATACATGAGGAGTCCAACAATAACCCCCTTTTTATGATAAAAAATCATGTGTATTTAGAGTGCATATTTGTTCCAACTATATATTCTCAATGTGCATATAACACATAAATATTTCTCCCCCTTTTGGGATTATGAAAAAGAGTGAATAAGAGAAGAAAAGAAAAGTGTATAATGAATTAGAGAAAAAAAGTTTCAGTATAGATAGTAGACAACAAAACAAATGAAAAAACATTCCTATCAAAGGAGATGAGACATTCTTCTTCATCACTGGATAGTCTTCTCTTTTCCCATAGAAACAGGATCATAAGAAGAAGCCATAGGAGCAGAGGTTGAGGTAGAAGAAGGGAGTGAGCAGGTGAACAGAGAAGGTAAAGGATGACCTCCAAAGACTAAAGGATCCAATGTAGGTGCAATTTAAGATTGAGGCAATTATTGATCAAGGATTACAGGCCTGATCAGACTCTGGGCCTGACTGTCAAACATAGAAGTGAAGGCTAGGGTAGAGGTGAAGGTAGGAAAATCATATTTCAGAGGTGCAGCCGCATGAGCAACTATAGAAGTACTTTTTACATGAAGATAAGGATTCAAAATCTTGATAAAATCAGAAATGATCTCTCCACCATACTAAATGGATTTCTCAAAGTCATCCTTGTTTTCCATAAACCTTTCCAACAAAAGAGTGAATTGTGTGAGCTTTTGGACTTGAGTCTTGATAGCTTGAGTAACAGGAGGAATCCTCAAATTTTACACAAGATATGTGAAAAGATTGGTCATGTCTGTCTTATAGAAGATCAGGTTGAAATAGAAATCCACATTCTCAGAAATTTCTTGATGATAATAATTACTAATCATGGAATGCAGTCAGATAAGATCCATAATTCTTTCACTATTCTTGATAACTTCAGATAGAGATTCTTTTTTAAAACCACTAGGCACAGCCTGAAGTTCTTCTTTGACCACTATTATGATCAGATCACTGTCTAAGGAAGGTTGAGATGATTGAAAAAAGGCATTAGAAGCAGTGATAGTCAAGGTAAGAGATTTCATAATATTGAGTACTTTCTGAAGGAACCCCTTATAGTCATAAGTTAGCTTCTTAAGACCAACAACAAGCTCACACATCTCTTTCACCATTTTTTTGTTTCTTTCAGCCACTTTCTCAAATAAAGAATCTAAATGAGGTTGAATCAGAGAAGCAATATCCTGTGGGGATTGAGGAACAATAGTCTCAACAGGATGAGAAGCAAGATATAATCTCTAATTAAGAACTTTTTTAATTTCTGCAAACATACCTCTGAGTGTCTTTACATCATCATTAAATAGTTTTTTCTCAACTCTGACTTCTTGAATCTCATGAATCATTTTGGGTTGAATCTACCAAAGGACTTTTTCCAATAACAGTGAGGCATCTCTCTCACTTAGATTTGTTACAAGAGCTGGTTGGGTATTCAAGATTTTTCAACCTCATACAAAAGGGTTGCTCCAAATTCTTTCAGGGTCATCCTTACTCACAAAGGTTGGATGTTCTTTTGATGGCTCAAAGAAAGAAGCAGAGACAGACTCAGTTTATTTAGAAGAGATAACTTCAGGAGAAGATTCCATTTCTACAAAATCATAGTGGAATGTTCAAGACCCTTGTCTAATACTTATTTTGATTCATTCACTTCAAAATAACTGGGAAACATATACCATGTGTCCACTGAGCTTCGATCAATCAGGTTTGGTACTACACCATATGCCAGATTGGGGAGATGCTCCCTATTAATAGTTGCATCCTTATCAAGACTCAAAGACTTATGACCTTGATATATTTTCACAAATTCATCCCTTTAGTCCTCAATCATTTCTTTTCGAGCCAATTGAACATTTTGTTCCGTTATCTCATCCGTAGAAAGAATTAACTCATGAACAGATTGTTCCACAAGGAGTTCCTCAAGGTCAACTTCTTGTATAACAGGAATTTATTATTATTTATGTTCTTCCATCTCATCCTTTTTAGTTTCTTTAGCAAAAAATTAATTTTCAACATCAAGTTGGTCTTCCAGATTAACGACATCCTTAGGATCTGGGAATTCTTTCTCAATTTGAATGTGAGGATCAAGAGTAGTGTCTTCCTCATCAAAAACAGTTTCTATGGAAGGCACAACAACCACTTCTTCTTCATCTTCTTCTTCAGAATACTCAACAACTTCATCTTCTTCCAAACTAGGATAATAAATACCTTTGTTCTTGAGGGATGTTCCACTGGATTGAAATTTTCATAGATCCTATCATTGTCTTCCACCCATCCCTTTTTCAAAGGATTCCAATTGAATTTCATTGTATTTATAAAAACCATTGAAATTCAGAACTCATAATCCTTGATAAATCTATTATTTGTTCCAACCAATCCTTTGGTATGTAACATGGCTAAGATATACTGATAATAGATTAGGGAAGTTGACATGGATGTGGTCTTGATCAATTCACATATGCGGTATATGACATAATTACAAAGATTGATCTTATGTCCATTTTTCTTGAGATGAATAAAAAATATATCATGATATTTAAGTACAACAAAATCATCTTTTCTAGGTCTAATCATGTTCGGAATAAACTTAAACAGAAGTCTAGATTCTCCATGTAACTCACTGATATTTTATAAGAAGTATATTTTTTATGTCTTGTGTTATATGAAACATCAAAGGAATCTTTCCCTGCACACAACACTAGCTTGGCTTGCGTTACACGCAATCATGACCTTCCCCGATAGCGTGTGTAGTACGCAATACCGGGTTTCACTAAACAAAAATATATTGTTATAATATTATTATGGACTAGCTATTATGAATAGTATTAACTACATTTTGAATTTTATAACATTAATATCCATCTTACATATTTTCTAGAATATGGTATGGGAACAAAATAAATTTTTTGGGTAAAATAATTATTTTTAAAAAAATACATTTTCGCCGCCTTTTGATAGCGCACCCACTTTAAATATAGTTTTTGAAAAGTTTATAAGTTCAACTTGACAAAATAAATTTCTTCTTTAGAATCAGGATATAAAAATTTACTTTGGATAAATTTTTCATATTATTCTGATAACTTTCATATTTTAATGAATAGTAAAAAATGCTATATTTTAATTAAAAACAACTTTTTTCATCACAATAATTTATATGGTTAAATTATCATATGGAATGTAATTAAAGTATAAATAGAATATATTTTTTCAATTTAATATAATGCAGTTCATTACCATTAATTTTACAATGAATTCATAGGTAAAAACATTTCAATCTTTGGAAATGTTTTAAGTTTTAAAACTCATTTTCTTAACAACATGATTAATTTTAAATTAATTACTACAACTTCTGTGTTTTGAATTTTGAAAAATGGACTCCATATTTGAATTCAGTGGGTCCAAATTATGTTAATAGGTTACTTTAATTTTTTTTGATATTTTGAATAGTAACTACGGTAATTTTTATTTATTGTAGTTAAAGGTAAATCGGGTAATTAAGGGTAAATATATGATTATAAAATTACCCTAACACCTACCAAAATTCTATTCGATGTCTAAAAGCAGACCCTTATCACCTAAGGGTCGGAATAAATTCATTTTACAGACTTTTGACTTTTAAAATAATTTAATTGTTATTAAAACAAAAGAAATTGACAACATGTCACACTCTTAAACCTTATAAGTACAATAATTTTAATTTAGTGATAAATTTCATGAAACATCGAACATGAATTGTATCCAGAAATCTAATGAAATTATCTATATCATTATAATTTATTTATAATTTTTAGGGATAAAATTATTATTATTAATGAGGACACAATAGTTATGTAGAAATTATTTCATTAATTGAAATATCAAATTATTGGTTTTAAAAATATTAAAATAAATATTATATAAACTAATTGAAGTTACACATTAATTTTATAGATAAATATGACATGTTAGAAATCTATTAAATATTTTGTTTTGAACATATCTTCTTTTTGGATTTTAATTAAATTAAAATAATTGAATTTTGTTAAAATTGACACAATTGATATTTTATATTATTAAATTGTTTAAAAATCACAAATATATTATAAAATTACAAATTAAAATTTATATGGTCTAAAATGTCATTATGTATCAAATTATGTATAATTCAGAACAAATAAGTAAGTATTTATAACAATATAAAATTTGTAACATTATTACCGAAAATAAAACTAAATTGATTAAATAAAGATAAATCAAAATGATAAGGATTACAATAAAATCAAAAAATGTCTAAATTTAATTGGTTGATGATATTACAACCCAATATTATCTAATATCCTAATTTTATCCACTTTTGAAGTTTTTAAGTGGGGTTAGGGTTTATTATAAATTAATATTTTAAAAGTTTCCGAAAAACCCCCTCTCATTCCTTATAAAAGGGAACCTCCTCCCTCTCCTCTTTACACAACATTGAGCCTTCATGCTCAGCCAAACCCTGCCCATTAATCATCTAAACTCCCCTAGTAATATTATATAGGTCCTGGTCTTCTTGAGAGATCAACATTAGTGCCCTAAGAGGACGTTTCAAAGAGGCGTGTCGAAGAAGAGGTAATATTCGTTACCGATTCATTCAAATTTATTTCTTCTTATACGTACTCTTAATTAACTGTTTCATTATAAAGTAAAAACATAAGTATCACTCATATACTGATATGTTATTATAAATATGAAACAAACATATTTCACCTTCTATTCATCCTACAGAAAATGAAATCAACACGCGTGCGTATGTATGGAATATCGTCTGCACGCCGTGGTGTAATCTGTTTTCCACCACCACCTTACGTGGATGGGTATAATGGTGTAAAGAATAAATATATATTATTATTGTAAATTTTTATTGATTATGAAATATTATACATACACTTCAATACAATTCCACGATCATTGGAACAATATCATCGCTCGTGCGTACGTACGGCCTACCGTCTCCACGATGTGATGCGACTCGTTCTACATGATATTCATTGAATATGGATTATATAAATGAATTGAATGAATAAATATGATATATATTACACTAATATAATTCTAGAACTGTGTTATCTATAACCTAAAAAGTATAATAAGAATTTATTCGACAAAACATGCATAAGAACATAATGCAATAAACACCTGAATAACAAGTAGCAATAAAATATTACTAATAAAGAAGATAAGAATATGACCATATATGATATCATAAAAATGAATATGATTCTGTAATAAGTCAATGACATTATTTAAATCATTATACAGGAGTTTCATATACGTACGAAGAAAATCAGACCTAAGGTAAGGGAAAATCTCGCAATCTCATTTTTATCCGAGATTGTTTATACTTCAGAATTTACTGCCAAATATTTATCATCCACATCCATGTTTCCTCAATATCTAATATTATTTCTATCACCATAAAATTGTTTAAATCCAATTTTACCCTTTGGTGGGTAAAATATATGAAAGGAATCTTTTGTCATTTTTAGTATGAGGTACTTTTTGACTTTTCTGGCCAATGTATGAGAAGAATATTTTTTTAACTTATACGATATGAATGGATTTTTATGATTTCATAGAACATTATTTCCATGAAGATTAATTTACATGTTTTCATGTTTATTTTGAATCAAATTCTTTTAATTTAAAATTGTATGACATGTTAAGAAAGGTAAAATGTTTTTGAAGTATAATGGATATTTTCCTCAAGAATGGAGTTCAAGTGTTTTATGAAAATTATTTTCCATCTATGATAATATAGGGTTATGTTTCTATCCCTATTTTTATGTTTATTTGACTATGATATGATGGAATTAATTTTATGATGTCCTTTTATCTTATATGGATTATGTTATGATGGCATGATGTTTAAGAATCCCATTTTTATTACATGGGTTATGCTATGATTTATGAATTTGGGGCACACATAAGAATGATTTCATTATGAGATTTGTGGGACATTTATCTCCCTCCAATGCATTGGGTAAAGATTTTTATCTCATGAGATAGACATTGTTGGAACACAAGTTAATCCGGTTTAGTGATACAGGACTGTAACGAGGAGTGAACTCAGTTCAGTAATGGACTTTGTCCGCTTTGATGGTCTTGGAAATGAGACTTGACTAATATGAAATGATTTTATATGATTATGTGTGTATGCCAAAAAATTTCATGTTTTATGTTATGATTATTGGGATGAAATCTCACTACTATGATTTATCACATGTTATGATATTATGATCTCTTTTTCAAGTTAGGATTTTCAAAATGTTATGTTATTATGAATATGATATGATTGATATTTCTTTTGTTTACCCTTTCTGAGCATTTGAGCTCAACCTTTTGTATGTTTTCTTTTCCCCAGGTCCAAAAGAAGGGTATTAAGTCGGATATGTCAAATGGGACTCTAGATATAATGAAATAAACGGGAGACAATGTAGATGATTTATGAACCAGTTGTTTATGTTTCCCAGTTTCTAAAGACACTATACCTATTTTGTCCTATCATGTTTTTTTTATATGTTGTAATAAGTATGCTTCAATTCTGAAGTAATAACCATGTATGTAATGTATGGGTCATTATAGTTGGTATCAGAGGAAAGGTAGAGTCAACCTTTGGCAACTAGGATGTGAAATCCATAGTAAGATCTCTAAGGATATGTCTAAACATAGAACACAATATTAGTGTTTTAGAAATGTCCATGAAAAACCTATGATAAGACCTAAAGTGTGAAATTTTATTCTTGATTATGTGGTTTTCCTATTATGATTAGTGTTTCTCACACTATTCTTATTGGTTTTAGTCAATTTCTGGAACCGAAAGGAACTGTGATAATGCTGAATGCGATGGGAAATGCAATGATTGTCCCCCTGAGAAACCAAACATTATAGGAGCTGGAATGAAAAATCTTATAGCCATACTCACACAAATTTCTCAAGCTATGAATCATGCAGGACTTCCAAATGAGCAAAATAATGAGCAACATTCTGTTGAATCCTTCATGAGGCAGCATCCACCTTCATTCAGCTGGTCTTCTGATCCATTAGTGGGTGAACAATGGATTAGTACCACTGAAAAGATATTTTCAGTCCTGTAATGTTCTGAACATGATAAAGTCATCATAGCGGTATATCGTTTGGAAGGTGAAGCTGATCAATGGTGGAATCTTATTAAGAATATGAGGCAAAGGGATGAAATTGAGTCCATATAATGGTACGATTTCAAGAACTTATTTTTCAATAAGTACATCCCTCGTATTCTTCAAGCAACGATGGAGAAGGAGTTTCTTGAACTGGCGAAAAAGGATGATGAATCAGTTGGTACCTACGAATCAAATTTTACAAGACATGCAAGGTACGCTTCCGGAATTATTATCCAACCTGAGAGTAAGATCGTTCGATTCTTTAGTGGCTTAAAACCAAGTCTTCGAAGGGTGTTATCCATAAGGGACTTCAACAGCTACGAGGAAATTTTTCGATGTGCTCTAAAGGTGGAGATGGATATTGGAATAAGCCATCAGTCTTATGGGTTTGATAAGAAGAGTAAAATGTAATTCACAAAGGGAAATCTAAAGACCACAATGAAAAGAAGATGAGTTTTCCCTTATTATCAAATTTTGGAAAAAAACTTGGTGGGAATTGTATTAAAGGTATTATTAAATGTTTTAAGTGTGGAAAAAAAGGTCATCGGGCAGTTGAATGTCGAAATAATGGGAAGAAGATGTCTAATGATGAGAACAAATAAAGGGACACACAAAATGCACCTCCTACACTTCAATGTTTCAAGTGCAAGGAAATGGGGCATTATGCCCATCAATGCCCTAATCCAAGGGTTGTGGATGATGATCAACGTCAACAAACTATTAAGGCCAAAGATAAAGGAATGTCACATGCAGTTTCTATCGGAAATGTAGAGTTTGATAACGAAGTAGTGAAAGGTACACTTATCATCTACTCTAAAGTAGCAAATGTTTTATTTGGTTCTGGATCCACCCACTATTTTATTTTTGAATAATTTTCTAAGGGTATCACCGTACTACCTCAACAATTAGATGTTGAGTAAGCACTGACAACTCATAATGGCACAACGGTTGCATCAAAAGTTTATAATTCTTCTTCAATTAATGTTTTTTGGAAAGTGCTTCCTGAAAATCCTGTTATCCATCTTATATTGGAATTTGATGTGATTCTTGGCATGGATTGGCTTTCTTTATACAGAGCTCATATCAATTTCCAAAAAAGGGAAATCACATTTAATATTCCAGATCAATCTACTATCATCTATCGATGCAAGGATGAATATAACCTTCCAGTGGAAATTTCTTCCATCTTATGGGTCTTGATTCAAATAAATGAAGTTTATTTATCTCAAATTTTTGGAGAGAAACTCACGATAAATAATATGCTCATTGTACGGGAATTTGATGACGTCTTTCCAGAGGAATTTTCAGGTCTTCCACCAAATCTTGAAATTGAGTTTTCAATAGAACTCATACCGGGTACTATGCCCATTTCAAAGAAACCTTAAAGAATGGCCACAATTGAGTTGTAGGAATTGAAGAAGCAACTCCAAGGTAATCTTGATATGGGATTCATACGCCCTAGTGCATCACCATGGGGAGCACCTGTTCTGTTTGTTAAGAAGAATGAAGGATCAATGAGACTCTGCATTGATTATCGAAAACTTATCAAGATCACTATCAAGAACAAATATCTTCTCCCATGTATTGATGACTTATTTGACCAACTATGCGGAGCTCAATAATTTTCTATGATTGATATTCATTCAGGGCATAATCAATTAAGGGTCAAAAAAGAGGATATACCAAAAACGGATTTTCGTACAAGGTATGGACACTATAAATTTATGGTGATGCAATTTGGTCTTACTAATTCCCCTGCTATCTTCATGGATCTAATGAATAGAGTCTTTAGAGATTATCTCGATCAGTTTGTAGTGACATTTATAGAAGATATTCTTGTCTATTCAAAGAGCAAGGAAGAACATGAAGATCACTTGATAATTGTATTAATGACCCTAAGAAATGAGAATCTTTATGCCAAATTTACCAAGTGTGAATTTTGGCTTCAAAAAGTTTCATTTTTGGGTCACATAATCTCAAAAGAGGGGATATCTATGGATACAACGAAAACAGAGGTTATCGAAAGATGGTCGATACCAACAACAGTAACTGATATCCAATGTTTTCTTGGTTTGGATAGATATTATCAACGTTTTGTGAATTATTTTTCATGATTATCTAATCCACTCACCAGGTTCACTCGAAAAGGATTTACGTTCGGGTGGATAGAGGATATTGAAGAGAATTTCAAGGAGTTGAAAAGAAAGTTATCCAGTGCACCTGTACTCACACTACCTTGTACTAGAGAAAGGTTTGTGATCTATAGTGATGCATCAAAGAAGGGATTGGGTTGTGTTCTCATAAAAATCGATATGGTGATAGCTTATGCCTCTCGGTAGTTGAAAATCAATGAGCAAAATTACCCAACTCACACTACTGGAAATTCAGGCTATAGCCATCGTTCTAAACCGTGGCTATAGGTCGTCAAACTGTGGCTATAGGAAATAGCCACGGTTTGAGGAAATGTGGCTAAGTTTGGAATGGCTATAGGCCTTGAATTATAGCCATGGTTTGGAACCGTGGCTATAGGTCTATAGCCACAGTTCAAACAGTGTCTATAGGTATACATCCATGGTTTTAACCATTGTAATATCTCTATAGCCACGGTTTAAAACCGTGGCTATACTATAGGAGGGAAAAAAATGTATTTCCATGGTTAGAAACTGTGGCATTAGACCTATAGCCATGGTTTTTAACTATGGAAATATACCTATAGACACGGTTAGAAACCGTGTCTATAGGGTATGAAAAACCATAAAAAATCCAGGGGGTGTCCAGGACGGACCCTGGACACCCCCCCAAACAGACCCTGGACACCCCCCAGGAAAGACCCTAGACACCCCCCAGACAGACCCTAGACACCCCTCAGAGAGACCCTAGACAGCCCCCCCCCCCCCCCCCCCC
Source organism: Viscum album (assembly GCA_963277665.1). NCBI lineage: Eukaryota > Viridiplantae > Streptophyta > Magnoliopsida > Santalales > Viscaceae > Viscum > Viscum album. The sequence continues at coordinate 512,101,700 of OY728133.1, read as the reverse complement.
GGAGAGACCTAGGACACCCGCCAAACAACCCCTGGACACCCCCCAGACCCTGGACATATCCCCGTGGTCACCCTCGACACCCCCCGGACAGACCCTGGACACCCTCCAGACCCTATAGATATAACCCGGGACAGCCCAGACCTCCACTCCCCTGGACAGCCACCCCCCACCCCCCCCACCCTCCTAAACAAACCCTGGACTCCCCCCCCCCCAAGACTTGGACACCACCCCATACCCCCGGGATAGACCCCAGACACCCCCCAGACAGACCCTGGACACCCCCCGGACAGACCCTAGACACCCCCGGACCAACACTGGACACCCCCCCCCGGACAGCCCCTGGACACCCCCAAACCTTAGACATATCCCCCTGGATATCCTAGACCTCCACTCCCATGGAAAGGCACCCCCACCCCCCACTCTCATGGACAAACCCTGGAACCCCCCCCCCCCCCCTAGAACCTGGACACCACCCCATACCCCCCCCCCCAAGACCCAAGACACCCCCCAGACCCAGGACAGATCCCCCTGGACAGCCCAGACCTCCAATACCCAGGACTGCCACCCCCTAACCCTGCTGGACAGACCCTGGACCCCCCCCCCCCCCCAAGAACCTGGAAACCACCCAGTCCTGCCCCCCCCCTCCCCCTGCCAGTTTTCCCCTACCCCACCTGTCAGTCCCCTCCAAATTAAATTATAAAAAAAGGTACTTATATAATAATAATTAAACAAATACAAATATAAAAAAATCCATAACTGCACTTACATGAGTCTCCCTATAAGAAATACTATCAAAGAAGTTTAGAACTGGCTCAAAAGTAACTATAACACAAGTTAGAACATACTAGTGCTCATCCCCTAAAATTATGGTAAAACAAAACATCATAGAATATTCACTAAGAATATAACTCAATAAACAAGAATAATGCAGCCCCCCACTACTGGACCCCCTGGACAGTAGCCCCCCCCCCCAAATATCCCCCCCATACAGCATCCCCCCACCCTGCTGGACCCCCTGGACAGCAACACCCGCGGACAACAACCCCCCCCCTACTGAACCCCCCTAGACAGACCCCCCCCCACTGCTGGACCCCCCTGAACAGCTGCCCTTGGACCCCCCTAGATAGCCCCCCTCCCCCCACTGTTGGAACCCCCTAGATAGCAGCCCCCCTACTAGACCCCCCTGGACAGCAGCCCACCCGAACAGCTGCCCCCTGCTAAACCCCCTAGACAGAACCCCCTAGTGGGAGTTTTAGTTTTTTATGATATTTTACTCTATAATAGTGGATGCTGGTGTAGAGTGTCCATATTTTATTTTATTTGGCAATTTTTGGGTCCTGATGCTGGTGTAGGTGGGTTTTGGTTGATGTCGCAGTTTTTAGGAGGTGGTGTGGCTGCTGGGAGATTTCCAAAATATTGGGTGATTATTTTTTGTGCTACAGATACTTGGAGATGTTGTTGAGTAGTTATGTGAGCTTCTAGATAGGAACAGCAAGATGGATGTTTGGTGATGGATGAGCGTAGAGGCTATAGTTATGGCTGGTGTTGGCTTAGAGTTGCAGGAGGTTATGTTTTTGTGGACTAGTTTGTTAACAGAGATTGGGTGCTATTGTTGATTGTGAGTTGGTAAATGGGTTGTTGGATGGTTTTTTTGTGTGGTACAGGATGCCTCTTAGATGGGGTGTGTTACAAGAGTGTCATGGGTTGGTGCTGGTGGCATGGGATATAAATTTGAGTACATTCCTAGTGGATGGACATTACTATTGGCTTATAGGTGATGGTGTTATTACTGTTGAGTGGGTTACTATACACCCCCTTGCAGTAGCCCCCCCTGCAGCCCCCCTTCCCCCTGGAAACCCCCTCTTCCTGGACAGTGCCCCACTCCCCTTGCAGTATCCCCCACTGCAGCCCTCCTTCCCCCTGGACACCCCTCCCCCCTGGACATTGGACACCCCCCTTCCTGGACAGTAGCCCCCCGGACACCCCTTCCCCTGGACACTGGACACCCCCTCCCTCCGTCCTGGACACCTCCCCCCTTCCTGGACAGCCCCCCCCCCCCCCCCACTCCTGTACACCTCCCCCCTCCCTGGATAGCCCCCCTCCCTCCTGGACACCCCACCCCCAGCCGGGACAACCCCCCCCCCCATCCTGGACACCCCCCACTTCCCGGACACATCTCCCACCTGCCAGGACAGCACCCCCCCCCCCTAATAGGGTGTTGGGGGTTTGTTGTGTCGTGGAGTGTGGTTTATATGTGGGGTATGACAAATAAATTCCAGAGGGAAGAATTTTAATTGTAGTAGGAAGTTGTTAGCTGAGCTGTTGGAGTTGTTGAAAATATTAATAGGGGCTCGTGGGGAGTAGCTGGGGGAGATCGGGAAATATTATTTTGTTTGGCTTTCCCCCACAGCAAGATTGAGGAGGCCCTACCATGGCCATGGCTTCGAGCAACGCTTCAGAGAGATTCACATTCCTTATTAATTCTTCTTCTTCTTTTTAATTTTGTTTTCTGCTATAATCCTTTTGTTGATAATAGAAGTTTACCAAATTATCATTGTTAGCACCTAGGAACCTATAATTTGGTGTTTTCATTGATTGCGTCATGGAGAGTTCATCTGGATTGAGGATCGTAGGAGGATGCCAGAGGTTCCGATGACTATGCTAGAAGCAATCGACGCCTACCTGCGTAAGGTACGTGTGCTGAAGAAATTTTTTCAGGAAGAATCTACTTCAAAAAAATAACTCGATGAACTATTGAATCATAAAACCGAATCTAAACAACAGAAGATTCTGCTTGCGACTCGTGCTGTAGTGGCGCAGCAAGTTACTTACCGGAACATGGAGTCGAGAATTCTCCTTGGCAGGAGGAAGAACATGACAATTCAAATACAACTTGATCAGAAGAGCACAAGCAACAAATGAAAGAGAAACAGGGGATAGTTCATTATGAGGCGCAAATTGTGCAGCAATAACAAATGTTACCCCCCGCTGTCATGTCAGAACATCTAACGAAGACGTAGCAGTCTGCACAAATGCAAATATCGACTGAATCTTTTGATCAACATGTACCTTCATATTCTTGGATGCCTTTGTCTATGAAGGATATGCGGCCGAGAGTTCTTCGCTATGCTCTTGGTTTTCCTATTCCTCTCTCTTCTCCTGGTGTTTCATGTCTTGTGCATGTGGCATTCAACTCAAAGAAACAGTGCGAGATGCCTGTTGTGTTGCAGGAGCCACGAGCAATATGCCTACTAAATATGAGAAGGAACATACAACAATGCCTTTTCATGACCTCTTAGTGTGTTAACCTCATGTAAAGGAAGTCAAAGGAAGGGAAATTTTCTCTTAATATTGACACCTCTAAGGCTTTTGATACCCATAAATGGAGTTTTATCATTGAGATACTTCATAGGCATGGGTTCTCGAATATATTTATGAACCTGGTTAAATCTATTCTTGGATCCTCACAGATGTCAATTCTTGTGAATGGTGCACCAAGAGGGTTCTTCTCTTTCTCATGGGGTGTACGAAAAGGTGACCCCTTATTGAGTATACTGTTTTCAATTGCAGAGGATTATATAGGTCGATACATCAATGAGCTTGCTCATCTGGGTATTTGTAAGAGGATTAGAGCTGGTTTTAATGATCATGCCCCACCCCCATCTTATTTATGCTGATGACATTGTATTGCTGGGGAAGGCTTAAAAGAGAACCATATCCTATTTAAAGGCCCTTTTCAATCACAATGAGGTTGTGTCTAGACATGCCATAAGCTGGGAAAAATCTTCAATTGTTTTTGGCAATGTAATTCCTGTTGGAAAAAATAACAGGATCACTTGAATCCTTGGGGTGAAGAGGGGATCCTTTCCCTTTCAATATCTTGGGGTGAAGAGGGGATCCTTGCCCTTTCACTTGATACAAATGGTCGTGAGGTCTTATTAAGGAACATCAAAGCCTGGTGAGAATATTTATATAGACAGGATCAGTCTTTGAAAGGAATTTGGTCATAGTGATGTGGAAAGAATGCATAAAACCTATGGAAATTGGAGGAATATGGTTCAAGGATCTTCCCCCCATTAATGATGGTCTGATTGTAAAATTCACTTATAGGATGATCTCAAATGATGTTGATGATGAGTTTCTGTCAGGAAGGTTCACAAAACAGCTATATAATGGATATAAACACTACCTTGAATCCTCAGTATGGGCTTCCCTTAAGCAGGACTATGCAATGATAATGCAAGATACTAAATGGTTGGTCAGTAGAGACTCCACTCATAGTTGCTGGAATACCTTCTGGCAAGATCATCCCTTGAATTCTATGAATGTCCCATCTGAAGTTCCTTCATTTTCAACATGGGTTTTCTTTCATATCATATTTCACATGATTTGCATATTTCTGACTATGTTTTGCCGCAAGTTAATAATTATGCATTTATGGATTGTGAAAAACTGATCTGGCTTCATATCAGGATTGGGATTTTTGACCCCAAAGAGTTTTACATGATTTCTTGTGGCGGTACGGACCACACCCCAACCTGGCTTATGAAGTTTAGGGCTCCATTCATTTTTCCATCCCGGTTTCTCCTTCTTTGACGAATCATGAAAAATAGACTTCCTACCTCTGAAAATTTTAAGTGAGTTGGATTTCAGATAGCCTCCATGTTAGCATTATGTAGGGCTGTAGAAGACACCACACAACATGTGTTTATGGAGTGCGTCCAGGCCAGACAACTCTGGAGATATCTGGGAATGCTGTTTGGGCTTGCTATGGACTCTTGAATTCTGTTTATGTACTGATGCCCGGTCTGCTGCATATGCGCTGCAGTGAGCAATTGGGAAACCTCCTCACTGCTCCGATTGTGGCGAACATTGTGTCCTTCAGGGATTCGAGGATCATCGCTCTATTTGATGGCGTGCATGATGCTATCCGGAATGGAATGAGCCTTTTACAATGACCCTATTCTGGGGCTAGGACCCTACACTATGGAGTGAATTTATCAAGGCTCTGATAATAGGTAAAGCCTTATCATGATTGAAAATTAATTTTTTATTATTAAAAACGTTTTAAAGAAAAAGTGAAAACCCATTTTTTCAACCACAAAAAGAAATAATAGATCCATTGAAGTTCAATTTAATACTACCATATTTAATATTACTAATCAATTTCTAAGAGATATTGGTTACCTGACATTCTGGTTCATCCATTAGTATATCATCAAACATAAAATCCAAATTTTCCCAGTACTATATGTAGTCCTTAAGGTTGATATTCCCATAATTGAATCCCCTAACAAGAATCATCTCCTACTTTTCCATACAGGTATATAGATCTTCATTGGGTGTGACCCTTAATGAAATTGTCATAATTTTTGTATCTTCCTATTTAGTTGAATTTAGTGATAGAACTTGTTCCACCACTTCTCATTCCAATATTATAAGAAATTAAAAGGATTTCTCAATCACATCACTAGACATCCTACATTTCCATAAAAGTGGACTCTGGCATTTGTCTTACAGATCTGATGCCCGATCTACTGCATATGCGCTGCAGTGAGCAGTCGGGAAACCTCCTCACTGCTGCTATTGTGGTGGTCATTGTGTCCTTGTGGGATTCGAGGATCATGGATCAATTTGATGTCATGCATGATGATGTCCAAAAGGGAATGATCTCCATCCATAAGGACGTGTACGTTGTGTCAGTGGTCCAGGATGGTGAGATGTCTATACTATATCTGACATGCAAACTCTTAGGTTGCATGGAGTTTCGGGCTAACCACGCAGACCCCGGATGCTTAAGTATATCTGATGGACACCACCGATTACACTGTGCCTCAATATGAATGTTGATGGAGCTGCATCATGTGCGCCGGGTCCAGCCGGATGCGGAGGTGTCTTCTACACTTTTCAGTGGGTTGAATGCCTCATCCAAACCAATCAAATACATATAGGTATATCTCATGTGTATCGTGAGGCCAATAATGTTACTGATACACTAGAAAAAAGGTCATACTTGATCTTGATATGATGTGGTATTTCACGGCCCCTGATTACTGTGCTCCAATAGTGGATGCGGATAGATGTGGTGTGTTTCACACTCACTTATGTAATAACCCCTTGTAAGCTTGAATAATTTTTATTTTAAAACTAGCTATTGTAGTTAAAAATCAAAATGGAAATAATAGATATACATAGAAGATAATGAAAAAAATTTATATAACAAGTTTTTTATTGTGTATTTGAGGTTTTCATAGACTATATAACACTCAAAAACATAAATTATCATATTTGGTTTCAATTGAGGAAACATTTACCTCCAATAGTAAATACTTTTGAGTATTTATAATAATTTCACCCCTCCTCAACTATAAATCGGGACTCCATCACCCCACTAATTTAAACCTATAAAACCATTTGGATTAAAGAATTTCTACCCAAATCACCTACCAAATCATGGCATTACCGCTGGCTGATTCGATGGTGGCATGGGAGGCTGTTGCGGGCTGAAATTATGGTGGCAACGGGCTGAAATGAAGGTGGAAGGGGGCTGGTGTGGGCTGGATGTGGCTGGAGAAGGGACAAAGCATGGCGTGACCACGGTGTGACCGTGGCGTGACCACGATGTGTTGGCCCGGTCCAGCGACATCTGCAGGGCAGCATCTTCCGGCCAGGAGCGAAGAGAGCGGGAGGAGGTAGGGAAACTTTCCGGTCATCGCCCTACTGGCAGAAATTGTGATTAGTCAGTCTCAACATTGATCTCAAGACTCATGGAATACTATAACTACGAACCGCCACCGGATGTCGTCCTGGAGTAGGGCCAAGTCACTGCATTACCATGGCATGACTGCGGCGTGACCTTAGTGTGACTATGGCATGATTGCAGCGTGACTACGGCGTGTTGGTCCAGTCCAGCGACATCTGCGGGGCAATATCTTTCGGCCAGAAGAAAAGGGTGCAGGAGGAGGCAGGGCAACATTCCGGTCGTCGCCCCGCCGGCAGAAATTGGGATTCGTCTGTCTCAACATTGATCATAAGACTCATGGATATTATCACTGTTAACTATCGCGGGGTGTCGTCCTGGAGCAAGTCCAAATCACGGCGTGAGAGGGGTGTGACCGCGGCCTGACCGCAGCATGACTGTGGCGTGTTGGACGGGTCCAGCGACATCTGCATGGCAGCATCTTCTGGACACGAGTGAAGGGAGTGAGAGGAGGTGGGGTAACATTCTGATCGTCGCCCCACCGGTAGAAATTGTGATTAGTCAGTCTCAACATTGATCAAAAGGCTCATGGAATACTATCACTACGAACCGCTGCAGGGTGTCGTCCTGGAGCAGGGTCAAACCATGGCGTGACTGCGGCGTGACCATGGCGTGACTACGGCATGACCGCGGCGTGACCTCGGAATGACCGCAGCGTGACCGCGGCGTGACCACAGCGTGACCGCGGCATGACCGCGGAATGACTACGGCGTGACCGATGCCTGACTGCATCGTGTTGGCCCGGTCCAGCAACATCTGTGGGGCAACATCATCCACTTAGTTTCAAATAGGATGATATGGATGGAATGAGAGGATGTTTTCTCAAAATATTTAAATAAATAATTGCTAATATGTTATGACTAGAGGATTTGATGACCCTGAATATACCTAATTCGGTGAGGTTTGGAGATATAGAAATGTGTAGGAATACATAGAGGATTACCCCATGGGATCTGGAAAATCACAGGTTACATAACATGTAATCTGACATTACTGGTACTGTGGGACCCCTGGGCTATGGAACTGGGCTTTTGGTTGGATGTAAATATCACATGTCATGTGACATGGTCAAACAACGTGGGACCCATCTTAAAATCCTAACGACACTTAAAAAGTGTCTTGGTTCAAACAAACATTTTAATAAAAAGAGGGAAACACCCTACAGGGATATAAAAAGGGTCAAGTACGATGTGTGATTTATGACTAACAATGACATCAAGTATAAGGAAAACATCAATGCAATAATGTTAATCAAGGCATACCACTCTGAGTTTTCGCAGATATCACACCTCCGTTGGAGGGGTTTTATTACAAAACCATGACTTATTTATCAAACGAAACAATAATCTTAACTAACACTTTTTCAAGAATTGCAATTTAATATAAATGTGAATCATTAAGAAGGCAACTAAATGCAATTTAAAACATTCTTGAATTAAATAGGCTAGGAGAGGGACCCTCCCTCAACCTCAAGGCGCGCTTGCTTTTGAAGACGACAACTCGAATCTTCCTTTTTTCCGCTTGCATGCATATGCAACTTAACATATATATAAGGACACCTAGACCCTATGTACATATTTTCATGGCCAAATATGAACCAGGGGATCCTTAGATATATGTTTATACTTGCATATACCCCTTTAAACTTACATGTGTATGCATTTTTCATATCTATATATATGCACACCTAGCCCCAATATATATATTCATACTTCCATTAGTGAATATATATAAAGTTGGAACTTATATATTCATATTCCTACCTATGAATACACATGTAATCCTTCTTCAACGGCGACTCGAATCCACCATAATGAAATCCAAAACACACAACAAAAATATAAGGAACCCAAAAATAAAAAAATCCCTAATTAAAATCGGGCCAAAGAATAAAAATGGAATAAACCTTACCCAAATCTTGAACTCATTGTCTTCGATGGTGGTGGATAGAACTGTTCTTATCATAAGAAACCACCTATAAGAAAATAGTAGGAAAAGAAATGAGATATAATAACTTCTTATATATATATGTGATCAGTGTGTCGACTGTACATGATAAATGATACATAAATCCATAACGAACAATGAACAAATAATATTCAAATTGATATGTACATCCCAATACTAAATAACAGGATCATTAATAAAGATCATTATATTTCAAATGTCACCTTCAATTTCCTATTCAAAAATAAAAAAACACCAAAATATGAGAATAAAGTAAACCTCCATCATCACCTAAAAGCAAGAAATAGGGATTAGAAATTGTTCTTAACCTAGAAAACCCATTCATTGAATGTATAAAATACCTAAAACTCTTCATTCCTATATCCTTCTTAATTTTCTAGATTGAAACCTCATTTTTTAGCATGTTCTTCTTCTAGAATTCACCTTTATTCTTAGTTTATATAGGTTTATCAATTTTATAAAGTAGGGAATTTTCCTTCTTTTATTCTTACTCAATCCGCTTTGATATTTCGAACCAGTTTGCTAATATGATTAGACAATATTTTGGTGCATCATCTTCCTTCTTCTTGATTGTATATTCCTTATTTGTAGAAACTATTTCCGAACATGCGATAGTTGGTTATTTCCTTTTATCTTTCAATAATTATTATTGTTATGGAATCTATGTCATAAATTGTTAACAATTTGTACTACTTGGTTTCCCTTCCACACACACTTTCAATAGCCTTTAGAGTACCCTCTTTAGGCTCCCTTTCAAACTCCACGCTAGAATTGTCAAGCACTAGACCACTACAATATCAAATATTGATACTTAACCCAACACATTAATTTGAATGACATCTTAAAAATACAGAAGCTCTAAATAGTATATTTACTGATATAAACTCCTCTTAATTAACTGAACACACTGACTATACCAACCACTATAGGTAGATCATTAATTTTGGTGTGGTCTTGGAACCAAATATGGTTCATCCCGCATCAAGCTCCGGACACTGCATTCATCGATTTACTGTCTAATTTCATACATTTCACAACCTTGGTAATGATCACCATCCCTTGATATGGATTTCACTAAAAAAGTACATGTATGAATCTCCCCATTATAGTATTATCGATACCATCATCAATCCTACATACACATGTCTAGTGCCTCATATCAAATTATGATCACTATAGAAGATCCTAGCCCAACAATCTCAACAAAATTTCATCATTTAAAAACTATCATATTTCAAACACACATTATATCAAATAAAAATAATACATTAAAATATATTAAATAGAGAAATCCAAATTATAGAAAAAAATATTAACTTTAGGAATACCTCATTAAGTATGGTACTAAAAGTCACTTCACCTAGGATGGCGTATCCCAATAAAATAATATAGAAACCCACATCTTGACACATACATGAAACCTATTTTTCCGATCCCAATACTAAAGGAATGCATGCACATTCTTGATACATGAGAAATAGACCACGGTTCATTTATTTTTCTAATATTGAGCTGAGATATTACTCATTCAATTTACTCTGTCACCCTCATTCTGAGCCTCACCAACCAACATTCATTCATACCTGGTTTCCATCCTTCTCTGTGAACTTTCCTATGCAATGGATGTATCTACATAGATAGCCCAGTATTTCTTGAATATGTCCTAGTAGGTGTCCAGATAAAAGGATGCTACTGATGCCCATAATGAGTAAATAAGACCATTTAAAAACTAGAATTCCTTTATGATTAAATTTCATTTGAAGGATGTCATGAAATGAATAAACCTTTCAAATTTAGTGGCATACTCCATTACTGATTCCCATAATGATATAGCTCCATGAATCCCCAAAACAAGATCTTATTATGTAAATCTACCATAGCCTCTCATAGAAGAGGGAATAAAACTTGATCCATAAAACCTCCTCATTCCTTCTTTTATGATCAAATGTATTTATCCATTCTGATTCATCTCCTATGAATTTAGATACTTCTAGTTTCACCCATATATCCTCTAGAGTTCCAATCCTTTCAAATAGGAAATAAAATTTCTTCAACATATTCTAAACATCCTATGATCCTATGTCACTATTGAAAATTAGATACTGCTACTCCTAGAAGTCATGGATAACTTAGAAAACCATTTCTTTTCCTTTTCGAAGGCCTTGGTCAATGGATCAAAGTAGTTGTAACATAATATGTGGAAAACAACCAATTGAGCATATTTCCCATGAGAACACAATGTCATCTTAATTAGATGCTTTGTTGATGAATTTTGACTCAACATCATATCGTAATAACAACATTACTAATTAGAAACTCATTGCGCCACAATCCTAAGAATGCATTATTATAACAAAATCATGAAACAACCTTTAATCCTTACCTCAAAACAAAATATCATTTCCAAAACAACAGACCCTAAGGTTTATCATAATAATATAAGGGTTACTCTCCTACACACCAAACATAACAACCAAACCCCACACACTCACCCTTGATAATAAGAAACCATCCACCCACTTAACTGATCTAACAAGCAACTTCCTAATAAAAATACACAATCAAGTCACCCAAAAATCACCAAAATTCTCTATATAGGGATTTTTATATCAAATCATCAAGAAAATCCCCCAAAAGAACCACCTACTTGAGGGATTACCACAAACCCAATCCACCAAAGACAAATCCAAACCATACCCAATACATAGCCATCATACTCCAAACGCCACCGTAACACCCGAACTCAATTGCATGAAGAGCGATATGATTCTACCTGCAAATGGTGAGACCACTGAGTAGAGGTCATAGAGGAGGAGGGCGCCGTTGTGGGAGAGTTAGTCGGGGAGGAGGGCGCCGCTGTGAGAGAGGGATGCATGGTGAGATCGTCGGGGAGATAGTCGGGAGTAGTAATAAGGACCCATACTTTACATACATTGTTATTACTTCAAAATTGAAGCACACTTATTACAACATATAACAAAACCAGGAAAGGACGGTATAGGTATAGTGTCTTTAGAAAATGGGAAACATAAACAACTAGTTCATAAAGCGTCTACACTGTCTCCCATTTATTTCATCATATCTATAGTCCCTTTTGGCATATCATACTTAATAACCTCCTTTCTGACGTGGGGAAAGAAAACATACAAAAGGGTGACCTAAAATGCTCAGTAAGGGTAAACAAAAGAAATATCAATCACATCATATTCATAAGAACATAACATTTTGGAAATCTTACCCTGCAAAAGAGATCATAATTTCATAACATGGGATAAATCATGGTAGTGAAATGTAATCACAATAATCATAACATAAAACATGAATCTTTGTGGCATACACACATAATTATAGAGAATAATTTCTTATTATTCAATACTCATTGCCAAGACTATCTTAGTAGACAAAGTCCATTTCTGAACCGAGTTCATTCCTCCTTTCAGTCATGTTTCACTGAACCGGTTTAACCTTTCTTTTAAGCCATATCTATCTCATGAGATATAAAATCTTTACCCAATTCATTGGAGAGAGATATAGGTCCCACCCATCTCATAATGATACCGTTCTTATGTGTTCCACAAAATCATAAACCATACATCATAGCATAACCCATATAATAAAAATGGGATTCTTAAACATCGTGACATCATAAAACAATTAATATAAGATAAAGGAATTAATAAAAATAATTCCATCACAACATAATCAAATAAATTTAATAATAGGGATAGAAATAGAACCCTTTATTATCTTAGTTGGAAAATAATTTTGATAAAACACTTGATCACCATTTTTGAAGAAAATATCCTTTCTACTTCAAAAACAATTTTACTTTCTTAACATGTCATACAATTCTAAACTAAAATAATTTGATTAAAAATAAACTTGAAAACTTGTAAAGGAAGCTTCTTGGAAATAATGTTTTAAAAATACATTCATTTCGTATAAGTTAAAAAAACATTCTTCTCGTACTTTTGTCGGAAAAGTAAAAAAGTACCTCGTACGAAAAAATGACAAAAGATTCCTTTCATATATTTTACTAAAAACTCATCGAAGGGTAAAATTGGATTTAAACAATTTTAGTTGGATGGAAATAATATTACATATTGAGGAAACATGGATGTGGATGATAAAATACACCCCAGTAAATTCCAAAGGATAAACAATCTCAGATAAAAATGAGATTGTGATATTTGAATTACCATAGGTCTGATTTGCTTTGTAAGTGTCTGAACCTCCTATATAATGATTTATATAATGTCATTTACTTATTCCAGAATCATACTCATTGTTATGATATCATAAATGGTCATATTATTAGCTTATTATTAATAATATTTCATTGCTGCTTGTAATTCGGGTGTTTATTACTTTTTGTTCTTATGTGTGTTTTGTCGAATAAATTCTTATTCATCTTTTTAGGTTATAGATACCTCATTTACAGAATGGTATTAGTGTAATATATATCATATTTATTCACTCAATTCATTTATGTAATCATTATGCAATGAAAATCACGTAGAACGAGTCGCATCACATCGTGGAGACAGTATTCCGTACGTACGCACGAGCGATGATATCGTTCCCATGATCGTGGAATTGTATTGGAGTGTATGTATACTATTTAAGAATAAATATCACTTTACAATAATCATATATATTCATTAATTACACCATTATGCCCATCCAAGTAAGCTGGTGGTGGAAAATAGATTACACCACGGCGTGGAGACGGTATTCTGTGCGTACGCACGAGCGGTGATTTCGTTTTCCGTAGGATGTATAGATGGTCAAATAGGGTTGTTTAATAATTATAATAACATATCTGTATATTAGTGATACTGATGTTATTAATTCATAATGAAACAACTAAATAAGATGAAGTGGAAGAAGAAATAAAGTTGAATGAATCGGTAACGGACATTACCTCTTCTTTGAAGCGCTTCTTTGAGACCTCTTTTTAGGGCACTAAAATTGGTTTTTGAAGAAGACCATGACATATATGATGTTTCTAGGGAAGTGGAGAGGATAAATTGGTAGTGTTTGGCCGAGCATGAAGGCTCAATGTGGTGTGAGGAAGAGAGGGAGGAGGTTCCTTTTTATAAGGGAGGAGAGGGGCACCATTGGAAAAATGAAAAATGTTATTTTATTATAAAGCCATATTCTGTTTTAAATAGCTCAAAATTTATTTATTTCTTAGCTAAGGTGGGTATGGGTAGAAATCCTCTCATAAAATAGAATTTGGACATTTTAGTTTACTATTTTAACCTTATCATTTAGATTTAACTTTAAGATAGATAATTTTACTTTTACCGTGTCTTTTTGTGTTCTTACACTATAAGGTTAAAAAACTAACTATAACAAGCCAAAAGAACCCCAAGTTGTTTATTATTAATATATATAACCTTATCTAAGTCATTTGGATGAACTTTGTATTTTTAGGAATAAAATAACAATTAATAATATAATATTTGTTTTAAAAACTATTTTATGTCAATTTTGACACTATTTAGTAATTTAATTTGTAAAATTCATAACAGAATGATTAGTTAGAAAAAAGTTAATTAAATAAATACTAACATGTCATATTAACCTATAAAATTAGTGTAATTCATAAAATGTCTCAAATTACTTTTATTTGGGTATTTATAACATCAATTATGTCAATATTTAATTGATAAGATAATTACTACATCATCATTGTGTCATAAATAAATTAAATTATTTAATGTCTAAAAATTATAAATAAACTACCATTATGTATTAAATCGTTTTAGCTTTCTAATTAATATTTATAGTTGAATTTATCTTATGTATAACCCTATATTAAAAATTATTTACTTATTAAACTTTGATTTTAACTATTTTAACCCTTCTTTAAATAAATTAACAATAAATGTCCTAATCTAATAAAATTGGGCCTAAATGGTCATATTTTATTCCTAAGGTTGTTTATGGTCGAATTACACTTATCCAATAGAAATAGGAAAAGTGTTAGGGTAATAATAAAAACATTTTTACCCTTAATTACCCTATTTACTTTTAACTGTGGTAAAAAAAAGTAAAAAGTTACTATTCACAAAAAATTATTTTCATCTCATTGAACCACATTTTAGTACTTGATATTAACCATGTCTCTCGGATTTTCGAAATTCCACTCACAGAAGCAGTAAAATTACGTTTTATGTAAATTTGAAAATTCTCCTAGGAGGTGGGTAAAAGACGGTGAAAAGTTCAATAAACTTTTTATATATCTAAAATTATTATAAAATTACTCCAATTAATTACATTGAACTTATATAGGTATTATGTATCAATTTTGACCTAAAATAAATTTAAATAAAATAAAAAATTATTTAAATAAAAAGTTGGTTTTTAAATAGTAATCCAGTGTTTTCACTATTCATCAAAAATTGAATGTTTCCAGAAAAATACCGAAATTTTACCCTAAGATAATTTCGATATTCCGAATCCAAAAATGAAGTCCATTTTGAAAAATAAAATTTAAAAAATTTCAAAAAGTGGTTATTACAATTTATAATGGCTAGTTTTAATAATATTTTAATAGCATATCGTTGTTTAGTGAAACTCAGTATTGCGTACGACGCAAGCTATCAAGGAAGTTCGCGATTGCATTTAAAGAAAGCCAAGATAGTGTTGTGTGTAGTGAAAGATTCCATTGATGATTTATATAAAATAAAAAATATATTACTTATAAAAGTCTCGGGTGTTACATTCTACCCCCCTTAAAATGAATTTCACCCTCAAAATTCATCATTTGTAACCAACGGATCGGGATACCTCTCCCTCATCATATCCTCAAGCCCCCATGTAGCTTTTTCTATTTGGTGGTTCCTCCATAAAACTTTCACCAAGTGAGTGGTCTTATTTCGTAGGACTTTTTCACTACGATCAAGAATCTCTATCGGCTGTTCTTCATAAGAAAGATCTTGTTCCAGTGGTACAAATTCTGAGCTGAGTACATGTGAAGGATCAGGTATGTACATTCTCAGGAGAGATACATGGAACACATTGTGAACTTGAGATAGATTCGGTGGAAGCACCAATCGGTAAGCTACCTTCCCAACACAATCCAGTATTTCGAAAGGACTGACATACCTAGGGCTCAGCTTTCCCTTCTTTCCAAATCTCATTACTCTCTTCTAAGGAGATATTCGTAAGAACACTTTATCACCCACTTCAAACTCTAAGTCATTTCTTCGGTTCTCGGCATAACTTTTTTGTCGACTCTGAGCTGATCTTATGTGTTGTTGAATAGATCGGACCTTTTTTCCCATCTCATCAACAAGATCAGGTCCTAATAGCTTTCTTTCCCCAACTTCATCCCATAAAGTTGGAGTCCTTCATTTCTTTCCATAGAGAGCTTCATAAGGAGCCATATGAATACTAGAGTGAAAGCTATTATTATTAGAAAATTTCACCAAAGGTAGATGTTGATCCCAACCACCTTTGAAATCCATAGAGTAAGCTCTCAACATATCTTCAAGAGTTTGCATTGTCCTCTCAGACTGACTGTCTGTCTGAGGATGATAAGTAGTGCTGAAACTCAACTCTGTATCCAGAGTATGCTGAAGACTTTTCCATAACTTTGAGGTAATCCTCGGATCCCGATCAGATATAATAGAAAGTGGTACTCCATGGAATCTTACCACTACCTATACATATATCCTGGCAAGCTGATCCAGAGAGAAATCCTCTCTAATAGCAATGAAGTGTGCAGACTTTGTAAGACGATCAACTATGACCCAGATAGCATTATTGCCTTTGGATGTTTTAAGAAGTCCTGTGACAAAGTCCATAGGTATGTTTTCCCATTTCTATTCGGGTATGGGTAATGGATGTAACATCCCCTTAGACTTCTGTCTCTCAGCTTTAACTTGCTGACAAACCAATCATCGAGAGACATATTCAGCAACATCTTTTTCATGCCATCCCACCAGAAGTACTCTTTCAGGTCCCTATACATCTTCATGCTTCTAGGATGAATAGATAATGAAGAACTATGAGCCTCATCCAGCAGCTCCTTCTTTCATTCAGGGATGGGAGGAACACAACTCGATTCCTGAACATTATTATCCCATCACAATCAAGGATGAATTTAGGAACATTTCTCACATTCTTTTGTAACTCTACATCTTCTTTTTGTGCCTCTTTAATCTTAACATGTATAGATGGTTGAACATTCATTTGAGAAAGATAAGACTTTCCCCTTTCATTATAATTCCAAGATCCATCCTTTGTAAATCCGTAAATATTGGATCTTTTTGTGATCCTCGTCATGGATAAACTGACATGGTCTTGTTGACTTAATGCATCTTCCACCTTGTTTTCTTTCCCAGGGTGGTAATGAATTGAGTAGTCATAATCCTTAATCATCTCCAACCATCTTCTTTGGCGCATATTCATCTCCTTTTGTGTGAAAATATACTTTAAACTTTTATGATCAGTATAAATGTCACACCTTTCTCCATAAAGATAATGCCTCCAAATCTTTAATGCAAAGATTACCGCAGCTAACTCCAAATACTGAGTTGGGTAATTTTGCTCATGTATTTTCAAATGTTGTGAGGCATAAGCTATCACCATATAATTTTGCATAAGAACACACCCAAATCCCTTCTTGGATACATCACTATAGATCACAAACCTTTCTCCACTGCAAGGCAGTGTGAGCACTGGTGAACTGGATAATCTTCTTTTCAACTCCTTGAATTTATCATCACATTCCTCCGTCCAAACAAACTTAACTCCTTTCTAAGTCAACCTGGTGAGTGGATTAGATAATCGTGAAAAATATTTCACAAAACTTCCATAATATCCAGCCAAACCAAGAAAAATTTGGATCTCAGTTACTGTTGTTGGTCTCGAACATCTTTCAATAACCGTTGTTTTTGCTGGATCCACAGATATCCCCTCTTTTGAGATTATGTGACCAAAAATGAAACTTTTTTAAGCCACAATTCACCCTTGGTAAATTTTTCATAAAGCTTCTCCTTTCTCAGGGTCTTCAATATAATTCTCAAGTGATCTTCATGTTCTTCCTTGCTCTTCGAATATAAAAGAATATCGTCTATAAATACTACCACAAACTGATCAAGATAATCTCTAAAGACTCTATTCATCATATCCATGAAGATA
This sequence comes from Viscum album, assembly GCA_963277665.1. Lineage (NCBI taxonomy): Eukaryota > Viridiplantae > Streptophyta > Magnoliopsida > Santalales > Viscaceae > Viscum > Viscum album. The sequence goes on along the minus strand of OY728133.1, from coordinate 512,083,816 downwards.
GTAGGGGCATTAGTAAGACCAAATGGCATCACTATAAATTCATAGTGTCCATACCATGTATGGAAAGTCGTCTTTGGTATATCCTCCCTTTTGACCCTTAATTGATGATACCCTAAACGAATATCAATCTGGGAAAAGTATTGAGCTCCGTGTATTTGGTCAAATAAGCCATCAATGCGCGGGAGAGGATATTTGTTCTTGATAGTTATCTTGTTAAGTTCTCGATAATCAATGTAGAGTCTCATTGATCCTTCTTTCTTCTTAACAAACAGAACAGGTGCTCCCCAAGGCGACGCACTAGGGCGTATGAACCCCTTATTAAGATTCTCTTGGAGTTTCTTCTTCAATTCCTGCAACTCAATTGGGGCCATTCTATAAGGTGTCTTTGAAATAGGTAAAGCACCCGGTACGAGTTCTATTGAAAACTCAACTTCATGATTTGGTGGAAGACCCGAAAATTCCTCCGAAAATACATCATCGAACTCTCGTACAATGGGAATATTCTTTATTGTGAGTTTCTCACCATCCATTTGAGATAAATAACATTCATTTAGTGGAATCAAGACCCATAAGATGGAAGAAATTTACACTGGAAAGTTATGTTCATCCTTGCATCGATAGACGATCAAAGATTGATTTGGAATATGAAATGTGACTTCCCTTATTTGGAAATTGATATGAGATCCATATAGAGAAAGCCAATCCATGCCAAGAATCACATCAAATTCCACTATAGGGAGGATCACAATATTTGCAGGAATCACTTTCCCACAAACTTCAATCGGAGAAGAATTATAAACTTTTGGTGTGACTGTTGTGCCATTAGGGGTTGTCACAGCTATCTCAAAATCTAATTGTCGAAGTACTATGGTGATACCCTTAGAAAATTCTTCAAAAATAAAGGAGTGGGTGGATCTAGAATCAAATAAAACATTTGCTACTTTTGAGTGGATGGTAAGTGTACCATTCACCACTTCGTTATCATACCCCACATTGCTGATAGAAATTGCATTTGAATTTCCTTTTCTTTATCCTTAAGAGTTTGTTGACATAGATCATCATCAACAATCCTTGTATTAGGGCATTGATTGGTATAATGCCCCATTTCCTTGCACTTGTAACATTGAAGTGTAAGAGGTGCACTCTGTGTAGCCTTTTCATTGTTCATATCACTAGATATCTTCTTCGCATCATTGTAGCATTCAAATGCCCAATGACCTTCCTTTCCACATTTGAAACATTTACTTGTCCCTTTAAGATAACTCCCTGCAAGTTTATTTCCACACTTTGAGCATAAGGGAAAAATCATCTTCTTTTTAGTGTGATCTTTAGATTTTCCGTTGAATTTCATTTTCCTCTTCTTATCAAACCCATATGACTGATGGGTTACTCCAATGTTCATCTCAACTTTGAGAGCACATCGAACGATTTCCTCGTAGCTATTGATGTCCCTTATGGCTAAAGCCCTTCGAAGACTTGGTTTTAGTCCACTAAAGATTCATTCAATCTTACTCTCAGGTTGGATAATAATACCAGAAGCGTACCTTGCAATTCTTGTAAAATTTTCTTCATAGGTACCAACAGATTCATCATCCTTTTTCTTTAGTTCAAGAAACTCTTTCTCCATCTTTGTTCATAGAATACGAGGGAAGTACTTATTGAAAAGTAAGTTCTTGAACTCATCCCATTACATGGACTCAATTTCATCTCTTGTCCTCATATTCTTAATAATATTCCACCATTGATAAGCATCACCTTCCAAATGATACACTGATAAGATGACTTTATCATGTTCAGAACATTGAAGAATAGAAAATATCTTTTTAGTAGTACTGATCCATTGTTCAACAACTAATGGATTAGTAGACCCGCTGAATGAAGGTGGACGCTGTCTCATGAAGGATTCAACGGAATGTTGCTCCTTCCTTTGCTAGTTTGGATGTCATGCATGATTCATAGCTTGAGAAAGTTGTGTGAGCATGGCTACACGATTTTTCATTCCAGCTCCCATAACGTTTGGTTGCTCAGGGGGACAATAATTGCATTTCCCATCGCATTCCGCATTAACACGGTTCCTTCGGGTTCCATCCATTGACTAAAACCAAGAAGAATAGTGTGAGAAACACTAATTATAATAGGAAAACCACATAATCAAGAATAAAATTTCACACTTAAGGTCTTATTCTAGGTTATTCATGGCCATTTCTAAAACACTAAGATTGTGTTCTATGCTTAGACTTATCCTTAGGATTCTTACTAAGGCTTTCACATCCTAGTTTCCAAAGGTTGACTATACCTTTCCTCTGATACCAACTATAATGACCCATACATTACATAATTTATTAGTACTTCAAAATTTAAGTACACTTATTACAACATATAAAAAAACCATTAAAGGACCGTATAGGTATAGTGTCTTTAGAAACTGGGAATCATAAACAACTAGTTCATAAAGCGTCTACATTGTCTCCCATTTATTTCATCATATCTATAGTCCCTTTTGGCATGTCTTACTTAATAACCTTCTTCCTGACTTGGGGAAAGAAAACATACAAAAGGGTGAGCTCAAATGATCAGTAAGGGTAAACAAAGGAAATACAAATCACATCATATTCATAAGAACATAACATTTTGGAAATCTTACCCTGCAAAAGAGATCATAATTTCAAAACATGGGATAAATCATGGTAGTGATATGTAATCACAATAATCATAACATAAAACATAAAGCTTTTTTACATACACACAAAATCATAGAGAATCATTTCTTATTAGTCAAGACTCATTGCCAAGACTATCTTAGTGGACAAAGTCCATTTCTAAACCGAGTTCATTCCTCGTTTCAGTCCTGTTTCACTGAACTGGTTTAACCTGCCGTTCCAGCCATGTCTATCTCATGAGATATAAAATATTTACCCAATTCATTGGAGGGAGATATAGGTCCCACCCATCTCATAATGATACCATTCTTATGTGTGCCACAAAATCATAAACCATACATCATAGCATAACCCATGTAATAAAAATGGGATTCTTAAACATCGTGACATCATAAAACAATTAATATAAGATAAAGGAATTCATAAAAATAATTCCATCACAACATAATCAAATCAATTTAATAATAGGGATAGAAACATAACCATTTATTATCTTAGATGGAAAATAATTTTCATAAAACACTTGAACTCCATTCTTGAGGAAAATATCATTTCTACTTCAAAAACACTTTTCCTTTCATAACATGTCATACAATTCTAAACTAAAAGAAGTTGATTAGAAATAAACATGAAAACTTGTAAAGTAATATTCTTGTAAATAATGTTTTAAAAATCCATTCATGTCGTATAAGTTAAAAAACATTCTTCTCGTACTTTTGTCGGAAAAGTCAAAAAAGCACCTCGTACGAAAAACGACAAAAGATTCCTTTCATATATTTTACTAAAAACTCACTGAAGGGTAAAATTTTATTTAAAAAATTGTAGGTGGATGGAAATAATATTACATATTGATGAAACATGGATGTGGATGATAAATTACACCCAAGTAAATTCCAAAATATAAACAATCTTGGATAAAAATAAGATTGTGATATTTCCCTTATCTTAGGTCTGATTAGCTTCGTAAGTGTCTGAACCTCCTGTATAATGATTTAAGTAATGTCATTGACTTATTCCAGAATCATACTAATTGTTATGATATCATATATTTTCATATTCTTAGCTTATTATTAGTAATATTTCATTGTTACTTGTTATTCGGGTGTTTATTACTTTTTGTTCTTATGCGTGTTTTGTCGAATAAATTCTTATTATTCTTTTTAGGTTATAGATACATCATTTCCATAATGGTATTAGTGTAATATATATCATATTTATTAACTCAGTTAAATTATGTAATCATTATGCAATGAAAATCATGTAGAACGAGTCGCATCACATCGTGGAGACTGTATTCCATACGTACGCACGAGCGATGATATCGTTCCCATGATCACGGAATTGTATTGGAGTGTATGTATACTATTTCAGAAGCAATAACACTTTACAATAATCATATATACTCATTCTGTACACCATTATACCCATACAAGTAAGGTGGTGGTGGAAAATAGATTACACCATGACGTGGAGACGGTATTCCGTACGTACGCAAGTGCGGTGATTTCGTTTCCCGTTGGATGGATAGATGGTGAAATAGGGTTGTTTCATACTTATAAAAACATATCAGTATATGAGTGATACTGATTTTATTAATTCATAATGAAATAACTAAATAAGAAGAAGTTTAAGAAGTAATAAAGTTGAAAGAATCGGTAACTAACATTACCTCTTCTTTGAAGTGCTTCTTTCAGACCTCCTTTTAGGGCACTAATATTGGTCTTTGAAGAATACCAGGACCTCTAGAATGTTTCTAGGAATTTTGAGAAGAGAAATTGTCAGGGGTTGGCCGAGCTTGAATGCTCAATGTGGTGTGAGTAAGAGATGGAGGAGGTGCCCTTTTATAAGGGAGGAGAGCAGCACCTTTGGAAAAACCAAAAATATTATTTTATTATAAAGCCATATTCGGTTTTAAATAGATCCAAATTGATTTATTTCGAAGATAAGGTGGGTATAGATCTAAATCCTTTCATCCAATAGAATTTGGACAATTTTAGTTTACTATTTTAACCTTATCATTTAGATTTAACTTTAAGTTAGATAATTTTACTTTTACCATGTCTTTTTGTGTTCTTACACTATAAGGTTAATAAAATTACTATAACAAGCCAAAAGAACCCCAAGTTGTTTATTATTAATATTTATAACCGTATATAAGTCATTTTTCCAAACCTTAGATTTTTAGGAATAAAATAACAATTAATAATATAATATTTGTTTTAAAAACTATTTTATGTCAATTTTGACACTATTTAGTAATTGATTTTTGTAAATAACATAACAGAATGATTAGTTCGAAAAAAGTTAATTAAATCAATACTAACAATTAATATTAACCTATAAAATTAGTGTAATTCATAAAAATTCTCAAATTACATTTATTTGGGTATTTATAACATCAATTATGTCAATATTTCATTAATAAGATAATTACTACATCATATTTGTGTCATAAATAAATTAAATATTTTATTGTCTAAAAATTATAAATAAACTACCATTATGTAGGAAATCGTTTTATCTTTCTTATTAATATTTATAGTCGAATTTATCTTATGTATAACCCTATATTAAAAATTATTTACTTATTAAACTTTGATTTTAACTATTTTAACCCTTCTTTAAATAAATTAATAATAAAAGTCCTAATCTAATCCAAGTGGGACTAAATGGTCGTATTTTATTACTAAGGTTGTTTTTGGTTGAATTAAACTTATAAAATAGAATTAGGACATGTTTTAGGGTAATAATAATAACATTTTTACACTTAATTACCCTATTTACTTTTAACCGTGGTAAAAAAAAGTCAAAAGTTACTATTCATCAAAAATTATTTTCATCTCATTGAACCACATTTTATTCCTTGATATTAACCATGTCTCTCGGATTTTCGAAATTCCACTCACAGAAGTGGTAAAATTAAGTTTTCTGTAAATATGAAAATTCTCCTAGGAGGTGGGTAAAAGACGGTGAAAAGTTCAATAAAACATTTATATATCTAAAATTATTATAAAATTACTCCGATGAATTTCATTGAAATTATATAGGTATTATATATCAATTTTGACCTAAAATAAATTTAAATAAAATTAATAATTATTTAAATAAAAAGTCGGTATTTAAATAGTAACCCAGTGTTTTCTCTATTCATCAAAAATTGAAAGTTGCCAGAAAAATAGAAAAATTTCACCATAGGATAATTTCGATATTCCGAATCCAAAAATGAAGTCCATTTTGAAAAATAAAATTTACAAAATTTCAAAAAGTGGTTATTACTATTCATAACGGCTCGTTTTAATAATATTTTAATAGCATATCGTTGTTTAGTGAAACTCGGTATTGCGTACGATGCAAGCTATCAAGGAAGGTCGCGACTGCGTGTAAAGAAAGACAAGCTAGTGTTGTGTGTAGTGAAAGATTACTTTTATGACTTATATAAAATAAAAACAAAATATTTCTTATAAAAGTATCGGGTGTTACAGAGGAGGGCTGCGCGGTGATAGGGCTGCGAACCAGGGGAGTAGGAGGAGGGATGAGGGGGGAGGAGACGTCATCGGGGAGGAGGGTTGCGCGGTGATAGGGTTGTGAATTGGGGGAGGAGAGGAGGGCTGCGGGGAGGAGGAGATGTCTTCGGTGATGAGGGTTTCGCGATGATAGGGGTACGAATCAGGGGAGGAGGAGGAGGGATGCGGATCAGGGGAGGAGGAGGAGCCCGATGCCGGTTGAAAAAAACGACACTCCCATGTATTATTAATTTAGCCATGGAGATAGAATTTAACCGTGGAAATAAAAAAGTTATAGCCATGGACCTATAAAACCGTGGATATAGGTCTATGGCTATAGCCCAAATTTTTAGTAGTTCCTACCTATAAGGGAGTTAGATCTCACCAAAATTAAAGGGGGGAAAATTCAAAACCTCCCGTTAAATGTTGAATCCAACAAATTCCAATTCAGATTAAAATTGGGAAATGAAAATAAAACCTTCAAAATGAACTTGAATATATTTTAGGCTTGATTCTTCCTATAAATATAACCTACATGTTTCTGAGGGACATAACATAAACCCTGAGAGGAAGGATATTCAAACTGAGATTGGATCCTCGAATCTGAGAGTGGTTCTAATATCATAGAGTACTTATTAGGTCTTTTTTTCTTTTTTATCATTATCAGGGAAGAAAATTCCAAACATAATCTATAAATTTGTTCATCATTCAATATTTCATTTCACATTTTCCAAACAAGAATATGAGTATATCAATAAGGTTATATGTTTACACTAGGGATAACTATGATACACAATTTATGTTAAGCAATGTTCATGAATTTGAGGAGGGCATGACACATCAACACTAGTAGATCATTTAATCAGATAATCTTCATTTCCCTACTAGTCTCCTAGATCTTCCACACCACAACCTAGATTTTCCAACATCCTCCAAAATGTGCTGGCAAATACCTGAAGAGTGATAGTGGATTTTTTCTTCAAAACTACTATTTTTAGTTCTCATCATAATGACCAAGTAAATATATGTCTCTATAAATGAATCAAACATTAAAGCCAAGAAAACACCACTCATCGATATCATTCAATCTATATGTTTGACCATCATGTTGTTAGTGTTGTAGGATTAATTTCATCACAATCTAATCATATAGATTTTATTTGTAATATAATTCTGAATGATCTGAATTTATAGACACATTTATAATAAATAACATCAAAACATATCTCAAGGAAAACCAGTGCACACTAAAAAAGTTCTAGGAACACAAAAATAACAAAAACCTTAATTAAAATTGTGCTAAAATAAATAGGCAGATGAAAATCAACCTCAAAACGGTGGTGGGTGATCCAAAAAGTCTAATTTACTTCGACTTCAGTGGAAAATGATGAAACACAGCCTAAGCCGACCCAAGAGACTCACTGTTCTCCCTAACAAAGAACAAAATCAAAAGAATTTGGTTAACCCATGAACTAGGGTTCGGCTGAACAAAATAGGGTGACGGGGAGAATAGAAATCGGCCAAAAGAGGAAGAAGAATGGAAGAGGATAGCTTACCTGGAGACACCGACCAAGAAACCGGAATAAATCCTATGAAATCACAGGAAGAAGAGGACTCGGGAGAGGGACGGTGGTGCATGTGGATAGAGAAGGGAGGGGAGAGATGGTCGTGCGAGACGGGAACCAGAGATTCGGCAGGGAGGAGGTGATGGGAACTGGAAATTCAGAGGGAGGAGGAGAAGGAAACCAGAGAGGGTGGAGGGCTCTATCTTGATCAAGAGGGGATAGAAGTTGGGAGGAGCGCGAGATTAATAATCGGGGACCCTGATATCAAATTGGAAAACACGTTGTATAGCCACGGTTATTAAATTAAACCATGGAAATTATGAAGATATATCCACAGACCAATAAAACCGTGGATATAGGTCCATCGTTATAGCTTTCATTTTTAGTTGTGTCATGATTTGCAGTTATCTGCAGAAATATTTGCATTAAATATTTTGAGTCATTATATTTATGGTGAAAGGTGTGATATTTATATTGATCATAAATTTTTAAAGTATATTTTCTCACAAAAGGAGGTGAATATGCGCCAAAGAAGATGGTTGGAGCTGATTAAGGATTATGATTGCTCAACTCATTACCACCCTAAGAAAGCAAACAAGGTGGCAGATGCATTAAGTCGACAAGACCATGCTAGCTTATCCATGATTAGGATCACAAAAGATCCAATATTTATGGATTTACAAAGGACGGATCTTGGAATTATAATGGAAGGGGAAAATTCTTATCTTTCTCAAATGAATGTTCAACCATCTATACATGTGAAGATTAAAGAGGCACAAAAAGAAGATTAAGAGTTACAAAAGAAGGTGATAAATGTTCCTGAATTCAACCTTGACTGTGATGGGATAATAAGGTTTAGGAATTGGGTTTGTGTTCCTCCCATCCAAGAATTAAAGAAGGAGCTACTGGATGAGGCACATAGTTCTTCATTCCTTATTCATCCTGGAAGAACGAAGATGTATAGGGACCTGGAAGAGTACTTCTTGTGGGATGGCACGAAAAGAGATGTTGCTGAATATGTCTCTCGAAACATCGTCTGTCAGCAAGTTAAAGTTGAGAGACAGAAGTCTATGGGGATGTTACAACCATTACCCATACGAGAATGGAAATGGGAAAACATCACTTTGGACATTGTCACTAGACTTCCTAAAACATCCAAAGGCAATAATGTTGTCTAGGTTATAATTGATCGTCTTACGAAGTCGGCACACTTCATTGCTATTAGAGAATATTTCTCTCTGGATCAGCTTTCCAGGATAAATGTGAAGGAAGTGGTAAGATTCCATGGAGTACCACATTCCATTATATCTGATCGGGATTTGAGGTTTACCTCTATGTTCTAGCGAAGTCTTCATCATACATTAGATACAGAGTTGAGTTTCATCACTACTTAGCATCCTCAGACAGAAGGTCAGTCTGAGAGAATAATTCAAACTCTAGAAGATTTGTTAAGAGATTTCTCTATAGATTTCAAAGGTGGTTGGGATCAACACCTGCCTTTGGTGTAATTTTCATCTAATCATATCTTTCACTCCATTATTCAGATGGCTCCTTAGGACGCTCTATATGGAAGGAAATATAGGACTCCAACTTGCTGGGATGAAGTTGGAAAATTAAAGCTATTAGGACCAGATCTTGTTGATGAGATGGTAGAAAAGGTCAGATCTATTCAACAACACATAAAATCAGCATAGAGTCGACAAAAAGTTATTCCAACAACCGATGAAATACCTAGAGTTTGAAGTGGGTGATAAAGTGTTCTTATGAATATCTCCTTGGAAGAGAGTAATGAGATTTGGAAATAAGGGAAAGCTGAGCCCTAGGTATATCGGTCATTTCGAAATATTGGATTGTGTTGGGAACGTAGTTTACTGATTTTCAATTCCGCCGAATATCTCTCAAGTTCACGATGTGTTCCATGTATCACTCCTGAGAAAGTACATACCTGATCCTTCACATGTACTAAGCTCAGAAGTTGTACCGCTAGAGCATGATCTTTCTTATGAAGAACAGCCGATAGAGATTCCGGATCGTAGTGAAAAAGATCTACGTAACAAGACCACTCCCTTGGTTAGTGTTCTATGGAAGAACCACCAATTAGAATAAGCTACATGGGAGCTTGATGATATGATTAGGGAGAGGTATGCTCATCTGTTTGTTACGAAGTGACGAATTTTGAGGGCAAAATTCATTTTAAGGGGGGTATAATGTAACACCCTGATATTTTATGAGAAGTATATTTTTTTTATGTATTATGTTATATGAAACATCAAAGGAATCTTTCACTGCACACAACACTAGCTTGGCTTGTGTTACACGAAATCACGACCTTCCTCGATAGCGTGTGTAGTACGTAATACTGGGTTTCACTAAACAAAGATGTATTGTTATAATATTATTATGAACTAGACATTATGGATATTATTATCTAAATTTTGAATATTATGACATTATTATTCATCTTACATATTTTCTAGAACATGGTATGAGAAAAAAATAAATATTTCGGGTAAAATAAGTATTTTTCAAAAAATGCAGTTTTGCCGCCTTTTGATGGCGCACCCACTTTAAATACAGTATATGACATGTTTATAAGTTCAATTTTAAAAAATAAAATTCTTCTTTGGAATCAGGATATAAAAAATTTACTTTGGATAAATTTTTCATATTATTCTGATAACTTTCATATTTTAATGAATAGTAAAAATGCGCTATATTTTAATTAAAAACAACTTTTTTAATCGCAATAATTTATATGGTTAAATTATAATATTTAATGGTTTTAAAGTAAAAATAGAATATATTTTTACCATTTAATATAATTTATGTCATTACCATTATTTTTACATTTAATTCATAGGTAAAAATATTTCAATCTTTGGCAATATTTTAACATTTAAAACCCGTTTTCATAACAACAGGATTAATATTAAATTAATTACTTCAACTTCTGTGTTTTGAATTTCAAAAAATGGATTTCATATTTGAATTTATTGGGTCCAAATTATGTTAATAGGTTAATTTTATTTTTTTATATTATGAATAGTAAATGCGGTAATTTTTATTTACTGCAGTTAAAGGTAAATCAGTTAATTAAAGGTAAATGTAAGATTATAAAATTACCCTAACACCTGCCAAAATTCTATTGGATGACTGAAAGTAGACCTATATCACCTAAGGGTTGGAATAAATTCATTTTATGGACATTTGACCATTAAAATAATTTAATTGTTATTAAAACCAAAGAAAGTGACAACATGTCACTCTCTTAACCCATATAAGTATAATAATGTTGATTTAGTGATAAACTTCATGAAACTTCTAAAATTAATATTATCCAGAATTATAATGAAATTATTTACATCATGAGAATTTATTTAGAATTTTTAAGGATAAAATAATTATCATTAATGAGGACACAATAGTGATGTGGATATTTTTTCATTAATTGAAATATCAAATAAATGGTATTAAATATATTAAAGTAAATAATTTATGAAATAATTAATGTGATCCATTAATTTTATAGATACAAATGACATGTTAGGAAGCTTTTAAATATTTTTGTTCAAACATATATTCTTTGTGGATTTTATTTAAATTAAAATAAATGAATTGTGTCAAAATTGACACTATTGATATTTTATATTATTAAATTTTTTAAAAATCACAGAAATATTTTAGAAATTACAAATTAAAATTTATATGATCTGACATGTCATAAAGTATCCAATTAATTAAAATTAATAACACATAAGTAGGTATTTATAATCATATAAAATTTATAGCATTATTACCACAAATAAAATTAAATAGATTAAATAAGGATACATCCAAATTAAAAGGTTTACAATAAAATCAAATCATGTCTAAATTTAATTGTTTGACGAGATTAAAACCCTATCTTATTTAATATCCGAATTTTACTCACTTTGGAAGTTTTTAAGTGGGGTTAGGTTTTATTATAAATTAATATTTTAGAGGTTTCCAAAGGTGCCCCTCTCCTCCCATATAAAAGCAAACCTCCTCCCTCTCCTCCTTACAAAACATTGGGCCTTAATGCTCAGAAAAACCCTGACCATTAATCTTCACAACTCCCTTAGTAATATTCTAGAGGTCTTGGTCTTCTTCAAAGACCAACATTAGTGCCCTAAGATGAGGTTTCAAAGAGGCGTGTCGAAGAAGAGGTAATATTTGTTACTGATTCTTTAAAATTTATTTCTTCTTCTACTTCCTCTGCGTTAGTTGTTTAATTATGAATTAATAACATAAGTATCACTCATATACTGATCTGTTATTATAAATATGAAACAACCCTATTTCAACTTCTATCCACCCTACAGAAAATGAAATCACCATGCATGTGTACGTACGGAATACCATCTCCACGCCGTGGTGTAATATTATTTCCACAACCACCTTACTTGGATGGGTATAACGGTGTAAAGAATAACTATATATGATTATTGTAAAATTATATTGATTCTTAAATAGTATACATAAATATCAATACAATTCCATGATCATGGGAACAATATCATCACTCGTGCGTACGTACGGCCTACTGTCTCCACGATGTGATGCGACCCGTTCTACATGATCTTCATTGAATAATGATTATATAAATGAATTTACTGAATAAATATGATATATATTACACTAATACCATTCTAGAAATGAGGTATCTATAACCTAAAAATATGAATAAGAATTTATTCGACAAAGCATGCATGAGAACATAAAACAATGAACACTCGAATAACAAGTAGCAATGAAATATTACTAATAAGAAGATAAAAATATGACCATATATGATATCATAACAATTAATATGATTCTGTAATAAGTCAGTGACACTATTTAAATCATTATAAAGGAGGTTCGGATACGTATGAAGCAAATTGGACCTAAGGTAAGGGAAAATCTCATAATCTCATTTTTATCTGAGATTGTTTATACTATAGAATTTACTGGGGAATATTTATCATCCACATCCATGTTTCTTCAATATGTAATATTATTTCTATCCTCCTATAATTGTTTAAATCCAATTTTAGCCTTTGGTGAGTAAAAGATATGAAATGAATCTTTTTTCATTTTTAGTACGAGGTACTTTTTTACTTTTCCAGCCAAAGTATGAGAAGAATCTTTTTTTAACTTATACGAAATGAGTGGATTTTTATTATTTCATAGAACATTATTTCCATTAATCTTACTTTACAGGTTTTCAATTTTATTTTTAATCAACTTCTTTTAGTTTAAAATTGTATGACATTTTAAGAAAGGTAAAATGTTTTTGAAGTAGAAAGGATATTTTCCTCAAGAATGGATTTCAAGTGTTTTATCAACATTAATTTCCATCTAATATAATATAGGGTTTTTTTCTATCAATATTTTTAAATTGATTTGATTATGTTATGATGTAATTAATTTTATGATATCCTTATATCTTATATGGATTATGTTATGATGGCATGATGTTTAAGAATCCCAATTTTATTACATGGGTTATGCTTTGATTTATGATTTTTTAGCACAGATAAGAATGATTTCATTATGAGATGGGTGGGACCTATATCTCCCTCTAATGCATTGGGTAAAGATTTTTATCTCAAGAGATAGACATGGATGGAAACACAAGTTAATCTAGTTCATTGATACAGGACTGGGAAGAGTAGTGAACTCGGTTTAGTAATGGACTTTGTCCGCTATGATGGTCTTGGAAATGAACCTTGACTAATATGAAATTATTTTCTGTGATTATGTGTTTATGACATTAAGTTTCATGTTTTGAGTTATTATTATTGGGATTACATCTCCCTACTATGATTTATCCAATGTTATGATATTATGATCTATTTTTCTAGTTAAGATTTTCAAAATGTTATGTCCTTATGAATATGATATGATTGATATTTATTTTTATTACCCTTACTGAGCATTTGATCTCACCCTTTTGTATGTTTTCTTTTCCCCAGGTCAGGAAGAAGGGTATAAAGTACGATATGCCAAAAGGGACTCTAGATATGATGAAATAAACTGGAGACAATGTAGATGATGTATGAACCATTTGTTTATGTTTCCCAATTTCTAAAGAGACTATACCTATACGGTCCTATAATGGTTTTTTTTATATGTTTTAATAAGTATGATTCAATTCTGAAGTAATAACCATGTTTGTAAATTATGGGTCATTATACTCCATCCAGTTCAGCAGTGATGGATCTCCTCTTGGGTCCATTTCTTGTTTAACTTTTCAAGGAATCTTTCAAAATAAATAATTCACTTGGAGGTAGAGGACCTCTCTAGTAATCTTCACAAATACCTTCATGAGTTATCCTAAGGAATGAAGCCCATAACCTTGAAGAAAATGTGCATCTCTGACCATTTATACAACTTCTTACAACATAGCCACTTTCTGAATCAAACTAAAATTGTACACACTGATAAAATTATGCAACTAGCTTCAGGTAGATAGCTCTATCTTATTTTACAAACTAATATAACCAGCCTTTCTATTTTAATACTTTAAAAACTAGAGACTTACTCATTAGAAGATACTTATGGAATATCTCTTTCTCAGGTACTACAGTTCGGTTCCCCATATTTGGATTCATATGACCCTCGGGTGCTAACATGGCATGATCTTCTTCTTATTTGTATTGCATCTCTCATGAGTCAATGAAGAAGGACATTTCATTCTAGGCATTCCCTGATGATTCGAGAGAGAGAAAGGTTAATGTGTTGAAGAAGGGTTACAGTTTAAGAGAATAGAAGGGTGATCAAGTGAAGAATGACTGAAACTTCTTTTATTTTATCATTTTGCAATACCAATCATCGTAAAAACAAAAGTATGGGAATGAAAAAAGGGTAAAATATGTAATTATTATGATACCGGTTCTAATTTATAAATAAAATAGCCAGGAATTCTTACGGTGATACAAAAACAGGCTTTCACGGTGAGACAGTAACAAGTGTTAACGGTGAGAGAGTAACAAGTGTTTACGGTGAGGTTGTAACAACCATTTATGGTGAGACTGTAAAAAGTGTGATTTCTAGACCATGTGACCGTATTGTTATAGACAATAAGTTTCAGATGGTAAACAAGAAGTACTAACTGTGAGACTGTAAACATGAAACAGTAAGATACGAAATAGTAAGATATAAAACAGTGAAATATAAAACAGTAAGATATAAATGAGTAATATATTTAGATAAGATTTACAAGTCCAAGATCAGGTATGATGTAGTCTATTCATTCATAATTTAATGGTTTGGTGAATATATCAGCAAGCAGATATTCAGTTCCGATGAATTTTGAAGTGAAATCACCCTTTTGATAATGATCTCTCAGAAAGTGATGTCTTACATCAATATGCTTTGTCCTAGTGTGTGAAACATTATTTTTTGAGATATTAATAGCAATTATGTTGTCACAATTTATAGGTATATTCCTGAATTGATATCCATAATCTAGTAAAGTGTGTTTCATACACAATATTTGTGCACAACAACTACCTGAAGCTATGTATTCAGCTTCTGTAGTAGATAATGCAACATAATTTTGTTTCTTACTACACCATGATACTAGTGACTTTATTAAAAAGTGACTTGTTCTAGAGGTTTTTTTTATCTAACTTAAATCCACCAAAGTCAGCATCAGAATAACTAGCTAATTCAAAAGATTATCCTCTAGGATAGAATAGTACTCGATTTGGTGTATGCATAAGGTATTTAAAAATTCTCTTAACAACATTTAAATGATATTCTTTAGGGTTAGATTGAAAATGAGGACACATACACACACTAAACATAATGTTAGGTCAACTAGTGGTTAAGTAGAGTAAATTTCCAATCATTCCTCTATAGGTGGTTTGATCATCTAATTTTCCATATTCATCAAGATCCAACTTAAAAGTGGTACTCATTGGTGTGTCACTACTTTTAGTGATATTTTATCCAAAACGTTTTAGAAGATATCTAGTGTATTTACATTGATTTAATATAATACCATCATTATTTTGAATGATTTGAAATCGAAAAAATAATTTTAGTTCACTCGTTAAACTCATTTCAAATTCTTTTTTCATCACATTAGAAAAATAAATACATAAATAATTTCTTGAAGATCCAAAGATAATGTCATCTACATGGATTTGAACAACTAAAACATCATTGGAAATTCATTTTATAAAAAGGGTAGGATCATGTTTTCCTTTTGTAAAACCTTAGGAAATAAGAAATGTACTTAGACTATCATACTAGGATCATGGAGAATGTTGTAAACCATATAAATCTTTTGGTAATTTAAAAATATGATTTGGAAACTGAGGATTTTTAAAACTAGGAGGTAGCTCAACAAATACATCCTTGACAATATACCCATTTAGGAATGTAATTTTAAAATCCATTTGATATAGTTTTAAATTCAGATGTAGATCATAAACAAGAAGAATTATGATTGCTTCAAGTATAGATACTAGTGCAAAGGCCTCCTCATAGTCAATTATTTATTTTTTATTATATAATTGTGAATAAATATATCCTTGTTTCTATCTATGTTACCAACTTTATCTACCTTATTTCAAAACCCCCATTTAGTTCCTATGGTGAATGTTTCCTTGGGTTTTTCGAAAAGTTTCTCAACATTGTTCCTTTAAAACTAGTTAAGTTCTTATTGAATAGATATCACCCAAAATTCATCATTTATAGTATCATTAATGTTTTTAGGTTCAAGATGTGATAAGAAGACTTGATGTTCAACCAGATTTCTAGGAGAAGCTCTATTTTGAGATCCTTTGTCCAAGTCTCCTAAAACAGCATCTAAGGGATGGTTCTTAAGAGTTCTAACATCTCTAGAAAAGTAAAGACTAGTGATTTCATGTTCATCAATAGGTTCAGGTTCTTTAAGACTTGAGTCAAAGGAATTTCCAAAATTGGTAGTTTCCCCAGATTCTTTCATATAATGGTTTGAAGATTTTGAATTAATGTCTATATTTGATACCTAATCCTCCATGTTCTCTAGAATGGTTTTAGGCTCATGTGGATCTATTTAATCAAATTTTACATGGAAATATTCTTCCACACATTTAGTTCTTTTATTGAAAATTCTATAGGATTTACTAGAAATTGAAAATCCAAAAATATGACTTCATCACATTTAGATTACACTTTTTCAATATTTTCCTTTGTATTAAGGATATAGACTTTGAAACTAGAAACATTGAAGTATATAACATTAGGTATTCAATTGTTCCATTACTCATAAATATTCTTTTTAAGAATAGGTCCAGTCAATACTCTATTGATTATGTATCATGCTGTATTTATAGCTTCATCCCAAAAATAAAAAGGTAGGTCATATTCACTATGCATTACTCTAGAAATCTCTTGCAGTGTTCTATTTCTTCTCACTAAAACTCCAATTTTTTGAGGTGTTATAGGAGCAAAGAAACTATGACTATATCCATTTTGTGAGAAAAAAAGATTCAAACTATTGATTTTCAAACTCATGGCCCGGATCACTTCTTCAGTTCTTAATTCTACGTCCAATAAAATTTTCTACAGACTTGGCTTATTTGGTAAAGTAAGGTAAGGTTTCGCTTTTGTGAGCCAGAAATAAGGTCCATATATATCAAGAAAATTCATCTATAAGAACATAAAAATGTGCTTCCCATTTTAACTAGAAACTCTATATGGTCCAAAAAAGTCCACCTGAACCATTTCGATAGGTTCTGAAGTTAACACTGCATTCTTTGGTTTGAAGGAGATTTTGTGTTGCTTTCCTTTTTGATAGGGATTACACAATTTATCATTTAGAAACTCAAGTTTGGGTAGGTCATTGACTAAGCCTTTTCTAGTTAGCTTTTTAAGGGAGTGAATATGAAAGTGTCCTAATCTCCTATGCCAAAGCCAATAATCTTTATGAAATACACGTAAGTAAGAAGAATTTTGAGAAACTGAAGAATCTATGTTAAAAGAATATACATTTTCATTTCTTAATGTAGAAAAAACTAATTCATCTTAATAAGTAAAGACATTTCAAGAATCATTTTTAAATATAAAATGAAATCCATCATCACATAATTGTAAGATAATAAGCAGATTATATTTCAAACCATCAACAAATAGTACTTTAGATATCAAAATTGAGTTAGGGTTACCGATTTGGCCAAGTCCAATAATCTTTCATTTGGCATTGTCACCAATAGTGACATGCCCTTCATATATTTTAATTAGGTTCTTGAAGCATGAGTAATATACTACCATGTGTCTTGAACACCCACTGCCCATATACCATAAACTTTTACAGGAACTCTTTAAGCTGGTTTCCAACAGAATGATCAAGCAAAAACAGATTTTTGGTACCCATACTTGTTTGGTTCCAGTAACATTAGTGATAAGTGCTTTAGGATCTCATATTTTCCCCGTAGGTTTTGTATAATAATTGTGTAAAGTATTTGAAAAATAAACTATATTCGGTCCATAAAAACTTGAAACAATAGAAAGTGTATCATAACATGAACTAGTTGATTTGTGTCCAGAACTGGGAGTAAATTTGAATGTCCAATATTTAGAAACAATGTTTTCTCTAAAAAAAATCTTTTTCTAGGTAGATATCCAATGCCAATATTGTTTTTAGGGGTAATTTTTTTACCTAGAATTTGTTTAAGAGTATTTTTTCCATTGGTAAAATTTTATAAGTCATTATTCAATTTCTCATAAGACATTTTTAATTCATTGTTCTCCATGAGCGGGTGAGCACATTTCTATTTTTTAGTTGTGAGTTTAGATTTAACTGTCACAATAAGAGCATACTATTTCATCATAGATTTATATTTTTCTTTTAGTTCATTGTATGATTCTTCAACCATAGTACAGTATTCAAACATTTCTACATTAGACATATTTTCATATTGACTCTCATATCCAAAATCGAATGAATTACGTACATATTCTAGTGTTACCTCAGATGTGTTTGTCATAAGGCACATATTTTCTTTGATAGCATGTTCATCTTGTTATGTTTCTTGAGTCACTTGAACTATCCTCAGAAGAACTCTTGGTTGCTTTAATTTATTTTTTATAATTCTTTTCCTTGTCTTCATATCCCTTTTTGTACATTAGCATTGGACAGTCATCCTTGATATGTCCTTTGCACTTATATTAATAGCAGACAATCTCATCAATCTTGTCACTTGTTTTCCAATACTTCTTCAAACATCCTTTTTGGTCATATCTTCCCTTGAAGTTAGTCTTTTTGAAAAAGTTCTTCTTCTTGTAAATTTTTTTAAATACTCTGGATAATTTAACTATCTTCTCATCACTGTCAAGTGATGATAGTTCACTACTAGAATTCTCTATAGAAGCTTCCAGTTTTCCTTTGTCTCTTTGTTTAGAGGAGGTAGTCTTGAATTCAATAGATTTTCTTTTTGGTTCATCATACTCTTCCTTGTTGTCTTTCATCTCCTCTTCATACATCATCGGTTTCCCAGTGATTTCTTTTACATGTAGCTACTAATGTGGCATGATTCTATGATAGAGACAGAGGTTCCTCTCCACCTTTCAGGTAGATATATAATAATTCTCATGATCTATTCCTTAGAAGTGACTTCTTCGAAGAGAAATCATTGTGCTGGAAATATCATTGAACCTAAGATACATGTCAGAAATTAGTTCATTAGGATTCATTTTAAATTTTACATATTTAATAATATAAGAATTAAGTCTCATTTCTTTCACACTGGAAGATCCTTCATGTGAAACAGCCAACTTATCCCAAAATTCATGGGCAGTTTTACAAGTAGAAATTATATTAAATTCCTAATCTCCTAAAGAGCAATATAAAGTATTCCTAGATTTCTAATTGTTATTTTAGGTAGTTTTGGTTGGATCATCCCAAGTTATTCTATCAGTAGTGTGGATGTTATATTCATTTATAATTGAAGACCATATTTTGAAACCCATACATTCTAAATGCATTTTCATTTTAATTTTCAATTGAGAATAATTGGTTCCATTAAATAATGGTGGTCTATTGGTTGTAGTACCTTCCAATCTATTATCCATAACAATGGAATACTCTGAAAGAGCTTGAAATTTAGAATTAACAGAAATTTAATGATCTTTAATGTACAAATACAATCACATTTGAATGAAAATAGAGTCTTAATAAACACCCTTTGATACGAAATGTTGGTTGGAGTATATTACTCAAGAGGGGGTGAATTGAGTATCTATAAAAATATCTATTAAAAAACAATTCTTAAGAGGTTTCCCTAATAATTTCACATACAGCCCAGTTAATCAAGGTTATACTGTTAGGAAAGTTTTACTATTCAAATAAATTATTAGAAGATTTATTAAGTCTCACTAATCTTAATATTAGTTCTTAATATTACTATTGAAGCTATTTTAATAAGGAAAAATAATGATAACTTCTTCCCAAGATTAACTATCAATGTGAATTTAGTGAATTTGGAATTAAACAGTAAAATAGATAAAACTAAATTAAATAGAAAAAAATTTATAAAACAAGTAGTTCAGTATCAAGGCGAGACCTAATCCACTCCACTTGATGATCACCTACCACCAAGAATTTTATATAAATAAAAAAGATCCACACCTTTGATCGGGGTTATCAATAGTACGCAGGACTGTCCAGGTCACACTACCTCTTCTACAGTTCTTTATGGGTACAAACTTGCAGGCCACAAAGGGACCTCTTCCACACTTATGTGTGGGTATACACAAGTTTAAAAAGATGTTTGAGAAAGGATATCTTGTATCCTTTAGTTTAATGTAGGAGACAGAGTGTGTTGTTATATAGATACACACACTGCTCAAAATATAATAAGATGATACACAAATGGGAAGAAATGACGAGATAAAGTTAGAAGTACTCTGAGTGTTATTATTTGCAGCTCTAGACTTCTGGGATGATGAAAATTCAGAAATCAAGTCCTCGTATGGTAAATAGAGTCTCCCAAATCAGCAAGGATAGCGTGTTTTTTTGTGGTGAAGATATCATCCACTATGGGATTCAAGTATTGTTAGTGTGTTCTTCAGCAGTGTTGAGTTTCATGTGACAATTCTCTCTTCAAAAATACGCTGAGTGTGTTCTTTATTGTTGTGCTCACACCCTCTTGTTTCAATTTTATGTATATTTTTTCTAGGCCTCACTACTATTTTATCTTGGTGTGGATGTATTAGAGCATAAAGGTTGCATGTATTATACACCTCGTACCTCATAATGTCAGGAGACATGTCTACAAAGATGCATTAATTAGGTCATTGCATTCAAAAACTTCAAATATTATCGTTAGAGATTAAATTGAAAAATTACAAATTAGATTAAGAAATAGTGTCATAGTATGTCATGGAATGGGGTCTCCTTGAACTGGTGTCTTCTTGAAGCGGTGTCTCATGATCACGGCGTCTCACGGTCATGGTGTCTGATTGGTCATGATGTCTCTTGTTCGCGGTTTCTGGTTGGTAACAGTGTTTGGTTATGATGTCTGGTTCACGGTGTCTAGTTACGGTGTCTGGTGCACGGTGTCTGGTTACGGTGTCTGGTTAACAGTGTCTGGTTCACGATGTCTGGTTACGGTGTCTGGTTCACAATGTCTGGTTACTGTGTCTGATTCAATGTGTCTGGTGGTGCTCTCTGGTTCATGGTGTCTAGTTCATGGTGTCTGGTACACGGTGTGTGGTTCACAGTGTCTGGTCATGGTGTCTGGTTCATGGTGTTTGGTTCACTTTTCTAGAAAAACATAACCAGTGGCAGACTCAGGGTGTGCCAGAGTTATCCAAATATCTGTAAGCATACTTAAGAAGTGATATTCATAGAATGGTTTAGACTTAATCATTTATCAAAGAAAACGTTATAAATTAAATCAAATATAGTGCACAGTAATCAAACTGAATGTATATAACTTATGATCTTTGGATATCTTTACTTAAATCCTAAGGATACTAGAAATTGTATATATGATGTGAGATAGGTTACATAGATTTAACAAGGTGTATATGTTGAATATGATTTTTTATCATTAAAACATGATTAATACATGAGGAGTCCAACACATTGTATATATGAGAAATATTTATGTAAAAAACCCATGGGGAGTTAATTTTAAATATGAGAGATCCAAATTTGTACCTTGATACTAAACACAGATTCATCTAGTGAATCAACTACAATGTCAACCTCCTCTTTTTCTATGATGAATACCAATTGAATTTAGGATTGATGGTTAACAATCACATGTTAAATGTCGTTTGTTTCCTTGATTACAATCTCAAAATATTCCTGTAAGAGGATCCACCATATCATCCTTGGTTTGGCATCCTTATTCTTCATCAAGTATCTTAGGCCAGCATGATCAGTATGCACAATCACTTTGTATAAAATGAGATAAGAATGGAATTTCTCAAAGCAATATACAATGGAGAAGTTTTATTTCTCTATAGTCATGTAGTTGACTTGACATTCACTTGGGATGTGGGTTTCATAATATATGGGACAAAAAATGTGACTAATTCTATGTCATAACATAGAATCAACAATAAGATTACTGTAATCACACATTAAGTGAATTCCTTATCACAGTTGGTTGAAATTATGACTGGGGATTCTATCGGTAATGTTTTCAATTACATAAATTCCTACTAACATTCCTTACTGAAAATGATGGGAACTTTTTTTAGGATCGAAATAATGAATGTAGATTCTCAATATACAAGAGGGGGTGAATTGTATCCTTTATAAATTCATTTGGAACATTTAATGTTGATATAAAACTTTCTATGTTTGAAAAAGTTAAACAAGGGAAATTCACAAGAGCTCTTAGTTCTACGAGCTTGGTAGGTTCCAGAAATATGGTTCCAAAAAAGAATCTTTAGAAATGTTTACAAGGAAAAAGATTCTACCTTAAAGTGTATAGAATCTTACTAATCAGAGTATTCAAATACAAGAAAGTATAAGATAGTAATAATTTCCTTATTAATCAAAATGTGGTGGAAAACAAACTTGAAACAATAAAAGTAACAAGTATGAAATCTGTTAACCCAAAGTGTAGGGTATCCAACAACCTTGGAAAAAGGTCCATTGATTTATACTTTCAAGAAAGTCTATCTTACCCACTCTAGGGTAATCCCTCGAAAGAAATATTGGACTCTGTCTTGCTATCCCCACAAGCACTAGAACATCAAGGTAGACGGCACCTCTGTCTTCCTTATCAAAGGAGTCCTCGAACATTAAGGTATTCGACACCTTTGTCTTCTTATACCTGGAAGCCCTCGATTTTACTTAGAAAAAATTAGATTCGCACGAATTAGGTTGAACCCGAAGTTCAGTACGCACAAGGAATGAGAGTATCTTTCTCTATAAATCACTTCAACAACATGTGGTCTCTAGATTAATCAACTAGTGTCTCTTGTGAGCTCGTTCAAATGAGATCTTATTTATAGGCACTTTCTCAACGATCAGATCCCTCCTCCAATGGTTATATTTTTTCTTGAATCTTATAGGGATCTATACACGTGTCACTCAAACAATGGATAGTTAAAAATAGATTGAACGACATCGTTTCATAAATATAACTGAGGTAAGTAAAATATAGTTTCTCAACCAAATCTAATTTTTTGAAGTCTAAGGAAAATATTTTTTAGAGTCTATGAAAATAAAAATTCTAAGTCTATAAGTCATGGATATTCAAATTTTTTTTTCATGGAATTCAGAAACATAATTCTATAGATTTTGGAGTCTGAATTCTAATGAATTCGGAACCGGAATTCTATGGAATTCAGAACGTGAATTATGAGGAATTTAGAACCTAAATTATGAGGAATTTAGAACCTGAATTCTGACGAATTTGGAACCTTAATTCTGAGGAATTCAGAACTAGAATTATCAGGAATTCAGAACTAAAATTCTGAGGAATTCGGTGTCTGAATTCTATGGAATTCAGCACCTAAAATTTAGAGAATTCGGAATCTGAATTTCATAGAATTCAGAATCCGAATTTCAGAGAATTCAGAGTCTAAATTTCATAGAATTCGGAGTCTGAATTTGGAGGAATTCAGAGTCGGAATTTCGGATCCTGAAAACAGAATACTCTTTATCTATGTATTTATAGGATTCTGAGGTTTTAGATATGAAACCAAATTTAACACTTAGAAATAAAATGATTTAGATTTAGAGAAAGTATAACATGAACAATAGAAACAAAGGTAAGGAGAAAATTTCCTTGGGGAAGGAAAATTTACTTATTAAGATAAAACTTTTGGGAAATTAAATTTTCCCTGAGATAAAGTGTTTGTGATTTTCCAAACATAAAGGAATGGATAAATCAAAAGGAAACCTTATTAACTCAATAGTGTCCCCCTTTTTGTAAAGCACAATCATCCTTATGAAAAATAATCTAAGGACTTTAAAACCATTATGAACTTGAAAATAAAAACCTATCTTCCATTAGTTATGGATCATGGTGAATACGACTAACTCCCCCTTATGCTTTGAAATCCCTAAGGGTTGTATTCTTGATTTCCTGAATGAGATTTTATATTTTCTTTCATACAAAAAATCATCATTGATAAGAACTTCCCTTAGATAAGATCCCCCTTACTTAGAAAGACTCTGGTTTACTTAGTATTCTTTTTATCATTCTTTTCTTCCCCTTTGTGATTTTCAAAAAGGAATAAAAGAATGAAAAAATTGGTACCTGAAATATTAGTACTAAACAACAAAATATATGGAGATCATCAAAAATTTCATTAATATTGAAAGAAATTGTACAAGGGAAAATACAATAAAATATTGGATTTGGAAAATATTATCCTTATTTACCCTTCAGCATCAGCTTCTTTACAATGGTTTTTAGTTTCATTAACTCCTTGTGATCTTCTTCTGCACACTTAAGAAACTCATCATGATCTTCACTTTTATTCTCTAAGGCGTGAATTTTTCCTTCACGAGCCTCAAGAATCTTTTCCATAGCCTTCATAATTTCATCTTTCTTAACCAACTTCTCTTAAAATTTACTTCTGAGATCCCTATCTCTTTTCCAATTTATAGCCACAGAGTTGATCTTGTCATTCAGATCTTTAACCTTCTACTTCCGAGTAGTCTTTTTGAGACTTATCGTGTCCTCAAAATTCTTAGTAAGATCATTAAGCTTGTTATCTTAGGTGTTAGAGGCATCCTTGACATTGTCATGAAATTCATCAAATATTATCATTTCTTTGATTTTATTATTTGAACAGCTTGTAATCTTCTTACAAGATCTTTTTTGAGCCTCATAACCAATGAGAAAATATTTGAAATCTACCTCGAGACTGACACAAATATCCATCATCATGGAGACTGAATCTAGTTTCTGATTTATTGTATGCTGAATCATTTGGAATCTTGATTCTATACTAGGGAATAAAATAATAGTTCCAACTAGCTTTTTCAATGACTGTTCTGCAAAATCACGTCCTAGAGATGATGATTTTGTATCAGAAAGTATGGTTAGTGAGGATTTTTTTTGTAACTCATCATCATTCCTCTTTGAAAAACTTCCAACAACTTTCTTTTTCACCAAAGGTTTTTTAGATTTAGAACCCAGAACCTCCTTTCCCTTATCAGCATTCTTAATGACCTCTTCTGCCTTGGGAGATTCATGTTAACTATTAGATAATCGAATGATTTTATCCTCCTCAACAAATTATTTCCTAGTACCAGCCACTTGATCTCCTGGATGAATGAAATAATGATTACTACTTTCATCATCTATTGGCTTATTTACTTCTTCCTAATTCTTCTCTTCATTCACTCGAGTAGCATGTTTTGAGGATTCGACTTCAGATATTCTAATTAAGAGATTCTCATAAGGACTCTCTTTCTCATGATAATCCTCTATTTTTCTTATCATGTCCTCGGTATCACCACTGAATTCTTTTTCTTCTTATTCTTTGAATTCCTCTTCTTGCACTATTTCTTTTTCTTGATCTCGTTCTGGAATCACCAACTTCTTTCCCTGCGTCTCTAGGAGTGATTTCATTAAAAAAGATTCTGGTACTGGAATTTTCTCAGAAGCTATCTCAGTATCATTAAGAAAATATTATACTATCTCAGCCTCAGAAATCTTCTTCTTTTGCTTATTCTCTTTTTTTTACTTCTTAATCTCTTCAACAGCCTTTTATTTTAATTTTTTTACCTCAGTAGGGTCCAAGAAAAACTTACGCTCCCCTTCCTTTCATTTTTTCTTATCTTCTCTCCACTTATCCTCAAATTCATCAAGATAATACTTTTGTTTCATTGGATTCGGAGGTGGAGAATGAGTTTGCATAGCCACTAGGGTTTTTCCTTTTCCTTCCAGTTCCTTTGACTTTCTCTTTATTCAAACCTTTTTATAAGTCTCAGCAACTTCATGTTTCTTTGAAAGAACTTGTGTTTCAACTTCTAAAAAATCATAGAATTATCCTCAAACAATAGAAAACACGATTTTCATCCTCCTAAGGGTGTCGTCACATAGAGACACCATTTTTAAATTTCTTGGCTTAGAACTGCAATGAATTTTGAATGACTGAAGAGAATGAAAAATAATATTTGAAAGAATTGTTAGATACATAATAATATTAGATTTCAGATTTCCATTATTGATATTCTCAATCGTAACCAACATGTACATGACCAGGTTAATATTCCTGAGATTCACCAAGAAATCCAGGACATAAGTATCACTTTTCTTCAGGTTATCCTTATCCCCTTTTCTCAGAATGACAAAACCATGAACCCATAGCTGATGAATTCAAAGATTTGTAGAGAGATGAATAATTTTCGGAGTCTTTACATTCTTCAAGACAAGATAGTCTATAGCCTTTTCCTTATTAAAATTTCATATTACATTAGGTTGCTTGTGTCAGCAGAACTCTACTTCACCTTCATAGGGAATCCCTATTAGATTTGCATCCATGTTGTATGAAAGAGAGTAGGTCTTCCCGTAGATATTGAAAGAGGACTTATCTCTTCCTCCTTCAATGTAAAAATGTAATGTCTCATAGAACTCAATCAACAGATCCAGATAGACCGGATCCTGTGCTTTTGGATTTAAAATACAAAGGCTCTCCCAGCCATTCAACTTACTTTTCATGGAAATGATAGATTCATACATAGCATAAAATTTCAGATCAACTATCCTCTCTCGGTATTTCTGTCCTTCAGAGATTTCCTTAACATTAAAAATTTCTTTCTAAGAAGAGGCTTAAGTAGACATTCGGGACTAAGGAAACTTTAATGATCCGGAATGGACTTAAAAATAGAGACAGAGCTTCAGCATGCGAAGGCTTGAGAAACAATGTGGGAAAAGCATCAAGGAGGCTTTATATAGGCATTTGAGGTGACGATTCAGCTTCCAAACTAAATCCAATGGTTGAAAACCATCTGGTCAGATCTGAAGATTGATATGATAACTGATGATGGATTTTTATAGGTTCTGATGATTTGAGGCTTTCTAAAATAAACATTCGGATTTAAGAAAAATTGAATCTGAAAATGTTTCTTAAAAAAGATAGAAAAACAAAAAGTAAAAATATGATTATGAAAACATCAGAAAGAAAATATACCTTTTGATATGCAAGGAATATGATTCGTAATGGGAAAAATTATTCATAAATAACTTTTGATTATGAAAATTTTGATTATAAAAATTCTAGACTATGAAAAATTTTGATTACGAAAAATTTTTACTTTGAAAATTTTGATTACGAAAAATTTTGACTATGAATATTTTGATTACGAAACATTGATTACGAAAAATTTATACTAAAAAAAATTTTACTACGAAAAATTTAACTACAAAAAATTTTGACTATGAAAAGTTTTTACAAACAAGAAAATGTACTACCCTCAGGAATAGAATTTTCTTACTTTAACTAGATAGCTTTCCACAAGAATTTAATATGGATGATTACATTAGGATTATCATTCCTAACTTTTTTTTAATTTATTCAAATATATCGAAGGGGAAAGATTTTGTGAAGATATCAGCAAGTTGATCTTGTGTTCTGATAAATTGAAGAATGATATATCCTTTTTGTGTGTGATCCTTAAGAATGTGATGATTAATATCAACGTGTTTTTCATGAGAGTGATGTGCATGGTTTTTATTTATGTAAATGGAACTAGTATTATCAAACAAAATTTGTGTTTTGGTAAAAAGCATACCATAGTTTGTGAGTGTTTTTTGCATCCACAATACTTGAGCACAACAACTTCCAGCTGCTACATATTCAGCATCAGCAGTGGAAAGTGCTACTGAGTGTTGATTTTTTCATGACCATGAAACTAATGAATCTACTAAGAAATGACAGGTTCTAGATGTGATTTTCATATCCATTCTATACCCACAAAAGTCATATTCCAAAATACTTTTTAAAATAAAATCATTTCCAGATGTATAAAAGAGTCCTAAATCCATGGGTCCCTTTAAGTAGAGAAAAACCCTTTTCAATGCCATTAAATGAGATTCCTAAGGATTGATTTGATATATTTCACATAAGAATACTGAAAACCTTAAGTCATGACGAATAGCCATCATGTATAGTAGACTTTCTATCATACCTCTAAATGATGTCTGATCTACTGGTTTCTGAGTTTCATCAGGATCTAGTGAATTTGAGGTACAAATGGGAGTACTTATACTCTTAGTGTTGTTGTATCCATAATTTTTAAGAAGATATTCAATATAATTATATTGGGATATATGGATATCT
The DNA here is from genome assembly GCA_963277665.1 of Viscum album. Lineage (NCBI taxonomy): Eukaryota > Viridiplantae > Streptophyta > Magnoliopsida > Santalales > Viscaceae > Viscum > Viscum album. The sequence goes on along the minus strand of OY728133.1, from coordinate 512,055,328 downwards.
TTTGGTTTTTGATAAATTTGAGAACCAAGGAAAAATTTTAACTCACCCATCATTCCCATTTCAATCTCATATTTAATTAGATACACAATGTTATCAGTTAAAGATTGCTGAGTTAAACCAAATATAATGTCATCAATATATATTTGAACAATCAAAACATTTTTCTTATCTTTCTTTATAAAAAGTGTTGGATCAAAATTTCCCTTAACATAATTGTTTTTAAGAAAAAACATTTTAAGCCTATAATACCATGCTCTAATTTCTTGTTTAATTCCATATAAAGCTTTGGTATGTTTGAAAACATTTTCAGGATGTTTTGAATCTTCAAAACAAGAAGGTTGTTCAAAAAAACATCCTATTGAACATAACCATTAAGGAAAGCACATTTAACATCCTTTTGAAAAATTTTGAAGATAAAGAATGCGGCAAAGGAAAGTAAAATACGAATAGATTCATGTCTAGCTGCTGGAGTATAGGTTTCTTCATCGTCGATTCCTTCTTGTTGGTTGTAGCCTTTAGAAACCAATATAGCCTTATTTCTTACTATGACTCCGTTTTCATCACACTTATTTCTGAAAACCCATTTGACTCTAATAGCATAAGTTTATGTAGGTCTTTCAACCAAGGTGTAGACTTTATCCATTTCAAATTCATTTATCTCATCTTTCATGGCTTTTTATCCAATCATCGTCGCCTAAAGCTTCATCATTTCTTTTTTGTTCTAATTGGGAAAGTAATGTAAGATGTTTTACTTAATTTATTTGGAAAGTCTAGTCCTTATGGGTTGATTTACATCACCAATGATACTATCATAGGGATGATTCTTAAGAAATGACTGATTTTGGTTTTGTAAAACCTATTCATCAACATATGGCAGGAAATCTTCTTGGGTAAATGCTTTAGAAATATCTTCTTAAACATTTTCCTTATCATAAGGATCCTCTATCAAGGGTTGATAATCATTTTTTGAATACACATCTAAAGATTTAGGTTGAGGATGTTTGAAAACAAAAGGATCAGTTTCATCAAATTTAAAATGTACTATTTCTTCAACAGTACAAGTATTTTTATTGAAAACTCTATAATCCCTAGAAGTTGTGGAGTATCCTAAGAAGTTTCCTTCATTAGATTTTAGTGAGAATTTATGTAAATTATCTTTATTATTCAAAATGAATACTTTTCAACCAAATACATTGAAGTAGGAAATTCTAGGTTTTCTACCATTCCACAATTCATAGGGAGTTTTATGAAGAAAATTTCTAATCAAAACACAAGTTATAGTATAGAAATCAGTACATGAAGCTTCAACCTAAAAATGTTTGGCTATAGAATACTCACTCAACATGGTTCTAGTTATCTCTTGAAGAATTTTGTTTCTTCTTTTAACAAAACCATTTTTGTTGGGGATTTCTTGGTGTTGAGATGTTATGAGTAATTCCTTTTCTACTCCAAAATGATTCAAAATCAGAATTTTGAAATTATTCTCCACGACCACTATGTATATTTATTAATGGAAGTTTTTTATCATTTTTAACTTGTTCTCTAAAATTTTTGAAATAATAAAAGGCTTTAGATTTCTTTGCTAGAAAATAGACCCATGTAAATCTAGTGCAATCATCAACTAAAATAAATACATAATATTTGCCTCCAATTATTCTAGTTTGTGATGGGTAAAAAAGATCCATATTCCCCAACTATAATGCATCAGTAGTGGAGACTTCAACAACTGATTTAATAAATGATTTATGTTGCTTTCCATTTTGACAAGGATCACCAACTTTTGAAGAATCATATCTATGTTCTGGTAGATCTTTAACGAGTCTTTTCTTAGAGAGTTTTCATATGTTTCAAAAGTTACAGTGTCCTAACCTTCTGTGCCATAACAAATAATGATGTTCCATTGCAGTAAGTAAAGGTAGGTCTTGGATCTTAAGGTCTTTTATGGTAAATGTGTATACATTCTCTTGCCTAAGGGAAGAAGGAATACACTCTTACTTGGAATTGTGTAATAAACATTTTTCATTCCTAAAATTCACAAGGTAATCTTCATCACATAATTGATTTATGATAATGATATTGTGCTTAAGACCCTTGACAAAAGAAACATTTGAAATCAAATTTTTTCCCAGAAGAAAAATATTACCTGTACCAATAATTTCTCCCTGAGCATTATCTCCGAAAGTTAATTTTCCTCCTTTCGTCTTGATAATATTTTCATATAAGTTTTTGTAACCAGTCATATGCGAGAAAATATCCACTATCCATGTACCATTTATTTCTGTTTATAATTTATCTATTTTCAAAAAAAATAAGAGTGTTAGACTTTCGGAACCCAAACTTTCTTGGATCCATAAACTTGAGAATGAAAATTTTTAGAAACACACATTTTCTTATAACAATATGCTTTATGAAAACCTTATGACATAGTTTTTTTAAGGAATGTTTTTCCCAATTCCCGCCACACTAACACTTAGTGTGGAATGAAGCACTTTGAGGAACAAAATAATTATTTCTAAAACCCAGTTTTGAATGTGTATAACGAAATCCAAAATTATTCCTTAGAGGTCGAATTTGAGAATTCATCTTATCAAAGAATTCCTTACCTAAGGTAAAGTATGAAAAACACTTCCTCAAGGAAAATATTTCAAACTTCATTCTAATAACTATGTTTTTATCATAAATACATTAGTTTTATCATTGGAGTTAGTCCTTAAATTATTTTTCGTAGAAATTACTTTTTTCTAGATCCTTGAATGTTTATACTTCTTAGAATTAAATTCTTTAAGGTTTTTTGAAATACTTTCAAAATCCTGAATTTTCTTATCAAGATATTTGGAAAGATATGAAACTTCTTTAGTAAGAATAGAAATTATAGAATTTTCTTTATCAATATTTTCTTGACTTTAGAATTTTCATTCCGAAGGATCTTAGAAATCCAAGAAACTTCTTCAAAAGAAGGTAAAGTATTATCTTCATCAGAAGAATATTCTTCATCTGAAGATTCATAATATTTGTTATTTTTATAATTAGAATTCAAGGATACATTTTTTATAGATTCATTATTGTGTAACTTAGCCACTAGACAATGATTTTCAATAGGTAATCTGGCTATCAGACCAAGATTCCTCTGATCAGAATTCATACTCTGAAGGTTCATCAGAAGAGTCTCCACCACTGACACTCTAGGTGTCATTGGATTTCAAAACCATTTTATCCTTATCCTTGTAGTATTTATTTCTGTTACACTCAGAATTTTTTTCCTTTCTATCCTTTCTCTTAATCATAGGGCAATCTGGCATTATATGCCATGCACTGTTGCATTCATAATAAGTTACTTTAGATTCTTTTTTATCCTCTATTTATTTCTTATTATATCTATAATGAAAGTCTTTCTTCCCAAATATCTTGTTCAACCTTTGAGAAAGATTATCTAGTTCAATATTAGAATGTTTACTTTCACTGTATTTAGAAAAAATAGTTACCTTCTTAGACTTGGATCTAGTAACCCTTTTGGGAGTTTTGAATTGAGTAGTTGAAAAGGCTACACTTCCATTTCCATTCTTATTTTTATTCAAATCATCATATCTTTTCATTATTATCTCATGTTAAATAAGAGTTCCAAAAACCTCATCAAGATTAATATGAGATACTTTCTTATTCTCATCAAAATTTTTTCTCTTAGATTCCCACTTGTTAGGAATGATATCTATAATCTTGAACACAAGTGCCTCATCATCTAATCATTTCTCACCCATAAAGTATAAACTACTAACAATAGTCATATACCTTTTTTGTACCTTACAAACTATTTCTCTAAAAGGAAATAGAAATCCATGATATTATGCTCTATGCATAGCTCTTCTAGTTTCTATAAATTTGTATGTACCAAAATGAGTAACCTCCAATTTCTTACAAATACAATTTGTAGCATCACAAGAAGAAATATGGCTATATATATATATTCCTGGTCATGGAACACAACTAAGTATTGTGTACCTTATATTTTTTTGATATTCTGACTTTTCTTGATTAGTAAATGTCCTGACTTCCTTATGAGGAATCTTTTAATCTCCAGAAAGCATAAAAATGTTATCCACTATAGTATTAATAAAAAAAGTCGTCATATGATCTCTCCAATATTCATAATCATTCCAATAAAAAATAGGAGGTCTAGTAGGATCAAGATTGTTAATCGAACCAACATTCATTCTTGCCATCTAAAAGAAAATATCATTCCATAGAAACTTGTTAATAATAAATGTTTATAAACAAGGATAAAAAAATATAGAAGATAAAATATAGAACAATGAAAACTTAGAAAGAAAACTTATATGTGAATATAAGTATTTCAAAGACCTCCTCTGATACTAATTGTAGTATTGAAATAATAAATGTAGATTATCAAAATACAAGTGTGGGGGTGAATTGTATCCATTAAAAATTCCTTTGTCACTTTTAAAGTTGACATAAAACTTTCTATGTTTAACAATGTTAAACATGGAAAATTCACAAGAGCTCTTAATTCTACAAGCTTGCTAGGTTCTAGAAATATGGATCTGAAAAAGAAAATTAAGAAAAGTTTTCAAGGAAAAAGATTCTACCTTAAAGCGTATATTATTTTAATAATCAGAGTATACAAGTACAAGAAATTTTAAGATTATTATACTTTCCTTACTAATTAAAATGCATCGGAAAACACACTGGAAACAATACAAGTAACAAGTATGAAATCTTATAACCAAAAGACTACAGTATCCAACAAACTTTGATAAAGGTCCCTTGATTTATACTTTCAATAAAGTATGTCTTAACCACACCAGGGTAAGTCCTTGATATGAATATTGGACTCTGCCTTTCTATCCCCACAAGCCCTCGAACTTCAATGTAGTCGGAATCTCTTTCTCCCTTATCAAGGAAGTCCTTGAGATTTAAGGTAGTCGTCACCTCTCTCTTCTTATCCTCAGAAGCCCTTGATTGTACACAGCAACAATCCGAGTCGCATGAAGCAGGATGAACAAAAAGTTTAGTATGCACAAGGCATGAAAGTATCTCTCTTTAGAAATCACTTCAACAGCATGTGGACTCTAGATTAATCAACCAGTGACTCTTGTGATCTCATTCAAATGAGCTCTTATTTATATTCACTTTCTCAATAGTCAACTCCCTCCTCCAACGGTCATATTTGTCCTTGAATGTCGGAGGGACCTATACATGTGTCACTCAAACAACAGTTAGTTAGAAACATATTGAAAGAAATCGTTTTATAACTATATCGAAGGTAATAAAAATATGGTTTCTCAAATAAATATAATTTACCAAAGTCTAAGGAAAATAATTTTTGGAGTTTAAGAAAATAAAAATTAGAATAATATAATTCAATGATATTCAGATTCTATTTTTCAAGGAATTCAGAATCAGAATTATGTAGTTTTTGGAGTCTTAATTCCAAGGAATTAAGAACCTGAATTCTGACAAATTCAGAATTGGAATTCTGAGGAATTCGGAACCTGAATTCTTAGGAATTCAGATCCTTAATTCTAAGGAATTCCGAGTTTGAATTCTATGGAATTCAATACCATAATACCAAGTTATTTGGAACCTTAATTTTAGAGAATTTTGAATCTGAATTCAAGATAATTCAGAATCTGAATTTCAGAGAATTCGGAGTTTTAATTGCAGAGAATTCGAAGTCTGAATTCAGAGGAATTCAGTGTCTGAATTCAGGTCGTGAAAACAATATACTCTATATCTAAGTATTTATAGGATTCCGAGGTTTTATATGAGACTGAATTTAACACCTAGAAATAAAATGAGTTATATTTTGAGAAACTATAACATGAACAATGAAAACAAAGGTGAGGAGAAAATTTCCTTATTGAAGGAAAATTTCTTTATTAAGATTAAACTTATAGGAAATTAAATTTTCAATGATATAGAGTGTTTGTGATTTTCAACACATAATGGAATGGAAAATTCCTAAAGAAACCTTATTGACTCAACCCTTTTGGAATAAGTGTGTCAATGGCTACAAAACCATTGAAAAGTCTTTTATGAATCGTCTATAAAATACATCCGGGCTGAAAATATTCTTATTCCATTCACTATTAACGGTTTAGGAAAGTCCTTGATGACTTTTATTTTGGATGGATTGTCCACTATTCATTCATTTAATATTTTTTTCCCAAGGAATATTCCCCCTTGGACCATAAAATGAAATTTCATCCAATTTCGTACTAGTAATTTTTCTTTACAACATTGGAGGCCAAATTTTAGATTGCTTAAATGGACCTCAAATGATCTTCCATATACTAAAAAGTCACCCATAAAGATTTATATGAATTCTTCATCCATGTCATAGAAAATATGCATCATGCATCTCAAAAACATTACTTTATCATTTCACATTCTGAATGGAATTCGTCTATAAGAAAAAATTACCAAATGACCATGTGAATGTGGTCTTTGGTTAATCAGCAGGGTTGAATACAATTTGGTTGTATATTGAATATCCATCCAGGATATAGTAGAATTCATGTCCAGAAAGTCTTTCTTGAATTTGATCTATGAAGGGTGAAGGAAAATGATCCTTCTTTGTTTCTAAATTTTCCATCAATAGTCTACATAGACTCTACATCCAGTAATGGTTCATGTTGAAATAAATTCTTCGTCAAGAATTATCTCTACTATGATTCCACCCTTTATAGGCACAACTTGTATAGGTCTCACCCATTCACTATCTTATATGGTAAATATTATTCCTATATCCAAGAGTTTCAACAGTTCCTTTTTTAAAACTTCCTTAATATTTGGCGTGATCTACCTTTGAGGATAAAGTTTTGGCTTAACGTCTTCCTCAAATAAATTATTTTGAGTTAATTTAGTAAAATTGATTACGTTGAGGTCTACCACTACCCAGTAAATTGATTGCTTATGTCTATGAAAAATTTAAACAAGAATTATTATTATTCTCCAGATAATTTGGAGCTGATAATTACAGGCAGAAAGGTTAACACTCCAATGTAAGAATGCATAAGAGTGCTGGGTAGAGGCTTTAGTTCCAACTTTGGTATTTGGGTTTTTAAGGGGTTGAAAGGTGGAAAGGTATCCCTCATGTGAGGTTAATTGAAACTTACTTATTTAGATTCATACTATTATTCCTCATATGAGAGTGAATCTTCTCTTTTTTCTTCAATTTCCACCCACTCGTCTCCTTTTCAAGTAAGAAGAATGGCATTCCAATCAATAGCATCGTCTGGTTGTTGGAAAGCTATGACCATGTTGAACACTACCTATTCTTATCCAACTCGAATGATCATACATCATTTATTCACAAATATCAATATCTTTCTTGATGTATGGAATGTATTCCAAGTATAATGGGGATGTATCCTTATTTTTCCAAGTCCATAACTAGGAGGTCTACAGAAAAGATGAATTTTCTAAATTTAACTAAAATATCTCCATGATTCCGCCCAGGGTACTTAACTGATTGGTCATTGATTTGAAACTCTACTTGTGTTTTATAGTTTGTGGAGAAATATATTATAGAAAATAATCATTGGAATTAAGTTGATTATGGAACCATGATCGCATATAGCTATTCTAAACATGAATTCTCCAATATCATAGGGAGTTCAAAAACTTCTGGGATCTCTCATTTTTTGTGGGATTTTTTGCTGCACAATAGCAGATAATTCTTTATTTAAACAGATCACACCAGATTATATATCATTATTTTTTCGGACGTCATATCCTTGAAGAATTTTTCATACATTGTCATTTGGGAAATATCTTCTGCAATTGGTTTATTGGTGGGAAATTTCATGATTATCTCTAGGAAATTTTTTTGTTATGCCTCTTGTTGGTCATGTCTCGATATTTCTGGGAAATGAGGATTCTTCTTGTGTGGTGGTGTGGAAACATAAATTAGTTCCTTAGGTTTCTAAGGAGTTTTGACACTTTCATATGGCTATAATTCTTGAGGTGTTGATTTCACTTATGCTACATCTTCTTCTACTGGTGGTTTTTTATTGGGCTCTTTAGGTTTTATTTTATCTCATCTTCTTGGTTGTTAAAGGTCCAATATCTTACCACTTCTTAGAACTACGTCTTTAGCTTCCTCTCATGGGAAGATCTATATATTACTAGGTAGGGTACCTGGTTATCTATCAGATAAATTCTTCAAGATTTAACCCATTTTAACATCAAGATTTTAAAAAGGGCCATTTGGTTTTGCATATCCATTTACGGAGTTTTCATTCACTAATTAGATTTTTTAATTAATATATCAAGGAGTTTTTTTAGGTTACGTTGAGGAGGATAAATTTGTTGTTGGTGTCTAGGATGAGAAGGTTGGAATTTCTACTAAGCTCTTTGTGGATTTATTTACAGACATTCCACCAAGGGCTCCAGCCTGCTGCATGAACTATCATCAGTTTGAAGTATTGATCAAAGAATATCATGGAAAGATCTTCTCAATATTATATTGACTCAGGATATTAACTTTTGATCTAGTCTTTAGATTGGTCTCTTAAGTAAAAATTGAAGATAAGCAGTCTCATTGTGTCTGAAGAGACTCCATGGTTACGAAAGGTATTGAAAACTTCCAAAAAATTATAGATGTGCTCATGAGAATCTTCACTCTGATGTCCACTGAATTTCCCCATTTTTGGATCGTATGAATTATTTATTGTTTTATTTTTAAGGAATGAGCTTGTATGGGGGGATGAACTCTGCATGGGGTTCCACCATGGAATGATGGCAATCCATAATCCAAGATGGTCCTCTCTTGATGCATTTGGTGCTCTCAAGGAATTACGTGTTAATGGTTCGGAGGGTTTGTGGATTGGGACCTTCTTGATTGTTTTGTTCTACCATTGTGGCCAGACGGCATGTCGAAAGGTAAGTTTCAATCTCCGGATCAGAGGCTATATCTTATTTTGTTTGAAGGATCTTTGAACGACTCAACGGACCTTGGTAAATGCATTATACCGTGAAGTAAATATGAAAGTGAGTCTTAAAAAAATAAATAAAGGGGGTTGGTAAGAGGTAATATCGGGTCATAATTGCTATAGGTTTGTAAGTAGATCATAGATACCCAGTAACAACACCAAAATTTTATGTTCCCACACTCTCTATTAAGTTCACATGGGCTGTGTTAAGATTAGAGTTTTAAAGGTTTTCACAATCTTCATTTCGAACAAGGCATAGTATAGAGAAATTTCTAGGTCAATCCCATGGGTAGTGTAACTAGGTTTTTAGAGTCAATGGCTTAGACAATTTTAGGGTATGAGTACATTAAGGTTTTATTTAGTTTGGTAAAATACTTGATCTATGTTGGTTGAAAGTTTCTTCAATAATTAGAGAGGGATCAAGATCAATTTTGGGAATCTATAGGAGGTATGATCCTAATTATAACTTTGGTTGGATGAGAAGGTTTTGGGAATGAAGAAAGAGGAGGTATCTAGTTGACTTTGGTCAAGTCACCTAGTTCTTCCAAGGAGGCAACAATTATGTGATCTGGAGATAGTGAAAACATAGACACATTAGTATTAGCTTCTAAGAGAGAAAGTATCATGGGTTATTGGTTATAGTCCAATCCACTCTAACCACCATAGGTTTATTTACATAAATATCCTATTATCAGGGGTGTTTAAATAAATTGGATAGACATTGATAATTTACCATGATTACTAGACATTAAGGTTACCAAAATTAGAATTAAGTATTTAGAAATGTTTAGATACACCTACTCTCAATCCCTACCCCTGTTAGTTTTAGTCACTCATTGTCAAAGTATATGAAAATAAAAAAACAATTAACACCATTCAATAAATTCTAAAAAAGTTTTAGTTTAAATGATTCAAAATCATGTAGTGGTTTAGATTCACAAAATATAACAAGCATTCAATCAGGGTTTGATAGATATAAGTGAAAATTTAATTAAATTCATACTTGTAATGAGAGTGGAAATGGAAGCGATATGAGTTTTTTGATGAATTATGATGAACAATAGTTGTGATGACAAGAGGGAAATGAAGTTGATGTTGAAAACATGATCCATGACACTTGAATTAGAAATAATAATAATGAAAGATGAATAAATTTATGTTTAATAGAGAGGGTGTCGAAATAAACTCAAAGGAGAATAAATGAAAAAAGGAATTCTGATCTGGGATCACCCAGAATCAATGTTAGGCTGTTTCATTTATTGGAATAATATTACACGATGTGTAATGGATTATGAGTCATATGATGTAGATATGTGTGCTAATCTATGGATTTTTAATACGATGTGTATCTTTCATGGAATATGAGTCTGGATAGATCTCACATTGTGTACTACTGACTCACGATGTGAAAGGGCCTTCCAGTTGTATCTTCGGAGAAGATCCCTCATTCAGAGGGTTTGATTGAGTTCACGTCATGTATTACCCATTCAGGACTTATAATGGAATCCTGACTTTAGAACTTCATGAATTCTCTCATGACTTGGATCAGGACTTTTTGAATGCGGTGAAATCCTATTACATGATTTGTAATGTTGGTTCACGATGTATAATAGGTGAATTCTCCACTTTGTCTACTTTTATTACTTTGAAAACATTGGATCCTTATTCTTGAAATATTTATTAAATACAAAGTGCATTATAAAATCAATTAAAATCATAAAGTAAATGGCTGAAAATGGTATATATTGTAACAACCCATCTACTAGGGCTCATTCTGTGATGACCCCAAGCCAGCCTTCCAAAGGCCAGGGGCTGGCGACTTGCACCAGAAAGGCATATCCCTAAAACTGGGAAGGCATTTCCCTTTAAACCAACAATATAACACGATCCAAGCACATATGAAGATACAAGAACAAAGTAAACTACATAGAAAATAGGGTGAGTACAGTAAGTAATGGGGGCCAAAATCCAGTCCAAGTGGAAAGTACGAGAAAAACTGAAAACAACTCCTATGAACACCCGCCAAGGATCCTACCAAAATTGTAGGTACAGCTCTCGAACTGTCATCTATGAGGTATGTCTCATCTAATGGTCCACCTCTGAGAAAACTCTAGTCCTGGCACCCTCATCCTTGATTAATGATGTTTGTCATCTTCACAAGACACAGTAAGGTGCGGGCATAGGTTGTGCAGGGGTGAGTATGACAATACTCTATAGGGACCCCGAGACCCCTGAAGCTCTCTCTGAATCCAAAAAGGCTAAACCACAAAGCAATAGCATGATCACAAAGAACTAAAACAATAGTCAACATTACATTGGAATATTCCCATACATATACCTCTGTTATCAAGTATACCCATCTCGTTCATGAATTAATATAAGGCCCAACTCTTTATCCAAAAGCACAGCTATTCCATGAAGAAAGGAATTCCAAAAAGGTCACACCACGAAGGTAAGTACCACAAAGGTAACACCACACAGAAGAATATCATAAAGGTATCACCACACATAAGTATAGCACAATGGTAATGACTCGCTTCACACCTGGTATAACTCATGTACGAAAGAATGTGTGATTATCTATATTGCTAGATCTTCTTACTTCATAGAGAAGCTCTGTTGTTGACCCACACAGGATTATAGATGACCCACATACGATCTGAAGATCACCCACACAGGATCTGAAGATGACCTACATAGGATCTGTATATGACCCACACAAGATTAGTAGAATCTGATCCATACAGGATCCGAAGATGACCCACATAGGATCTGGGGATTCTTCATGTACAGCCAGCCACAGGGTTGCCGCAATAAGAATGCTTGTTTCTGGGATGATCCACTCCTCAAGCAATTGGTCTGTATTTCAAATTAAAATAATCCCCACGATAAGTCTCATTAAGTTATGTCATTTCATAAGGGACCCAACGCAACTGACGACATGTCAATCAGACACCCGGTCTGTATGTTATTATTGTTTCCGTTCTAAGGGCCCAGTTGGATTCAGGTTCGATCCAACCCAGGGAAACTCCAAATTTATCCAAAAATCAGGTGGTATATACCAAAAGTACCATCTAAATCCAAGTATATCGGCACCCCAGATGGTTCCTCGAATAGACACTCAGTTCTAAAGATATGACCAAAAAGGTGTTTTTGGGTCCAAATGGGCCCAGGTTCGGTCCGACCTAGTCGGCCTAACCCTGCGCAACTTGGCTTGGGCCGACCCGGTCCGGTTCAGGTCCTACATGGACAGGATGGACCATGGCAGGCCTAGCCCGCTAAGTCACGCTCCGGCCTGGCCCACAAAAGGGGCAGTCCAACCCGTTGTTGGGTGCGGTCCGCTCAGCGCGGCCCGCAGCTGGGTGCGGTCTACTGTGGTGGGACCTACTTTAGTCACTACCCGAGGGAGCCCCCCCAGATTCCCGATGGCCGAAGGGCCATTCAGTTCTGGCCTATCCTGCGGCGCCCCGTAGCAGCGCCTGCTGGCACGTGGGACTTACCGGAGTAGGTCCTGCTCGGCATGACACTGGCGGCCGGTGTTCTGGTCAGCTCCCCCCTATAGCAATGCCGACGTGTGTCACCCTGCCTCCACGGTTGGATGGGTGCCTTCCGCCCTCCAGGTGCACCGATGCGGCTCAATAGCCATGACCACTTCCCCTACCAGTGGTTTGGATGTGTTCTGCCTTGGTTCCATAAGGACGGTCGGCATGCCTGCCGCCACCCTCCACTACCGTAGTCGATGGGCCACAGCCTCCTTCGGGGGTGCGGTTGCGCCACCGCTACCTGTACCCCACCGGCATTGGTCGTCGGTGACGTGGTCTGGTTCCGATAAACTCATCGATCTTCCAGTGACGAATTCATCAACAATAATGTTGAGTAGGGATCAGGACATGTTCGTTTGGCCCACACCCTCCATGTTAGACCGATAACAGATGGTTCATATATTGAAAAGAACAATTTATCACAAAGAATGATATGAACAATTTCCCTACCTTGATCATTCATCGGGGATGTCATGTGGATATGGATGAAGGTGTTGAAGGAGACACTGGCATTCATCGCTCCCACAACACGCTTCCAATCCAGGCTCGAGCGCTGGTTCCTCATTCTTGATCTGAAGGTTCATTCTTCATTGGAGGAGGTTGTTTGTTGGAGAATGTTATTACACCAAAATAGTTTTCCACAAATCCCCCACAATGAGATGTGGGGATATAATCCCCCCAAAATTATGTTTAATGACTTCATCAATTAAAAATTTAATTGATTTCATTAATGGGGGTTTTCCAAGTGTTACACCACTTGTAACTGGGCATTTAATGAAGGGTATTAAATGGCTATCCCACTTGGGCAGTTCCCACGATCAAATTTCAAAGGAGAGGCTTCAAGAAATAAAATAAAAGATATTTATTTTATTTTTCATTTCTCAAAAAAAAAATCCAACTTCCACCGTAGACCTACTACGGTCAAGGTAAAGGTCCTCTTAAGCGAATATTAGTGCTACGAGGTCAATAGTGTCCTCGGATTTCATCTCCAAGCAACGGTTCAAAAGTTACAAATCCCCGCTCGCATGTTAACTGAACATACTTAAATAATGCTTAGAAATTCATTCCAGTCACTCCAGGACATGGAATAATGTGCTGTAAAATTTCACAGACTCGTAATATTTCTATGTAATTAAAAAAATACATGGAAAAATCTGGGTCTTTACATTCTCCACACCTTAGGAGCTTGCATCCCAAAAAGCCACAACACAAAATAGGGAAACAAGTGGGGGTACTGAGCATGAATCTTTGCCTCCTGCTCCCATGTGCTCTCCTGGAGATTCCTGTGTTTCCAATGAACACACACTAGAGGTATCGACCACCCATGAAGGTCCCTCTCATGTTGATCCTCAATCTCCACTGTAACCTCCAAAAATGGCACCCCATCGTCGATGTCTAGCTCGGCCCAGTCAATGATTTGTGAAAGATCATGTACTTATCTTATCAGATGGGATACATGTAAAATGTCTTGTACCCAGTGCAACTGAGGGGGATGAGCTAGGCGGTATTCTACCTCGCCAACTCTGATAATGACCCGAAAGGGTCCTAACAACCTCAGAGATAACTTGCTGCTTCAGCCATGTCTCCGCAAACCTTGTCGAGGTGAGACCCGTAGGAAGACATGGTCACCTTCCATGAACTCGAGAGCTCTCCCTCTCCTATAACCATAAGACTTATGCCTGCTCTGTGTAGTCTTCATCCGCTCCTGGATGATCTGAACCTTCTCTGTCGTAGCTTGAACCATCTCTGGTCCCATGAGTGCTGACTCCCCTAGGTCTGTCCAGAACAGTGGTGATCTATTTGGTAGACCGTACAATGCCTCAAATGGTTTCATACCGATAGTGGAGTGATAACTATTGATGTATGTGAATTCCACCAAGGGCACATGATCCTCCCAACTATGGCCAAAATCAAGGAGGCAAGAACGCATCATGTCCTCAAGATTCTGAATGGTCCGCTCTATGTGACCATCCGTCTGAGGATAAACGGTAGTACTCAATCGAAGTGCGTCCCGAACACCTCGTGAAACCCCTTCTATAACAGGGAAGAAAAACGTGCATCATGATCAGAGACAATCTTTGATGGCACTCCATGAAGCTGTACAATCACCTGTACATAAAGGTATCCTAGGCACTCTACTAATCCTTGTTCTTTGATAGGTAAGAAGTTGTCCAAGTTGGTGAGTTGGTCAACAATAACCCAGATGGAGTCATGTCCCATAGACATTCATGGAAGTTCTGTCAAGATGTCCATTGAAATTCCATCGCACTTCCACTCTGGCACCTCTAGTGGTTGAACTAAGCCTTCTAGAACCTGATGCTCTGCCTTCACTAACTGACAAGTGAGGCATCGTGAGACAAACCCTGCCACTTCATTCTTCATTCCTGGCCACCGGTACTGATGTCAGAGGTCCTGGTACATCTTCACCACTCCTGGATGTACCGCTAGAGGGGATGTGTGGACCTCCCTCAATACTTCCTCATGTAGTGCCATTGGTATCATGTTACATCCTCTGAAGAGGATGATGTGCTCCCCACATTTAGAAAATACATTAGGTGAATATCTTGTGGATATCTGAGCACATCTAGCCTCACAGTCAGTGTCCCCACGTTGTGCCTCCCTGAATCGCTGATGAAGTTGGGGAATGAATGTGTGAGACTGAAGATAAGTTGCTCTATCTTGATCCACATAGGATATCTACAAAGGGGCCAGCTGGTCCATCACCTCACTCAACAACTGTAAACCAGATCCCCTACTAAGTGAATCTATTACAACCTTTCCCTTATAAGGAGTATAGACTATCTCGATGTCATTTTCCTAGAGAAACTCAATACAACATCATTGTCTCAAGTTGAGGTCCTTCTGGGAGAAGATATACCTGACACTCTTGTGATTAGATTAAACTGTAAATAATTCGCCCATCATGTATTGTTGCCACATCTTCAAGTAGAAGACCACAACTGCTAACTCTAGGTCATGGGTAGTATAGTTCTGATTATACTGTCTTATCTATCAATAACCACAAGTGATCACTGCTCACTCCTGTATCAAGAAACATCCAATCCCAGTCCCTGATGCGTCGCAGTAGACTATGTACCAAACGCCCTCCTCCAGTAGCCTCAAGATCGGGGAACTCGTCAGTCTATGCCTCATCTCCTATAAACTCTACTGGAATATCTCCAACCACACGAAAGGGTTTTCCCTTCTTCTTCAAAACTGATAAGGGTGTTTAATCTCTCAATATTTCATGCACAAACCTCTGGTAGTAAACGTCCAGACCCCAGAAACTTTGTACCTCCGTTACAATCCTAGGTGGCTCCTATGAAAGCACATCCTCAATCATTGTTCGATCCACTGCAACTCCAGCCTCCGATATGACTTGTCCTAGGAATTGAACCTCTCGGATCCAAAACTGGCACTTCGAGAGATTACCATAAAGATGGTTCTCTTGGAGTGTGTCCAGAACTATATGCAGATGATAGGAATGCTGCTCTTCTCTTGCTGAATATACTGGGATGTCTTCAATGAAGGCTACCACAAAGCGATCGAGGAATGGCTGGAAAGCCCTATTCATGAGTCTCATGAATATTACTGGGGTATTGGTCATGCCGAATGGTATAACAAAGAATTCATAGTGTCCATACCAACATATGAAGGTCCTCTTCCACACATCCACTTCTCGTACCCTGAGTTGGTAATAGCGTGATCTAAGGTCTATCTTTGAAAACCACCTTTATTCCTTTAGCTGATCAAAAAGATTTTCACTCCATGGTTGTGGGAACTTGTTCTTCACAGTCATCTGGTTTAGGCACTGATAGTCCACACTGAGCCTCAAACTCCCATCCACCTTCTTGGTGAACAAAATCGGGGCAACCAAATGAGAAACACTAGGTTTAAGGAACCCCTTCCTCTGCAAGTCTTATAACTGTACTCACAACTATAGAAGCTCCACGAGAGCCATATGATATTCTTCTATAGTTATTGGTGTCATCACGTGGTATAATTCGATATAAAAGTCCACCTCTCTACAAGGTGGTAGACCCAAAACATCATCACAGAAAACATCAGTGTACTGGTCTACCACTACAGGATAGCTCAAAATCTCAACATCAACCACTATGAGGGTAAGGCTAGCCCATTGATGAGTTATTGGTCATACCCTTCTCTAGGTAAGTCCATTATATGCTACAAAGGTTCCCTTATCGCCAGTGAAGGAAAACCTGGTCCAATCCTCACGGACACACCGCACATTGCGCCTAAAATAGTCGATATGAGAATTGATTGTAGATAACCAATCCATACACAAGATGATGTCAAAAGGCCTCATCTCCACTACTAGAAGATCCCAGCTGAAACTCTCACCTCCTAGAGTAAGATCACACTTTCGGCACCATTGTGTAATCATCGAATTCCCTCCTGTAAAAGTCTCTATCTATAAGGATCAAGACAATGGCTCCACCGGAATCCCCGAGCACCAAACGAGGGTCGTGAAAAATAAAAGAGTGGCTAGAACCAGTTTATATAAGTAATTATGATAAGGTGAAGTTGAAAAAAAATCGTACCTCGAATCATCTCCGGAGCGTCGTGGTCATAGGCCTCAGCTGTCTATAGTTGAGCTCATCACTATCCACCTGCTCTCTATGGTTGGTGTGGACCACCTAGAGGTGGTGGCAGAAGAACCTATAATTGTCGCCCATTACATGTTGTATGACCAGCTCCTCTACCAGATCTGCAGGCTGCCTATGGACCCTCTCGGTCAAATCCTTGCCTCTGCCCAGGTGGTCCTTCTACCATATTTTGGTCATCTGTATAGTGGGTCGGGCAGTCACGATCCATGTGACTGTGCCAGCCGCACGATTAACACTACTTGTTCCCCACCTATCTTGCTCTGTCCCAAGAGCCCCGCACGACCGAACCTGTATCCTTCATTCATCCATCTGTTGGTCTAGTCCTCTTGGACCTGTATGTCATCTATCTTCTACCATCTGTAGATGATTCTACTACAAAACATCTGGTGGTGGGTCTCGGTGCTAGTTGATGTTGTGCAAGAAACCTCTCTACTAATACTGTTCTCTCTAACACCCCTTCTTGCATCAGGATACTGAGAGAAATCATCAAAGATATAATATCCCATCTGAGCCCCAGCTCCAAGATATGGGCCCTGAATAAAGGGTCCCCCACTATATCAGCGGAGTCACAAGAGAGGTCAGTGAACCTCGCTGAGTAATGAGTCATAGTCATGTAGCCCTGATACATGTGGAGAAGCTTGTGTATACGCATAGACTGTAAAGTCACTGGGATGAACTCTTCCCTAAAAAGGCTCTCAAAGTCTTCCCAGATTAGACTCACCTCATCATAAACCTAAAGCATCAAGCTCCACCATCTTCCCACTACTGGCAAAAGAAGACTGGTAGAAATGATCCCCACGAGGTCATCTGGTGTCCCTACCATTCGAAAAACCCCATCCATGGCCTCCATCCAGTCCTTATCCACCTGTGGATCTGTCTTTCCCCGAAACCTCAGTGGAATTTGGCACTGGAACTCATGCAATGCGCACAATCTGCATGAACCCTATGTTGCTAGATATGGGGCATCAGCTGCCCAATAGGTAGTTGTGCTGCACGTACACCACATGATGGTACAACTACCAAAAGGGGGACCTACACCGAAGCCTCGTCGCTCGATGGGCTGTCTTCGCAGACTCTATCTAGAACCCTGGCTGGTCATCTGCGTGGAGGCATCTTGAAAAGAAACAGGTGCTCCATGGTCAAAGGATATACCTAATGATCTGACTCAATGTGATCATAAAGAAAACTTTTAAAAAACACAAACACACTCAGTGTTTTCATTCACTGAGTCGGAAATCAGAAGTCACAGTCTAGGTGTATGGATACATCAGTCACCGTACCAACACTCGATTCCGCAAAAATAAAACAACACTCATAACACTTAACACAATTTCCGATTAAACGACCAAATTCCACGTTCATTAGTAGAACCGACTCCTCTGATACCAATTTTTCACGACACGTCCCCCAGGGCCTGTGACGTGACTACCCCAATCCCACCTTCCATAGGTCAGGGGCTGGGGACAAGCACCGGAAAGGCATCTCCCTAAAACTAAGAAGGAATTAACTTTTAAACCTGCAAACTCACATGATCCAAGAACATAGGAATATAAAATCACAAAGTAAACTATATAGAAAATAGAGTGAGTACAGTAACTAAAGGGGTATGTAATACAAGACCAACTGGAAAGTATAAGAAAAACTAAAAACAACTCATGTGAACACCTGCAAAGGATCCTACCTGAAGGGTAGGTAGAACATTCGAACTATCGTCTTTGTGGTACGTCTCGTCTAATGGTCCACCTCTGAGGAGCCTCCATTCCTAGAACCCTCAGCCTCGATCAATGTTATCTGTCGTCTGCACAAGAGACAAAAATTTGCGAGGATTTCCCGTGTAGGGTTGAGTATAACAATACTCTGTAAGGACCCTGAGACCCCCTAAGGTCTCTCAGAATCCACAAAGGATAAACCATAAAGCAACATCATGATTACAAATAAAAAAACAACAATCAACCTAACTTAGGTATATTCCATACATATACCAAAGTTTTAAATTATACCCATCTCGTTCATGAGGAAACACAAGGAACAACTCTTTAGCCAAAATCACAATTGTTCCACGAAGGAAAGAATACCATGAAGGATACACAACGAAGGTAAGTATCACAAAGGTAAAACCACACAAAAGAATACCACGAAGGTATCACCACACAGAAGTGTACCACAAAGGTAATGGTTCAGCTCAAACTAGGTATAACTCATGTATGGAACTATAGATGATTAGTTGTATTACATGATTTTCTTACTTCATCGAGAAGCTCTGTTGTTGACCCACACAGGATCGTAGATAACCCACAATGGATCTGAAGATTACCCTTTCAGGATATGAAGATGAACCACACAGGATCTGAAGGTGACCCACATAGGATCTGTAGATGACCAACATAGGATCAGTAGAATCTGACCCACATAGGATTCAAAGATGACCCATAGAGGATCTGTAGATTCTTCAAGTACAGCCATCCACAGGGTTCCCGCACCAAGCTCGCTTGATTTGGGGAGGATCTACTCCTCAAGCGAACTTTCGATAATTTAACATCCATGTAGTCCCGCAAGAATTATCTCGAAGGCTTGTCACGTCATAAGGGACCCAACACAACTGATGGCATGTCAATAGGATGCCTAGCTTGTAAGTTATTAGTGTTTCCGTTCCGAGGGCCTGGTTCGATTTGGGTTCGATCCAACCCATCAATACTCCAACATTATCCAAAATTCAAGTGGATTATACCAAAAGGAAGTTCTTGGTCCAAGGAGACTGGTGTCATAGAAGGATCATCAAACAAATGCACGGTTCTCAAGATATAACCAAAAGGTCTATCTGGGTCCAGATGGGCCCGGATCTAGTCTGACCCGGCTGGACGAACCCGACCCAACCCAACCAGATCTGGGTCCATCCCATCCCAAAAAAGGGGTGGCCCACTTCTGGGTGCGGTCCGCTCGGTGTGGCTCGTGGCTGGGGTGTGGTCCGCCATGGCAAGACCCGCCCTAGCCACTATCCAGGGGAGCCCCCCCCCCCCGGATTCCCGAACGACTGAAGGGTTGTTCGATTCTGACCAACCTAGTGGTGCCATGTGGTGCCGCCTGCTGGCATGCTAGACCCTCTGGAGGAGGTCCTGCTCGGCGTGACGCGGCTAGTCAAGGTTCTGGCCGGCTCACCTCTCCAGTGGCACTGAAGTGTGTTGTTGCTGCCTCCATGGCCTCTCGGGTGTCGGCCGCCCTCCAAGTGCACTGTCGCGGCTCTTCAACAGTGGCCTCCTCCTCTACCGGTGGCGCGGATGCATGATGCCCGGGTTCTACTCGTCCAAATGGTGTGCGGGCCGCCACCCTCTACCGCCGTGACCGACGGGGTCTGGCCTCCTTCGGCGGTGTAGTTGCACCACCGCCGCCTATACTGTAACGTCCCAACCCGGCTCACAACTAAACTGAAGGCTGGATCGGTCGCCACATGACCTAAAGCGCGCCTCCCCGTACGCCAGAGGCTTCCAACTAGCAGCGGGGGTCTAATGATAGTCAGTGGGGAGACTATGCCCTCATTTTAGTGTTCAAAAATAGACAAAGGCTATAGATAGCAGAAATGGTAAAATAAATGAATAAGAAGCGGAAAACATATTTTATAAATCTTGTACAAAACAAATGGCCAACACCAAAGTATACAATAGATGCATGCATGACATGATAATGATAAAAAAGTATAAAACAGTGATCAAAACAACTTTCTTTACATTTCAATGCATAAATAAATAAATAATGACTCAAAGACCCACGGGCGATCTCCTCGAGCATCTCGAGCCTCCGCTCGGTCCTGTGCTCCTAACTCCCAAGTAAATGCAAACAACATAGTCCTGCAACCAAATAAAATCTACTCGGGTACCCAGTGCAATGACGGACCGAGTAGGGTGTGAGATATAAATCTCAGTAGGCCGGGACCACCGGTGTCTACCCCAAACCATACATTTAATAAATAACTTATTACATGTGAAAGCATGCATAAATTTAGTAAATAGTACAATGTAACTATATACCCAAGTACCTGCTTCAGCCCTCATCTGGTGTCTGAACCTGCATTATACATTTGTCATACATACTCAATATTCATTACATAATCATTCATCAGTTATTAATTATTCCAATATTAATAAATTATGAAGGTCTTGAGATTCAGCCTATGCCCAACATCTCCCATATAAATCACTCACCACAGATGTCTCTAAAGACCATCTATGTAATCAAAGTAAAGACTAATTCCAAGATTGTGCTTTGGCTTGGGTAACGCATCATAAGTTATTCAATTCAACCTTTCATATACTAAGTCTAAGCCCCCCCACTAAAAGTGGTTCACCCAATTCCTAAATAAGTCTGAAACCTTCCTCATAAACAATTCAGAAATCATCATGTCTCAACAGCCTTCATTAACCATTAACTCGCCGGATCGGTCGCCACATGACCTCAAGCTCGCCTCCCCGTATGCCAGAGGCTACCGACTAGCAGCGAGGGTCTAAGGATTGTCAGTGGGGAGACTATACTCTCATTTTAGTGTTCAAAAATAGAAAAAGGTAATAAATAGTGAAAACAGTAAAATAAATGAATAAGCAACACGTAGAGACCCGAAGCTTGATGTACATGGACATTAAATTACTTTTGTGGAATACTTAGAACATAACAAAAACACACACACAAGGATCGTAATAGTTTAGTGTCTTTGGAAACTCGGAATATAATCTTCTAATCATGGTGAAAGATCATCAACATCTC
The DNA here is from genome assembly GCA_963277665.1 of Viscum album. Lineage (NCBI taxonomy): Eukaryota > Viridiplantae > Streptophyta > Magnoliopsida > Santalales > Viscaceae > Viscum > Viscum album. The sequence goes on along the minus strand of OY728133.1, from coordinate 512,033,455 downwards.
CCATAAAGATCTTCCTTTTTTTTACCTAGAACCTTTCTTTATATCCTGTGGAAAAGAAAACATAAAAGGGTGAGCTCAAATGCTCAGTAAGGGTAAACAAAAGAAATATCAATCACATCATTTTCATAAGAACATAACATTTTGGAAATCTTAACCTGCAAAAGAGAGCATAATTTCATAACATGGGATAAATCATAGTAGTGAAATGAAATCCCAATAATCATAAATTAAAACATGAAACTTTGTGGCATATACACATAATCATAGAGAATCATTTCTTATTAGTCAAGACACATTTCCAGGACTATCTTAGTGGACAAAGTCCATTTATGAACCGAGTCACCCTTGTTTCAGTCCTGTTTCACTGAACCTGTATAACCTACCATTCCAGCCATGTCTATCTCATGAGATATAAAATCTTTACCCAATGCATTGGAGGGAGATATAGGTCCCTCCCATCTCATAATGATACCATTCTTATGTGTGCCACAAAATCATAAATCATACATCATTGCATAACCCATGTAGTAAAAATGGGATTCTTAAACAACATGACATCATAAAACAATTAATATAAGATAAAGGAATTCATAAAAATATTTCCATCACAACATAATGAAATCCATGTAATAATAGGGATAGAAACATAACCCTATATTATCATAGATGGAAAATAATTTTTATAAAACACTTGAACTCCATTCTTGAGGAAAATATCCTTTCTACCTCAAAAACATTTTCCTTTCTTAACATGTCATAAAATTTTAAACTAAAAGAAGTTGATTAAAAATAAACATGAAAATTTGTAAAGTAAGCTTCCTGGAATTAGTTTTTTTTTAAAAAATACATTCATTCCATATATGTTAAAAAAACATTCTTCGTACTTTTGTCGAAAAATTCAAAAAGTACCTCGTACGAAAAATGACAAAAGATTCCTTTCATATTCATTACTAAAAACTCAAAGAAGGGTAAAATTGGATTTAAAAAATTGTAGTTATATGGAAATAATATTACATATTCAGGAAACATGGATGTGGATGATAAAATACACCCGAGTAAATACTAAAGTATAAACAATCTCGGATAAAAATGAGATTGTGATATTTCCCTTCCCTTATGTTCGATATTCTTTGTACGTATCCGAACCTCCTGTATAATGATTTAAATAATGTCATTAACTTATTAAAGAATCATATTCATTGTTATGATATCATATATGGTTCACTTATGACTTTATATTACCCGTTCTTTTGTAAATTCCATGTTAAAGAAGCGTTTTGGGTAAAATCATTTCATTTATCGTAGGTGTTTGGAATTGTTATTATTGACATTATTATTACTTATATCATGATTTAATTACTTCCAGAATATATAATATGATTTATATATCATATATATTCAGTATATATATATATATATAATAGATAGATTAATGAAATGAAACACACCATTCATGGAGACGGTAGTTCGTATGTACGCATGAACGCTGTTTTCCTTTCCTTATTGTCTTGAATGGAAGTAAGTAGATGACATATATATATACATAAATTCAGTAGATTTACCATGTCATATATTTCATTATTATTCATTATATATACTTTATAATCATTCTGGAATGGTTAACATGGATAATGAATCTCATCGCGTCGTGGAGACAGTAGTCAGTACGTACGCACGAGCGATGATATCGTTCCCATGGTCGTGGAATTGTGTTGAAGTGTATGTATACTATTTCAGTAACAATATCACTTTATAAAAATCATATATAGTTACTCATTACACCATTATACCCATCCAATTAAGGTGGTGGCGGAAAATAGATTACACCACGACGTGGAGACGGTATTCCCTACGTACGCACGCGCGGTGATTTCCTTTTTCCGTAGGATGGATAGAAGGTTAATTAGAGTTTTTTCATATTTATAATAACATATCAGTATATAAGAAATATACTGATGTTACTACTTTATCATGAAACAACTAAATAAGAAGAAGTTGAAGAAGAAAGAAATTGAAAAAGATCGGTAATGGATATTACCTCTTTTTGATGCGCCTTCACTTAACCTCAACTTAAATAACTAAGGATGGTCTTTGAAGAATACCATGACCTCTAGGATGATACTAGGGAGGTGGAGAAGATATTTTGTCAGGGGTTGGCCGAGCTTGAATGCTCAAATTGGTGTGAGGAGGAGAGGGAGGAGGTGCCCTTTTATAAGGGAGGAGAGGGGCACCTTAGGAAAATCTCAAAATATTATTTTATATTAATGTCAAATTCGGTTTATAATGGTTCCAAAGGGTCTTATTTCGAAGATAAAATGGGGATGGGTCGAAATCCCCTCATCCAATAGGATTTAGACACGTTTAGGTTATTATTTTAACCTTATCAATTAGATTTAACTCTAAGTTAAATAATTTAATTTTTACCGTGTTCTTTTGTTTTCTTGCACTATATGGTTAATAAACTTACCATAACAAGACAAAAGAACCCCAAGTTGTTTATTATTAATATATCTATCCGTATCTAAGTCATTTTTTGAAACCTTATATTTTTAGTAATTAAATAAAAATTAATAATATAATATTTGTTTTAAAAACTAATTTATGTCAATTTTGACACTATTTGGTACATGATTTTTATGAAATTTATAACAGAATGATAAGTTCGAACCAAGTTACTTATATCAACAATAACATGTCATATTAACCTATAAAATTAATGTACGTCATAAAAAGTCTCAAATTACATTTATTTGGGCATTTATAAAATCAATTATGTCAATATTTCATTAATAAGAAAATTAATGCATCATCGTTGTGTCAGAAATAAATTAAATTATTTAATGTCTAAAAATTAAAAATAAAATACCATTATGTAGGAAATCGTTTTATATTTCTAATGAATATTTATAGTCGAATTTATTTTAGGTATATCCCCATATTAAAAATGATTTACTTATTAAACTTTGATTTTAACTATTTTAACCCTTCTTTAAATAAATTAATAATAAATGTCCTAATCTAATCCAAGTGGGCCTAAATGGTCATATTTTATTCCTAAGGTTGTTTTTGGTCGAATTACACTTGTCCAATAGAATTAATACATGTGTTAGGGTAATAATAATATCATTTTTACCCTTAATTACCCTATTTACTTTTAACCGTGGTAAAATAATGTAAAAAATTACCATTCACCAAAAATTATTTTCATCTCATTGAACCAAATTTTACTTACTAACATCAACCGCGTCTCTCGGATTTTTGAAATTCCACTCACAGAAGCGGTAAAAGTAAGTTTTATGAAAAATTCATTTCTTTAACAACCACTTAGTGGTTTCACTATTCATCAAAAAATGAAAGTTTCCAGAAAAATACCAAAAAATAGGCCTAAGCTATATTTGATATTATGAACTCAAAAATGATTTCTATTTTACCAAATTCAAAACATATCAGTTTCATTAATTAATTTAAAAAAATAATTCCCGTCGTCAAAACAGATAGCCTGTTCTTAACAGATAATAACTATCAAAAGATTGACACTTTTTTATGTCCGGTTTAAATGTAGAATTAAATCCAATGACCAACATTGTATTAAATTGTAAAAATATATTCTAAATATACTTTAAAACCACTCATATTATTAATTTATCACTATTAATTATTTCGATTAAAAAAGTTGTTTTTAATTAAAATTTAGTAATTTTCACTATTCATCAGAATATGAAAGTTATCCGAAAAGTACCAAAATTTCACCTTAGGCTAAATTCGATACTCTGAATCCAAAAATGAAGTCCATTTTGAGAGATAAAATTTCCAATATTTTAAAAAGTGATTATTACTATTCATAACAGCTAGTTTTAATAATATTTTAATAGCATATCGTTGTTTAGTGAAACTCGGTATTGCGTACTACACACGCTATCGAGGAAGGTCGTGATTGCGTGTAATGCAAGGCAAGTCAAGGATGTGTGTTGTGCATTCTCCTTTTGGTGTAGCGTACAGGACATTAATGAAATTAAAAAGAATATTTTTCATAAAATCTCGGGGTGTTACATTCTACCCCCCTTAAAATGAATTTCACCCTCGAAATTCGTCAGGGTTATAAATGGTTTACTATTCGAAAGTTTCTTTGATAGAAACCCACATCGTAAAAAAAGGAATACCAAAACAAATCTTTAAAAACAAAAGTATGAAACGTAATGGTTACCCAAATAAACTAATCACTGGGTTTCCACATAGGTGAAAATATGGATATGGAAGAGAAATCTAACCATTATGTTCTGATGGAGAGTGGTAGAGAACATTGATATGGAAAATCTAGCAATAAAAAAGACATAAATTTGTGATGATCTATGGTACCATCTAATTCATCAGATATAAGAGCACTAGGACCACATTTTTGGGTTTCAATATCGTTTCCCTAAAGTTGATGAAATTGGAACTAGATGAAATACTTTCGTGATTTCGGTATAGTCTCATCATTGGTCGTTCTATGGACAATTTCCACTTCATATCTTAAATAAATGAAGTTGAATTTGTCATTCGTGATGTGTTAGCAGATCATGTGATAGAATGATGGATCATTCCATCTTTCTGAAACAAAAAGGTTTGAAAAGTTCTCAAAAAATACATAAGTTCATCTATAGTGAGATTAATAATATATGGTTCCTAAAAAAGACTTATACTTCTTATATCATACTCTTTAATATAATAATACTAGTTTCTACTAAACAGGGACTTCCTGTAGGCCAGTGGTAGGAGATAAGGGCCAGTCGCACTTCGGTTGTGGGTTCGATTCCCACGGCCTTGTCCGGCGCGATGGGCTGTCGCCCGTCCTGCAAGTTGTCCTTTTTATAAAGATATATTACTATAACATCCCATCAATAATATCGAAAAAAGTTCTATCCTAACTTATGTCCAACATAATATATTCCAATCTTTAGGATTATCTAAAATACTTCGGTCCAAGCTCATAGTATAAAGAAAATTATTACTTGAAATGTCATCAACCAAGCATGTGAATACCATCATTTATCCCCCATATATCTTGTTGGTCACATTCCAATCATGTGAATACCTTAATCATGTATTCTCTTGAAAAACGAATACCCATTAAACCTTAGTGAAAACATGAATGCTGTCAAAAGTTAACTCTTTCCACATACCAAAATCCAAAAATTCTATATACTCAAACCATAACATAACCTTCTCCTTATATCAGTCATGAGCTAATGAATACTATCAAAAATTTAATTTTCTCCTTATCCCTTCATTATGCGCATGTCATCTATATTCCAAAAATATCTGAATAACCTTTAATGGATACTGGTACTATTAATCATACACATTCAAAACTCAAGGAAAGACAACAATGTAACAATCCTTAGATGTCTCTTTATTCCATAGTACCATGAGATTACTTATACAACATTACACTTGATAAACATGTAATCACTCCACTACATTCTTAAACCATTGACCGAGCTTCAACAATTCTTTCATCTCACATATCATTTGTAGTCTCTTCATCATCATCAACATAAATACTACCCATACGACCATACTGATTCTCTTCATGAGACTTTCCCTTAGGGCATTGGTTTGCATAATGCTCGTACATTCCACATTTAAAACATCTAATCATTGTTGATGTCATAGAAATACCATTATCCTTGTCCATAGTGTTAACTCAACCTTTTCCTTTGAACTTACTGGCTTTGTGTCCTTCTTTTCCACACCTAAAGCATCTTCCAGTTCCTTTGAAACATTCTCCTTGATGCCTCTTCCCGCATGATTTACATAGGGGAAATTGAACTTTCTTTCCTCTATAATCATCATGAAACTCCATCTTTCACTTATTAGCCGAGTCAGGAAACTTACCAAATTTTACTTTATTGATCATATTATGAGATTGCTAATTCAGCATAATAATGATGTTTGGACTTTCAAATCCCATTTCATTTGGTTGCTCATGAAGAATATCATTCCATTGTCCATCATATCCTCCATTATCGTGAATCATCTTGTTTCCAGCCATTTTCTAAAACCCAAAAAGAATAGTGTGAGAGGAAAAAATCATAATAAAGGGGTAGTAACTTCAATATCTAACATCTTTGGTTTAATCTAATATCATTACCATAGTTCTAGGACTATATCCTATACATATACTTATCCTTAGGGACATCCCTAGACCTACCTTAGAAATATCTCTAGGGATCTCACTAACGATTTCGCATCCTAGTTTCCAAAGGTTGACTAAACCTTTCCTCTGATACCAACTGTAGAGACCCGAAGCTTGACATACATGGAAATTACATTACTTTTGCGGAATACTTAGTACATAACAAAAACACACACACAAGGATCATAATAGTTTAGTGTCTTTGGAAACTCGGAATATAATCTTCTAACCGTGGTGAAAGATCTTCAACATCTCCCATAAAGATCTTCCTTTTTTTACCTAAAACCTTTCTTTATATCCTGGGGAAAAGAAAACATAAAAGGGTGAGCTCAAATGTTCAGTTAGGGTAAACAAAAGAAATATCAATCACATCGTTTTCATAAGAACATAACATTTTGGAAATCAAAACCTGCAAAAGAGAGCATAATTTCATAACATGGGATAAATCATAGTAGTGAAATGAAATCCCAATAATTATAAATTAAAACATTAAACTTTTTGGAATACACACATAATCATATAGAATCATTTCTTATTAGTCAAGACTCATTTCCAAGACTATCTTAGTGGACAAAGTCCATTTCTGAACCGAGTCAACCCCGTTTCAATCCTGTTTCACTGAACCGGTATAACCTACCATTCCAGCCATGTCTATCTCATGAGATATAAAATCTTTACCCAATTCATTGGAGGGAGATATAGGTCCCACCCATCTCATAATGATACCATTCTTATGTGGGCCACAAAATCATAAATCATACATCATTGCATAACCCATGTAGTAAAAATGGGATTCTTAAACAACAAGACATCATAAAACAGTTCATATAAGATAAAGGAATTCATAAAAATATTTCCATCACAACATAATCAAATCCATGTAATAATAGGGATAGAAACATAACCCTATATTATCTTAGATGGAAAATAATTTTGATAATACACTTGAACACCATTCTTGAGGAAAATATCCTTTCTACTTCAAAAACATTTTCCTTTCTTAACATGTCATAAAATTTTAAACTAAAATAAGTTGATTAAAAATAAACTTGTAAAATTTTAAAGTAAGATTCTTGGAATTAATTTTTTTTTAAAAATCCATTCATTCCGTATATGTTAAAAAAACATTCTTCGTAATTTTCTCGGAAAAGTAAAAAAGTACCTGGTACGAAAAATGACAAAAGATTTCTTTCATATTCATTACTAAAAACTCACCGAAGAGTAAAATTGGATTTAAAAAATTGTTGGTAGATGGAATTAATATTACATATTTAGGAAACATGGATGTGGATGATAAAATACACCCCAGTAAATACTAAAGTATAAACAATCTCGGATAAAAATGAGATTGTGATATTTCCCTCACCTTATGTCAGATATGCTTTGTACGTATCCGAACCTCCTGTATAATGATTTAAATAATGTCATTAACTTATTGCAGAATCATATTCATTGTTATGATATCATATATGGTTCACTTATGACTTTATATTACCCGTTCTTTTGTAAATTCCATGTTAAAGAAGCGTTTTGGGTAAAATCATTTCATTTATCGTAGGTGTTTGGACTTGTTGTTCTTGACATTATTATTACTTATATCATGATTTACTTACTTCCAGAATATAAAATACGATTAATATATCATATATATTCAGTATATATATATATATAATAGATAGATAAATGAAATGAAACACACTGTTCATTGAGATGGTAGTCCGTACGTACGCATGAACGTTGTTTTCCTTTCCTTATTGTCTTGAATGGAAGTAAGTAGATGAAATATATATATTCATAAATCCATTAGATTTACCATGTCATATATTTCATTATTATTAATTATATATACTTTATAATCATTCTGGAATGGTTATCATGGATAATGAATCTCATCGCGTCGTGGAGACGGTAGTCCATACGTACGCACGAGCGATGATATCGTTCCCATGGTCGTGGAATTGTGTTGAAGTGTATGTATACAATTTCAGTATCAATATAAATTTATAATAATCATATATAGTTACACATTACACCATTATACCCATCCAATTACGGTGGTGGTGGAAAATAGATTACACCACGACGTGGAGACGGTATTCCGTACGTACGCACGCGCGGTGATTTCCTTTTTCCGTAGGATGGATAGAAGGTTAATTAGAGTTGTTTAATATTTATAATAACATATAAGTATATAATAAATACTTATTTTATTACTTTATCATTAAAACAACTAAATATGAAGAATTTGAAGAAGAAAGAAATTGAAAAAGATCGGTAATGGATATTACCTCTTTTTGACGCGCCTTCACTTAACCTCCACTTAATGAACTAAGGATGGTCTTTGAAGAAGACCAGTACCTCTAGGATTATAATATAGAAGTGGATAAGATATTTTTGCAGGGGTTGGCCGAGATTGAATGCTCAAATTGGTTTGAGGAGAAGAGGGAGGAGGTGCCCTTTTATAAGGGAGGAGAGGGGCACCTTAGGAAAATTTCAAAATATTATTTTATATTAAGGTCAAATTCGGTTTATAATGGTTCCAAAGTGTCTTAGTTCAAAGATAAAGTGGGGATGGGTAGAAATCCCCTCATCCAATAGGATTTAGACAAGTTTAAGTTATTATTTTAACCTTATCAATTAGATTTAACTCCTAAGTTAAATAATTTAATTTTTACCGTGTCTTTCTGTTTTCTTACACTATATGGTTAATAAACTTACCATAACAAGACAAAAGAACCCCAAGTTGTTTATTATTAATATATCTATCCTAATATAAGTCATTTTTCCGAACCTTATATTTTTAGGAATTAAATAACAATTAATAATATAATATTAGTTTTAAAAACTAATTTATGTCAATTTTGACACTATTTGGTACATGATTTTTATGAAAGTCATAACAGAATGATAAGTTCTAACCAAGTTACTTATATCAACAATAAAATGTCATATTAACCTAGAAAATTAATTTAAGTCATAAAAAGTCTCAAATTACATTTATTTGGGCATTTATAACATCAATTATGTCAATATTTCATTAATAAGACAATTACTGCATCATCGTTGTGTCATAAATAAATTAAATTATATAATGTCTAAAAATTAAAAATAAAATACCATTATGTAAGAAATCATTTTAGATTTCTAATGAATATTTATAGTTGAATTTATCTTAGGTACAACCCCATATTAAAAATGATTCACTTATTAAACTTTGATTTTAACTATTTTAACCCTTCTTTAAATGAATTAATAATAAATGTCCTAGTCTAATCCAAGTGGGCCTAAATGGTCATATTTTAGTCCTAAGGTTTTTTATGGTCGAATTAAACTTGTCCAATAGAATTAGGACATGTGTTAGGGTAATAATAATATCATTTTTACCCTTAATTACCCTATTTACTTTTAATCGTGGTAAAAAAAAGTAAAAAGTTACTATTCCCCAAAACTTATTTTCCTCTCATTGAACCAAATTTTACTTACTAACATCAACTGCGTCTCTCGGTTTTGGAAATTCCACTCACAGAAGTGGTAAAATTAAGTTTTATGAAAAAATCATTTTTTTAACTACCACTTAGTGGTTTCACTATTCATCAAAAAAATGAAAGTTTCCAGAAAAATACCAAAAATTAGGCCTAAGCTATATTTGATATTATGAACTCAAAAATGATTTATATTCTACCAAATTCAAAACATATCAGTTGCATTAATTAATTTAAAAAAAATAATTCCCGTCGTCAAAACAAATAGCGTGTTCTTAACAGATAATAACTATCAAAAGATTGACACTTGTTTATGTCTGGTTTAAATGTAGAATTACATCCAATGACCAACATGGTATTAAATTGTAAAAATATATTCTGAATATACTTTAAAACCACTCAAATTAATAATTTATCACTATTAATTATTTCGATTAAAAAATTTGTTTTTAATTAAAATTTAGTAATTTTCACAATTCATCAGAATATGAAAGTTATCCGAAAAGTACCAAAATTTCACCTTAGGCTAAATTCGATACTCCGAATCCAAAAATGAAGTCCATTTTGAGAGATAAAATTTCCAAAATTTTAAAGAGTGGTTATTACTATTCATAATGACTAGTTTTAATAATATTTTAATAGCATATCATTGTTTAGTGAAACTCGGTATTGAATACTACACACGCTATAGAGGAAGGTCGTGATTGCATGTAATTCAAGGCAAGTCAAGGATGCGTGTTGTGCAAGATCCTTTTGGTGTAGCGTACAAGACATTAATGAAATTAAAAAGAATATTTTTCATAAATTCTCGGGGTGTTACACAACAGTAATCATATTTTATAAATCTTGTATAAAACAAATGGCCAACACCAAAGTATACAGCGGATGCATGCATGACATGCTAATGATACAAAAGTAGAAAACTGTGATCAAAACAGAATGATTTACATAAACCATGAAAGGTATAAAAATAACACATAGACAGTTAAACATATCAAAAAACCTTCAATACAATATGGATGTTTTGTATCATAATAAATCAACTTCAAATAAGCTTTAAATCCCTCAAAGGATGTTATCATAGATGAAATCAAAACCATTTTTATAAAAATATCTCTTTATATCATGAAATCATGTAGGAGTCACATAATTATAAAGAAAAAATTTATTTTAAAAATACTCTTATAAGCTTGTAATGGAATCTTTGATGGTGTTATAACAGTAGAAAATAGTTTCACCCACTGTATAAGTAAAAAAACATTCTTATATTAATTTTGTCGAAAAGGTCATAAGTCACCTTTTTTGGAAAATGATGGAAATATTCCATTCAAACCATTTTATAAAAAGTAAAACAAGGGTATAAATGACTTTAACCCATAGTATAGTAAATAGTAATAATATTTTGGAATATGTTTTTAATAATCATGGATGTGGATGATAAAGAGGTCCCAGTAGATAATTACGTAAAAACAACCTCGGATAATAAAGAGATTGTGAAATTAATCCTTACCTTGTAATTTTCCGTGGATGAGGTTAGGTTATCCTCTGGTATAATGGTGAATTTTTTTTATTAAATTATACAAGAATCATATTAATGTGATATCATATATGATCTTTTAACATTTCTTTGTTAATAAGATCTTAGTACTATCGTGATTTAGGGTGCTAACGTATTTGTTTTCCTTCATATTAATTATTATGTGTGTAATATTTGTTATGGATGAGATGTATCGTATTCACATCCAGAATGATATCATGTCTTTAAACCTTATTTTTAAACATCAAATGTAAATTAGTCTTGAATGGATATGATGGGGAACAAATCTCATCGCGTTCGTGGAGACGGTAATACGTACGTACGCACGAGCGACAATATCATTTTTTTGATTTAAAAATAACATATAATTTGATGGTATATCATATATACAGAATCATTATCATGTTATATTTATTATTTACATCAATTATACATTATGATTATACCCATCCAAATAATAATATATTGAATGATAATTACACCACGTCGTGGAGATGGTAAGCCGTACGTACGCACGTATGATGACATTTCATTAAAAGGATTGATAGAATAATGAATATCATTGTACCATATTTATAATAACATCACAATATATAGAAGATATTGGTGTTATTATTTTAGAATGGAATCAACAAAGAAAGAGGAAGTGGAAGAAGAATGGAACTTCAAAGAGGTGATGAAATATTTACCTCTTCTTCGGGTTCTTCCTTTTGATTTGATCGAAAGGGCTCCTTAGGTAGGATTTATGACTAAAGATAGGCCTCTAGGATAAAGGAAGGATTGTTGAGAGTGTATTTGGGAATATTTTGGATGAGCCAAAAGGCTTTGAAGTTGTGGATTAAAGAGAAGGGGGAGTGCCCTTTTATAAGAGGGGTGTGGGGCACCTTAGGAAACGCTAGAAATATTATTTTATAATAAAATCATTTTTGGGTTCTAATTGCTTCAAAATGTATTATTTAAATTCTAAGGTGGGGATGGGTCAAAAACCACTCATCCAATAGGTTTTATACAGGTCAGGTCACTATATTAACCTTATCTTTTAGATTTAACTTATAGTTAAATAGTTTGACATTTACCATGTCTCTTTGTATTTTTATATTATATGGTTTCTAAGCATATATATACTTCAAATAAAACCGAAAGTGGTTCAGCAATGATAAACCTATCATTATATAAGTCTTTTGACTGAACCATAGATTTTTAGGAATAGAATATCAATTAATAATATAATAATTGTTTTAAAAACTCTTTTATGTCAATTTTGACACTATTTAGTATTTTCTTTTTTCTAAATTCAGAACAGCATTATTACTTCGAAAAAATTCATCTAATCAACCCTAATATGTCATATTTACCATTAAAATCATTATAATTCATAAAAAGTCTCAAATTACATTTATTTGGATATTTATAATATCAATTATTTTAATATTTATTAATTAGGTAATTACTGCATCATCATTGTGTCATATATAAATGAAATTACTTAATGTGTAAAAAATATAAATAAAATACCATTATTAAGGGAATAGTTTTATCTTTCTAATGAATAATTATAGTTGAATTTATCTTATGTGTAACCCGATATTAAAAATATTTTAGTTATTAAGCATTGATTTTAAGTGTTTTAACTCTTCTTTAAATTAAATAATAATAAATGTCCTAATATAATCCATGTGGACATAAAGGATAATATATTATTCCTAATTTTGTTTTTGGTCGAATTACACTTATCCAATAGATTTAGGATATGTTTTAGGGTAATAATAATATCATTTTTACCCTTAATTACCCTATTTACTTTTAACTGTGGTAAATAAAAGTAAAAAGTGTCCATTCATCAAAAATTATTTTCATCTTATTAAACCACATTTTACTTACTGATATCAACCATGTCTCTCTGAATTTTGAAATTCAACTCACATAAGTGGTAAAATTACGTTTTATGCTAATTTGAAAATACTCCTAGGAGGTTGGTAAAAGACGGTAAAAAGTTCAATAAAATTTATATATATATATATATAATTATTATACACTGAATCCAATGAATTACATTGAAATTATATACGTATTATGTATCTATTTTGACGAAAAATAAATTTAAATAAAATAAATAATTATTTAAATAAAAATTTGGTTTTAAACTATAACTTAGTGTATTTTACTATTCATCAAAAATTGAATGTTTTCAAAAAAAACACCAAAAATTCACCCTAAGCTAACTACAATATTCCGAATCCAAAAATAAAGTCCATTTTGAAATATAAAATTTATTAAATTTTTAAAAGTGGGTATTACTATTCATAACGACTAGTCTGATTTGTTGTGGTGTGTTAGAACTCAAAATTGCATACAACACACGCTATTGTATTATTCAAAGAGAAGCATAATGTGGAATCTTGGGGTGTTACACATGGCCTTTAGAGGAAAGGATGAACTCAGTGTAATGGGTTACAAGGATGCTAATTTTCATCCAAAAAATATGATATTTAACATCAATTTGGATTTAGGGTTTCATTGAATAAAGGAGCTATCAGTTACTAGAGTTCCAAATAAGCCACTATAGAGGAATCGACAATAGAGGTAGAGTATATCATTTTATCTGAGACTATGAATGATGTAATTTTTATTATGAATTTTATTTTTAAACATGGGGTGGTTCCTATAATCAAGCAATAAATTGAGATACATTGTGACAAAAATGGGATTGTTTCTCAGGATAGGGAAACTCATTCTATCGAAAGGAGAAAACACATCCTTCACATATACCATATTACATGAGAGATCATTGAGATGGGTTATGTAACGTTCATTTGGGTGGGTTATGATGAGAATTTAATAGATCTATTTTTGAAACCATTATATATAAAAAAGCATCAAGATCATGTTGAATCTCTGGGTATTGGACACTTGAGAGATTGATATAAATTTTATAAAAGTATCATGTAATTATAATAAATGAAACAAAAAAATTATCATTCATTCATGTGTACTATAATTTATTTTACATGAATGGTCGAAGGATAATATACCCTCAGAAGTATGACTTTCAGTTTTCCCTAATCGGTGATCATCATGGAGTATTATGTGTTGTGATGAATTGTATTATTATCATTCATAGAGTTTTTTAATCAATAAAAGTGGTTTTTTGTGAGGTATGAAGGCTTGGTTAATGGGTTAATAAGTAGATAATTATTACATTGATTGATCAGCTGGATTATATATTATGTAATGTCATATAACCGTCTATATAATTATAGGTGTATGATTATTATCAAAACTTATTACTTGAGGTTACTAGGATACCTAGCATTGAAACCTTCATACTTTGATTCCCTACTTACTCAAGTTATTATATGAAATAATGTAATCAGGGGTGGTTGGGTATGTTACTCACCATGTTATTTATTAGATCATACCCATGTTGAGATTTTTCCACTAGTAAGACAATAAAATATATATGACCCTTGATTGAATTATACATAATAAATGAATTCCCATTCTTAGTTTCTTTGTATATTATATGATAAAATACTTAGATAAGTGACATGTGATGTGCTTATTAAATAGATGGGTGGGATGTGATGTATTCATGAACCTGGACATCCTTTTTAAGTGAAACAAATTATGAGAGGCCAGGACTATAATGATATGTTATATTTTTAGTAGTCACTTGATGTCATGTAAAAATGGATTCAATAGGTACTCACATGACGTATATGATACATGATGCTATGGACATGTTCATTTAATGATATAATTATTCTTGATGGAGCTTTCACTAAACCCCTTAGAATCTTGAGTAGCACTGAATCTTTTCTAGAGGATGGTCATTTCTTATATCAATGAAATTTGGATTTCATATTTTTTTCAATTCAACTTAGACTTATAGGGTCACACAAAGATGCCCTTGTATAAGGATTATGTTTTCAACAAAGTTTTTACATCAAAATGAATTAATTTTTTTATCAAAACATATTTAAAAGGGGTTTTGGATGGATTTAAAAAGTGTTGTGATTTTTTTAAAAGACTATATTAGATTTTAGAAAAATTGGGAGATTGTTTATCATGATGTTGGAAGGTGATGTTTTCATGCTTCCCTAGTGAGGCATTATGATGTTGCAATCGTGGTTTATGGGAGTCAAAGCTTGGTATTCGATCAAGTATTGGTGTCTGGAGCTATAACACCCCAGTATTTTATGGTATGATTCTTCTTAAATAATTTCAATTCATTAGATAGCTTATAATGCATGTAACACTGAGACTTTTTGGAACAACACATTGTTATAGGAGATAGTTATAACCTTGCCATGAAACATAAACTTTCCACTTCTATGATTTGAATTTAAAAAAATGGACACACAGAGTTATGATATTGGTGATATTTGGAGACTGGTATAATCAACTAATTTTTTGAATAGTAACTTACCCTTCTGAATAGTAACTTACCCGTATCAATAGTAACTTAACCTTATGAATAGTAACATACCCTTATGAATCAAAACATACCCTTATGAATTGTAATATGACTCTAATGAATGTTATTCTTACCCATGAAAGTATAGATAACATTTAGGAACCATATAAATGAAGGTAAATATTCTAATTAAGTGTTGTTATTTTTGTGAGTAATAAATATTTAATCCCAGAATCATAATTAATAAAATAATTTTAAAGAAAATTAGTTTGAATGAAATTTATTCAAAAATCAATATTTTATTTCTCTATGATTTTAGGATAATTTAATGAGACCTTAATTAATTTTTCAATGTGACATAAAATTAGTTATAATTTTTAAATTGGTATTTTTCAACTAAATGATGATTTTAATTAAAAAATAAATTTCTCATACTGAGAAAATTATTATTACAAAATGGAGTAGGTTATTTTATTCTACACATTAAAAAATCGTTAGGGTTAATTTTTGGATTTTTTTGAAATACTTGAATTTCTGGTAAATAGTGAAATTCGATAATTTACAAAATATTATAAATAAATGAATTTTTGCATCATTCATGAGTCATGGCTGATGTAAATGTCTATTGGTTCGAAATCACATTCACTTATTACATTCTTTTCACAACAATAAATACTATTCATAGTCATGAGCCAAAATAATAAACTAATGATGAAAATAATTAAAAAACCCTCCGATACTCCACTATATAAACCACCCCTCGCCTCTCTTCCTCTCACACCACTCAAGATTGGATCCATTACTAAGTTCTTCCAAATACACTTCCCAATATATCCCCCCATGTTTAGGACCTACTTGAGTAAGTTCCATTCTATTGTTTCTCTCCCCTCACCTCCCCAAATTAAAATTATTTTATAATTTTATTACCTTAAATTTACTATAATTTTATTATGCTAATGAAATATTTCATCATCATCTCTCTTTCCCCCACCTCTTATACTAAAAATGAAAAATGTCTTCGAGATGTGTTAATTTATCACATTCAAGGACGACGAGTTTTCAATTTTAATTACCATATTCTAATATAGTCATGAAACCATTTTTATTGTTTAAATAGATCCTAATATATGTAATATATACTATTTGAGGTTATGGAATCATTTTTTACACAAGGTATTTAACAATAAAACAAAATCAGTTTGTGGTGATCGAAATAACATCAAAATAATCCAAGCATTTGTCATTAAAATTTTATATAATGATTCATCCTCTCCCAAACAAACTAATGTAATTATGTGATCATTTAACCTTATATATGATCATTAAGAAATCATAACTTCAATTATTGTTTTCAATTTCAATTTTACAGCAACTTCCATACTCTTATACAAGAAAAATGATCATTAAAACTTAGAAAATGTGAACTCCTGAATGATGAAATGGAATCTCTTCACCCATCAAAAAGGCCATAAACGAGCTTAATAAAAATATAATAAATAAAATATAGATAATTTTTTGGACATCAAAATCAATGAATCTAATTTTATTATTCAGGACATTAAGATCAAGTGCAGAATACATTCCGTCTTAAGGTTCGGGGTTTCTCATCTCACTTTTATTTCTATGAGATTTCCATCATTCAAAACCTATTTATTTTATGTGGTGTATGTTTACTTCTATTTGTTATATAATATCATGATTCTATCTATATTAATGGTATTCATTTATTCAATTAATGATTATAAACTCTATTGATTACAATGTTTTAATAGACTTTGTTTCGATTTCCATTTCATTGTGATTTACTTGGTATTATGCACCTAATCATTCTTATGTGGTGTAACTACTACCCCTTCGAGATAAATTTTCATTTTAAATTGTAATTAAATTATATTTCCATATACTTGTTACATGTATTTGATTATTTTTTTATCGTTAAACCATTTTACATGTGGTATTAATGTGGCATGTTACTTTAACTGTGGAAATATTGATGAATCTTTATCCTCTACACAATAAAGATATGGAAAAGTAATATTGTTATTATATTGAATATTTTTATAAAGATTTACTTTGATTGGAAGTGATAGAAGGGGCCTTCTATATCCCAAGCATGCATCGATAGGTCTCATGAGACAAATTAGTTGGCGACAAACCATTAGTGTTATTTCCAAAATAGAATAATATTGGTATCTACCTGAAGAATTAAACAACCTATATGGTACTACGGTTCATGTTATAGATACATTATTTCCTAATAATAAGAATTATATTTATTCATTATTCAATTATTACTATCCATGATTTTTTCACTTTGATAAAATTTGTGGATTCATATTCATTCATTGTTTTTTAATGGAGGGTTTTTTTATTTTATTCACCATGCCATATTGATTATGTAAAGATTTTTTATGATTCACTCCTGATTCTACTATATGTAACCTTTAATAATAATTTTATCTCACCCCTTTCATTTTTTCCTTCCACATGTTATGAAGAAGAGATCATTTATTGAGTTCTCATGGATGTAGTTTATTATCTTTGGTTATGTATTATATTTTGTTCCCTTTCCAAATATAGAATGACATACATGTACGTATATAGTTATTTAAAGACAAATAAATTGACCAGTCCTTTGGGATTTTATTCCTTGTAATCATGCCAATGTAATGTAATAATACAACAACTCCAGGATTGAGGGTCGGTGCATTACCATTGGTATCAGAGTATTTTTAGTAGAAACCTTAAGAGATGGATTTAGGAAAGATAACTTAGGGAACATAACCCTAGTATAGACTTTTAAGATAAGCATAGAGTAACATCATATAAATTTGGTAAAGTAGAGACTATGTGTGTCTTCCTTGAAAATAAATCCTTGGATTGATACTACAAGTGGATGTGGTTCTGGAACAAATGTACTTAGAAGTAACAACTCCAATAAGGAGTTTCGGACTTGACACAGGGTATCCTGGTACACAAAAATGGGTCTTACTATACACCTGGTTTGACAATATTGGGGGATATTCATTGGATTGTTCATATTTTCTTTACAAATGAAGGTTTTAAATGTAAATAAAAACAATGATTACAACAATGAGATAAGCTATGTATAAATTTTCAAACTATGTTAAGTGTTTATAAGATATAAATTATGCATTATGACTTAATTTAGTATATGTCATTGTTTATTGATGGAACCTAATGGAAGAAAGTGAATCAATACTAGCAGACAATGTAGGGATTTCCCCCACTGTGAAATTCAACATAGTCAGTTTTGGAGGGGATCAGATCATGACCATATTAGGATAACTTACTTAGGTGTGATGAATAACCATGCTACACCTATGTTGGATCATTTCATGTGATAGAATCCGACATCATTTAGTGTGATTACTAATCTAGTGTTAGCTGATCAGTGGTCCAACTCACTTGAAAGGATATTTTTGGCATTAATATTTAATGAAATTGTAAACATAGTACCGAAAGTATACTATCTCATGGGTGATGTAGATCAATGGTGGTCCTCGATCCAGAATACCACTGAGGAAGATGAAATATAAGATATACAATGGAGAAATTTTAAGGATGGATTATTTGACAAATATTTCCCTCCTGAGCAATTGATTGAAGATAAAATTTCTTATCCTAAAACAAATAGAAGAAGAGAGTGTTGTGAAGTATAAGGCTACTTTAACAAGACAATCCAAGTATTCTATACATTAAAAAATGATCCTAAGGATAATATTGATCATTTATTTGATGGTCTTAAGCCAAGTCTTAGAAGGGCACAACCATCTCAAAAAATTTCATCATGTAATGAAATAGTTTTATCTGCCATCAAAATGGGGAAAGAATTTTCTAGATCAAAATTTTTCAAGATAAGTCAAGATAATAAGAGGCCTTATGATTATCATGGAAAAGGTGAATATCCAAATAATAATAAGGGAATGGATCATTTATCATTATGTGATAATTTTATAAATAATCATCCTAGAAAATTCTGGAAAGCCATGGGAGTTTGTTATAATTGTTGAAAAAGGGCCACTGGTCTAGTAAATGTAATGGGAAGATATAAATAAAAAATGTTTAACTCCATAATTGTAAAGAAATGGGAAAATATGAAAATTATTGTCTAAAACATCAAATAAAACATGTCTTAGAGAAATCCATGGAAGAAATGGAAAGCTTATGCGATCAAAACCATGGAGGATGAAGTTCCTAATGATGTGGTGGCAGGTACTTTAATTGTTTCCTCAAACATAGCCAGTGCTTTATTTGATTTTGGATCATCTAATTCTTTTATATCTTCCCATTTTTCTATGAAAATTAGATATTTCCAATTTAATTTAATAAATAATTTTTTAGTGAAAACTTATAAGGGATGTATCATTGCAACAAAGATGTGTCCGGTAGTTCCCAATATAGAATATAAATGTTCTTTATCTGATGATTTTATCATCATAACCATGATTGACTTTGATATTATCCTTGGTATGGATTTGATTTCATATTATGATGCAAAAATATATTGTAAGAAGAAGTAAGTTACAATATTTTAGGATTATATAGAATCCCTTATCTTTAGAGAAGAAACCACTCCATATAATTCTTTTCTAGATCCACACCCAGTAGCTCTACTGAATAAAATTCATGATGAGGATGAGAAATATATATCTATTAGTGAGGAAAGAAAACATCAAATTGAGGATGTACTTATTGTGAAAGAATATTTTGATATGTTTCTCGAGGATTTTCCTGGGCATCCTCTACAGTGAGAAGTTGAGTTCTCTCTTGATTTAATTCCTGTTACAAGACCTGTATAAAAGTATCTTTATAGAATGGAAAATTTGGAATTGGTAATACTCAAGAAACAACTAGTATAATTGAATGAAAAAGTATTTATTCTCCCTAGTGTGTCTCCATGGGGATCCACTATTCTATTTGTCAAGAAGAAAGATGGATCTATCAATCTCTGCATTGAATATAAGGTGATTAATGCTATTACGATAAAGAACAAGTATCCTCCTCCTTGCATTGTTGATTTATTTGATCAACTTCATAGAGCCTAATATTTTTCAAAAATTAAACTTTGATCTATATATCATTAGCTATGTGTTAGGAAGGAAGATATTTCAAAGAATTAATTTCAAACTAGGTATGAGCCTTATGAGTTTACTGTAATTCTATTTGGACTGACTAATGCACCCTATGTTTTCCAAGATCTAATGATTATAGTTCTCAAGGAATATTTTGATGGCTTTGTTGTGGTATTTATCTATGATATCCTGGTAAACTCCAAAATCTCTGAAGAACATGGGAATCCCTTAAGGATCATTCGAAAACTCTTAGAAGAAATTAATTATATGGAAATTTTAGCAAGTTTGAATTTTGGATTCAATTGGTTTATTTTCATGGCCATATTGTCTCCAAGGATATAATCTCAGTTGAGTCCGCAATGAAAAAATAAATCCAAAAATGGCCCACTCTAAAAAAAACTGAGGTATGTAGTTTTATTGGCTTAGTAGGTTACTATCAACATTTCATTCTGTATTTTTTCCGATTGGATAACACTATAACAAAGCTCACACGTAATGAGGTTATGTTTAAATTGAAAAAATAATGTACAAAGTGATTTGACGAATTGAAATGAAGATTTTTCAATGCCATAATTTTTACTCTTCCTTATAGAAATGATGGGTTTGTGATATACAGTAATGCATCAGAGACTAGACCAGTTTGTGTCCCCATGAAAAATGATAAATTTATTTCTTATGCATAAAGGAAGCTAAAGAATCATGAGAAAAATTATCCAACTAATGGTATTGAGTTATTATTTGAAATATTTTCTCTCAAAATACAAAAAAACTATCTCTATGGTGCAATATGTGAGATATATAAGTATCATAGGAGTTTGAAATTCATTTTTACATAGAAATAACTCAATATGAGGTAATGGAGACCACTTGAGTTACTTAAGGATTTTGATTGTTTAATACACTACAACCCATGAAAGGAATATAAGGTTGAATATGCATTAAGAAGGAATGATCATGGACTTTTGACCCAAATAAGGATTAAGAGAGATCATATATTCATGCATCTAGTAGAGATGGATATTGGAGTTGTTAAGGACGAAGAAACATCATTCCTTTTTCTAATGATTACCAAGCCATCTTTAATGGAGAAGATAAAAAGCTCTCAATCTGATGATGAGAACCTTAAAAAGATAATTAAAGCTATTAAAGATGGAATATTGGTAGAATTCATGTTTGGGGATGGAGTTCTAAAATTTTGAAAAGGTTATGCATTCCATTAGTACCTGAACTAAAAAGGGAACTATTAGATGATTCTCACATATCAAATTTCTCTATACACCATAGTAGAACCAAGATGTATAGAGATCTGGAGGAACATTATTGATGGGATAAATTGAAGCAATAAATTTGTGACTATGTGTCAATTTGTCTAGTTTTTCAACAAGTCAAGGTCGGGATACAACATCTTATAGGGGTCATGAAAACTCTACCTGTTCCTTTGTTGAAGTGGTATGACATTATGATTAAATGTTTTATAGGACTACTAAGGAAACCTATAAATAATGATGAAATATGGGTAATATTTGATCTTCTTACAAAATTGGCTCATTTACTTACTATAAAAGATGATTTACAACTTTATTTTATATCAAGACTCTATATTAATGAACTTGTACGAAATTACGGTACACCTATATCGATTGTGTCCGATCGAGATCCCTGATTTACATCAAAATTTTAGAAAATTATTCAGAAGGATTTGGATACATAGCTTAATATGAGTACTTCTTATCTCCCCCAAACCGATGGTCAGTTTTAACGGAATATTCAAAAACTAGAAGTCATGTTGAGATCATTGTCTCTTGACTTTCAAGGTATGTGGGATCGGTACTTAACATTGGTGGAGTTTTCCTATAATAATATTTTCTGTTGTAGTATTCAAATGGCTCCATATGAAGCATAATATGGTAAGAGATGTCGAACTCAAACATATTGGGATGAAGTTGGTGGGAGGAAAATTATAGGCCCATAACTTATTGAAAAGACAACGACAAAGGTATAGACAATTCATGCCCATATTAAAGCATCCCAAAGTAGGCAAAAGAGTAATGGTGATGATTAGAGAAATGATTTGGAATTTCAAGTGGGAGATCATGTATTTATAAAATTATCTTTATGGATGGGTGTCCTAAGGGTTGGTAATAAAGATAAACTGAGCCCCAAGCAATCAGATCCTTTGAATTTTTGGATAGAATTGGAGTTGTAGCTTACTGTTTAGTGATGCCCCCAAGTCTCTCCAAGGTTCAAAATGTGTTACACGTGTCTTTGTTAAAAAAATGCATGCTAGACCGAACACATGTACTCACCTATGAGAAAATAAAACAGGGACCTCACTTATCTTACTGTGATGATACTATCGAGACTCTCAACACTAGAGAAAATGTATTGATAAATCGGATGAATCGGCTGGTAAAAGTTCTTTAGAAAAACCCATAAAATAGTGGTATCAATATGGGTACCATGGGATGTTATGAAGAGGAACCACCCACATCTTTTTATAGAGATTTATACCTAAAACAATTCTAGGATGAAATTTTTTAAGGAGGGAAGAATATAACACCCCAATATTTTATGTTATGTTTATTCATAACTAATTTCAATTAATTAGATAAATTATAATGAATTAAACCCTGAGTATTTGTGAAACAACACTTGGTTATAAGAGATATTCAAAACCTAACCATTAAACTTAAATTTTCCACTTATATGAGTTGAATTTTGAAAATGGACATACACCATTGCAATTAGGGTGATATTTCGAGTCTTATAGAATCAACTAAATTATTAGTGAATAGTAACATAACATTTTGAATAGTAATTATCCCTTATGAATAGTAACTAACCTTATGAATAGTAACATACCCTTATAAATAGTAATATGACCCTTATAAATGGTAACATTACCCATGAAAGTATAAAAAAAAATTAGGAACCTAGTGAATGAAGTTGAATATTTTAATTAATTGTTATTATTTTTGTGAGTAGTAAATATTTAATGACAAGATTATAATTAATAAAACTGTTTAAAATATAATTAATTTTAATAAAATTTATTCATAAATCAATATTTTATTTCCCTATGATTTTTGGATAATTTAATGAAACCTTATGTAATTTTTCAAAGTGACACAAAATCGGTTATACTTTTAAAAATGGATTTTTTTATTAAATAATGATTTTAATTAAAAATAAAATTTATCTTATATAAAAAATTATTTTCATAAAATGGTTTTCATTTTTTGATATGGCTCATCAAAAAATATTTACGGTTAATTTTTTTTTATTATTCTAAAATAGTTGAATTTTTTGGGAATAGTGAAATTCAATAATTTACGAAATATGCTAAATAAATAAATTTCTACATCATTCTTGAGTCATGGATGATGAAAATGCCCATTAGACCTAACTAACTTGAACTTATTACTATTTCTTCACAAGATTTAATAATATTCATAGTCTTGAGGCAAAATAATAGACTAATTATTAAAATTAAGAAAAAATCCCTCCTCTCCTCCCCAATATAAACCACACCTCACCCCCTCTTCCTCTCACACCACTCATTCTTGACGTTGTAATGACACAAACATGTATTAATGAAAATTTAAATTTATCTTATTAAATGTATTATTATATATATTTGTTATATAAAACATATGAACGTCTTTAGTTTTATGTTTTTGGATTTCAAAATGTCGCTGAGAATTGTTACTATTGCTAATATAGTCTTTGAAGAGTGATCACACAATTAGTATAAATATATGGATTTAACAAATCCAATTTATGTAGAAAAAGTTTGTGATGGCCTCATCCATTAGAATTGATCCATAAAAATCCCATTTTTTGGAGCTCGAAAAGGAGGTTGTGTCACTGGGATTCACTCTTGACCAAGCCCAAGTTGAGCTTTAACACATTAAGCTTTAACAAAATTGCCTATAAGAAAAGGGGAAGTTAATATAGATTACCACCCGAGCGATGTTATCTGAGCTTCCCAAAGAGTATTTCATCATCACACACCTTACCCTTATGTCATATGTTGGTTTTATAAGGAGTTATGTAGTAATACCCTAACACTATGATTATGTGCGTTATTTTTGAATAAATAACATACATTCGTTTTATTATTGTTACATTGTAAATGGTTTTTTTAAATCACAACTAGTATTTTTATTTAATATTCTATTTAGAAATATATTTTTATGAATTAATTGATTTTTAAATTAAATTATATTTTAATAAAATATTCTTACTAAATTACTCTTTTTAATATAAATGACAGTATAACTTTTTTGAATACAATTGTAATTTTTATTAAGGATTGAAATCTGTTTTTTCGAAACCCATGAATTTTAGATAAATGTCGATTTTTATTTTAAAAGAAAAAATTCAAATATTTATAAAATAATTTTGATAAAATTAAATTCATTTCTGGATTCAGGATGTCGAAATTATCTAACAGTGAATTTCTTATAATTTTCAGAAACAGTCGAATTTTTGTGTGAAAATTAGATACCATTAAATATATAATGTGTTTTATGAAATTATAATGACCCAATATATATTTAATAAATTACTAAAAAAGTTATTTTCAGAAAATATATGTTTTACCTTTAATATAATGTGAATTTAGATTTGTTTGATTAATTTTATAGTGCCTTAGTGGACCCTCCAAGACTTATAAAATATTTTTAACTTTTTAAAATTATTTCCTTGAGAGTGTGACTCACCTCCACAAAATAAATCCTAATATTTTAAAATTTTTGGAAATTGTACTTATAAAGTAATGTTTTCCACTCCCTTTAGGAAAAAAATGTTAAAACCAAATGGTTTAGTTTGTGTTTTCGATTAGTTTAATGTGTAGTGTCTAAAACCTTAATAATAAAATATTCCCTCTCCATTCTTATATAAAACAACTGAAGCTCCCACTTTTCTATAGTAAAAACATTTGAATCTTGAAAAACCATTCCCCTCCTCTCTCTATAATCCACTCAAGGCACCCTAATCTCTCTATTATCCTCTCTCAATCCTCTCCTAAGCCTTTGGGGTCACACTTCCAACTAAGGGATTTCTTCCTTTCTCATTTGTTCTCCAAATTTCATTTTGTTTTTACACCGATTTATTTTCAATTAAAAATATAGGGTTATGATATACCACCTCTCCAATAATTACTTCTATATTTTTAAATTATCAAAGACCTCTCTCTCTATCATTAATGCCTCCCATGTACTCTTGTTACCATGCCAAAATTCTGTAAGGAATTTCTCCATTCCAAATTACATTTGAGAAATTATTTTATATTATGTGTATAAACTCCATTACATATGATGGGATATTATATTACATGACCCCTTTACTATCCATTTTATGTATAAATGATGAGAGACCCATTTCTCTCTCATCAACCCATTTTACGATTTCTATTTGACATCGTTATACTGCTAAAGTTACAAAACAAATTCCCATGCCAAAATCATCGTGTAAGTGAATACTATACCCATTTATCTATCAAGGGTATTCACCTTTATGTACATGTAATTTTTGATTTAGGACTTCGATTAATTTATTGAAAATCTCTTATTCATGTAATAAATTATGATTTTTAATGAATCCATATTGTATTATCCATGTGGCACACTTATGCATTGTATGAAATGTTTATAAAGGGTATGCCCTGATAGCGCTCCAATGAATTGGGTGAAGAATAATATCGTGATACGTCATGTGAAATGGGTTTTTAATCATAATAATTCATGTTAGATGTGGGTTTAATCATTATAATTCAAGTGAAATGAAGTTTTACTCATGCTCCTTGTGCAATGAGACATGGGTCGTGCTAAAATCATGTTAAATGTTGTTTCCACATTTCCATGTTATGAAAATCATGATATATCATTCCCTTATGTTCATGTTTCTCTTTTGATCCATTGAAATTACTATTTATTAACATGTACTATATTCTTCTTTTCGTTCATTTTTTACTTCCTTATTGGTCTTTATATATCACCCTTTTCTTATTCATGTACTCAGGTTATCCCATGCAATGCTAAGTATGAGGGAATGTTGTGGTCATGTAAAAGAAGTTTTCAATAAAGTTATTTGGTTTTATGTTATATGTTGGTAGTTAGTGTTCCTAATTTACCAATACACTAGACCTATTGATCCTCAGAGTTGTATTCAGTACAATATTATGTAATAAATCATGTTTATGTGTGTAATAAAGAGTAGGGTTGTTATAGTTGGTATCAGATGATAAGTTTAGTTATTTTTTGGATTAGGATTAGAAAACCCTATGGAAATCCTTAATGATAAAACTAAGAATAATAAAAACATCCCTAAATTTTTTGAGTATTGAGTATGTGGTTCATCAGGAAAATACATCCTTTTCTCGATATGAACATGTTGAGGTGGTTCTGGCATAGATTTATTTAGGAGAAAACCCATAAAACAGCACTTTGAGCTATACTTGATCGGGAACAGGTGAATGGAAATGAGCCTTAATGCACTCTTGGTTAAAAAACTCTCAAGGGATATGTTTTGTTAAATTCATTGGCATAGTACGAACCATTATTAAGGGAGAAAAAAATCCCATAAGAATATATGTTAAGAGATAGATCATGGATAACATAGATTGAAGCCTATACGTTCATATGTTATGGAAATAAATGTAATTTATATGTTATCCTATTTTTATTTGGATTCACCTTTTTGTTTTACCCCTAAATATCCTTTTATTCTAGCCAATGGCCATTAATATGAGGAATAATGATAATAACTGATGTGAGGATCAATGTGACTACTGTTCTACTAAGATGCCCAATCCGATGGGAGTGGTAATCGAAACTTTTTTCCTAATACTCTCTCAGTTAACTAAATTTTTTAATAGAAACATATTTCAAGAGTAACATTCAACCCCCCCCCCCCCCAAGAAAGAAAATTACACAATATAGAGCTTTATGAGGCAAAGGCCTCCTACTTTTAATGGATCATCTGATCCCTCAATCGAAGAACAGTGGATCAAATTCCTTGAGAAGATCTTATCCATCCTTTAGTGTTCCGAACATGAAAAGATTTTTAAGGATACTTATCATATGGAGGGTGATGATGATAAAAGTTGGAAACTGATCAAAAATAAAAATCCTGAGGAAGAGATCGGGGCGTTAGAATTTGTGGATTTTTGAAAATAGTCAATAAATATTTTCCTTGCATCCTCTGAATTAAAATGGGAAGGACTTCCATCCCCTCAAGAAAAATGATGACAAATCCATCAGAGCGTACGAGGAAAACTTCAAAAGGATTCCACAATATGCATGAGGCTTTGTTATTACCCCTAATGCAAGGTTGATCATTTCATTGGTTGGCTAAAACCTAGAATACGGAAATCCCTAGTGATCCGTGACTTTGATAACTATGAAGAAATTGTCTAATGTGCCCTAAAAGTTGATATGGAGATCGGTAAATTTTGGGGGTATAATATCCATAATAAGAGTTAGGTAAACATTAATTTTGGAAGTCTGATGGATAAATCAAATAGTGCTAAGAAATTCGACCACCCAACTTGCCAAAGGTGTAGAAAAAAGAACCCTAAAAATTCCATGAAGGGGATTACGAAATGATTTGTGTATGGTAGAGAAGGGAGCCTGGAAATTAACTACCGACAAGAAAAACACATTGCTATGATAGAAGAGAGGAATGCTCTGTTCGACCCTCAATACAGTATTCTTTTCTTCAACTGCAATGAACAATGGCAGTTTAGACTCTAGTGACCAATGCCAAGGGTTTTTGGAGGTAAACAACAACCTCCAAGCCAGAAAAAGTGAGGGTTTTCTATCAATATCATTGAAGTGAACCCCAACAACGTAGTGGTGATAGGTACACTAGTTATTCATTCAGAAATAGAGAACATAATTTTTTATTTTTCTTCTAAACATTCAGTTATATCCCAAACGTTTAGTAGAGAAATCCCAACACCACCACATATCTTGTAAGTAAAGACGTTGGCGAGAACAAAAAATGGGGTAATTATTGCATTCCATGAATATAACTACTCCCCTATCACAATTTATGGTTTTAACTTCCCAGAGAACCTTTTCATACTCCCTCTGGTGGAATTTGATTCAATTATTGGCATGGATTGACATTCCCTATATAGATCAAACATAGATTTCTATGAGAGGGAAATCTCACTCCACATGGAGAATCGACCCCCAATTCTATACAAGTTCAAGGATGAGGATGAATCTTCTATAGAACCATCATATCAAGTGTGGATATTAATACACTATGATCATATGTATCCTGATCAAATGATTTAGTCTAAGGAAGAAGCCATCCTTGAATACATTCATCTTGTGAAGGAATTCACTGAAGTGTTTCTCAAGGAATTTCATGGTATTCCTCCTAGAAGAGATGTTTAATTCTCAATGGATCTCATACTTGGGGATTTTCCAATATCAAATAAACCATACAGAATAGTTTTTATAGAGATTGATGAGCTAAAGAAACAATATAAGATAATCTGGACAAAGGGTTTATATGCCTAAGTGCTTCACCATGGGGTGGACCAGTCCTCTTCGTCAAGAAGAAAGATGGGTCAATGTGCCTTTGCATTGATTATCACGAGATAAACAAAATCGTGATAAAGAAAATATATCCTCTACCACAATTTTATGACTTGTTTGATCGGATACATGGAGCACAATACTTCTCCATGGTGGATATGTGGTCTGGATATTACCAAGTAAGGGTGAAGAAAGAGGATATCCCCAAGAATTCTTTTCATATAAGGTACTGGCACTATGAATTCACATTGATTCCTTTCGTACTAAATAATTCTCTAGAAAAATTCATGGACTATATGAATAGGGTCTTTAGATATTACCATGACATATTTTGGGTACTCTTTATAGATGATATTCTAATATACAGCAAAACCAAGGAGGAACATGAGGAGAATCTAAGAACAATAATAAAGACCTTACGAAATGATAAGATATTTGAAAAGAACATAAAGTTTGAGTTCGGGTTAAAGGAAGTCTCAATCATGGGTCATATCATCACAAGAAATAGGATATCTGTGGTTCCCTCCAAGATAGTTGCAATTAAGGTATGGCTGAAGCCAACATCAGTAACAGATATTTGTATCTTCCTAGGGTTAGCAGGATATTATCCCTGATTTTTGAGAAATGTCTAATGGTTTTCCAACCCTCTTACCGAGCTATCCTGGAAGAGAGTTATGTTTCCTTGGAGAGATAAATATGAAGATATATTCACAGATTTGAAAATGAGGCTTATCACTATGCTTATGCTCACACTACCTATAAGTGGAGAGATTTTTTGAGGTCTCCAGTGATGCTTAAATTATGGGAATGGTCTATGTGTTGATTCTAATTGAAAAATTAATTAACTAAGATTTAAGGAAATTTAATGTTCATGAGAAAAACTATACAACAAAAGATCTGGAGTGGGATGTAGTAATCATCACTTTAAAAAAAATTCAACATTACCTCTTTGGGGATAAATGTGAAATATACACGGATCACAAAAGACTAATGTATATATTCACACAAATAGAGTTGAACATGCGCAAAGAAATATGGTTAGAGATAATAAAATAATATTACTGCTCAATCCATTACAACCTTGGGAATGTGAACAAGGTGAAAGATTATCTAAGCAAAAATGACCGAGTAATTCTTTCATTAATGGGAATTAAAAAGGATCCAATCTTCTTAGATTTGATGAATATAGACATGGTAATAATAAAAAAGGGTACATCATCAATCCATTCACAAATTATTTCTCAAAATATTCTTTTGTAAGGGTTAAAGGATTCTCAAAATGATGCTGTGAGAATTCAGAAGAAAGTGGAAACTATCAGAAAATAGATTTCCTCAGAGTTCATTGTAAATGAAGAAGGAATTGTGGGATTTGGGACAAGACTATATGGTCCTTCAAATCCATAGTTAATTAGAGAACATTTGAATAATGGACATAGTTAAAAAATTTC